>JARWMC010000017.1:5467694-6765244 GCA_029959065.1 Colias behrii
GCTGTCTTGGATATGCAAGGCACTGATCTCACTATATCATACCTACAGAAGAATGGATTTGTAACGCCTCTTCTCTTCAAAGACAAAGCTGGCTTGGGATTGAGGTAAGTGCTTGATAATACAAGTACTTTGATTATTACTGAAATCTTCTAATACTTATATAAAACTATGACTGTATTTGTAATAAATAATTTGATCAATATGTTTTAGCATTTGCCGTTAGTATCAATGCTTGATACAACAACTACATTTAGAAGTTAAAATTTTTTTTTTATGAATTTACATTGAACCATAGAAATCTAAATAACAAGACACTAGAAGTCGTAAGCGCGCGTGACCTTGTCGCCACTCAGGTGACTTTCACATCACCAGCTGTGCCACCAGTGTGTTCGTCACAGTTCAGTTGCTCTGGAGACGTATGTGTGTAAACATGGTGTGTTTCAGCATTTCCCATTGCGGAAATTCTTCCACAAGTTGTAATTATACTAATAAAGGAATAATATTTCATCGGTAAATATTTTTTTTTAGAAATAATGCCGTTTTTCCTTAAAATTATAGAATATTTACAAGTATTACGAGTGTCACCATAGTAATCGAAATAACAATGAATGACACAGTCGAGCTGCGAGCATTCTTATTATCACGTTACACAAATTTCAACCTTATTGGAGCAAAAAGAAACAAAACGTCTCATATACTTAGGGATGTTATTCTAAAATAAACCGTAAATTCGTGCGTTAGGATACATATTAAAAAGCTTAATTTAATATTTAAGTTAGTTTTCACTAAAATCAAGCTGTCCAATAAAAGGCATAGTTTACTTGTGTGTACTGTTTAGCTATCGGTTTAAATGTGTTGATTTTGGCGACAGCGGTTTTCATACGAATTATGACATTATAGCACTTCTATGTGTCTTGTTATTTAGATTTCTATGCATTGAACGGATTATGTTGTTTTGTTGCAATGAATACTATAAAACCATTATATTTATATAAACATATATTTTAAGGTGGATTGTAATAATAAAGAAATAAAATCATCTCATTAAACAAATTTCATATTACTATTATAACTATTTTAGATGGATTGCAGAATGATATTCACTATTTAATAATACATTTTAAGGTACTGTTATTTATTAATGTTGTTGCATAATGGTATTAATTTCAACAACTGACTGATTGAAGTCAGCGCAGACTTCATGCTGACTCTTTGCTATTACATATTGCTTACATGATAAACCTTTTTGATTTGATATTTTGCGCTGACGCAAATGTTATGAGTGTTATGACAATTGACAACATCCGTCTGAAGTGTGTCATAGTACGAACTGTCAGTGTCATCGCGTAAAAAGTAATGACACCGGTTCTTGTTAATCTGCCAAATTAAGCCGATAACAGAGGCGTTTAAGCGAGTAATGTTTTTTATTATTAATTTTTCAATTTAACGAATAGGTGTTATCTTATGTTATTATCTCTTGATCATTGCCCCTATGTAAATTAAAAGATTAATTAATTTAAGAGAATTTTGTAATTACACAACCGACCCATCAACAACGAACGAAAAAACTTATTTGTAAGGTATCTCTACCCTTTCGTTTTAAATCCGTAGCTTTGACTTTAAAATCTCAATTATATCTCGGTGATATTTGAGTGAAAGTAACAAAAGATTTAATATTTTAATAGTAGTTACCTACTATAGACGACAATCGTTCCCACCATTATTAATTCGTCGCAAATCGCAATTTACTAATCACAAATAAAATTAAGTATAAAATAATTGTTAAAATTCTTGCGAAGTTGAAGATGAAAAAAAGTTTTTAGCTTATAGCTAGGTTCTTCAAATGTAGTATCCTGAAGAAAAAAAAATATAGTGATATGTACTTGAAAATGTTTTCCCTTTTTGTATTTTGCATATATAAACCGGTATACTTTTCGCTTTGTGCATATTGCATAGTCATCACTCTATGTGGTAAAATAAAATACACGTTTTACCTTGTCATATAGATGCCATGTTACTAAGTCAAGCTGAATTCAAAAAGGTATAAGAAGAGAACATATTATTTTTTGCATACCTAATACCTAGTACGTACCTATTATATTATTGAAATCTAACCTATTATAGGCCCTCTAATTCCTCCCACGTACGACGGAAGTAGTAATATATTATTATAGCTTTATACTTATAGAGTTATATCGTTCCTTAATTGCCAACCTACTACTCAAACATTCGATAAACAAAAAAAAAAAAATATGTTTAAGTGATAACTTACCATAAACAAGCCACTCTAAAACATTCGTATCGATTCAAAGGGCGTATTCAGAAAGAAAGCTTGAAACTTATAAGCGCTTATAAGCGCTTATCGGCGCTTATAAGCGCTGGTAACCCGCGCAGGAAAATATATGAACATGCGCTTATAAGCGCTGATAAGCGCTTATAAGCGCTTATAAGTTTCAAGCTTTCTTTCTGAATACGCCCAAAACAACCTGACACATTCCCTTAGTAGGCATGGATACATATGCATGACTGATTGCATACTTAATTTACTAAATCTATTAACTGGTTGCAACGATTATAAATACCTCAGAAATGATTCAATCAAATAGGATAATTAGCCTTCTGGCTATTAATTCTTTTAATATTAAATTTCTGTTGCACGTTATTTCGTGTCGACGAATGTATCTACTGCTTATTTTTAAAACTATAACTACAGTTTAAAGTTTAACAAAACGTTAAGCTTCTTGTTACGTTCTATTTAACACTAAGAAAGTTGGAGTTTGGACACTTGTAATAAAACTGTACTGTGCCATGAATTGATCAATTGAACCGTTATAAGTCCTTTATTTGTAATTTCTAATATTTTTCTTCTCTCTTTCGAGTGGAAATTTGATAATATTCAAATATTTTTCCCATTTTAACCTTAAAATAAAGATTTTTTATTTTTTTTTAAATGACGTTTTCTTTTTATTCGTGTATGAAAAAAGAAAATTAAACGTGTAGGTAACTACGTAAATTATTAGCCTATGTTGAAATTTGTTTTCTGTTTTTATTAATTATATTGTTTCTAACTCATATCTTAACATTTTATACTTATTATTTTTATAATATTATCGTCTTAAGATTTTAATTACAGCTTTTGTCTTAAACTTTCTATAACGTCTTATATCAAATAAGATTATATCAAAACTAAATAACCTCTCGCACAATGCAGATTACATAACTCATTTGAAAAATCATTTATTTGAAAATGTTTGTAGTTAAGTCAAAACCTCTCAACTATCCTGTTTCTTATTTAATTTTTATACAGTAATAACTCCAAAAATGTGCATCTCTTATTTCTCTCGCTATCTCTTATTCCTAAAAAAAGTTCTTAAAATTTTGAAAACAAGAGCTGATTATTAGCTACTTTTGCACTTCAATAGTTGTGTGTATAGTTTGTATGTATAGGACTAGGAGTTACTATACCTATGTATTGTAATAATGTTTAGATTAGATATTTATTTATGAACAATTAAAGTAGAAAGTGGACAAGCTGGTTTTGTCATAGTCATCCTTATTTGAATGCTACAGAGGAAGTATTTTTTTTTGTAATCACCTTATTAATTTGTAGTCACGTACGATGTACGTAGAATAAATAAGGGAGGGATTATATTAAGCCTACTATTGCCCGATATTATTATTCTCGAGTCTTGTTTGTTATATGTTTGTTTCTCATTTTAACCTCAATAATAAAAATAGATGAATATATGAAGGGCTTAGAAACGGGTTTCCCTTACAGTATATTTTTCATTTTGTTTTGCATTAGGTACGTATGCAACATGAAAAATAAATTAGGTCATGTAAATAAAACTTTCTTGCTTTGTGTGACAAAAGCTACCACACTCGTATTTCGTGCTGCCAAACTGACACTTATCCATAAACTAGCTGTTCCCAGTGCTCCGCTCCTGTTGGTCTTAGCGTGATGATGTATAGCCTATAGCCTTCCGCGATAAATGGGCTATCGAATACTGAAAGTTTTTTTCAAATCGGACCATTAGTTCCTGAGATTAGCGCGTTCAAACAAACAAAATCTTCATCTTTATAATATTAGTATAGATGTTTATTGGTCCACCATGTGTTTTGTGTTGCTATGCTTTATATAATGAAAATTTAAGTGTATAATTTGAAAAAAAATAAATGAAATGAACTGTTGCACTCAAATTTCTTTACCTACCTATAACAATTTTATAAAAATAATGGGTTCACATTGCAGCACTTTATTTATAATAGTAGATATTATAGAGGTGATGAGTAAAAATAATGTAAAACAAACAATTACCTAGGAATAGATAACCTTTAAAAGACCTAGAGTTCACTGGTAAGTTGGTAACCAGCCCCCACCCCCCATTTCCTGTATTCTAATTTACAAGGGTCGGGAGTGGGTGCTAGTACAAAATTCAATATACTGCAGGTTAAAAGAGTTTTATATGTTTAACCTAAACGCAATTTGTACCACAGCTTGAAGGATTTTTATGTTTACTAATGAACTCTACTGTTTGTCAGCAAATAATTCTTGGAGGGACTTTCAGTCAATTGTTTCCTTTTACAGCAATACAGGTCCTTAAAAGGTGGAAGTAGGTATATAATTAAGTACAAATAATGAATTCTTTAAGCAATGGAGGTGTTTTTTCTGACTGAAAAACGTTTGTTAAAATCACGTGATTTTATATAGTGCGTACTAATTTTGGAAACTCGTAGGGCATCGTAGACACGTATGGTTGACATAATACATTTCATGTGACGTGGCTCGGATACGATTATGTAACTTTTTAGCAGTTACAGAATGGAATAAACGTATTTTAAAAGCGAATAACTTGAATAGGTAAGCATTGCAATACTTGCACATGGGACCCTCAGCGAAAGAATTCAATTATTTATTTCATTACCACTTTTTGACCTTTAAAAGATTCTCAAAGTTTAAGTAGGGTGGCATCACGCATCTTGATTCTTGATTATTAAAAAAAAAAAATGGGATGGTATCCCAAAATTGATATTATGTTCTTTTGATTTGAAACTCTATATATTAATCTGGAGTTTAGCAATGAACTTTGTTTTACAATTTCTATACAAATTCAACACATAATAATTAAATTACAGCACTGAGATAAACGAAGTTCAGAACAATTTAACTTGTTGCGATATTGCGATGATTTGAAAGCAACTCTTGTCATTGACGAAGCGGTGTAGAAATTGTAGCGGGAATCGTGCCTTATCGCTCACAAATCTTTAAGAATTTCAATTGTAAGGATAAAAGATATATGTTTATGGATGAAGGTTTATGATTCGCGCAATTTGATCAACTTTTGATACATTGCATACATGATACATGTGTTAAATAATGCCGAAGAAGTATACTTTACTGTTAAGGATACATTCGAATTGTTGTTAACCAATTTAGATAATAAATAAAGCATTACACAATTTTCCGTTTAAAACCACGAATAGGTATTAGGTAGTGGTTACAACTAATAACAGTCTGTAGTAGAGTTGAAATTATCTGCTCTATCACAGAACGCGGTTATCGTTCTACAATTGAATTTGAAGTATAATTTTCATCAATCGTGTAGGAACATTTCGATTTATAAAATTATTTGATTTGATAAGCGGCTTATCGATAAAGAGCGAGCGCTATAAACCCGCGTTGCTTATTGTAAACTTGGTAGGTCGACTGTAAAATGGATGTTTTTATCGCTTCCCTTCACTGGCGGTTCGAGACCAATCGTTTTTGTTTACATGTAAAATAAATAGTGTATAATAATTTCTCGACTTGTTTTAAATATTTATGTTAGCTCGGATTAATAATTTGGAGCTTGGTGGTTGATTGTATCAAGATTGTATCGTAGTAATTGCTTAAGTACAATATAATTTATAGGCGTTTGAGCTAGAGATCGCGTTTTCTCACGTCGACGCAGACGGAGTATTTTCTCGCGCCTTTCAAAGATTTAGTAGCACGCACTAATCTTGTTTTATAATATGTAGGTTCCACTAAATCCGAGTTTGAACTATGATTATGATTCAAAGCATTGTTTGCTTTTGTCACGTCATATATGATAAACATTGTAAATTAAATATTCAATATAAAATAAAGTTAGCATAATAAAGCTGTATTGATTAAATTCAGCTTTACATTTCCGAGTAATATATGCACGAGTTTATATTTTGTGAGCTTTCCACTCTTCCCAGAATCGTGATGCAATTAAATTATCCAATCAAATGTGGATAGAAGCGGGTGTATGGTAGCTGGAACGGCAGCCTCCCGCCCGCCCACAGAACATCCACGGCCCACGCTCTGAACTCTGACATCTGAAATAATATCCGACAATTCGTCACAGATAATAAAATATTGATGCACACCCAAATGCACTGTCAGCTGTGATTTTTGATTGTTGTTGATTGAATTTATTTAACGTAAAGGGATTTTCATAATATAAGATTATTTATAATTATCCTCGTTTTCAATGTGTAGTGAATAAAGTTTTGTAAAACATTATGGAACAGTATTGCTATCAACGAAAATGTCGTGAAGATAATTTTAAAAGCTCAGTTTTCATTTGGAAAGCTCTTTAACAGCCGTTGAACTTTGGAGGCTGTCTAATAACAGTTTTCACTTAAAATATAGTCTCTTTTACAAATCGACACATCACACACATCGAGTCCTGTTTTTTTTAGATTTTTTTGAGCGAAATAAATAAAAAAAGTATGAAAAATAATAAAAATTTTAAAAGTCTGTTTGAAGACTCCCGACGAAGACGTACATGAGACATACGGAACTGAGGGCGGGGTCTATACCGATTAAAGTCTATTTTGCTCGCTAATTGTGTCTTCCTATCTAGTTGAAATAATCCGTAGTTCACGAGAATTCAAGATAAACCTGTTTAAATTTCTTATCTAAGAAAAAATAAAGTGCAAGTTAGCCATATCAGGTACGTTTACAAATTTACAATAGCACAAATGTTTGAACATTGAAATTTGAAAGATATAATATTCAGCACCATTATTTAGTTGCAAACAATATTTGGAACTTTACATAATCTGTATTTTAATTGCGTTTTTATTTATTACTGAAGAAACTACTCAGTATGTACTTTAATAGCTTCATTAAAAGGAGTGATCGGCTCTGACTTGAGTTTCTTTAGATACTATGCGATCTGTAACTATAGGATAGAATATCTCCTTTTTGTGTGGCGTAACAAAGGCAAGGTACGTTGAAATCCAGCTGTCTCTATGGAAATAATACACGGAACTTTACCACTGCGACTTAGTTTCCATTTCTAAGATAACTGTAATATTAGAATGTCCTTGTAAAAATATTTCCTTAATAATCATATATTTGAGCTATAACTAAAACATTATATTTAGTTGGTCGGCAAAGAAGCTTATGGGTCGCCTGATGGTAAGTGCTACCACCGCCCATGCACATTTGATAATTATTATTAACGCGAAGTTTCTAATAGATTTTTTCGCTCTAAGCGCGTCACGCCCAGCAAAAGCTAGGAGTGACAATATCACGGCCAGGTAATATGCAACTAGTCATATATGTACCTCGCTCTCAATTCGTCAATGCGATCGATATGTACCTACGTACTATGTAGCGGTGTGTGCAACCGCGGACCTGTAGAATATTTACCATTACATCATAACTCTTTCTGCTTTTATTGAAATGTATCTAAGTAAACAAGTCATTAAAAATTATAAGTCATTTATAGGTACGTTGTATGTATTGCGTCAAAGGAATAACCAATTTATGGAAGCTTTGTTAAAATGTCATACAGGAAAGTAAGCCATTATTTTCTTGGCGTATAAGGACTTGTAAAGATTTTTCCTCGCGTCGTCTTTGTGCTCACTGATTAAAACGCTTTTTATGTATTACAAAATGTTGGGACTATTTTTACCCTTTTCATGAAACCTACAGAAAATTTGTCTGTTTAAATTACGTAATATTGCGTTCATGGGTGTTGCCTTCATAATATGTACAAGCAAAAAAATTATGTCGTGAATGTAAAAATACGAACTTTTAAAATATAAATTATTAAATTCATTACATTCAAAAGCCAACCCATCTATATCGATTCAAGCAATCTATTTTGAATACATTAAACGCGAAAGACAAAGATTGTTTAATAACCGTTCGTTTTGTATTATTCGTGATGTAATTTCATGGCGTGGTGCAAACAATGAAGTTTTTCGCTCCAACAGCGACGTGGTCTCACATTCATATCTCTCCGCAGAGTGCCGACCAGCAACTTTACAGTGAACGATGTGCGCATGTGCGTCGGCTCTAGGCGGGTTCTCGACGTCATGGATGTAAACACGCAGAAGAATATCGAAATGACTATGAAGGTAAGCTTCAACGTGTTATTTAACAGGAAAAGGATAAATAAAACGTTTTACGGTTGATAAAAAGTTGGATGTGGAATTGATTTGAAAATATTTGCTGTATACTCGCGCGGCTTTCGAACAGTCGCGTTTGTATGTTGGCAAGATGTTTTGGGCGCCAATTTTTGACTTCCGGGAGAAGTTATGCTATCTTTGCGCATGCTCTTTAAAGGTTCTAGGACGATTCTCTCTCTAAATTCCATTAATTTGAGTGCCACAACGCAATTTAATAGGAGTTTCTATCGTTTCTTACTAAAATTTCTTAAAGACTACCTATATGATTCTTAAAGATATATTACATTTGAAACCAGCTTATGCAATATACAAACAATTAATAAATTAATAAAAATACCATTAAACACTCAAAAGCCGACCACTTTTTCAAATCCTTTCCTTATTATTCCAGGATTGGCAGCGTTACTACGACGATGCGAACAAGGAGAGACTTCTGAACGTCATTTCGCTAGAGTTCTCGCACACAAGGCTAGAGAACTACGTGCAGGCGCCGCGCATCGTGCGCATGATTGACTGGGTCGAGACCGTGTGGCCGAGGCACTTGAAGGACCAACAGGTATACATTTTTAATATGTAGATTTTCTTTATAAATTTAGGGTAAGACTTATAATTTTGGTATAAGTTTTGGCTTTTTGTCTATAAGCTCTTGGTTGTCTATAAGCTAATGGTTCATGTAACTTATAATTGCCGAATACTACTGCTGATTGCAAATTCTAAAATCTGTTTTATATAGAACTAGCGACCCGCCCCGGCTTCGCACGGGTGCAATGCTGATACTAAATACACTACAGAAAAACTGTGAACGTTGTATATAAAAACATAGCGGCCCGCTCCGGCTTCGCACGGGTATAAAATAGATAGCCGGGCGGCCGGCCGGTACCGCCGCAAACGCTACGTCCCGCAATTTTTAAATGTGTAATATCTTCGAAAATATTCACTTAAATCATACGGTGTAAAGGGCCATATAGATCTATATTAAATGAACAATGTATTCAAGGTATTTAATTGGTTAAGGATTAATGCTGTATTGGTTAAAATCGCATCGAAAATTAGCCATTTTTGGTCGTAAAAAGTAAATGACAAAAAAATGTTATTGTGGGTTATCCATAAGAGATAGACATATACCATCGCGGACTTTTCTGTAGACCTTTTCAATGTGTATAATACTTAGTACATTATTTTGATAAAACTCGTAGGCTCAGCCTGCGTTTGCAATGTAAGCGGAAAAAATGTAATTTTTTACGACATCACATTAGAAACCTCAAAAATAACAGTACTTTTCCAATATTTAATGGATGTTATCTATACTTATCTATCTATACTTATAATAAATCTGTAGAGAGGCCAATTCTGTACATGAAATATATTAAAAAAAAAACTATGAAGGGGTGATAAGGGATCGCTACTGATGCCAAAAATGCAATCAGTAAAATTTTTGTCTGTCTGTCTGTCTGTCTGTCTGTCTGTCTGTCTGTCTGTCTGTCTGTCTGTCTGTATATTCGTTATAGAAACAAAAACTACACGACGGATTTTAACGAAATTTGGCACAATTATTCTTCATACTCCTGGGCAGGTTATAGTATACTTTTTATTACGCTACGATCAATATGAGCAGAGCAGTGAAGTGAAATATTGGGAAAACGGGAGAAGTTACTCCATTTTTTAAGCTTCCGTCGCGTGTGCAGCCTTAATGGTTAAAGCTACATAGAAATCATGTACGACACAAATGTTCTTAAATTATTATTATTATATAAAAATAAATTCCTAGACAGCATAATATGTCTATCTTTTAAAATTGACTCACAATAACACGTAGTTTCAATAGCTTAGCAATTCGGAGCTTTCTGATTATATTTGTCGACTCTTACGTTTACAACACTCTCACTCATCCCTAATTAAAAAAGTTAACATTATTACCTATTCAATAATAATAATAAGAATCATGTAAATCGGTGTAGAAACACCAAAGTTATACATATAAAATTACGTAAGGTATTCAATGCGGTTCGCGCCTCTTTGATGGAAACCCATGGAGCGCATGTACTAAGCACGTCTTCTATGTCATCTTCGGTTTTCTGAGCTACTGAATCGATAATTTCGTCATCAGATAATGCAAACACGTGTTTACGTGAGTCATAAATTTATTATGGTATAGTCCTAAAATGTTTTCTAAGAAACAATAGTGTACTTACATTGTCGGCAAGTTTATTTTATTTTATTTTATTTTATTAAGGCTCATTAGCAGCTGTACATCGATTGTTTTACATAAAAAGTACACAAAAAAGTTCAAGTTCTTAAAGTCGGCAACTTATTTTTGTTCGAACAATAGAGATAATAAATTCCAAATGATCAAGTTGTAAAGGTTGTAAAATAAAACGTGCGGCGGGTCCGCGTGCGAGGTTCATACAATATTTGGCTGTTGATGCGAATAGACGTTCAGAGTGTTCGACCTTATTGACAGATTTCTTTTGTTGTTTTTCTATAGGTTTTAGTAGTGTTAAAGCATATTATTAGTTTACATTTTATTTCTTTATAAGTGAAGTACCAGTAGGTACGCATTTTAGTTATTTTGGAAGTGTTTAATTATATTAATAGTTTATTTTCGTAATTATTTGTTTTTCTATAGGTTTTGGTAGTGTTTAAGCATATTAATAGTTTACATTTTATTTCTTTATAAGTGAAGTAGCAGTTGGTACGTATTTTAGTTATTTTGGTAGTGTTTAATTATATCAATAGTTTATTGTCGTAATTATTTGTTTTTCTATAGGTTTTGGTGGTGTTTAAGCATATTATTAGTTTACATTTTATTTCTTTATAAGTGAAGTAGCAGTAGGTACGTATCTTTGTTATTTTGGTAGATATTAATAGTTTATTTTCGTAATTATCATATATTTATTATAGTAGTGTTTAACTATAATTATTATAGTTCATTTATAGATTTCTTTTGTTGTTATTCTATAGGTTTCGGTAGTGTTTAAGCATATTATTAGTTTACATTTTATTCCTTTATAAGTAGTAGTAGGTACGCATTTTAGTTATTTTAGTAGTGTTTATATTATAATATAATATTAATAGATTTCATAAGTGCAAGGTAGCTTCAGTTACTGTTGATTAAAAATACACAATGCCACCTAAAAAAAGACCATCTTTATCTCGAAATTCTAGAGATGCTAAGAGGATGAGAAATGCGCGTTCTCAAGAATCGGCAGAGGAAAGAGCACATCGGTTAAACTCTATGAGAGTTAGTGCCTCAACTTCTCGAGCCAATGAAAGCTCTTCAGAGAGAGAGATGCGATTAGCAGCTGACAGAGCGAGACGAGCTACATCACGGGCGTCTCAAAGCTTTTCTCAACGAGAGCTAAGGCTTACCATTGACCAAGAACAACATGTGTTATCCCGAGCAGCTGAAACTGCTTCACAACGAGAATTGCGTCTCACAGCTGACCGCGAACGACATACATTATCTCGCGAGTCCGAAACATTTACTGAAAGGGAATTACGTCTCACAGCTGACCGCGAACGACATACATTATCTCGCGAGTCCGAAACATTTACTGAAAGGGAATTACGTCTCACAGCTGACCGCGAACGGCATACATTATCTCGCGAGTCAGAAACCTTCACTGAGAGGGAATTACGTCTTACAGCTGACCGCGAACGTCATATATTGTCTCGCGAGTCAGAAACCTTCACTGAGAGGGAATTACGTCTTACAGCTGACCGCGAACGTCATATATTGTCTCGCGAGTCAGAAACCTTCACTGAGAGGGAATTACGTCTCACAGCTGACCGCGAACGTCATATATTGTCTCGCGAGTCAGAAACCTTCACTGAGAGGGAATTACGTCTCACAGCTGACCGCGAACGTCATATATTGTCTCGCGAGTCAGAAACCTTCACTGAGAGGGAATTGCGTCTCACAGCTGACCGCGAACGTCATATTTTATCTCGAGAATCTGAAACTTTTACTCAATATGAAGACCGTTTGACAAATGATAGGGTGCACCATAATATTGTTCGATCACTCGAAGATGAACATGAGCATGAACAACGACTAGAGTCGGTACGCGAACATTACAATTCTTTGACACAAGAACGATTAATAAGTTTGTCTAATGAAAGATTAAGAATCGAAAATATTCGGTCTCTTGAAACGGACGAACAGCGAGAGGCCCGTCTTACTGCAGACAGATTTCGACATAGTCTTAATAACTTAGATGTACACATAGAAGATCAATCTAGAAATACGGTGGCGTGGTCCGACAAATATAAAAGTGGGTTTGCTTATAACTTCACAATTGATTACAGATCATCTTCTGTAATAGGCGATATGAACGTGGTATGTTCTTTTTGTAATGCTTTAAAGTGGAGTAAGGAGTCGGCTGGATTCTGTTGTTCTGGAGGTAAAATAAATTTGCCTTCATTCGAAGACCCACCGGAACCTTTGAAATCATTACTATTAGGGGAACATGTGCAATCTAAACAGTTTTTCGACAACATTCGCACTTATAATAGTGCGTTTCAGATGACATCCTTTGGTGCTCAACAAATCTCCGAAGGTCCTTTCATGCCTACTTTTAAAATACAAGGTCAGGTTTACCATTTGATAGGATCTCTTTTGCCTGAAGACCAACCTAAGTTTCTTCAAATATATTTTGTATCCGACTACAACGAACAGTCGAATATAAGAAATCAATATTTCCCAAATTTAAATGCTGAACTCATTTCACAACTTCAGAACATGTTGCATCAGATTAATTCGTATGTATGCAGTTTTAAATCGGCATTAGAAGCTCTTCCTCGAGATGATGATAACAATTATAAAATTGTTATAAATGCCGATAGGCGTCCAACGCAGGAACACCCTGGGCGTTATAATGCTCCATCCACGAATGAAGTTGCTGTGGTATTGGTCGACCAGGAATGTGATAGGCGTGATATCGTTATCCGTTCCAGAGACAATCGTTTACAACGTATTTACGAAACCCACAGGGCTTACGACGGTTTACAATATCCTTTGATATATTGTCGAGGGGAAGATGGTTATAATTTTGCTTTATAACAAAATGATCCGCATACAGGCGCACCTATTTATAATAAAAAGATTTCATGCCTTCAATTTTACTGTTACCAATTGCAAGTAAGACGGAATAGGTTTGTATACTTGCAACGTTTTCGTGGCTTATTCAATCAGTTTATTGTAGACATGTACGCAAAAATTGAAACCGAAAGATTAGTTTATATACGATCTAATCAAAGGCAGCTGCGCGCTGAAGAATACGTGCACATTCGCGACGCCATGCAGCAAGATAATCTAACGGTGAATATGGGCCGTTTAGTTATTTTGCCCTCTTCTTTTACTGGTGGTCCACGCTACATGCACGAACGTACTCAAGATGCTTTTTGCTACGTAAGAAAATATGGACGTCCCGACTTATTTATTACTGTAACTACCAATCCTAAGTGGGATGAAATCACTCGGGAGCTTCTTGAGGGTCAAGCACCGCATGACCGCCATGATATCATCGCAAGAGTTTTTCATTTAAAATTAAAATCAATGATAGATCTATTTACCAAAGATAACATTTTTGGAGAAGTATTGTGTTATATGTATAGTGTTGAATGGCAAAAACGCGGCTTACCCCACGCACATATCCTGCTTTGGTTAAAAGATAAGGTTCGACCTAATGATGTAGACAGTTTAATCAGTGCTGAAATTCCAAGTCCGATTGCAGATTCCGAGTTATACGACATTGTTAAAACTCATATGATACATGGTCCATGTGGTGCATTTAACGTGAATTCTTCTTGCATGCAAGACGGTCGTTGCACTAAAAGATATCCAAAAGCCTTAGTGGAAGAAACTGTAACAGGACATGATGGATACCCGTTATATCGTCGCCGTTCAAGAGATACTGGTGGTTTCACTGTTGAAAAGCGAGTGTCTGGACAACAGGTTATTTTAGACAATAGGTGGGTCGTTCCGTATTCTCCTGTGTTGTCCAGAGCATTTCAAGCTCACATAAATGTTGAAATGTGTAATAGTGTAGAGTCAATAAAATATATTTGTAAGTACATTAATAAGGGCAGTGACCAAGCTACATTTGCTTTGAGAAATGAAAATGATGAAGTTACAAGATTTCAGTCAGGCAGATATATAAGTTCTTCAGAAGCTGTGTGGCGGATCTTAAGTTTCAACATTCATGAAAGATATCCACCTGTGACTCATCTGGATGTTCATCTTGAAGGCGGTCAACGTATATATTTCAACACCGAAAATGTCACAGAACGGTTAGAGAACCCTAGACAAACAACTTTATTAGCATTCTTTCGACTTTGCCAAACTGATGATTTTGCAAAATCTCTTTTATATGAAGAAGTTCCATCGTATTATACCTACGATAAGCAACGAGGTGTCTTTAATCGTAGACGCCGTGGCAGGCCTGTAGATGGCGAGTCAGGTATTTTCAAAGAACATGTTCTTGGTAGAGTATACACCGTTCATCCTAACAACGCTGAGTGTTTCTATTTGCGATTATTATTACATACTGTGCGAGGACCAACCTCATTTATAGATTTGAGAAAAGTAGACGATGTTGTTTATCCCAGTTATCATGCAGCTTGCCAAGCGCGTCATTTGCTTGAAAATGATCAGCATTGGGATGACGCTTTAGCAGAATCCTGTGTTAGTGATAATCCAAGACGGTTACGTCATTTATTTGTAACATTACTTACATTTTGTAATTTGTCAGATGCTGTACAATTATGGGAAAAATATAAAGACAAATTTTCAGAAGACTTTCTTAGAAATATATCTAACAATGATGAAGGCACAACTAATGATAATTTCCGTGATCTTGCCATAAATCAGTGCTTATTAGCTCTTCAGGATGAGTTAACAGCAGTTGGCGGTAAATCACTATGTGAATATGGTTTGCCAACACCAACCTCAGTCGGAGAGGTAACTAATAGGGAATATTCCGCAGAGATTGGTTACAACTTAATGGAACTGCTGACAACATTAGAAAACGGTGTCCCAATGATGACTGCAGAACAACGTTCAGTTTATGACCGCGTGTGCGGAAGTGTTCAAAATAATTTGGGAACAATATGGTTTTTAGATGCACCTGGAGGAACTGGGAAAACCTTTTTGACTAAATTAATATTGGCTTATGTTCGAAATCAGCGTAAAATAGCTCTTGCCGTAGCTTCATCTGGGATAGCTGCAACATTGCTACCAGGAGGTAAAACGGCTCACACTATGTTCAAAATACCAATTGATTTAGATCGCACGGAAAGTCCAACCTGTAGTATTTCAAGAAATAGCGACAAAGCAAAGGTATTACGCGAGTGTAATTTAATCATATGGGATGAATGTACGATGGCCCATCGAAAAGCAGTAGAAGCGGTAGATAGAACTTTAAGGGATATAAGACAAAATGATCGACCAATGGGCGGTATCACGGTTTTATTTTGTGGTGATTTCCGACAAACCTTACCGGTAATACCACGGGGAACCCGAGCTGATGAGGTTAGGGCTTGCCTGAAAAGCTCTTATTTGTGGCGTGATATACAATCGGTGCATTTGACTATAAACATGCGAGTGAGAACTGGAGATAACCCGGATGATAGTCAATTTTCTGATTCATTATTAAAGATTGGTGAAGGTACCTATCCACAACTACACCAAGGAAAACTTATTCTGACGCCTGAATTATGTTGTATAGTGCAATCTCAACCACATCTTATATCGTCGGTTTACGGTGACGTAACAAATATATTAAATAGGGACAATTCCTGGCTATGCGAAAGATCTATTTTAACTCCTCGCAATGACCAGGCATCTGAGATTAATAACAAAATTCTGTCGAATATACAGGGGGAAAGCAAAGTTTATAGATCAATAAATAGAATGGTCGATGAACAAGAAGCAACTAATTACCCGATAGAATTTTTAAATTCTTTAAATATGCCCGGACTTCCTTCTCACGAAATTTGTTTAAAAATTGGCATTCCGATTATTCTACTCCGAAATTTAAGACCACCACAACTTTGCAATCGAACTCGACTAAAAGTAACCCAGTTGCAACAAAATATAATCGAGGCTCAAATTTTAACAGGTTGCGGTGCAGGAGAAACCGTCTTTATCCCCAGAATACCCTTAATACCAAATAATTTTCCATTCCAATTTAAAAGGACGCAATTCCCAGTATCGGTGTGTTATGCAATGACAATAAATAAGGCTCAAGGGCAGACTTTTCATGTTGCCGGAGTAGATCTCGGTGTCAGTTGTTTCTCGCATGGTCAGTTATACGTTGCTCTTTCCCGTGTTAGCAGTTATAGAAATCTTTATGTTCACGTGCCGGACGGGTCAACTTTCAATATAGTTTACCCGGAAGCTTTGCGCTAAAGTATTTTGGTTCTATAGGTCCTTAAGCCTCATGTGAACCTGATGTAAATAATATTACCAATACATTTTAAATTAATAATACACAAGGAGTTACACGCTGACGTAGTCGCGGGCACAGCTATCTATACTTTTCTGCCGGAAGTCACTATTCCACGCGGACGAAGTCGCGGGCAAAAGCTAGTTATACATATAAACCTTCCTCTTGAATCACTCTATCTATTAAAAAAACTGCATCAAAATCCGTTGCGTAGTTTCAAAGATTTAAGCGTACAAAGGGACATAGGGACATAGGGACAGGGAAAGCGACTTTGTTTTATACTATGTAGTGATACTCCATATTAATAACATGTAGTGGAAGATCATTGTATCTCCTTGTCATAATACAGTAGCACCTCTATAAGTCGAACATCAAGGGAGACGCCAAAAAATTCGAGTTATAGAGTTTTCAACTTATGGAGGATTTCGACTTAGGCGGATTTTGATTCGACATAAAGAGTTTGATATTTATTCTTATAAATTTTGAATTAGAGAGGTAAAATAAATTAAAATTCAACTTGCAGAGGTGACAAACATGTTTTTATTTATTACAAATCAACATTATATTTTCAAATCATTTTAAAATAAAAAATATGGCATTAAAAAAAGTATTGATTATATTATTTGCTTTAGATAATTTGGTTGTTTATTTCAGTATTTTTTTTGCTTAAGATAATTTGGTTGTTCTCTAGCATTGTCTAATCTATAAAGAGCAGAAAATTCTTCTTCTTCAGAGAAACTGGTTTGCTCTATAAAATTTCGTAAGGTATTCAATGCGGTTCTTGCCTCTTTGATGGAAACCTATGGAGCGCATGTACTATTCACGTCTTCTATGTCATCTTAATCATTAGTATCGATTTTCTGAGCTACTGAATCGATAATTTCGTCATTAGATACTTAATGCAAGTCATAAATTTATTATCGTATACTCCTAAAATGTTTTCTAAGAAACAATAGTGTACTTGCACTGTCGGCAAGTTGTTAAAGTCGGTAACTTATTTTTGTTCGAACAATAGAGGTAATAAATTCCAAATTATCAAGTTATAAAGGTTGTAAAATAAAACGTTGCTATGTTCGAGATACAGAGGTCAAATTTAATTTTTCGACTTATAGAGTGAAAATATGTACCAAAATGGCTTGGAGGGACTCGGTGATAATTTCGACTAACAGAGGGTCAAGATTTCAAGTAACGGAGGTTTTTGGGTTTGAAGGGAACAAGACATTTTTTCGAGATTTGGAGGTTTTTGACTTATCGAGGTTCGACTTAACGAGGTGCTACTGTATAACAATTTTTGGCTCATGTATCTCTACATGGTGAAATAAAGATTTTCTGAATTATCTACAACAAATGAACCTTACTGAGTTTCAACACAATATTCATTGAGCTTTACTTCTTGAGAAGTAAGAATTTAATTGACTAACACTTACCTGTATGAATTTCAGACCGAGTCGACAAATGCGCTAGATGACATGATGTATCCAAAAGTGCAAAAGTACTGTCTGATGTCAGTGAAGGGATGTTACACAGATTTTCACATTGACTTTGGTGGCACTTCCGTTTGGTACCATATCTTGCGAGGTAAATAATATATATTAACATATTATGTTTTTGAACAATTTTATTACTCTCTATATAAAGTATTTGAAAAGCGAACTTATTTTGACATTTAATGCTAAATTTAGATTTAATAAGTAGCTAATATTAAGTCATAAAATATTTATAACAATATAAATAAATATAAACATAATAAAACACCTTTGCCTGGAAGATCTTGCTGCCAGCAATAAGGCTGCCTTCCATACACCATTGTAATGCATAAATAATGTTTGTATAGGCCTATTTTGTTCTTAAACAACTGTTGGTGTACAATAAAGTGTGTATCATATAATATTCAATTTGCATTGAAAATTTTCAGGAGCTAAGGTGTTCTGGCTCATACCACCAACAGAGCGGAATTTGCAGCTATATGAAAAGTGGGTTCTATCTGGCAAGCAGTCTGATGTGTTCTTTGGTGATACAGTGGAGAAATGTATTAGAGTCCATGTATGTATCTATTTATCACAATTAAAATTGTGTGTCTCTAATAAAATAATTAAAGAGCTTGTTTAGTTAAATTTCCTTAATACTATGTCCTGACCATTCTTAGCAAATCACTTAAACTAATATAAGTGATGTTTCAAAAGGAAATAATATAAAAATATCTGAGATAATTCATTCCCATCAGTAGAAGCTGGTGAGAGAAACTAAAATAGAACTGTTAAATACGAAAAAAACAAACTTATAAGTAATACTCCTATATTAAATAATTTCAGCTGCAAGCCGGTCACACATTCTTCATCCCGACTGGTTGGATACACGCGGTGTACACTCCAAGCGACTCGCTCGTGTTTGGTGGAAACTTCCTGCATCAGTTTGGTATTGAGAAGCAGCTGAAGATCGCGCAAGTTGAGGATGTTACCAAGGTATTTGATTTTATGAAAAGCTTTTTATATTACGCTTATACACGCAAAATCAATATTGAATATAGGGACTTACTTAATCTTACTTTTAATATCTCTAAAATATTTTACAATTCAAACTTTTTAAACAGCAGTGAGATGACAAAAAACATCTCGACTTGTGCGACTTCGTTAAACTTATGGTCGTAAAACAAAGGCCTATTGTCCACGTAATACGCACGTCATGCGCACACTTTCGTGACTTGTAAGTCGCACGGAGTGGCAACGTCGCGTCAGCCACACGAAGCGGAAATCTCTTAAAATACTAGTTGAATGAAAACTGAGACATTTTGTAGCGTGAAGTAGCGTCAACATAACAAAGTCCAACTCAAATGTGTATTTATTCATCTGGACTTCGTTTAGAAATGCTTTTAAAACTTTAAATAAAACGAATAATCTGTCACAAATATGCGAAATACGCCTATTGTCATTTGTAGATTGCATGCATTCGTCACATGACGCGTCCTAACACAGTACATCACCAACAGGTGCCGCAAAAGTTCCGCTATCCGTTCTTCACGGAGATGCTGTGGTACGTGCTGGACCGGTACGTGAGCGCGCTGCTGGGCCGCTCGCACCTCGCGCCCGAGGGGCATAGCCCCGCGACCGCGCCCGCAGCTCCGAAGGACCACGTGCACCTCACGCAGAATGAGCTACACGGACTCAAGGTATACAGGGTGTAATAGTTTTTTTAAAAATAAAAATAAAAATAAAAATATCTTTATTGAGTACAAAAATTAATACAGTACAATTACAGTGTGGCTCTGTCTTCCTAGCTAGGAAAATCCTGTGTTAAGGAAGACAGTTCCTTCCCAGAGAACATGTTCAGTACAACACAAAGATTACATTTAAAAAAACAGAGAAAGTAAAAAAAAACATATATAATAAAATATACAGTTGTGCGTTTACAAGTTAAGTGTGCACAGGCAATTATTCCGTAACTATTACAGATATCAAAAAACTTTAAACTGATATCGAAAGTACTTAACCTAATGAGTAAAATGGCCATAATAAATTTTTAAAAATAAAACGAGAAATACTCATTAGGTTAAGTACTTTCGATATCTGTTTAAAAATTTTTGATATATGCAATAGTTACGGAATAATCGCTTGTGCACTTAACGATTACACACTGTATATAGGATATATGGGAAATAAAGGTCACAAATATAAGGCATTTGTGGAATGTTACAAGTTCTACGATGACCTTTACATGATGTAGGGAAATGTATAGGATGATGGTATAATGAGATCGCATCACGCATCGTAGCGCGGGAAGACATGCTCTTGTGGGAGTGTAAATCATCGTGTGAGCTTTTTCTGTGTTTTTATTTACACAGGTTTTACATAGGTGGTTTTTTTAGTTGCGTTTTACTTTAAAGCTGTTCGCTGTTATTGCAGCTACACACGACAATGAATGCCTTTTGTGTGTGTTGCTTAAATTCGTTAATTGCCTTTCGAACTTAAAATATATCAAAGACAATAAAAAAACATCGAATTGATTTTCCAAATCCCAGTCATATTTTTGAGTTAGCTGTTAATACGATTATATTAAAAATAATTGCGATTTCAAAATTATAACCAGAACGAAATCCTTTCCAGGCCATAGTGGTGTACTTGCACCAGCTACCAGCGGCGCGCAAATCCGTGCCAGAACTATTGACGGACCCGATAGCGCTTGTCCGCGATGTGCGCACGTTGGTCGAACAGCATCGTCATGATAAACAGAACTTGGCTGTCACTGGACAACCTGTGTTGAAAGGTAATTTTTTTATAGCATTTTGTTTAGGGTTTTAAAAGATTTTTTGTTTCAATGAATAGGTAAAATTAATCAATAATGTTGATTTAGAAAAAAGTGTCCTGCATGACTGCACTGATGATCATAATTTTATTTATACTTTCGAATTTTCCTCGATTTCCTCGATCTCCTTTCCAAGTGCACTTATATCTTTTAATTAAATTATGAATAATATCCAGGACCAGACGAAGCATCAAGCGGTGAGCGCATACGGCAGTGGAGCGGACGCGGTGGTCGGGGCGGGCACCGAGGCGGGGCCGCCAGACCGCGCCCTGAGCACGCCAACAACGCGCCAAGGCGACGACGCACAAGGTGAAAATCGATTTCATTCTTATTAGTCATTGTATGGAAGTAAAATATAGAAAAAAAAAGACGGGTTGCACTCCGGGAGTGCCGGCAGAAGTGAAAACTTGATTATTAACGTTCAGCATGTTTGATATTTTGGAATGGTATCCGTCTTACGCATGGAATATAAGGGCTAAAAAAAAAAAAGTCCGTCTTACGCTTTTTCGATCAGGCCACGTGTCCTGACGCGAGTTTAAGATTTTATACCCAACGCCGCTAAAGAAGTTTTCACTTCAAAAAGATGGCCAACACGATGTCATGATGTTAAAATAGACACGTGTTGTGTTTTAACGTGTTGTGCGGTGTCATGTCTTAATAAAATCTATTTATATTTTATATACTAAAATTTTATTAATTTTCAGATGCAAGAAATGCGAGGCCTGCCAGCGCACAGATTGCGGCGAATGCGTGTTCTGCCACGACATGGTCAAGTTCGGAGGTCTGGGGCGAGCCAAACAGACTTGCGTTATGCGCCAGTGCTTGCAGGTTAGTTAAATTAGATAAGTTATAAAATACGATTGCATTCATTGTTTTGGCGAATGTATATGAAATTGAATAAAAAAAATTGTCCTGCTTAATGTCGGTCAGGTCAGTAAAACTTATTTAAAAACAATGCATTGAAGATTGATTACTGATTTTATAATTGACTTTACATGGCAGTCTTTAATCATATAAATAAATAAAATAAACTTGTCTGGCTCGATAAAGCTCTAAATATATTGAACACTTAATGTTATTCTAAAATACAGGAATTTAATGGGTTTATGCGATTTTTCAGCCAATGCTGCCAGTGACAGCTTCGTGTGCCGTGTGCCATTTGGACGGATGGATGCAGACACCCGTTGCTCCGCAAGCTAAAGGAAACTCGGGTACATTTATTTTCACTCTTATCATTTAATCACATTTGAATAATTTAACTATTCTGGAATATAAAGTAGAATAAACATCTTTGTAATATAAACTAATATACATCAATTTGACTTTACAGGTAGAACCATAGTTTTTTTTTCTTAACATTTCTTTCTTAGAGACTAACAGATGTAAAGATTTAATTAAAGATTTCATACTATACATAGCTATTCCTCATTATTTTTAGGTCGCAACGGTCCCTCCCTATTGCGCGAATGCTCAGTGTGCTACAGTATCGTGCATGAAACATGCGTACCGGCCGGCGGGCAATTGAACGAAGATCTGCCCAACTCGTGGGAGTGCCCCACTTGCACCACTATGGGGCTGCACCACGATTATAAGGTTGGTATCGATTTTATTGGTAAAGAATAATAGTGGCCTATTGCGCCAATGCTTGGTGTGTTATAGCATCGTGCGCGAAACTTGCACTACCATACGGCTGTACACATAATATATTGACCTATTGCGAATAAATCCAAAATAAAATGTGCATTTTAATAAAAAAAAAATTTTACAGCCTCGTCACTTCCGCGCTCGACAGAAATCATCAGACTTGCGTCGCATGAGTGTCAGCTCGGATGCCAGTCAACTGAGCCAGAATCATGCGCAAGTGAGTTTTAAAAAAAAAACAAATCAAACTTCTTTTCAAGCGTTCGTATCTGTGTTGAAAATTATGTTTTAAGTTATTTAATAAAATTCTTTCTTTCTTAACAGTTTATAAAACTATAAAGACGGCAAAGATGTACAGTTATGTATGTTAATTTGCCAGTGACCAGTTCACAAAACAAGACTGTAGGATTCAATTTTATTTCTGTTACATCGATTTCATATATAATAATGGTAATGGATTACTTTATTTCAGTAACTGGAATGTGTATTTTAACAGGATTCATAAATTGTTTTTTCAGAACAAATTACCAGTTCCACCCGTGACGGTGAAGACGGAGGCGGGTTCTGATGGCGAGAACAAGGCAGATGTGCACATTAAAACTGAGGATGGTTCGTATTTCTGATTTGAATTAAAATTTTATTAAAAAGTTACTTATATCAGTAATACTTGCACGGTTAGACTAATGGATTATTTGAAATAACATTCCTGTGAAATATTTTTTGCATGAGGAGTGTGTTATTTAAAATATTTTTATGGGGTTGTAAAATTATTATGAACTTATCCCACTTTAGTTAGTTTGTAGTAGAAAGTATATTAAGCGAATGGCTAAAAATAAAACACAGGATAAATTGTAAATTGTTTGTTTATTCCTTCAACAAACAATATTTGAAACATTAAAGATTTTAAATACATTTTACAGAGATAAAACGCGACGAAGAAGGTAACGAAATAGCTGGCGAGAGCGGTGAGCGCGGGGAGGACTGGGAGCCGGCGAACAAACGTCGTCGGGCCAGTGATGAAGATGAAGCGCCGAAGAAACAGGCGCAGAGGGCTCACCTCGCTCTGCTGCTCACCCATCACTCGGCTAAGGTACTTATTTTTATGGTAAAACTACTCAAAGATAAACTTGCCATCTGCCATAATAGCCTCCGGTAAGCTAGGCGTGAAATAGGGGTAGAGATTGTGGGGAGAGTGATATCGGAAAAATAATAAAGTCCGGTAGCCATGAATTAAGGTCCTTTATAAATGATGATTTTAAACTTAATAACTTGCTCTTGAATGCACTATTTTATGCTGTTTTATTTAGGTGTTATGAATACAACATATCATTGATCAGTGTTAGGCCGCATATTATGTTGCTAATTGTTCGCTTACTTTTAACATGATAATTTCTAAGCTCATTTTATAATGAAACATAATTTTCCAGCCGCTAAAGAAACCGCTGTATCCTGTGCGTCCCGCGCCGGTCCCAGTATCGAACTTCGTCGGCGCGCCGTGGCTGGACCGCGACGCGATGCTCAGCGTGTTCGCGAAGCTGACCCCGCACGAGCTGGCCACGTGCGCGCTCGTGTGCAAGGCCTGGGCTGAGTACTCGGTGAGTTTGTACTTTAAGAGCTGATTTTTCAATCCTTGGGTAGTAACTCAGGCCCCGGAACCACAGACACAATAGAAAATCTATTGTGTCTGGGACCGATCGGGCCGCTTGGGGCTCAATGGGTTAAAACTTATTCGACAAATAATGTATAAAACTACCATTTTAAAAACGTATTCTAATTGCCCGTATTTGACAGTTTACGTGACATTTTAATATTATCGTGTAATACTTTATTGGACGGATAAGTTTTATCCAAGCATTGAAAAATCGGCCCTTAGTGAGGTTTTTGTTAATAGATTTTGTCTTGAATACATAACATAGAATAGTACCTTTTAGTCCATGCAGAACCATGTGTAAAACTAATACAATATTAAATGTATGTGACCAATTCCAATTATGTTATTGAAGTCCCGTGATCTTTGTTGCACTGATAGCTTTTTAAATAACTGACAAGCTAGCTATCTGCTTTGGCAGATCGAAACAAAAATATATTTTTAATGTGTGTTCAATCTTCTGATTTTGGTGTAATTTCATTTACTATTCCGTTTTTACCTATTCAATTCTAATTTAATTGTTATCTTTCAGATGGATCCATCACTGTGGCGCAGCATGTCGTTCGTGCAAGTGCGCGTGTCCGCGGCGCAGCTGGCGGGCATCGCGCGCCGCCAGCCGCTAACCCTCGGCCTCGAGTGGTGCCATCTAGCGAGGCGTCAGTTGGCTTGGTTAGTTTTTATTTTACTACTATGGATCTCCCCTTGAAGATGTAATTCTACATGCTAAATATTGAATTAAAAGTTATTTTTTATTTTATTTTATTTTATTTGTATAAGAAGTCATACATGATTTGATATAAACAAGTTCTAAAATTCACAACGACCACACAACATGTTCTATTATTAAAAAAACAAAATATAAAAACAAGCCTCACGCAAATGAACTAATCTACCTATATAATAAGTTATGAATTGATTAGATTTGGTATCAAACAGCACAAAAGATATTGTAATCATAGTATTCTTTTGAACTTTAAGATTCATAATGTGATTTGTTAGCAAAATTATGATTATTCAGCTATTTTTTATTTCAATAATGTAATACTAAATTCAGTAATACCCATTTTCTAATTCAAGGTTACTAGCCCGTTTGCCAGCGCTCCGCTCGCTGTCCCTCGCCGGTTCACCAGCCGAAGCAGCTCTAGCTCTGCGTTCCAGCGCATGCCCACCTCTGACGTCACTAGACCTGTCGTTCGCGCGTTGCCTTGACGACGCCAAGTTGCGTGGCATCCTCGCGCCGCCGGAGAACTCGAGACCCGGTGGTGGAGCGCGCTCCGGGACAGAACCGTCCCGCTTGGCCGCGCTCGCTGTACTGAGGCTCCCCGGCACGGATATCACTGATGTTGCCATGCGTTATGTTGTACAGGTGAGCTGGTGACATAGAAATGTTTGGAATATTGTATTGTTTGATTTTTATTTTTTGAGATTATAAAAAAATATTGCACAAAAATAAACTGAAATAATTACGATATTATTAGTATAATGTGTAGATAGGTTATTTGCGCTCCGGGTTTAGCAACGTCGGAATATGACTAATAAGCCAGATTTTACTTTTCGCTAACGATAATTAAATCATGCATCTTACTTTGACGTCTCATCCTGTGTACGCACACTAACGCTAGTGGGCCGTTTTTGAAGATCAAAATGTTGTGTTAGGAACATCTCTATACTTTTACTTCACTTTAAATATTTTTATTAATTCTTGTTTGCGTATTCCCCTAGGCATTGCCGAAGCTAGTGGAGCTGGACGCGTCTTCGTGCGCGCGGCTGACGGACGCGGGCGCCGCGCAGCTCGCGCACCACGGGCTGCAGCGGCTGTCGCTGGCCGGCTGCCGGCTGCTCACCGAGGCCGCGCTCGACCACCTGGCGCGCTGCCCCAACCTCGTGCGGTGAGATACGTCATAAGATTTTAGGAGCAACTCGGTGTACCGTACACCGAACAAAATAAAAAAAAAGACGGGTTGCACTCCGGGAGTGCCGGCAGAAGTGAAAACTTGATTATTAACGTTGAGCATGTTTGATATCCATCCGTCTTACGCTTTTTCGATCAGGTCACGTGTCCTGACGCGAGTTTAAGATTTTATACCCATTACAGAAAAAGTGCTCAACGCCGCTAAATAAGTTTTCACTTCAACAATATGATCGCGCTCAATTTTGTTACAAATGGTTTTCGTGCAAATAGATGCGTGTGTGTATATAATAGATCTATGCGTACAGATACTTTAACAAAGGAAACACTGTATGTAATAGCTGTTATTTTTTTGTATATGTTTCAAATATCCTTATTGAAACATTTGTTCAACAAGTAGCAGCGCATTTGCGTCGTCATAAACAGTAAAAAATTACTAACATACTAATTTTGAAAAAAAAAATCTTCAATTTGCAGACTCGATCTCCGACACGTGCCACTTGTGTCAACGCAGGCCGTCATCAAGTTCGCGGCCAAGTCCAAACACAACTTGCACGTCAAGGACGTCAAGTTGGTCGAGCTACGGGCCACCTGATCCGAGGCCGACGTGGCCGAGTCCACGTCCACGTCCACGCCTGACGTCACCAACGCCGCTTCCACCGCTGACGCTGACAAAGCTGACAACGCTGACAAACCTGACGTCGCTGAGAAAGACGTCACCGCTGAGAAAGCTGACAAAGACGCCACGCCCGAACAAGCAATGGAAACGGAATAAATCCACATTGTAGTGTTATAACAGTGTGGTAAAGACAATGTGTTTGTGTGCTGTGAAGATGAATGTGAAACCAAATTAATTGTACTGTAAGTTTAATTTACGTTAGATAGAATTTTAATTCCTTTACAGAGTCCTCTCACAATATTGTTTTAACATCTGACAGATTTATTCTATCAAATAACAAATATATATCAACCTTTATATCCCTGTAGTTTTCCCTTTCTGTAGGTAAGAAAAGTCCTTTGCTGGAGTGAGAAACATTGCTATTTAAGCATTTAGTTCATATAATTGGAGAGTGTGAACTTGGCAATCTTTTCTTACTCCAGTGATAGATTTTATAATTATATGTGTGACTATAGGAATATACGGGCATCTTTTTATATTTTAATTTTGGCTAACATTGAGGACTTTGTGTATGAATTATTATTATTACTTAAGCACACAATTGTATTTAATTCAACTTCATCAAGTAGACAATATGCAGTGTGTAACATATCAGAATAATTACATTTTTCCTCATTGTAAAGTATCTGTACACAGAGATACTTTCAATGTATGTAAATTGTGAAGTTTTACTCTCTCATATTAAATAAATCACTTTGTGATAAAAGTGATATTTCTTATTTCCTATTTACTAATATAATAGTAAATAAAAATTCACACATTAACTGCAGAAAATTATACATTGGATTATGGATTTATAAAATAATAATATTATGTGTCTATAAATATGTGGTTATATCAATTTTATTATCACCCTGATATGGCTAAAAGAACCAATTGTACTATAGCATGTTATTGTGATTAGATTTCAGACATTTTTATGCGTAAGGGAATGGTAATATGGAGATATAAAAAATGTTTGTGGCATCTCTTAAGCATTATTTGTCTGTAATTGTATTGCAATAAGATGCTAAATTTTTGGATATCGGTAAAATTAGAAGCAAATTATGATATTATGTAATTATGATTTAACTCTCATACTTCAGAGTGAATATAAATATTGACAAATCATATATGTACAGGGTGGAAATTTTGAATGGACTCTGGAGAAAAACTTCTTGAACTAGTAGATATAGAAAATTTTGCTGAATTTTTGATGAAAAGGACATCGCAAGTAATTTTTCTAAAATTTTCATATTATAATAAATATGACTTTTTCTTTTATAAATTAACTAATGTTTCATTTTTGTAAATTTAGTTATATCCACTAATTCAAGTACGTTTCCTTCAGGGCCTATTCAAAATTTCAACCGTGTATATTGAATTTATGACCACTATTAAATAAATTGTAATGTTTGAATAAAACATTGTGATATATTATTTTGTGCCAACATTGGAAGCACATTTTGTATATGCACAAAATTATTTATTATCAAATAGTTAAAGATATCAATTTTATTGCATGCTGTTGCATTGATATATATATATTTTATTTGTTTCTTTGTTATTTTTCGATGTCAATAAAACCTGGGCGTTCTGATGATCAATTTCAATATCTTCTTTGAGTTCCTTCTTATAATTTTTTAAGATTAAATTAAATAAGACAATTCAGATAAACTTTTTTTATTTGGCATCATTTCAAAAGTTATACTTGGTATTTCTGGATGTATGATAATTATGTAGCGAATAAAGATCAAAGTATGTTTGCTCATAGGTTAAATTTGTGTATCTTCATATTATATTGTTTTTTATTTTGTGACTGAGCAATAATTGACTTTTCTTCTATGGCCTATGTGAAATTTAATGATTTTCAAAGCAATAAGTTACTGTATTATACTTTGAAGAATACATTTTAGTTTTATGACAATTCAGGATTCTTTTGTTGTATTTTTAGTTCTAGTCGCTTCTTAGATATAAGTATCTTATACAATAATTATTGTGACCGAAATTTTTCTCAATTGTTGAGGCTAAATAGTTAAAAAAAAATCTAAAGCGTGTTGGAACCAATGCATTCACTTTAAATTGAATTTAGTATGTTTGGCCTTAAGGTTTCTATTAGTCGTGTGTAGAAAATTAACTCAATTATGCATACAAATACTGGCAGAACCTAGGTTATGTATAATTAGGTCTTTTATGTTATTTTTTGACATACTAATCACTTGACATTGTAATTTTTGATGGGACAGTATGAGCAGCTAATACTCTAGCTTGGCACATCTCTAGAATATTTTTCAAGTATCTAATAATCAAATGTAAAAATGGCATTTTTTAGTAATTTCAGTTCACATATGTTCCGTTTTTATCATGAAAAACAATTTGCTTTCCAATCCTGTTGGAGTTTGTGTTTCAGAAGTTATGTCAGCATTCAGCCGCGAGGAAAGCTAATTGTTGTAACATGTAAAAGCGGAACATAAATATTTGGAAAAATTGTAAATAAATAGTATATAAGTACCGACTCTGGTCACAGTATGCGAGGTCGGATGGCCGCCTATAGTATTAGCCTAGGAAATCATTGGTATCAAAGTATTAAGGTACAAAAATGTATACTCGTCAAAATTTTATTACACTAAATGGTTAAGAAAAGTCTTGTTCACATCACAATCATCCTGTTTTCAAGGTTTTGACTGAGAAATTATAAATTTTGTAGCATAGTTTGAGTTTATGGCTATAGAAAATATCGGTGTCTAGTGTATAAGAGTTAATGTTAATTCGTTAAACTTGTAAGTCATCATATATCAGATACTAGATTTTATTGTATTTTCGATAAACCTTTAAATCAGGATGATTAAAAACATGCAAATTTTGAAATCTCCATTTTTGGAAGTTGATTGAAAAAGGCTTTTACACAATAAATTGTTTGTCTATTAAATATTATTATTTATCAATAGTAATAAATTTATTGCACTAAAAAATTAAATAGTTGACGTTAAATGATTCGAAAATTTTGTCACGTGTATGTTTTTGTTGTCTGTACATAAATATATATAATATCATATTCAATATCTAGCTGTATCTTTAGTACATAAGCATTGTGTGCCTCTGTGTATAGTTGGTTAGGTATTAAACATTAACTTGTCATTTAAAAAATTGTGTATTTCTTTATGTAGATAATTTAGGATAAGAATGAGCATTTTGAAAGACTTGGCTAAGCTCGCATGCTGGCAACTGGTTGGCAAGAGATGGTGATATTATAGCTAATTATAATAAGATATAGATGTTATGTGAAATTGACGTTAAAGAGTCTTATTGTATCATTGGTTACCATAAGCACGTATAGTATTTGAATAAATATTTACATTGAGATCTGTGTGTTTTATTTCTATGATTAGTACCATACCAAAATTTGATTGCACTAGAAGTAATATTTTTTATTATTTGTGTAAACCTACCTAGATTTTTCCATAGAGCATTTGCTTGCAATGACTTGCTGATATTCGAGAATATTTATTAAAATGAAAGGATAAAAAATTCAGTACCTATTGTACGCAGTTAGGTTATCGTTTTTTCATTCAGTACTTCTAATTCAAATTGCTTTCAAATCCAAATTTTCTCTTATAACATATCCTGCCTAACAAGCGCCTAACATTCTAGCCTATTCTTAATTTTCCTTAACAAAACAATATTTAGTTTCTGTAAATACTCCTATTTTGAGACGATTTTAAAACGAGAGTTTAAGAAAAAAAATCAAATATAAATGCAAAACCTTTATTGAGCGTAACCGACGGCGGGACACTAGCTAGGTAAATTCGGTTATTGACTATATATCATAGTCTTATGTAAAATAAACCAGCTCCAATTACTAACTTATTTTAATCTATTAGAATAATATTGCTAAATAGGTAGTTTATTTTACGTTAACATAAATTAAGATTCTAATTGAAAAATTATTTGTGTGCCCGTACGTCAATATATCGAGGAATGCTAAAATACCTTGCTCTTAGTTCTTACTCTTATGCATTTAGGCTCGTCGCTTTAAGATGGGGGTAGATAATAATATAAGAGTATGTATAATAATATTATTATGCTCTATTGCTATACCGGTTGTATTCTGCGTTATTAATAAATTTGAATGGCGAAATTCAATTAGCGAATTAATTATAACGGAATATCAATATTCAATATGACCAGTGTTGTAGACCTCTTGGAGAACATCCCATTTTCGATATAAGAATAACACCTTCCTATATCGACAATGTCAATAAAAGACTTAGAAAAATACCTATAAGCTATCAGTATATTATGTAGGTACTCATTGAATAAAATATAGACACTTCAAACAACAAAAACCGACCCCTAAAGGTCAGGCTAAATAATTTCTACTTCAACACGTACTCATAAGAAATGAGAGGCGTCGAGATTAATCGAGAATCCAATTACGTTTTCGAAATTTCTCATTTTTCCCCAGTGCAGGTTCACAGCTCAAAGAAAATTATTTCCTTCGCCCCTGAAGAAATCAAAAATAAACGTGTCGATACGGGAGGAGCGACGAGCGTCGCTAGAAAAAATGGCGGGAGTCTTAGAAAAACGAAAAGGAAAACGTGGAAATGGGAGTGTGAAAGAGACGGCACGAGGGTTATGTTCTGTCAAGGGTTCACATTTCACACGCCCGCCTTGAGGGATTCTTCAAATGAGTCAATAACGCCGTTTATTCTTTTTTACATGATCTTCATTCTTGGGAAGATAAATAATGCAGTACTTTATATATTATAGTAATTGAATTGCATGAATGTGAAAATAAAGTGAGCTTTTTCTTATTCTTTAAATTTTATTTAATTAAAATTCCGAGTGGGATGGCACAGTTAAAGTAAAAATTATACTTTAAAAGATCGACTTAGGTTAGTGGGTATGGTATACAGATAGGTACTCTATATACCTAGCAAATTATTAAGTACAAAAATCTTGCTTAGTGCACTGTGTACCGTGCACGGTTACCTTGGACCGAAAGTAAATACCTACATATATACAGTTATCTACCTATTTATGTATAATGAAAGTCGGTATCTCAAGAACAATTAATTACCGAAACAAGTTATTCAATTCAAGTTGGAAACTCTTATTAGTAATTGCTATTAATTATCGGTATAATTAGTCTACATACATTTTATTACTACACAACAAAAAATTATGATGTTAAGTCCATTTATTCAGGAATAATATTATGAAATACTTAGATTTTATTTTAAACACGCTTGAGCTTAGAGTATATATTACAGTAGTATAGAGCGCGTGTATTGCACAAATTGCTTAGTGCACATCGTAGGCAGATGAGCTATAGATACTATATAGATGTGTGTGTGACCAATAGGGATGGGTAGGTATCAATTGCGTGTTGAACTATCGATAAGTTATGTAAATAAATATGTATCATAAGTAAATTTTATGTTCAATAAGTTATTAAAGGAAAAATATATGAATAAAGTAATAAATATGTAATTTTAAATTTGTTTACCAACTGAATAAAGTTTGTTTATTCCATTTGAATATTGCTTGTATTAATTATAAGTACTTTAAAAAAATATGTTTAATTGGAATATCAGAAAAACGTGAGTACTTTTTAAATAATAAAGTTAATAAAATAAAAGATCGGGTTTAGTGCTATTTCTTTAATAATAAGTCTTAGATCATTAAGTAATGGATAACACTCGCAGGCGTTTCCCCTTTTGCCGAGGTATAAGATTATTCGAATCGAAAAATCTTATGCTTTCATAAAAACTACTTGCGTAATCGATTACAAACACTCTGCGTATTCGTAAAACATCGAAAGGACGTCTGCGAGTGCTCCGCTAAAAATGCCGTTTTGCACTGTCAAGTCTTGCAGAAGCGATTCAAACATGTCGAATATTAAAAAAGATGGAATAACCTTTCATTTGTGTATTTTTATTTTTTTAACGTACATTTCTAATTAAATGCAATTTCTAATAATCGTCGATGTATCGTTTAGCGATATGATCAAGACAAATAATCGAGTCATGTTTACTCGATCATTGATGCGGCCCCACGAGACTATCATTGAAAGAAAATATACAAATTTAATCTTTATGAACCAAGAAATAAAGTTGAATTTAAAACGCGATAATGAACCGCATTCCTTACGAGACTATCTTTTAAAGAAATACAAATTTAATCTTTATGAACTAAGTTATAAAGTTGAATTTAGAACGCGATATTGAACCGCACTCCCCACGAGACAACTTGGAATGAAATACAAATTTAATCTTTATGAACTTAGGGATAGAGTTGAATTTAAAAACTCGTCGCTTAAAAGGTCGTAAATTTTTACGACTTTCGTGACACAAATTATTTTTGTGAATGTGTGATTGTGTTTCAATAGTGTGAGTTACCCTCCCCGCACCAAAATCAGCAGAAAGTTTAGTTAGAACATTTGCCAGCGTACTCCATCCATTACTTAATGATCTAAGTAATAAGTAAATCAAACAATAATAATAATGTTTTAAAAATGTTAAATAAAAATAAGAAATAATTAATAATTTAAAATGATAATATAATAAATAATATTAATAATTATTTTATTTAATTTTATCCATTCTACTATCAAAATCTTCAAAATCAATTTAGCGATTCAGAAAATATATCGTAACATTACATACTTTACATTTACACTATAATACATTCGCATTCATAATATTAGAAAGTGTATCATACAAAACACACCACAAATTTATTTATAATACATTTTTAAAAGAGTTTTAATTTTAAAGTTAAATAAATAATTTGTTAAAATATAGTTCTTCTAGTAAACTTTATATCGAGTACAGCGTTGGTCAGGTCACATCACTACGATCACGTGGCGGCAGTGAGGGGCGCGAGCGAGCCTGCGCGTGTCTGCCTCGCACCTCCCCTTCACCCCCGCGATGCTAGATTTATTTTCATAAAAATAAGTATAACAATCGACTTACTGATGAAATGTGATACTGGATTTCAACTTTGTGTATTTTCTAGTATCGTTTTTGCAAGATAGAACTGCACATTTCACCATGTTTATTCGTAAATATAAAAAAAAATCCAGAGCAACGCACTTCGATAGCACTCAACCACGAGCGCTCGCGGCGGGAACGTCGTGTTGTTCCCACCTGTGCCTACTGTTCCCACTTCGTTGTTCGCACTATACATATAGTATAGTTAGTATACATACTCTAAGCGCTTGAGGTTGTCTCTTGTTCACTTATAATTTTTTAATTTCTCAGTGGATTTTTATAAACAACTAGCAGTCCGCCCCGGCTTCGCCCGTGGTACATATTTACGTTTTCTCTACGTAAGAACCATCCTCGTACTTCAAGGAATATAATAAAAAAAGAATTATCGGAATCGGTTCAGCCGTTCTCGAGTTATGCGCTTACCAACACATTTTGCGATTCATTTTTATATATAAGAAAGAAGATAGATATAATTATTAGAAGGAAAAAAAAAGATCTGTGTTAAGGTAGGTAAGTACCTAATGCACTCTGTACTCCCGGGTACCGTTTATAATCGGGTAGATATATACCTAGGTATTCTAAAAAAATTGTTTTTAAAAATTAACTTAGCGATATCGTATTTTCTAGCAATAAAAACACGCAAAAACCATGCACTCATCTATTTCACATTCAGTAAACTTCGCAGAACAAACATGAAAGTTTTTTCAATATGACAGTAATTCTAGCATTGTAGGCAAGTTGACAGGATAATAGCGGGTTAGTGAGGTTAGTGCGATATCGATCGGACTCGAAGCCGGTACCGCACGCGAGCTCACCGCTAACCACTGTTCTCGCGTCCTACAAGTGACGTGCGTCAGGTACACTCGTGTGGTGAAACCACATATAATATAATACTACACTAGTACAAAAGTATAAAACGTGACTATTATTATATACCCTTATTTCAAAATTATCCCCCTTCTCGGCTTCGTCGCCTGACCTGGGGTAGAATCTAAAGAAGAAATAGCTGATGTGACTCAGGGAAAATGCAGGTACATTTCTGCTGGTGAAAGAGTTTTTTGACATCGGTTCAGTAGTGAAAACAAACGTTACAATAATTACTAGTTAAATAAAAGCATAGGAAAGGTAGGGAAAGGTCACCTAAATTGTAATCTTTGTCAAAGTTCATTAAAATCGTCTCTAGTACCGTGATGCTGAATAGCTTAGCTTAGCTTAGCCTTTGCCCTTTTTGATAAACGTGCAAGATTCAAATACATTTTCTTTAGTTTCCAAGTTAAAGATGTTTTTCAGTTCTTTGAAGACTACAGATTTCCAAATAGCTTTCCCAGTAGACTGTATTCTAAGGTTTCGGTTAGATTGAGTGGCAGGCACGCGACGCCGCGCTCTAACGTGCATCGTCTAATGCTACAGCGCTGTGATTTTATGTGTTTCGTGTTTACAGAAAAACAAAATTACATGAGAGTTACAGGCATAAAGGTGTAAATAGTAATTGTAGGAAAAACTGTATTTGTTGCTTGTTTGTGTAAAAAAAAAACTGAATTTATTTGTAAAAATTTAAAAAATACAATTTCCATTTCATTGCATTTGTATAGAGGTAAGTTAAATCAATTATAAATTTCTATACTTTGAAATTAAGTATGTATTAAACAGTACCTACCAACCTATTAACACATCATAGGCTATCACATTTCGTAGAATTAGTAAAATGAGTACCTAGAACTGAAATTTTTTTCATGTTGAATAGGGTGTTACGAGTTTACGACACTTCAAGGTTGTTTGCCATAACATAAACTTTATACTAAGAAAAGTGTTTCTAAAAATCATGTTTGATTATTTTAGTGGGTGAAAATGATATATTATGAACACCCTGAAGGTAAGCAGCGCAAAGTAATCGCCACATGTGTCTCTAAACATGATAGATTAAGCCACAGTTGCCTACAGACCATGTGACGAAATTAGGTGCGCTGAAATAGATAGGACGTGTATGAAAAATAAAAGAAATAAGTATTTATTCAATGTTCTTTATGAAACTATTTACAAAGAGCATACAATAAAAGCACAAGTAATTATTTGTAGGAAACTCTAGTTTAGCCTTATGAATGTTGCAGAGCATTATTCATATTGTTTTGCTAAACAAATTTTCGGAGGAGTTGCTTTTCAGGCTTTTTGCAGTTGTCCATCTGTAAGAAAAAATCAAATGTTACTCAAATATAATAGATATTTCATACATATTTATAATTGATAGTACGTAAACGTATTATAAATAATGCATATCTACCTAAGATATCTACTTTTGCTATGGAAAAAATAATAAGTAACTGTTTATAAAAAGACTTCTATCCATGCTCGCTATTTAACAATTATTTTTAACTTATTCTACAAAACTATATCATATTCAAAAAGTTTCATCACAATCGGTCGAGCGCACTGCAAGCGGGTGTCAGTAGCTACGCGTCGAGTATTCCCTGAAGTTATTATGGCCCAGTGAACCGGGTAACGAAGCTGGGCCCACTGTAAATAATATATCGCGATATTACAAGCATTCCTCTCATTAGGTACTCCTAGAAATATTTAGTTTCTTTAACACCATTTTTGTTTGGAAAAATATTTCTCAAATTTGTATCTAATTAGGTATTGTCTGTAAAATACGTTCGTATTGTGTTTAATTTGTATATTGTACCGTTTAGTTTGAAAAAAAAATCGTTTTAAACATTTATTTAAATGTCTGTACTTTAAACTAAAAATAAACATTTATTTTGAGTTTAAATTAATAACAATTAAAGTTGCATACAATTTTATTATTTAGAATAGATATTAGTGTAGAGTCACAGAATAGATAGGTTAGGTAGAGAAATAGAGATTAATTTTATACCGATATATAGGTACAATTCCTGTAACTAGACTTATTTTATAAGCATTCATTATTTGTTTAGATAGTAAACTTATTACCTACATTTCTGCAATCAATGTAATCCACAGATTGAAAAATGTTTTATTCATAATTTTTATAAATATGTTATGGGTTTCCAAACTTCCGTCGACCAACATTTTATTAGTCACTAAGGGGTGTAAGTATCAGCACACAATCAAACACGAATCTGGGGACATCTGTACATATAAATTGTCCCCGATCTTCGTATGTACATAATGAAATGAGTGCAATATGCGTCCGCCGTCCCTGGAGGCGCTGCCGTTCAACACTATGTGTGAGGATTTTGGATATGTTGAATGTGGTAATATTTTGTCAAATTTAAATGTGTATTTATATTAAATATTTTTTGTTTAATGTTATCACCGCGATGAAAATAAAAAAGGTTTATCTAAGCCTCTCCCACCGAGGAATAATGTAGCTTTCGAGCTGAAAAAAGCTCCAGAAACCTTTCAAACAAACCCTTAGAACCTGCAGCTTTAGCTCCTTCATATTTTATTTGGTATCAAAAATTCTAAAATAAATGCTCATAAGTATTTGTAATATCACAGAATGAAAAGAACTCTATCAAAACTTTTTCCAAATTGAAATTTCAATTACCGCATCCATATACCAGTTTCGTTGCTCCACGGGAGCGCCTCCAGAGACTTCGCCCCGCGCTCTGCGATCAAGTCCTGATTTATTTGTCCCCGCGCACGGTGCGATGGGCACAAGTGTGTTTACCAGCTATCGCTATTGTTTACTGTTCATTTATTTTTTACGCCGTGTTTGCTAATGGCCGGTTATAAATGTAGTTTTATGGAACGTTTTGAATTTGGAACGGATTCGTTGATTTTTTTTCTTTTTTGGACACGCTGCCAGCATTGATTGAGTAGTGATTTTCATTTTATTGTGTTAATAAACAAATTAAACAAAGATTTTATTTAGATTGCGTCTGAATTAGATAGATATTTATGTGGATATTTCGTTTGAACTAACAACTTCTAAAAAAAAAAAAGACGGGTTGCACTCCGGGAGTGCCGGCAGAAGTGAAAACTTGATTATTAACGTTGAGCATGTTTGATATCCATCCGTCTTACGCTTTTTCGATCAGGCCACGTGTCCTGACGCGAGTTTAAGATTTTATACCCAACGCCGCTAAAGAAGTTTTCACTTCAATAGTATTTGCTTTTCTAACTTCCGTCATCGTCCTAAAAAGGAAAACTGGATTCTCAAATACTTGGAAAATAATCTACAAAAGAATCCACACAAGAAAAATAATAAAACCTTTAATCAATCCTTATCAAGGTGTTACACAAGACCGAACTCGCGTGACATACCCGTGGGATATGCAAATAGAAGCACTAGTATTTCGCATTTATAATTCAAATCCGACCTAGCTTAGAGAATTTCAACCCCCAAGCCGCACACAATTGACGTTTCGCCCGCGAACCCCACTCTTTATGCGCGCGACATGAATGCACCGTCTAATCTCGATCACGTGTCTGCCACGCGCTCGTCTCCTGCACACGACATCTAATGTAGAATCAGCTTTATAAATGAACTTGCCAAATCATTCCGCCATCCGTAACATGGCCTTATACTCGCAGCATACGTGTTCTATTCGAATTGTCAAATTTTGGCGCTTAAACCGATATCAAATGCAGATAATAAAAAAGCGTAACCTTTATCTTAACTGATTGGATAATCTGTGTTCAAACGCTATAGTATATCGTATCGGAAACAGAAATCTAAGCCCCGACATCCTGATTAAGTTTTCTGGTAGGGGCGGTGTGGATGGATAGGAAATTATAGTGATTTTTATGACGTAAGACTCATGTTTCCTTTGTAATGGTAGTTTTTGGCAAAATCTGTCAAAATCGGCCTTCCATTGTAATTATTGGCTATACAAACGCTACAGAGGAGGCGGGGCTAATTTTGGTTATAAAAGGATTTTTTGTAGCAGATTTGCAACTTTTGTGGATTAATCGTATTTAGTTACCGCAATTTGAGGGAAAAGCCCTAACACAATGATGATATGCAATTATATATTTGTACATTCTAAACATGTGATAGGTACCTATAAGTCTTAAAATTACACCTTATTAACATTTAGTTGCAAAACTCCTTTCAACATTTGTACGGATATAATTCTAGAGCATCGATGTTAAGCAGTTTGACCCTTGCATACAAATGAGACGTCGGGGTTGATCGTTCATTACGTATTCATAGAAAGCGACGTCGGCGCTGCAACAAACAGAGGGAAAATGTTTCTTACAGTCAACACACAGTTGATAAGTAAAACACATTGGAAGAAAGTTGGAAGAAAGTAAACTTTTATTTAATGTATAAGTTGTAAAAGGAGTAAGGTTTAATTGATTTAATATTAACATGATTTTATTTCATGAAAAAATTATATCAATGTTATCTTGTAAAATAAAATAACGTTATAGAAATAGGTATTGGGTAGATTAATATAAGTGTATAATTTTAAGCTGAAGCTCATGAAAATCCAACAAATTAAATATAAATGCGTTGAAGCAAGCAAATATAGAGTTGTTTTATTATATTTAACCTGTTAATGTAAGTAATTATGAAACTATGCAATTATTATAAATCGTTTGACTAACTATCATTCATAGCTATAAATTCTTTAACAATTGCGTGCGAAGCATTGGAAAAATAGTACATAATACGAACAATATTATTCTTACGTTCAGCAGCCCCACAGATTAAACGAATCATTTTCACATAAAAAATATTCAAAATAGCGACATGTGATGGGTTCAAGTAATCAATTCACTTAAATCACATCGCGTGACAATGTTTGCTCGAAGCTTGAACGGCAAATGCTGATATAATCGCGTCAATATTTACGCGAACGATTGATACTTAATCTGAAAATAGCCATTCAATATTCGTAATTCAGGGATTGGATGCTGTTATTGGCGATGGAAGCGTAGAAAAACAGCTTGTGATACATTTTTTTAATAATTGAAATTATCATTTTATTGTGTGGTCAAGCTTGTTATGGGTTTTATTAACCTCTTGACTCTACACAGCGTCAAATAATAAACGTATTACATATTATATTGTCAGCGAAGCATCATTTAAAACTAGTTCAGATTCAGAATTAACTTGTAATGTCAAAAATGCCTACATAATATAATTACTAAAATAATGTATATTCAATACTCAATAGCCATCATCGAATCATAAAGGCATTGAACTAAATAACTTTAAGTTGAGAGCTCTTAACAATATTTTAGCCTGAAGCGTTTATTTTTATATGATAATCAAGCACCTACTTAGTAAATATAGCATGGTTTATTTTTACGACGTTTTTACAAATTACAATTGGATTTAAAATTATAATATATAAAATTATAAATTTAAAATTTTATTCATTACAAATGGACATTTTAGCAATATAATTTTATTTTGATAAAAATTAATGTTAGTGTTTATTTTATTAGAGTTCACTTAATAATTTAAAAGTAGGAATAATGTTTTTTAGGACCAAAAAAAAAATAAAATTAACCATTTAAGCCAGATATTTTTGGTCCAGAAAAATATGATGTTAAGTAAGTATTTATTATTTGTTTGCTTTTTTGGAAATTTTAATTATTTTAATAAATTAAATTAAAGGTTGTATGATACAGTTTAAAACACATTAATTATATGAATTAAACACATTGAAGGTAATATTCATGGTACCTACCTACAATTTGAAATGCATATCGCAGAAAACAGATTTCATCTTTCAAAATACAATACTTACTTTTTTCATTATAAATTCCTTTTAATTTGGCCAGTGTTGCAAACAATTTGATAACAGAATGAGTGTCTATCCGACGTATGGCAGCACAGTATGGTGTGATAGGCTCAGCTGTCGCCGAATGCATCCTACAAGTGTTTCAAGAGTGATTATGAAATAATTTCATTGTGACAAGAGTTCTTACAACCCTCTTAAATTATTTAGCGTACATATGTAGCTGTTAAGATTTTCTTTGTCTATTTTCATTTTGTAGGCGGTAGAGTAATACGTGTGCAGAATTTTTATTATGAAGCATATGATACCTTAGATTTCATGAAAAACTTTATTATTTTTATTTTCATAGTACTTAGATAATTATTAAGATAATCAAATAAAATGGAAATGTCGACATGATGATAGATGATTATATTCGAAACCGGTCGTAATTTTATTGTAGAGTAAATTCTTAATTTTAAAATGCAGTTGCATCATGTTTCATTCAAACTTTATCCTATTTTCAGGTACCTACTGTAGCGTTTGATTGCTGAGGTTGAGTCGTAGGTAAAACAGCTGTCTTAGTAATTTTGCTAGGGTAGAGCCATGGTAGAGCGGTTAATTTTTATATAAATACTATCCAAATAGGTCTAAATTTTTCAACAATTTAGTGATTAAATAAGTAGATGTGAAAAAAATCACGAAAACGTTAATAAAATAATTACAGAGTACATATATAGCGTAGATCTCTCGCCACATGATTACCATAATTAAAGATAACACTACAAGCTACTATTAGTGTAAAGAGGGCTAATTATTGAACAAAACATGGTCCTCTTGCCTGCGCCCCTGTGTTCGTGCGGTGTGCTTTCTACGCCTTGTTAAATTTATCAAAGAATAAGTATTTGGTAGAGTTTTCAAACTAATAGGTAGGTATTATTAATTCATATCTGTAGATTACTTGTCAACTTTTAATATTGAATTAAATCGATGTAGACAGACACTTTGAATATGACCATATATTTATATTGAACATGAAAATGATGAACTTGATGCATTCTATTAAACCTAGGTAGGTATGAAATGTAGAGAATAAATTTAACACAAAGTACACGAGAGTCTTATATCGTGTACGGCAATCTTTTACTCGTACTCATCAAATGAATAAAAGAAAAGAGGTTGTGCTATAAATAATCCAATGAAATAATAACCTATGTTATAAGAATAAGTGACGACGTGCCTATTTGTTTTTTAAACCTTTCATAATTTTTAAATACAAAAGTGAAAAGTAGATATACCTTCTTTTCAGGGCATCAAAACTAAAAGCCGCATCTATATTATTCTTATTCTATATATGAATCGGGTACAAAACAAATCAGCAAAGGCGTGGTAGCGCCCCGCTGAGCGCGTCTGTCGCTGTGTTGCCTACAGAAAAAATATAATTCTAACTATTGTACATACCGCATTGTATTGGCAACCCCGATGACAGGTCGCTGTTGGACACATGTTTGAGGCATTTTAGGCCAATTCCTTTGCTTAATGGGTGGTGTTTTAATGCTTACGATTTATTGTATAGGGTCGCTCGCCCCCGACTTAGTTTTAATGTTGTTAATGGTGAAATTAAGGCTACGAATAGGTATAATATTATAATATTTGTAATAGAGGGTTCTTAGTCGCTAAAGGACGTCATCAAAAGATAATCATGTCTTATGAATGAAAGCAATTATCTACTACCTAATTTGGTGTAATTTTTAATGAGTATTCAGTAGAAAAATCATATATTTTTGTCATAATTAGTCATTATGAATCATTACTTCTAAAGAGGAATAAACGGTAGCTTTAAAACAAGTTCCATTGATTTTAACACTAGCTTGAGAAGTCTAACTCACTTTTAGCTAAGTAGGTATATTAATTTGTGTTATACTCTTTTTAAATATATAAGCTGTACAAGTTATTTAGATTAATTCAAATTCAATTTTTATGTGAGATTTGCTAATTTGAAAGTTTATGTGAGTTTTATAGAAGTGAAATATAGACACGCTCTACCTGCGTTAAAAATTAGAACATTTATATACTTATTCGATTTTTAGACCTTTGATTTCTTAGTCATAAACTATTTGTAACTTACACCTATACATACATACATAGTGATAGTTATAAGGAGTAGTGTCAGAAGCAGTGAATGAACTATTGGAGCTATCATCAATCAATAAGCGATTGTTTTTGTGTGAGGATACATGATTGACGTTTAGACAGTGCTTGGGAAATGAAGTGTAGGAACAGTTTTGAAATACATCCCACTTGCACTTGTATAAAAAGCTCATATCATAATGTTTCTTAGCAAATTTACTAGTTACTACATCATATTACTATCGGATAACAACTAGGTAGATAATTTATGTATTTAGATTCAAACAAGGCATCAGTGTTGTGAAAAAGGGTTCACAATAAGAATTAAGAGTATTTAAATTATTTATGGGTATATTCGGTTAAGGTTTTTAATAATTTCGCCATTTATTGTATCTATCTTATGCTTTTGAAACTGGATTTACATAAATGGCAGTGATAGGTACTGGTCCTGCGTTTAAAAGCAGCTGTAGATAATATTCTGTAATTCTCGTCAAAAATAACGATAATATTTATTGGTTTGCATAAATACCATAACACATTAAATAGATGTTACAATACAAATGAATTGGAAAAAAAACACGAAATAGAACAGTGAACAAAGCGAATATTCAAATCCTCTCCTGACGATTAAATTCGTTATAAAGTCAATTCCATTTAAAAATTCCCCTACGAAGCGTCGCATTACAGCTTACTGCTTATCTATGAATGTTGCAGGCGTCCGCACCCTTCAGACGTTATCGCGATACTGGCAGATTCGGTAACAATAACACCCCCTCCCCCCGCCTTATCTCCCAACCAATCACAGGGGGACGATTGAACGTTCAAATTTAGAACCTCATAATTTTTGATATCAACCTACTCGGAATGTTTACTCATCTGCTTATTCGAATTTAGTGTTGAATGGTTTCTGTAAAGATAAAAGCAAGCTTTAATTTACTATTGTCACTTTTGATTATTGTAAGTTTCATAATTTTCAAGTTAAAATAAATATAAATTATAAATACATTTTATACTTATTTTCGGGAATAAGAAAAAAAGTACTTACCTATATTCATTTTCATTGGTTTACCTAACATAGTATCGAAAATGTTATCCTAATTTACTTAAATAATTTTATATAATATAAGAGGATATTATATAAAATTATTTAAGTAAATTTTCTAAAGAATATCAATAAACTATAAAATATCAAGCATGCATAACACTTTTTTGCCCACCATGCGGTCATTTATACCCATAAGCGCTTTAATCCGCGAGATACTTCAACATTTTTACCTAACCGTAGCTCACAAGCTCTCCATCATATGTTCGGAATTAAAAAGAGTGTCCTGGTAAAATTAGGGACAATATATCCAAAATTAATTGTACATTACAATGCTTCTCCCTCAGAAGCAAAGCAACTGGCCACATTTTACGTGTGAGCACACCCTGGAGGGTATATCACGAACATTGCGAACAACTGTTACGATATTGATATGTTTTATATTGCGGATCAGTGTTGAATGAGACCATCCACTCGGGTATATCATAAAGTTATCCGGACTGTGCGGTTTAATGGCTGTAGAGATTGTTAATCAAGCGGTATTGGCTTCAGTACTTCTGGACTAAAAAACTCTGTTTAGAAAACGAATAATGCTGTTTACAGTGTATTTGCATAGAAATCTATTCGATAATTTAAGATAGGTAAACTTGTATTTGATGAAATATTTCAGGAACTTTTTGTTAGTATAGATTCTATAACGGCAGTATACCTTTAATCGTATTCCTATGTAACATTATAATGTGACTTAGATTAATCTGTAAAAATAAATGTAAAAGTAAGTACGTAAATGATGCGCAAACATACCATAACTACCAGGTGTATTTTTGTTTCAAAAGGTGTAATATACTTCCAGCAACTCCCACCATGATTTAAAAATAAGGAAAAGTAACCAAAACAATATATAGGAATGTTCTAACCAATAACAATAAGAACGAATCAGCCAAAAAATAACACGCAATTTTTCAATCTCGTACTCTATTTGCGCGAACAAAAGCACACAACACAACACCATTACGAATATAATTTTGGCTTTCAAATTGTTCCCATTTAGTTAAGGGTTAAGAAGCCATACATTGTCACACAATGGGTGTCTTTTTAACACCGACTATTTTGATGGGACGAGTCATTTTTGCCCCTTTCAATGGAGGGTTAGCGGACCCTAAATATATATCATTTTAAAAAACGGAATTCGGAAATTGAGTTTGGATACATTGATTTAAAATTAAATAACGATTTCTAAAAGTTAAAATAGGTCACTACGGTGATGAGTAGTGATCATCAAAAAAAATAATGATTGTTTTAAAAGCTCAATTCTTATTTATTTTTCTGAAGCTTTCACAAAAATACTGGGTAGTCATTGGTCAATTTATCAATTTAAATATAAATGAAGTACACTTTCATTAGACGAATACACTTCATAGGGGTTTTTTAGCAATGTATTCTCATAGAGTAAAACGAGAGACGATATTAGATTAATTTACATAATTTTGTAAGTTACATTTTCGTAGATTTTTATTTCCAGACGATCTTAAAATAAATGTGTACATTTTATGAGCTATTTATTATATGGCCAAATGAATACGAGTTAAAATTGTCATTTAATTCCTCAAATCCCTCCTTGTCAAGTACTTTTGTAAACACACGGTTATTGCTTCTGTTTTGAGTTGATACAATATTATAATATGTTTCATATTTAAAATATTTTCATAAAAAGCCAAAGTATTATTTTACAGATATGATGACAAATACATATAACTAACTACCTTTATTATTAATTTTATGGAAGACGTTGAAGTTTCTCGTTTGATAGAGTATTTTGCTCTACATAAAATTATTTAACTTTACTTTTCTACCTGTGATTAAAAGTAAATATATAATATAGAAAGTTTACTTTTAAGTTAACAAGCTAAAAAAATAACATAATATACCTACATATAAATTTAGCAGTATAGCCAAAACCAGAATCACGTGTCCGTGCACAAAATTGTTTCGAGTTTTTGCGTGATAAATATTAAGTAGGGGCAGCGTGCACCAACTGGCGCTTTGTTGGTCGACAACACCGACTTTATAAATGTTCGTCTGATAGCAACACAGATGCGCCAACGATGATGTATGATTAGATTTGCCGAGATTAGAGGGCAGATTACAATAGATGACAAATGCATAGTGTTTGGCAATATTAAATACCTGACTAGACTAGATACGTGTCGTAAGTAATTTGTAGCAAAAAATATGACATTCGTTGCACGGTTGATATGTGTAAAAAATACCAAAATGTTCGTAAGAGGTAATTCATTTGCCTTTAATAATAATTTAAGCGTGTGAATATTGCATATTAGAACATTTTTTATATTATTTTATATGTACTATACATGTTTGTTAGTCTTCAAGGAGTTTTGTATGGTAGATAGGCACCAAAAAAGCCTTATATGTACACTTATTACGAGTATATATACTGAAATCTAACTGCACACTCCAAAATAATTAGAATAATCTGTATTTGTAAACATTCAATTTGAAGCATTTAAGGGTTTTAAATGGTTTCCAAATCGATTTTTTTTCCGATGATACAATTTGTCACATTGAAAGGGTCAGAATTAAATGGTTCCTTTGTGATACGACACTTGTTAGGGTGCACTCGGCTTGAATGTTTAATTGCTTGTTTACACTGACAAATGTTCAAATTTCACTATGAATAGTAGGTACTATAAATCAAATGTTTGCTTCTATCTCTTTGTACGTAACCGTGTAATGTTTTCTTATTAGTTCAAATATGTGTGAATGAGTCATGCTAGCTTATGGGGCTAGACTGGTTGAAATTAGAGTTTCTATGCCTAAGATTTTTTTGTTAGAACTGAGCCATACTGATTACTGTACATGCACTATACATGCCACTGTATTTATGTGCTCTTTGAAAATGGATGTCAAATTGTTTGAGACATCGTACTCCACGAAGACAGTAGTAATATATAAAAAAGCACCCTCTTAAGGAAAAGGGGAACAAAACAGAAGTTTGGGTCCAAATTGAAAAACAGTCGTACCGAAATGAATTTACTGAAAATAACATCAAAGCACATACACATGCAAACTTTTGGTATATTACTATCATTGTATTTGTCAACTTCTGAATTCAATCGCAAATTAACATACCACATTATATTATCTAAATTACGTATACTATAGTTAGCTGTGGTTTACCGCTAGACATAAGCAATCTTTCGAATCTCGTTACTCCGGAAGTGTGGACAATGGCACATCATAAGAGTGGCGACTTACGTCTTAAAATATTACTTTGAACAAAATAATCACATCAATCATCTCGCTTACGCACTGAGCAGAAAGTCGTTACTTCAGAATTTATTTTTATAGGTGTACTTACTTGTAAATATGAATGACTTATGACTTTACACGTATTTTCGAATATAGTTTCTAACATCGAGTGCGTTTTTTGATTTTCTAAATTTTATGATTTATTTCTATTTTATACCTACTTTTACATTTTTTTGTTAAAAAGCTATCATCATAATCATCATAAAATTATTAAGCATCTAGCTACCTAAATGTACTACGACTATAGAGTTGATGGATAGATGATTTAGTACGAGCTAAACTGCTAAATCATCATCATAAAAGGTTCTATATGAATGAATACCAATAACGTATTATTGTGTGAAAACATAATATTATTGTGTGTCATTGCAATATTGTATCGCCACGTTTACTCGCACAGTGTGTAAACATGTCGTTTTGTATCTCGTGTCCGGACGCAATGGCTTATGAAGCCTTCTTCATATAATCGCGTTTTTGTATTTAAATTCATACGATTTGAATACAATGTCGCTACCGAGATCGATCCTGCGACAATAATGGGATGGGCGAGACGTATATTATGATGGAAATAAGGAATTTTCTTACACTGGACATTTTGTTTGAGAAATCGGAAATTTTGACACAAGATTGTATTTGGTGGGCTTTGTTTTGATATTTATCTTTTTATAAAATAATTATGTTTTGTCCTGTTTCGTGGTTTTATGAAGTAACTAATACCACAGATAATATAATATTCTAAATTCTAATACTACCTAAGTAATACGTATGTATTTAAAGCTTATTTAAATCATTGCTTTTATAATAAGTTTGATAGGTAAAGATTGTGAAATTTATTTGGTTACCTATTTAACAATTATTGATAGTCTTTTCATTTTTGTTGAGTACATTCTTATTTGAATTCAAAGGAGGTTAGTAGAGAACAACAAAGCTTTAAAAGGATATGCTAAATTTAACACTAAAAAACTTACTAGAAAAACTTCAAGAATCGTCCAGTATTGATTTTATCATAATAAGTACTTATTTGTGTTTACAAAAACAACAATGTCATTCACCCTGAGCATCAACAAAAACTAAAATAATCTTCTACGACCTCACACATTTAAGGGTGTTTTCCCGAAAAACCGCGGGGTTTCGAGAAAAAATTCATTTGAATACAGTAGCCCAGGTGGAATCTGACAGTTGTTTTTTTTTTTTTTAATTTTTATACTTTTTAAAAGCGAAGGTGTCACAGATCTTTATCAAGCGGACGGGATTTAACGATGTCGTAAGGCGCAGCGCTGTCAATTTAAGGTTTTTTATGATGTTTTTTTCTCGTCAAGCCCGTCACATTGAATTAGGTAAATCCTTTTAGCTTAGTGACTGATCCGTGTGGGTGCCAGGACAAGGATCTTTCGCATAGCACGACAGGCTAATACTTAGTTTTAAGCTCTTTGAAATATTTTACATAAGTACTTGTACTTTTTAAATTGATTACAAGTTAGTTCTATTGCTATATTGATTCTGTGTAAAAATCTGATGATATTTGAAGGCGTTAGAAATCTTAGATAGGTAATATTATATTATTTCGTAAGTGCTTATTATCGATATATTTTATTGTTACATTAATCATATTCATATTTCATATAATTTTGTGTGAAAAAATTGCAAGTATATAATGGAAATCCTTACTTATATTTCATCAATACTTTATGAAGTAGGTTGGAAACGATTTTTTAAGATTCTTATTAGTCTTCATAAAGTTTCTTTCTCAAGTCTCAATCTTAATCATGTACTTTCTATGAGATTACTGATTCTTGTTAATTTGCGTTTATCACTCTTATAAGAATTTTTTGAATAATGACAGATACACCCTTGGCCTTTTTTTTTGATAGGTAGTGGGTTACGAGCTTATCGATAAAACTATTGTTTAAGTTATTAAGGGTTGACAATACTTGTTAAGGCAATTATAAAAAAAAAATTAAAAGATAGATATTTTAAACAGGATGTGTGATCCATATTTCTTTGTTATTTCAGAATTGTTTATTTACTTGAAGCAAACCGATCGTGCTAAAATATATTTTTATCAGATTTCTGATAAGAATCCGCGACGGAATCGTGAATAGCGTGAGATATTCGTTTGGACAGCTCCCTTGCACCTAACATTTAAAGATTTTTTGCTCAATAAATTGTGCTAATTATTTGACATACGGATTTGAGAGTAGGAGCGTTATACAGCGTGTTTCTGCATATTATGATTTTAATTTAAAATTTCTGTGTTTATATCATTGCAAATCCTGAAATTAGGTCTTCTTTCTGAACTCTCTAGAGTCTAGACAATCTTATTCATGTTCATTAATTGTTTACATAAATAATTTTAATATAGGCCAGAATTTCTAAATCTATTGCATTTGGCCGTCAAATGCAATCAGCAATGACAATCAAAATATATTACATATTATATTTTCATACATGAGATATGATGTAAATAGTACCTATGTGCTGTATGAATATTGCATATTGAATACAAAGAATGATTATTGCAAAGAAATCGAGTAATTTCGAGTCTTAAATGAGACCCCGTTCTAATAAGAGACTGTTTCAGTTACCTACTATCAAGAGTCGTTACTCTATATTATGTAAAATGAAAAGTGCTAATGCACCTATCAAAATATATATTCAGTACGTATTTTTTAAAACTTTCTGCAGTCATAAACATCACATATTTTAAACATTGAAATTCTTGTGATAGAATATCAATGTTAATCTTAATAAAGGTACCTACTGGATGTATGAATTTTATTACCGTCAAAACTTACTATGACGGTAAAGAATTAATACTAAAGATTGTAATATCTTAATATAGGTTACATATTATATTAAAACATTACAATCTTTAATTGTATTAAAAATTATTGCTTGTGTTGTAATTTTGTGTGCAATCAATAATTTTGTGCTAAACGTAACGGAAATATAATATCTTCTAATTATCTCAACAATTAATTAATAGGTATAATGGGTTGAGACCCACGTCAACCACGAACCATAAACAAAGTTTAAATGATACAAAATATATGAACTAACAATAAAATCGACACCCAATATGAATAACATTGTAACTTTAATTACACGTTTGTACAACTTTATCACATATCACACATCATTATGAACCATATTTCTATGACAATAACAACTATTTTTGTGAAACAATATAATTTCATTGTAATTGAAAATTAATAATGTTTCCATTGAAGTATTATTGTAGATGAAGTTACAATACACAAAATATTTGGTGACAAGGGTTGCTTAGTGTTACAGTAATTGCAAATTCACATACAATGTTATAAATATAAATCGTAATTTAAGTTACCATGTTATTCTACTACCTTAGCCCGTCAAGGTACAAGAACTAGAGCTGCTACAGTCCCTAGCTTCTCCTTCTTCTGGAGCAATATGAAAGCTTTTGAAGCATGGCACATAAAGCTACTTTGCAGTTGTTACAAATAATCCTTGAACGTTTTTGAATGCTTTTCGTGCTACAAAATCGACATCTAGTAAATTTTTCCTGGTTTTCTGGGTAGTGTGGTACAGAAGAGCATCTGATTTCAGCGGGTACTCCGAAATTCCCACCTTGTTTATTCTTGAAAATTATACTTGTTGTTCTTTTTTTGTATGTGAATCCATCTATTAGATTCCGAGCCAAACGAAGCCTAAATTCTCGATGTGTGTGAACCGTTTGCTTGTGAGTTTGTACATAGGCTATATTATAGGCGTTGATGATAGCGGCATCAAACATAAAATAAAAGATTGATTTGATTTGATCGGATTTCTATAAAAACTATCAGTTGACCAATACAGATTGACATCAGGTAAGGTGTGAAGACCCATCATTATCAAGATACCAAGACATCTTGGACGCTAGTGCCCCAAAGTGGTTCTTCCGAGATACATTCGTCGCTGCTTTCAATATCGGAGAGATTTCCTTCTAAAATTCTCTCGATTGCAGTGTCCGATAGCTTCTTTTTCTTGATGCTAGTATTCGACATTTTCTGAAATAGCAATTGCGAGTATGGGTAATGGTAACTATAAAACCACCAAATACTAGTATGTCGGTGTAACCAGGCAATGGTATAAGTTTTGTTAGAACAAAATTATGACTATCGCAACCACACACCTCCAATTTTCAAATTGTTTCGATACATTTTTTTAAATGTTTGTAGTTTGTAAACTTTTTCAGTTACGTTATTGCCAGGTCTAATAAAAGTTTATACGCTATTTACACCTTCCAAAAAATGAATTTACGAAATCATGCTTAAAACGATCCTTGGTCAATAAATAAACTGCGGTGGTAACCAATTGGCCTTTGATTTTTATTATTTTCTTTAATAGTACTTACCATGTTTTTTCAACCAAATGTAACATTAATACTCGTTGTAATGTTGCTTACAATATCATTCAATAAATATTTTCCTTTTGTCAGTAAAATACGTGATTGTAAAATAAGTTACAATTAAATACGCTGAAATATACTTTCAAATGTTTACATGACCCCATTGTACGATGTATTACGATGATTTTCATTTAAAAAATACTTAAAATCTGTACATTGTAACATTGCAAAAGTCATACTTGCAGTTGTTTTATCAAAATGCCATATATATCATTTTAAAAAGCAATTAAAATCAGTATATGACACCTACAATTGTATAGACTAACTATATCTAATACAACAGCTGCAAATAAATAATAAACTTTAAAAAAATATTAAAATGGCTGTGCTGAAAACTATGACACATTGAGTTACAATGTTAAGTCGGAAAATGGAATACAAGAGACCTTTACTAAATCAGACCGAGCTGCCTATATCAATTCATCAGATAACTTTGATACCTACCTAAATTATGATATTTTTTCCATAAATTACCTCTATAACAATATCTATTAACATGGCAAGACCTCGCAAACCCTAAGCACAGAAATCTCACCAGACGTGCTCCTGACGTCGGCTGCCAATCAAAAGGGCTTTAACCTAATCCCGGTTTGGATTAAGGAAAAAATAAACCAACGGACCCCTTGTGTCCCGCGCAAGCGTTCATGCTTCACCGCTTACGGCTCAGCTGACAGTGTGACATGTACCTCTCATTACACACATCACAAACCATTTTAAACTCTAATCCAAAGAAATAAGGACTTGGATAAAGTTTGCATGCGCATGAACAACATTGTAAAAGTTAGTTCAGTATTTTATGCTTGAGGTTTCGCGTAGTGTAATTGTTGTATGCGCTTGATAAAGGTGTTGTTTGTTTATTTTTTATCGTGTTCAAAATTTTAAATGCGTTTTGAAATTAATGCCAAGATTTGAATAAAATTGCTCTATGAGAACGAAGCCACTGTTTTATGGTTTATTATCATAAATGTAATCATGATTTATGTTTTCTTGGTTATTGCTTAAAAAGTTTTTATGAAGTTTTATACCGTGTAACTTAAATTTATGATTTAAAATAATGGTCTAATAAAAAGTAATATTGTCAACATTTTTATTACACTATTAGATACTTTTTACAAATATCGTAAATAAAAACCACAATATTGAATTCACTTTCTCAGACTTGCGGTCGCTTTGAACGCGGAAAGAAAAAGGGAACGGCTTAAAATACAATTATTTACAAAGAATTGTTCTGTTGAAAGTAAAATTTTGTAGAAGCTCATTGAAAATTCCAAAAATGTCAACCGTCAATCCCAGGACCACACAAACGAATTATTCGTAGATCAACTTATGTATAGGCTTACCATCCCTTCCTGTTAAGAACACCTTTATTCAATTCACGGATAAAGCAACAAAGAGGCGTCGAAATCCATACCTTTGCTAAGCCGCTAAAAAAAACAATCGCGCCAAAGTTGCCAGAGCGAAAAGTAGAGAGATGCATCCAAAAACAGATTATGACAAGCCCCTATTTTGTTTGTAAACATATCTAAGATACCCACAATAGCTGCAGTAATGTGACACCTTTACTGATTGGATGGATAAGTCATTGATACGTGAATTTTGTATTGTAGCAACACTGACGTAGTTAAGGCGGCAAAAGACGCAAATTGTTGACGTTTCGAGGTATTAAATGGACACATCTGCGTAAAAGAGGCGTGTTTTTAAATAATTCGCTCGTTTATTGTTAATTGGTTTTGGGATATGGTCGGGATTCGGATGTATGGATGAATTGATGGGATTACTTCAATATTTCAGAAGCATGAATCGGATATATTTTTTGTAATCATTTGTCCAATCATTTTCTTGATATTGTAATGGTATTTATATGATACGTTAGATTTTCTAATTTGCAGTATGTATTAATTATATATACAATATGAAAACATACAGCCAATGTACAGCCAGGTACCGACAATGCATTACATACGTATACCTACATACTAAATGAAACAATAATTACAATTGTTATTATAAAATTTGACAAAATTTAATACAGACTGTATGATTAAACAATAAATAATCATAAACTATTTTATATCATAAACATAGAAACAACACACATCACAACACACATCACAACAAGAAAAACAGCACAGAAGGCGGCCTTATCACTCTTAAGTGATAAGGCCGCCTTCTGTGCTGTTTTTCTCTTAGAATAAGTTTTGTTTGTATTTTATGTATTTTGGCAGCGCAATAAAGAGTATAAATAAATAAATAAAAATAGATTGCAAAAGTATATCCTTATTCTACCCAGGATAATGAGATTCTGTTCGTAAATTGATTTTCGGGTAAATTTTTAAATACCAGTAAATTGAGTTTTCATTTACAGCAAGCGAGCGATTTTATTAAATGTAATATGGCTGTAATTAACAAGAAAATCACGAAATAAATGATTAAAGTCTGCGTCAAATAGCCCCTGTAGGTATAATATATATAGCTGAAATAATGTGTTAACTTTATGAAACCTTAAAAAATCCATTCCCTACGTTCCTCATTAAAAAGTATGCAAAAGTATGCAAGTCATTTCAAATCGACTTTAAAACATGTTACAATAAGTATCTACATAGTACCTTTTTACTAGATACAAACTAGACATGTTAACAAAAAATTAATACTTACAAATTTCAAAACATTAATAAAACACATTAAAATAAAAATAAATGTGATTTTACGCGTTTCTACATGCCTTAAAAAAGCCTAGCCCTAAAATCCACTAGAGTCAAGTTAGTTTTATGATAAAAAGAATGAGACATCTTGCTGAAGCAGCATTTCAGTTACGCTAACCGTAAATTCATGCTTTAAAAGTCTTTAATAATTAAAAATTCGCGGCAACAGCATAAAAGTCATTAGGTATTGGTCAGCAAGAGTCGCTGCTGGTAGCATGCAAAATTTTGCCAGCCTGGGACTAATGATCGGGTAGATAGCAGCCTCCCTTTCATCTCGGGATAGGGTTGGCACCTAATTGATTTCGTACTTGTTCCCAGCAATTCTATAAATAAGTTTTTCTTCAATATTCAAAGAAAATATGTTTATTTTGGTTTCTGATATATTTCTACAAGGTTGTGTTTTTTATTGTTAAATCTGACGTGTTGAACATCATTATTGCAATTTAAACAACACTTAAAACATAATACATTATAAGATAACGGATGAAAAATTTAGCCAATTAATTATTATCTTTGTTTCAATTTGAGCTCTTAGCATATTTATATAATTAAGATATGCATAATGCATACCCATGATGCATTGCAAATACTCTACAATATATATCATTTAATTGGGATTATCTTAACTAGGTAAATAATTTTCTAGATGTGAATTTGTATTTATACGTGTGTAATCACCATCGAAATCCTTATAGATAAATATTGTAGAGCAAAAAAACAGTTGACATCGGTGCCAATTTAGAATTTAAATAAGAATGTGGAATACATTCTATTAGTTTTCTAAATTAAAATAATGTCTTAGAATTAAAAAAAAAACGCACTTCATTGCATATAAAATTTGATTATCTGCAATCTCAAGAGATGCTGTTTATTCGTTATTTAAACAAAACTTTTTCTTAAGCGAGTAAACTCTATTTTTTAACTCGACAACCCTAGATTCTGATAATGAAGCAATTTAAATGCATGAGGCAGGGCGCGAACGGCGCTTGGTGGGGAAATTCGTATATCGCGGAGAAAGGACCTATTTTCAGGAGTTGTCAAAATATTCTGTATCTTACATCTCTAGTTTCAAGGACTATTTTGGCGCGTCAAAGAAGTTTGCTTAGAATGACGCAAGTTAGAAAGGGGTTGTAGGTATAGATGATAGTGGCTGTGCGGGGTAAGCATGGTATATCTTTGCAGGTAGAAGATTATACGAGGGTAGTGTACTACGTAGGCGAAAATGTTTTCGAAACTTTGTGAAAGCAAAAGTGGCGAAAGTGGCATCAGTTTAGTGAGGTCGGCGAAGTTTATTAACTAGTTAGACTTGTACCGATTATATTAGATTAAGGGGTTTAGTTTGGTACACGTTTGTTAAAGTATTAACTCGAATCTGAACCGTTATACCTAATAGTTTACTGTTATAATATCTTTATTATATTGTCACAGAGACAATGAATAGGCACGAAGTAAATGATTACTATTATTATACTAGCTGTGCTCCGCGGTTTTACCCGCAGAGCTCCGCTCCTGTGGGTCTTAGCGAGATGATATATAGCCTATAGCCTTCCTCGATAAATGGGCTATTCAATACCGAAGGAATTTTTCAAATCGGACCAGTAGTTCCTGAGATTAGCGCGTTCAAACAAACAAACAAACAAACTCTTCAGCTTTATAATATTAGTATAGATTTTCTAAGAGCGTTGATTAATTTGATTATAAAATAAAATACGTGTAGTTTTTACAAAACTCAGAAATGTAATGGTGGTATATAATAGGTAATTCAGATTTAAAAAAAAAACTGAAGTCCTGTGTCTTCTGGTGATACGGGAAGATACATTATAATATTATGTTTCACTGTTCGATTTTCTTTACGGACAGTGGACACGTAGTATTTTTCATTAATACCGGAAATCGTTAGCACACTCGGTTCTTCGCTGACGCATTTACCATAATCTACCAAAGAGCGGTCTTACTTTATAACACCTTCTATTAAAAATTCACCTAACAAGTTCCTGTTCAAAGAGAATTAATATTTTCACAGGAGAGTAAAGTAATTGCTGAGCGACTTGACGCTCTATTTTATAAGACGAGTAATTATACCAATCTTCTCCTTACTAGAGCATCCTTCCTAGGTGACGTAAAGGCAGTTACAGCGTGGCTCCCTTATTTATTACCACTTGTGCTAATTAATGGAAACAGTAGAACATAGTTAGGAGTACATCACAACATACATATACTATGTGTGTAAAGTTTATTTAAATGTACCAGATGGGAAAATTATATTGTAAAGAAATAAATCTTAAGGTATCTACATAAGTAGATTTATTCTCTATATTGATAATTGTCCGTATTTATGCAAAATGGAACCACTCGACAAATTTCGTTTTTTACTTTTATTGAAGAATACTCATTCAAAAGTGGTGTTAATTCTTATACAAACAAGAACCACATGATTTTTACGTTGGAAACAAGGTATACTAAAAGCAGAAAGGAACCACCAGCAACAACGAATAATACCATATTAAGCAAAACCGAACCACGGCACCACGGGACTGCTTTGTTCAAACAAATAAACGATATTACTATCATGTCATTTTATACAAAACAGATCCACACCTACTTGGTACCATTATACATTACACATATTTCTATTAATAACAATTATTTTTAATACACAAAATGGAACCAGGTTTCTGTGGTATGGTTATGCGTAAAATAAATACATAATTTAATTGTAATTTTTTATTGCAAAATAAAACCACAAGCATTCGGTTCTATTATGCATAAATAAATATTGTAAAACATTCTGAAACCCATCATCGCTATATGGAACCAAATGCCTTGACTTGTTACAATGCTTCTCATCTTTAAACAACGTATTTCATTACTTAAGTGCAAAACTCCAATTTTTTAAGTAAAACGTCGAACATCTGTCAATATAGGTGACATTCAGCGAAGTAGTTCGAATACGTGACGGTGTTTTTTTCCTCCGCGAAGTAAGTTCTATTGTTTTTGTTAATTACCTTTAAAATTAAATGTGAAAATGTTTAGTAATAAATAAATAAGCAAGCAATTGGTAAGAAAAGCATTGGAGACGAACACCGAAGATAATAATGAAGATACAACGGGTAAGTAGTTTTATTTAATGCATTTAAGTACTTATTGAATCTGAGATGCAGGTACGCTTTATCCACTTTTGATTCATTCCCGATTGTGGTGTGATTTTAAGAAGATAGTTCATTAAGTAAGTACAAGAGGAATCCTCTGTGGATTTACGTATTTTAACGACAATGTCGTTGTTCACGAAGGCGCGGCGAGTCGAAATATGAGATCATTTTGTTACGATTCATCTGTCATTGTGAGATAAAACTACTAAAGTCTAAACCCTGTTTTAAAAATAACTGTCGATGATCTAGGTACCTACCTACTATTTTGGTAAAATACGTTTAGATTCAGATTCAGTACAGTACATTCAGCCACATCATTCAGCGCATATAATTATTTGTTTGATTTTAAAACTCGCGCGGCTACTGTTTTGACCGGAACAAGGCCCTAGCCTGCGAAATTCAAAATTTTAACAAGTTTATTTAATTTTTTGCTAGGGTTGCCACTGTTGCGTATGATTTTTAGGGTTCCGTACCCAAAGGGTAAAACGAGACCCTATTACTAAGACTCCGCTGTCCGTCTGTCTATCCCTCTGTCTCATGAACCGTGACAGTTAGATAGTCGAAATTTCATATGATGTATTTCTGATGCCGCTGTAACAACAAATACTAAAAAACAGAATAAAAAAAGACGTGTGGCACTCGGGGACTGCCGCGGTAAAGCTATTGCATAGCATGCCTTCAAGCCACACCTCCAAGCCCGTCGGAGTGGAGAGCGTGAGGTTTTTTCGTAACGGAATTTCTCGATTCGGTCCCCGCGCTCAAGGCCCGCGATAGAAGCTATGCAATAGCTTAATAAATATTTAAGAAGCTCCCATACAATAAGCCGTGATTTTTTTGGCGTTTTTATAGATAATGGTACGGAACTCTTCGTTGCGCGAGTCCGACTCGCACTTAGCCAGTTTTTTGTACATGGCGCATGTACATACAACATACTTAGTCGTCTAGTAGGGACACGGCTTTATAAGAACTAATAATACTTTGCTGTCGCCATATACCTACCTACGTATAAAAGCCACGCGGCTTTATTATTTTGATTTAAAGCTTTTTTCTTTTTATTACAGAAGATAACGAAGAACCTTATACGTCGCTGCCTCTGGAGAAGCTTTCTTCACCTTCTAGCGATATTCAGTCCATATTACATCTCATTCCACAAGATGCACAGTTTTTATAACGGTCTCATTAGTGATGATGCAATAGAAGACCACATAGATGGACTAGACACGGTGGATTTCGAAATCCAATTTGATGATAACGTCGAATAAACGTCCTATATAAGTATTATTTTATATATTTTATTAATTAAAGCTTTAATTACGATATTATAAATACATAGTTTCATTTATATCATTAAATCCCTGGGATGTGGTTCCTTTTTGTATAAGAGAAAACCTATCAATTGATAAATGTTAAAAGGAACCACATGCACATTTTCTTAATTATCTAGAAAGTTTAAGAATATTCAGAGCAAATTTATATACACATACTTAAATAAGTAATTTATCAATGAATTTAAATAAAATAAATTTTAATTTTACTTCATCTAACAGAGCTGCAAATGTTTTTGTAAATCCTTTGATATCTCAGAAGTGCGTTTTTGCTGGGTGGTTCCTTTTTGCTTAAATACGGACAATTCTTCATTACTCTATTCATAGGTCGGTATTACAAATTATTCGCTTTGATATTTTTTCCTATCTTGTTAAACTTAATGTTTTGTTTTAATGCTCTGCAGCTTACTCTCACAAAGACAAAAGGTGCATTTCACAGTATCTTTTCGATTTGTTCCATCAACGGTCAATTCAAATTCGTTCTTTCTATATTTTCAAGCCACTGATCTTTAAGATTGTATATTCAATACGTGTTTTAGCATGAGAGAACAGGCTTTGCACACGTCCTATAAATCATTGCAGCCGCCCCTTGACTGTAGGTTCCGCCTTCTAGCATCAACCTCCATAAATAATATGTACGATAACTACTATAAATATGACTTTCCATTTCCAATGAAAATTGGATTTTATTAAAGGACTAATGCCCGTGTGATTTGTGTGAATTTTTATAATATTCAAAGATTAGATATCATCACCTGGTAAAAGGAAGTAGCCATTTGTTTGACGCAACTTGGTGATGGTAGGTACCTTCTGAAAGTTTTTTTTATATATTTTAACCTCTCATATATATTTTTTTCTCATTTACACGAAAAACAAAGCTGGTACCTAAACGTATATAATATTGTGTAGACTGTATGAGTTGTTTTTTCAAAAATCGTTGCTCAACATAAAATCCATCTATTACTACCTGTAGGTACTATTTACTATAATTTTATGAATACGTACCAAAATAAAATGATATCACTACTATACAATTACTCCTTTTAGCGAAGGGAAATGTGGTGAGAAAACTATAGTAGTCAGGTATCTCTGTCAACGCCCAACATGCATGTTCAGCGTGGTGGATAATGGATTATGACCTAAAGCCTAGGAGGCGTATGGGGAAACAAACATTATTAATAGGCTGCCTTCAATTCAATATAAGATACGCATGGTAGTAGAAATATAGCATATTTAACAAACACCTCTAGAGCCCTTGATGACATCAATACATCCCAAACTGTCACACATTTCCATCAGCATCGTTTCAAACTTGTTTCAAACACACCTAAATTTCCATTGTCTCGTTCTGCCTCTGAAAAAAGGAACAACACAAATAAATAAAAAACAAAAGCCAAACATTAATGTATATGCATTATTTTTCTTAGTCCCCCGCTTAATATACCGCCACTGGTCTGGTCATTAACCAAGCAATGTCATTGATATAACGTTGGTAATAATATTCCGCCCACCGATTTTACTTATTCCCAAGATACGCATCGGTGGTCCGAACACGCCTACATAAAAAACAAATGAACAGCTTTTTTTGATCACGCGACTGCTATTTTACGGTTGGAAATGGTGTTTATGAAAAATTGTTTTGATATATTTAATTAGAGTACAGTGTAGGTAGTATGCACCTGCTTCAAACTCTTTGTTAATGAGATGAAACGCCTACTTTGTTATCACTATCATTTTTAGGGGGCACACCCTCGTCATCATGAAATTTCGTTGTGTCAGAATATTTTGTTTATCAGAGCACTAATTATTATCAGGATTAGGAATTACCTTGATTGAATACTGCCCAATACGTCATTGTATGACTCTTTCCATGACGATTTATGAACGCTCATGAAAGGTCAGACCATGATTGTCTCAAGGAATTATCTCATTAGCACGTATCTTAAGAAAATAAGCACAATAACAGCACTTTTTTTAATTCAACAACCATTAAAACAAAAAAGTCTCCATCTTTAAAATTTTTGGGAGCCGAACTTGTATTTTTACAATATTACCTTTAGGAGTAGATAAAGTAAAAATACTGACATTTTTATCAAACTTAAAATTACGAGACAGTGTCGTATGGGAATTTTGTAAGAGTGATTAAAATTAAATTTTAACGACCACGACAGCTACAGCGACACAGTCGCATTGTTTTCCCCACTATACGATACGTTTACAGGAGCCAAGATCAAACCAAAACATTGAAATCAAACATCGAATGTTCCCATCAATTGCCTATATAAAGCAGCACTAACTGGCCGATTAAAGAGTTTTAAAATGAGGTTTCATAACCTACATCACATAGTATTGCCTTGCCTTTTAAAGGCTCTTGTAATAAATGCATTAAGTGTGAAACCACAATTTTTTGAGAAAAATCATCAAATGTGTTTGAAATTAGCCAAACAACCGTATTTTGATATAGATATAGTTGTAGGTAAACCCTGGAGAATATATTATACGTGGAATCTGAAATTGGATACAAAATGTTTGGAAATGGCCTTTAGGAATGCTACGGTAGAAGTAAGTAAAAAACGTTTAAAATTACTAGTTTTAGAATGTTATCTATGTACCATAATATTCTATAGACAGGTCTTACCTAAGAACTACTTCCAAGCTATCTACAAATAAACACATACAATATTGGTTTGAAATTTGAAAGAAAAGTAAAATTTAGGAATAAAAATTATAAATTAGATTTTTTAAAACATAATTGTGATTATTCTGCCAACTGAAATCTAGACAAAATGAATAGTTGTATCCCAATATATACCTATTTATAATAGTATTGTGAGACATAAAAATCCTTACCTAATATTACAGATAGTCAATCGAGTCTGGAACGACATGAACGAATATCTAGAACAGCAGCCGGCGTGGGAAGCAGCTACCTTGAGCGTGACCATGGGATCAGCTAAGCATGAGCTGCTGCTCTTTGCTGACCAGGGGCCCGCTGGCAGCTTCGTCGCGGTTCCCAATGTTATACGTGAAGGAAGTTAGTACGAGTCGATGTTATTTTTGTTGATAGGAATTTGCTGGTAGAGTCAAAATAACATTTTATAAAACACATTTTAACATCTATGTAGGTATCGGGAAGTGAAAAAATGTTTTTAATTTTCGAATTCAATAGTTTTCTAAGTAAGTAAAAATAAAAAGACTAAATGATGGAAATAACTGGAAATAACACATCTGAATTATTAAAATTCATGCAAAGCAAGTAAGGTAGGTACCTATCTTTTAAAATTTCAGCAATGCTACGCAATCATATTTTTTAAATATTTTTCGATTAACAAACACTCGTTCTTTATATTAATAATAAAATCTCAAACGAAACGTATTACAATATGATCGCGTAACTCAATACAATACCAAACTCCTGAAACACAGATTTGGTGCCAATACGGCAAGCGGTGCCGCTCCTCAAGTTCCACCTAAAGTTACTCCGCGGCGGCAAGTTCCTGCTCCTCATGGACTGTCACATCGGAGGAGCGACTCTAGCAGCCAGGCCGGATACCGCACCATACAGATCTGAGATAGCTGCTGCTGTAGCTGGCCTCGATATTGGTGATGGCTTCCCCGCGTGTACTGATGAAAAGAATAATGATGAACAGATTGCAGAATAAAGTTTTGGAACATTACGTGGTTTTATTTTTTTCATAATTATCGTACCTATGTATTTAAAAGGTCATATTGTTTGCTGAACGAAAACTATGTTACGGACAAATTACATTAATTATAGCGCTAAATATATATATGTATACCTACTACTTTATACTACTACTACATAATATGTAGTTAACTATTGAATGTAAACGTCTTATATCACGTATTATGTTATGATTATAATGAAAAGTAAATATTTATAAATGAACAAATTATAAACAAATATATACATTGAAGCAACACAAGTCATTACTGACTTAAAATCATCACAGTGTCTGTGTAAAGTAGTTTTAATTATGGAGCAATTCATTAAAATACTTTTTCTCTCCGTAATAGTGAATAATGTTATAAGTAATTCTAAAAATACATTAAAAGAAGTGCCGATGAACTACAATAGTTTAGGTATAGAAAACTGGACAAGCTGTGAAGAATTCCTGGCCAATACAACCTTTGATCCGGAAACCGTTATTGATATTGACTGGAAAATATTTTATTTCTGGCATTTTGAAACTGATGAGTCGTACATATTGAGATTCAGCATTCCATATCCTGTAGTACGTATACGATTTTTTAAGTATTTTTATTTAATCCTGTAGATGGTCATTGAAATAAATAGTCAACGATATACCTAAGTAAAAAATTAGCTCCTTGCAAACTTTTTGAACGACAAACGTCAAAAATTACCGCACAATATACCAACTTTTAACTTTAGTAGGGATTTGCGAGCAATAGGAAGAGGGCGCGGTATCTTTATAATTATTAGCATTTACCATGTCGGTACTAAATTAATAATAATATGAAGTTTTTCAAAAATCAATAATTTGCTAGTACTATATTTTAATAACACTGACAATGACATATTATTTAGTAAATTTTCCTTCTATTCTGTGTTTATTGCAGTTGATTGATCGTTTTCGAACCGAACTACACGACGTATACCCTTCTGTAAATTGGAAGGACTCAGTACTTTTTATGGAGACGTCAATAGATTTCAGCGCTTTATTTATCCTTACGGAGACACCCGGAAAGTTTAAGATTGTACCGAACTTGGCATTCCACTGTAAGTTTCATGATTTTGGTCCCTTTCGTATACTCTTTGGTTTTTTAGAAATGAAATACGAATTGTTTTGAATGAAAATTTATACTTCTTATAGGCAGGAAACTATTGTATATTACCTATATAGATTCCTATTACGTATAAGAATTTTAGAGGAGGTCTTCCTATACTTATTTGATAATATGGTAACTGATGCTTTTATAGAGAGATTATAACTACTTAATTCACTTTTAAACTAATTCTTTTAGAAAGAAACGATATAATAGGTACAATAATATGGTCGATATAAGTGTAAAATTTCGACCGAAATGAAATTTGAATTTTTACTAAGTACTTAAAATTGTAAATAAAACGAAATAAACTCAGAAAACTATACGAGTTCTTTCACTTTTTTACTCAAACTATTTGTTGGGAGCAAAAATCGAAAATGAAGCTAGAAAATAAATATTTGTCTTCATGTCTGCCCTTTGTCGTCATTCATCTTATACCTTATTAAGAAATGGGCAACTTACAGTGCATAACTGTTTACATTGCTGCATAAGAAGTATTCTTCAACATTTATACTGCAAGCCGGCGAACAGTGTATTGTAAAAATGTGGTAAAATGCGAAAATCCTAAACAATGTATGTCATTGTCGTGTTAAACATTTGTCTGGAGTAAAGTATAAACTGTAAACGTTACTTGACACGTCTTTAAGTAACAAAATTTAGTATGAAACCGAACATTGGAGATAGAATATACGCTTTACCTTATGTAATACTAACATGTAAACAGTTTATTGTGTTTTAAGTCGCCTCCAAGTTTAGCTCTCCATGTATTTAACATGAATAAAATAAAAATACTACCAACCACAAAATAATTTTACATAAAACAAAATTTCAGATAAAGATATACCTCTCGCTGAATTTGGGCTGAAACTCGTTTATCCAGGATATTTGGGAATACTTAATTGCAAATTCAGGTTCTGTTATGCTTTGGCACCTGTCGACAAAATGCCCACTGAAAAAAATGTAAGAAGTTAGATCTAAAAATATTATGTCACCTTTTGCGATTTCACTATAGCTTCTTTATTATAAAGACAAACGCACAATTAGGCATAACGCTGTGCTGAATTTGATTGGATTATTAAAACCTTGTTCTTACAGATTCACGAAGAAGCCCAAAGGCTCGGATTTAAAGGTGACTTCAACCGATCCTACTTGCTGGAGGAGCAGATGACACCGGACCTCTCAATATTTGACGACGACGATATTGAAAGAGACCCGGAAGAACTTTATGATGAAGATGGTGAAGATTAGCAAATTATAAATAAAAAAATTGTTATTTTAATAGTATTTATTGATTTAGCGACAATACAGATTGTAATAAGGTAATACCGACGTTGTAGAAAAACATCGGTATGAACACATAAACAAAGTCGAAACGACAAAATACACAAGGATTTTATTAATTTCAAAATAAAATAAAAATTCAATGTTTTCGTAAAATGCGTGAATAAATATACTCTTTTTTTAACAAATTTGACTTACTAGATGAACTATACATAATTATTATAAACAATTATATGTGAAATCATAATGCTCTAAAATCTCTTTACCATCGGCCATGTAACAACTAACAAGAATACAAATGCACAAACATATAACTGTTTTTTCAACTTACGATTCAAGCAGAGTGTCCATAACATCAATGTGGAAATTGTTGACATAACAATGTGTAAGGCAGATGTAGAAAACTATGCTGATACAATAAACTTGCAAATAAAATTTTAATAATGACGAGATATGAAGGTTTACAAAAATTAAACAATATCTTATAGGTACCTATGCTCTGAAAAGACGGACTCATCATTCAAGTCATGTAATATAATGGTTAAATAATAATTAATTGTAAAACTACGCGTAAGTATAATATTTGAAACATCAAGGTCGTATATTTTAGAAATAATTGATTTTTTTAGTAAATATATCAATACTTCATATCTGAATGAGTTCTCTCTTTTAGATTATAAGAAAAAAAATCGTTATGAAAGTTTATAGCCCCTGCTTTTCTTTGAACTTCAGTTTAAATAGGAAGAGTAACCAATCAGTATCGGTAATCAGGAAAATGTTTGCTTTAATATTTTTTCTGTTCATTACCATTGAGGCCACAAGAAGAGATGCAATTTTTTTATTTGAGAAAGAACGAAATGTGAATTGTTCTAAGATGAATCCTTCGTTGAATATTGGTGCAAATAAATTAAAAAATGTTAAACATTACAATTTTTTTCCACCTAGTCGCAGCCTTAAACCAAATAATATGGTGATCTCTAAAGTTAATAGTGTAGATACGAATGAAATGAATGATATAAATAAAACAACAAAACTAAGAAGAAAGAGAGCTATTTACACTAAAACAGAAGGCCAAGAAAGAGATAAACCTATTGGATTTCTCAGTCCACGTGATGAAGTGTTTTATAAAAATGTATATCAACAAAATGTCAATGCTGCGCATCTAGAAGAGCAAGAAAATATTAATTACAGAAGCCATAATACCAGTAGAATGTACTTTGATTTTGAAGCAATATTAGAACGAAATTTGGCTAAAGCTTGGCCTAATCGTCTACAACATCCTATGCATCCGGATAATAGGCGATTGAATACGCAAGATTCTGATGCACCAAAATCATACAACGTAGAACAATTCGAAGATAATAGTTTCTTCTTAAAATCAATGATCCCAGTACTAACAAATTGGACAACTTGTGAAGAATTTGGAGTGAAGGCGTCTTTTCATCCTGACGACATTGTTAATATTAATTGGATCCCATTTTATATGTGGTCTGTATCAGGCCCTAGTGCTGCGATTGTACACACCTTTACTTACCCTACTAAGAAGGTACATTAATTACTTTATTTAGTCATTTGAACTATTGCTACTATATAAAAAGTATAAGTAACTTTTAAAATAAAGTTCTTAAACATTACTATAATCATTTATTTATTTTTTCAATTACGATTTTAAATTAATTATATTTTCTTGAAATGAAAAATTTAATACAAATTTTAGTTAGTGCAGCAATATAAAGCGAATTATAGTTCACATGTTCGTAATATTGGATGGAATCAACCAAAACTTTTAATGACAAGTGACATGGAAATGCTTCTAATAGCTAGAGATAGAAAAGGACTTTTTTATGGTATTCCCAGAAACGAAATCCCTGATTCAGTAAAAGGTAAATTCAAGTTATTTGAATTTAATTCATGATGCAATATATACATTTTTCAAATCCTAGTTTATATGGAATATTTTATTTTACCTGAGGGCTTATAAAAACACGAGATGACATTAACGTGATCGTCATTAGAGTAAAATTGCCTAGTTTTGAAGTTAAATATTTATTTAAAAATCCAAAATTATAGCAATCTCTTTAAACGTTAAGAATAATCAAAATATAAAATTTTGATTATTCTTAACGTTTAACACTAGACATTTTAATTTTGGATTACATTACGAATTTACCTTTTCTAGAGTCCAACGCAACTATGCCCACTGTGAAACTGCGATTGAAAATCGTAGATTCATATTTGGCAATGATGTATTGTGAAGAACTATACACAGTTTTAATGTCTATTTTGGGAGAAGAACCTGAGACAGCAGAAGATAGAATGGATGCGGCTGCAATTCTTAAATATAGGGGCTCTGGAAAACCTGTTTTCAGAGATACAGCCGCTGAAGTCATTAAGAAATCATTGAGAGATAGAAAGGCAGAAGAAGAAAACCCAGACAAAATGATTAGGGTTGAAATGCAGCGCTTTGCAGATCCAGATTCTTTAATAACTAGGTTTTAATGCTGTAATCTATCTTCTATTTGTTTATAAGCGTTCTTCTTGTATGTTATGAACTTCTTAATGAAGTAAATTTCCTGTTGTTAAGCAAAACAAGCGAAACAACAAACACTTAAACATCCGAATGTACAATTATAAAACCTTGGAAGACATTTCGTTGAAAGTGAATAAGGCAGTCATATTTTCAGTAATTATATTTGAGTTGTAGCAGTTTTCATACAGGAAGAAAATAACGTGTGTGCATTCGTATTTTTTTTTCGTAAACACATTATTATTTTAGACATTATATTGATTCAAATATACCTCTATGTGTTTTCTTTTGATTGATAGTATGTTACTACCATATTATTCTGCAGTGTTATTAATTTTGTGCTTGGATATATCGTCATTTACATTAGCAATAGGGCCTGTACTGCATGAGGATAATAGAACTACTTGTGAAGAGTTTGGTAAATATGCAAGATTCAATCCACACTCAATATTGAATGATTGGTGGATGTCTTTCTATTACTGGGGTCCTACGCAACCTACGCTTCATTTCAAGTTTTGTTTACCGACACCAAAGGTATTTTTACTATATTATATTTTGTAGATATTAGGTATAAGGATATACATATATGGTGGACATGATCATTTAGACTTACCTACTAATATTATTTAAATCGTATTCACACAAAGGTTGACAAAAAGTTTAATGTTAACTTTATAAGCTGTGGCCTGTGACTAACTACGTGCAATTTGGAATTTTGGAAATACGAGGTCACATTTGCATTTGGTACAACTTTTTAATATTGCGATTGCATGGAAAATTTTCAAATGAAATACTGTGACTCAATGTAATTGACTTCATATAACTAAGTATGTTATTGAGAACTAAACATTTTGTTAGAATTTTTTGATAACATTTTTTATGAAAAGAGAAGCGAAAAGTGTGAACATATTTTATTCCAGGAAATCGCTTATTTGAAGTACATTTTCGAGGGCCATGTATTAAAACCAATAAATTGGACAGCTACGTTGTTATTGATGCATGAGCGAAGCAACTATACGCATCTACTGGTGGAACAAGGGGACAGGGGAGAGTATTTGTCTTACACCCCGTATAAAGGTGAGCATTTACAATAGTTTAATTATTTCACATCAATCCACGCGGCGTTTTCAAAAACAGATAGGTGTTAAAAACTTCAAGATCTATTTGTTGAATTCGGAAGATATTACAATATATTATAGTTGAAAGAATTTATTTGTTTTGGTATATTTACTATTTAGTTAATATTAATCAGAGTAACTTAAACTTAATGCTTGTTATTTTATAGATTTTAAACCGACTGATGTAGCTGAACCACATGAACTTAGACTTAAGCAAGTTAATAATGGACGCTATATTGGCTTCATGGTTTGTGATGTAAGTAAAAATACATTAAATATTATTTTCAATGGTCATAGTAAAATCAGAAAGGGTTATATTCAATAATGTAACACGTACAAATTACGATTGACAACGCCTGGCGAGACAAATAATAAACACAGTTGTATAAAATATCGAGAAATTTCTTTACAAATATGAACTATAAATCTCGAAGTATATTATGTACAAGATGAATAGTGGGTATTATTATCAGTTCCTCAAATAAACAAAATTTTAGAGTAATGCGGCGTACGCGTTCGCGAGATATAAGGACGTGCCAAGGAAGAAAGATATTCAAGACGTAGCTGCGACAATAGGCTATAAGGGTCGTGGGGGCAAATCATACCTGTACCAGGGGCATGAGTGGATGCCCATACCAGAAGCTGATGATACCATGTGGGACACGTTTTTAAATAACAAAGAGTGAATATGGTGATTATCTGGGAACGCTTTTTGAACTTGGTAACGATTTGGTCACGACTCACGACTTACGAGTATGTAATAATTAATTATAGAATAAGTATTACGAGCTTTGATTTTTTATTTACTCCTGCTTTACCGTAATACTGAATCATCGTAATACGTAATAATACTACATCCTGAATGTATTTTTCGTAAATTATATTTTGGAAAAGTCTGGAAAATTCTTGCGTATTATTTAGTATGTGAATGTACTAATCAAATATCTCACAAGGTAATAAATGACTTCGGTTATTTTAAATATTGAAATACTCTATGAAAAAAGGGACCTTCAATTTAACCTCAACTTTGTTAAGTGTAACATAATATCTCGGCGGTTTTCCTTTTCGATGGAAATTTATTTAAGTAATTAGTATAAATGGGCGTCTATTAGCTGTATAAATATTTAATGGTATTGTTCCAAGTGCTCGGGGCCACACTTACCGTTCAGTTAATTATGTATGTACTTTCATAAGGTACTATTTTAGTACTTCAGGTGCAGAATACTGATTTGGTTCTTTTTGAATAGTATTTATAAGGGAGATCAATTCGATGAAAGTTTTGCATGATTTATTGTCTACGAGTGTGGGTACTTCTTATTGTATGTTTAGTTTTTTAAATTGATTTATTACAGTGTATATACCTGTTTCTTATTTGGAATAAAGGTTTGACTTTTTGGTTGTTAAATGTATCGTTGCTACTTTTGCCTAATAAAGTAAGCTACTAATTACTATTTACATGTATCCGTATTTTTATAGATATAAAATTTTTTTTATTATTATATACATCCTTGCAGTAAATTACTCAACGAAACTTTTACAACCACCTTAATAGAGTCAAGTACATTATAGAGGCATTTAAAATAAAGATGACTATTCATAATAAATTATAAAGCAGTAAATACAAACGTCGACAACACTATTAGGTATAGTTATATTCTTGGAGATAAAAACGATATTTAATACAGTAAAACGTCGCATAGCAAAATTTCAATACAACCAGTCGTAAAAGGTAAAATCCTGCAAGTTTAACATAAAGGATTTCTGTATTGTGCTTTAGGAAAGCTATTAAGCATTTAAAATGGGGTCATTCAGCTTAGTTTACACCGACGTTTTACTATCCAGACTGTTTAATAGTGAGGAAGCGGCTCTCGGTAAAGCAGGCACACGGTTATAACATGCTATACGCGTTAACCCGTCTTCTCGACGTATAAATTATATAATTTATGAGATATTTTTTTGTGATGGCAACCTTTACTTGCCCGACGACTCGTACTATGTTTTCTCGATTGAATTTTAGTATCTGTGATCAGTTTTAATTTAAATAGCTTGGACAGTAGTAGGTACTTACTTAAATGCGAAATAGCTCTCTTACTGTATATGTATTCAATTTTTTTTAGTCCAACAAATATTGCTTATATGTATCTGTTTTGATTATCATGTAATTACTTATAAATACACCAATTCACCACCAAACCAAACAAGTTAATTCATATATTTATATATAGCGTTTTGTTATAGCCTTCAATGCTGCGTCCAATGTGCGATAGAATTATTTCGGTAAATCGATATATTTTAATAGCAGATAAAAAATATTTGTATACTCACCATTGGTACGGGTCTGAGGCCAAACGTGTGGTGTGAAAGTGCATGATTTTTCCCGCGGAGTTTTACATTTCTATGGGTAATTAGTGATCATTTGTGTGCATTCAAAACGTATTTCTTCATTTGCTGACCATTCGCGAGACGTTTCAATTTTTTTCGCAAAGTTTACGATTCACGAAATATCGTTCTGGTCTGGAAACAATGGTGTCATATTCTTGAACTCTTAGTGCATTTTAAAGATACTAAAAATCAAGTCAATAATTGTTTGAAGCACGACCGCAATTTTGGGTTAAATATATAAAGAAATGTGTCTTATATAACAATTTTACAATACACAAAAGTTGTTTTAACCTTGTCCACAACCGTACAATTTTTAGTATCTATCTCTAAAAATTTGATAAAAATTATTTTAATTTTGTTACTTTAATAATAGCCGAAACAAAAAAGACAAACGGGTGCAACCTGCCTCCAAAAGTCCCCGTTCCCACACGCAACCAAAAGCGCTGACGTATAATCCTGATAATTTCCACCAATTCTATTAATAAGAAACACATTACCAGCTGATTGGAGGGTATAACAAAGAGTTCAATAATTATCATTTTAGTTCGGGTCCGAACCCTGGGCGTCCATCCATCTTGTAAGCATGACGTGCGTGGATGATTAACGATAGCAGCATGTCGTTTGACCTCCACCTAACATCAATGGTGAACTACATTCATTAACACAATGTTTATAAAAGATCAAGTATCTGGGATTCAAGTAGGCGTAGACGGGAATGAATTGAGTGAGGGAGGAGGTCATTTTAAAATGCTATTTCTTTTAGCTCTCTTGGAATTGTATCGTTTCATTGTGGAAATAGTGCCAATTTTGTTTGTGTATTTTCTTTCCATACGTCTGTACTTATTAAAAAGCTAGGATTACTTTTTATTAAAATTATTATTGTTCACCTTAGACTGCCTAATCCCTATGTATCTTAGTAACGTTATGAGCTATGGACTACAAATTATAACACTACAATTACAATAATTTTTAAATAATCCTTGGTTACTGCACTTTTATAGGTATGATAAAAAATAGTTTGCTTATCTTTATGTATTAGTGAGTCTTTTACTTTTTATATGCTAGTTAAATATATGAAAACAGGCTTATACCTAATATCGATTAATGTTAAAACTCTATGCTTACTTTAATTGATACTTTATTAAATTAATAACACTTTAGTGATAATTATAACTGTCAATATTAAAGCAACATACTATCTAGGTGAAATCAGAGACGATTGGATAGGAAGAACAGCAACCAACAATCAGCACCTGAGAGTTTAATTAACAGTATGCATAAAACTCTGATCTAGTTGTAGGTGACTGGTAAGTACTTCCACGTATACTTGACGACATTTTGTCTATAACCATGAGAAATACTATTCATATTATAAAAACAGCTAAGTTCTAAAATAACCTGTTTGGTAAGCCCGTATTGGAAATTATCACATTATCATAATTATTTAATGCAGTACCCACTAACGTGTGTGTCAACTATAAACATCGTTGTAATAGTAAACGCGACATCTTAATAATCGACCAATAAATTCTCCTAACGCGCACGATGTAATGATAAAACGAAAAAATGTTAATAAACAGCCCTTATCATACTATTTACCTAATGAAAAACTATTAACGTTTGACATGAAATACAGGGTGCAGAAATTGATGCTTATCTTAACAACACATCGAATACAAAATGATGCTTTAACATGAAAAAACCTGTCACCATTCAAGCGACCTGTTAGAGCGGCCACAATTGTCACTTTAAAGACAGCTACGGGTAATTCATTAGCCGTTATACAGCCACGATTATCATAAAATTCTAGTAGAAAATAATCTGAGCGAGGACCCAAATGAATAAATATGCCATGTGGGAATTTAGTATCGAAAGTTGTAGAGCCCCGCTGTGACAAAAGAACCCGCGGTTGCGTGGCGCTATGTTTTTTAGATTTGAATTATGTTGACCGATTTTGTAAACAAAGTATTACGCTTGTATGGAAGTGGTATGTTGTGTTTTGTAAATTACATACGAATTAATTTTCAACCGCGTGTTACAAATTGAAATATAACATATTAAAACTGCAATGCTTACGTCATTACTTAGGTATGGTTGTAACTTGTAACACTTGCAACAGTTTCAGTTTTTTTTTTACTTTTTAATATAATGATACTTAAAGCAAGATATGAAACGTTAGAATTCAATGTTGCCATAAAACAAAAGAAACACGACTAATGGTCATATTTGTCTATTTATGAAAGTAAAACTTTTTATAGCTTTTAATCCACAAAAAGCCACGGCGGTAGAAGAGTCGGCGCATCAGATATAATAAATTTTTTGATCTGTCATCGGGAACTAATTTTGAAGGTTTTGTGTTTTTCGTCGTTTTTGTATTGAAGCGTCATTTACTAGTAAAGGTGCGTCTTTATTTTATTTTTTATGCAGTGAATATTAGATTCGTAGTATTACTACTAGTAAGTATAGTATATATAGGTAATATTGTGTTGTATGTAGATTGCATCAAGTTTTTATTTTAGAATTTAATTTTGTAGTGTTCTATAATGAAATGCATAAAAAAAATTAAAAGCTTTGCTACATTTTCTAAGCTCTACGATTGGGTAAATTATTTATAGGTACTAATTGAAGATGTTCAAAGGCGATTTCCTATGAATTTATACGTAGATGAATTTTATATGAGAAATTCCAAAAAGGAAAAGGAGAATAACCGTTGGCCCTAATATCCTTGTTCACGGGAAAAAAATACTAATAAGAGACACGCGTACAACCCGCCCCACAAATATATATAAACAATCAAACCCGTAGACAATCTTATTTATATATTTCATGCTTTTAATATTGGTTCCCTTGCATAAATAGTTGATACAATAATCCCCTCAATCTACATGGATATAGGGCATAAATTCTGTTGAAATAATTTATTGATGCGGTTTTGATTTACAATATTGGCGTAACTAAAGACGGCGCGTGCCAATTTTTGTGGGAAGCAATGCTGTGATGTGTTACATCTAATTTTAAATTAATATGCAATATTAGTATTATTTAAATATTGTATCATTAGGGCCTAGAAATATTCACGGAAGCTTCGCCTGATTTTAATAAAATAAAAAAATATGATTTTTAATAATTTCGTAGTTGTGTGAAAAATCTTTTCGTTTTTATGAAGGAATGTTAGATATAAAGTATAAGTAGAAATAAAAAGTTCTTGCAACATTTAAATAAGTAAGTAGACCGTAAAGCATTAAGGTAGGTATTATTATTCGAATTAAATCTACTTTTTATTTATATGTCATACTAAATAACCTACATAGATCTATTTATAAAAATATGCGAGAATTTCTAACTCGTCGATGTCCATCAAATATATTCCCGAAATACAAAATACGTTACGACAGAGGGTCGGTCTGCCCTCAGGCGTTTGTTTTTACATCTCCTGAACTCAATTTGTTAAAACTCGCAGAGAATGTAAGACATGTGCATTGCTTGCAGGCGACTAGCGATGTACAATCATACAAACAATTGTCTTTAATAAATAATTAATATAGCTGTTTCTATCAAAGTCTTATTTTCAGCGATTAATTTTGTGTAGACGCTGGTTAGCTCTAAGTACATTTATCGTTCAATTAGATATTAGACAGTAAGTGAAAGCAGCTTTTTAAGTTGCTTTTTTGATTGTTTTATAATTTGTCTTTTAAATTTTTAAGATTCAGCACCTCCATTCTAACCATTGTTTTACACGTAAAACTTTCAAAGTTTTCATATGTTTTCTATACATTTAAATGATAGATCATTGTAATGAAAAAGAAATACTAGCTTTATCACACGACTGTACTCGCATCCCAAAGGGCCGGACCCCACGTAGAAGGCGCGAGTGTCAGGAAAACGGCTCTGAGCCGCAATGAATAGCAAAAATTTAAATTTCACGCAACTATACTCATGGACACCCAGAGTGTGGCGCAATGTATAAGAAAACCGCGATTTTGAAATGTTTTAAACGGAATCAGTTTGTTATAGGTAGCTATTTATGAATCCTACGTGTTTTATGCATATTATTCATATCGAACAATATAAAAAATAGGAATGAAAAAAATATTGCAGAAATTGTAGCTTTGGCTGTATAAAAATAAATTACTCTGTGGTTCCTGCATTTTAAAATCTACAACCGGAACTTGAAGAATTTATAATTTATATCACTACCCCCCCTATAGGTACATTTTTCACTAGGTAATCTTGCACGGGAGGCTACACAATGCTGTATATAATACTAGATTTCCACCCGCGGCTTCGCCCGCGTTTTCAAAGGAAAACCCGCATAGTTCCCGTTCCCGTGGGATTTCCGGGATAAAACCTATCCTATGTGTTAATCCAAGTTACCCTCTATATGTGTGCTAAATTTCATTGTAATCGGTTCAGTAGTTTTTACGTGAAAGAGTAACAAACATCCATACATCCATACATCCATACTTACAAACTTTCGCCTTTATAATTATAGTATTAAGATTTTTAAACGATGGAGGGTTTCAAAGCGTAGCATTTCATTCTCTTCATAGAACATGTAGTGTATGTACACTACTCTAGTTGTTTTGCTAAAATCGCGCTCTCCCATACCTTGGTCACGGGTTGCAATAACTTTATGCATTGAACCAGTACAACTTAATGTTAGCAAGGGTATAAGCCCTTGTTTTGGTTTGCTTATTCTTCTCTACACTACTTAATTAGGTGAAGGGTTCTATGAAGGTTAATTATTGTGGTTTCTATGACACTTTTAAAGCTTATAATGATTATTTAAAGTAATTACAGAATATTGGGTGAATTATCGAAGTAGCCTCTGTAATCTATTTTTAAAGTAAATAACGTAGTTATTAAAATCTAAAGGTGTTTGATGCGAAATTATTGCAAAAAATACTAAAAAGTCTTTGTAAGTATATTTTTTCTGTATACAATACAATATGTTATCTGAAGTTGCATGTATATTTATTTTCTTACCTATTAAATAAATATAAAATGGATATCACGAGTAAAAAACGGTAGAAAGGGGATAATTTGAAGGTTTTATTAAGATGGAGTTTTAAAATATGTACATATTAATAATTACGAGGCAATAATACGAACTTAATTTATTATATGAATGGATTGAATAGTTACCAACAGATTTATTGCTTATACTCAAATAACATATTAATCTGATCACAAAATAAAAAATGTATAAGTTGTAATAAGCGCATTATATTGCACTTAGACATAGATTAATCACACAGAGGCGTCCTTAACGAAAGCCACGCGCGCGTCACGTGACATGCGCAGGCGCTTTCTCGCGCCCCGTCACACTGAATCGATCGGATATAGCCATAGAATAGTAATCGTAGATATGCCATATATGCTGAGAATGGCTTTCATACTTTTTAAATGGAAACGCTACTGTTTTGATAATTTACTAGTTTGTTATGCCAATATCTGGTAAAATTGCCCTTCTAATTTATATTGATAGTATATTAAACATCTCTTTACCGAAAAAATGTATAAAGGCTGTTATAAAATTTACTTATACTACATATTTGACATAACATTTTAAATTTTTATTACATTTTATATTTAGTAATTTCAAATTTGTTTTATTTTGCTTCCAAAATTTTGTGTACTTCCTAGTATATTAGATTAGATAGATTAATCTTTGACAACAAAGATCTCTAGTACTGTTGCCGAATGACGTCACGACAGATTATGATTTCCTGATAGGTACGTAACGGCTAACAAGCAGGGGTAGACGCAAACCCATTCTGATTAATCGCTCCTAATGTGAGAAAATCAACACCAACGAGTTTTATGAATATAATCGGCGGGAGCACAGTTTAGTACCGCCATACTAGATCCTGGAATGATTTCTTCACCGGAAGGAAGTTGGCGCGGAAAGTTTTTTTTTTTTTTAATTAATAATATCTCAAAAAATTGCTCCTTAAATGCTCCATCAGAATCTGTAATTGCTCCACTTCTATAATTATTAGTTTATTTATAATTAATTTAAAAAAAAATCCAAATACTGAAAACTTGATTTCCCTATAGAATGAAAAATATTCACTTTTCATAAAAAAATTTTTTACAAAAAAATTGCTCCCGATTTGCTCTATCAATTACAAAAAAAAATTATTTAATTTTGATAATTTTTACAATAATTAACTGAAAAACTATGTTTGCATAGTTAACTACTGCGCTGTGACGTCATCAATTGTCGTTGCGACGCATAAGGGCCATATTTACATGTATCAGCACTGCAGCGATATCTATAGACCTTAATGTTTATGTTTTCTTATTTATATTATTTACTAGATTTCCGCCCGCGGCTTCGCCCGCGTTTTCAAAGGAAAACCCGCATAGTTCCCGCTAACGCAAACGATAGCAACTTGACACCGAAACATGAAACAAGCGACTGAAACACAAATTAATTAAAAATTACTTGAAGTTTTAATAATACGAATAAACGTAATATGCGAGTTTAGGGATGGGTAGGGAAATGTTTATAAACATACCTAAACACATAATAATATCTGTTCCTTTCAACATTTGCTAGATGAAACTCAATAATTAAAATATGTCGCATAGATATTCTTAGAGTATAAATAGCAACATAAGGTAAATTTTAAATAATAATATTATTCCCAGCATAAAACTTAAATGTCATTTCATGGTAATCTTAATATATATAAATCTCGTGTCACAATGTTTGTCCTCAATGGACTCCTAAACCACTTAACCGATTATAATAAAATTCGCACACCATGTGTAGTGCGATCCAACTTGAGAGATAGGATAGTTTAAACATGTAGGTACCACGGGCGAAGCCGGGGCGGACCACTAGTTTTATATTAAATTGTAATATGATTGTGTTTTATTTAATTATTTATTTTTATATTAGAAAGATAAGTAAAATAGAATATTAAATTAACAACGAAACCGTATTTTTAAAAGGCTAAGAATATCTATGCGACATAATATTTTAATTATTGAGTTTCATCTTGCAAATGTTGAAAGGAACAGATATTATTATGTATGTATTTAAAATCATTCTTATTATAGGTAGGTATGTTTATAAACATTTCCCTACCCATCCCTAAACTCGCATATTACGTTTATTCGTAATATTAAAACTTCAAGTAATTTTTAATTACTTTGACTGACCGGTTGGCGTTGGTAGTGGCCCTGCCTTCCAAGCCAGAGGTTGTGGGTTCGATTCCCACCCGGGGCAAATATTTGTGTGATGAACATAGATGTTTGCTCTGTGTCTGGGTGTTAATTATCTATATAAGTATTTATTTAAAATTATATATGTATGTTTATCAGCCATCTGGTTTCTATAACACAAGCAAAAGCTAAGAATGGGATCAGATTGTGCCGTGTGTGAAAACTGTCCAGAAATATTTATATTTAATTAATTTGTGTTTCAGTCGCTTGTTTCATGTTTCGGTGTCAAGTTGCTATCGTTTGCGTTAGCGGTAACTATGCGGGTTTTCCTTTGAAAACGCGGGCGAAGCCGCGGGCGGAAATCTAGTAAATAATATAAATAAGAAAACATAAACATTAAGGTCTATAGATATCGCTGCAGTGCTGATACATGTAAATATGGCCCTTATGCGTCGCAACGACAATTGATGACGTCACAGCGCAGTAGTTAACTATGCAAACATAGTTTTTCAGTTAATTATTGTAAAAATTATCAAAATTAAATATTTTTTTTTTTGTATTTGATAGAGCAAATCGGGAGCAATTTTTTTGTAAAAAATTTTTTTATGAAAAGTGAATATTTTTCATTCTATAGGGAAATCAAGTTTTCAGTATTTGGATTTTTTTTTAATTAATTATAAATAAACTAATAATTATAGAAGTGGAGCAATTACAGTTTCTGATGGAGCATTTAAGGAGCAATTTTTTGAGATATTAATAATTAAAAAAAAAAAACTTTCCTTGCCAACTTCCTTCCGGTGATTTCTTCTATTATTTTTTAGCTAAAATAATAATTGCAATATCTGGGAAAATTATAAAATACTTTGATTATCTTAATTAATAATTATGTAACTTGAAAATCGATGATTATTCTGATAGATAAAATATATATATTAACGTATAGAGAATACAATAGGTAACTACTAGCAAGTTAGCAACTAGGTAGGTTACAAAAACTGTAATGCCATAGACGTTCTGAAACACTGGTAAACCTTCTAAACATTAAGTTAATTTAAAAAAATACTACTACTGTAATACTGTGCAGCACTTATATGATAAAAAAATAATGCAATTGTTTACGCCTTTTCATAAAGTTACGCATTGTACCATAGTTGCTGGTATTTCTCTGTTTCGATTTGGACAATCAATGCAATGAGACGTAGCGTTATCAGGAACACGTGGTTAATGTGTTTTTGTCGTACGTAGGTAGATATTATACTTTTCGCAGATATTTTATAATTAAGTAAAATGTAAAAAATATAAGAGAACAAGATTTTGATAAATAATTAAATATTACGTGTAGGTACCTAAATTATTTACGTAGTCGCAAAAAAATGCAATAAATATATTGCCGAAACCCGGGATTGAACCGGGGACCTTTAGATCTTCAGTCTAACGTCTAACTAAGCCAAATGTATGTAAAACGTGCAACATAAATACAATTGTAACTGTGTAAAACATATGTATGGTTTTTAAATAAATATATTTTTCATTTTCATTTTTTCAACGCTCTCCCAACTGAGCTATTTCGGCGATGGTTATTCTTTTCAATTATTATAAAACAACATTTTTTGTCGAGAACTTTTACAAGGCCCTGGGAAATGTGTGAGATATTTTCAGTACCTATTTTGATTTATTTCCATTATTTGTATTTAAATTATAATTTGACTACGGTGTGCACTAGATTTAATAGCAAAGAGTAAAAACATTATTATTATAATTACTTAGTAGATAGATTAGGTATTATTTTAATTAACTGGCTCAAAGAAGATACAAGAATAAATGGTGAAAATCATTTTTAATTTATATGTGCCGAATAAACGAGATAAATAAATTTTCACATTCCATTAATTGATAATTTTATAATTTATGCTTATTTAAAGTATTTTTTTTTTAAATATACGATTACTTAGTATAAAGAGGAAAAATTTGGTGTTTGTTAAGTACTTACCCGATTGATTTTAAAAAATAATTTATTCTTAAAAAAATATAAGAAAGCTTTATCTTTACCGAGTAAGAACTACAATGTGCCATTGTTACTTTTATCCCGGGTTAATCAGGCGCAGCCCGGACAAATATATATTAAATTACATAATATAGTGAATATTACAGCTAGTAGATACGTAAAAGGCAAAAGCTCTTCGTTGTTTTAGTGAGTATTCACGTACGTGAAATACAAATCTCACGTAAAAAGTAAAGTTCAAAGTAATCCAATAGCACTATAATTTGAGATAGGTAATATTGACCGCTGCGGTAGCTTGATTAAAAATTGGATAAAATTGTTAGCCAGTATAGCGAATGTAGTTGGATATACCTACGAATGAATAAAAAAGCCTTTATTTTTGGTTTTTATATTTCTTAATGGGTAAGATCTATCTTTTTCTATCTACTATATAAAAATAAGTCGGGTTTTCCTTCCTGACGCTATAACTCCAGAACGCACGAACCGATTTCCATGGTTTTGCATTCGTTGGAAAGGTCTCGGGCTCCGTGAAGTTTATAGCAACGGAGTTCGCCCGGTTTGCTAGTTGGCTATATAATTAGCCAGGTTATAGATTATAGGTAGTTAAATAGTTAATAAACTTTGAGAACTTCTGTCTTAGGCGAAACTCATTTGAAATGCCTAACAAAATAGGTAGGTATACGTATTTTTTAATATTAATACTAATACAATATTATGCAATGATATAAAATTCTCATTCTACCATTGAAAGTCAATGACTTCAAATATTAGATTCGCGATTTAGGAATTACTTGAATACCTAGACTATCAGGTTAAGACGAATTTTCCATGACAAAAGTATTAACTCCAGCTCTTGGTGATTAACCATGAAAAAACAACCAACGGTACACGAAATAAATGAGATAAAACTATACTAGTGGTTTTAATAATATGGATCTAAATATGTTTAATTTACATGCTCTATGGTTGCTCTAACTTGGACAAATGAAAGGTTATGGAAAGTAATATTGTAAAACATCTTATCCATTGTGAAGTTTTTGTTTCATAATCCATGTTTCCATATCGCATTAAAAATTGTATTTGCATCTCCACTTGTAATAAAGTTCATGGTCACAGGTTAACTGATTGATAATGATATAGGTATTTGCATGTGCTTGCATTAATACTGACTTTCTTGATAAGAGATTGTTCATTAATAATTTAAAAACTTTATCATCGCCGAAATAGCTCAGTTGGGAGAGCGTTAGACTGAAGATCTAAAGGTCCCCGGTTCAATCCCGGGTTTCGGTATTTCTTTTACAACTTGAGTCTTTAAATTTTGAAAGAATAATGTTGAGAACACAAATCTATTTAAGTTTTTGGAAAAAACATTTTATTTTTTAAATTAAAGAAAATATTTAAATTACCTAGGTACCTACTGCATGTTTATGTCGTAGTTATAATGATATTATAATAATATGATTTGAAGCCAAAAACGCTTCAATCAATTTTTTTATAATTATGATGTATCCAGTGTTGCAAAATAAAGACGTTTACACTTTACAGTATGCATATTATTATATCACGACGCAATATAAAGTTGAAATCCATAACCCTCCCTTTGCACAGTCGGGTAATAAGATAACTTACACTTGACTTGCATGACGTAAAAGTCATTGAAACATATCATTAGGCATGTCTAAAGTACACTTGCGTACATAATTGTCGGGACACGTGCGATGTAATGTACTTATTACATGCATGTTATTCGCAACATTGACAATTTTTACGACATAAAAAAAAACTTGTTGTTCTTAATCACTTACTTATAGCTATAATATGAAATATGTATGTAAAAGAAAGTGTTCGTTATACCATAATTCATTGAACTAATTTTTGTTTGTTGGTATGATCACGATTTGCAATGATGCTTTTATATAAATGATAAAGTACAAAAATATAACGTTTAATTTTTTAACGCCAAAAACGTGGTAAATATACACCGTACATTTAACTTGAAAACACTAAATAACAACACATAATTAACGACATTACTTTCCATTTACAATCTTACATATATTTTCTCACCTTTCGTTCTTGACCTTATGGAATACAAACATACGAACACAAAAAACAATAATGTCATACACCGCTACTTTCAATACACGATCGGATGCGCGCGCGCCGCCCACAACGCTTCCTGCGAATAACTTCCGCCCGATATTTAATCGTTTAAATTACTCGTATTATGTTATTATAGAGCCTGCGGTTAAGTCGATTTTTTGTCTCGATTATTCGATTAACTGTCTGCCACTACGTTGAATATTATAATCATTTGGTAACTGTGGTATCCGATTTTTTTGATAATAGCTATACGGTTTTTAGAACACTTCTGCAGTTTACTATTTCGGTACTTTAATATTGGTTGAAAATAAGATTGTTTGATAATTTTACAAAAACTACGGCCTATGGGTATTTGATAAAATGGTTAACGAAAATACCTAGTCATACGATAATGTAAATAACAAAGTAAATAGTATTTTTTAATTCTTCATATAGAGAGCGCATAGTAGGTATATTGTATAATATACCTACTATGCGCTCTCTATATGAAGAATTAAAGTACATAGTACCTACCTATAATGATAAACATGTCGGTATCATTAACTACGATATTAATTAAACATGTTCGAATCAAATTGTATTATTTATATAATGAAATAGGTACGAACATACTCAACATTATTGATTCACTGAATACCTCGTTCAAGGAGTGCACTTCAATTTTGCAATATCCTCTTAAAATGTCTTTGACAGTCCTTACAGAAATGAGATTAGGAAAAACAACAAAGGGCCCTAGTAATCGTAGAGCGATTAAAATTTCGTTTTCAAACACGAATGGGTCTGCCATATGCGCACGTCAGAGTCACCGCAGGGCGCCACCAACCCTCGAACAAATCTACCTTCATTGTACAAATCATCATAAGCAAACTTGCAACGTAACGCGAGGGGATAAAGACGATATTTCCGTAACTGAATTTACAATTGGATTCAAACATTTGCACCGGTTGTATCTTAGTAATTGTATCCCGCGGTTTTAAAAGTTGCGAAATTTGTAGCAAAATTGAAGTTTGAACATGACGTCGAAAACGTTTAGGGTGCTTAGAGATGATAGAGTGTGTGTAAAACAACGGGCTACACAATATGTTGTATTGTGACATCACCGAATTTCAAAGGTAGGGTTAGATGCCTGCAGTAGTTACCAGGAAAGTTGAAAAAACAGCAGAGGTAACAGTTTTATTTTTTCTTTTTCAACTAGGTATCATTTTAGTCTACCTGTAGTTTTCGCAATCCTAATAAAAAAAAGTAAATTCCTTCATAGCTAAAAAATGAAATATTTTGGAGATTTTACATGTGTGTTTAAATCTGAAGTCCTGTCCAATATAAGGCTACCTCTACAGAATACTAATTATTAATATACGATGGTAAATAACGCAGTCAACAAACAACAACTTGGCCTAACATTTTATTTTAAATATTTATTCAACAACGTTTACATATTTGCCTATATAATCTAATCTGTTAACTCACGTCCCAAATTCAGAAACATTGCGCAAACTAGCAATATCCAATAGCGATGTAACATAGCAATTTTGCGGTTAAACCAGTGTTTTCCTTATATTATGCATGGTTCATATCGACTCCCAATCGGCTCGGAAAAAGTCCGACCACAGTCCACAGCTCACCGCAACGTTTGTACTACATTGCAGATTATTCCCATGTCTGGTGAGACTGACGTTGAGTGTACTAGCGGTTCTCGATCGTGCTTTTGGCGATATTTTTAAGTTATACGTATTGTCTTTGTTTAGAGTTTGATGATGGAATGAAGACAACTGTGTATTTGTATTTGAATACGTGTCAAAGTCTTCTTATTGTGTTACCAAGTGTTATGCCAATTTGGACGTCGAAAAGAGGTGATACTGAGTTAAGGATATTATGTAAAAAACATGTATTATCTGCAAATGATTGCGTTTTATAAATTAGCACTACATTCCCATGTAGTAACTTAAAAAAAATCTTGGTATCAAAGTTAGATTGAGTAAGCGTAGAATGTCTATAGCGAAGCTATAAAACATAAGTCACATTGCAGTGAGATATTCGATCGAAAACCCATAGTAGGATGTAAAATAGGGTGGTTTGGGTGCTCACTCGACCCTGAAATGAGTTCGCAGCAAGTTGTGGATGAATTTGCAGCGGTGAGCGGCTCTTGAGTTTTTTGCATAATTTTATAAACATTGATCAACTTGTTGATAGACTAACAAATTGCTGATGCCTTGTATGTACATACGCATCGACACCGGCTATTATACCGTTTGTAGTTTGTAAGTACGTATTTTAAAAACCATCAATAAGATGGTAATGTTTTTCTACAACGGCTTTTTTGTTTAATGAATACTGATCGTTTCTTGTTCTAGTGGTTTTGCTTTCATATTTAAAAAGTTATTATCTACGACTATGTTATTAATACTATAACGATATCTCTAAAATTAAATGTAATTTTAACACAATATGCATTATACATTATATTTTAAATATATTTCAATTAAATCAACTAAATTTAGTCAAGAAAAGCTTCTACAGTTCATAAACTACGTGTGTACTACGTTAATCGCTAAAAGTGAAGACCCATCTCATCACAAGGAGTCTACCGCTAAAGCCTTTCCAAATTGGGACAGACCTTAGTGCCTGTCCTGTAACGTGTACACAACACCGTCAATTTGTCGCAAACAATGTGACAAGTGGGTTTTCAATTTTATATCAAAAAGATAATTAATAGATAAGTACATATTATAATTGTTTGGAGGTACATAGTTCATTCCGTTCATTCAGTTCGGTTCATTGGATTTCACAAATTATGGTACGAAACTTTACAATCAAATGAAGAAATGAAACCTCTATTCCTTATTCTTAGATTTCCTATTTCATAGCTGATTTTTTAAAAATCTAGACACTGGAAGACGGGATCGCATTTCGCATGTTTATATTATCGTATAGGTACAAGGTAGCTAAATTAACTATTCTATTCTACAATAAATATAAAGATGCAGCTTAAAATAATTTTAATTTCCATGTACGTGTTTATGTTTGGCGCATTAAATTAAAATACATACTAAACGGTTGGTTAGATTTTTATCAAATTTCTCGCATAAAAAACTATGTAGAGTTGTTGTTATGTTATGCCTTGATTAATACACTTTTTATGCAATTAAAACTTCTAGACCATAGAAATCTAAATAACAAGGCAATTCTAGACTCTTGAATACAAAAACTTACGTACAATCGTGTTTATATTCATTTGTTTATAACTCAGTAATAAATTGCAAATCTAACTTAAATTATGCATTTATTGCATTATTGCTTACTCTCCTTTCGCTAGCATATTTTTATTGCAATCTCAGGCCTTTGTTTAAATTATTTAATAGTTTATAATAGTTTAAACAAAATTAGGTTAGTCGCACGGTCCTAACCGTTTATAAAAGAACTAGCACGGGTTTTATCGCTTACCGATTATTTTAATAGAGCCGGTCCGGGTGTCCGTCTTCCCGTAATAGTCGTAATCGGCCGCTAATCGGCGCACAATTTACAAAATTGTCGATCCATGACGACCGATCCGATCGATACAATAGTGATGCGATGTATCGATGTCGATATCGATGATAGGAAAGTTTTGGACAAGTCTGTATTAAATGTTTGCATGTATAAACTATATTAAATGTCGGTATAGGTAGGTACATATTTACAAGCCAATTTACTTCCTCGAAAAGGAACTGGTATTTCAAACCGGGTTATAAAATAATAGAACCTTCCTGAAAAATGATTTACTCCTTCTCTGTCACTTGGTAAATTGCTCAATGCAATTAAGAACTCAATAAATGACTGAAGTAAAACTTTTTCTATTTGATAAATTTTCACCAAGTCATATGTGAAATAATAAGTTTAAACATGGACTTCCTAGACAATCTTAGTTTAGCCTTATAAAATACTAGGTCTTACGTATCCTTTTACTTAATGATAAAATGTGTTTAACTCGTATAGAAATTAACCAAACAAAATAAGTTAAACAAAAATCAATAAAATATAATCGATGTATCCTAGACATGTCAGGTGTTTATCGATGAAACGCATCAACCGCATTATTTGTAACAAAATTATAAAAACGATATAAAATTGGCAGCAAACCGCCGTCTAACCCCTGTATTGATCACAATAATCGATCGTGTGCCACGTAATTGCGCGGGATCGAACCCGCGACCCATTATATCATTATGGTCGATCGACCGAAACAATAGATTCTCCAATTATTTTATTTCAGATCTTAATACCACTCCTATATGAATCATATTCGTATAAATATTTAGAATCATTACATCACTTTTGTATTGGATTTGAATGTAAAATTGTTAAGACAAATTTATGACCGAATTTACGAGAATTTAAAGTATAGTTTTGTTTTTAAGGAATCATCTATAATTCTCTAGGTTTTATCAAAATTAGAAAATTGAAATATTATAACGTCTAAGCGGCGCGGGCGCCTGTGCATAATTACCTACAGCTGAAATGTCTTGTCTTATTTAGATATCTTTAACTGAATTATGAATGAATAGTTTGATTGTGAAAACATTTTAGTATGGTCCTACTGGGGTCTCTTTTAGAAATAACATATTTTATGAAATTTCTTTCTTAAGGTCAGTAGATCAGTAGGGTCTATAAATTATAAAGGCTCAATAATAAACAAATAATTCCAGAGCCTACATAAATAGATAACGAATGTAGCTCGTTCTAACCTAATCGAAGGTGAAAAATTAGCATCATCTCATATGTCTGAAAATGAAGCTTAAATATTTTTCCTGATAGGTACAAATATAATTTCCAAAAGAAAATCACAATCATAAACATAACGTTGCATTCATAAGAATATTCGTTCAGTTTTTGTTACACATATTTGTAAGAATATAAATTCGATGGCTGTGGTCACAGACCGCAGACACAATCGACTTTGAGCACACCGACGCAAATATTATGAGATCCAATACGTCGATAAAACATTCGAGAGACGTCCACACCGCAACTTAATGCATCTCAATATGTCGGGATTTGGTGACAATGTTTTCAAACCTTAAAAGCTTTGGAGTAGCCAAGAACCGTAATTTATAAGTGTTTAAAGGAGAGCCGAGAGTGAGATTAATGCTGTTGATAAGTTAATTTAAATATACGTACAAACCCTTAGAAAAACAAACATTCTTAGTGTCATTGAAAGATACGCTAGATTACTTTTCGTCGTTCTATTTAGATACTAATTGCAGCAAAAGTTCAAAGTATCAAGATCATGACTTGACCAAAAATAAACTACATTCAAAATCACGATCATAATATAATTGAGCTATAGAATATAGAATAAAAATCTCCACATATCTAGTTCGAATAAACCTAAATAAATAGACAACAATAGCATTGACACAAATCATAATCCAGCTAACGAGGATAAAAATAAAGGATCTGTTAATTCGTGGTTAAAACTAATCAAGTCTATCGGAAAATCGACAAACAGATTAAAAAAATAAATGAATGAGGCGGTCTGTTCCCTGGCACATAAATCAACTGGACGGGATCTGGGATCTTTTAATATACATGAGAAGCTATCTCGACTCCATTCATGGACCTTTTTTATTGTTTTAATTGTTATTCCGGTGTAAAGGGTTATTGGTAAAAGACTCTGTTACTATTGAGGCCTGAGGCTACATTTCGGGTGATTTAATCTTAATTGTGATATGGTCGATGAAATGGTGGATGACCGTTTATTCTGTATGCCTTTTCTTGTGTTTTTCCTATCAAAACTATGTACATATAGGTCACTATGTCCTTCTCTATAGAAAAGTACTAGACTAGGCTTAATTAAAAAAAATGTTCTAACTCACTTTATTGTATTGAAAACTATTAAGGTCATTTGGTGGTTGGACATAAATATAAATTAATTGGGTTTTGTTATTCAAAGGTACCTATAACACCGCAAAAACTTTAGTTATCGATATTATGAACGTCGTAAATTTATTTATTTCAAAGTCATCGTGTGACTATATAAAAGTTGTAAATTTAAAAAATAAAAGAATGTCTATGGAAGTCTTGTGGGCGGCGCGCGCACAGCAGCCTTAATTACGGGGTAGCGCGCATGCGCGGCTTCTTGCCTCTCCGTAGTCTATGGTCGGATATTAAAGCTAACTACATAAGGCTTTGCACATAATATTAATATTTATAAAACAAAAGCATCACCTTACTTTCTTCTTATAATAATCCGTATTCTTACAATATCTAGGTATTTTGTTCATGGGGTTAAACGAACGTAAAATTTTTCATTCAGAGATCATGAACAGTAATAATAGTGCTTTTATGACTTATCATATCCAATAAATTAAAATACTCTGAGTTGTTATTAACGTCGAAAGTATAAAAGATCATACTTACAGAAAAATACCTCGTTAGCATTCCAAAAGCCAGAATATGATTTCTATCCTTTTACTCAATAAATTGTAAGATAATTTGTTCGAGCCCTATTTCTTCTTTTTTTTCGTAAATAAATTTGATCCATTCTCAACTACAATAAACCATTCCACACTTCATTTACACGAAACTCCGTAGCAGCGATTCGGCACATAGGTCATCTTTGTAGACTCATTTATCTTCCTGTAACAAAAATCATGTATGTATACAAAGAACATGATGCATGTAGCCTAAGTATTGATAATCTCAGTACAGCTATGTACTACAGCATTATCTGTAAAATCTCCCGCCGATGCTTTTCGAACAGGTTATTTTAATATTTCTGCTGGCTTTTCTCTGTAATTTTGAATAGACGTTCTCATGGCCACCGATGTTTTTGATTGATTTGTTATTTCGAGGTGTATCTACCCACCGTATAAATTTGCTAGAAGTTATTGATGTACGTAGATTGGAAATGCTAAAACTTCATGGAATTTTCAGAAGCTTGACTGATTAGAATCCTGCTGTTTTACCTACATTCGGCATATCCTACTTAGTGAGTAAAGTGTCTTCAGCTAAATAGTTTGAATAATACTATTAAAAGTAATCTTATCTCGGTCATTTAATTTCTGAAAGATACAACATAAGCAAATGTAATCATTATTTCATTTCACAAGAGTACGCACGAAGCAAATAAATGTTAATTAATATCTATAAGAATCAACTCCAACGAATACGCAAACTAGACCTCCGTTACGCTATTTTTGCACAATGTAACTTATTACCAAAGAAAAATACTCAAACGTAACTGAAAAAATTAAACACAACAGAAGTCACATAGTCTAAACTCTAAACTAACCAATGACACAAAAACACCATGACACAAAAACTAACCTATTGAAACAGTAGATTAAACTACGATTAAATAAATTTATTTCAAATAAAAAATTGAAAGGTTGCAATGACCAAGCATTTCTTATTGGGCGGGGACATGGCGAGTTGTGGGAAAGGTACAGATAAAAAAAAACGAGTCCATGTAGGTTGGGCGCAAGGAGATCGAATGGTAGCTATGTATTTTGATTCTGTCGACTTTTTGTAGAAAGTCTGATTCCATTTGCCGGAACATAAATTGATTCTGGCCTTTTATCAGTCGCTATGTAGATAGATTACTTTATGATTACAGGCTTGACCAATTACTTTGATAAAAGTCAATCAAAGCATTTGGTATTTGCTAATACATAATACTTACATTTACTGTGTACAAAAGATTGCTATTTCTAATTGTAAAATTATAAGAACTATACTAAATGCCCGTGTTTACTTTTTAGGAACTTATATAAAGTCTCGTCTTTTTTGGTTGGGTATGAGGCAAATTTATCACTTGTGTTACTAGACTTGGAAATTGGTTTTAAGGGTCAGTACAGTCCTTCTACTCTAACTCTGCATACTGCACAAAACTTTATCTTTGTTTACCACTACCCTTCTTACGTCTACACCACTAAAAAATCTCAACTAAAACTATAATTTTAAAACATTCCTCTATATCTCCTCTAAGGAAATTCCTTCAAATCGTTCGTTATTGATTTGATATTTTAATCGTTGCTTTTTACTAGTATATTATTATATTTGTTGTGCTTTTTGTGTGTACGTGTGAAGATTACCCAAGAAATCTCAACCACCAATGCAACTTAAACTGCGCAATAACACTCAATAATCAATAAATAAAGCTAGCCAATAAATTAACACCTACATGTATCACGTATTACGTAGTACATACTACAGTATCGTAGTTGGCTAAATATTTATGATACAAAAATAATTTCATATAAGGGTGTGGCCCCGGTGCCCGCGGCGTGCGTGAGCTGCACTTATCAAGTAGCGCTCACGGCCGCGCTCTGGGCAAACGTTTATGTTTTCAACGCAGTCAATAACTTCAAACGGAATATGTTTAAAATTAATAAAGGTGTTTGTAACTTCTGCTAGGCACGTAATGAGTAAAGAGGGCTGGAAGAAAAGTGAGCTGAGCTGAAAAGTGAGCTTACAAAATATGAAAACCGGAGTACAAAAAAACATTCGTTTTCAATTTAGTCTATGGTCAAGTTATCGAATGCAAATTTCATGGGTCATTTACATGTATGGTGGTCATAGAAAAAACTATCGAAATTAGAAAAGAAGATCAATATTGTGTATGTGTTTTTTCTGTAGTATTTTGCATAATATATATACTTTTTACTAAACCTCAAAGTTATCCATTTAAATTATTGCATAAATTGCATAAAGTCACATACAAACTATTTGTTGTCATATTGTTGTGTTGGCCTAAATTATTACATTTCCGTGAAGTAATTTTAGTGGAAATTTCACAACGAACAAGAAAAAATAAATAAGGAGCCGTTATAAAATCCTAAGCACTAAAATGTTCTCGGAACATTTAGGAATAGCGCTAAAATCACCGCAAAAAAAGATGTTTCTGGTTCATCTAACTTGTCCTATTATATTCGTCGTACAATTACTATTAATTCGTTCGTTGGCCATAAATTTTAGTCACCCATCAGTCAGATGAGAGTAGTGACCGTTAGACCGCGTTTCCATTGCGTTTGTCGTCACGACACGATTTGTTCGCATGATTTTTATTTTTTACATTAACCCCTCGATCCCGCTGTCAAACTATCAAAATCTGAATGACATCGCATGCGCAATTTCTAAAATGGCGACCAGAAATTGCCTTTCACAAAAAAATTAATTATTCCGCATTCAAGCCATATTTTATCATTCTGAAAACGACAATTTACTCATTGATATATTTCCTATCTTATAAAAATTGATATGATTATTAGTTACCAAGAAAGTATAGCTGTTTTACATGTCCAAAGTTAGCAAACGTGTTCTATGGACTAGATTGCAAAAAATAAATGCATTCTCAGTTATAATACAAATAACAAGGACCTATGCTATCCACTTATGTAAACAATTTGACGAATAACACTGAGATGTTTATAAAAACGGCACTTGAAACACGACCCGACGAAACTACAATATCACTAGGGATGTACCTGTTCGTTTTGTAGTTTATCGATAGTCACGTTTTTTGTAAGGAATACAAGTATAGGGTTATAAAAAAATACAACATAAGTTACAATTGCTTTATTTGCACGAAAAATATAAACATTGGTTATAATGTTCATCATCATCATCATCACCATTGCGTTCAACTCAATCACGGAGAAGAAAGAAGGTAGTCCGAAAACCTCAAACAAGTTTCCTATTTTTATGGATTCTATTACAAAAACAAAAACATAATGTGTATTTTAATTCTTTTCAAAAATAGCAGGAGGTTCTCAATTTGAAATAAATATATTGCTGGAATATTTGTATTTCCTAATCGGTGGAATTTCCATAAAATTCTAATTATCATCAATGTATTTCAACAGAATCATTGAATATGACACAAATCTATGAAATAATTTGTACTTCTACTACGAAGCCACTAAACCAACGCCCACACACCAAACACTCAGCACATCAAATATCTTTCACTTCTCTCATAAATACCTTTCAAATAGCTACCGTGAAACCAAAATGAAATTTTGTGCCTATTGCAAAATATTTATTATATTCCCCCCCCCCGGCTTCACACGGGTAGACCTGAAAATCCATTCAGTAGTTTCAAAGATTATTCTCACTGGTAAACCTGAAAATCCATTCAGTAGTTTCAAAGATTATTCAAACGGATAAACCTGAAAATCCATTCAGTAGTTTCAAAGATTATTCACACGGCTAAACCTGAAAATCCATTCAGTAGTTTCAAAGATTATTCACACGGCTAAACCTGAAAATCCATTCAGTAGTTTCAAAGATTATTCACACGGGTAAACCTGAAAATCCATTCAGTAGTATCAAAGATTATCGCGAACACAAACAAACAAACCTCAAACATTTGATTATTTATGAATAATTGGATGGAAAGAAGTAGAAAAAGAAAAGCATGATTAAGATGTGTGATATGATTTGAAGCAATTTTGTATGCACAGTGGGACACCGCAAGTTTCACAAGAAAAGGTGGTTTTTATTGCTTTCCTCCCTTCCCGAAGGCAAACAACACACCGTTTTCGATAAGTGCGGTTTTCTGCCGAATTACCAACGTTTTGTGGCAGCAAAGTGGGCCAATGTGCAACAGGTATTAATCTCCCAAGTTCTTGGTGCTGAGATCTATTGCTAGATACAGTACAACTGCGACCTTGAGGACAATGAGGAAGATGATTTGCGAGGATAGAGTCTACAAGTTGAAGGCGGAAAACTAAATGATCATGATTTTTATGAGTGGATGACTGAAAAAGAATGCGTGAATTAAGAATGGAAACATTAAGCAACCGTTTGAATAGCTTCATGTACCATTTCTGACAACGTTTCCGTTCCAATAAATAAGGCTCTAGCATTTGATCTTTGAGATCAACTCCCCCCATGAATTTATTATAGTCCAGTACCACTTGTGGTTTGAATGGTACTGGACGAGACATGTTTTTAGATGTAACTCTAGGCAAGGCAGTATGTGAACCATGACAAGTAGAAATCATGGTTATACGTTTTTTGTCTTGCCATGATAAAACTGAGACATCGCCGGAATGTCTGGCAAATATCTCTCCCCTTTTTAGCGGAGCCTTATTTATTAGAACGGGAACATCTCGGCGGGATGGTCTTAAGGTACCGATGCAGTCGGTACCGTGACGTTTTAAAAATCGAGCTAAAAGTGGTGAATTATACCAATTATCCATAAATAATCGATATCCTTTGTTAAGCAAAGGTGCCATGAGTTTTTTTACAACAGCTGTACTTTTAAGCACACCATGTTCTTGTACTAATTCTGCTGAGGATTGTTTACCTGTGTACACAATAAACGACCAAAGGTAGCCGGTGACACTCTCACATAATTCAAAAGTTTTGATCCCAAACTTCGAAGCTTTTGACCTTATGTACTGTTTTATATCTAATCTCCCCTTCCAAAGCGTTAAGCTTTCGTCTATGCAAATATCTTTATCTAATACATAATTAGACTGGAATTTCTCATTTAGATGTGATATTATAGGTCTTAATCGGTTTAGTCGATCTGAGTTTTCTATGTCGCCATCTACAAAATGGAGGGCTCTCACCAAATTTTCATACCTCTTTCGGATGAAAATCCGTTTGAATACTTCGGTCATTAAGAGTGGGTGAGTTGAAAAACAACTGGTGACGGTTGGCATTTTTATGATGCCCAGCATCATCCAGAATGAAAAAAGGCACAAAATTTCATGGATGTTGGTAGCGTACCATTCAGCCTGGAAAGAGGACGACGCGATTTTAGAAGCGTATTGGTTCGTCTCAGATACAATCAGACCTAAAATGTCATCGTCCCAATAAGAACGAAAAGCATCATAGGCCGAATTATATTCCTGAGTCGAACCAGTAACTGCAGGTAAAAACGTTTCCTCCTTCCCCTGAAATGACTCCATAGAAGTCCATTCAAAATCTCTACTACATCCATCCGCATCAAAAAACTCACCATCATCTTCAGACTCGCTTTCATTTCCTCTTTCAGGCCTGTTCCTATCGCGACTTTGCATCCTTCTATGTATCACATCCATCACCATATTCCTCAATTCATCAGGCACATCGTCATCTGTCACCCAAATCTCATTCAATGGGTGTCCCACCTCCCACTGAGGACCCCTACGGCCTTGCCCACGCCCACGTACATTCCTTACTCGTCCACCCCGATCGCCTCGCCGTCCACCCCTTCGTCCACTCCTTCGTCCACTCCTTCCTCTTTCTCTCGGGGAAACAAAAATAGTGTGGGCGTCAGTGGCTAAAAATGTGTCCTCTTCTCTCTCTCTTCTCTCTTCAATATGTTCGGCCTCCAATGGCGTGCCATCTGCATCAAAAATTGCCACCACTCTTGGTGCTCTGCAAAAATAATTGCAATTATTAGACAAATAAAAGACAAACCGAAATAAAAAAGTAACAAGAGATATGCTAATTTGATTTTACACAGAAGACATAAGACATCGTAAAACATAAACAAAAAAAAATTGCCGAACTTTTATGACAGAGAAATCTATTTTATTCTGTATAGATTAATTTAAATACAACTTACGATTCAGATGGCTGATGCCAAATTGGGGACCTCGACCTCGCTCTGTCGCTCCCTTCTGGCGAGGTAAGTGGTGAATAAGGAGGAGCATCTGGCGTCGGCGGCAGGCTCCCTTCATCGTCATCCTAAAACATACAACATGTTATCTACCCCAATCGTAATAAAAAAAATAAAGGAAGAAGAAATAATATTAGCCAATATTAGAACATTACACCATATAAACAATATGCAGATATCAGATCTATAAAACCTTTCCCCAAAATGACTGGTGTTCCATAAAAAAAAAACACACCCAGCCCACCCCACACCCAAGCAAGTTTACAAATACCTTTTCAAGTACCGAAAAAATTAAACATTTTTATCTTATATACGCACATAATACAAGTTCCAAAACAAAACACATAATTCAAGTTCCAAAGCAAATTGTGTTTTACCTCCACGTCACTCAGATACTCCTCCTCTTCATCAGCATACAGCAGATTTAAAAAATCGGCTGGGGCTTCATCGTTAACATTCCACGACGACCGCGACATTCTACAAGGATAAATTAATAACAATTAATGTATATTTTTACATTTCTAACAACTTTCAATAATAAAATGTAATATGTGTAAATATGTGGGAATGGCTTGCATGAATGGATTGGATTGCACGAAGTAAATTTTAGAACAAAGACTTGGAAGATATTTGGAAATAGAAAATAGTTTCAATTGTAAGCATTATTGAATGCTAATGATTTAAACTATGTTTACTGGAGCCTGAATCTGTTAAAATAAATAATCATTGACTCTATGGTTTATTAAATAATTATTATAGAAGCTACGTCTATCTTCTTATACCTATATATTTACCTATATTTTATACAACAGAAGTTATAAATTACGCAAAAACATTATTAAACATATTTTAAATGTCTTCTACCGTTACGCACATTTCATTTATACTACTACTTGTGTGAAAATATTTCCTTTTCCTGAAATCAACACGCACAGTTCTAGAAAACAAAAATTAAACTTTGATAAGATAAAACAATGGAAACACGCAAGATGCTCCGGACAAAAAATTTCTTAATATTCATATTGCCGCTTTGCCTGCGGCGTCTTCGCGAAATTATAACAAAATAAAAACAAAACAGCTTGAATTTATAATGTAAAAAGAAGCAAAATCTCGTCCAATTTAGGAAGATCTTTACACACTATTTGGCATGGTCGTATTTGGAGGTTTTGATAAAATAGTTATAGTGATAAACAATACAAAGGAACGCAGTGAGGCGTTTGTACCGGTGAATATATTTATCCGAATGTCATTAACATATACGAAGCGACCGGCCGTAAACAAGATATGTTAATGCGGGTTTGCCTTTAGGACATATTGGGATTGCTCTGATTTTGTTCACTTCCCTTCAGACGTAACTGAAAATTATCCGTAATCGGGTAGACGTACAGAGATGTTGAAACGTCAATTTGGTATTCTCAATATACTTAACCGTTTTCGGCGTTAACGTCTATAGAGATTAATCATCTTATATTGAAATTTATCGTTTTTCTTACCCTTACAACGTAAGTACGTAAAGAAAACATTGTTTAGGTGAAATAAATACCTATTACGTGCTGCTCATTTAAATAAACTACTTAAATGTTACCAAAAGCGTACAGTCTTTCATGTTATTTTCCCAATGAAAATGAAAAAATTCATGCCTAATGGATTTTCATATTATGATCATTTAATAAAATATACCAAATTATAATTTATAGCAATCTCATTTTAACTCACTCAGGAATACTTGATTCAAAAATCTATTTCTTAGTATACAGTCAAAAATCAAAAATCTATTACTTAGTACAGATAATAATAAAATACTATATGGAATTCTTAAATGCCTTCTTTTATTTAAATTACACAGTTTATCTAAATGAAACGTTATATCTCCCGAATCCCAAAGTACTACCTATATGATTAGAATCAGCCAAGTAGCCATGGCTAGAGGTGATGGGCGGTCGCGACTTCCTTATAATACCAGCTCGAGATTCCCCATGGGCATTTCACGTTTACGCCTTCTGGACCCGGGAAAAATTACTTTTTAATTTCGGTAAACATCCCAGCCTGCGTCAAAAGCGCCTAGGGAGGAATTCGCTCCGTTTTCAAATTTGTTTTGTTTTACACAATTCTTTTTAATATTTATTGTGGTAGCGTTAATGAATTTTTTGGCCTTATTTTACGACTAATAAAAGTATACAGACATTAATGTTTCCGGGATCGATTCAAAATCACATAAGACAATTGGTAAAATTCTATCAAATTATAAGACTGAGAGTTCAACAAAAAACAAATTACACAAAAAATACTACCTACATCTATCTTCATAAACTGGAATATCTTACAAACAACTAATTTTATTTTTAGTACTAACACTAACTAATATTATTAGTTAGTATCTGGTAGTGTAGTGTGGTAGTGGATTCCGCGACTGTAAATTATATGAATAAATATTTTTACGCAAAAGTAGCATAAAACGTGTTTGAAACTCTTTCCTCTTGTTCGATGTTACTGAGAAATCGAAAGGAGGATTTTTAATCTATTAAAAGGCAATTTGTTCATTATATGGTCATAAAACTAATGTAAGATTATTTGTGGGCTCAAAACCCTAGACTTTATTCCGCAGACAATGACAAATGAGATTAAATGCAAATTCCCGGAGATTGTAGGCGTGGCTCATCTCCCGACGAGGTCCGCAAAAAGATGATGCCTTGGGAACTAAATTCGTTATTCGGCTATAGACATTTTATTGTTTTAAAAATAATGGTGCATTTTAATGTATTTTTATACGAAGATTTAGTATGAATCGAGAAAATCTTTTTGTATTCATTGTTCTAGAGTTTATGATACCTATTTCTTGAACAGTGTTTATAAAGATTAATATAATGAAAACGTCTAACGAACGAAACTTAATGTTACGATTTTCTTAGAGCAAAAATAATGTGATTACTTTCCATTATAGATACCCCTGAATCTTTAATCAACATACCCATAAGAAAATTGAGAAAAGCTTATTTAATCAAGAGTAACACTAACATACTAATGGGGTAGGTACCTACTTACTACTTGGCCCTAAACCCAGTTCTACAATCTAACTCGGTGTTCAAGAGTTGGTATACAATATCGTAATACACTCGATTTAAAAACCATCTCAATATTATTCTCTTATTTTACGCAAGGTAATGGTCCAGCCGAAAACAAGAATCGGTGGCGGGCAAGCTCATTTAGGTTTTTTCATAGAAATATATTAATCACATCGCGCTCCGCCCCTCGGCGGCTAAACACCAAATAATTTCTGCTATAACATTCCCGAAGGGCAGTTAAAAAAACAATAATTAATTTTAGTCTATGGCCTTTCGTGGGGCGGACGTTTTTTAAGCTTTTTGGACAGGTGAACCTAGGTGCAAGATAAAATATTGCAACGATTATTAATGTTAGTTTTCGGCATGTGGCGTCTTAATTTTAATGCTTGTGAAATGTTTGTGGAATGTGCTGTTGAAAAATTTACCTACTACAAATGTGACTGTTCGCTACGAACTTTAGGACTATTGAATCAAAACTATATAAAATGTAAACTTTTTTACCAGTTCGTGTTTGTATGCTGAACGATACGAGCTAATTATTCTTAAGTTAATGGTTTAACACGTTAGGTGCGAAACAGGGCTTGAAACACCCTGTCCGTGTCTCGTCGTTATAGCGGTAGGAAAAAACTTAAACTTCTCTGTCGTGCGGGAGGCATAACTTGCATCTGGTTCAGTGTAGGAAAGTGATAACTATATATCTGAGATGTGCTATTGATTCCTAGTTCAATGGTATACCGACCTTAATACCGGGTTTCTTAGACCTCGTGCCGCACTGAACAAATAAAAATTCTAACACAGTGCGGAACGAGGTTGCGAACACCTCGTACCCCCGCGCACCTCGTACCGCACCCTAAGCTAGCTTCACGCGGTTAGTGTTGTGCAACGCATTCGAGACTGAGCACGCGACGAAGTACGACTGCTGCCGATTATGTCCAAACGTTGCCGAAAAAAGTTAATCAAGGAGGAAGATGAAGAAAAACCGGGTGGTGAAACTCTAAAATCTGAAAAAATATTATTGCTTGGCCTGTTTTAATGAAAAACATCCATAAGTTTGATAAATAAATACAATTAAATAAAATCGATATTTCTTTTCCCATCACTAAATTATATGAAAAACTGCTATTGTTCAGTGCGGTATGGGGTACATCAGCCCCCACATTTTATTTTACCCATAGAATCTAAACTAACTAATCTAACCACGGGCGGCGGTCTCCTACGGGCGGTGGGGTTTAATATGCCTCGTGCCGCCACAATCTCTGGTATAGGACAAGGTTTAAAACGACCCGTAACGCAGTAATGGAAAGTACAGATATATCTGTGCCGCTGGGAACGTGTTAATGGTAGGTAGAATTTTCTCGTGTTTGATTTTTAGGTTGAGAATTTATTGCATTGCTACTGTTAAAATTTCAATGGTGATTTATTAATTACATACCTATTGCACGTTAGATGTTAGTAGATATCTACTTGATTATGAAAAAAAATAGAATTAAAATACGTAGAGCCTAAGCCTTTTTGCACTAAGAACTGAGTATAAAGCCCGTGCACCGACATCAAACCTTTTTAGTAAATAGCACATCTAAATAATATGTAGTTATTAATAATATCAAATCTTTTTTATTTTTTACTTTTCCGTTTTTGAAGTCGGTTGTTTTTAAAGTAGTTATTTTTATATGACATAGAAAGCCGGTTCCCTATCTTTCTCTAAAAATAACATATTTGGAAACAGTTATTCATTGATGAGTCAAATCGTATGTAATTTTAATGCGTAACCTTTCCAAATACGACAAATAAATAATGTGGGTAATTTTCCGACCACGCGTGTTTCGGCAAAGATCACACGATTGACCAATGGGGTGCGCGCACGAAAATGTCAAATATAACACGTGCTATTCACGGATCTCTATGGAGCTTTTAATTTTTGGAACAAAATTTAGTGATATAGACTACGCAACAAAAACAAAAAATGTAAACTTAATACGTTTAAATGTAAACTTTAAAATATAAGAAAATTAAATAGGAAATGTTTTGTACTAGTGCGTGTTGAAATTCATACATTGACACTTTTCAGCAACACGCTGCAGCTGTTATCAGCTACTAGCCGTGCTCCGCGGTTTCACCCGCGTGGCTCCGCTCCTGTTGGTCTTAGCGTGATGATATAATATAGCCTATAGCCTTCCTCGATAATAGGGCTATTAACACCGAAATAATTTTTCTAATAGGACCAGTAGTTACTGAGATTAGCGCGTTCAAACAAACAAACTCTTCAGCTTTATAAAATTATAATATTAGTATAGATTAATAATAAATATATACCTGTGTATATTATATGGTGGTTTAAACAAATCGCAATATCATATTTCTTACCATCTACTGCCATGGTTAAATTAATTATTAATATAATATTATTATATATTATAATTATAATATTACACGCATCAACCATTAAAGGTATTAACAGCTCCATATAAATATTCCTAGTTCCGTAGGTGTCAGCAGTCGCCCCTACACAATAACAATTGCTCTAATTAATAGACACTTGAGGGAATTTTCACGTTTATTTGCCGTTCACTGCTTATTTAATGAGTTGATGAAATGTTCAAATATTGGTGTGTTTAGTATATGTACTTGCTTAATTTTATATTTTCTTTCAAAAGCCAGATAAAATCTATTCATCATTGTTACATTAAAAATTCCATATGCCAGTACAATTATTTATTTTGAATGGAACTCAACACGTCATTTAAAAAAATAAAAGATATAACACAATTTTCGCTTCTACTTCAGTAGGTACCTAGATGTAGAAATTTGAATATGGTTTTGATAATAGCAGCAGTTTCCCAATAGCACCAATTTCATCAAGTGAAGTCAAAAGTCCCTTTATCGATTCGGCACCTCAAAGCATTAGAATGTACAGTTAAAACTTATGAAACAATTATTATCAACGAAGTTTTTCATCTACAAAATTGAAATGAAAAAACATCTATAAAAATGAAACAAAGCCGGATATAAAATACATAGGTATGTAATAGAAATTCCAACACTTACCGCGTAATGTTCACATTTAACATAGAACAAGATAAACTCCAAATAAACTGTATGAAAATTTTGAATTCTTGACAAAAAATTAATCATTATACAATATTTTTATTTTTAAAGCACGTTTTAATCTCGCTTTTAAATCAAAGAGAATACAAATACTTTTTAAATGTTGAATGGTATGAAAAACAACAGATACATCATTGAGGTATTATTATTAGAGAGGGCACCACGAACAAAATCTGTGCGACAAGCGCGGCGGCGCGGGGCGGCTAGTGAGTCATATAGACTTTGTAGATATTCTGCCTCATAATACACGTATAAATTTAAACCAATCAATGTAACAAATAAATATTGTTTATCTTATTAAAAAATATGATTAAACTTATCAATTAAAACCAATCAATGTAGCAAAAAAAATTGAGTTTGAGACGATTGACTCTAACTCGTGTTACAAATAGTGTAGTAGCGATGTCCTCTCTAGTATTTAGTACATGTAACTCAATGAGATACATAATATTTTTTTTTTCAGAAACATCGTCAAGACCACACAGTAAAATAATAATTATGCAGGTAGAAAAAAGTTCTGTTTTGAGGAAATTTTGTTTTTTTTTTGCCCCAATTGAGAACTGAATATTTATTAAAAATAAAAAATTAAATTAATATCGAGATATATGTAAATGTAACTTTTTTCTTTAATTTTATTGTTCGATTTTTGTTTCTTTTTATTTTGCAATTACCATAAGCACAGGCCATAGACAATCACTTTTTTTCTTTTCGGGTCGGTAGACGGTAGTTATTTCTAAATTCAAATCTAACTACCAACATTTTCTTTATTGATAGAACATAAGTTGATGCCGCTGAAAACCTGTGATGTTATGAAATTATTTTTAAATTCAATATGTTAATAAAGATATCTACACATATAATTTAACCACGTGCTCAAAAGACAAATTTGTAAAGTATCTGTGCAACGGTAAGTTTTTGATATGCTTTCGTTGTTTTTAGGTGTTTGTAATTTTTATATCCCGAAAATTAAGGTACATATTAGGTACCTACAATGAAAACTGTAGGATATGTGTGAAATCCTTTAATAAGTACTTTAATATTCAAAATTATTAGTATATTTAAAGTTTCCATACACTCGACTGTTGATTGTTATTAACTTTTTCAACGTTAAAAATTTATCTTTTTCTTGTTATATGGCAAAATTATTTACCTACGTTTATGTGTTCTGATTTCAAATATCAACCTCATGCCATTAATCGTGATTTATGTTTAATTAGCGATATTTTCAAATATATTTTTACAATGTAAACTAATGTACCTATTGTAGGTAGTATGGTATGCCCTTGAAAAAAGAGAACATTATTGAATTTTATGTGATAATGTCTTTAATTTTCCTTGTTATGTATGTACCTTAATATTCTAACATACTCTTTCTTTTCAGCATATACTGTTAATCAAAATCGGTTCATTAATGATTACGATTTATTTATTTTTTAGGTTTCTACGGTAACAATTTTATAATTGCAGGCTTAAGGCCTACAGCAAGCCACATCGGGCTTCCACTAATGGCGTCACCGTCATGTCAGACCTCTCGATGGCCGTAACAAATGCTGATTGATTGAAAATCACCTTCCACCTTGTTACTTGCTACAGATAATATAAGCTATCTGATGTTTAATGTGCTGGACTGTTAGTAGAGAAACTACTATATTGGAAACTTGGTAGAGTAGGTATTTCAGTTTTACATTATTTATTTTAGCATTTGCATATTACTAGCAGTAATACACACATAAATTACTTTTCACATACTTTCTCATATATTTAGCTTCCAGTAGGTTATGATGTTGACGTGACGTAGCTACCTATCTGTGTCTACATGTAGATTTCAATTGTAAAGAACAGCATGTATTTTATCCAAAATAGAAAAAGACTACCTTTTTTTTTTTTTTTTTTTTTTTAAGTGGGGAAATCTTTACTCCTTCACTATGAGACTCATATCGATCTTATTACGTAACTTGCATAGACATCCACATAGAAGGCACACAGTTCAATACATAGCACACAGAATACATAGACGATCAACAAACAGCACATAGCCATAACGACCGTAGCAGTTCCAATTACAAGCAACCACGGGAATAGTTGATTCGAGCGTGCGAATCACCATATTGTGTATGAGCCCTCACAAATTACAATTTTCCTTTACGACGTCGAGGCACGAGGGTTGCGGTTGCTAGAATAAACTATTGGCAAATCGAAATAGTATTTATCACCTGTTCTTATTACTGTTTTGGAAAATTTGATGAACTTAATTTTTAACGTGTATTTCAGTTTGGGCAGTGTCTTTGGTCATGTTATGTATAGAAAACTGTTAACACATTATATTGCAGAAACTATTAATTATTTAAGTTAACCATTAATAATATTAATGTGCTCGTAATGTGATTAGTAGTAAAACATATAAATCGTAAATGGTTACACATATTATTTTAAATTTGGTTTTGCTATTTTATTGAATGCAACATTCTGTTCATGCTTACCTACTGCCATTAAACTAATTAAATAAAAAGTTTTTATATAAATATTGTAACTCGGTAGGTATGTAACTATTTATATGGATTGTTGTGATCTTTAATTATTCTTTCTCTTAATATAATTTCGGGGCGGTTTCACCAATAATACCTCAAAACAAGTTCATATTATTATCATTATATTATAGGTATGTGTGGCTAATTGAAAAACATATAAATCGTAAATGGTTACACATATTATTTTAAATTTGGTTTTGCTATTTTATTGAATGCAACATTCTGTTCATGCTTACCTACTGCCATTAAACTAATTAAATAAAAAGTTTTTATATAAATATTGTAAATCGGTAGGTATGTAACTATTTATTATGGATTGTTGTGATCTTTAATTATTCTTTCTCTTAATATAATTTCGGGGCGGTTTCACCAATAATACCTCAAAAAAAGTTCATATTATTATCATTTCAGTCTTAGTTTTTTAACTCGATAAATGAAAGAGCGATTTTACCATTGAAACTGAGTTCACATTCATACACAGAATTTACAAAATATCTACCAAACAAGAAACAAACATGCATAACAATTCACAAATTACGTCAAAAATTAATTTTAACGATAATTAATTTAATCGATTAGTTATTGATATAATATTTATAATATATCAATAACTAATCGATTAAATTAATTATATAATATTTATAACATAGACTCTTTGCATTCGTTCAAATTTGTTGAACGCAGAAAATAGTAAGTTATGGATGTGAACTTAGTTTTCCTCAAACTTAGTTTACCTTGATGAAATGCAATCGCAAGCGTTACTTGCGTTTAAATATTTTAAAATCGTTGTTTAAAATCATTGGTGTAAACGGCTGCTAGACTTTGTAGAGTCAAAGTCAGTCTTTGCCATTGAGGTATACATATGGAGACGACACCGCCTACATCACTTATGTTCCGCTCAACATACGCCATCTGGCGTAACTGCACTCAGTCGCTTGCTCGCTCATTGGCGCGAACGTCACGCTCATTTTTTATTTGTTATAAAGTGAAACGCATCAAATATGCCTACGTGTGTGTTACGATATTGCACAAATAATACGGAAAAGTGCAAAGGAATAACTTTTCATCAGTAAGTAACTAGATAATAATTTTTAAAACTTAGTTAGAGCAAAATTTTTGGCGGGCGACATTTTGCGTCATTTGTCATAGATTAAAAATTTAAGATATGACATTGGGCATGAAATAAGTGTTGTTAGTAATATTTGCTGGCGTATATTTTTATAGTATAAAATAATAATTTTACATATTTAGAAAAGCATAGACTGGTTGTTAATTGAAAAAAGGTGAAATCATGAAATATGAAAATCAATTACTTAATCACCAATTTTTTTTTTTTAATTGATTTTAATCAAGTTTTTAATTGATATTGTATAAGCTACTGACTTGAACGTATAATTGAATTATTATTTATTTATCTGCACTAATATTATAAAGAGGAAAACTTTGTTTGTTTGTTTGATTGTAATTAATAGGCTCATAAACTACTTGACCGATTTTGATGAAATTTGGCACAGACAATCTTTAGACCCTGAGAAAGAACATAGGCTACTTTTTATTGCGAAATATGAACCACGGGCGAAGCCACGGGCGTAGCCAGCCAGCTAGTTCAGAAATAAGTAATTAATATTTTTTCTATTCAAGGTTTCCATGTCTGGGCCGTGAAGAAAGGGAAAAATGGGTAAAATTTGTCTCAAACAACCGCAGTGAAGAAACCTGGTTACCATCCGATAGAACTTGCGTCTGTTCATTGCATTTTCGCGATGAGGATAAATATACCACAAAAGCGGGAAGGCGTTTTCTAAAGAAGTCTGCTGTTCCTTGTATTGATGTTAGTAATAATAATAAAATTTTACGGATTTGTATAATAAATAAAATATTATTTTAGCCATCACTAACATTATGTTATATTTATTTTAGCCGAAGGTGTGCTACAATAGTACTGAAAAAAAACAATACAAGCAATTTCTGAGCCGGGAACATGTTCTGAGGATGATGAACTAAATAAACATTTTGTACAAAATTACACGGCTTTTATTTTTTTTCTAAAAAAGGCTCAATTTGTAAGGAATGAAACTTCCCATAGCCCTGACTGAACCTAAAACCCGAAAAAAATTAATTTATTCCATATGACGTCACTATTTACATCATCCTATATTATATGCCAGATATTGTTAGCCCCGCGTAGTAAAGTCAGTTTATACCTAAAATAAATATTAAGTAAGTACAAAGAAAATTTCAAGTCAACGTGCATGTAAGGAGTGGCACCCAATAAAATACTTAGACAGAATGAAACAAAGTGTCGCCTCTATAGCGGTGAGTCAGTGACATCGCATAATCTATGACTGTCTAGCCGTCATTCGCGCGCCCCGCGCCGCCGCGCTTGGCGCACAGATTTTGTTCGTGGTGTCTGCTCCATACGAAGTAATATTATCTCAATGGTCTTTGCTCGATTTATAATTCTTATTTATAATTATTTTTTATCTTTATCAAAGTGTAGAGCTAATATGTAAATTTTATAAACAATTTACAGTATTCCAAAAGTAATAATGCGCATTGAAATCTTCGTCGCTGTTCGGCAACTGTCATATTCCCGGAGCGTCCGAAGATGATATCTATATAGAGTGGTTAAATGCATTTTCTTCATGCATAATTTAGTCAAATTATATATTTTGTGCTAAAAGAAATTAATATGTATTTGTAAGTAACGATTTTGTTTCGATAATTCCTTGTAAGTAAATAGCGAGTATAAACCCACGATTGCGAATATATCTTTGTTGGATTGATTTACTTGGAAAATTTTATAGTTCTTTTAAAGTGTCTTACTGAAGCTGGTGTAATGATGGAAGAAAAGAAGGTTAAAATAACACAAAATTTATCACTACATAGTATAAAACAAAGTCGCTTTCACTGTCCCTATTTCCCTTTGTCCCTTTGTATGCTTAAATCTTTAAAACTACGCAACGGATTTTGATGCGGTTTTTTATAATAGATAGAGTGATTAAAGAGGAAGGTTTTAGTATATAATTTATTAGGTTTTAGACAAAGCGGGCGAAGCCGCGGGTGGCAAGCTAGTATTGTATAAAATATGGTTTTCAAACACAGGTTTATATTTAAATTTAAACCATATATCTAATCATTAAAATCTCAGTTCAAAAGTATTTACAGTACTGATCATTCTTCAATATTGTGACAATTATAAAAAAATAAAAATAAAAACAATCAAAATCAGGGATTATCTTTATTTCTGACATTTTAGATACATCGGAACTTTCATTATGCTCTTCTTCATTTTCACTTTCCCTACTGCCATCACCTGTGTAGGTAAATCATTTCATCGATTAATTTAATTCACCTTTAAAAACAAAACCAAGAAGGGTATGTAATAGCAGCTCTATATAATTCCACACAGAGAGAACACGTGCAGTCACCACCAATATTTAAAGACGACTGACGGATCACGGATTTTTGAGTTTTTTGACTGACAGGCTACCGTCACCTACCGCCCGATTTGTTTTTGATTGTGTATGGCCGTGAATTGACTTCTATTTCTTTTGAACAAGGTGTAAAATGCAAGTGCGTTGTTTAGGGTTCTTACGATTCAATGATTCGAGTGTCTTCGGAAATACGACAATTAGCGAAGATTTGCATGCACATTATTAAGTTTGGAGTACTGTATATTTCATTTTAAATGAATTAAAAAAGACAACAGAACAGTCACTTTATTACTAACTTGGAGAAGGTTTATCGTACCACAAATAAAATACTTAATGCAAGATTTAGAATATACGATGGCCAAGCAACAGCTTTGGTTTTTTTAATCTAAATAACTAATATCTGCTTTTAAGTTCTTCAATACAAAAAATAATTTTCAAAATGGGTCATGTAGTTTTTGAGTTACATCGTAACAAACAAACCTTAAAAATAAATAGTACCTAATTAAGAAAATCTTATCGAAAAATTATTGGTGAAATAGGTTATCAGTCAGAAGGCAAGATTGGTGTTAGGAGGCACTCATAGCCACTATGGGAACAGAAGCTAGCGACTATCAATATATAAACATCACGAAAGAATATCATCACGGTGTACAATCATTTTCTGGGGTAGAGCAAGTCAAACGGTGGCTCTGGGCGCCAGATAGTAATAGACTTTATTGAATGCAAATAAAGTGAAAACATCTGTCAACATAAGAGCTTTCGGCTCTACCCAGCTCATCTTTTGAAGATATTGACTGAATGAACTGCTGCTGAATCCATAAATAATGTACAATTGAAATATAGCATTAAAAGCTTTTTCAATAGCATTCAAGTATGTTAAGAGTAGGTACTAGGACCATTTACCACCTTTTAAAAATGAATAAGTATTATTCTTGGCTTTTTGGTAGCTCTCTGTGAAATTATAAATATTTATTTTTTTTGTTGCAGATTTTTTCGATTTTGGCGATTTTTTTCTGATATTGAGTTTTTTTTTTCAACTACACACTTATTTATTGCCATAAAAAGCAATGTTAAAGTAAAAGCGACATTTAAAACTGAATGTTTCTGTCAAAAACAGGTGAAGGATATCAATATATTGAGATAAGAAATAAAATAATCCAGTTATCGAATAGATTTTAATCTTACAGACAATTCCATTATATTTTATTAATTTACTAAATACAGATAGACAACAGTATGTAAGTACTTGATATTAACACTTATAGTAAAGTACAAACATACATACAACTATGCGATCCTGTTTTATACACATTTTTCTGTGTACTGAACCAAAAATTATTCTTATAAATAAAAGTAGAAAGGTCGCCATTTTAAGATGAATATCTAAATTATTAAAAAAAAAATTATCTCAAATTTGTATAACGTTATATACAAATATCCACATACCACTTACCAGTATTAGCAGAATACTTAGTAAGGTTAGCTTTGAAAAAAAAACTTTTACTTGCACTTTAAAATATACCTATGTTAAATTGCATAAATCATTTTTGTTATTTTTTGGTTCAGTACACTGGAAAACGTAGGTACTTATAATTAAATACAATGATCCCTTAATAATTATGGAATTGCAATGAAAATACCTCTATAATTATAAATATCTTACATTTTTACAGTCAAACTAACAATGTTAAAAAAATCGACGATCGTTACTTTAAAAAGCAATGCAGTTTAAAAACAATAAAATGATAATTAAGTCAAATATTCAAAAGTAATGAAAATGACAAAAATAATTTCAAATAATATAACATTTAAAAGATGTGATTTATTTATTTAAAACACTTGATATAATGCTCATTTACGAATATAATATTTACACTCAATTCTTTTAACAAGTTATTATTTTGTATTAGGGCCTGTAGTATGTAAGTAGGTACTATTTTTCTTACAATTTCAATTTACCTAATTGGCTAATAAAACATAATTAATAAATACACTAAAGATCATGCGTATAAACTATCTTAAAATAGGAACCAAAATGATTTTGTATAACGACCACGTTCTAATACCTACTAAATAAATTATGTATTTGCTTTATCTTAGGATATATTATAAAACTTTATTTCTGTACACTATTCACAATTTAATAACAAAACGTTACGTGCATATAATGCTAATGATATTTAATTTACAAAATTGCATAGAAACAACCACAAATCGTACCCTTGAAAGTGTCCATTCACGAATCACAAAGGCGCGTAAACGTAAAAATGCACAGAACATAAACCGGGGGAAACGTTCACAGATAACACAAGAATACCGGTATCATTTTCGTTATCGGTTCGTAACGTTATTCAGTCCACAGTATAGCCAATCGAGCCGCATCAGTCGTGGTAGTCACGCGGCTCCGGCTTCAGCTACCACACCAGGCCCTCGGGGTGGAGGGGCGGCGGTGCGTCGCCGAACGTGAACTCGGGGGACGAGGGCCGCGGCAGCACCAGGTGGTCGGGCGGCGGGAACTGCTCGGGGAACTCGCCGCCCGGCAGCGACTCCATTCCGCCTGCGAAACGACCTGCTCCCGTTAAACTCCTGGCACATTATGCACGTTAGTAAATAATTGCAGTTTCAAAATGTATAACGATATAGGTAATCTATGCTTTCAAAAAATTTACTGTATTATCGATATGATATGCAGGTATAGGACTAATATAAAAAATCGTGACTAAAAATGTATCTGAATTTTTCTGATGTTTTGAAAGGAATTTAATTTCAGATATGACTTTACCAAGCACATAATATGTAAAGCCTTTACGCAATGAATGATATTCATTCTGCTTATAACAATTAGCATTTGAACATATTATAACAAGCTTTATTTCGAAGTCTACCAACCTGGCTGATTAAACGGCATGGAAGGAGGCGGATGGAAGAACGGCGCATCATGGTGGAACGGCGGACCATAGCCAAACTCGAACTTGCCATCTGCTGTCGCGAAGTATGGGAACCCCGGAGGCCCTTCCTCCAGCCCTCCCGGCGAGAGGTTCATGGGGAACCCTCGCATCTTGCGTGACGAGCCGAAGAAAGGACCTCTCCCCATTGATGTTAGTTGCTTTAAACGTCTCTCTTTTGAACGCTTATTTTGAAACCACACCTGTTGACAAGAAGAATATAGGTAAATTATATATTTGTACACTAAATATAACGTAATAGTGTCTAAGATTGGGTAAGTTCTCAAAGATAAGTTATTTTTCCTTTCAGAAAACATGGTGGACATTAGAGTATGATACATAAATATCAGCAGCAGGTTAAAGATCAAAGATACACTTTTAATACGTAACTTTCAAGTATTAATATATAAAGTTCAAATATACTCGATTTTACAATTTCATTTACAAGAGCTATTACAAGTTGCAACACATTGTCTATCTCGATACCACAAAACACCCAGCATTTTTTAAACTAACCTATTTATTTCTTAAATTACATGAAACCGCGTCAATACAAAATCACGTAAACGAACTTTGTAAGCTTAATAAGCAATAAAAGTGAAAACATATCACTTTGTCGGTGTGTTACAAAACATTTTTATATATTTACGAGGCCGCGTGAGATTGTGGTCGCAAAATGTTTGTTCGTACATTGGTTTATTTCACGCGTAAGTACATTGTGTAATGCAAAAACCGCAGCCAGTTTATGAAACCGTGTTCTTTGTTGTTAATATCATTAGGAGTGTGTTGCACTTTGTAAGCGTATATTGCGCGCAAGCTTTGGGAAAGGAGTTTTTCAATTAGTTACTATCTATGTAACAGGTACAAACAGCTGTTGTCGGTTGAGTATGCATCATGTTAAAAGATATCATGTCTATTTTATACCGTAATATATGAATATTCTTTCATAGTATACGTATGAAATATCTTTTTACAATTTAGAGAAGTTACCACTGTTCTGAAACGAAAATCTACCGAGTTGATACTTCCATCGCATTCTGCCATGTCCTTGCTCAACCAATCCAAATACACTGCAACGGTAATTAAATGAAACGTATCTCTAAATCTGTGTAAGAATTATAAAATCATGACCAGACGATCGTTGTGCGTTACGCCGCGTTATTCACACGCGTCACGTGCGCGCGCGCGACTAATCTCTAACGACTTCGTACTCTCGTGTGTGAGAGCCATTATATTTGGTCTCGCCTGTTAGGATCGTGTGAGACATGCACCAACACTTGACAATGACATTCACGCCGTTTTGCATACCCGATGCTTTGTAGGTCATGGTACAGGTGGGATATACTGCAGATGTAACGTTATGTTAGCACGTAGCGGGTGCATGCGTGTCAATCAAAGCTTCGTAACTGTTGCTTGGAGCTTCGGTAATTTGAAGTATTAGACGCGCATTTCATAATGATTTTAAATACAGTACCTCATTTAGATCTTCTTTCAGATCAATTCTCATAATACTATATTCCCAGTACTTAGGTATCGGGTTGTTATTTTACTGTCAATGACAACAGCTGACAAATGAAAAGCGAAAAGTTGAGATATTACTTTGATGTTTTCTAGATACTATATATATATTTCAAATATATTTTAGTATTTAAGTCCTTGTACCATAATTTATATATTCAAAATACAACAGCCAAGTAAAAAAAAACATCATCAAAATGTTACCATTGCTAATCTATAATTGTATGCAAATTTGGCAATTCTTATCAAGAATTTTTTTGTTATTTTAACAAATGACAAAAGGCTCAAGGTTTTTAGAACATCCTCCTTTCACGTCGTTGTGTAATCTTTAACAAATTTATTTACACTGTATCAAACGGATTTTATACAAGTTAACGTAAATAATTCAAATATATTGTCTATTTCACAAGCGATTAAAACACAATTTTCCCATCTATTTATATTGACCGTATTTATTTGCATTTGCAACGGCTGATTTGTTTGGCATGTCTGACGTGTCATTATGATAGAAGCATGGTGTTACTTTTTTAGAATTAGTAACTTTCCACTTGCGAAAATGATACCTACATATCTAATGCCTGCAGCATGTTGTAGGGCATATTTTTTGTACATTTTGCACTCTATGTTATTTTGATGACTCTATCTAGTCTCATATTTAAAACTGTATAAACTGACTAAGCTGTTTATTTTATAGACACACTTTATCTCTATTTTCAGGATGAAGAGACAAACAAAATCATCGCACACTATTTTTCTGTTCTAAAATTATATCGTATTAAAAATCTTTCAATGAATATACAGGAGAGATAATTGCGAAGAAACAACTTATACTGTTAAATAAATTGGATAAAAACAAGAATTCAATTCGAGTGAAAGTTTGCCGTTATTGTTCGTAAGCTGTATGGAAACAAAGTTACATTATAGAGCAAATAATAGTACTTCAGTAAATATAATAACACCCACGCGTTCTGTTCTATCTATATATCGCAAATAACAACAACCTTTGATAAGCTTTGATAAAACTAAGGTGACGTAAGCATATAATAACGATATATTTGAAATGAAGAATGAATAATGAATAGATAAGAGCGACAGGGCATAAGATTTAAATATATACCTAGGCTCCTTTTTATACCAGCCGGAGCCTTGCAAAACGCGGGCTAAATTAACTAACCTACTAAAGCGTCGCTGATCAGATATTTTCATAAAAGAAAATATTTTATGTTCTTTCATATTGACTGTATTGAGTACCAAACAAATAATAATAAAAAATGAAACAAATACATATATTTAGATAAAGTTTATAATTTCGATAAAAATTTGAACCCGTAGTTTTGACTCTACTTTGATAGTAATTTATCATGAGTTACTTTAAACAATATTTCTAACCGTATATTCCCAGATCATTTTCAAAACAGTCCCGTTATGTCCGAAACAATTATGTTTATTACTTAATCGCTCGTAGACGATATCAAATTTAGACAAAAAATTTAAACATTAGAGCTATTAAATATAATCACTTGATTATAATGATTACTGTTTTGACAAGACCTGACGGTGTACCAGCATTAAACATCAACTTTTTTACATGTGATGCTTTTTCATATAAACTGTGGTATAAACTTAATTCGATATAATAAAATATAATTTATGTGAACTAGTTGTTGCATATTTGGCTTCGCAGAATCTATTCGTTTTCATTCTGAGAAAAGGATAAATAATGCTTATATTATTAATCGATGTCCCAAAAATTACTGTTTGTAAATGCACAAAATCAGGCCATATTGAGGGTCATATATTATCCACAGAGGTGAAGCTAAGTCACATGGGCTCTAAACCCGATCGTGTCTCCATACCTTAATTGTGTTTAATGTTAAGGTTTTACGATCATTATAAAGCGTCCGAGATGCATTTAACGAATGTTCGCAGCAGTGGTTGCATGAAATATAGGTTTTAACACCAGTCTGCTTGTACGGACGGTATCCCGGGGCGCAGGCCGCGCGCCTTTACCGTATCGTCACCTTTTGAGTGCTTTGAACCTTCTAATATCTTGAAGTGGATACTAGCAGTTTTAGATATTTGACTCCGGCTATCGGAACTAGTGATCAAAACAGTAATTGTAAAATAGGATTATTTTGAAGGGGTGCGTAAAGCTCAATAGCCTACTAGGTATTAAATTTATTTAATTTTGTAAACACGTTTGTTAATAATATTGAAAAGTCCACAAGAGAAACTTCTAAATCTCAAACTCGACTAAAAACTCGGTTCTAATATTATAACTATTTTTAATTAAATGAAAATAAATGTTATAAAAGGATAGTTCCTAATTTGCATTCTTGATTCTTAAATAAATAAGCTTATTATTAATGTATGCTAAATACGCCTTAAATAGTTTAACAATGTCATAAATTAGTTAAATAACGATTTTAACACTTTAGGGGAAAATCCAAACTAATAGAATATTTATTTTCCCAAACCTAAACTTTTAACTAACACTATTCTTTCTTGACTCTAGCTAATAATTAATATGGATTGAATGTAATTGAAAATAATTAAATTTTCTATTATATAAGGATTAAGACCTAGATAATCATCTCTATCATAAATCTCAAATGTACCTACTTCATGTAAGATTTTATAGTAAGACTTACATACATTGTAGCAAAGTAGGTTATGTTTGAAGTAAGTATTCAATACTCCCGAAGTAATAATTATAAATCAAGATTTATATTACATACCCGTTAATACTTTGATAACAAAACAAGTTTATAAATACTTATAGCTAGGTTTTAAGATACCTATTTCAATAAAGAGTGAGCTTTTGATTATTTATATTTAAACTTAAATATACAAAGGGGATTAAAAATAACGATTAATTTTCATTAAACAAACTTCTACAACACTTAGAAACAGAAAAATGGTGCAAATTCAAAACCTTACAAGTACCTATTAAACTTAAATACGTTACAAGCAAGCACGAAAAAAGGCGGAAAACACAAAGGCCACTCTGTTATAAAAACAAATCATTGTCTATTATCGTACATTCACCGGGTTGAAGATGATTAATAAGTTTGTTGTATATTGTTCTCAGGCTCAGTATAAAATATAAATATCCGAGCTTACCTGAGGCGCCCCCTCGTGCTAATGAGTTGATTTGTTTGAAATATACTACGTATTTCGTTATTATAGACTGATAAATGGGTTATAGTATACTTAGTTGAATTTAATTGGTCATGTACCACTCATTCTTAGTATTATTATTTTCTAATGTGCTAAATATTGAAATTGTAAAATAGTTATGAAAAAATTTAAATTAAAAATTTCTCTACATAAAAATAATTATGATAGAGAGTACCTATGCTGCTTTATAAAATGTGATAGTAGCAGTTGGCAGTAAATATTCGCTGATATCGATAAGTTTTAAATTTTCTTGAACAAATAATATCACAAAGTTTTGTCATAAAGGTATTTCGTTAAGAATTAGTTTTTGATAGAGCTTGTGTTATCGTTTTATTCGAATATTACATGGTAACAAATACACGCTGTAACGTTGTTATTACACATAGTCAAAATGTACCAAATTATCTATCTATAAGTATGCTAAAATGGACAAGTCCGTAAGGTGAGTGAGGTGAACTAGTAATTTGGGCGCTGAGTTGAGAGGGCCCAGCGGGCGGCCGGCCCCCCGCCGCGCGCGACACAATATACCTAACCTTACCGATACTGCCGATACTTAAACACTGAACAGTTGTACAAAACCTTTTTGTTTCGTTCTCGTTGCGCCATAAACTTTATTATGTCATGCGCCATATGCGAGATGCACGCTAAATTTTGATCCCTTGCCGAGTTTCGACCGGTATGCCCAAAAATTGGATTATCACTTTAATTTTATGGAAAATTGCTTTGCACGCGGTTTCCGTTTGAATTACACGACGTTTATAAAGGTACGAATAAGTTGTCGATATTATTTTTTGAATGAAATGCCATAATTATGTTTACGTATTTACGTTCTGTTGGAACTCTTATACCTAATTTTTACCTTTTTTAAATATTTATTCTTATTACCTAATTTATAATATTATGTATTTGATATTTTACTTAATTGGAGCAATTTTATAAAAATTCATACATTGTGGAGTTTGGTGGGGACTGGGGTTCATTACATTAAAAATTAAGAAAAATTATGTCATTACCATACCTAGCATTACGCTGTTCAAATTGGAACTCTCATGAAACGATTAATACTGATCTCCATAACAAAAACTTCCAAATGTATTGCCTTAATTTCAATTTCAAACTGTTCATTGAGAACAAATGTTTGAAAATACATTGAAAAAAGAAACAAAAGGCAACATGGCGTCGGCGTCGCTGAAGCGACCACACTGCGCGCTCCGCATGCGCCATCTACAATCAATTGGCGTATCGAAAGGTAAAAGTACCTAAATAAATATTATTATAGCGCTATTTGAACTGCATTAAAACGTAGGACACTAAAATATGCATATTTTATAAAATTTTGTATATTTGTTTTGTATTTTCATTCGTAATACTTAGTCATTCAATTTTAAATCAACAAAATTCAATGTTAAAATCAACTGACCAGATTTTGAAGACTGGTACCTAATTGAAAAAAAAAAACTTACCTATGTGCGAAATTTAATACCGACTAAATGTAAGTTAATGGAGATTAATTTAGGTGTACAGCGTCGAAAGTTATTTAAATTTTATTAATTTCCTCATTGTTTTATCTATCCATCTTGCGCAAACTTTTGAGTAAAAATTAGTTCAGTTATTACCTAAGAGCTTTTTTGATCTATAAAAAACTGTTCTGCATAAGGCGAGAAAATTACTACTTATTATAAATGTAAAACACGCGTCCTCAATGTTTATTCTGCTAAATTTACCGTGTTCACTGACTTGTGCCTTATTTTAGTTAATTAGAAGTTCCCGCTCGAGTGTTGTGCGTTATTCTTGTATCTCATCTGTTTTCATAAAAATAATTACTTTTACTCAAATAGCAACTAAAAAACGCAATTATAAAACGATGTGTCAACATTTATAAATAAACTGAAAATTGGGAACATTGATGTTATTTCAAGACAAGATAAATTTTAGAAAGTGATGAATTGAGTAAGGAGCTGTAAAAATATTATGACAACACCTAAAAATTTCAAGTAGTAAATTATAAACTATACATATTCAATTTATTGACCATTTAATGTTCGAATGTAAAAATGCCTTTTATATTGATAAGAGTATAGGCTCTAATCATGATTTTTATTTTTGATACTTAGATAATATTCTTAGTTTGTCACAGTTTAGTTGGTAGATATTTTTAAAAAAATTGCCTTGATTTTATTATTCAGTAGGAAGTTCGTAAGGAATGTTTCACTTTTTTTTTTCATTTTGGAATACCTATCACTATCACTACATAGTACCTATAAAACAAAGTCGCTTTCTCTGTCCCTATGTCCCTTTGTACGCTTAAATCTTTGAAACTACGCAACGGATTTTGATGCGGTTTTTTTTAATAGATAGAGTGATTCAAGAGGAAGGTTTATATGTATAATAACATCCATTAAATAGTGGAGAAGTACTGTTATTTTTGAGGTTTCTAATGTGATGTCGTAAAAAATTAAATTTTTTCCGCTTACATTGCAAACGCAGGCTGAACCCTACGAGTTTTATCAAAATAATGTACTAAGTATTATACACATTCAAAAGGTCTACAGAAAAGTCCGCGATGGTATATGTCTATCTCTTATGGATAACCCACAATAACTTTTTTTTGTCATTTACTTTTTACGACAAATAATGGCTAATTTTCGAAGCGATTTTAACCAATACAGCATTAATCCTTAACCAATTAAATACCTTGAATACATTGTTCATTTAATATAGATCTATATGGCCCTTTACACCGTATGATTTAAGTGAATATTTTCGAAGATATTACAGATTTAAAAATTGCGGGACGTAGCGTTTGCGGCGGTACCGGCCGGCCGCCCGGCTATATATATTTTATACCCGTGCGAAGCCGGAGCGGGCCGCTATGTTTTTATATACAACGTTCACAGTTTTTCTGTAGTGTATTTAGTATCAGCAATGCACCCGTGCGAAGCCGGGGCGGGTCGCTAGTTATTATATAAAATAACCATAATTCATGATCCATTTAAAACTAACAAGCTTTTCTTAACCCTGATAACGACATTACGCAACTCTCAGCCAATCAAAAAGCAGGATTCATAAATCGAATTCTTATCAGTAACACGCTGATAACAGCCGACACAACTATTGGTCACGGTTTTCAATATGGCTGTCGTTTGTTTGAATTTATTTTACTGCAGGTTTTATCCACTTTTTAATGGTTTAAGATATGTTATCAGAATACCTTTGTTTTAACGTACATAATATACTTTGTAAACTAAACTACCTACAACCGTTGCTAGGTAAATACTTCTTTAAACAGTACGTAAATGATAAGTAAAATAAGAATAAACTTATAATTTCATATACAGCTATAGATATCACTGTTTCAAAAAATACATAAAATAGTAGCATACAATCACCAATGTTTCGTTTAAACGGCTCCTTAAGGACATATTGGCAAATCATGTGCACGTTTTGTACTTACAACATTCAGAACTTATTCCTACTATATCATGTAGTACCTATATCTGTAAATAGTCTAGAGTCATCCCTTACGGAAGGGCAATGTAGGAATCGTTCAAGTTGAGTAGACGTGGCCTCGCATATCGACCGTGACCGCTGTTTAGGTAGTGATGGAATTTACGATAATTTAGTTTCCTATTAAATGTCTAGATTTATATTTATAAATTTGCATGTCTTTTAAGTATATATATAGTATACACAAATAGGTATGTATTTAGTAGTAGAGTCACAATGTTCATTTGTATCTAATTCTTATCTTTTGGACGCTTTCGCACATTTCTGCAGTTTTTAACGAGTTAATGAAGTTCATATTAGCTATACCTATAAGAAGCTAGCATTAGCATTAGCTTTTTAAAAATCATCTTTCGCATGTGTTTTTGTTAACGAAGATTTTTTTATATTAATTTAATATAAAAAAATACAAACTACAAAAATACAAAGCTTTAAATGAAAATTTATGAACATAAATAGTAAATATTCAAAGCACAAACAAAACTATTAAGCTTTCACCTTTGCCCTTGTACATTTGACCGTAAAAATTTACCGAAACTGATGTTATTTCCCCAAATACCCATAAAAAAAGAAAAATGGGCACGTCTCGAAACCATAAACCAACTTCGGCTGTACACAATGGTGAAAAACCACAAAAATCAATAATCGACAATAAAACGGTTCATCGATATCGATATTGTCACGTCACTAGCGGCGTGAAGCGTGAACTCTGTTACGTGCCTATCTCTGCAGCTGCGAAACGATAAAACTCTTGAAATCGGTCAACGAACCATTTTTTTCTAAATAAAACAAATAGCTTATGACAGAAATCATCAGCAATTAAGTTTACTTTTTCTCATTTTTCGAGGTTTTTAGGCAACATCGCAAAATCTAAAAACTATTGCAAAATTAAGACTTGTCACGCATTCTACCTTCCAAATTTTGCAGGCGTTTTTATAGAATGCCTGTGACCTGAAATTATCATCTCCGCTCATAACGTCCTAGAAAACCAATCGTAGGTATTTCAATATGCTCCTGATCTTTGAAGAAGATTATGTATTCTCAAATACCTACATTAAAAAAAGTAAGTAAACACGATCAATACACAATAGGTGTTTAACATTACCAGTAAACCGTAAAGTATTTATTTTTTAAACTTTATTAAATTCCATATCAATTTCTTTACAATCGGTTCCGCGACTGATCCGTGAAAATGCAAAGAATTTCCGAGGCGGTGACCATATCTGGTTTGCATTCACTGTAAAGTAACGTCGCAATTATTAGTGCTATGAAATATATACGAATTTAGCTGCAAGTTACAATATATTGACACTTATACAAGTTGTCCAGATACCGATAATTAATTTACTATAACGCGGGCCACTGTAATCGATGGCATAATAAATCAATGTAGCAAGATGGGGCAGGCATGATGGATGCCAGCTCGCGTCGTGTTTGCTTACTTATATAGCTACTGTGATAATGACTTCTTGTTTTACGTTAGCATTATGTATTTAGAGGTGATTTTAATTCACACAGTAATTACTGATGCATCTCTGACATGTCATGTTAGTAATGCGCTTCCTTGATACGTAGATCTAGAAATATGCTAATTGTGTTTGACGAATTGCAATGTCATGAATTAGTATACAATCGATAAGTAGGAAATTAATTATTTATTATCATTTAACATTGATGTTCTTGAACAATTGTGTGAATTTGTTACCATCAGTGACCAGACATTACATTTTATTTGTTGTGTTATTATATAAATTATAATTTTAAATTTTTAAAAGCTCATAAAATATTTACAAAATATGTTAATTCTTTGTTAATTTATTTAATCATAATGATAATTTTTTAACATAAATAAATCGAATAAACAATACAGTACAACAAAACAACGACCATAAACAATTTTCAGTCCGCAAAATCATAAATTTCATAATTCGAACGACAGATGAAATTTACAGGGAACGGCGACGCTGACGAATGGTGAGCCTAGGGCGATCGAACATTAAGGTCTACAATATTAATGTAGCACATTCTCACCCACGGCAATAAAATAAATGATGTCATTTTTTTGTGTCCACGCGGGGAGCCTTTTGTCCCGTTCGCCGCTTCGGATCCAGCTTTGTCCGCTCCGCTGTACCCGCGGGACGCCCTTAGACAAAAGCTAGGCGCCGCACTTGAATTTTTTGCAATACACGAGTTTTGTATGACGCGGCTTTTCATCATAATTAATAATTTATTGCTTTCGTCAAGCCTTTGTGGCACCGCACCTGCGCAGACAACGCAAGGTGCTTCTGTCTTGTGCGTAATAGGTAAATCATAACGCATTTTTGCATCTTCTACCGTGATTCTACAGTTAGCGTAAAGTTTAACTTTGAAACTGATAGAAAATCTGTAATTTTGTCGAAGATTACTCAACGTATTTCAATTTATTATCTTTACAAGCATCAATAAATATTTATCTAGTTATCATAATCATTTTTAAATAATGGTTACAGTAATAAATTACTAAGTTTACGCTTACCTATGAATTATAGAGTTAAGGCATAATTAAACATTTCCAAAGCCTTTGATTATAGTTAAGTTATTACGTCATAAACGAACCGCTCTGAAATTGTAAGCTCAATTCGTGTCAAGTGTCAAACACGGCGAGCGTACAATACTTGCATAAACGTCGCATTTTGATGCAAATCCGGCACTCACAATACATCGGACGATTTTACGAGAGCTGCCAATATGGGCGCTGTAAAACATCTATTTTACTGTTCATTCGCGTATCCCGTTGTTTTAATAATAACGATTAAAATTACAAATTTATTATCATAACACGGCGCTTTTAGATAAAGTGTGGTATCGACGGGACGGTAAGCGTCCGTCCGGCGGCCGATAATCGTTATCGACAACATTTCACGTACGATGACATCGCATCGCCTGTAACGACCATCAAAAAATAATCGCGCTTAAACGGTTTTTATAAGGTGCTCCGATGTTTTTGGTTGTAAGTGTACATATCTTATGGTTTTTATGTGACGTTATGTTGAAGTAAATGACGTTTTTCGGAGTGAGTTGCCCGTCTAGATTTTACTACACAACACAAATGTGTTTCTTAATCTACGTTTTATAGAGATTTAAGGTGTATTACGCCATGTTTATCCAAACAGCTATAAAAAAAATAATTTCTTATATCCCATTTAGATAGAAATTCATAAGTTTAGATTGCTGGGAAGAAAATATACGTAACGCTATATTTACAGTATATACATACTACTACTTATTTAAGAATAGATAGGTACCTATATAAACTTATATATTTTAATAATTGTCCCATGCTTATAATGAAGACTTAATTGTCAATACTCACTTATAATACCACAAGAGCTTCAAAATTATCGGGTATTTTCCGATAGGTTCGTTGCAAACAAATGAAGGAGTCAAGTTTTTAGTCAAGGTTAAAAAATCACGAGCGCGAAGCGCGAGTGATTTTTCCTGAAAAACTTGACGACTTTATTTGTTTGCAGGGAACCTTGAGGGAAATGCCAGATAATTTTGAAGCTCGTGTGGTATTCGGGGGATTATTTTTCCGTCCCAAATGTCGGCCAATAATTTCACAATTGAATTCAACCTGTCAGTTTGACGTCAACGACCAGAGAAAATTTTCAAAAAAATATCAGTATAATACCATGTGCAATTCTATTGGTCGATATTTGGGTCGGAAAAATAATCAATGTTAACTATCTTTTATTTTATAAACGCTCTACCGCAATTAAACCTTGGAACGACAAAATAATCAAGAAAACACAAAATAAAGCAAGAAGATGAAACAATTTGTCGTAAACGCTAAGCGATCGAACACTTTGACCAGCAAGGTATATGGTCAAAGGCTCTGCCGGTTTATCTCGTAACTTGTGAAAGTTATAGTATTCGGGCCAACTCAAAGCCGCCGACGGACATTAAAAGAAGAGATATGGTTGAGCGACCGACCTCAACTCATTCAATAATATTGTTGATCTTGACGTTTCCTTACATCGAACCTTGATTGACTGACTCTCCGTAAAGTGAAATAAAAGATTACATATCTTTTATTTCACTTTACGGTCAAAAATCGGTTAAAAATCAAAACTTTCAGTATATTTAAGTGATGTTCAAGTTGGAGGAGATAACATTTCTTCAAGCCATAACTACGACATTAAAACAATTTTATTATTTAGCATAAAAATAAAACCACACAAAGAACTTTAATAAAGCAAATTCATTATACAATAAAAATGTATATTTCTCAAACTTATTAAACATAAAGAATCCTTATGTTGTAACGGTAAAATAAGCACCAAGCAATCCTTCATCTTGACCACAGACAACTAATAGCCATGGCCCATAAACAAGAGCACACATTAAGGTAGCCACACACGACATTAATCAGTCCGCGTCATGTCAGTGACATAATAACATGTTCGCGACTACACCGACAAACGTTTTTATCTACTGCTATCAATCAAACGTCGACACTGGCTTCCGTGTGAGAAATAGCTTTCTCTTCATACGCATTTTACACGAAAAACGAACAATAAAATCTCCAAATTAAATTAATTACCCAAAACCCGCAAATGACATATAATTACTACAACTCAAAACTACCATTAGAGTTCAAGTAATCGTGACGGAATATTGTTTAGCGACTAATTAATAATGATTAATGATCACACTCGGAATTGTGAATGCTATTTCTAGACCGACGGTGAACGCTTTGAGTAATAAGGTAATTTGTAACTTGTACTTCGATGACAATGCCTGGCGCTGTTATAAATACCTATTTCTGAATAAATTTTACCAAAAACAAGCATCTTTTACAATCGATTTTAAAGATAAAATATAGATTTTAGTATGTCGTTTGTGTTATTTTATTCATGAAGCAAAAATGTTGGCATATTAAAACGCTATTATATAGCTACTATTTACAAAATGCTCATACATAACGGGAAATCATATTCAAAAAGCAATAAATGTGTAATTAACATGTTGAACTGTCATCACTACAATATTTTGGCGCGAAACAAATGACAAATGAAACATTGACATGAGGTGTGAAAACTTAATTCAATGGCGCTAGCATAAAAGTTTGTACACTTTAAACTTACTTACTGGTTATTAAACACTTTATTTGCATAAAAATTAAGTAAATAAATCTTCACTTTCAAATTACCAATGAAAAATTTACCGAAGAGGACACTTTGTAGATAGCAATTACATTTTGTTTTCTCTATTCGATAAATTTACCGTATAATGTAAGGGTACATTAAAACGCAGAAAACCTTCTATATTATATGGAATGTTAACCGCATCATGTGTCAAAATAAAATATGAGTCAATAAGGGCGCGACACACGATGACAGGCCCGTCACGCTGAAGAAATTACGATGTATGAACTTATTAAAATATCCTACGACTATTTTTCTCGTTTTGCGGTCGAGTGACATCATGTTGGAGTGGAATGACGATGGGTAACACGCTTGTCTGTTTATTTTTAGTCTCCCAAATTATAGTTTTTCATTAGGTTCCTGTCACTTTTTGTGATGCATGTACATATTATTAAGATGCATCCGAAAATTCAGTTTTAGAATGTGTAGATAATAAAAATACACCGAATCTCTGCACCAAAAAACAAGCAAAATAATTTAGCTATAATCTTCTAAATGGGTTTATGGTACTCACGAATAAATTCTCTACAATTTAACTATTTTTCCAATATCGTAAAAAGTGCAGTCATTATTAGAAGTGGTTTTATTTTAAAAAGTAACAACTTAATAAACGGCGCAATCAAGTTAACTTCGAACGAAAGGTCTCCCAATTAGTATTAGCATATAAATTAACAGTCGTATAGCTTACAAAGTGATCATCGGCATCTTCAAAGGTTTATCGGTTCACACGGACCGGTGTTAACTAGTTAAATCCGGAATATTTGAACAAAAACGCCCAATACCGTTATGTCTACGCCACATGTGGTACAAACATTTGACACGCGCGATCTGCCTCTTGACGGATGGCGACAAAAAATTCTTGTTTATGAACCCACTTAACATACTTGACATTGTTGTTAAACGAATATTGTTACATCACAGTTGCTTGTACAAATATTTGCGCTCGGTCCGCCTACAATGCATAATGATCAATACTTTTTATGATAGCTCTTGGTCTATCTAATATCTATCTAATATCTAATATATATATTATAAAGGCGAAAGTTTGTAAGGATGTATGGATGTATGGATGTTTGTTACTCTTTCACGTAAAAACTACTGAACCGATTACAATGAAATTTAGCACACATATAGAGGGTAACTTGGATTAACACATAGGATAGGTTTTATCCCGGAAATCCCACGGGAACGGGAACTATGCGGGTTTTCCTTTGAAACGCGGGCGAAGCCGCGGGCGGAAATCTAGTAGACTATAATGTGCTTGTAGCTCAACGCTTGTATTTTATAACCATTTCTACTAAATTCAGATTTTAAGAAAAAATTAAACAATGGACGATGACCTTGTCGATTCTTTTAAATGCATAAGCAAATAAAGCATTTTTTGTACATAAAGCCATATTCTTCGAAAATATTCTAATTATTTTGTATATTTACATGTTTTTGTTCATTTTACACAAGTCAGTAGCTAAATAAGTTTTTCACCCGACAAAAAGCCACAAAGAGGAAACAGTGCAAAAAGCGTGACGGACAGACGAACGACTCCAGCCGACATCTGTCGTGAGGCGGTGTGGAGAATTGCGCAGATCCATGTGTTAGATTGGATTAGAATTTTTCAGAAACTGATAAGTCACCGTGTTACAATTTAACGGTTCCATATTACTGAAACGACGCCGATTTTCTGTCATAATCGCTAAAGCAGCCGTGGAATACGAACATAAATCCAAAAATTGCTGATGGCAACATTCTTTATAGTCTGTGCTTTGTTAATAAGGATATTTGTCACGTCAGAGCTGTTTCTGAACGGATGTGCGCGAAATTCAATTTACGAACATTGGAACGTTGCTGTCATGATTGAGTATCGGCCATTTGTGATGGGATACCGAACGTAGGATTTCAAATTAATGAGTTATGTTTTGTCTAAACTATTTTGCAATACAAGCTGTTCGAATATATTCTACTGCTATATTTGAATGTTCGATTTACAATAGAAAAGATGCAATGAAATAGGTATTTTTGAATAAATATCTGAGGAATTTGAAAGAAATCAATGTTTTAACTGTATTTATGAAACGTAATATTAAAAAAAACCTCCAATATTTGTGTCTCAAGACCACTCTATCGATAAGTATTAACAAAAAACTTTCAGTCAATTCTCATTGTCAGATATTCACGGTAACGATTCGGAGTAAAAGTGAAATTCGTTAAATGTTCGCCAACGGCGTTGTCGTTGTCGTTATACGCCGCGGCCGCGGCCGTTATTGTGACGTGGAAATACAATTATAACGAATAATAGATCACGAAGAGCGAAGGTTTTTTTTGGACGTAACGAAAAATTTCGAAATTGTGTAACAGCGTGTACGAAACGTTATTAGGGTGATCTTTGTATTGTTGGAACTTGGAAGGTGTAACTTGTAAAAACGATTAAACATTGAGTTTAGAAAACAAGGATTCTATGGGTCAATATTATTATCATGAATAACGAAAACTTATAATCTGTAACGAGTTTTTAGCTATTTAATCTGTAAATACCTAAAAAAAACTGTAATATGTTTACAATTTCGGTCTACGTTCTGCAGAAGTCAACCTAAGATTAGGTATATGATACACATCTTTGAAATATGTACATAAGAATGATTCAATATGAAAGAATATTTTTATTAACAAAAACCCAATCTTAAAATCTTGCAACTAGGTACAACATGTGAATATTGTGATATCGGAAAAGCGCATGTGTGTTAAAATGTGTCTTAATTATTAGAATTACAAACCTCTCCAAGACATTAATACGATGATACGTAGATAAATTCAAAATTTTATGGTATAAAACACAGTTCATTAAAACATACATATATGAAACTGTAATGCTCAATGTATTTAGAACTCTGATCACTAACCTGTATAACCCGCATAGGCAGTCCAGTCTCTTTCGCCAGCTGTTCTCGTATATGCCTCGTGGGTTTGGGTGTCTGTGAGAACGCAGACTTCAGTATTTCTAGCTGCTTCGCCTTTATCGTTGTTCGAGGACCTCGTCTTTTGGAGCCGCCGTTCCCGTCATCTGGGGATTTGTTCTCCGCTTGCGAGTCCCGCGTCTCCGGGTCGCCGTCCAGGGAACCCTGGGAGTAGAGGAACAACTGTATGCGACTATGTGGTCAGCTCCCATGCATGTTATATGGGATTGTCATTTTACTGGGTGAAGTTTTGTTGAAATATACGTTCATGAGTATGCAATGCTTGCAGTATATTTTGGCTAAAGCTACTACGGTGATTTAAAGTTTCATTTAGACTGAAATTTGAAATAAGGATCAATAATGTGAAATAGACCACTATTCATTTATTTTAAATTAAAATTAAAGAGAATTCTTTTCAATGTTCTTTATTGGCATTCATGTCTACATTAGTTGCAAAGAATAAGCTAAGCAAAGGTTAGAAATATGTTTAGTGAGTAGGCTCTACCACTTTTCTTATTTATGCAAATATTTTCATAAGATATTCTAAAGTAGCTTATATTAGCTCTAATATTTATGATAGAATAAATTAACAACATAGTTAACGTATTCTATCGTAAAAATTTGTTAAAATGATTTAGTGCTGGATAAATTAATCTTTTCACTTTTTAACGATATAATTTCCACGCTTCTTATAACACTACATCCATACCTCCATCCTATCGATTATCATAACCACCAACCATCCTCTCACCGAAACCTATTATTCAATAATACCAACCTGGTCTTCCGAATCCTCATGTGGCTTCGTGTCTCCATTATGCGAAAGGTCAGAATGTAACGCTGGATGCGTCGCATGAGCTGGACTACTTGAGTTGTTCGCTGTTCTTGATTCCTCCTCCTCTTCTTCATCAGACCCCGAGCCAAGAAGGGAGTCCGCTGGTGACAAAAAAAATATACATATAAGAAAGGTAAGTCTAATATTTGAAAAAATAGGTAAAATAGATAATAATGTAATGTAGAGCTTTCTAAACCAGTATAAAATTAGAAAAAAATGGAAATCTACGTGTTTAACACATTCAAAAATATGTTTTTATAATAAACATGTACACTGAATACTTGTACTATAATTATTTATGCTTTAATTTAAGATCACAAAATTCTATCTCTATCTTAATATTACCTACCACATTAAAGATATTTACACTTATGATCACACATTTTCATATTCGGTAATTGAACAATTTATAAGTATTAACATATAAATGCACCTATAGCGATGATGGTTAAAATTGACTTATCAAAAAGCAATCGCTCGACCCTCTAACTCTATAAAAATGTAATTTGGAGACTCCCCTAGAGAAGCGGGAAGAGAATTAGCCACAAAAACAATTACTGAGACCCTTCTATGAAATGTTATGAAATGTCTTGCTGTTTCAAATACGAAGCAATATATTTGTTTGTAATCAAGTTAAATATTTAGGCTTCTCTATTTTCTAAAAAGCAAAGAAGAATCGTTTCATGTAAACAATGGAAGATCCTTTAAAAAAAAGCTGTTAATTAAATTGTTATAAATAATTCACAAAAATGTAAATCAAAGAAGCCTATTTTAGATTTAGAAGTAGAAAGCTCCTGAACGTCTTGCTGTTTCAAATACGAAGCAATATACGGAGATATTTGTTTGTCTTCAAGTTCCATTTTTAAGTGTTGATGTTGGTGTATGATCTTATTATCGTTTTTATAAGGATAAGAATGAAAAAGAAAAATCCTTTCATTTAAACAATAGATGATGCATTTCAAGAATAAATCTTTTAAATATGCCTAATGCATTACTATTTGTCTCCTAAATTATATTATTTGTGATATCTATATAATTCACGATAATGGATATCAAAAAAAGACTGTTTTAGACGTAGAAAACATGCCTGAAACCAAAATCTCAAAAACTCAAACATTTACTTATTCAATTAGACTTCTTCTAGAAGCACTTTTGAATCGTCATAACATATTTTAACATTTACCACCGATTCGGAAAGCAGTATCTTTGGAGAAGAACCGGCAAGAATCTACCAATGAAACTGCAGTTCTGAAATGCATCTTGCATCTCTCTAGCTAAATAAGAGCTCACCTTAATGAAACAATAATTATCGTGTTAATATAACTAAAATATCAAACAGGTTTCCTAGTGTAGGTGTGTTTATCTCAATCTCATTACATTTATAATTGCAAAATATTCCAAGCTAATAATAAATTTAAGCCGGAGGCAAAAATGTCTTGCGTACAAATATTTGAACATCTGGCGAAACTACACAATGCCGCTAACTATAACTAGTGCTATTAATATAGGTATAAATTTTTTATAGCTCTTCTATAAATATTATTGTAGCAAGTTAATGGTTAATGTCGTGTTTCGAAACGGACGATAAAGTTATTATTTTTTAAACTGTAGATAGCCATTCTGTTCTTCTTTTTTCAGTGAACTTCTAATTTAGTCACTGCATCCATCACAGTCACACACACTGGTTTTTCAGTTCAAAACTTTATTTGATAAATTTGAAAATAAAATCCTTACTTAATTTAGTTTAAAAAACCGTAATGTGTTATTAATTTTATATGTTATCATCGTTCAATTTTAAACTTATCTACATGCCTAAAAAAACTCTATATTTTACAAATACTTAAACGCGTAGTATCTAGGCAGGTACTAAAACAACGTACCCACAAAAAACTCAATCCAAAGTGCACTTAAGCTATATAAAACTTCAAATGAAACTCGGTAAATATTTGCTTGCGTTTACCAACATTATCTCTTCAAAGCACTTCTACGCGTACTAGCCAAGTGTTTACCGAACATATAAAACAAGGGAGCTAAGGGCTCTCAGTGTCCGGACGTTTTGCGCTCAAGTATATTTGCTATTGAGCCGAGGACAATTGGAAAATAATCTACTCTAGTCTTCACACGAATGTTTGTAGATTGATGCTTTTGAATATTAAAGTTTGAAAGAACTATTTTTATCAACATGTTAGTGTTTTGTTGTGATAACGAGCTTTTCTTAGAGCTTAAACTGGAAAATGATATATGGTTTAATTGGCTTCGTGATGAGGCCGTCTATTTGTACTTAGATAGATAAAAAAATAATTTAACTTCAAGTACAATAAGTATAGGTTCTACTGTTTAATATTTACATATTTGCGGTACCTACATGTTGTCTTTTTAACATTATTTCAAAATGTTTTTTGAAAGTACATATTTTTATGGAAATTACTTTTAAAATGAAAGTTTTTTAAAAGAAGAGTCTCATAACAATATAGAATTCTGGTATAATAAGCTGTAACTTACATTAATGAATGTACATATAAGATTACTATTTTGACTGTTAGAAAAAACTTCACATATCACAAGAAAGTGCCGTTAATTCGTTTCCCTAACGATGACTTGCATTTTCCTAAGGAACCGCAAGTCAGATAGGGAAAAAAGTTACAAGATTAATAGAAGTCAAGTCCCTCAGCCAACTCATTGCTTCTATTATAAGTTTTTGGTGGTAAATTAGTTTGAGAAGTGTTGTATATAGGTACCTACTATTGTAGTAGATAGGTACCTATTACCTATAGGTAGATATCGGAAATCTGAATATATCATAAGTACATATACCTACGTCGTAATTTTGGTAATTTCCATTCTTAAAACTTCCAGATAAATATAATTTCAGAAGCTAAACAACAAGAATTAGAAATATATTTTCTTTTGTTTACAGTCATGAAATAACTGAAAAGTTTCGCTGTTTAAAATATGTTTTCTATACAACAATTATTAATATTATATTTTTTAAATCAGAATAATATAAATTTAAGTTGTTTAATATGCGCACCAACTACCTACCTACATTGAATTGAGAAGGGCGGTAAGGCAATCCTGAAAACAATTTATTTCGCCCCCAAATAAATGGTTCTTTGACCCTCTTCATTCTCAAATCGAATTTTGGCGGGAATACAGCTGGCTATTGTCAATAATTTTATAATTTTCCTCGTTTTTCGTATAAATTTCGTATAAAGTTGGAGGGTGGTTTGGTAATAATTCACTGTCGGTAGTTCTAACAGTTTTAATAAACCAGTCAGACTCCACACCCGGTGTTTCATTGACGTCCCATTGGCGACGAGTCGGAGCTACGCGTGACGTGAGTAAAGTGTTGTGAACATGCCTATAGGGAAATTGGAGCCGTTTGATGTTAACTCCAAACAATGGCCGGCATATATTCGCCGTGTGAGACAATTCTTATTGTTGAACGAAATCAGAAATGAATTGCAAGTGCCATTACTAATTACTGTTGTTGGAGAGACAACATATGCACTAATGTGCGATTTATGTTCGCCGGAGCATCCAGAATCAAAGTCGTTTGAAGAGCTCGTTGACCTCGTAAGACAACATTCGCTTACGTCGACAACTCGTCGGCGAGCCGCTCACAGAATATTTACATAATTTAAAACATTTGGCGACTACGTGCAATTTCGGCAGCAATTTAGAAGAGAATTTACGTGACCAGTTCGTTTCTGGATTGGCGAGTGAGGCGATGCGATCGCGAATTTTTGCCGAAAAAGACATAAATTATAAACAGGCCGTGGAGCTGGCTCTGGCCTTGGAGGCGGCGGAACGACACGCAGAGGTGAGCGCAGCCCCGAGCGCAGCAGGCGTGGGCGGCGGCAGCGGGTCGACGGCGGGCGAAGGCCTGCACCAGGCGAGCGTACGGCGCTCGCAGCTTCGCGGGGCCGCGCGCCCGCCCGCGCAGCACGGCGGCGGCGGGAGCGGCGCGGGCGGCGGGGCCGGCGGCACCGGCCGCTGCTGGCGGTGTGGGAGGCCGCACCGGCCGGATAAGTGCCGGTTTGCTAATTATAATTGTGATGAGTGTGGTGTGCGTGGCCATTTAAAAAATATGTGTAAATCAGTGAGTGGCAAAGGGCGGGCGAACGCCCGACATAATTACGTGAGTGACGATGAGCGAGACGAGGAATTTTTCAACATCCAAGTGGACGGTACAGGTGACCAACCTTATTTAGTTATGGTTAAAGTGGATGGACGTCCAATCGAGTTCGAAGTCGATACCGGCAGCCGAATTTCGACCATAAGCGAAGATTTTTTTAGGCGTAATTTTTGTAATAAAACTGTATTATCTAATAATATAAACATCCGCAGTTATGTCGGTTCGACGATAAACTCGCTTGGATTTATTAATGTAAATGTAACCCTCGGTAAGGTCTCCGTGTATAATTGTAAACTTTATGTAATTAAGAACGGGGGACGTCCTTTGTTAGGCAGAGAGTGGGTACGCGCTCTTGGAGTTAAAAATATAGCCATAGATTTACAGGAAATTAATGTGGATGTAAAGAGCGATCCATTTGTGAGTCAATTAATGTGTGAATTTCCGGAGGTGTTTACGGATAAGTTAGGAACTTGTAAAAAAACAATAACGTTATATGTAAAGGATGAGAAGCCCGTATACGTGCGCGCGCGACCCGTGCCGTTAGCACTGCGCGCTCGCGTTGAGAGCGAGCTGGCGCGGTTAGAGCGAGAGGGAATTATTTACCGTGTTGAGTCATCCGATTATGGGACGCCGATAGTACCCGTGGTTAAAGAATGCGGCGATATAAGAATTTGCGGGGATTATAAAATTACTATAAATCCGATTCTTAAGCGTGATCCATATCCACTTCCTCGGATCGAGGAGTTGTTCGCTTCACTGAGTGGGGGAGAAGAGTATTCAAAAATTGATTTAAAACATAGTTATCAACAATGCTTGTTATCGAATGATTCACAGCGTTATACGGCTATAACTACGCACGTCGGTACATTTGTATATCGTCGCACTCCATTCGGTTTGTCGTGTATCCCGGAGAAGTTTCAAAAGATCATGGAGGAAACCCTTCGGGGTGTTCCAAATACCGTTGTATTCTTGGACGACGTCTGTGTTACCGGGGTGGATAGGAAAAGTCATTTAAGAAATTTACGTACAGTATTAGAACGGTTACGGGCTATGGGTTTTACTGTTAAATTTGAAAAATGCAGTTTTTTACAAAAAAGTGTAAAATATTTAGGTTTTATCATCGATAAAACAGGATTACGTCCCGATCCAAATAAACTAGCCGCTATTACAGAGGCCCCGAGGCCCCAGAATATTACACAATTAAAAAGTTTTTTAGGAATGTTAAATTATTATGGGAAATTCATTGCAAATTTAAGCATTATGTTACAACCCTTGCATGCACTTTTAAAAAAAGACATCGATTGGACATGGGATTCGAGATGTGAGGAGGCTTTGATTGCAGCTAAAAATGCTCTCACCTGTGATAAAGTATTAGCGCATTATGAAGACGGTCGGGAACTCATGTTGTCAGTGGACAGCAGTGCGTACGGGGTGGGCGCGGTCCTGGCGCATCGCTACTCGGACGGGAGTGAGCGCCCTATCAGCTGTGTTTCACGGTCGCTCAATTCGGCGGAGCGGAATTATAGTCAGTTAGACAAGGAGGCGCTCGCGATTTATTTTGGGGTAATTAAACACCATCAATATTTGTATGGGAGATCGTTCATATTGCGTACCGATCATCAACCCTTATCACATATTTTCGGTAAAAAGGGTGGAATACCACAAACAGCTGCAAGCCGTTTACAAAGGTGGGCCGTGCGTTTATCAGCCTATGACTTCAAGGTAGAATTTGTGAGATCTTGTGAGAACGGTCCCGCGGATGCGTTGTCTCGTCTGCCCCTCCCGTGTGAGCGGAGCCCCACGGAAGCGTTAAGTTATGTAGATTTAGTTAAAGATTCATTGCCTGTAAGTTTTAAAGATATTGCGGCGGAGACATATAAAGATAAATTATTATGTAAAATCAAAGGATATGTTTTGTTTGGATGGCCGGCTCGCGCCAGCTGTGAGGAGGAGCAGGCTTATTTCGCACGTAAGGACGAAATCATATACGAATTGGGGTGTCTGATCTTTAAATACAGGCTTGTTGTTCCACCTCCGCTACGCGCGAGGGTCCTGGAGGAAATTCACCAAGGGCATTTAGGAGTGAACAAAATGAAAAGTCTGGCTCGTAATTACGTTTATTGGCCTGCTTTGGATGCAGATATAGAGAATTTGTGTCGATCTTGTGAGGCATGTCGAGTGGTTCGGGACGCTCCGCCCCACGCCACTTTACATCCTTGGGAGTTTCCCCTAGGGCCCTGGCAAAGGGTTCATGCGGATTTTGCTGAATGTGGGGGTGTAAAATATTTTATATTAGTTGACGCTTTCTCGAAATGGATTGAGGTAATTGCAATGAAACGAACAGACATTGAATCCACGGTATCAGTGTTGAGGTCTATGTTTGCTAGATTCGGATTACCGTCACAGCTAGTTACTGATAATGGCCCCCCGTTCTCGTCTATAGATTTTAAAACTTACTGTAATAAAAATTGTATACAACATGTAACGTCGGCACCGTACAGACCACAAGGTAATGGGGCCGCGGAGAATGCGGTTAAGACGGTAAAGAAGGTAATTAAAAGGGCTATTTATGAAGGCGAAAATATTTCTAAAGCACTGTCGAAGTTTTTATTTCAATATCGTAACGTGGAGCACGCCACGACTAAAGTTTCGCCGGCCGTAGCGCTTTTAGGCCACCGTCTGCGCGGTCGCTTAGACGCGTTACGTCCGGACGTCGCTGCAGAGGTGCGCACGGCACAGCAGCGGCAGATGGCTAACAAGGGAGGTCAAGATAGGAATTTCGAGAACGGGGATCCCGTACTTGTACGTAGTTATTCCAGTAAGTCGCCTAAATGGGTCGAGGGTAATGTGACGCAAAAGACCGGCCCTGTTTCTTATAAGGTGAAGGTTGATGACGGGGTCGAATGGCGTAGGCATCAAGATCAAATTATTTCACTGGATAGCGGGAACCGTAAAAGTCGATTCTCTTTATCCCGGCCGAATTTGAATAAATCGACTGATTGTGCCCCCGCAAGCTATGGTGCTGACGGGACATGTGCTGATGTGGCGGAGGAGGAGGAGGCGGACCAGGACGCGACCGATAAGGATACAGGTAAATCGACCGCAAATTCAGTCACGCGCTCCCCCACCCCTCCTCCTGACGGTGCATCCGCTCGAGCTGTACGAGCTTACGAGCGTTCTCGTAAGTTGTTTAATAACGAGTAAAAAAAAAAATTAAAATGTTAAGTTTGTTAAGTTCTTGTTATTTAAAGTTGTATTTTGTATTCAAATATGTATGTATTTTAAAGAGGGGAAAAATGGAGGGTGGTTTGGTAATAATTCACTGTCGGTAGTTCTAACAGTTTTAATAAACCAGTCAGACTCCACACCCGGTGTTTCATTGACGTCCCAAAAGTGAAATATTTACAAAACTGAAAAGTTTGCTTGAGTTACCTCTCATGTGTATGAATGAAATTTGAGAAATATTAAAAAGTAATTAGTAAGTAACAAGTAGCAATCAGAGATAACTTTAATATGAATTTTTAATTTATGGGCTTGTAGTGTGTGTCACAGTAATGTGTGTATTCACAGTAATCAAATATCGTAAATTCAGCGGTTTGTAGCGTGGCGAATGACGACACTCCTGCGAGAGCCAGTCGTCTGCCACTCGCCTAACTAAGCTAACGTTAATAAAGTATAAATGTATAAATATAATAAAGTAGTTCAGAACATACAGTATTTAATTTGAAGACCCCAGCCTCTGTACACCAAAGGCTAATGCATACAATAGCCATACAAGATAATGCATAACATGCCAACAATGCTACAACTCTATCGCCTTCATCTCTTAAGTCGTTCAACAATTAGTAGCTATTAAGAATTCAATCAACATGATTCATGAATAATTTCCCCAAAAATTATAATGACCACTATCTTGAAATCTATAACAACCTATTAGCGGAGCGAAAGCTATAAAAATCACAGATTATTTCGTATTACAGGCATATTAAAGTTTGTTATAGCGTGTTTATGGGACCGACCGTTAATTCGAGACCACCATCATAAATGTAAAATAAGAAACCGCGATAAGAATCTAAGAATATAAAAGATATGGGAATTCTTTGTGGTGCCGGTAGCCGGCATGTACTTATGTACGCCGCCCATATACGGGACGCGGTCCACGCACACTCGCGCACTGAGCCGGCACACATACACGAGCCCTATACACACACTCGGAACTGTGAAGTGTGATTGGTGAATGGTGGAGCGACGCCACGCCCACTTTTATCGACGTTGCGCCGTAAGCGTGCGTGCGAAACACCGCTATATGTACGTAAGATCGTCTATAGTCAGCTTTGAGGCCGAGGGCCGTTTTTAAAATGTCATTTCCATCCGACGTCTGTGGGAAAGCTCTTTGTTGTTTTTCAATGGTACTTTTTATTGTCGAAATCAAATTTCGCCGCTTCGAATTTTTCAATTTGCGCTCGGTTCACGTATATCAAAATTGTTGAGTATTTTTCTTGAATAACAAGGTGAAATAACTGAAGGTCTTGTTAGTGATGGCTCTTAGTAACGATCGTGTTATGTAGGACTGTTGTCAATTAGGTATATGGTCTGTTATTGATACTATCCCCAAAGGGTATATTCCAAGTTCTTTGTAGACGTGGGATAGTATCATATCATACCTAACATAATGATAAAAGTTTTAGTGCCTCCTTCATAACTGAGTCAGACTTTAGTACAACTACGTTAGCGTTTAACTACGTCTCTGGCTCTACACGTCTCTACATTAATAATCTAGATGGTTCGTAACGTTATAACAGTCAAATCTAGTCGTGACCCTGACTTTCCCAGGTAGCAGGAGGGAGTACAATTGTGTTGAAGAATGACTCCACTCTTTCCACTCGTTTGATTCGCGGCGCCTACACCGCCGTGATGAGTTGCATTTTTTTCTGTTATACAACTTTTGAGTTGTTATAAACAGTCGTTATTGTGTACCAGTTTAGCCGTAAATACCCCTTGAGATTTCTTTTTTACTTGGTGATTTTAGGTAGAGACCAATAGATTTAATTTTAGGATAACAACCTTGAATAGTAGATATATAATTATAGTAAGAAGCAAATCCACTAATCAATAACTGACTAGGTACGTAAAATGTACATTAGACACACAAGTTCAACATAGGATCCAATCAATAGTCAATACAACTGTAATAAGATGATGAATCATCATTATATAGTATCATAGCTACAGGACGTTTTTATAACAATAAACTTGAATTAAAATGAAGTTCATAAACATATGACGCGATCATTATTATCCATTTACGAGCACAGAGCCAAAGAATATATAACTCTTGATTATTATCAATACATAAATCAACAATCATGTCGAACATAAAACAACAATGCACTTAATTCAGCTATCCACGATGTTCATTAAAAGTCCAACAAACGAAAAAAAGGAATTCAATAATTTAAAAAATGATATACGACCTAAGGTCACATCACACGACCTGGGTGTCGTAAACCTTCGTCGGATAAACAAAGAAAAAAGTCTAACGGTAGAGCGGGCAGAGCAGGGCAGAGCAATATGTCAGCGTCCACAGACTATCCAACGCTGCGTACGCGTTAGAAAAATTGGTAGCTAATTCATCAAATGGCTGTGAAAAATTGGTGTTAAATTATTTTTTTATGCGCCGCAGCGAATTCTATGACCTCGTAACGAGCTTGAACCTATCTGTTTGGTTAACGTTTTAAATTGCTACAAAAAGTTTCTATTATTGCAAGGAGCTGATATTAATGGTAGTGGCTTACTGAAGTGGAAGATTTGGTTACAATTGATAAGCATTAGATGCAATTGAATTTTACGAATAATTACTTACAAATCGCTAAAGCTTTTACCACACAGAAATTATATTTCTTTTTGAATTGTATATTGTACGGCGTTTTATGGACTGTCTTGCATTCTATTCTCGGTTTAGTTGCATAATGCTAGTTGTTATGATCTTTATGGATAGTCTTTACCTATCAGAACACAAAAATAAATCAGAAAGAATATACACAAACTTCAGCCCTAATGGTGGTCTATCTCTAGCTCATATTGAAACTGCACATTGTACACACTAAGTTATTATTTAGTGATGAAAACTAGAATTTATGTCACTTCATCTATCAATCACTGAGACTGTACGAACACTTCACAACTCATTACCTATCATAAAGCAAATGTTTTTACATCTGCACAATAAATTACTGCATTGCATAACGGAGTCACGAATAAATATAGATTGCAGCTGGTCCAAACATTATGCTCATCTTTTTAAACAAGTTTATATATGCTCGGCACATTATTGAACGACATGTTTAATAGTACCTAGTATGGATTTTCATTCAAGGCTATTAAAAAGTGTATTGATTAATGATTGTAGAATATTCTAAAATGGTGACGCTTAGAGAAATTACGATTGAGCGTTCATCTCTCGACCCTTTTCCTTGACCACTAGGAAAGCCTAACCGAGTAATCAAGCAACTGGTCATTTTTAAAAATGACTTCAATTGTAACCTAAAATTACACTACGATATTATCCCCGACTGTATTACTGTAACTATAATGCTTAATATAGCGAGGTATGGGAGTGGGCGAGCCGTGACCACAAATCGTGATCTCCTGAGATTGCGACGTGCGTGTGCAGTGGCTTTATTTTATTTGATTTACCCGTACAACAGTTTCGTGATATATATTGTTGACTGAAATGAGTATAAAATAATTATTGCTGTGGTAATAATGAGTAAAGCTCAACCGATAACTACAGAAGATGGAGAATTTGCTTATCTACGTCATTTTTATGAAAGGAAAAATTTATCGCTCAAATAATGTGATGGACTGAAGATTACCTTTCAACATTATCTCAAATTATATCTATCGTGAATATTTTATTCATTCTGCAATAAAACATCGTTAATAGGAGTACCTACTATCTTTATTATCATTCATAGCATTTATGTATAGCTCCTTTTATTACACCTTGACCACCGATCTTATCTTATCTTAGGATCTTATAGCCTACATTATCAATATTATGTGTACCACAAAATTTGCAGACATCAAAATATTCGAATATTCATCATAATACATTTCCGAAGTATGCGCGCAAAAACTGATCCATCAAACCTACTCATAAGACAATAATGATAATGAATACAAAAAGTTCCCATCAAATGAGGATAATCGCAAAATAAATAAAACAGCTGGGAACAAGTTGTCACTAATGACTGGTAATGTTTGACACTAATGACTGGTATAAAGGTGGTGAGCATACGAAATCGCTCAATGAGCAGCGTACGCGCGAAACTCACTGTGACGAATCGGCAAAGGATAAAAGTTGTATGCCAATTTCACTTAACAGCCAACTTTTTGCAGCCTCGATGCATTTGAACGAGTTGCTGCAGTTTATTCGAATGAAAGTGTGACCTAAATTTTAACTTCGAACAAATCAGACATTCTGCCTCACTTATTTTGAAATAAGACGAATAATGAGATATAATTTATTACTCACAAATATAAAGCCGTACTTATTCATAATACTTAATTGAATCGCTCCTACCCGCGACTTCACCACTGGACAACACTGTCTTACGAGAAGCGCCAGAAGAAGACTAATAATAGACATTAATTATTAGGTACTTCCATCATACAACCCTTGTTGAAGGCACGTCTACCAAACGGTAGAACACAATACACAAAACCTGAATGCGATGTAATTAAAAGGGTTGAGCCAAACACGATCAATCTCGACTCCATCTCCCCACTTAAAGTCAAAATAATAGACGGCCAAGTCTAATGTCGCTTTTTTTCCACCCGACGAACAGCGATGGAATTGACAGGTCATCAACGCAGGCGCACGGTGACTAGGCTCTTTCTTTTGACTCACGACCTTTCAACGAAACGTAGTAAGTCCGCATGGCTGCATTCGATTACCACCCTTATTCAGTGGCACAAAGAAGCAATAAATGCATGAAGCGAACGCGCGGTTACGTCCTTGGTTGTCAGATACAGCGCCTCCTGTTCAGTTCTTTTTCCGAAGATAATCTTCGGCGGCCGAGGCGTGAAGGCCGAGTGCCACACAACATGGCGTCGACAGGTTTCTTACTTTTTTACTTCTTTGTTCCCTCCATTATTGTCTATAGATTCGTATTGTCTTCAGCGTTCGATTTTGACTTGTTCTTTTTTGAATCACTGATCAACGCAGCTTTTTAATAGCTATTTACATAATGGATTTCAAGTGAAATGTTTATTGTAAATAAAAAACGAAATATAGAGATTTCTAAGGTAGAGCAGCAGTTTGAAACATAAATGTCATCTTTTCGCAGACACTTATAATTTAGAGTTGGTCGTAAAATATTGAAAACAATATAATGGTGGAGGTCCGAATCGGTAGCCTGAGAACTTCAAACGGATGAATGTTTCGGTATAAATAAACATATTAATAATTCTAAGATGTATTATTTCTATTTTGTTATAAGTATTCTTCTGAAGTTTTTATTTTTGTTCCAGAAATTCAAATCATAGCGAATTGGCAAGAGCTGGAAATCTACCCGTACTTATAGTATCAGTAAAGATATTGCTATAATATCCGTTTCATTGTTTTGTCTTTGAAAAAAAAATGTGACCTGATTATAATGCAATGAATTGTGTTTCATTTCACTCTTGAATAATATTACAGATTGCTCTGCAATTCATAAACTTTTCTTCAGTTGAAATGTATTGAAAAGAAATCTTACATTATGTTAATTGGGTATGTTTTACCTTGTTGCCACTATTTCTTATGACGTTACGTCTTATGCTAACCAATTAATCCTTTTAAAATCTTTTCAATTGTAATGGCTCGAATATACTGAAGTTAAGGTTTATTTTAGGTTGTGGTTAAGTGAGGAAGTGGATTGAAATGAGGCGTTTCGGGTTCGATTCCCGATCCAGGCTATTAAAGTGTTAAGGTTAGCTTGAATAATGCTACGGTCGGTTAGTTAGCATATGTTTTGAGTATGAATGGGCCATTTTGACTGAACAGCAGTTGAATTGAGTGTCGGATGTCATTATGTTTATGTTGGTATGAATTATGCGATTCTCGGAATGTGTGGGGTCGTTGAACTGTTAGATAATTTGTTAGTCGTATACCACCTTGAATGAAGTGATTAAAATCATGTACATGTTCATGTTGGTACTTACCTAATTATGCGTAAAATCCTTCTGCCGAATTTAGGGCGTTACGCAAATAAAATTGTGTATTGAGAATCATATCATTTTTAGTAACACGTGTGTAAGCAAAAAACAAATAAGTAGTGAGTAAATATGAGCTCTCTCGTAACCATCTCCTCGTAAGATATATTCACTATGTACTTTAAGACGAATCATTTATAAAACTGTCATCTTACAATCGTTCAGAAAAGACCTCTGAAGTTTGAACCCTTACTACAGTACCTTACCGGGGGTAGATAAGGAAATAATATTTCCTTTCTTTACTCCCTCTTTTCCCTTTAACATATCTAGGTATACATATATCATTTACGATTGATTCAGAACGTAGATTCGATCTTAGATTTCAGGTTTAGCGGAAATTAATTTTTGCGTAGTTGATTTATGGCAGGTCGTTTTATCGTAACTTTTACACTACACTGTTTTCGTAATGATACTATCGCGACTAATTTTAATGTAAAGGAAAGTCAGCCTAAAACATCTCTTGTGCTCTAGGTATGTTAAATATTAGATGTAACTACCTATTTATATCTTGTTATCTACAAAACTTGATCTGTATATGCCAGGTCACACAATTATTATTTCATGTATTTATACACTTATGCCTACAATGAAAATTATAACAATAAGTTGGTTCAAGTTGGGAATGAACCTAAAGTTTTTTATACCCGAAATTTAACATTTTTAAGCTAAGTTTTAACTGACAGCTGGTATGTGAATCAAAAACAGTCAACAAATACTCACTGACCGCCAATTTCACGCCATTTACCTGCGCACAATACTGGCGCGGAAAAAAGAAAAAAATAATGCGAAAAAATTAAAAAGTGAACTCGATTCTTTACTGCCAGAAACGCGCGAGATATAACTTAATGTTGCCATTCGAAAATTTAACAAGCCCCAGAGAAATAAGCATTCGAAATATAAAAAATTATGACTTATACCGATGGTATAGTTATGGAAAAAAATCATACCTATGCTCAATCAAAATTATCCATTTATGGCTGCGATTACTGAACTCGACTCCGAGCATGACAACTAATAATTACTAATAAACCCTCGAAAAGCTCAAATCGGCCAAATTACGCTAAACGTTGGAGTTAACCCTCGAATCGTCGCCGACAATTACAGTTAATAAATAATAATTTTAATAATAAGCGTGCACAAAAAGTCATGCCGTCGCCAGTTTAGATAGAATCCTGGTCGGTCATAAAATTGTTCGGAGAGCAGTAGCTTTTGAGGACGATAATGGGTCAAAAACGGTGGTCTTGATTTAATACGCCGAGCACGTCTCCTAATGGCGAGCGGTAACAATCGGCCAGCACTAGCGATTATAACGATTATTGTCGATAACTTGTATCGACACCGGCTATTTGGTTAGTCGGTCGATTATCGATAATTTACCTTCAGGGTACGCTCCTGACGCTGTAAATTGTCCAACCATTAGTTTTTTATTGATGTTTTGTTTGCATCTATACGGACGCTTTCCAATACTGTCTGTCAATATTACCTCCGTTATCGCTGTTTGATTGCGAATGAAAGTGATTGTAAGGCAATCATAGATAAAATAAGTGCAACATGATTTCACGCTGTGGTTCTAGAGTGCTGTATTACTTATAAGTTTTTCCCGTAAGTAAAATACACTGCGTAATAACAATATATTATAAACAGTGTATATAATACATCTATAATTAACAATTATATGTTTCTACCTTAACACGAAAACTAATTGCAAACATATAAACGAGTAATGGGTATTGGTTTCACACTCATCTCGAGACCCACGACTCCATTAACCGAAGTTATTGTTCTTGTAATATCCTAAAAACGTCATAAATTTTAAAATAATGTTTTATTACTCTGTGTCATATAGAATTTTGCGAAGCCTGAACATCGTATAAACGGATAAGTCCGGAGTACCGTTACGGCGCATCGAGGCACACGTTTTACTACCTATAATTCTATTCCACGAGTACGTATAAAATAGAAACTTGGGTCTAGCGAGCTTTCAAAAACGCTACATTAAAACATCATAAACTTCAAACATAAACGTTTACTGCGGCGATTTTACGAGCACGCTACCTATCGATCGTTTTGTCGATAAATAAAAATTAATGGTTGAACATAGCGCTCGATCGTAGCGCGCTGAGAACTCCGTCCTGAAATATATCTTAAAATGTGATTCTTGCCTTTATGTTCCGTAAATACTAAATCTCTAAAATGATTATCGTCTGACGTGACTGACACAAGCCTCGGATCATGCATCACGGCAACTGTATTGTACCAACATGGTACCAACTCATTTCTAGTTTGTAATAGATGATCTAAGCTGTTAGTTTATTTCCAATAAATAATAATATGTTGATACAAGAATATTGCGGTTAACTATCCTTCATTACGGATGCTCGTTTTCAATAATGTTTAAGTATAGAATATTACAGTTTAATAAAACAAGCAATATTATCAATTTTGGTTTTACAGGCAGAAGTGATTATAGAGCGTTATATAGAGCACAGTTTGAAAAACTTTCTCATTCTACAAACTTGCCAATAACCTACTCATATTCGTTAAAATATAGTCGCAGTCTTATTAACTCGATCAGTCTGTGCTGTACGTCTCCCCAGCCCTCCTCCAATGGTGGTACATCCCAAATAGGATTCTATCGGATTCCTCCATTCCACGCCGTTCGCTCCCAACGTGATCCTACATAACCAAGTATACAACAACCGTATATAGATTTTAACACAAGGGACTCAGAATCGTAATACGACAACCACGAATTTTGCGGTTGAATGGTTTTGTTTACGTCGGTATTTTGTTTTTTTATACTTTATAATACTAACAGACGTTCGAACTTGGTGCGACCGGACCACCGTACTCGTGCGGTGCGATCGACTCTCCACACGACCGCACCGCACCTAGGGTTGCCAGTATTTGATTTAAGGGTTAACAGCATCAAAATTCGAGACAATTAAAACAGCAATGTTAAATAGAGAAAATTTATTTTTGGCATTTATATTTGCTGTTGGAAGAAACAGCTTTTAATAGCTCTTCATTTTGTAACGCGAATGTATAAAAATCTTTGCACGATAATTTAAAATTACATTTACAGCTCATTTTGCAGCTCCGCCTTTACAGTTTCAATATTCAATCGGTTTCGGCTATACGTCCAGGCATTGCCGCACAAAGAAAATATTCTTTGTTTAAAAATTACGATTAAATTTACGATTTTTAAAAAAACATTTAAAATATGTATTGGAATTTTCGCGGCCGACTGAGCTAAATAAATTCGTATAAAAAAAAATAGATACACTAGATAATTTATTATGTTGCTAATATATGAAGTGATTAAAGGCGCAAATTATCCCTTTTTGAAATTTTCGATATTGTCGATAGAGGCGAAAGTATTGTAATTTTTACTGATTTTCGTTTTTATTTTTTTATATTATATGCAGGCGTTAGTAGAAGCTCTGTTTAGTACCAAAAGAAACCTCGAACTGAGTTCTACATGTGACAAAAATACCACATTCTAGCCACGAAGTTATTACGAGATATAGATTTTCAAAGAATGTCAGGGTTGTCCCTAGTAAACAAAATTATATATATTATCATCTATCTATTACCAAGTTTTTGTTTATGTTTTAGTCGTTAGTTATAGTCGATATTTCAATATATTATTATAGGTAGGTACTTAATCCTTATATGTAATAAATTAACTGAACAAAAAACATAACTTAGATTTATAAGACAATTCAATAATATCAAATTAATACAAATTAATCTCCTTTTTTTGTGAATATTTCGAGCATTGATCATAGTAATCTCATTAAAAGTCAAACCGAATTCTTTGAAAATCTATTTCTCGTAATAAATTCGTGGTTAGAATGTTGTATTTTTTTCACATGTAGACCTCAGTTCAAGGCTTCTTTTGGTACAAGTACAAGTACAAGTTACAACCATTGAAAAGAAGAAAACGAAGAGAAAAGAATGGGCAAAATTATATTTAAAAGACAGGGATTCATTCAGACATATGCAGTCATATCATAAATCTTTGTAGAGTTCTAAAATTTATATTATTAATCTTTTTTCAGTAATAGCCACGTCATCCGACGCCATCGCCATTGATAACGATCGACCGACGTCCGTTTTGTTTGGCGGTAGAACTGTGACTAAAGCTGTAATAAGTATGTATATAGTCTATTAGTCCGTTTTCTTATGGGAAAAGGTATACATTTTTGAGTAAAGCAATGCCATTTGGTACGAATGTTATACTCGTCTACCTAAGCCCAAATCGCCCGGTAGCCAGTCATTACTACCCGGCAGGAGGGAGGGAGGGGGGGTTAAAGAACAGAGCGCCCGGCGCTCCGAAAAAAAATTCTGGCGGATTAATTTGGACCTTTGAGTCAAGTTTGGTGTCGTTATCAGGTAACTAGATAATGCTCGATTCATTCCCCATACCAGGTTTTTAGGGTTCCATAGTAAAATATGTCACAATCCTTAAAATAATAAACTTTTAGTAGTGAAAAAATCCAAACAAACCAGTATAGTTTTATATTTTTACTAGCTGGTGCGTTGTGCGCGGGCTGCAAGCAGCCCGCGAGCCCCTTTTGCCCCTGGGTTGAAGCAATAGGGCAGTCATTTGAAAATACATTCAAATTTCCTGTCCATTTGTTACATCTGCTAACAGCGATTCTACAGTCAGTCGGTAATGCTTATAAATTCCCCATTCAAGTATTTCCCACTCCGGGAGGCTGTCCACCTTCGAGGGAGCGTGGTGCGGAAGCATCCCAGGGCAGAAATCTTCAGTCATTTGAAAATGCATTAAAATTCCCCGTCAATTTGTTATTATCTGCTAACAGCGATTCCGCAGTCAATCGGAAGTGCTTATAAATTTCCCATTCAAATATTTTCTATTCCGGGGGGCTGTCCACCTTCGAGAATGCGTGGTGCGCGAGCTGCAAGCAGCTCGCGGCTCATCCCAGGGCAGAAATCTTCAGTCATTTGAAAATGCATTCGAATTTCCTGTCCATTTGTTACATTTGCTAACAGCGATTCTACAGTCATTCGAAACTGCTTATAAATTACTTTTTCAAATATTGGTTAAATTTTTGAAACGTGATCCCGAATTTTATTTATTTGAGGTGTCTAATCAATAGCGGTGACTTTTCATAATAAACTGTTCAAGACAATAAAATATGTGTGAAGATGTATAAAACATATTGAAAACTTCAAGTCTTTTTAGTAGCGTAGTTTAAAATCCAATTCATTATGCTTTCGGCACTAAAAATATCTAACTGAAAGCCATAGGACCACAGTCAAAGGGTGTATCGAATAATACACCGTATATTCGTTTATTCGTTACACTATTAAAATAACTACTTTAAAAAAAACCGACTTCAAAAACGGAAAAGTAAAAAATAATTAATTACTACATATTATTTAGTTGTGTTATTATTCACTATATAGGTTTGAAGTCGGTGCCAAGCACTAAACACTTATTAAACTACGCTATTTTTTGATACAAGAACTAAGATTATTTCGATACAAGAACTACCTACTTGCAATTCAATAACATTATTCGCGATACAAAAAATTGGCTATTTTCGATACAAAATCTACACTACTCTTGGTGTAAGTCCTACGCTTATAAAGCGTGAAGGATTGGCTCATTCACTCAATAAATGTGTGAAGATTACATATTGAAAACTTCAGTCTTTTTAGTAGCTTCGTTTAAAATCAAATTCATTATGCTTTCGGCACTAAAAATAAGAACCTACTTTTCTGTTTTTGAAGTCGTTTTTTTTTAACGTAGCTAACCTACGTAGTTTTTTTGTTTGAGTGGGAATCGCCCTAAAGTCGCTTCTGTTCAAGAGTTAACACGCTCGTCGCTTCGCTCCTCGCTACCTATTTGAATATTTACGCCGGCCGCTGACGTGACATGCTCGCTTCGCTCGCTTGGCTAGTGCGGTAGTTCAAAAGTAACCTCACTCGCTCGTCGCTTCGCTCCTCGCTACTTCTTTGAGTATTTACGCCGGCCGCTGACGTGACTTGCTCGCTTCGCTCGCTTGGCTAGTGCGGTAGTTTAAAAGTTAACCTAACTCGCTCGTCGCTTCGCTCCTCGCTACTTCTTTGAATATTTACGCCGGCCGCTGACGTGACTTGCTCGCTTCGCTCGCTTGGCTAGTGCGGTAGTTCAAAAGTTAACCTAACTCGCTCGTCGCTTCGCTCCTCGCTACTTCTTTGAATATTTACGCCGGCCGCTGACGTGACTTGCTCGCTTCGCTCGCTTGGCTAGTGCGGTAGTTCAAAAGTTAACCTAACTCGCTCGTCGCTTCGCTCCTCGCTACCTATTTGAATATTTACGCCAGCCGCTGCCGTGATTCGCTCGCTTCGCTCGCTTGGCTCGTGCGGTAGTTCTAAAGTTAATAAATATTTTCTACTCCGGGAGGCTGTCAACCTTCGAGGTTGCGCGGTGCGCGGGCAGTAAGCAGCCCGCGGCGCCGTCTTTTGCCGTTGCTATTCAATTACTCTTCCTACTATGGAAATTTCCATACAAAATTTTCGAAAAAAAAATTTCGCTTTTTACCAAAAAATTTTATATGCCTGGAAGCGGACCAAGTTTTGAAGCATTTTTTACTTCGGCGACCCCGACCTACCTGCCACCGGTTCAGAGAGCCGTTGAATTTCGTGATGTATGGAAAATGGAAACCGGGGGTCGGAAAGAAATTCAAAGTATACAGTATTGTAAATCTGGCCAATTAGAGCACAAAAGTCAATTTTCAGACCGATCGTAAAGTAATCGGCGCCACCATCTTGCTTTGAAAAATTGGCCATTTTTGAAAAAAAAATTGCGTCCAATTTGAAATTTCTCCATTGCCCTGGTAGCGCCCCATCTTCCTGATCATTTTTTAGTTCTACACCCCCCACCTATCTGACGCCGTTTCGGAGAGCCGTCGAATTTCACGTTGTATGAAACTCGGAAACCAGCGGTGGAAATTCAATTATGAGTATCCCACCTTAATGTGCGGCTCGATTAAAGCCCCTGTGCCAAGTTTCAGCGCGATCGGCCCAGCAATGGCCGTTTTAGAAATTGTATGGCGGCGGCCATTTTTTCCGCCATTTTGAATTTTTTTCACTATCTGTGGTAATTGCTCGAGGTCTACTCCAAGTTTAGTTCGAGCACCCCAGATGCAGCTGCTACCGTTTGCGCGGGCCGTTGACCGTCTTCGCGAGATGAGGGAAAGTTTAAGATTTCGTATTTTTCTGGATATCCTGGTAGCTGGGCGAGTACAAACATGGTGTGAGTGTGTTTCCGCGTTGCGCCACCTCGTCTAAATTTACGTTTTTATGTTTGCGCCAAAAATGGAAAAATTCCAAAATCGAGCGACCCACTATGGCTCCCTGGTAGCGTCCCAGGGTGGTGATCATTTTTAGTTCCGGGACCCCCCACCCAACTCGCACCGTTTCCGCGGGCCGTTGGATTTTCCAATGTATGAAAGTCGGAAACGGGGGCCCGGAGCCACTCGAACGGGGCACTGATCGATTCGCCGGCTCGAACAGAGCACGTGTGCCAAATTTGAGACGTAAGGATTCATAAACGGCGATTTTGGCAAAGTACGGCGGCCATATTGTTTTCGCGAAAATCGCCATTTTTCCACCACCCCTGGTAATCGCCACCAGTTCCGAGCATTTTTTGTTCAGACACCCCCCCTCCAGGTATCACCGTTTTTGCGCACCTCCAGGGGTCCACTCGGTTTTCGAAGGTGATCGAGATCGCTATATTTTTCCTCTGGTCACTCGGCGCACCTCTACACGATCACGTCATTATCCCCCCCACTTTCCGCGTAGTTTCCGAGAAAACCGATGTCAGTCAGTCAGTGGTAATAATAATATAATAACTAGCTGGTGCGTTGTGCGCGGGCTGCAAGCAGCCCGCGAGCCCCTTTTGCCCCTGGGTTGAAGCAATAGGGCAGTCATTTGAAAATGCATTCGAATTTTCTGTCCATTTGTTACATCTGCTAACAGCGAATCTACAGTCAGTCGGTAATGCTTATAAATTCCCCATTCAAGTATTTTCCACTCCGGGAGGCTGTCCACCATCGAGGGAGCGTGGTGCGGAGGGGAGAAATCTTCAGTCATTTGAAAATGCATTAAAATTCCCCGTCAATTTGTTATTATCTGCAAACAGCGATTCCACAGTCAATCGGAAGTGCTTATAAATTTCCCATTCAAATATTTTCTATTCCGGGGGGCTGTCCACCTTCGAGGGTGCGTGGTGCGTGAGCTGCAAGCAGCTCGCGGCTCATCCCAGGGCAGAAATCTTCAGTCATTTGAAAATGCATTCGAATTTCCTGTCCATTTGTTACATCTGCTAACAGCGATTCTACAGTCAGTCGAAACTGCTTATAAATTACTTATTCAAATATTGGTTAAATTTTTGAAACGTGATCCCGAATTTCATTTATTTGAGGTGTCTAATCAATAGCGGTGACTTTTCATAATAAACTGTTCAAGACAATAAATGTATGAAGATGTACAAAACATATTGAAAACTTCAAGTCTTTTTAGTAGCGCATAATGCGCTAAAAATATGCGCTTTCGGCACTAAAAATATCTAAGTGAAAGCCATAGGACTACAGTCAAAGGGTGTATCGAATAAGATATCGTTACACTATAAAAATAACTACTTTAAAAAAACCGACTTCAAAAACGGAAAAGTAAAAAATAATTAATTACTACATATTATTATTTAGTTGTGTTATTCACTATATAGGTTTGAAGTCGGTGCCAAGCACTAAGCACTTATTAAACTATGCTATTTTTTGATACAAGAACTACGATTATTTCGATACAAGAACTACCTACTTGCAATTCAATTACATTATTCGCAATACAAAAAATTGGCTATTTTCGATACAAAAACTACACTAAGTACTCTTGGTGTAAGTCCTACGCTTATAAAGCGTGAACGATTGGCTCATTCACTCATAATAAATGTGTGAAGATGTGTATAATATTATTACGTATTGAAAACTTCAGTCTTATTAGTAGCTTCGTTTAAAATCAAATTCATTATGCTTTCGGCACTAAAAATAAGAACCTACTTTTCCGTTTTTGAAGTCGGTTTTTTTTTCGTAGTTTTAATAGTAGGTTAAGGCGTGAATCGGGTAGAATTCCCTTTTAATACCGAAAATTAACTCTAGTTATAACCGTTTTTCTTCTTAGATTCTTAATGTACATATCTAAAAAAAATGTATATTAAAGTTTCGAATATGATAAAGGGCATGGTTGTTTTAATTTGTTTATTTTACAATCAGGTTTTTTGGAAAAAAATCATGAACTGAGGTCGATTTTTGGACTTTAAACCAAAACGCTAAGTCAATATAACGTTAATTATTGTAGTGTTTTTACAGTGTGTTTATGAAATTGAAACACAGGGCATGGTTTTTTTAAATTTTGATTCCATATCCAAATATCTTTTTAAATAATTTTTATACGTACTTTTACTACGGTAGATTCGCGCCGGTCCCTCGACCCCGCCTTGTAAATCGTCGTCAAGGTCGCTAGCCCCTATTAACGCCTTAACCTACGTAGTTTTTTTTGTTTGAGTGGGAATCGCCCTAAAGTCGCTTCTGTTCAAGAGTTTACTTAACACGCTCGTCGCTTCGCTACCTACCTATTTGAATATTTACGCCGGCCGCTGACGTGACTTGCTCGCTTCGTTCGCTTGGCTAGTGCGGTAGTTCAAAAGTTAACCTAACTCGCTCGTCGCTTCGCTCCTCGCTACTTCTTTCAATATTTACGCCGGCCGCTGACGTGACTTGCTCGCTTCGCTCGCTTGGCTAGTGTGGTAGTTCAAAAGTTAACCTAACTCGCTCGTCGCTTCGCTCCTCGCTACTTCTTTCAATATTTACGCCGGCCGCTGCCGCGACTCGCTCGCTTCGCTCGCTTGACTCGTGCGGTAGTTCAAAAGTTAAACAAACACGCTCGTCGCTTCGCTCCTCGCTACCTATTTGAATATTTACGCCGGCCGTTACCGCGACTCGCTCGCTTCGCTCGCTTGGCTCGTGCGGTATTTCAAAAGTTAATAAATATTTTCTACTCCGGGAGGCTGTCGACCTTCGAGGTTGCGCGGTGCGTGGGCAGCAAGCGGCCCGCGGCGCCGTCTTTTGCCGTTGCTATTCAATTACCCTTCCTACTATGGAAATTTCCATACAAAATTTTTGAAAAAAAAAATTCGCTTCTTACCAAAAAAAATTATATGCCTGGAAGCGGACCAGGTTTTGAAGCATTTTTTGCTTCGGCGACCCCGACCTACCTGCCACCGGTTCAGAGAGCCGTTGAATTTCGTGATGTATGGAAAATGAAAACCGAGGGTCGGAGAGAAATTCTGAGTATGCAGTTTTGTAAATCTGGTCGATTAGAGCATAGAAGTCAATTTTCAGACCGATCGTAAAGTAACCGGCGCCACCATCTTGCTTTGAAAAATTGGCCATTTTTGAAAAAAAAATTGCGTCCAATTTAAAATTTCTCGATTGCCCTGGTAGCGCCCCATGTTTCTGATCATTTTTTAGTTCTACACCCCCCACCTATCTCGCGCCGTTTCGGAGAGCCGTCGAATTTCGCGTTGTATGAAACTCGGAAACCAGCGGTGAAAACTCGATTATGAGTATGCCAACTTAATGTGCGGCTCGATTAAAGCCCCTGTGCCAAGTTTCAGCGCGATCGGACCAGCGATGGCCATTTTAGCATTTGTATGGCGGCGGCCATTTTTTCCGCCATTTTGAATTTTTTTCACCATCTGTGGTAATTGCTCGAGGTCTACTACACATTTAGTTTGAGCACCCCAGATGTAGCTGCTACCGTTTGCGCGGGCCGTTGACCGTCTCCGCGGGCTGTGAGAAAGTTCAAAATTTCGGATTTTTCTGGATATCCTGGGAGCTGGGCGAGTATGAATGCATCATTGGTGTGTTTCTCCGTTGCGCCACCTCGTCTAAATTTACGTTTTTATGTTTGCGCCAAAAATGGAAAAATTCCAAAATCGAGCGTCCCACTACGGCTCCCTGGTAGCGTCCCAGGGTGGTGATCATTTTTAGTTCCGGGACCCCCCACCCAACTCGCACCGTTTCCGCGGGCCGTTGGATTTTACGTTGTATGGAAGTTGGAAACGGGGGCCCGGAGCCACTCGAACGGGGCACCGATCGATTCGCCGGCTCGAACAGAGCACGTGTGCCAAATTTGAGACGTAAGGATTCATAAACGGCGATTTTGGCAAAGTACGGCGGCCATCTTGTTTTCGCGAAAATCCCCATTTTTCCACCTCCCCTGGTAATCGCCACCAGTTCCGAGCATTTTTTGTTCAGACACCCCCCCTCCAGGTATCACCGTTTTTGCGCACCTCCAGGGGTCCACTTGGTTTTCGAAGGTGCTCGAGTTCGCTATATTTTTCCGGTGGTCACTGGGAGCACCTCTACACGATCACGTCGAAATCCCCCCAACTTTCCGCGTAGTTTCCGAGAAACCCGATGTCAGTCAGTCAGTGGTAGTGTAGCTTTATATATTATAATAATAATAATAATATGAAACTTGGTTTATAAAAAATACTGTCTGAAAGGCCATTTAATGCAGATTATAAAAACATTAACATGTAACATATATTTTATCATTTTAAATGTAAAAAAAATATAAAAAGTACAGAAACGTTCGACAGCGCAGCGTAGGGGACGGCTAATAGACCCGAAAAACAAGCAATACTAACAAAAAACAAACAGCCAAATGCGAGCCTGACTCACTCATCGAGTGATTCGTACTTATATATCCAATACCATGTTAACTGGTCTGGTAGGACCTGGATATCTGATACTCACAAGATTTCGTCTATATAATATTAGTGTGATTTTCAATCATCTTTAAATTATAAATGAAGTCAGGTAACATTGTTAAAAATAAAGATATATAATAATAGAACGTTATAGTATTAATAATAATGACAACCACCTCCATAATTACATAATTAGGTACCTATATTTGAGCTGGCGTTTAGAACACTTCAATCTGGAACTGCAAGATTTCACGCACCAATATCTTATTAATTCAAAGCTTCTCTTTTCTTTTTATTTCAGATGGGGAAGGAATATTCAGATTTTTTTGTAGGTCCCCAAATATACACAGCCTGTAAAACTGCCCTTAAGGTTGTTTAAGGGCAGGTTCTGTGGGAGGCAAATTTTCTATTTGCTTTTATGTTAAAAATTGTTTGCGACCCTCATTTACTGTCACAGCGGGGTATGATCTGAAAAACAAACATGTACTTATAATACTTATAAAAATATAAGTTCTGGATAAGAGTATCTTTAAAATATCGTGACCGTCCTTACCTATCATGCATTGTAATCACAAACTTTTCAATTTTACTGTCTGCATATTTGCCACTGTAAAGTGCTTCATACCCTCGTGTGGCTTTAGGATATGCTTTCCATGCCTCAAATGCAGTTTATTTGCGTCTTACATACTTGGTAAAAGAATGGAATGCAGGCAAAACGTGTGTTCTTTGTGGGCCTGATACAAGAAAACCATTTCTTAAGTATTATTTGTCAAGAAATTAATTTGGGTAGTAAACTGAAACTCTAACATTTATTTATTTAATTAGTCTTCTTATAAAAGCAATTTTGAATCGTCATAACATTTTTTTAACATTTATCACCGATTCGGAAAGCAGATGTATGGAGAAGAACCGGAAAAAAGAAACTCCTTATTTGCTCTTTTAAAATCGTGTCAATATTAAGGTACAATTTAATTTTACATAATAATATGTAACTACTAATAAGACCATTATTTAAACATGAAGCTAGCATTGTTACATGCCAGGTATTGATGATTTCGTCCTGTGCCGATGTGTACCCATAGTTCTTTTAGACCTTCTATCTTTGGAACACACGATATAGTAATATGTAGTAGCCAAAATAATGTTAGGAACAGTCGACACATATAGCTAGTACAGAATATCATGTGTTCCAAAGCTAGAATGTCTATAAGAACTATGGGTACATATGCATTTGAGGCATAGAAGGCATATACGAATGTCATACGAAACATGCAGACAGTGAAATTGAAAAGTTTGTGATTACAATGCATGATAGGTAAGGACAGTCACGATATTTTAAAGATACTCTTATCCAGAACTTATATTTTTATAAGTATTGTAAGAACATGTTTGTTTTTCAGATCATACCCCGCTGTGACAGTAAATGAGGGTCGCAAACAATTTTTAACATAAAAGCAAATAAAAAATTTGCCTCCCACAGAACAACCTTAAGGGCAGTTTTACAGGCTGTGTATATTTAGGGGCCTATAAAAAAATCTGAATATTCCTTCCCCATCTGAAATAAAAAGAAAAGAGAAGCTTTGAATTAATAAGATATCGGTGCGTGAAATTTTGCAGTTCCAAATTGAAGTGTTTTAAACGCCAGCTCTAATATAGGTACCTAATTATGTAATTATGGAGGTGGTTGTCATTATTATTAATACTATAACGTTCTATTATTATATATCTTTATTTTTAACAATGTTACCTGACTTCATTTATAATTTAAAGATGATTAAAAATCACACTAATATCATATAGACGAAAGTTTGTGAGTATCAGATATCCAGGTCCTACCAGACCAGTTAACATGGTATTGGACAAATAAGTACGAATCACTCGATGAGTGAGTCAGACTCGCACTTGGCTGTTTGTTTTTGTTAGTATTGCTTTTTTTTCGGGTCTATTAGCCGTCCCCTACGCTGCGCTGTCGAACGTTTCTGTACTTTGTATATTTTTTTTTACATTTAAAATGATAAAATATATGTTACATGTTAATGTTTTTATAATCTGCATTAAATGGCCTTTCAGACAGTATTTTTTATAAACCAAGTTTCATATAAAAATATAAAACTATACTGGTTTGTTTGGATTTTTTCACTACTAAAAGTTTATTATTTTAAGGATTGTGACATATTTTGCTATGGAATCCTAAAAACCTGGTATGGGGAATGAATCGGGCATTATCTAGTTACCTGATAACGACACCAAACTCGACTCAAAGGTCCAAATTAATCCGCCAGAATTTTTTTTCGGAGCGCCGGGCGCTCTGTTCTTTAACCCCCCCTCCCTCCCTCCTGCCGGGGAGTAATGACTGGCTACCGGGCGATTTGGGCTTAGGTGGACAAGTACAACATTCCTACCAAATGGCATTGCTTTACTCAAAAATGTATACCTTTCCATACAAGCATGCCCATAAGAAAACGGACTATATGACTAAAGCGCTGTCCGGTGCGATCGTCCGTCCACACGCGCGAATTTGGTACGGTCCGCACCAAGTTCGGAAGAAAAAACCATCGAACCGACCGTACCGTCAATAATAATAATTATGTCCGGCGGACCACTGTACACATGATCGAATATGGTCCAGAGCGCACCAAGGTCACGGTGCGGTCCGTACCAAATTCGAACGTCTGTTTATACTCTTACGGTTGACATTTGTGTTAGTTCGTGAATACTTTTACTTATATTGTTTTTGTCTTGTCTAAAGTCAAGTTATAATACTTTAACGAATCATCTGTAATAAACAGTTCCATCAGGAACATTTTACAATTATGCCATTGTAAACTTCGACAGTTTAATTTATGTTGTATACTCTACATAATACATTCTAAAACGCAAATCATCCAAGCAACTTAATCATGTCCAATAAACGAGAAGCGTGTACTTGATGTTGCATTACATTTTCTCTGGTCTGCACACGCTAAGGCCACAATCTGTACCAGCTACACTCTACAGCAAGGGAGTCTGTCCGGCCGCGCACGATAACGTCGATACGTCACATGCACGCGCGGGAAATGAAACGCCATTTTTGCACATTTTTTTTTAATGGTTGAGGCAGTGGAAATTCTAAGATGGTAATTGGAATATTGGAACATGTAATGATAAAACAAAATTATCGAAATCCTCGTTTTGAAAAAAGGCCTGTCCTATCACAATATTTTTTCATATAGATATTTAGATACCAGTAGATTTCTGATTTACGCAATACCTAGATATGTTTCGAATTAATTTGTCATACTAATTGATCCAAATCCTGAAATTATAAGCAGTAGCCGGTACTAATCACATCTCCTGCCGAACGATATTTTTTTTAAATAACCATGAAAATAATAGAAGAAATTAGCATAACGCAACATTAATATCATAACTGCTTACGTTTTCATTCTTATCCCTCAATGGGGTCGAACCCCCTTCACAAACAATCTCCAGGCTCCCGGCTATTTGTACTGCAACCGATACGAGGGAGCGGATGTGTTTTTGTTTGAAATGGGCACGCTCTAACGCTTCTTGGTCATGTTAGCCTGGTACTTTTCTACCGCCTATGAATTATGATTTTTTTATATTCCATTTATTTACCAACACAGTAAATTTTAGAAGCTCTATCTTGAAAATATCTTGATTTTGTAATAATATCTTTAACCAAAAATTTGTAGCTACATAATATCACTGCATGTAAGCAGGTAAAAATACAAAACAACTACAACTACAGAACCAATTAATTAAGTAAGTATCATGTCTACCCCTCCTTGACTAATTTTAAATTCGCAAAATAATAGTGAGTGTTGCTTTCAAATTTATATCCTTAAAAACCTACCATAATTTCTACATAAGCCTCTTAACCCTCACGTTAGGGTTCCCTAATCTCATGAGGCCCAGACCAGTGGAAACGATTTTGTATTTGCTATCATATATTATCTGTATAAGCTCAGAAGAGGGGGATATTATCTACCCACAGCCCTCTTGACATTCTCATAGAAAAGATAAACCTAATGGAAGAAATTTCATGTTCAATTCAATCAATTTCATCTTCATATTATAATGTTTTATTACTTTCTATGGTGAATGTCAAATTCAAAGTATGTATATTAGAGAAATGATAGAGTTATGAAAAAAAAAAACTTAACATCAACAGCATTTCCCCCTGTTTATATATATCCATGTCTAGCTAACAATATCTAAACACAATTACATCGAACAAACAAGCGACGCCGCAGGCGTACACATGTTGCGGATTCACTGAACAAACCGATTCCAAAATCTATTTAGACGCTAAAATAAAAGCAATCGTCCCAGACGTCAAAATAAATTTAATTATAAGAAATGCGTTTTTGTGAATTTTGTTGAGAGTGAAAGGCTGCAATTCAAGTTGCAATAAAATCTTTTCGTGCAATATTAAAAAACATTTCAGTATATTTTAAATCATTTCTGTAATAAAGCGTCTTCCTACCAGGATAAATAAGATTCAATGAAAATTTAATAATTGATAAGCGAAATAAACCCTCTACATCAAACTCGAAACATTATAATTCAAAGATGATACAGTAGCACAAACTGAATTCATTAATACAGCCGTGCCCGTAGCAGATATACCTATCTACGTATACTAATCAACCTTCTAAAACCAGTTGATCCGGATTCAGTGTATTGATATAAATTGATACCATGTTCAAATTACAATCAATTAAATATTCCAGAGCAATAAAAATGTTAGACGGATTCATAAACCTATTCTCTATGAAGACATCACAATATTTATACGTCTCATATGCATATTTCAATTTTCTTCTACATCTGTAACCCTTGTCTATGGTTTTTTCCATCTCACGCCAAGAAAGCGGTAAAATAAAAAAGTAAAAAGTTGTCTATACCACTACCGCGTAGAGACGTGGCTAATGTGTAATGCGGTTGGCTTTTTGTCCATCGCCTTCGACTTTTTACAGTCTTTTTTCTTCACTTCAGTTACGGTTCGTATTGATCGAAAAATTCGATTTCAAAGTGGGTCCCCCGTTTTTATTGCTGTCGTGATACGTTCTTAACAATAAATGTTTTTCGATCGGTGAACGCAATCACATATCACGTATCACGTTTAAATATCGATGACGATGATAGAAAAGTAATTATTCAGCATCGATTGGCTAGCAGCGAATACCTTAATGGGACAATAGCGGACCTCATTTATTTAATTTTTTATGTGACAACGTCCAATTGCGTACGTGCTACTGCGGCGTAATGTTTGGTCTTGGAACGAGCTTTTAATCATACTCGCTGCAAATATTGACTCTACATTTCGAAGCAATTTTGTTATCACATTATAATTACGTTAAAGTCATTTAATTTGACTAAAAAAGCAAGACATAAATTGTCGCAAAACAACTTTACTAATTACCACCTTTACTCGTAAAAGGTCATAACAACAACCATAGCCAGCTTTTGTAGCTTTAGCTCAAACTACTCTATGTATGCCCATAATACAATTACCACATCTATGAACATCAACTCCAAACTGCCCCTAGGTATGCTTATAATAAAATGGTCAAATCTATGTACATTGTACACCAACTAAATTCTAAACTCACTTGATTACTTCTTAACTGATTCGCAGCGCGGCACCACAGAAGAAAATCAATTAGGAACTACTTACAAATCGTTGGCAACGACATGTCTTTTCTCGATTGGTTTGACGAATACTTATTACGTCCAAAACCATTTAAAATATAAGAGATTACTTCGCGAAATAGTAAAAACAGGTACTTACAATGTGTCGGCGCCTTTCCAGCGAGGTAATCCTCTTTACATATGAATTTGTTGTCATCCAAGACGTATAGTTCTTCACCAGTTGACAGCTGCTTTCTGCAGACAAGGCAGGTAAAACAGTTGAGGTGGAAGACTTTTTCCCGCGCTTTCCTGACCAGGTCTGATGGGGAGATCCCGTGGCCGCAGCCGCTGCATTTTGTACCGTATCGCCTGGGAACAAGATTGAAAGTTTCGTTTGATAATGTTTTTATATTGATATTAAGAGGTACACGTAATATAGATAACTAGCTTTCCACCCGCAGCTTCGCCCGCGCAATCAAAGAAAAACCCGCATAGTTCCCGTTCCTGTGGGATTTCCGGGATAAAACCTATCCTATTTCCCGGGATAAAAAGTAGCCTATGTCCTTTCTCGGGTATCAAAATATCTCTATACCAAATTTCATGCAAATTGGTTCAGTAGTTAAGGCGTGATTGAGTAACAGACAGACAGACAGAGTTACTTTCGCATTTATAATATTAGTATGGATACGAGGTATAAGTAGGTAATAATCTTAACAAAATCGAGTATATTATATTATGCAAAGTATCTACTGTTTGAAAATATGTATTTTTTATATGATGATATACTGATCACATACATTGACTTCTGCCATCTGTATTTTTATAGTGATTTATTTATTTACACGCAAATACTTTTCTGGCCATAACTGGCGGCAAAGAGCCAACGACCGGGCTCAGTGGCGTGCATTAGGAGAGGCCTACGTCCAGCAGTGGACATCGAAAGGCTGATGATTGATTGATTGATTGAAATTTGAAATACTTTTCAGGTTAGATATTTATGAAGTTTGATCTCTTCATTAGGTATGCCACAATTCGTTGGAATTTATAATTTTATAGCAGGAACTTATCGGTGTAGGAATTTAAGAGAGGTAATGAAGATAATATAATTATTATTATACAACATATTACAACAATAACAAATAAATGTAAGTTAAACAAGTTTTAAAAACTATTATTAACTATCTTGGTGAATTATTTATTTCGGTAGGTAAGTTTATAAAGTACGAAGACTTTAAATACAAAATTAATTACTTACAAACTTTAATTGTTATTTAACAAACGTAAAAGATTAAGAAGTAATTAATATGCAAATTCTTTCACAAAACAGTAGGTAAGTAATGCCATAAGAAGGTACCTACCTTCTTATGGCATTATGACATTTCTCTGGAAATTATATGAATTATACAATCTATTATATTATATTCTGGTTAAAAAATATAGAGCAAGAATTAGGAAAATCTAGTTCTATTGAATAATTCAGCACATCATCCATTTCAACAAAGAAATTGAATATACGTCTTTATAAATACAAAATGTTGTATTTGGGTTGAATTTCGAAATTATAAACTAATCTAAGATCTATAAAAACCGCAGTATCACTGACGACCTGTTGATTTCTCATATCCAATCATAAATAACAATATCTGGATTAAAAATAGCATAAATTGCCGAACACGACGTCCGCCGAATAAAATATGAGTCATAAACATAATTTAGACATCGCTTCCCAGATACTTCGACATCGATATTTAGAATATCAATAAATCGATATTCAAAATCGTTAGCTTGTAATGACCGATGATAATTTAAAATCCAAGTTTGTATCAAATTTGAATGTAAGGCTGAGTGCAAACTGAGTCATGGCCGTTGTCGCCGCGGACCGTGTGTATACCGCTCGTGTAGGCTTTTATTACTTTATTACTTATCAAAGTTATAACCAGAGCTACGGTTACCAGTTTAATGTGTCCTTACCCTATAAATCTATGTCGGAAGAACCATAAAAGTTGTAAAACTGCATGTTTTGTCTTCGCTCTACGCTATTGCATGCTTTCATAGTTGCGAAAATTCCGATGCTTAGTATTAGCTCTATGTATTTTACGGTCTAAGACTTTAGTAAGATAAAATAATATAGATCCATGCAATGTCGTTAATCGGCAGCGTTTATGGTTCCACTTTATTATAATTTAATTGACGAATAACATGATTGCCAGGTACTATAAATTGTGCCTATTATTAAGAAATTTTGCAGGTAATTAAAATTATTTATATCCTTATGATGAACGTGTTCAATAAGAACTAGAAAACACTTGAATATGACCTAACTATGTACCTATTTATTTAGTATTATTTATAGGACCAACATGAATTATTTATATATTATTATCATTTGATTCGGTTTCAAACAACTATTAGAACTCTACCATGTATCACCTAAAAAGTTAATTGTAAATTTTATATAATTTCAATATTTAATTTAATACAGCTACCTAATTTTCTCCATCATGCTCCACATAAAATTGGTTCTACACAATCTCTTTTAAAACGCGCACTAAGCTGAAACCCGGAAGTAATAAAGTAGCCAGATGAATGTCGATACAATAAATAACTTTTGGCTATAAAATATGAAATTATGTGATAACGGTGGTCGATCGTGCGATGGCTGATTTTAGGTCAATATCAAAGAAACTATTCCGCCAATGTATCACAAATTGTTGACGGACACGTATCGTATAGCACGCGATTTATATTTAGACAACATTTACTGTAATAGCATGGTAATAGAGTGTTAATTAAACAAGTTGGAGTGCTATTTCTTGTAAGCGTTCGCGAATAGAAAGCTATGAAAAATTGTTACCATTAACCATATAAATATACTTCCTGGACAGCATTTATTTTTATAATACTTGGTTGTCATAGTAAGAAATAAAAAAAAATATATTAGGATAATAACAGATCATTGTTAATTATTGTTATACAATTTATAAAAATAGTGACTATAAAATTGTTTGTTTACTTCTTGAATTCCATGGCTCTATGAACACAATAGGTAACTACTTTATCCATTTAAAAGATAATTTTATTTAGCAATTGGAGAATTTCTCGAATTTCGGGATTTGGGATTTTACATCCCAAATGATGTATAGCTTCGTTTTGTTTTACTGTGATAAATAACGAATTATAATAAATGATGTGTGCATTAACGAGTTGTAAAACACATTACGAAGTTATAATTAGTAATGTAGATCTAAAGCTATGTAAATTAGAGACAATACAACATCGGACAAGTCTGAAATTCACTGTTTTTATTATTTTATCATCACTTTGAATTATTACCAGGCAATTTGCATAAACGATGGAGGTCGCATGAATAAAACATAAACTCTGTGGTACGTTGGCAGTCCGCCATGTTATCCACACGTTGCTGCCAATTTTCAAAAATGTTCGAATTTAATTTGAATTCGACTTTTGAATTTTCTTTTGTTTCAAGAAAAAATATGTTTTTATTGTCTTCATAATTAATGATATTTTAAATGGACAAAAATCTATTACGTATTTTTTTGTGTTAGACCATGGACCAATATGTTAGACACAGTTATGGCAATTTATGATATTTTACTGGTTTTTATATATATATTTTTATGGAAAATATTATAGTACCTAATTAATTTCTCTTTTTTATTTATAACTGCTTTTCAACATAGAAGATTCTTTATTTTATATTTAACTTCTCAAGAATGATTGAATGTTAATTTTTTTAATAAACGATATAAAAGATATTCAAATTCAAGTGTATTAGAGACGTAATTCGTACTTCTGTAATACGTAAATAGTTATCTAAAAACTAAACCTAATACTAATATTTTAATTTATATTAAAATTATCAAAAAGTTACACCTGTGCATTTATAAAAGTTAAATGTAACTCGGCCAAACAATTTAAACTAACACAATAATGGCGGAGTGTCAAGGAGCGGAAATGACGTCACTTAGGTTTAGGAAGTTGAAATGTCACTGAATGAACTCATCACGTTACAAATTGGCCAAGGTGCGGATTGTAACTCCATATACGTTAAATGTCAGTACGTTTGGTACTTGTAAGGTATAAAATTTAATAAATAACTGGAATTATAATTCTTTTAGAAGTAATTTGAAATGCGTAAGTTAACATTTTTAATAAGACTTTATTATGCATTTACAAGATAACGTTTTAATAAATTGGATTCTTACTCTATAATTCTACCAACAAAAAAAAATAGTGTACACATATTATGCAAAATCATTCAGGTTAATAATTATTTTCCAAAAATTACATTTCTGTCCTGTAAACAAATAAATTACTACATTGATTACTTTGTTTTGAAACCGTCGTGATTTTATTTCACTTTAAAATTGTTGTCAACGTAAAAACACTAAAAAATAAATGAATCCATCAAGACAGCGGAAGTCGTAAGTGAAGCGCTTTCCGCTGCGCCGGTAAATACGGGCAATTTTTGACAATTGGGCGCCATATGATTAAATAAACAATCATATAATCTTACAGAAAAAGTTTTGAAGTTATAAGAAAAATGAGAGTTTGTTTTACACCTGCAAACAGTTGGCTACTTTTTTTTAGAAATACTTCAAGATTTATGATGGAAATATTTGTATTGAGCTTACTAACAACAAACTACAATCTTTGAATCATTAACTGATATTATGTTTTTACTGGAAAGAAGGAGCTTGTAAATTCTTAATTGTTTTAACTATTTGATGAAAAAATTGGTAAAGGTAGAGAGCTCTACATTTACCCCACTTATTTCTTACTTGTTTGGTACATTATTGTGTATGCAATACAGAAAACTAGTTATAATTACTAATAACTTGTATTTTAGGTATCTATTTATATTTAGTAATAAATAAATGTACACACTGTATATCTTAACCATCACACAGTTTAAGTACATAGCAAGTGGGCTAACTAATTCGCATTAATAACGAAAACAATAAGAAACGGTAATAACCCCGCAACATAAGGTTTTTATGGTTTTGCTCATCAATGTGAGAATGCGCCTAACGATAATGTCGGCTAAACATCATTTATCATTTACAAGCGATCTATCATAAAGCTGAATTAAAATAACAAATAACTTCCGACTTAGTTTGTAGTTTTTATATGAAACTCTTGCGAATTTCTGTCATATTATCGCGATTATATCGATATGCAACGATGATCTTGGTCGATGCGTGTTGGCAACTTAGCAGTTTTATAATTACATGCTATTTCTTGTAAAGTAAGACTATATTATTATAATGTCTTGCAAGTACTAATTTCTGATATCCCTGGAAGCTATAATTGTGTCCGTTAAACGTATCATAATATAAATGTTTGTTTAATTCACTATTAGTTATTCAACCAAGCTATCATGTATAGATAGCTACCAATATTTGATTCTCGCGATAAATAAGACATTATTTAAGTACTTTTCTACACAGGTTTAAATATTAGATAATAGGTATAAGATAAACATTCTAAATACAGATAACAGACAATCTAAGATTTGCCTCCATATTACCCATACCTATTCATATACCTATGAGTAATATTTAATCAACAAGACATCTAACTCTTATCACCAATATCAATTCTAAAATTAAAATAGACATCTAGATCCATCATAGACACTCTACAACCATAGACTACTTGCTCACTAGACTTACCTGAAAAAATCATTCCTACAAAATAGTTTGTTATCCCTAGAGTAGCACTTGTCCACGAATTCTAAAGTTTTCATCGCAAAGACCATTAAACCAATCTTAAGTTCTAAATTCTAAACCATAGCCTAATCATTAGACTCACCTGAAAAAATCATTCCTACAGAACAGTTTATTATCCCTAGAGTAGCACTTGTCCGCGAGCGGCGCGCGGCAGTCCGCGCAGCGCACGCACGCGGCGTGCCACGCGCGCTCCAGCACATGGAGGAGGAACTTGTCCAAAATCGGCTTCTCGCAGCCGGCGCACGCCATCGCGCCGCCTGCTTCGCCTCTTCCTGGAGAAGGAATATAGTTATTATACCTATAGACTACAATGGATTTTATAGGGAATATATAGGGCTTGATGAAAAAAATTGTGCGCGTAGGTACTTTATTTTATTACTAGATTTCCGCCCGCGGCTTCGCCCGCGTTTTCAAAGGAAAACCCGCATAGTTCCCGTTCCCGTGGGATTTCCGGGATAAAACCTATCCTATGTGTTAATCCAAGTTACCCTCTATATGTGTGCTAAATTTCATTGTAATCGGTTCAGTAGTTTTTACGTGAAAGAGTAACAAACATCCATACATCCATACATCCATACAAACTTTCGCCTTTATAATAGTATTAAGATTGCAACATTATGCATACTTAACTTAAATAAAAGATATAAACGACTTTTATAAGAAAAGCTTTACAATTTCGAGCAAAATGATAAGGCTCTACATTACCATCTCTCTCACTCTATATGTGATATGTTCGCTCTAGGTGCATATATTTGTACTAAATTTTTTTTTACGTCACCTATTTCACCTACTTGATACCTATATTTAACAGTATAAATTCAGGTTCAGACATGATAGCTTCATTAAAGATAGAGGCAATATTCTATATTATCTTTGTATTACAATAAAAGCCTTCGGTTAAATGCGATTTTAAAAACAAGAATTTCAGTTGAAATAAAAAATTCATATCACATATTAAGTATTTATAATATTAGCTACACTTTAAGCGAAAAAAGTAACAAAAACGTTTCAAGTATTAATAAAAAGGCGAACAACTTCGCGACCCACAACTAACGTTTTACAAATAAATTAAAAACATTTAATTACTTCACAATTAAATAAACATATAGAAAGCGATAGAATAAATTTGTGATAACGTATCGCATAAAAATGTAAAAAAAACACCGGATGAAATATATCTTGTAAAGTTAAAATTGCAAGGGCACGTTAAGGTCCTATTTAATAAATTTAACAAGTAACTAATACTAAGGAATGACACAATGCAGGTGTCAATTGAATTATTACGTAATGACACGCGAAATATTGTATAAATTACCAAGAGTTTATTACGATGCTAGCATGACTAAACTAAGTTCAATTTATACATATCCACTACACTACCTATATTATGTTTGTATAATTCTAATTTTATCAGAAGCTTACTAAATTTGTAATAACTAATTATAATTACCATCAAGACTACAGGTGGAAATATTATCCTACCTACACATAATTTAGGAACTAATAATACTTTAATTAAAAACGACTAGCAGGAATCTGCAGTAATTTACCTATATTAGGTAGAGTAATTAGTTTATAGTCTAAATTCTATTTTCTTCCTTTATCTTATATGTATGTTTATAATATCTAGTATAATTCCCAAATAAATGAAGATATTTGAAAAGTATTAACTTATTTCTTATTTTCCCATTCCTATATTTAGAGTTATCAACATTTTATAAGACAGTCCGATAAATTGTTTATTTAAACATTAATGAATGCATAAAAGAAATCTATCTATAATATAAAAATGAATCACAAAATGTGTTGGTAAGCGCATAACTCGAGAACGGCTGACCCGCTTCGTTAATTCTTTTTTTTATAATATTCCTTGAAGTACGAGGATGGTTCTTATGAAGAGAAAACCTAAACCTGTACCACGGGCAAAGCCGGGGCGGACCGCTAGTCTTATATATAAAAATGAATCGCAAAATGTGTTGGTAAGCGCATAACTCGAGAACGGCTGAACCGATTTCGATAATTATTTTTTTATTATATTCCTTGAAGTACGAGGATGGTTTTTATGTAGAGAAAACGTAAATATGTACCACGGGCGAAGCCGGGGCGGACCGCTAGTTAAAAATAAATATTAACATTCACAACAGTTTCCTTTTATTTTGGAAACATTACATTAAAAGGTCTTTAAAGTTTAAATGTACACCGTGATGCAAATAAGACTCATGTTTTAGTGATTATAATGTAACAAACTAAATAAAATAATGGATTTATTTAGCTGTTGCCACTTTTTTCCATTTCGAATTGCGATAAGATATTCTAATTATTAACAATTCAAGGTATATTATCAGATGGTTCTTAATTCTTATGTACCAATTCATTTTTGTCAACAAAGATTTTAATAATTATAATATAATAAGACTTGTTTATTTCCTCCCTCAATACAGATACTTGGTAGACCAAATCTATACTAATATTATAAAACTAAATATTTGTTTGTTTGTTTGTTTGAACGCACTAATCTCAGGAACTACTGGTCCGATTCAAAAAATTCTTTCGGTGTCAGATAGCCCATTTATCAAGGAAGGCTAGTCCTAAATAACTCAGTTACATAGATTTGCGTATGCATATATAAATGGTATATTTTACCGATTACCCAAAGAACGGATCTAGGGTTGATAAAGGTCCAAGTATTAAATAACGAAACATTCAGTGTCTAACTATTTTACGTAAAGTAAAGCTAACAATCGTAAAGTTGGTAGCAGAATGGCTGAACGTAATAGGATTGAGTTTTACGATCGATAAAGCATAGTTGAATAAAGTTTTATTAACGTAAGCTATTATTGGTTACCACGCATGTATGTAGGAAATATATGGGTATACTGGGATGTATTCACTTACCTATATAGCTTTTAATCCATTCAAGTCGATATATCATCCATTTAATAATTTAATCAATGTTTTATTGTATAATCGATAGCAGTAGCTTAACTCAGTGCAAAAAAGTGGAAATAAATATTACCTAGTTTGAAAATTTTGTCGTCAAAAGTAGATTGGTTGTGAAGATATGAAATATTGGGGAAAGCATCTTGGAATTTTTCAACATTCATCATAGATTAAAAAAAGAATGTAGGTATTTTTCAAGAGACCCATTTCAGTTCACAGAATTCTAAATTGTGAACTCATTGAAATTTCTTTACTTAAATTATTACAAAATATAATTAAAGGAACAAAATAAACACTGAATATTTTAATATACCAAACTACGAGAAGACTCTACCGATTATTATTAAGTCGTTAGAGTCAAGACTGATTATTTTTTATAGGTTATATTAAAATTATAATATGCCTTGCAAATTACATAATAAAATATTTCAGGAGTCTCACTATTAAGGAGATTCACACGATCATAAAAGTTATAATATTTTTGTTTATTTATTTATTTTAAGTTTAAAGGCCTTTTAAGGTTTAAGGTATGCAAGTATATATCTATTAGCATTAGGTACTTATACCTAATTTTATTCTGATACAAAGGTACCTAGTTGCTCTATAAATAAAGAAAAATCTTCAATATTAATAAAAATAAATAGCTTCCGCTTTTATTGATCTTACCTACCGTTATTTTTAGTAAAAAAATTAAAAATATATGAGAACTATTGAGCTCTAAGATAGAGCTCTTAAAACTTTATTAATATCTAATATTCATAAAGACAATCAATTAATGCATAATGATTAAATTTAAAATAAAAATTTAATAATTATTCAAACAATTTATTGCAAAGTGTAATAATATTATGCATGATATAAAAAAACTTATCAAACCTTTTTTGTAGGTATATAATTTTATATTATTTTAAAGCTAGTGTTAGCTATAGTGGGAGTCGAGCATGCTTCGGCACGAATTGGGCCACGCTCGCACCGGGGAAGGTACCACACCCTCACAGAATATCGGCGCCATAGTGACAGTTTACTGTCGCGTTCCGTACGGTGAGTGAGGGGTCCGGAGGCCCACATCCCTTCCCATCCCCTTCCCATCCTCTCCTTCCCTATCCTCATTCCCTCCCATCCTCGCCCCTTCTCCCTAACTCCTTCCAAATCCCTTTATCCTTCCAATATTTCTTTTATCACAACATGCAAGCGGCTTTATCAGGTTGTTTACCCCAGGAGGGTACCGGCACAAGCTGTGCGGGAGAATCCCTCCCACAGCGTCCGCGCTGTGGCAGCCCGTCGTACTCTGGGGCGGGCATAAATCCGCATTCTCTTACATCTAGGGGTAAAAACAATAGACGCAAAACATCTTCATGCTCTATGCTCTCCGTGGACTTTTGCAATATCCGAGGTCTCCACAGCAACTTAAATGCTGTTCATCATCACCTTGAAACAGCTAAGCCGGCATTGCTTTTTCTGACAGAAACTCAGATTTCCTCTCCTCCAGACATGGCCTATCTTACGTATCCAAGCTACAAACTTGAACATGCTTTCGTCCCACGCGCTGGTGTCTGCGTGTATGTTAGGAATGACATTTGCTGCCGACGTCTCTGTACATATGAAGCTAAGGGTCTGTCCATTATCTGGTTACATATTGAATTTAGGGATCGCTCCCGTATATATGCTTGCCTCTACAGGTCCCATAGCGGAAACACAGCCACGGAACAACTATTCGAACATGTTCAGACGACGTCTGACAGACTGATGCAGCAATTCCCATCTAGTGAGCTAATTGTGTTGGGCGATTTTAACGCTCACCACTCCGACTGGCTTGGGTCTCGGGTAACCGACCACGCAGGGAGGACAACTTATAACTTCGCATTGTCATATGGTCTCACACAACTGGTCACCGCACCTACACGTATACCTGACATTGACGAACATAGCCCCTCTTTACTGGACTTGCTCCTGACCACACACCCTGGTGACTATAAGGTATCCGTTGAGGCACCGTTGGGATCGTCAGACCATTGTCTGATCCGCAGTGTAGCCCCTGTCAGTCACGTCCAACGGCAAGCACAGGCTGCCTGCCGCCGAGTTTGGCATTATAAATCAGCCGACTGGGATGGGATGCGTACATTCTTCGCATCTTACCCATGGGGCCGAGTTTGCTTTTCGACAGATGATCCGAACGACTGCGCCAACTCTGTTGCCGATGTGGTCCTGCAGGGTATGGAACTTTTTATTCCATCCTCTGTAGTTCCCGTCGGTGGCAAAACTAAGCCCTGGTTTAATCGCTCCTGCACCAAGGCATCTCACCGCAAACAGGAGCAATTCCAAGCTTGGGCTAATGCGCAGTCGTTGTGTGATCCCAACACTAGAGCACTTAAAAAAAAGTACAACTCCGCCTCCAGGGCTTACAAAAAAGAAATTGCCATGGCGAAGGCTAGTTATATAAATAGACTTGGGCAGAAACTTGCCAAACTTCCATCAGGAACCCGGGCTTTTTGGTCGCTTGCTAAAGCTATTCAAAACAACTTTAGTCGATCCTCATATCCACCTTTGCGCAGAGAAGATGACACTTTGGCTCATTCTGCTAAAGACAAGGCTGACCTCTTGGGCTCTATCTTTGCAGCGAATTCTAACTTGGACGACAAAGACGCCTCACCGCCTTCCATCCCAAAATGCAATTTCTCGATGCCAGAAATCCGGTTCACGCAAAGAGCTGTACGAAAAGCGCTCCTCTCTTTGGACACTTCTAAATCGAGTGGGCTTGATGGCATTTCCCCATCTGTACTGAAAACGTGCGCTCCCGAACTTACACCGATTCTGACGCGCCTGTTTCGGCTCTCATACTCAACGCGTATCTTTCCGAATTCGTGGAAGACTGCCTTGGTGCACCCGATCCCAAAAAAAGGCGATAGCACTGATCCGGTAAACTATAGACCTATCGCCATAACCTCCATACTCTCCAAAATAATGGAAAGCATCATTAACTGCCAGCTCCTGGGTTACTTAGAAGAAAACCAGCTACTAAACGATCGCCAGTATGGCTTTCGACACGGTCGTTCTGCTGGAGACCTTCTCATCTATTTAACCCACAAATGGGCGGAAGCAGTTGAGAGTAAGGGGGAAGCGTTGGCTATAAGTTTGGACATCGCCAAGGCCTTCGATCGGGTTTGGCACAAGGCACTTATCTCCAAACTTCCATCTTACGGACTACCTGGGGGATTGTGCGATTGGGTCGCTAGCTTTCTCAATGGCAGGAGCATCAAGGTCGCTGTCGACGGTTCATGCTCCGCACTTCTGCCGATAAATGCTGGTGTGCCCCAAGGCTGCGTGCTATCTCCAACGCTGTTCCTCCTGCATATCAATGATATGTTGCAAACCAGCAACATACATTGCTATGCGGATGACAGCACTGGAGATGCCAGTTATTCCGGCCATGCAAAATCCTCTAAGGAGACTATTGATGAGTGTCGAACGAGCCTTGTCTCTTCTATTGAGACCTCATTGGAACAAGTCTCAGAATGGGGTAGACTAAACCTCGTGGAATTCAACCCCAAGAAGACACAGGTCTGCGTGTTCTCGGCAAAAAAGTCTTCCTTTGGCAATGCACCCCGCTTTCAGGGCACTACCCTAAGCATTTCACCCTACATCGGAATCCTTGGCGTTGATATTTCGAGAGACGTCCAATTTCGCGGTCATTTGGAAGAAAAAGCTAAACTGGCTTCTAAAAAGTTGGGTGTGCTCAATAGATCGAGGCAATACTTCGAGCCAAACCACCTTCTGCTGCTATATAAAGCACAGGTGCGACCCCACTTGGAGTATTGCTCTCATCTATGGGCTGGAGCCCCGAACTACCAACTTCTTCCACTTGACCGCATCCAACGTCGAGCGGCTCGAATTATCAACGACCACAGATTGACCGTAAAGCTTGACCCTCTATCGTTAAGAAGGGACTTAGGGTGTCTTTCCATATTTTACCGATTGTATCACGGGGAGTGTTCTGAAGAGCTGTTTGAGCTTATTCCAGCCGCTCAATTCCATCATCGCACAGCCCGCCACAAAAGCCTATACCATCCTCACCACCTGGATGGTTGGCGCAGCACAACGGTGCGTTTCAACCGTAGCTTTCTTCCACGGACATGTAAGATCTGGAATAATCTGCCATCGACTGTCTTTCCGAGGAACTACGACTTGAGTTATTTCAAGAAAAAAGCATATGTGTTTCTTAAAGGCCAAAAGCACACCGCTACCTAATTCACGGTTAGCTCCACCTTTCTCCTTAAGACCGTTTTTATCCCATCCCATTCCCCTCTATGGTAGGCAACACCCATAACGTATGTTATGGACGTCTATGGGCGACGCACTTTGCCATCAACATCGGCCATTGCGTCTGCTCGTTTGCCTTCCAATGCTATAAAAAAAAAAAAAAAAAAAAGCTACTTATCCTATCCTACTAATATTAAAAATGCGAAAGTTTGTGAGGATGTGTGTGTGTGTGTTTTTTACCCTTTCACGCAAATACTACTGAACCGATTACAATGAAATTTAGCACACATATAGAGGGTAACTTGGATTAACACACAGGATACGTTTTATCCCGGAAATCCCACAGGAATGGGAACTATGCGGGTTTTTCTTTGAAAACGCGGGCGAAGCCGCGGGCGGAAAGCTAGTATTGTCTAAAGACACATTACACAATATACCTACCTTCTTGATATATGCCATAAAAATTAAATAAATTAACGAGTGCACAAAATAATTTACTTCACATTATAAACATTGATTTTAGTATTCATAGATATAGCAAAAACTTGGATTCAAAATATTACTCTTCAGTTTTATATTTACGCGCGGTATCACAACTGTTCGCACAGTAAATCCTAACCCAAGGAACGTTAGGTTATGTTATTCTTTTTAATTTTTTAAACATCTGACATTTATTAGTTAAATTTATGAAGGTCGCGTCGTTATTCCTCCGAACCTGCTCGATTGGTTACGCACCATTTCAAATGTATTCAAAAATCAGCGTATCACCTCTTTGCTCATATTTTAACCGAGTACATGTGACCCTTGACGATATTACCTTTTAAAATATTATATTTGTAGACTTAAGAAATTTTAACCGATATAAAAAAGACTAGATTTCCGCCCGCGGCTTCGCCCGCGTTTTTAAAGAAAAACTCGCATAGTTCCCGTTCCCGTGGGATTTCCGGGATAAAACTTATCCTATGTGCTAATCCAAGTTACCCTCTACATGTGTGCTAAATTTCATTGTAATCGGTTCAGTAGTATTTGCCTGAAAGAGTAACAAACACACACACACACACACATCCTCACAAACTTTCGCATTTATAATATTAGTAGGATTTTAACCTCTAACAAAATTTCATAGAAACCTAACTGTAAAGAAATTAGGTTCTTTACTATTTTAAAGCAGCTTACTTAAATCTTGTATCAATACACTCATACAAAGTTACACATATCGTAATCCCTTAGTTTAAGCACAGATAATATATTAATATACTGTTTTAAAGCTTTATGGTTATTAAAGTTACTTAACATAACTGTCCCTGATATAAGTCGGTAATCGTATTTTAAAATTCTTGATCTCATAAAAATCAAATATTTATTTTTGATTAATACGTATACTCTACCTACCTTATAAATACTTAGAAACCTACCATTATTTATTAGTGTGGGAATATCTAAATATCTTAGATATACATATATAGGTAAGAAAGTGTTTAACCATCCGAATGCAAACAATCTTGTCTTAAAATTTACACTACTTACCTACATAGGTACCTGTTACCTAGATACATATTTCTCTGACTATCTATTCAAAATGATTATAAAATGACCACTGATGAATGACAATATTATAAATAAAGATTCTCTATCTGATGAAGTATTTGCAGCTTGGCAACTTACTTAACATTAATTGTTTAGCACTTGCCAAGGATACGGGCTAAATAATGAAATACTCAAATACCTAATGCACTAAGTACAAAACCACAATATGGCGTCATGTATTTTAATTAACACAAAACCAAAAAAACCTAAATCGAACATGGAAAATAAATTAAAAACCCGCAGAATTGCACCACTTTTAGCAAAACAAAGAAACGGAAAATGAAGATTCCTTTTATATTTTAGTAATATTATTTTAAGAGCATTTTCAAATAAGGATATTTAAATTGTGTACCTATTTATAGATATAGGTGCAAGTAAAAAATAAAGGGAAAAATAAAATTGAAATTCTGTGTCAGTATTTTTATAATTAGGTTACTATACCTACACAATTAATTTTTCGGGACAAACCCTTGATAACGATAGCATTTCCTTTGCGCTAAAGTCTAAAATATATCGCATTTTAATTATACCTACTATAGATATTTTTGAAGCTGTAGTCATTATCGTTTTCTAATTTAGGTATAATTTCGTCAAAATGACTTGAAAAAACTTGACCATTATTGTTTTATTTAAGGAAAATATTCACTTGAGACTGAAATAGAGGCCAACTACATTTTTATAAACAACATCGATTTGTATTATGAGAAACTTTGGCACGCTTCCAAAAAATTAATTCTGGTCGAAAAGACATCTCACTTCTATTGTTAAATCTATGTAGACAAAGGCGTGTTAAGATTATATACTTATGTCTTGTAATCCGTATTAAGATAATCACGTAACGTTTTTTCCGTTAATCTGTCAGCAGCTTTTTAATTTTTAATCTGTATACGGATTGTGAATTAAAAGTACAAAAAATACGTAAAAAACCTAACCATAACTATTTTAACAAAAGCTTAGTTAGCATTGTCATAACGTTTTTTGTTCAATTTTCAAGAGGTTTTTATTGAAACATGAATTTTAGTGAGATAACAATAGTTTGTAACAAAAATAACTATAAGTTATGATGTGTTTTATATTTAACTACACTCATGTTTTGTTTAGGTATAAGTACCTAATCAACAATAAGTTTGAGTAATTTATATCAACCGGGTACTAATTGTACAGATGGAACTCTATGATATTATAATATATATTTTAATATTAGGATTAGATATCCGTTTATTACCTACATAAAATTTTCTCAAACACTCTTTGCAATTTTCGTATGACAAATAAATTGACAATTTACTAAACAGATAGGTAGGATAGGCTATTCGGTTGCATTTGCATGTTTTTTTTTTAAAGAAACAATGACATTAATTTTGAAACAGTTTCACATATCCTTATGAAAAAAGTTTTACTATTATCCAATTAGGTATATACGACCCGTTTTGTCAGGATGATGGAAATATCGTTTTTCATTCAAATGCCTTGTACTTGCGAGGGCACAAGCTAGCATAGGTATTATGATTTAAAATAAATTTAAAATAACGAAATGACATTACCTACAGTTATTTATACAAGGAAATGAAAACAGCATTTCGATAACTTCTCTAATTGACAGCTTTAGTAGTTTTACTGCGATATAAATATATAATCAATAAATTCTCTCTTATTCTAAATTATTAATTATTTATCCTCCGGTATCAAGATATGTTAATAAATACTTTTCAATTATTAGGATTATTTATTGATAATGAAATTATTACGATAATAAACCTACGTTGTATAAATATATAGATACATAGGTAAGTAAGTTAATTACATTTTTTAAAAAGAAAACTCGAAATTGTAGGTATATAAAATGTTTAGTACCTAGGTACCTAGGCTTGTCGCGAGTTTAGTTGATTAATGTTTATTATTTTATGCTCTTTCTATACATTTCAAGTCAATATTAAAGTTAATTATTTATAGTTAAAACCCTAGAAAATAATAAATCAGAATAGGTAGGGGAGGCCGGGGTTCAAAGTGCCGGGGGTAGGTTGTTCCGATTGAAATAGCTCCGCGAAGAAAAGAGATAGCAATAAGTGTGAAGTGCATCGCGAAACGTCATATCATCGCGCATTTGCGTCAGTCATTTTAGTGACGGTCTGCCCGCGTGTTAGCGTGGTAGTCGATTGGTGACACTCAAACATCACGTAAGTAAATATTTTCGTCATCATACTTTTTGGTCTATTTCAATCAATTTTCTAGCTATTTGTGTGTTACTTGCTATTATCTGTCGAGCAAACTACAGTGATTAACTTTTTAATATCGTTTTTGGCTTTTTCAAACGTATTCTATCATAATTGGATGTTACTTTAGAAAATGGAATTTGGGGTTCCAAGTTCCTCTGGCGGGGGGCTAGTTGTTCCGCGGAACAACCTGCCCCGTAACGAACACGTAAATAATAAAATTAAAACTTTGTTTTAGGATGAGAAATTATAAACGAAAAACCGAACGGGGCAAGGTTTCATTTGAGCTTTTGAGCCTGAAGCAATTAAACCTTTACCAAAAGCACCGCCAAGATCGTGCGTAACAACTAAGCGACGAATAAGAAAATCAGCAATACTGACAGATACGCCTGAAAAGAATGCTTTGGCTGAAGAAAAAACCGGCCAAGTGCGAGTCGGACTCGCGCACCGAGGGTTCCGTACATTGCTGTTTCTTTTGATTGCGTTGACATAGAAGTTTGATTTTGTTACAGCTTAAAGGTATTATAGACCTGAGTATTTGGTATGAATTTCAATTTAATACCTCTACGCGTTTATGAGGAAATGGGTAGTAAGTTTAAAATTATTAAAAAAATATATATTATGTGATGTAACTAAAAATTTATGGTTTTCGTAATTTTTCCTTTATCTATGCTATAAGACGTTGCTTCGTACCAAATTTCAAGATTCTGAGTTCACGGGAAGCACCCTGTAGGTTTTTATTCCCTTGCAAGTGTCGAAAATTTGCGGCATAAACGGCTGTATCTTTTGATTGCGTTGGCTTAGAAGTTTGATTTTTTCACAGCTTCAAGGGACAGTAGACCTGAGTAATTGATATAAATTTCAGCTTCATACCTCCACGCGTTCCTGAGAAAAAGGGTCTTGACAGACGGACGGACGGACGGACGGACGGACGGACGGACGGACAGACGGACAACAAAATGATCCTATAAGGGTTCCGTTTTTTCCTTTTGAGGTACGGAACCCTAAAAAGCAAGAAAAGTAAAGAGCAATAGTAAAATAAAGACGAAGGAAGTTGAAAAAAGAGTCAGAAAGAATAAAGTAACTGGTAAAAACAAGCAAAATTATAAAGTGGCAAGTAAATCCGCAAATGTTAAAGAAAATGTGAAAAGGAAACTACTGCAAGAAGATAATCATGGAAGTGATAGTGAAGAAGAGACAAGAGACCATGGAATGGTATTTATTGTCTAATATGTTGCAATTTATATTCCACCTCACGACCAGGTGAACAATGGATTGAATGCGTCATGTGTAAGAATTGGGCTCATTCAAAATGTCTGAAATCTGAAGATGTTCATTCTTATGTTTGTCAAAATTGTAATTCTGACGATGACTCTGAATATTTTTTTTTAAGTTACTGAAATGAATCTGTTTTTCCAGAGTAGGTTATAAGTTTAGATTATTGATCTCAGTAAAGTCATTGCTATAAGACTGAATTAAGAAACTATAACTCGAAATGTTAAAATTTGTTATTTTTTGTGTTTTCATTAAAAGAAATATTTTTTTTTGAAAAGCAAACCTTTGTCAAAGTTGATTGAGTAATATTAAAAATGTTTATTGTTCTTAAATCTATTAATTAGGTTGTACTACACTTGTTATTATTTTATGTTTGCAGTTATGTTCATTACATTTTTTAATTTTGTTGAAAAGTTTGTCTAAAACATTAAGATTTTGTACTTTTCTAAATAAAACTCTAATAAATATTCAATTATACACCTAATTTATTTTAAATAATACCTTTCCAACTAATACTACATTATTAGGGACTGGAGTTGATAAGCGGAACAACTTACCTCAGCTGAGGAACAACCAGCCCCTTTGTGGGGCGAGTTGTTCCTTGTCGACTTTTTGCAGAAAAAATATCCTGAGCAATAATATATGCTTATTTCAAAGAACTTAAGTTTACAATTTGAAACAAGGATAAATTATGCACCATTTTATAAAGGAATCGTTGATTTTAAACATTTCTATTACATTTATATTGCCTCCGACTCCAAAATCGGAACGTCGAACCCCGATCTCCCCTACCTATCTATATTTGATCAAATAGGTACCATTCTAGTAGGTAGGAAATAAATTATATGTTGAGTCTATATTATATAACAATTATTATTTTAACTTATCTATATTACTTTTCATCAATTCAACTTCTATCAAATTTTTATTTACCTACCTTTAAGGTACCTATAGAAATCGGGTTATTAAATCAATGGTATTGGAGATTTTTAATTCTTGCTCTATCAATATTTTATAATTTTTATTGTAAACTACGCTGATTGAAACTTATCTACCAATATCTTTAAATTTCAACATGATAGCCATATTACCTAGGTCAAATACATTTTGTTTGTTTTCTATGATACTATTTCTATACCTAAGTAGGTACTAATAAAATAGTTACTTTGTTTTGGTTATAAAACAGTTACCTACCTATATCGAATTAAGAACTAGGCAAGTGATTTTATTAAAGAAAGTACCTATAACATATCTACTAAAATAATTATTTACCACTCATATATTTGTTCAGTATATTGTGATAATAGTGTTATTTTGCGCGCTAATTAGGCCTAAACGTTCGTCTTTTACATTAATATTGCATGGATATGTGAATTAAAAGAAAATTGTTCATTACTATTCACTTAATTTGAAGTCAAGTTAAACCACTATGAATACAGAAGTCATAATAATACATTACAAGGTTGGTGAAATAAGCTTGAAGTGATTTTATACACGCTTCAACTAAAAATCTGACTTGTAGAGTCATGAAAGCTTGCTCTATCTTATCAATTATAATTCAAAGCAATGTTTTCAAAAGCTTTTGACTCATATTTTTGTTATCATGATATAAACTAATAACATTCAAATAAATAAACACATAAATATATACATAAAATCATAAATAATTAAAGAAAATAAAAATTGGTAAAAGTAAAAGAAAAATAACAAACTAAACAACCTCCGTAAGTCGGCATCACTGATGCTATATGTCACATTCAAAGTTCGCGAATAGAAAACTTCAAAAAATCTAGTCTGATAACTCTAGGAACACAGGACACTGACTTTTACCAATGTGGTGCTGGTGGAAGGGGGCATGAGCCCCCCGACCTGCGGCTAGGAAGCCCGCCACTTCGGCACCCTCTACACGTCACTGCACTTGACACACCGCGAACCGCGCGGAGCTCCCAACGACACTCCAACACGCGCCAACACCAAACGCGTACTGATCGGAGAGCCGCAGCTTGGTCGCCCTAGCTCGACCCGGAGCGAGACGGCTACTTGGGCGGCCTGCGCGCTAGAGGGAGAGGCGAACAGCGCCGGCGACAGGGCGTGGTTCCGGTGAGCGGCCACTAGCGGCGAAGGGGTGGCGCCGCGTACGTTCTTCTAGTTTTTTTTCGTGCGTGTTTCTGTGCGGTAGTGGGATTTCATTTTGTGGGACACGTGCGGCGTTCGCAGTAAATTTAAATTGCCTTGCCGGTAGATCGGGTAGCCGGCTGTAATTATAGAGCTTGGGTTTTTCGGTTGCCTCTCTTCTAGGCTCGTCTTATTTTATGATTCTGGTTCTGTGAGGATGTTTTGACTGGGGGCGTGTGAGAGATGTTTATATGGAGTGTTGCCCGCCTTCCCGATCGTTCCATGATCTCTGTAATCTATTATTTTCATGATTGAAATGCGTTCTTGCTCTACAACATCTGTAGAACGAAATGTAGAGCTTTTTATACGAATTTAAATATTATTTATCTAGTTAAATATTTTGATAAGTATGTAGGTAGGTAGATATGTGCGTATGTGTCTACACAGAAATGTGGACTTTCAATTAATGAGGAACTGCAATTTTTTAAAACGAAATCTCAATTCCAATTTCTTAAAAAATTATAGGTAATAATTTGGGATCATAGATTTAAGTTCATAAAACACAATATTTACTAAAAAAATCAGAAAAGAGACATGAAATAGGTATTCTTCACATCTCTACATAGAGCTCTAGGGTAAAAGCCGGATAGTTGCGCCAGTGGGATACTTGCCGCAGTTCCGAATACACTATGTTACGGACATTAGTGGCAATAACGCTTTACTATAGTTGTAAGTACCCCTCCCGCAGACCTCAGTGCCACGTCAATCGTTAGTGTAGACACACGCGTTTCATCCGTGCTAGCGAAATTGTTCCGCGGTGAAACTTCGATAGGCGTTGAAACTATATTGGTAAGTCATTTGTATTGAATATTTTTGTTACTAATTGTGATTTCAATATAGTTTATGTTTCTTTGCGTGCATTAGACTTTAAATTATACTGTTAATTACATTTTATTGCAAAATATTGTTGATTTATTTCGCAAATAAAAAGGGCAAGTATCCGTATCAAAAAGGATAGTCGCCTTAGAAACTTGTGCGGATAGTTGCTCTCAGGGCAACTATCCGCAACTATAAATTCTTTCACTAGCAAATATTAATATTATTGCGTTTTTATTGGTAATAAGGCATCTCCGTGCCGGTACAATATTCATTTCGCTAATTTTTTATTTAACTTCCAGGAAAATACCCTGTCCTTGGTTTTGAAAATGAAAAAACTAGTGACTCATATACTAAAGCTCGGAGACGCAGGATTTCCTCCTGAAAGAAATACAATTCGTCAGCTAGCTTACCAGTTTGCCGAAAATTTGGGGCTAAAGCATAACTTTAACAATGAAACAAAAACGGCTGGGCCACAATGGTTAAAAAGCTTTCTGGAAAGAAATCCCGAAATAGTTTTGAGGCAAGCTGAGGGTTTATCAATTGAAAGAGCGAGGGGTCTCAACAGAGAAGACGTTGCAAAATTTTTTGATCTACTTATTACTGTCTTAACTGAGAATGAATTGCTGGGTAAACCGGATAGAATATTTAATATGGATGAAACTGTATTGCATGCGATGTGGAAAGATGAAATCCCTCGCTTCTGATGATTAATGCCAAAGTTGATTGCCAGATTCTTCTTCTATATTTCAGATAAATATCAATAATTTTACTAATATGTGATTATAACTAATTTAGAGGCTATTTTTGTTATATTGTTATAGTTTTATAGCAAAAAAATGTATAATGTTGATTAGTTCTTAATTAAAAAGCAAAACAAATAATAAAGACTGATTAAGTGAATTGATATAAATTTGTTTTTATTTAAAAAAATATTGTGAGGCGTCTATCCCCTCACGAGGCAAGTATCCTCTGAAGTATTATTTACGATAGGCAACTATCCGCTAGGTTAGGCAACTATCCTTCATTTGAGAGGTCAAATAAAACAGGATTTACTCAAAACCTTTAATAATTATGTTTAATAAAATAGGCTAATATGATGGTTCAAAGACCTATGTTTTGATATACATGTTGCATTATTCTTATTAAGTACATAATTTTTCATAATATAGCTTTTTTGAAAAGTGGCGCAACTATCCGGCTTTTACCCTACATCAAAATGTAATTAGTTACACTCAAATGTATTATGTAACTTATAGTCCATTTCAACCTTCATTCAGATTCCTATTCCTATTCCTAACAACTACAAGTGTATAGCTAGCCTTATATTTCCCACTTTCCAGTACCTACTACCTAATAAGACCAGTGAAAGATTCAAAATTACACCGATACTTTTACATGAACGTTTACCATTTTTCTTTTGGACGTCGTTATAAATCTTTTTCCCACACCAATTTATCCTTGTTCTTCAAAATAAAGCTTATTCCGTAGGTATACTGGAAAAATTGAGATCTATAAGTTATACGAACCATTTTTGTATACATACATATTTGCATACTAGATGTGCCATATTCGTTGCACTGGCTTATAGGTCATCTTTAATTAACCTACATCTTTTATTCTGGTTCAATTTTGATTTTTATTTAAAAAGGTAAAAATCATATACCTAACTATTTATTAAATAAGTAACCTACTGATTTACTTTGGAATTGACATAATTATCAACAAATATTTTTTGCATGTAGGTGACTACCTACTTTATTAACCTCTCTCACTTCAAACTTCGGGAGTATAGATACCTGCCCCAAAAACGCTCTAATATTTTTGTCGATCTAGTTAGGTATAATTATCATTACCTACAGCAAAATTGTTTATTTTTCTCTCTACTTTTTATATCTATACGTACGATCCTTAAAATAATTAACAAAAATTTGTATAGGTAGTACCTACATTAAGAAGATCTCATCACTTAGCAGTGATCTCTTCCAGACAACCAGTGCAAAAAGGCGCGAGCTAAATTAAATGGTTAAATTATTACTAAATAGGGGTAGGTAATAGATAGGTTAGCTATTAATCTATACATATCTATACCTAGTCTATACAATTACTTAATGGGAACTATCGACATGTTACTTCAATTTACACATACCTAAGTATTAACATAACATGAAGAAAACACAGACCTCTACATTACATTACTATTCCATCGATAGAGAGATTTTATGCCTATTCGATTTTATTTATTTAATTTATTAGCTACGACTTTGCTGTTATGATGATACCTACAGTTATACAAAGCTTTATCATCGTGTGCTTTGTTATATCGATTTACCTACGAATCCTAATTCCTACTACAGTCTTTTATTAAATTTCATGTATAATTGGTGATTTATTAATATTTTGTTTTACCAGAACAATTTATCATGGATGCAACGTTATCTGTTTATTTGTCAGTGTGTATTGTACCTATATCTACCGCGTGTAGAGCCTACTTGCCCCTGTAAATGTTGTAGAGAGGTCGTTTTTAGTGTTTTTATCACATAATGTAGTAGGTACCTTACTGACTACTCAATATAAAGTATTATTCATAAGATCACAGTGGCTAATGCCCCTGACTATCACAGGATTCCATTCATTAATAAATAAATTATAATTATATTTCTAAGTTATCTTAGAGTTATAGACGAAAAATAGGAATTCAAAGTTGCAAAAATTCCCATAAGGTTGGAAATAGGTGCTAATTTCGGAACACCATTATAAACAAAGCTCGAAAAGTCCTCGTCTACAAAGAAAAGTCTCAAGATAAAAGTTCGCAACGCACTTTTTCAGCGAATCGGAAATTTTTATTATACAGGGTGTCCCACTATTGGTATACTAAGCGCGAAGGGACTTGTAGTTTTGCATACACTGATCACGTAAAAAATACTTAAACAACAAAATTACATCAAAAAATTTTGCTAAATTTTTCCTGAAAATCCATGTTTTCTTCTCTAGTTTCGCGCAGCCGGCATATACCGCTTCGCTAATGTGAGCATTTTGTCTATGAAAACATAATCTTAAACGATAGGTCACGTGCTGGTAGCAAAGCTGGGCGGGTTGCTTGTTATGGGTGTACACATAGAGTTTTAAGAATTCATCTATTTGAAAAAAAACTGCGTCTGGAATTTTATAAGTATTTTTTACGAACTCAGCGTATGCAAAACTATAACCTCCTTTGAGCTTAGTATACCAACAGTGGGACACCCTGTATACTATTTAAAAAAAAATTAGGTTGGAATATATCTCTAGGAGTAGGTAGGTACCTACCTACATTTTTCTGTAGGCACCTACGTCATACACGTTTGTTCAAGAAAAAGTTCTTCTAGAAGAAGTCGAATTGAATAAATAAATGTTTGAGTTTGAATAATAAGTACCTAACCTAGTGCAGCTAATAAATTAATTTTTGTTTTCGCAGATTTGGGCTTTCGAAAGTTCATCGCTGCATCTGAGGAAGTTATTTATCTAGTGTAGGTATTTTAAATTTACCATTTAATAAACTGGCGTCAAAACCACTCTTGAGACGCAGGTACTTGCTAAATATACGAACTTCACCTACTTAATTGCATAGGTAGGTAAGAGATATCCTACTTTTTAGCACTTTTGTATGAAATATATTTTTTTTTTTAACTTATATATACCTATCTATCATATTTATTAATACGTTACCGTTAATACACAAAATAGTACCTACCTACCTACCTAATTATCTATTTTTAACATTTGTACCTATATCTATATTCTCAACTACCTACTAATACTACTACTCTATATACCTAAAATCGACCTTCTGCACCTTTTAAGGTCAAAATCTTGCTAGCCAGCCCGGAAAACGCTGCACAACATTTGATTAGGTAGGTAGGTACATGGCGGTCCTAAATATCATCAACATCATAAAAAATTATAAAAATCGGTCATTTGGAAGGAGTTTGGTTTTTAAATTATAATTGTAGAAAATAATTAAATTTCCTTGCCCATTTTCCATTTTCATTATTCATGTTTATTCATGTTCTTAGATATTGAACTACATATTATTAATTATCGCTGGATTTTTTTATGAATTGAAAATTAATAATATTAGGTAGGTACCTAGGTATTATAACGGTTCTCTTCTAATGATCATAAAACTTCATAAAACCAACTGCTGTACCTACTCTTCGGTCAATCTCCATTTAAACTAGCAAACTACACGAGTTAGTATATTATAGTAAGCACAGCTAGTATATTATAAAGCAAAGTGGGTATATGGCATGTACCCACTTTTCTTTACTATATGCGCAAGCGCAGGTGCACTATACCTATTCCATCACATAGAGCGACAAGGAGAGAACTGGCGCAGGATCCGCAACTTTACGTGCTGGCACAATTATTTTAATTAAGAAATATTATTTTCAATGTTTTATAACTTAAAAGTCAATGGGATGCAGAGAAAAAAAGACCTTTCTGTAAATAAATTAGTTAGAGATAGATTGATTTAATAAACATTTTTAAAATGAAATATGATGTTTTATTTATTATCTAGGTACTTTTACCAATAATAAAATTGGAGTGTCTGTTTAAAATATTAAAAAATGGCTTTTTATTAAACGCATATGGATTTAAACACAGTAGGTATAGTTACCTACAAATCCTACAATCTACATACATATCTACTAAAAAGTGTTTTCGAAATTTTCGATGGGCCCTGGAGGGAAAGTACTTGAAATACTGGAGATTTTGGTATAAGGAAACATTCCGTTATTTTTAAACAGAAATAGAACTGCATTCAAAGATTTTCGAAAATTCACTTGCTCGACCGAGAATCTAAGTACCTAACTAAAAATTAAAAAAAAATGTTTTTTCATTCTTCACATCGATACAGATTATGTTAAAGATACTCTTTCACGCAAATATTACTGAACGGATTACAATGAAATTTGTAATGTAGGTAGCTGAAGATCCAGAATAAGACATATTAGGTATGCTACTGTTAACTGTTTATCCCGGAAATCACAGGAACGGGAACTATGCGGGTTTTTCTTTGAAGTAGGCATTATTTCTGTATAATAAATTATTTTCTTTTAAACATTCGCATAGCCTGCGAAGTGCAACTGGTATTTAAATCATGCGAGGTCGGTGGTAGGTACGTATGTGTCTTGGTGTAGGAACTAAGGCCGCCGCGGCCGCGGCCGTTTGAATCAAACGTTAAACCTGAGTAGGTATATCTTACCGTATTTAACCTAAGTAGGTATATATGTACCTACACGTATAAAATAGCGTTAAAAATGTTTAACTACTTTCTACCTTTATTGCTTATTCTACATTCTATATCTAAAAAAAAAAAAACAAAAAATATCTAAAAATTTATGAGGGACGGGGAGACCCGTAGATACCTTGATCGGACAGTGGTCCATCTAGTGAGAAGACTAAAATATTAAGGTTGCCAATTTACATTATTCTAAATCTTTAATTATATTAATATTATGTAGATGATTTTACAAATTAATTAATTGAAATCCTGAGTTTTAATTATCATTTATATCTGTCTTTATTGATTTTTATATAATATGTACTTTTTTATCACATTACAACAAAATTATAAACATATTTTTTTACAAAATTACATTCCTTAATTCGATTACCAAGAAAATTAATGCTTTGAGAGCTTTTACGAAGCTTTCTGAAACGATTTATTTTACAACGCCATCTAGTTACATAAATATGTACTACCATCGCATCTTCAAAGTACAAGAATGAATGTAACAAGTTAATTGCCAAGTGAACTAACAGATGGCAGTATTCACAATGACTTACATTATTCATAAGAAAACTAGCTTTATCTCGCTTTTTTAAAAGAAGGATAAATGCCACATATTTTAGCCCCTTACGAGTTATAAGAGAAAAATATATATATAGATAATATTATTTCCATTTAAAATTTCTTTCAAACCTGTCGCGGTCGCGGTATTGTGATAGACAGATAGAAATACTCTTGCATTCAATAAAAAATAATAATAATATTGGTATGGATGATTTATAATATTATACTATGAAGTTTATATATAAGTAGAGAATACAATCCCGAGCATGTTTTTCAATCCCGGGATTACGGGATTTTTGATAGGTAATCCCGGGATCCCGGGACTATCCCGGGATTAGCCTTATGTGGGAATTGGGTTCTAATAAAAAAAAAATTGAAGTATAGTTTCTCAAAATATGTTTTTAATATTGTTAGTTGCAATAATACTTAAATAAAATAAAAAATATACAAATCAAAAGCACTATTTAGAATTTCGGAAATAGAATCTTAGAAATATCAAAGCATCCAATACTTTCGTTCAGAGAATCCCCGAAGGGGAATTATCCCGCAACAATATTTTGAAATAAGGTGATCGCGTGATTCCCCTGTTAGCCCGTCGGGGCTAACAGGGGAATCACGCGATGTTAACCTTAAGCGAAGGGGAATTTCCTTATTGAAAAAAATTCCGAGTGGGAAAGTCCCTTCTAAGGTCTAGGGTTAGGGCCGTACCAGTATAGTCCGTATCCGTATCGTACCTTAGGTTTGTTTTTTATCGTTATATAATTTTATGCTAAGGTATAATCACAGTTGACAGATATATACGTACATACAGTTAGGAAACTAAGCCCCTGCGATGAAATTATGACGTTAGCACTGTTATAGCTATAGGGCTGTTACCTTTTTGATATTTAACCGACTTCAAAAATAAAGGAGGAGGTTATCAATTCGGCCTATATATTTCTGTTTGCTTTTTTTTCACAGATACAACACATAAACTGTAAAGTGGCTGAATTAATTTACAACGAATTAAACATAATCGGTTACTTAAAAAAACTGTTCATAAGATTGAGAATATTTTACACTATAAAATTTAACAATAAATTCCGAATTAGTCGTAGTAGACGAAAGTATTTTTCAGTAAATAATTTGTAATTTCTTTTTTTCGAATAAAGGCATATTTATGTAATGGTTATTTTAATATCTATACATATAATAAAATCGTAGGAAAGTCAAAACTGTAGATTGAATATTTTTTTAAAAGAATACTTGGGACAATAGATACCGATGCCAAAAATATAGTTAGTCTACAAACTGAAACAATCGATATTTATTTAACGTGAAGTCATTGACATCACTTTTCTATACTATGTATCTTTGTCATTCAAAATCTGTGGATGTGTCACCCGCTACTATCGATCCCCCTGAATACCCTTATGATTCTCGTAAACACGCTGTTTGTGTGCGTGTGCCATTTCGAACGTTTTGTATGAAGTTTCCTTACTGTATGTATCTGTATATTGTGGTATAATCTAGGCTAGGTCATAGTTAAGGCGCAACGGATCGTAGAATGCAAAATAGAATAGCTGTTTATATCAATCCCGAAAATACCGGGATTAGCCAAGTACAGTCCCGGGATTTTCGGGATCAGAAAAAGGTCGGGATCCCGGGATCCCGGGAATCGGGATCCCGGGATTGTATTCTCTATATATGTTTAAGGCATTATAAGGTGTATGTAAAAAAAGATAATATTTTACGAAAAATTTATTTATCACTCGTCACACTTACACATTAGCATACAAAAATGCTTAAGCCCAGTCTCAAAAAATATACATTTTTATAGGTATTCTTACTATTTGCGTATAAATATTCAACTTTATACATCATTGACTTTTTTATATTTATAGCCTACCTACATCAAAAATACACATTCAAAATCACAAAAAATAATTCATTCATTGAAATAAATACATTTTTCCTTAATAATACAAAAACAATACAGTCTCATAAGATCACACACGAATAAGATACATGTTCAGCAGCGACGTATATAAAAATAAATTATCTGTCTCATTTAAGCTAGCTAGGCATTTGCCTATTGACCGAATGCAAATTAAAATAGGATAGGTTACAGAAATAGGATAATCTCGATATGAATAGCATCAGGAACCGAGTCTTTTTAAATCATTTAATATATATTTACTTAAATATAAAAAGGTTACATAAAATAATAATAGATCTTATCCGTAAATGTTTACACATGGGAGCACCAATAAATCAATAATACAATTTTAAGGAGGGTGAAAACGGTTTAGATTATTATTTATCCTGTATATTACAAAAAAATAATAACAAAAATTTAACACGAGTTACGGCACAGTGAAGGTTCTTATAGAGAAAACACGAAAAAGTATGAATGTAGTTGTCATAAATACAAGGATAAAACTGTCAAACCACACACTTTACTTTAGTGGGCCTTCTTCACAATGGTGTGACAATGGGCAGCGTTTGGTCTACAGTCAACACTATCGCGATTTCTATGATTGTGAAGAATCGTAGATATTTATTCATAATCGCCGTAATGGCGGCAATCATCGACGATCATTTGTTGAGTCAACGCTGCCCATTATGAACGAACCATAATATTGAGGTACTTATTCAATAACATAATAATATGCGAGGACTGTGTTTGTAAATAGCCAATAGTATCGCTTCAAACACTAAACGCTTCAAACTTTAAACTAAATGAAGCAATATGACTGATTTTTACAAACACATTCGTCGCACATTATTGGTGGGAAAGCCCCCTTAGTTTAGGCAATCATGCCCAAGCTTGAGTATTTCCTTCGCGTTGTGTCCTAGCAATTTCCGCTCTAATTCTCCTCTCGTTAAGAGCCGCTTCTCTCAATTCTTTTTCTCTACTCGCTACGGCGTCCATTTGCTCTTTTTGTAGCTTGAGACTGTTTAGTTGCGACTGGAGCGTCGTTATTGTGGAATATGATGTGTTCTTTAACTGTAAAATTATAAGAAAACAAATTGAGATAGGAAATAATTAATAATTGTTATATGCCCTGTATTTTTTTATATTCGACTTTGAATACCTATGTGTTACTTTTTAAAATGAAAAACGTAAAAAAATATTTAATTGATTTAAATGTTTCTAAGACAAATAAAATATACTTTATGAATGAAATATGTCAATCCTATTATAATATTGTTATTTGATATATTTTGATACATATTCCACAGGGCTATTTTGAATAATTCAATGATTCCTATTTTAACAACTAACACTAAAAATAGGTAAATAAATAAAAAAAGATAATAATTTTAATTTAACATTATAGAGAAAGGTATCATAAAACAGTATTTTTTGTTGTAACCAAGTTAATCTTCTTATAACAAACCTGTGTTTCCCTCTCTCTCGCACGCACTTCCTGGTGAAAATTGTCCATTTGACCTAATATCTGCTCCCGTTCCAATACATTTTCTCTCTGTTGTTGTATATTATATTCTATCTTCTCTTCTATTTGCCGTTTTAAAGTCGCAATCACTTCCTGCATTAGTTTACTTCGAGCTTCGCGTTCTTTGGCCCATAACTGAAAAGACCAAAACAAAAATCAAATGTTTTTAATTCTAAAAAATTAAAACGCACTATAATTGACTCTCCTTTAGTGTACATACCTACTCTATTTCTTTGAACCATTGAATATAAAAAAAATTAAAGTACATAATATACATACTAATAGATAATTTTTGGAATTTTCTTTAATGCGGAATCAATTGTAGTAGATTTAAAATTCCATACCTTATCTTGTTTTTCGTTAAGTTGCCTCGCTTCTCCGTCATACATGGTTTCAATGTTCTTCTGTCTTTGTCGCTCTCTCTCTCTGTGCTCTTCTAACTCATGTAAAGCAGCATCTAAGACGCGCTTGTGATTTATCGATTTCTCCTTGTCTGATTCCATATCCTGTAAAATATAGAAACTTGTATGATTTTGTAAACTACAATCCCTCAGATTTCTATTTCCTTAATTCCCTTTATATACTAAACTAGCGACAATGCAATGCTGATACTAAATACACTACAGAAAAACTATGAACGTTGTATATAAAAACATAGCGGCCCGCTCCGGCTTCGAACGGGTATAAAATATATAACCTATGTGATTAAAATCGATCCAGTAGTTTTCATTTATTCATTACTGCCCGTGGCCCGCACGCGTTAAATTTGGAGTAAAACAATCCCCCTTTCCCTATACCATGAAGATTTCCTGCTATCTTTGGAATATCTACATTCATACTACATTTTTACTTATTTACTTTTTACATTTTTAACTATTTAATTTATTTTTACAACATATTACAGAATGTCTTTATAAACAACGTTCACAGCTTTCTTGTCATTAGACAATACAAACATGTTTTCTCTGGAGGTCACTCTTGAAAGAGCGACATACAGTTGTCCATGTGAAAAACAGTCAACGCTCAAATCTAAGCCTGCAACGTTGAAGGTTTGACCCTGCGATTTATTAATGGTCATTGCAAAAGATGTCTTTACCGGAAACTGTACAGTGTACACGTTTAAATTGGAAGGGTAAATCCGATGGTATCAGAGGGATTTGGGGAATCAATACATCTTCTCCGGTACCACATCCTGTGAGTATTGTGCACTCTATTATGAAAGTTTTCAATGATTTTACCAGCAAACGCGTGCCATTGCAAAGTTTAGGTGGATTCAGGTTTCTTAATAAAATAACAGGACAACCTACTTTCAACACCATTTTGTGAGGAGGGAGTCCAGACGGGTTCAAAGAGTTTAGAAATTCTGTAGGAAAATGAACAGCTTCTTCCAAATCGAGAACAGTATCGACCGAGTAATATATTTTCGTCGGCGCATCAATCTTTGAAAGAATCAAGTTATTTACTTTATCTACTTGTTCGTTAGTTGGTGACAGAATCGCTCTTTCTTTAAACCAGGATATTGTCTTATAACTTATGTTATCAATGTCAGGATAGACATTGTTGACTAACTCTTGGATGTTGTCTATCAAAACGCAAAGGTTTTCTAGGTCAATCCTTCCCTCACTTTGTGTTAACTCTCCATTGCCAACTTTTAGCAGCATCTCTGGAAATAGCCTGTTCTCACGCGAAGATGACGAAACCCTCATATTAGTTTTAAGCTCTAATTTATTGACATGTGGCCAAAGGTTTGATCTTTTAAGGCAAGCATTTATTTCGTCAGCACGTGTTCCTCGAGTCACAACTGGTAGGATTTGACGGAAATCTCCTGAGAACAGAATTGTACATCCACCCATAGGTGAATTTTTGTTGCGCAAATCGCGCATTGTCCTATCCAGTGCTTCCACAGACGTCTTGTTTGACATGGTAGCTTCGTACCAGACTATTAATGAGCAGTCACGAATCAATTTTTCTGTATTTCTCTGTTTAGAAACACTACAGACGCTGTTATTATCATCGGTGGCGATTTTCAGCGGGAGTTTGAATGTGGAGTGTGCGGTTCGGCCTCCTTCCAAAAGCGTAGCGGCAATGCCGGATGACGCAACAGCTAACGCAATTTTTCCGATAGATCTCACTTTTTTTAAAAGCAGATTGATTAAAAATTTTTTTCCTGTACCTCCTGGGGCATCAAGGAAAAACAATTTCCCTTCATTGTTATCAATTGTTGATAGTAATGCAGTGAATACTTTTTTCTGATCGATGTTTAATCGTGGCTCATCTTGAGCTATATTTTGTAAAAGTCTCGTTTGATCGTATGATGTTTCCCTTGTGTATTCGGCACTGTTAGTTAAATCTGAGATAGTAGTATTAGCTGGCATCGGCAGCCCAAAATCCTTGATCGATTTACCCGAAAGTAATTGCACTACTTTGTTCAATTCCAATAATGCTTCGTCAAATATGTTTTGATCATATTGTACATATCTGAGTTTAACTCTCACCGTCGCTGAATCAGAATATCACTGGCCATATTTTCTTGAAATTTATTCCATAGATTAACAGAATCAGTTACTTGACAAAACACTACTATGACGGCAAATAAATATCTTAATGATGTAGCTGAACTACAAACAGCTGCTTCTGATAATGTGTTTTCCCAATGAGAATCGTCTTCCAAGAGCCCCATAGCTTTGCATGCTGCTTGATAGGTATTGTAAATAACACCTTGTACAGTTCTTAGGTGTGCAAAGGATGTCGGGCCTTTTACAATATGCAGTAACATTCTCAGATAAAAGCATTCGCTGTTGTTGGGATGAACCACGTAGACTCTGCCAAGAGCATCCGTTTTTTTTACTCCGGGGAAACCATCAACCGTAGTACCTTGTTTTCGCCGTTGAAAAGTTTTAGAACTCTGGTTCCATGTATAGTAACCTGGAACTCTGTCATATGTCAATGTTTTCGCGAAATCATCTTGTGCACATAACTTGAAGAATGCTGTCAATGTTGTTATTAACAACCGCGGGTTATTAACAACTTCTTGTATATTGTTCTCTGTGAAATATACTCTTTGTCCATTTTCTAAATGAACTGCAAGGTGGACAATTGTGGGAGCTCGGTCGTGCACTTCAAATGATAAAATCCTCCATACAGCTTCATAGCTGCAGATGTAACGTCCAGACTGATATTTTTCCACTTCATTTGATGATTGTATGCTGAAATTGGCTTGATCACTGCCTTTATTAATGTACTTAGTAACATATTGAATTGACTTTATTGAATTGCACAACTCTACGTTGATGTGGGCATCAAAAATTTTCAAAAGGAGCGGATTATAGGGAACGATCCATCGGTTATCAATATCATGGTTTCGGACGGTAGCATTTTGCCCACCCTGTTCTGGCGATCGTCGACGATATTTGGGATATCCGTCATCGCTAGTACTTGTTTGAGTTTGGAACGACTTCGGAAATTTTTTGCTGCATTTAGAATCTCGCATACATGGAGAATTCGGGTTTAAAGTCCCGCAAGGGCCGTGTACCATATGTTTCTTTACGATTTCGTACAGGATAGGATCTTCATCTTTATCTGGTAATTCAGCTGAAATAACCCTGTCAATTTGGTTTGGTCTAATTTTGTTCACTAACCACACCAACAGGTGTACATGTGGCAAGCCACGTTTCTGCCATTCTATTGTGTACATATGACAGCGCGGCGGACCGAATATATGAGACTTGTTAATGAGGTGCAGGAGTTTCTGTACTTTTAAATGGAAGACTCTGTTAACTATGTCGTATCTGTCTTGTGGAGTTAAATTGGTGTTAATATTTTCTTTGATTTCCGGCCAATTTGGGTTACATGTTGCAGTTATAAATAAATCAGGTTTGCCGTAATTTCTTACGTAAGTCATGGCGTCTTGCGATTTTTCATGTAAATATCGAGGTCCACCTGTGAATGATGAAGGTAGTATAACCAACTGCCCAATGCTGTTGTGGTGTTCATTCGCCTGTAAAGCATCCTGAAGATGAACGTAATTTTCAGCTCTCAATTTAGTTTGATTATTACGGATGTAGGCCAATCTCTCAGATTCAATTTTCGCATATTGATCTACCAAGTATTGGTTTGTTAACATTCCATATCTAAGCAAAGTATTGAAATTGTTACGTCTTGTCATTATACGGTACTCGGTAGCAATAGTAGTTCATACATAACACTGTTTTACGCAGAGGTGTACCACCGATTGGGTCAACTTGAGAAATATTAATGGCATAACCATTTTCTCCACGACAATCAAATCGAAAGGATATTGGAAACGAAATCAAAGGATATTCTAAGCTGTCATAAGATCTGTGTAACTCTGAAATTTTTTGCAAATTATCATCACGACTATGCAATACAATATCTCTTTTGTCAAATTGCTGTCCAGCTATCACCACTGCTACTTCACTCGTGGAAGGCGCATTGTATCGTCCTTTGTGTTCTCCAACAGGAACTTTATTTGTATGGATTACGACATTAAAGTCAGGAGTATCTGCTGGAACACTCTCAATTGCAGTTTTGAAAGACTGTATGTAGCAATTATGAGAATGTAACATATCTTGGAGAGATCTAATCAAATCTCTATCAATTGGCTGTGCAACACTTGTACACCGCGTAGATGCTTGTGTATCTGGATATGCAATAAAATATATTTGCAGAAATTTGTGATCATCGGGTCGAAGTGGTAGCAAGCTCCCAGCTAAGTGGTACACTTGCCCTTGAATTTTAAATGTAGGCATGAACCCACGCTCAACGACTTGCTTACTCTTAAAAGAGGTCATTTGAAATGCGTTATTATAACGGCGTATATTGCGCATGAATTGCTTGGATTTCTGATGATCACCCGTAAGAAGAGAGTGCAGTGGTTCAGGTGGAGGGAGAACTTCTTCTAATTTAACTTTTCCTTGTAAGCAACACATGCCTTTCGATTCGTCCTTGAATTTCAATGCCAAGCAATGTTCACACACTACTGACATAGTAATTAGTAACTCGTGCTGATGATTCTCTGGCTCTCTGTATTTGAAGTCTTTCCCTATCTCGGCTGCGGTGAACCTCACGCTCTACTGAAGACTCTCTCTCTCTCTCAGCTCTATATCTATCCCGAAGCTGACTGAGGCGAGCCTCACGCTCTACTGACGATCCTCTCTCTCTCTCAGCTCTATATCTATCCCGAAGCTGACTGAGGCGAGCCTCACGCTCTACTGACGATCCTCTCTCTCTCTCAGCTCTATATCTATTCCGAAGCTGACTGAGGCGAGCCTCATGCTCTACTGACGATCCTCTCTCTCTCTCAGCTCTATATCTATTCCGAAGCTGACTGAGGCGAGCCTCACGCTCTACTGACGATCCTCTCTCTCTCTCAGCTCTATATCTATTCCGAAGCTGACTGAGGCGAGCCTCACGCTCTACTGACGATCCTCTCTCTCTCAGCTCTATATCTATCCCGAAGCTGACTGAGGCGAGCCTCACGCTCTACTGACGATCCTCTCTCTCTCTCAGCTCTATATCTATTCCGAAGCTGACTGAGGCGAGCCTCACGCTCTACTGACGATCCTCTCTCTCTCAGCTCTATATCTATCCCGAAGCTGACTGAGGCGAGCCTCACGCTCTACTGACGATCCTCTCTCTCTCTCAGCTCTATATCTATCCCGAAGCTGACTGAGGCGAGCCTCACGCTCTACTGACGATCCTCTCTCTCTCTCAGCTCTATATCTATCCCGAAGCTGACTGAGGCGAGCCTCACGCTCTACTGACGATCCTCTCTCTCTCTCAGCTCTATATCTATTCCGAAGCTGACTGAGGCGAGCCTCACGCTCTACTGACGATCCTCTCTCTCTCTCAGCTCTATATCTATCCCGAAGCTGACTGAGGCGAGCCTCACGCTCTACTGACGATCCTCTCTCTCTCTCAGCTCTATATCTATCCCGAAGCTGACTGAGGCGAGCCTCATGCTCTACTGACGATCCTCTCTCTCTCTCTCAGCTCTATATTTATCCCGAAGCTGACTGAGGCGAGCCTCACGCTCTACTGACGATCCTCTCTCTCTCTCAGCTCTATATTTATCCCGAAGCTGACTGAGGCGAGCCTCACGCTCTACTGACGATCCTCTCTCTCTCTCAGCTCTATATCTATTCCGAAGCTGACTGAGGCGAGCCTCACGCTCTACTGACGATCCTCTCTCTCTCTCAGCTCTATATTTATCCCGAAGCTGACTGAGGCGAGCCTCACGCTCTACTGACGATCCTCTCTCTCTCTCAGCTCTATATTTATCCCGAAGCTGACTGAGGCGAGCCTCACGCTCTACTGACGATCCTCTCTCTCTCTCAGCTCTATATCTATTCCGAAGCTGACTGAGGCGAGCCTCACGCTCTACTGACGATTCTCTGTCCCTCTGAACCGTATGCCTATCTCGATCCCGGCTGCGGCGAATCTCACGCTCTACTGAAGATTATCTCTCTCTCTCAGCTCTATATCTATTCCGAAGCTGACTGAGGCGAGCCTCATGCTCTACTGACGATTCTCTGTCGCTCTGAACCGTATGCCTATCTCGATCCCAGCTGCGGCGAATCTCACGCTCTACTGAAGATTATCTCTCTCTCTCAGCTCTATATCTATTCCGAAGCTGACTGAGGCGAGCCTCATGCTCTACTGACGATTCTCTGTCGCTCTGAACCGTATGCCTATCTCGATCCCAGCTGCGGCGAATCTCACGCTCTACTGAAGATTATCTCTCTCTCTCAGCTCTATATCTATTCCGAAGCTGACTGAGGCGAGCCTCATGCTCTACTGACGATTCTCTGTCGCTCTGAACCGTATGCCTATCTCGATCCCAGCTGCGGCGAATCTCACGCTCTACTGAAGATTATCTCTCTCTCTCAGCTCTATATCTATTCCGAAGCTGACTGAGGCGAGCCTCATGCTCTACTGACGATTCTCTGTCGCTCTGAACCGTATGCCTATCTCGATCCCAGCTGCGGCGAATCTCACGCTCTACTGAAGATTATCTCTCTCTCTCAGCTCTATATCTATTCCGAAGCTGACTGAGGCGAGCCTCATGCTCTACTGACGATTCTCTGTCGCTCTGAACCGTATGCCTATCTCGATCCCAGCTGCGGCGAATCTCACGCTCTACTGAAGATTATCTCTCTCTCTCAGCTCTATATCTATTCCGAAGCTGACTGAGGCGAGCCTCATGCTCTACTGACGATTCTCTGTCGCTCTGAACCGTATGCCTATCTCGATCCCAGCTGCGGCGAATCTCACGCTCTACTGAAGATTATCTCTCTCTCTCAGCTCTATATCTATTCCGAAGCTGACTGAGGCGAGCCTCATGCTCTACTGACGATTCTCTGTCGCTCTGAACCGTATGCCTATCTCGATCCCAGCTGCGGCGAATCTCACGCTCTACTGAAGATTATCTCTCTCTCTCAGCTCTATATCTATTCCGAAGCTGACTGAGGCGAGCCTCATGCTCTACTGACGATTCTCTGTCGCTCTGAACCGTATGCCTATCTCGATCCCAGCTGCGGCGAATCTCACGCTCTACTGAAGATTCTCTCTCTCTCTCAGCTCTATTTCTATCCCGAGCCTGACTGAGGCAAGCCTCACGTTCCGTTGACGATTTACATTAATGAATAATATTTGTCCAAAATAGTTCCTAAAACATGACATAATTCTTAACACAAAAGTTAACAAAATCACCATTTAAATTTTATAGTAATTACAAAATAACATTACCTTAAATAAAGCTCTCCTGATTCTCTCTAACATTTTTAAATCCAAGCTTATTTCGTTCAAAACGGATAACACTTTTTTCTTAAGCTTAAATTTATGTAGACCCATGTTGATAATACTTGTGTCTCTTTCTGCCAAGAGCTTTAAATGTTCTCTTTCTCTTTCATTCGATATAAACTGCAGTTCATCGAGAATCATTCTTTCTTTCTCTTCAAATGTTCGCAATTTCTTTACAGCTGTCTCTTTCTCACTTAATTCTGCTATTTGTTCTTCAAGACCACTTCTAAGCTCCTGTGAAATCAGAAAAATTGATTATTCACAATTTCATTGTAGCCATAGTCGTGGCAGTGAATTAGAATAGTATTTTATTGGCATTTTTATAACAGAACAAAAGTCATACAAATTATAAACTAAACCTTTACATAACAATTTATAAATAAAAATTATATCTATGCACATGGACGTATAAAAAAAGACGGACGCCGTTTTACGAACAAACAACGTGAAGCCACCGTAGTAAGCTAGCGATCGTGTAAAGACAATGAACACGCACACACTCTCATCATAGTAAGCTAGTCGGCCGCCATTACGTCGTGAACTACCGACTGATTAACTGCGTCACTGTTTCATAAAAAATATTTAAAATGCCGTCTTGCGTGGCTAAATGGTGTCGCAACAGTACAATTTTAAATAACAAAACACAGGGGATTACATTCCACAGGGAAGCAAGTTATTTCTTTTATGTTTTATGACAAAATTATTACGGCAAAATTTGTAGAAAAAAATACAGCCGCCATTGTCATCAGGACAGCTGTTGCCGTAGTGTTGCCATTATTTCAAAATTTCATTCTCCCAAAAGTCGGGGAGTTGATGTAAAGTTAATTAATTTTAAAATTATGATAAAATAATTTCATACAAAATGCGAATTTGTTTTTGCATTTTCTTCTCACAAAAACATGTATACTATGCTAACCCTTATATAACAACCATATTTAAAAAAAATATCACAGCCAATTAATACTGTCTACGACATCTGTTATAAGACAGTTAATTTGAAAATTTCAAGTGTATGTATACTGAAATCGTATGAAGCATGTTTCCTATTTGTTTGGTTATAAACTGACATTTTATTTTATTTATTTTAATAATAATTAAGGAGACATTACCTCTCCACCCCCCAATATTGGTTGAACAAGTTTTATTACATTTTCCTTTGGTTTCGCGTCCAGTGGTTGATTCGTCAAAGCTAAATAGTAATTGTATGTATGCATAGGTTCTAATAGTTAGAGTACACATAAAAAAGTATAACAAATTGAAAAATAAAAATACTTAAGTGTGGGGTAATTTTATTGCATCTGGCAATCAACCTGGCACACACACACATGGATGTGTCGCCGCCATAACTAGGCTTCACTCAATGTTTAGGCGATACTCCGTCCGTCTTTTTTTATACGTCCATTTCTATGCATATATAATAAAATTGTAGAAAATGTGTAGGTAAGCGCAAAACCCGAGAACCGCTCTACCAATTTGGCTAATTTTATTTTAAGAGAACAATGTCTGCCAGAGTAGCTAGTTAATGATAAATCTTTCTGATTTTATTATTGTACAATTCTTAGACATTTTTCACTTATAAAAACACAAGACAATAATTATTATGGTTAAATGTAATGAATAGAGAAAGGAAAACCTGTCACACAAAGACATGGGTCAATATTAATTATTAACAGACTATATGTTGTACATTAGTAAAAGATACAATACCCTCATTTGCAGCTCTTTCTCTCTAAGTCTTTGCTCTTCTAGCTGTATTTGCTTCTGCAAAGCCTCATCTCTCTCTTGCAGTATCTTGCGGGTTTCCTCATCATCCTTTTTCTTTTGTACCTCTTTTTCCACTATTTGTTCAAGCCTGAAAGAAATAGAAAATAGTTAGACAGACAAAACAACATTTCAAATACACATCTTAAAATTATATATGGATTTTTTCATTTTGTTTCTCTGTAACATGACAATCTGTTTCTTAGACAACAGGCTAATTTTCATTGAGAAATTTCTTCCAATAATGATTTTAGAAAAATAATCCAATAAATGAATAAACATCCCATTGTACTAAACTAACAAATAACATTATTAAAAATATTTAATATTACCAAGCTGACTTCAGTTTTCCATTAGCCATATAAGATGAAGCGGCTCTCAACTCTGGTTGCCTCAACCGCCAGGCATGATACAATTTTAATTCTGCTTCTTGCTTCCTCAGTTGTTCTTCTTTTTCCATTATACCTTGATTTATTTCTTGCAGAGTTGATGTTGGTACTTTGTTGAGGTAGGAACTAGGAATAAAGTACTTAAATAAAAATACTATTTAAATAGATCCAAAACCTTGAAAATTATAGTATGTTGTTTTTACGTTTAATTTATTCAAAAGAATCAACAATATTGTTTTCATAATACTTTTACTAGATGACTTAAAATTATATGAAAGATCCAAATTTAATTAGAAACAATTTGTTTAATGAAGAGTGAAATATAAATAGAAAATTTAAAAAAAATATACTAACCCATTTTTAAATAACTTTGGTTGTGCAGCTAAAGCTTTCAACTCCTGCTGATATTGCATATTTTCTTGGAACAACATTAATTCAAGTTTCTTACGTCTTTCTTCCAATTGCCTGAAAACATCACAAAATTATTTGAAATACCCTTGGATTAAATGAGAAATCAAACTTTATAATAGTTTATATTGGGGAAATAAAATAATCAAACAAACATTAGACCACTGCTTCTGCCTTTATAAGTAGAAAATAAGGAGCAGAACACAAACTCATTGGCTTTAATTTTTTTTTTGTAACTCTGTGCCGCAGAACACAGGTAAAAGCACTGATTAATTTATTCACTTAAAAAGATTTCATGAATAATAACAAATGTGAGGATTGTTGAATAATAAAGTCAATTATCAGAATACAGCAAAATCCAGCAATAACTATAACAACATTTACATTATTTTACTTACGCTGCTCTTATCTTTCTTTCGCTCAACAGTTCAGCTTCTCGTTTAGCCTTTTCGTAGTATCCTTCAGTTGTCCACTGTTCATGGTGTCTTGATTTGTTTGTGTTCTTCTCAAAATAATTGGCAACCTTCTTTAATTCTTCAGCACGACGAAGTTCATTGTCCCGCTTTTGCGCTGCTAGAGCTTGCAACTGCCACTGTGGTTTTGGTCGCAACATGATCTAAAAATATAAGATATACATTGTAAATTAAGTGTATCAGTAATAAAGCCTGTGTGAGAATATTTTACACATTAGGTAATTAAATAAACAAACTATATACTAACAGTTTTTATTTCAATACAAACTATTTTGTGAAACATACCTGTTACTATGTAGACCAAATAATAAATATATTCTTCAAAGGATACGGTGACTAATTCGTGAGATCAATAATGTTTCACAGTTGACTGTGCACGATGAGACCTCAAGTAATTATGACTATACTTGGTCGTTGGTTACTTGCAAAAACCTTGCATTCGGTTATGATCGCGTAGGCGCTAAAACGGTCGAAATTGGAGCATGAGGTCAGTCAGTTGATTAAATTACATTCAATTCACTTCCTGACCAAACCGTTTTTAGTTAACTATCTTCAATCACGATACATGTAGCATTACATAAAATCAGTTCAAATTTCTATGAAGAAAACGGTCTCCGCTTGTCAAAATATGTTGTTTATTTTGTCATAGAAACGTCAAGCGCTAATCGTGTTGCTAAGCAACGGAATCGAACAGATTAAAAACGTGGTGACATAGAAAAAAATAATCTCCTTTCTTTTCAATAACGAATAATAACTTCAAATAACCAATATTTTTTATGAATTTTATGAGTATGCGTAAACTGCAAAATAATTTCGCCTGGATTAAAGTGAGATTCAATTGTTCAATAGCACTTTATCATAATAATTTTTCAGGCGCTATTCTTTTTAAGTAAACTAAGGATTTATAATATATTACGAAACGGCAAATATTTTAACAGTACTTTCAATGTAGATAGTTGTATCTATGAAGAGCAACTTAAATTTTCAAAAAACAACTACCTATGATTGATTTTTGTAGAACGTCTTGCATGCCGGCAAGAAACGATGATTTAATTCGGACGCAGTCGCGGGCATCTACTAGTATTTTATTATGTAGAACTACATAATAATATTTTGAAATGTGTTAAAAAAATAGGCCCATTAATGTTCTTATAAAGACAGAAATGTTTTGTTTATAAATCAACATTTAAAGTAGTATTAAATTAGTATAAAGAAACGCATATGTAATAAGCTTTCAAAGCTCTTGTTTCTACTGAAGCGACCGCAAGCATACGGCCTTCAAGGTGATAGCGGGTCACATTCCGGCGCGAAGAGTGAGATAGCAAGAAACATCCTGCTCGTACATTGTAGTAGAAGAAAAGTTAATGTTGCCCGTTTTATGGATCTGTTTACCATTTTGGAAGAAATTGTTTATTTTACAGGACATGATTTTTTCTTTTGGTATTCATCAATCTATATATATTTATAAAATGTAAAGTATTATCGAATATACAAATAAATATTCAGATTTGCTCAAAAAAAAATTGTTTACATATTTTTAAAGTGAAACTTTTATTACATCGTCTCAAACTTTTTGGTCTTTGTAGCGCATGTCGCGTGACGGTCGGCTGCCGAGTAGGTATAAAGCAGTGTTCGGAGTCATTATCGTACAAATACGATAATTTTGTGCCTAAGTTTCACTTTTACCGTGGTTTCATAAAACCACACAACATTTTTTTTTAGTTTTAGGTTTATCTGCGTCTGATAGTATTTATTCGAAAAAGGTTGTTAAAACTATCTTTTTGACTTTATAAAGTCATTTTGTGTTCTGAAAATTTAAATGAATTTAGTTAAATCAGATACAATGCACATTATAAATATTATTTATGGAAGGTTGAAGGAATTTAAGTATACGTTCGATTGCAGAATATTTAAATAAACAATCCACATCATGTCGAATTTAATTAATATTTTGGTATAGGTAACTAACATGTTTTTTAACAAAGTTTTAAATTTTGTTTGTTAAACAAATCATATAAATACAACGCCACGATAACAAAAACAATCAATAGATAAATAATTAAATATATTTAACGGAACCATTTCATCCATCTAAAGAAGTTTATTTCATTAGATATATTACATACAACATACCTCATAATACCTTAAAATGAGTTCTGTGTATGCTAATGTCTCTTTACGACTTTTTTAAATTAAGAAATAATAAAACTACCATTTCAAAGTAGGCTTTTACGATGTCGAAGTATAAACTGGCAGCACTGGGCGCCGGCAGTCAGTGCAACGGAGCACAGCAACGGAGGCTGCGCTTGCGCATGCTTATCGCTATACATATTCGGTTACAACTTTCTAAATTCAAACATTTTTCAAATATTCAGATGTACTACAAATAAATAGATCGTGTTATATATTGTGTTTTCAAGTGTTTTAACGTTATTCAAAGTGTTCAATCAAATAGAACTTGTGTCTACTTACGATTGGTATCATTTTTTTGGTCTACTTGTCCGAGTGTAACAATCGAGTTCCAAACCAAGAAATGGGTTTATAATTGGTCTAAATCAAAGGTTGGGATGGTATGTATCATTATAACTACATTACTGAGGTGTTAAGATAAATTTGTGTGTTAAAGAATAATATAAACGTGAAGCGGTATTATTGTACCTTTACATAACTAGTTTATATAACTAGGATATATAAAAGTTTAAGATACCTATAGCGTGATGCCGCTAACTATGTTGTTCGTGGAGTCAATACATCTTTGACAGTTGTAGAAGTTCATTAAACTCTATATGAAAGCGCTAAACACCATTCATAAAGATATATGAGCAAGCGAGTGAAACCGCGTGTAGATAAGGCTTGTTTTATATCAATGTGTGCATAGTTCCATCATTGTACCTTACGATCCGTCTGTATGTAAGCATTTCCCATAAGATGTACGTATATATATATATATATATACGTACATCTTATATATATATATATATATACTAGCGGTCCGCCCCGGCTTCGCCCGTGGTACATATGAAAAATAGATGTTGGCCGATTCTCAGACTTACCCGATATGCACAGAAAATTTCATGAGAATCGGTCCACCCGTTTCGGAGGAGTATGCAGACTAACATTGTGACACGAGAATTTTATATATAAGATATATATATATGGGTGATTATACAAAAATGGGGTAACTCGATGTCATCAGCCAATTTAAACAAAGTCTTATTATATTTTATTCACATAACAATCTATTTTAAAACAATGAAGCGTCCTTTATTTGGTCACTCAATTTCACTTCTTTATTTAAAATACAAATGAATAAAAAAAATAAATTAATGCTTCAAACGTCAGTACTTTGGCATGTCACAACTCCGAAAACCAACAATCAAGTGACTATCGTTTAAACATTATCATCGATTTAAGAAAACTTACTAATTCACTACAATCTTTGATGTACATAGTATTATATACTACAACTTTCATAACGCAATGTTTTCCATTTTATTTAAAAAATAAAATTAAACTTTGTCATCGTTTTCACTAGTCAGTCCGTTGTGTGTTTTTTAAATTTGAAATTCTCGCTAAATATCACCAAGTCGAGGTCAAATCCCTGTCTAAGTATTAATGTTGGTAATGAAGTTACTTGTGCACCGCATATTTTGACGGCCGTCATAACTGTACCAGCGCTAGGGTTGTGTTTGTCCTCTAAAATCTTGCTGCGCCAGTCAACATTTCAGTCCTATGGTGAGTCGTTATTTTATTGTTAATCTGATTTTTATTTTCATTTATAAATGGTTAACTATTATTTGTAAAAATATAGTTTGTTGATATTAGAAATTAGGCAAAAAAACATAATTTGTGATTATAACCTCATATTAAGTCCCTTTTCATCAATCCGCTGGCATCAGTCCTTTGTCAGATATCGTGCCAGGGGACTGACGCGACCCCATAGTACTGATGATTCAGTCGTTTTTGAGAACTTTTATCTTGATTGCTATTGGTATAAGCATTTCTATTTTATATTTCAGTTTAAAACATCATGCGCCACGCTAAAAGAAACTGAATTTGACTAGGGAAGAAACATTTAAGAAAGAGTAGCAAAGAAAAGAGCTATTGAAACAAACTACTAATAATTTTATTAAAAAGATCTTATTTTATTTTAATTATTGATTTTGATGCTTTCAGGGCATAGCTTTTTATATTTATCAGATAAATACGTATACGTATAATACTGTGAAGTAAAATTACCTCAAAATAACATAAAAGTTAATTAATATACTTAATAACATTATAAAAATGTCAAGGGGCTCTTATGAAAACTCAGATGAGACTTTCATTCGAGCCTTTGGTTTTTAATTTTACTATAATTAGTACTTTTAACATAAATATTGGTAGATTTTTAGGGCTCCGAACCTCAAAAGGAAAAAACAGAACCCTTATAGGATCACTTTGTTGTCCGTTTGTCTGTTAAGACGTTTTTTTTGGAACGCGTGGAGGTATCAATCTGAAATTTATATTGGATACTCAAGATTAAGAACCCTTGGGGCTGTAAAAAAATCAAACTTATAACGCAACGCAATCAAAAGATACCTACATCCGTTAATACTGCAAATTTCCGCAAAATTCAATATTCGCAAGGGAATAAAAAAACACACAGGATGCTTGCCGTGTATACAGTCTACTATAAACTATATAGTCTACTTGGTAAATAGCAACGTCTTATAACACATATAAAGGTAAATGGCTAAAAGTGTAAATTTTAAGTTACAAACATAATAAAAAATAGGTTTGTTAGGACTCCAACTCGTACTTGGCCGTTTTTTTGTTTCTATTGTTTGTAAATTACTTGAAATATCAAGTAAAACTAAGTCAAAGTAGTAAAAGTTAAGTAAGAGAGTAAGAATATTCACGTAGCGTTAAATATCAGAAGGCTGTTTTGAAACTTGAGACATTGTTTTTTCCCAGTATCACATATTATTAATTATCATTTTTAAACGTAACTAAGTGATTTTAATACTTAAAAGACATGTGCCATTATTAAAACTGAGAGATTTGTAGTAATTTTCATTCAATTTCTTTAAGAATATTACAAAATTGTGTTTTTTATCAGTACCATGTTAGCCTCGTCAGTCCCCTGGAGGCCAATTCCAGAAAATTTAAAATATCTCACAATCTACTTAAAAAAGTGGCTGGCCCGATTTGGAACAATATATTCATTAGATTAGCTATCATATACACCCTAATTTGTAACAATCTGATATAAAAAATATAGTAAACAAAATATCCTCAAAAGTTACCCCATTTTTGTATAATCACCCATATATATATATATATATATATATATATATATATATATATATATATATATATATATATATATATATATATACTTACATAATACATATGTATAGGACGTCTACTCACGATATCAAACTGTTAAAAATGTTATTTTTATCGTTATACTTACAGAATTGTATGTATATATTTCATGATGTAAATACTTATCTGTTTATAATTTAATTATAAGTAAGTAAATCAAATTGTATAATGCAGCTAATAATAATTACAATCACGAAGAAAAATGAAAAAAAAAATGTATTGATTTGAAAATCCGTAAGTTTGATCGATACCTATTATATTGCCTTATTTTAAAACAAAACTTGTAATGATCTAGAAATATCTAGAATGTAGCTATGTAGGATATCCTATATAGCACTGCAAGTGAAGCTAAGTTCCACAAACGTTACAAAACGAATTAAACGCGCGCAAAGTTCAGTCGCTATCTAGAGCTTTGCTCACGAGTCGACTTTGGGTAAATTTTAATTAACAACGTATTGTATCTAAATGAGGCAATCATCTTACAAATACTTGAGAATTTTACGTAATTCAGATGTTAAATTAGGTTTTATTGTGTCACAATAAAACCTAATGTGACAATGGTGTTATTTTGCATTACTTTTTCAAATTTCAAAAAAACACCACGAATTTTTTTTTCAGATTCACTCAAAGATTATAATATGAAAACAAAAATTTGTATTCATGCATTTTTTTACTAGGTAATTATTCTGAAGTGATCATTCTGATTTTGGACTTGACGAAAGACAATAGATTATTTTAATCAATTTTGAAACTCATCAAAAGTGATATTTTGATAAGTAGGCATATCGTTTCAGTGTACACTGTACATAGAGCATTAATAGCGCAAACAATTTTATGCAATTTTGAATTTACATAACATAACCACAAACGTTCACATTCACAATTGCTAATGACTTGTAAAAAGTGCTCCTTGGAAACATAAAACGAAATACAAATTACAATTTTAATTTCTAGACGATCGTAACAGGTAGCAATGTGATTTTATAAGCCATCATCGCATCAAGCGGTTCGCCGCGGGCTCGGCGCACGCGCATGCCTCTAAAGGATATTTATTATACACGTAAAAGTACTCACTATGATCATTCTGACGTGTAATAATAGCGTTCATTACTTGTGAAATAAACTCCTAGATTGTGTTAAATTCCATTTCCGTTATTTCGTTTATTGAAAGTATATAAAATAAATTGGAAAGTAGTTTATTTTATATTTATGATTTTTGCGAAGTCAATATGTATTCTCAAGTTGTCTTCGATAAGATTTTTAGTTTTTATTGTTTCCTTCATTTCCCTACCCTTATAAGCCGGGCCTCTACAAATAATATCTGATACATTTAATTATGAAAAGGATAATGGTAAAATTAACAAAACTATTATCATTGGTAAATAATTGTAATCAAATAACGTACCGACAACCTATCAAAACCAAGATATTAATTTACACTGTCCTTTGTAATGTAATTGATTTAAATCAGCTTTATCTTCAACTGCTTCAAAGCAAGCCATATGCGTAAGGATACAGAGGTCATACCATTGATTGATTAGTCCTTCATTAGGAGAGCTTTATTGATTCCATGTATCGTGCGTAGATAATCGGCTTTACAGCGACGTGTCGTTCGTTAATTCAGTATCTATTAGTTCCACCGAATTCCACCAGCACAACAGACGTGATGAGAACTCGCCGGCGACTATTTTGTTTCCAACGTGCGGTAATCAAACATAATAATTACGGAACGGAGATCCGATATGCGTGACGGTCGAGTTCCTCTGTGGGACTCCATAAAACTTATGGATAATTCTTTACTCTTTTGTTTTACCCACAGTTTATCGACGCTCCTCTCAACAGATAAAGGGGACCGACTGGTTATTAACAGCTTTAGTATTAATAAAATACATATTAGTTTAATTTCAATTTCAGTTGAATTTTGTATCTGTTCTCATACCAAAAATAAATTAATTATCTCCTTAATGTAACCTATTAAAGTCAATCATTAAATACCAGTTCGACAGGGAAACATATTGATAAGGAAATGCATATATATAACACTTGAATTACACAGATCGCCGTAAAATCAGAACGTACAGACATTAAACATAAAACATCGCTTTCCAACAATAAAGATTGAACATTTATTATTATACAAGGTCCTTACCACCACTTCAGCAAATCATCTCTACAATTTGATTTAACAATTGTCAGTTACTCAACAAATGTGACTAACAACTTACGAACGCACCATTAAAATATTACCTTCATATGCGTATTACGTACCCACATTACGTACTGAACAATAGGCCTAACAAAGGTGGAAAAAATAAAGAATATTCAGATTGTTCACAATCACGCCACCTCACGTGCGCCTAATGATGGCAGCATACGCACTTAGAATTTCAAATCTTGCCCATCTGGCTACTGGTTAAGAGGAATAGCTCCAGGCTAACAAACCAAATTTCACTACATTACACGAGCATTAAAAGTTTCCTGTCAGGTTTAACATAGACATTCGTATGAGCTTTGTGCCGTTATACCTTCGAGTTAAAAATGATAGTTTGTCTTTAGGCCAGCGTCATATTATATAATACATGGGTTACAAAAGAACATTGGATTTAGTTTTTCTGGGCTTTATAGTTTATACCAATATGTATCAATTTAGTTGGATTATAATAGAGCTCTCATATAACTCTTTCAGAGCTGACACACAAAACAGTATTTAAATTATTAATGATTTTGTTTTATAAACAATCATTATCGCGGCATTGTTTGATGGATCATATGTTTTCATTACCTTTCACATAATATTATAAAAAAGTATCTTCGATTAATATATAGATAATAAATAAATAAAATCATTTGAGAAGTTGATATTTAGTACTTACAATTGGTAAATACAACTGATGAGCAAATCTATCTTTAATTTTTATTATATTGAATTCAGTTTAAATATATATTTTGAGGTTAAAGTAAATTTTCTATTGTTGTGTTAATTTAGTTGCAAACTACTTAGAATTCAGCAGGCTTATAATGTGCGCGTGCGCTCACAATGCCTAATACTTGAGCAAGTGAAGAATAATCGATTTTGTAAATGTGTTTTGAAGTTAAAGCTCTTTGTATTGGCGTTTGTAGAAAGAGCCAACGGTTCCAATATTTGATATTGTATTTAATGTTCAACTTTATATTTTCGAATAGGTATACAGTATAACTGTTTAAACACTAAAGGCATTTTTCATTATCGGTGTTTACATAAAATTTATGACAATCAATTAAACACAATATTTACTCTTCTATTGAAGAGTTTGAAATCGTTTATATAGTATAATCAGTTTGTAGGTCAATGAATTTTTTTTTCATAAATCTGCATACATATATCTATGTATATTGGGAGATTTGTACATCACTATTATGGTGATGGATCAGTAAATCAATTTCAGCTCGATAGTTACTATGTTAAACTCATATACCTACCTATATACATATAGGGATATACTCGTAAATCGTAATCATAAACAGAGAGTTTATGATATTCCACTCTTTTACAACTTTATTAACAACTTTAATGTTTACTAGACATGATTGGATTGGGTGTGTAAAATAATGTATAAAACAAAGTAAGCTAATGAGTAAAATTAACCCTTCCCGTATTTTCGTAGTGGATTGCGTTCCTTATAATATTTTTCAGTACCTATATTAACACATAATAAGGTTCCTACAGATTGTCTGAACAGTACGTAAGTAAAACATACATAAAATAGTGTTAAACATACCTACTTAAATATATGAAAATATATGTATATGGTTAATCTAAAAATCAAATATAATATATTATCATCACAACGTACGATATACGTATTTATACCTACTATGGGAGCGTTCGGCGCGTATGGATGTCAAACTAGTGTGAGCTTTTACTCATCCAAACTTAACATTAGCTAGCGTGGTGGATTGGAGCCAAAAAACATATAGAAATAAATTTAATTATCTTAATACTTTATACTTACAGCTCTACATACCTCGATCCTAATAAAAATTACCCATATGTTATAAATTCCCATGATATTCGCAAACGCAAAGCGAATGATAGCTGTTCTTCGAATGTGTAATAAATTCCTTACTAAGAACCGTTCGAAGTCAGAGACGGTAATGATTTATGTTGTGAATATACACTTTCTCACATAAACCGGATTAATGATTTTTTTTATCTTTGCACCTCTTAGCAATGAGTGCATCGCTGATCTAATATTATTTGTTAAGTTCTGTATGAATGCTCGTTGTTAGGTAGGTATAACGTGGTATAACTTACTATGTATACGCTAAGGGGTTTGGACTCAGTTTGAGCCTTGCAATATAAAATATAGAAACAATGCCATTTGGAATTGCATAGTGATATAACACTAATAAAAGTAGGTGCACTGTACATTATACATAATATGTAAAATTAGGGTTTTCAAAGGCATAATATTGCATTACATATTATTATTATGATAATAAATATTCGCATATTAATACCTATACCTATACCTAGTCAATATGCTATAACAGTATGAAACGAAAAAGCTCGTAATAAACATATTCACCATGTCTTGAACAAATGGTTTCTACAAGCAATTATAAGACGTGGAAAATATTACCATAATTAATATAAAGACAGTTTAACGACAAGAATTATGTTTTGTGTTATTTTAAATTTAGCACTGTTTATTAATATTTTTATGGCACATAATATTTTATGGCTTCGGAGTTATTTCTGACGAAATTACCTCACGTTAAAGGTACAAACTGAACATTAAATTAAAATTTAGTTGTAATTATTATTTAAAATATTGCATTATATATCTTACTTTTCATTCACAGAAAATTGTTTACTGATTTATAAATATTTTTCCAAAGCACATAATATTACAATAGACATTCATATTTTAATGAATTACTTATAGGTACCACTCTCAAGCTCGAAGTATATTATATGCCATATGTATTTCCTATGTTAATTGATTTGATAAAATAAGTAAAGGAAATGTAGTTAAATACCTATCACTGCGGACATATGTATTATGCCGACAAATCTAACCATTCACCAGATGATGTTTTTACACCTACTTCAGTATTTTTATTTCATAGAAATTTTAATTGACCTCTATTATCATCGTATCAAATATGTAAATGTGCTTGAATTTAAAACAAAAACAACAAGTATATAATATATAAGCTAATTAATTAAGACATTTAAAGCTTGTTCGTATTAAATTATAGATTTATAAAATTCAAATAGGCCTGTAAGCACAGTAGGACTTTAATGCGTTGACGTCAAAAGTCGTAATTTATTCATAGATCATTGATTCTTCATTCGAATCTAAAACTAATATTACTTAAATTATATATTGATTAGGCTTCGATTATAAAAATCCTGTGTTTAGCTGTTACCACCGGTTAATTTATTAGAATTGCCAAGTTTGACGGAAGCCATCGTCAGGGAGATGTAATCAGCAGAGAGCAGAGCAGGAAATATGAATGTTTTATCAAACAAGTTATTTTGCTTACTGGGATTTTTATTGAGACTTTTTGTCTATCTGTGTGTCTGTGAACGTGCACATAGTAATTTGATAGTAATAAATCATCCGCTAATTGCGTAATCAAAACGGTCATCATTAATATTTTTAAATGTAGGTAAGCTCGTAAGGCTCGTACGTTGAACGCTTTTTTACGTTCACCAATTTTGGATCCTAATAATTATATCTAACCTTTATTTTGCTATAAAAAATGGCATAAAAAAAAGACAACTTTAAATTTTTGTCTCTTTTTAAATTTTATGTAGTTGTAATAAAATTTTCATTTCATGAAAATTTTTAATTAAATTAGATACAAATATTTAAATGTAAACAGAGAAGACTTTATATGATAGGTAGTATTTTGTGAATTTATATCGACATAATTTGAAATATGGCATACGCTCCCAACACTAAAATTATGTTTATTGCATTACATGCAACACTATGCTAAACATACAAATTTCGCAATATTACCAGTATAAGGTTCGTGTTTTGCAAAATAGTCTATGAAACATGCGTCGGGTCAAAACGCTTGGCCTGTGTCAGGTGTGGCGCGCAATCTTGTAATAATACCAACAGCTTCACTTAATAGATTATGTTTTCATAATTGAATATATTTCGATAAACCGGTGCCATCGTGCAACATCCTTTAAATAGTTAATCGCGAAGGTAGAAACCAAAGTTTGACTTATTCCTGCATGATAAATAGAAAAAAATGCTAAATACCTGTGCCATGGAAACACGTAGTGGCTATTGAACAATTGATATTATCAATCGCTTCCGTTTAAGTTCGTTATCAAAATGAAACTTGAAAATGATGAAAATTGTGTGAAGTATAATTTTGTCAATATAAATTTATAAAGAATAGAAAAAATTCGATCACGAGGCGGGACTCGAACCCGCATCCTTTCGCGCCATTCCTTCATTCCGTCATTCGCGGTGTGTCCCTTAGACACATAAAAACTGAAATAATAGAATAAATTCGATTGCTCTGGTGGGTCACGAGTGGCTGAATTGGTCAGGCATCCGCCCCGGAATGGCGCGAAAGGATGCGGGTTCGAGTCCCGCCTCGTGATCGAATTTTTTCTATTCTTTATAAATTTATATTTAATATTTATAAAGCATTTGAATGCCATAAAACAATAAATATCAATTTCATATAATTTTGTCTCTAATATTAATTTTCTTTTTCAGATACAAAGAAAATTATGTAGCTGAAGAAACATGTCGCAGCGCGACTTCTCAGAGGTAATTTTAAATTATTATTCACATAAATAAAATTAGATGTAAGTAGATAATTAGACATCAATTTAATGACTACTTATTGATAAAAGTTCTTGGATGGCGGAAGTAATATTTGAAAAGCTTTTTATGACGATATCAATAAGTTGCACTAAAAACACATAACTTCTCTGTATTGGCTTTATACTTAACATTCTAGACTCTAGTACCAGATATTTTAATCTATGAGCTGCGTAAAAGCGTGTTTCATACTCTAATCTCCATTAGAAGCCTAATTACTTTCCCATAAATAAGGTAAACTGTGGAACGGCTTCACCGTTATTATGCTCCACTAAAGGATATTGTTACTAAGTATATTTGTATTTTGTACTCTAAGACTAATGGTGTTGACTAGTTCGTATTAGCTACGGTCCATGTTACATGCCACTGTGGACTTGAAAAGGCATTCTTAGTATAGCACACCACATTTATATACCGCCAAGCACGCGACAATAATGTTACTGCCATGATTAATGTTTCGCAATAACTTGCATGTTTTCTTCGTTATTTTAATTTCTTCAGGGAAACCATTAAAATAAATTACTCTTTCTACCTTACAACATTCTTAGGTTCATGTAGTCTCACTTGAGATTGCCAAGTATTTTTTAGTTTTATGACAATATTGAAGCAATTGAAAGGCTGCTGAGAAACCATTTATTGAATTTCTTTATCATATTATTGATACCTAGACCGGACTCTCAGTGGAGTTTCGTTTGCAAAAATAGCGGACCTAAATCTGACTTCTGATATATATTGTATAGATCCCAGACATCCTATAGACAGATGTTGCCAACCAGTTTTGTGGTCCCCCTCTCCCCACAACGGTAATTAAATATGGCATACAAAGAAAAAAATAAAAATTTCCAAAACATGCCGTGTGGGGTATCAAATGAAAGAGCTTATTGAGTAGATCACGAATATATAGCATACTATAACATTTCTTACACTTTCTCTAAGATTTTATAGAAAATTTACGAAAATGCTCCATTTTTGAGTTAACTTTAAACCACTATAGATTGAAAACTCATGAATATATTTTTTAAATTATTATTTTAAATAATTAACAATAGTCCATTGTTTACGAAAATGCTCCATGCATTTTCGTAAATTTTCTAAAAAATCTTAGAGAAAGTGTAAGAAATGTTATAGTATGCTATATATTCGTGATCTACTTAATAAGCTCTTTCATTTGATACCCCACACGGCATGTTTTGGAAATTTTTATTTTTTTCTTTGTATGCCATATTTAATTACCGGGGTGGGGGGAGGGGGACCACAAAACTGGTTGGCAACATCTGTCTATAGGATGTCTGGGATCTATACAATATATACCTATCAGAAGTCAGATTTAGGTCCGCTATTTTTGCAAACGAACATCTCCTTGGAGCCTGCTCTAACCCACGCTCGGGTACGAAATTTTAATGCTTAAAAGATTACTGTAAATTATCTATTTCGCACCCTTATGGCTATAGACATAAAGTCGAAAATAAAAGCTATTAAAACTCTTACTTCACAATGACACGGTCAAGTCATGTAATTCAAATTGTGTTGAAGTGTAGATGTGGGGGTCGGAGTAGGCGGCTGCAACACATGTTGATTGTAGATGCATTGTTCGACCGCTGTTAACATATTCTGTAACTTTGTTTCCATGTAAAGATCTTAAAGAATAGCCGTTGCCGGAGTGACAAACAATAAAAATGCAACCATCAAGTATTAACTGCCTTATGAGATGCCACATCCTGGCAAAACTCTGAGGATTAATTTTCAAGTGGCATATATGAAAAAACCAATATCGGAATATTGTAGTCATCTTAGTTTACGTTAGAGGAGCAAAAACTTTCCAACAATATTTGTTGTTCATTGAAATATGTACCTAATGCTATTAGATTTAAAAGTGATATAAAAGACATCCATATCTTTTTTATTGACTTCAATAGTGCACATATCAAAAGCGTTAAAGCAGATTTGTTTCACAAACACTACGGAAATAGCAGCTATAAATAATAAGAAAATATGCGCAGTCGTTTCTAAAGCACAAAGCATGCTCCCTATTCCACACAAGATACGACTCGTACATATTTTTCAACTCTTTGTATTACTAAAATGAGTGTGAGCGATAAAATTTCGCCCACATAAAGGCCGTCGAAAGCAAGAATGTCTGACAAGCGTGGATGCATAGCATTACCTAGTCTTTACCTAGTCACACGCAATCAATGCGCTGTTGTTTCTGTTTGAAACGGGGCAATGGCAGACACGTAATAATTGTAAACACGTCGATTGTATACAGATCAGTTCATTCGATTCATGAGAAAATGACAACTGAAGATAGGAGAAAGTGAAATACATAGGTAAATAGTGAGTACCTAGAGCCCGTTACGTATTACCGAAAAATAAAATTTTAGTCCAATTGTAAAATCGGACTAAATTTATTTCTAACCTATTACCGATTTAAATATATTTATTTTACTTTAATTTTGTAAACGTAATCGGAGCTGTATTTATCATAATAACACCCAAAAACTTGAAGCATCATGAAAAAAAAAATGTGTAACTATTGTGCAATAATTGTTTGTTATACTCACGATTTGGACTATACGAAATAACTAGGGATGGGCCGAAGTTCGTTTCACATTCGGTTTAACCGAAATTCGGCACATTAAACCGAATTTCGTCATTCAGCCGAAATTCGGTTCATAATACCGAACTTCGGCCGAAATTCGTACATCATCGTCATAGTAGTAGGTGGACCAGCATACATACATATCACGCCGATATCCCTTGCGAGAGAGAATGAGCATCGATAATAATTATGTTCAATTAAAATAATTTATTTAATTATAGGTTTAGTTAGGTGAAATGTATTATGAAGTCACAAACTTTATTATTTCTTGAGTATTCAAAGTCAATGGAATTATATTATTTTAATGAAATAAAACGCAGAATTAGGTATGAAAAGGAAATAATTATTTATTTTTAATTATACATAATGTTAGGTAATCATAACATGAATGACTCATTGAATAAAAGGCGGGAAGATCTGCCGAACTTCGGCCGAAGTTCGGCCGAAGTTCGAATTCGGCGTTGTCATGTACCGAATGTTCGGCCGAAGTTCGAATTCGGTTCAATCCACATTCGGCCCATCACTAGAAATAACAGATTCGGACAGATAATAATGCTCCGTAATTTTGCTGTCCCAGTGTCATCATTATCAACTTAGTTGCAAAGGTTGAAGAATACATTCTGCAGGCACTTACAGTCTCACCTAAGTTAAGTTTTATGTCACGTAAAACAATCGTACCATATAATCGGAAAGGATACGTAGCTCCTCAGTATTTATTTATACTTCGGCAGAGAATAGTAATGGTTGGGCTGAAGTGTGCAGTTGCAACAGTGATTGTTAAGCTCATACAGCGTACAATACGCCATATTTCAGAGGTTGACGAGACGTCTGGATAAAAATTAGCAGTTGGGAAACCAGTTCCTCGGCTGCTGTATGTTGGATACGTCATACGTGTAGCGCAGACGATATAGTTGCACTTAAATAAATATTTCGCATTCGAGTTAAAATTTCCGTTGAGGAATGTTGTAGAAACTTTATAACGAATTAATTTGCAAAACCTGTGATTCGGCTTATTGTAGGTAAGTATGTAGTTTAGGATATAAAAACCCTCGCAATACCTATCACATTTGTTTTTAATCTACTTTTGAACTCTTCTTACAATGGTCAAAAGTTAGAAGTTATTTTTTATTAAGGCATGTGTAGGCAATGGGTATAAAGAATCAGTTATTATTTATAGTTAGGTACTTTTCAATTATTGCTAGAATTAATCTTTCTAGAAACATTTAACAGCTGCAAAGAAAATTTCTAAATAATACATAGACGTACAACATGCAACAATTATCTTAGAATTATGTTGACTGTCAGGTAAATAAGAGATCTAATAAAGGAACAGGCCAAGTGGAAATCATTGTAAATTGGTCTGTCTGCGAGTAGCGGTGTTAAATACCTATGTGTTCAGGATTTTCTCATAATTACATACTTGCTTGCGTAACTGCTTCGGGAATATGACTTTTATAAATCGAAGTAGCTGTAAATGAATTATAGAGGATTCATCAATTATATTTATGTTTTAATTCCTTAATTGCTTGATTCGTAATCAATGTAGCAGGTGTTGGTTAAATGTATTTTTTGCCATTCTTTATGATAGGTAACTGTCTAATTAGAAATAGCTAAAAGATCACAGTGAGGTTTTCATTATTTACTCATATATTAATTATATAACTAAGACTTGCCATTATTGTCTTAAAAATGGCTACATTTAGCTTTCATTATTGCATCCTAAAATATACAGATGTTATAACAATTTTAAATTCACTGTAATCGAACGTCCCAGGAAGAGCGCCCATATTTTAATGTTACCGCAGCCGCAAGAATTGCACTAAAAACAAGGTCTGGTTGTCGCCTCCGATACTTTCTGTGGTAAATGCGGTCTAAGCGTACGTGCCGACAAAGCCATGACCAGCTCTGTTTATAAAATCTTTTATTACGATTTTGATATTTTAGCTAGAATTAAAGGCATTTAAATCGAAGAGAGATGTTGATTTTGACCGAATCATAATGCTGAACGGTGTATGATGTTTTTGAAGGGGGTAAGTTACATAACATACTAATACATACGTAGTATATTATTATTAGTCTGTGCTAATACTTAATAGGTATACTATAGAATATATTTAAACAAAAACTGCTGATAGTCTGGATAAATATTTGATGCAAATAGCAACAACTTGCATTGACTGATGTATCTTGGATGTAATAACGTATATTCTTAATGTACCTTACATTAGGAATGCTATTTTATTGGCTCTATGATATTTTTATCTATTAACTTCTGAATATTTTTGACAATCATTACGAGATTCGGAATCAGAGATAGCTGCAGTCAGATAGAATTCAATAATTATATAACGACCAATCATCAAGTATTGTACAGGTAACAATAAAATTGTTACTTTACACTCAATTTGTGTGTCGTCTACACACAATAAAGCTACAAGGTTTACTTCACTCAGGTGACAAATATGACGGATATTCTTGTTCTGAAATTGAGCCGTGGTAAATTTTAATTTATTGTTTTTGTCTAAGCTAGTTAGTAATTTTATGATCGAGTCAATAGTGCGCTTCATAGCGAAACCTTGTATTTTATGTAATTAATTTTTTTTACAAATTATTTAATAATTCATTTATCGAAAAAAAGTATACTGAATATGGAAATAAGTGCAATCCTCAGAATAAAATACTCGGCATAATTTATTCGGCATATTCCTTCAAAGTAGCTAACTAAACGTACAAACATGAAAATACATTTCATTGAAAATACTTTATTCCACAACAAAGAATGTTTTCACGGTGCCTTATAAATTACACTTGAGTAATTTCAAGCAATTGGTATACGTGAGTATTGCAAATTACATGTTGCAATCAAAAAATTAAAACGACTTACGCGGCCCACAGATGTGAACTCTCAAAAAATTGTTTTACAATGAGTCTTATCTAGGGATAATAAGGTGTTTTATGGCTTGAGTAATCGATTATATAGTATGAAATAGAACAAGATGCGTTTAATTTGGTCTTCATGTTACTCCAGAAGCGTACCGTAGCGCTATACCACATTCTTTCGCGTGTAATAAGTAATTAAGGTCCAGCCCGCCTCCTTCCCCGTGAAGCCACTAGATATCTGATGTAGAGAAAATTAAAGCATAGAGTATGTGGAGAGGATGTCATAAGTATCATTATTATCTAGATGATTAACTTTTCTTCTATAGCTAAGACAGGTTTAGTCTTGATTTAATTCTATTATCTTTTCCATAGCAATAAACATTTGCACGAGGGCTGTCGTTAGACAATTCAATAAAATATTTTTATATTTATTATTTTCTATCATCACACATTATAATTATCGATAAAGTGCACCTGTTACTTTTATAAATTGTACCAAAATTGGGTTGTCCTTAAATAATATTACGATAATATTCACATTCGATAGTGGATTCCTATAGACTTAGACTATAGAGTATAGACACGTATAGATGTATCACATTATTGAACGTATGTGTTAATCTTTTCTTACAGACATGTATCAAGTTTAATTGATGATTTACGCGATAAATATCCGTTCTAAATCGATTGGTATAATGTAATTTGCAATTTCGCTTTGCATTCTTTTATTTGGTATTCATGCACGACGTGGCCGCTTGACCATTAAATTAAGAACCTTCGCGGTCCATAGACATCAATTTATTCTCTTAAGGATTTAAGCTATGGCTGCAATGTAACACTGGCTTACTATATAATTCCTACATGTCTGGCACGCCCAAACTGTTGGTTCGCAAAAGAGTATGTTTAAAATTATTAGCTAAAGTAGTGAGTTAATAAGCTTCTTCGACATTGCATGATGCTTGATTAAAAAATATTAAATGTAATATCATTCGTAGAAATTGGCGTGATCAAAATTATCTTAACAACATAGAAAAATGCGGTAGTTCTTCGGCCATTGACCAATAGGCCTTAGGGCTGTCATTTTGAAAGCAAAAACAACATGGCGTAGGATGATTGCGCGCGAAACCGATCGTCACGAGCGCATTCCACTCGCGCCGTACGCGTGCCGGAACAAAAACTATGATATGAAAGTAATTTTCTCCTGGATATCACGCTGATGCGTAAAGAACTAACGCAGATGGCGAAACCATAATTTGCGGTACCATTCTTTGTGTTATTCGATAGCTATTTCATTTACCTAAAATAGAGAACAATGGAAGAAAATTGCACTAAACCTGTACTTAATTGGGAAGTCTTTGTATTTATCATTGAGATAATATTACTACGTATGGAGGAGACACCACGAACAAAATCTGTGCGCCATTTTTTTGTTTTAGTTTTAAAAATTATTATCTAGTTAGGTACTTACCGATGAAAGTTATTCCTTTGCACTTTTCCGTATAATTTGTGCAATATCGTAACACACACGAAGGCATATTTGATGCGTTTCACTTTAAAACAAATAAAAAATGAGCGTGCAGTTACGCCATATGGCGTATGTTGAGCGGAACATAAGTGATGTAGGCGGTGTCGTCTCCATATGTATATCTCAATGGTATTTATTGGTTCTATCTATATAGTATAATGGTGAACTAAATAATATTAAGAATATAACAAGACGGTGGTTTGAGTATTAAAACAAAATATCTAATAATGTAAACCACCAGCATACCTAAGTTTTTAACGATTCAGTAAGTATATTGAATATCTGAGAACACAATATGTCACAGGTCGCCTTCCCCAAGGCATTAATTCAAGTGCTTTAGGGGGGTAAGGGGTCACTCACGAATCGGTAATTGTCAGAGAATGTTTGGAATTCTCAACATTCGTGCGCGACTTCGTTACAATAGCCGGTGAAATGTGAAATGTGGTTAAATTTAAATGAAACTCACTATCTGGAATACATCCTTTATTTAGTCGGATAACTTATTACCAGTATTGTAATCGTGATGGGACAGCCGGCCTCAGGCGATAAAAGCATGTGGTTGCCCCTTTCGGAAACAAATGCCAAATATAGCAATTTAAAAAACAAAATTATACAAAACCCACCTTAATTGTTTTATACTCGACAGATAGAACAGTAATTATCCCGAGATACAATAAGAAAATAGGCGGAAAAAAATAGACAAAGGTGGCCGACGACGATATTTTTTTCTTTATTTTAAGTCACGGCCCTTACCTGCCCAGATTTGGATGCCAACGTGATTGCTTTTATCTTGTTTTGTTTTGGTGTGGTTTAGGGATAAAACTGCTTTTGTACGTTTATTTAACATTGTTATCGTCTTATACAATATCCAAGCTGTTAACAATGTAACAATTTCATTACGATTTGATGATTTCGAAAATTAAATAACTGTATTGATTTATAATACGACCTCGCACTGCCTGAAAAATAATGAAAAACAATATATTACCAAAATCTTAGGCAACAAAACCACATATTATAGGTACTCTATGGTATTTAACTAATTATTGATCATTAAAGATTAAAAATTATTTAAAATATTGGTAACCACTTTTAAGGCGCTTCAATTCCTTTATTTACCCGATCATTCTTCCCAGACGTTTCGAGAAAATACACAAGTGTTATTTGCAACAATTAAAGATTCGCGATAAGATGATACTACGTTGAAGGTTTGACTCCCAATTTATTATTTAATAAGTATCGCAGGGCATGCTGACTTCAAATTTCACATGAATGGAGGATCGTTGAGAAAAAATAATTACCCAATACGTCCGTCTCGGTTATCAGGCGCCTGCTTAAACGAAATTTTAATAAAGCGAATAAGGCTCGATTACAACGCTCATTTTTCAAGATGGCCGAAACAATTGACGTCATTACAAGATTCTGTGCTGTACGGTACGGGATATCGGTCAATTAGGGAAAGCTGGCATGTTCACAGTACTCACACTTATGCAATTTCACTTACAGTATGTTCAAAAATAAATGCGACTCTAGTTTCATTTTAGACTTGAATTGTAAAATGGGTGCGTTGTAGATAAATATATGCAAATATAATTATGAAAGCTCTCATAATTTACCTGTAAAATTATAATTTAAAAGTAAATCAATTGATGAAGTTAATTATTTATTCTAATAATAATCAATTGGATAAAAGTATTAATAATCATTCAATTATCAAATAATAATTAAATTTCAGGTCATAAAAACAATACAAATAACACGTGCGCTCACTCCCAACACACGGATGGTTGTTTTGATAATGATTTAAATAACGGACGTCTTCTGCAGTTGCGGAGCAGTCTTGTCCTGACTTTGGTCGAGTAAAGATATCTAAGAAATATTATATTTGTAGTAAGTACGTAATACCATAGGTAATACCTACCAATACGCGCTAACAAATAATATGTGTTACATGTTTATTGTATAATTTTCACATTATTGGTTTTAAACTCAAACTCAAACATTTATACAATTAGACTTCTTCTAGAAGCACTTTTGAATCGTCATAACAGTTTAACAGTTTTAACATTTACCACCAATTCAGAAAGCAGTATCTATAGAGAAGAAGAAGAATCTATTTAATCATAATCGTAATCTTCTACTTCACTGAAACTTTCATCGCTCGAAGAACTCGATGTTTCGTTGTCGGAATTTCTTAATGTTATTATAAATGAGTCAGTTTAATTATCTACTTTTGGTTCTAATTGAATATATTTTTCCTCATGTTCTCGCGTCTTTCTCCAAACGTCACTAAACATATCCAGACTAATAGCATTTGCTTCCTTTCTAAATAATTCTTCCACAGTTTTCAAGTTAAAGTTCACATTTTGTGATGCTACTTTCCCTTTAATTATGCCCCATAGTAACTCTATTGGGTTGAGTTCTGGATGGTGGAAGGCGCAATACACTATGTCCATGATCTTTGAGGATTGCATCAAGTAAAAATTGTGTATAGTTTGGCTTATTTTTTTTAATAATGTGATAACTCTGATTATTAATTAGTAATTTGATTTTTGAAAAAAAAAATGCCGATTTTAGTCAAAATTTATATTTTTATAACAAGATCCTTATCATCCAAATTTCCACCTTGGTGAGAAAAATTGACATTTCTAATGAAAATGAACAAAAAATTAAATGATTTTATTAAATACTGTAAAATAGTCTTCCATTTACTGTATCACAAAATTCTTCATAGATTTTTAGATATTCGTACTACACCAATTACATCACCCTGTATTTATAAACAATTGCAAAATATGACACATACATAGGCCGGGAGATACTGACACAAAATTTCGGGTCATTTGTAACAGAATGGCGGTTCTACAGAGGTCTTATTACGCAATGACTAAAAGAAAAATGATGGTCAGAACGCTGGTACCGGCGGACTAGTCGCGTGGGCGTTAGTCGAACTCGTCGGATAAATAGCGAAAGTCAAACGATTTGTAACACAAAAATTTTAGAATTTACCGATAGCCCATAAAAAAGATGTAGGCGGTAGTGCGGTTTGGAATCGGAATCGGAATTGGAATTTGGAAGCGGTTTGGAATCGTCCGAAAAGTATGGCATGGCGATTTTAGTAAATGGCTGCACGACGATGGTTACCTGTGCAAAAGTTAGCCCGGTACAAATGCTTGAATTGTTTTTTTTAAATCAACGCATTCACGTCGGTATGGCGGACTGTAAGTCACATCGTAAAAGTATGGCATGACACTACCGCCTACATCTTTTTTAAGGGCTATCGGTAAATTCTAAAATTTTTGTGTTACAAATCGTTGGACTTTCGCTATTTATCCGACGAGTGTGACTAACGCCCACGCGACTAGTCCGCCGGTACCAGCGTTCTGACCATCATTTTTCTTTTTGTCATTGCGTACTAAGACCCCTCTAGACCGCCATCCTGTTACAAATGACCCGAAATTTTGTGTCAGTATCTCCCGGCCTAACATGTGCCATGTGTAAATGTGTTGACGTTCCAGCTCTTCTTAATGTTATACTGATAAACGTTCTCGTAATGAACTCGGGACCTTCATATATTATTGGCTTACGTTTTAACCACATGCCGATAAATTCATGTGAAAATGTTGAATACTTTATAAAATTTGACGTGCGTTCCTTTCGACTGCGTGACTTATGGTTGGCTCAATTATGAAGGTATCAAAAGATTTTATTTTTACTTACAATAAAGAAACATATTATATGTTTACTACATTTAAGTTACATTAAAAAAACGTAAAAATTTGTTTTACAAAAAATTAGTAAAGAATAAGAAGTATAATACTTACACCTTTTCTAATAATTTTATACTTAACTTTTGAAATTGTATATCGTTTAATTTTCATCGAAGACGTGTGAAGTGTGAAGGCACACCTACTAATATTAATTACCTATGTATCATATTCCTTACACCAAATATTCATACGAAACAATAACCTCTTTGCTTACAACTTCACAGTCAGCGAGTAACCATTACATAGTCTGTGGTAAAGGCTTGAGAATGCAGGTCGTGAGAAAAAAAATATAGCTTCCGATGCGCTCGGATAGATAGCACAGGTGGTGAGCCCCTCCGAGGCATATCTAAAGAAGGGTTTCCTAGCCCAAAAAACTGAACAATAGATGCCTTTGTACGCTGATAAGCCTGTCGACACTTGTTCAAGTCAAACACTTGATGTTGGATTTTAAACAGTTCTTATATGCATGAAAAGAACTAAAGAAGCTGCAGTATTTAAAATTAATTTTGTAAGGAGAAATGGTCATGTTAAAATAATATTATTATGTTTGCTACAATTAAAAAATATTAGACATAATAAATAATTGTTTTAGGTGTGATGAGTTAATTGATAAATCAATCGCGAAAATGTGTTTCCAATTCTATTACATAACATTATTTATATTAAATTTATTATCTTCTCCTTATTCAAAAACGATTCACATGCCAACCCTTTTTCCAAACCAACGTAAAAAATAATACAAATTTTAATGTTATTATTGTTGTTGTGTGTTGTTGTGTGTGTTGTTAATGTTACTTATTCTTTGACGGCTCAGGAACGCTGGCATTCGGTAGCGAGTTGACATTGTGTTTTTATTGCCTTATTAATAAAAACCCCGTGAAGCCCTTTCACACTTATCGTAGACACTTATCATTTTATTGTGTTTGTTATGCGATACTATAAACTTTCTTGGTAACATGTTGTATTTCATATTTTATTATTTTACGTGATCGTGTGCTTATGAATTAGGAATTGATATTTGTGGTTGTTTATTATGCGTATTCCGCGAAACTAGTTTTGTATCGTGTCATGGAGATATAATCAAATAAAATATATTTTTGTAAAAAATCTAGATTCTCTGAGAAAAATTCCAAACCATAATCAGTCACAACTACTAAAATGATATAGAACCAAGCTTAGATGAACCAAGTATGTAATGGCCTTTAAACATTGAGAGCATGAGAATCTAGTCGTCTTGAAAGTAAAGCTATATTTCATCAACGTTTTCACTGACTTCACGAGACCCGACCAAACTCAATCGCTATTAAACTTGTTCGCATAAAACATATTTATAAAACATCACTACATAGTATAAAACAAAGTCGCTTTCCCTGTCCCTAACTCCCTATGTCCCTATGTCCCTTTGTACGCTTAAATCTTTGAAACTACGCAACGGATTTTGATGCAGTTTTTTTTAATAGATAGAGTGATTCAAGAGGAAGGTTTATATGTATAATAACATCCATTAAATAGTGGAGAAGTACTGTTATTTTTGAGGTTTCTAATGTGATGTCGTAAAAAATTACATTTTTTCCGCTTACATTGCAAACGCAGGCTGAACCCTACGAGTTTTATCAAAATAATGTACTAAGTATTATACACATTGAAAAGGTCTACAGAAAAGTCCGCGATGGTATATGTCTATCTCTTATGGATAACCCACAATAACTTTTTTTGTCATTTACTTTTTACGACAAATAATGGCTAATTTTCGATGCGATTTTAACCAATACAGCATTAATCCTTAACCAATTAAATACCTTGAATACATTGTTCATTTAATATAGATCTATATGGCCCTTTACACCGTATGATTTAAGTGAATATTTTCGAAGATATTACAGATTTAAAAATTGCGGGACGTAGCGTTTGCGGCGGTACCGGCCGGCTGCCCGGCTATGTATTTTATACCCGTGCGAAGCCGGGGCGGGTCGCTAGTAAATAATAAAATATAACGTTACTTTCGTCGGCAATTCCGAGTTCCGACTCAAGCTGGAATACAATAAATCAACGAGACTATTAAAGTCCCTTCCAATTAAAGAACCAAGATATGAATAAGACGCATTGATTTTGGATTTGATTTATTTATTAAACAACGACTTATAAAACCTTGGTACGATTCGTATGCTAATATAAATGTCAATTATCGATATTAATATTCAATTATAAAAGGAAAGTCGTGTTTACATGTTCACGCTCATTCATTTACTTTCCAAATGCCTATTCTATCGCGATAAAACAGAGTTTGTACGTATGAATGACCAATAGACGTAGATAGTGATTGTATTGTATACACACGTAATATTTTTATTATTTCTATTCATTTATCTTTAAAAAAGATTAGAATTAAAAACGTCTCTATACAATTTTGAATTAAGGATCTACATTTTTAACAGAAAAGTAGTAAAAGAAATTTTCGGCAACTGGTATTTGGAGATAAATTTTGTGACAGAAATGAAAAACAATCGCGAACTAACCTAATGGTACGGGAGCTAGCAACGTTTTAAAAAAAAATCATTTTAGTATAGTTGGGTTTTTGATATACTGTTTCTCTTGCTATTTCGGTTAGAGTCCGGGCTGTCTGGCTGGCGGTAGTGGTTGCGTTTATTAGTGCGCATCTTATATGCACAGGAAAATATACTTAACTTAAGTCATTTTTAACGCGTAATTTTTAATCTTTTGCCTTTAGATAGATCCATCAGACATAATTTTTTATATTGCAAGGCGTTTTTTTCGTTGTTAAATAGGTGCCATACGCAATTTTTCATTTCAAAATAATTAAAATGTCATCGAAATAAGTGAAATTACATCAACATGAGTCCGCTTAATAGATAAGTAATAACTTTATTACTTATATTATATTATCCTTTTTAATACTTATATTAAATAATTAGTAAACTAATATTTTTAATAGATGGTTTCATATTTATTACACTTTTGGGTATTAATATGAATTTGATGATATTTGGTTTTTATCAAGTTTACATTTAACGTCCTATTTGAGGTTCGTTGGGAAAAGGAGGCACCATGGTAGATTGTTGCAAAAAAATTGTAAATAGTAAAATGAATATTATATATAGTATAAGTAACACAGTGATTACTTTATCCTTCACGGGGACTCATGTTGATGGAATTTCACTTATTTCGATGACATTTTAATTATTTTGAAATAAAAATTTGCGTATGGCACCTATTTAACAACGAAAAGAACGTCTTGGAATAAAAAAATTATGTCTGATGGATCTATCTAAAGGCAAAAGATTAAAAAGTACGCCTTAAAAAATGACTTTAAATTAAGGATATTTTCCTGTGCAGATAAGATGCGCACTAATAAACGCAACCACTGCGGCCAGCCAGACAGCCCGGACTCTAACCGAAATAGGAAGAGAAACAGTATATCAAAGAACCAAGTATTCTAAAATTCTCTCTTGTCAACGTTGCTACCTCCTATACGATAAGCACGTCCAAGGAAATAATATCTCTACCGTCATGAACTTAAATGTCAATTTCGTGTGCAGGTCGAGCCAACAGGCTCCGCATCCCTGGGTGCTGCATCCAGGGCGCTGTTTGTAGAAAAGGTCAGAGCGTCGAATGCTGCTTGTCAGGCTGGTGACTTCTCTACAGCAGTTGCTTTGTACACAGATGCCTTGACTTTGGATCCCGCTAATCATATATTGTACAGTAATAGGTAAATTTATTTATTTAGACCTAATGCATTTTTTATAATATTTCGGAGTTTATATAGAAAGATAGTTTGAAATTTTCCTATGTAAAATGTTGTAATAAATCTGATTGATTTCGATTTATTGTTCGATTGATTATTACCACATTATTACGTATTTATTATTACGTTATTACGTATAATATTGTAAGTGATTTAGATTAATGGAAAAGAACAAATTTTTAACTGTGCATTAAACTCATTATTTGTACATATTACAATCAAAAATATTCTGTGTAAGTGTAACTGTAACAATATAACCTGTGTTATATTGTTAAACTATTTATTCCCCATAGGTCAGCAGCAAGACTAAAGCAGGGTCAATTTGCAGCGGCTCTACAAGATGCCACTCGAGCGAGAGAACTCTGTCCCAATTGGCCGAAAGCCTATTATAGACAGGGTAAGTTTTCAATAATAAATTGGTATACAGCTCTCTTTAAAAAAAAATGTTTTTTACTGAGTTATTTCTGGACACTGTGATACTGATTTCAGCAACAGAATTTTTAGTTATGCCATTAATATATTTTTACTATTGTTGTATATAATGTATAAAGTTAAAATTAACATTGCGTAAGCTATGTTTAAAACTAATTACATTTTAATTTTAAATTTTTTTTTCAAACGCATAAAAATATACAATAATATCTAAGTTTACGCGAGAAAATTCGTCATCAAACAACTGCTTCGTCATTAAAATGCACTAGCCACTAAAGTGAAGCATTTGAAACGGGTATAATAGCAATGAATGAATTGCGTAAATGTTAATGCTATATTTTATGATGCATTTCATATTCTAAAATAAATGGACTAGACTACAATTACACTGAAGTGGTTAAATAAATAATTAAGAAATAGATTTTAATGATTTACGAGTTTGTTAGTCTTCGTAATATTTCCTACTGTTACAGTTAAAACAAATGCAGGTCCATTTATAGGTGTTATCTACTAAAGTCCATTTCAAGAAAGAAGTCCCGCAGACGCAGCGCTGTATGCGCGCGTAATAATTTTGGCAGGGTTAAATGTGGGGAAATCTGTGGGGGAAATTATGTATATTTCATTTAATTTCATTTTATAACCTACTACGACTCGAATATTTAGATAAAAAAATTTATATATGTAATGTATTGGCCGATCTCCCCATCTCTTAAATTAGTTCCATAATTGTCCGCGGGACTTCTTTCTTGAAACGGACTCTATCAGATCTTAGAATATTGACATTAACTTATATTAAACTGAACCAGAGAGATGTAAGATGTTCCTATCTAGTAAATTGATGTAAGTAACTTTCTAAAATATTGAAAAGCATCTATTCGATATCACAAACGAATAATGATTCAAGATAGGTTAATGCCACGGGGTGTTGAAATACTTCCTATTTATTATGTATCGCCAATGGTTTTTAAATTAAATTTTAAACCATTCCAATTCATTATCTAGATAAGTATAATGACCAGCATTCCGATAGTTGTGTCGAAATATACGTACATGAATATGATAACATATTTTACCATCTAATCGTGACGAACAGATTTTTAATGATAGGAAATCTCGCTACTTCGGCTGGCCCTCGAATAATTCTAACCCCAATCCATTAATAGATGAGTCCCTTACATTTAGTTTAAAATAGGAAGGAATTACAATATTGTTATAATAATTATGGATATCAATTTGAAAATTAAAAAATATTTTATTTTATCTTTATTAGATTTCTATTTTACAATCTAAACTAACCATAGCACATACATATTTATTGCATTTTCTCCGTCTCAATTATAATGCAAATCGCGCCAATGGCAATCATATGCATACAATAAGTACAAATCATTATCAATAACACAGTCATGTTAAACAACACAAAAACTGTCTTTAGGGGTGGCTCTCCAATGTCTGGGGAGGCATGGCGAAGCTCTGGCCGCCTTCAGTTCAGGGCTCGGCGTGGAACCGTCGTCACGGCAGCTCCTGGCAGCTCTGGTTGAAGCCTCCCTCAAGTCGCCTTTACGGACCACACTAGAACCTACCTTCAGGCAGTTGGAAGCTATGAAGTTGGATCAGTCACCGTTTGTTTTAATATCGGTAAGTGTATAATTTTTAAAAGCTTCTTCTGATAAGCTCGTTAAAATTTTTGATTTAGCTTTTATTGATATAATATGACGAATAATTCCCGGGCGAATCACATAAAATTGTCTAAATAATTAAGGGATCGCTTTAACGATAACATAAACAATTTGTATATATTTTACCCATGGGCATTACGATATTATTTGATATTTTTTAATAACGTAAAAATTAGCATTACTTCACAGCATACCATCCCAAAACCACCCCAAACAAGGTGACGTCTTAATAAATCCCTATACTTACATTAAACTTTTACCAAATTGTATGCTTGTTACATTGTTGTTAACTTGAAAAATCCGACATCCAATAAGAAAAAGATCGAGCAATTTAAGAAATTCGAAGATAACAAGTTATATATTATGCATTATCAGCATACGACATGTCCAATGTTAACTTTATTCAAAGTGAAGTAACCGAAATGCCATCGTTATTTTCGTTAAAATGGGGCATAAGTATGCGGTAAAGGGGTATAAAATATTGTCATTCGTGGGACCGCTGTCGATGCGTCGAATTTAAGTTTATTTAAACTGTCACCGGTCTCCCGGGCAAAGGACATCTGATACTTGCTCGAGCTTTTTCTTTTTAGTCAATGTTTACTGTTTACTTGCGTCCGAAAATAAGGTGGTTGTTAAAAGGTTGATTTCTGTGTTGCCGCTTGTAATATACCGCATCTTCATGTGCTTCTTTATGATTGCTTTTCTTTAAGGTCCTAAAAACTGTATCCTCAAATCCTTAATATTTAATAAATCAAACATTTCAAAGTACTTATTATTTTTCATAATACCTATCCATTATATTAAAATATTATTTTACGCCTTAGACTTTAGTACCTGTATAAAACTTTGGAAAGTTCTAGAAACAATAAATCTTGAGCAAATCTTCTTACTTTGATGCAATGGAAGGCAAATAATTATTCACGTCAAGCCTATCTAAACAAAAGCATTAGCAAGTCTCGCGTAGAGATTTATATCTCAACACGGTTCATTATTTACAAAATACATACATACCTATGATTTTGCAAATATCATCCATGTTAACTTCTATTAAGGAACCTGTTAGCCTCACCTTTATCTTAAAGAGGTAATAGATATAAATACATGCGAGGAGATAGTGCCGAACGATCGGAAATGACCAAGCCAAGCTTTACAGATTAGGTCAAGAAACGGACTCTGGGAGTTAATGATAGGCAGATAGCCTACAGAATTGAATGTACTAATTATTTTAATGCACAGTTTAATTTTCAAGCAATACACTATTCTAGATCAGATAAAGCAGAACTAAGATACGGCAAACTTATTTGCATACATTCCAGACCGCCTGTCGGACATCTTAACATTTTTTGGTGCATTTAACGACTGGACAATGGGGTCTGAGTGATCAAAGCGCCATAAATACGAACCCCACGCATTTACATACAATCTGCTCGACAGTTGATCTGTGGGGACGTGAATGGTCGAAATGGTTCACTATTCACTAAATATTTCCCCGGTTAGCCGTGCACCTGAACATTGTAAAACGAAAATAAAATGCTAAGCATTTCTTACATGGATACGTCTGTGTAAACTTTGCAGTTGTTTTATACTATCCTTATACGCAAAGACAACGCCGATAAAAAAGCCTCTTAATTTGCTTTTTGCGGTAAACTTTTTATCTCTTTCGAAATAGAGAAGATAACTACTTATTATCGTCTATATAGTCGGTGTATAAATTGAAAGAGGTACTTATTGCAATCGTTCAGTTTTAAATATTAGATTTTATGTTTTTACATCGACATTCCTTTGTTATTTATCCGGCAGTTTTTTGCACGTCCGTTCGTGACACTAAGGTCACGGTGACTTTATTTTAAAATTCAATTTTGTATAATATCAGCAAAATTACCAGTAAAAAACAAAAGTTGAGACGTTCATCCCAAAGGCGATTCAATGCAATTACCTACACGGGAGGACATAAATGTGCTTGTTAATACGTAGATCCAATTATGCGGTAGTCGTATAATGCTCTTGAGAGGAGGATTTCGAGTATGAAGCTGGGATTCCTCTATATATCGTAATACAGCGTGGGTGTTCACTAAATATTCAAACCACTATTGCCTCATGAGAAATGTCAGCTTCCGAAACGATACGACAAAAAATAATGGGACTTTAAAAATCCGTCTCGCTTTTTTGCTTTGGACAATGATACTCAAATTCGCATTTATGTACGTTACCTCATTATTATTTCGAGTCTAATGGACGATGACGCCGCACAGAAGATCAAAGACACAGCGATATATAATAACATATTAGTCTCAGAGATATTTTATGTACTTACCCGCAGTGGACTGGATAATAATAAATTAAGCGTCGATACTCGTATATGCAATTTTGTAGATAACGAAAACTCTTAAACATCCAAGATTGCCATTAATGGGGTAACTAAACATAAAATTTATTGATTTTATAAATAAACGAGTACGCATTTTCAGTAAGCTTTTAATCGGCTTAAATTATTGCACCGATTTACGTAAAAATATTTTTTGATCTCGTCGGGTATGCCATAAAACATGTTGTAAAAATCTCTTATTAAGCCTATTAATTTTTATTTGTTTAAGGTAATTAAATACAGTACTAAAATATTTTTTTTATTTAGGTCGTGGGTCAAGAATTACTGGCTGCAGGACAGTATCAAGCAGCAGTGACAGTGCTGGAAGCGGCTCTAAGAATCGGATCATGCTCATTAAAACTAAGGTTAGTTATATTTGCCACTTTCATAACAACAACATCAAAAAGTGCGATTATTGGAAATGTTAATATTTAAGCTATTTCCTGGTATTTCTTAATTTGTCTAAATCTCGAGTATTTTGCAGAAAATAGCAAGCTTTAGGTACCTAGGTCATCTAATTTGTTAGGCGTGGGTTTAATACAATTACAAATTTATAATTTTCATAAAAACACTTTATAGCAAAAAAATTAAAGCAAATAATATCGATATACTCACCTATTGTTTGTTTTGATGAAGCCGCATGTGGTCACCGATACATAAAACAATTAACCCGAAAGCTTCATTTACCGCAGCCATCGATCAAAATCACGGCCCTAATCCTTTCGCACATCACTTGACCGCTATGTAGAACCATTTAATTTATAATTTAGCGAACCCTCGCCGTGAGATATCCTGTTTCAGATTAATCTTAACAATTTCACACCTTACCACTCTACCTTTCGAAGCCCTAATAGGAGGAAGACAAATGACTCTTACACAACATTCATTAATGGTACATTATTATTTTTAATCAACGAACCCTTGCAACATGACAGTGAAATAATTTATATGTACTTAGCGGATGCTTATCTGTGGCGGAATTTCGACATTTTGATTTATACTTTCTCAGACGATTGCGGTTAAAGAAATTTCGCGATTGGATGTAGCCGCTTTTAAACACGAAGAAGATTCATTCGTTATATACCTAAATTGCAGTATTTTATAAACAGTTTGAAATCAATATCCGCCAACACATACCAGCGCGACGTAATAAATATAATCTCTCTCATATGTGGCCTAAGACCTGTGGTACTACATTATAATCCGAGTTACACTAGGTAATTTCCTTGTAGAATCTTATACGTGGATGATTACCTAGTATATCCGACCAATTCCTGAAAATCATAATAATAAAAACTCGATCTAATAAAGTTACGGTGGCTTTGTTGATTTCCTTGACATGGGTAATCATGGCTCTTGCGAACGCAATATGCAATTATATCGATTCGAGTGCACTGAGGGTATAGTTTGCGATCAGTTAATGTTTACCCCACTACCGAAAAATAGGGATATCATCAGTTGGCATAAAAGTACGTCTATCGTATTGTAACAAGCTGTATTCAAGATGTTCTGATTTACGACTACGATAAATAAAATAAGCACTTACTGGCATACCTAACCTTGTAGAACTATGAAATTTTAGTCATAGTTGAACGATGATATTTTTACATTGATATATGTTTACCTACCACAAGAATCATGATATGTACACACATACACAAATATACACATCTTTAATGCAGTGCCTTTTAAGCCTTCAATACCATCTCCAATTGAAGTAGTTTGGGACCCTACATGTCGAGTGTCGGCAAGTGACGACGTCAAACTCGCGCATCGCGCCGAAACCCACACCTCTTCATGATCTTATCTCAATTTGATGGATCGAATTCGTATCGATACCTTATTCTGTACTCGAGCGAGAGAAATCTCTTTAACTGTATAAATACGGACATTTATTTTTGATCCTTATCGATATGAGATTATTTGTGACTGATGATAGCCTATAAAGGAAGTATCGTAATACAGAATATCTATAATGGATAATAAAAGCAGTGACGTGTGTAGTAATATTACTTTGTTATGTTGTTGATCCCATTCTATTTAATGTACAGAAACACGATACCAAACGAACTTTAAAAGCTATATAAATAAGAGTGGAACGAATATCTTGCAACACTTAATATTTTAATAACGTTACAACAACACGCTACACGTATAAGTAAATAGGCATCGTAAATCTCATATAATCTCATCAAACTGACACGAGCAAGCGAATTCCATTAATCCTCTAGTTACTTAGTCGTTACATCAATTCAGGGAATAGGTTTTATTAGCCACTATCATCAACAGAACAACCAACGAATAATGACTATGGAGATTGTCTGCACTGCAATTATTACATTAATAAGCGAAAATAGTAAAATTTATGATCTCAGATGCAGTTAGGCTGAATCGAGAATAACTAGATAGTAATTCATCTTCATATTTCAAAAGTTTTATTATTCGATCAACACTTGCGGTTGAAACGTATTTCGAATTCAGTTTTACTAGCCTTAGCTCTAGAAACAATCGTGTTTTATAGCTATACGTGATACTCAGTTAAATTACACAAAGCTTGCCAATTTGCCTTACGTTTCGTTGATATTTATTTAGTTTGGCATAAAAAAATAAAAGTTTCAAAAATCCTATTCTTATAGATTCGACAGTTTAGACAGCATTAAAAACAATTCCAAAATCCATGCCTTGTCCATCCTTGGCCGTGATAACATAAAAAATGTCCACAGGGGTTCAGTGTTCAGCGCATTATCATCAGCTCACTGGGCGTTGAGCAAACTCGACGCGGCCATCAACTACATGCAGCAGGATCTCGCCGTGGCCAAGTCACTCGGGGACACGGCGGGCGAGTGCAGGGCGCACGGCAACCTGGGCGCGGCGTACTTCAGCCAAGGGTCGTATAAGGACGCCCTTACTGCGCATAGATACCAACTCGTGTTGGCTATGAAGTGTAAGGTAAGATATTCATGTCTTTTTGGAGAGATTGCAGAAAGTATGATTTCGTTTTATATTCTTAATGTTATTTGTATAAAAACTTATTTAAATTCAAAAGTAAGTAGTTTCATGAAGTAGGAAAGAATTTACTTAAATATGAGCCGAAGTTAAATGAATATACCGATCACGAGATGTAAAATGTAAACTTGCAATTTGCAAACATTACAAATGATGTTCGCACTCCTTTTAACTACTAATTAAAATAATATTATAAAGTATAACTGGTATCAAATAATAAGAAATGCCAAGATGCCTTGAAGCGAAAATCGGACACACCCATACGAACATATCTCAAACAAGAGCCAACAAAAGGCAGGATACTTATTTACATAACATAAACAACAAAGCCTTTGATTTGTACGAACAAATGAAACATCATAATATAAATATAATCCCAAGAGAGTTGTAATATTAAACGCGGCGCAGCACTCGCTTATTTAATTTTGCATAGGAATTCAATCCCCGACCGTGACCCTGCCTCGTGGTTGTTTTTTAACTTTCGTCCAATTATAAGATGTGGTTTTACTCGTAAAGTAATCTTGTGTACTTTGTATTCAGTCTTAAGGAAAGATTAAACGAGATAAGGTATTAATAAATCTTTATTTTCTGGTAGTTTTATGTCATGCATTTAGATATGCACTATGTACAAGCATGGGAGAGCAGTAAAGCAAGGAATATTTTAATGTTTATAGATGGCCGTATCTATGTTTGATTTTATGGCTTTTTAAGTGCTTTAATATGTATTGGAGACATTTATAGTCTGTATAACATTATACGGATTACATAATTTGAGAAAGTTATTTTCTATTTTTATAATTTACATTTTCGGAAATCCTTTTTGGATATAAAATATTACAGATAGATATAATAAAAAAGCAAGCGACGCTTTTTAGAAATATTTCTGGTTACGCTTGCAATTTACCGTGAATTCCAGTCAAAAGCTAAGGTAATAATTGCTTAATGTTGTCTAGTAAAGTATGTTTAAAAAAATACATCCTATGATCCTATCCTTATTATTTTTCTTTGTATTCGGTCATCTATCATCAATTAGATTACCTACTTTTTTAGGTGTTTTGCTGTATGTTGCTCATATGAAATAAGAGTTGAAAAAATCGTATTCTATTTAAAGTTACCATAACATAAATCACCAGCTGCTATGTATTCCTATTTTGTAGTCCAGCACGAGTTAATCGAGTACAACGTATTCATTAAAAAATCTGCCAAGCTCAGTGTTTACGATAGTGTGAATAGTTTTCTTTAAACTTAGCACTTTTACATATCTGGTTTTGCTATAACCGGTGCCCGTATTACACGTCCTCTAATAGTCAAACCACTTCTTATTAAAGCCTTCAAGCGCCGCGGGTATGTAATGTTAATTTGCAGTTAACGTAGCTATGAGAGTCCCTGTTGTGAAAGTGATAACTGATTATGCAACGCTAAAGCTGCATTATGAAATGGTACTGCATAGGTGCAATCACTGATTCCAATTACCTATGGAATAGGTGCTTATAGACCTTAAATAGACCTTAGGATACATGCATGGTAAAGTATTGAATCAAGATATGATCACTTCATTTTCAAATGATGCTGCAATTTTAAACGATCTCATAATTTAGGTAGTATGGATTTAATCTGACTGCATTGCATACCCTACGACCTACCAATTTTTAAAAAAAATTGAACGATGTCCTATCTTAAGAAAGACGTAAAGCAGTGACAAGTACATATTATGTATAGCAATTAGATATTTTGGTGAAATTTCGTACAATCAGAAGTACATATTATGTATAGCAATTAGATATTTTGGTGAAATTTCGTACAATCAGGTATCGTCTATTTATATTAAATTAAATTAATCCACAAATAAGTAACCCGTAGACGCGTATAGAAATTGTACTAAGGACACATAAAACAAACAAGTTATGTGAAGTAAAATAAATAGCTCAAGTTTTATTGCCAAGTACAATGTGAACAGTATCCACATATGGAACAATCTGTGGAACAAATACTCGTAAAAATATTTTACGCGTTCCAACCGAATGGCAACCGACAAAAACTCAAAGTAACCGAGAAATGGTAGCGGAGGTGAGGATTTGTCAGTAACATGATATTTTTATAATCGAAACTGACTTCGAAAAAACTATATGAAAGGGTTCAATTTACAGATTTATTCAACTTTATACCGCTTAATATTTGACACCTTTTTGTTTTACGGCGCAAGAAATCAATGCTCGCGTTATGGATGCTCCAGTAAATATTTATAAAGTGAAACTGCGCGAATTCGATTTTGAAGAAAAGCCATAAATGGATGACCGATGAATTTAAGTACTCTACTAAATTTTGTAATAAATTTTTATAATAAATTTCGTTTAATGGTTTGAACACTTATTTGAACACCACCCATAAACTTAATAAAAAGAATATCCATGTTTACATTTAAGTACACAATATGCTCACATCGATAAAGGTTTGATTATGTAAAGTTTACATTATCTGTGAATACGCAGCGATGCCGACTAGTCACTAGATGAAACCGCGAATAATTTGACAGTAACATGTGAGGTAACTGCAGAGCTTCATTAACAGATGCCTTGAATAACCCGTCGCGCAGGTGCTATCTGAGCTGGGATTCGAATTGCCCGTCAGAGATTAAAGGGATTACGCTATAGAAGGGAATTTGTGGCGGTGTTCGTCTAGCCCAGGCGCGGTCCCAGGGGGGGGGGGGTCACGGGGGACATGACCCCCCCCAAAATCGTACTCGATAAAATAGAAAAAAATTCTTATACTGTACAAAATATAAAAAAATGGCCAAGTGCGAATCGGAGCCACTCGCACAACTAAATTTCCGTTTAAACTTGTTTTTAATCCCTTGCGAATGTCGAAATTTGCGAAAATTTTCAGCATAAACAAGAAGTTTGATTTTTTTAAATATTTTCTACATAATCTAATTAAAATTCATCGCAATTATTCCTATATCTGTAGTTTAGGACGTTACATTGTAACAAATTTCATGATTGTACATTATACATAGGCCGGGAGATACTGACACAAAATTTCGGATCATTTGTAACAGGATGGCGCGGGCGGTTCTACAGGGGTCTTAGTACGCAATGACAAAAAGAAAAATGATGGTCAGAACGCTGGTACCGACGGACTAGTCGCGTGGGCGTTAGTCGAACTCGTCGGTTAGGTGGATATAGGAATAGTTACGAAAAATATTATGAATTTTTAATTACATTTACAATTACAAAAAAAAATATATTTTCAATAATTTTAAACTTAAAAAGGGGGTTGCCCTATACTCATGAACGCTTACATGTATTAAATTAACTCAAGTCTACAATATCTATAAGCTGTAATAAAATCAAACTTCTATGTCAATACAGCCGTAAACGCTGAAAATTTTCGTAAAATATTAAAAAAAATATGTAGGTATGTATTATAACTTGTATTAACTACGATTTTTGACGAGTATGATTTGGAGGGGGGGGGGGTTTACTACATTTTCAGCCGCGTGACCCCCCCAAAATGTCAGGCTAGGACCGCGCCTGGTCTAGCCTCGATAATTAGTTTTGTAGTCAGAATGATTAAAGCTTCGATACACTCGCTATCTAGGATTTCACAATTGAAAGCGCGTTAGGTTTATTGAAACGACCGCGATTCCCGTCGCGTCGCTATAGATGATTCAGTGAACTAATCAAATGTTTCTATATACGACTCCAATGCGTCTGCGATGAAAATTCTCATTAATAAATATTTAATTTAACAATTATTAAAATTCTCCATTATAAAAATATTAATAAGTGCGCTATTAATCAGAATAAAATTTACAAACATGTTCATTGGTCAATCCAATTTACTATCAATTTGCAATAACTAAAATCAAAGTCAAAATAGAACACATACATCAAAAATTCTAAAGCAATAAATATATCGATACTTACCGTTCCGAGATTCCAGTTACTCGTAAATGAATATTCATAAATCGAGAATTCCACGCTATGAGCTATTTGTATTTTAATATTCAAAACCATATTATATCCACAATTTAGCCGCAAAATTAAATTTATTGGATTATTGGTTACTTTTATCAATCATTGACCTATCACTGATGTTAAGATGATAAACAATTTTATATGTATTATTATACAGTTATACCATATTAATTACTACTAAATGGCTATTATGTACAGTGAGATAATAGCATTTTACATAGATAGGAGTGAAGCCAATTAATTGTAAATAAATAATAGTTAAAAAAAACTAAAAAACACGCTTTTTATAGAAAACCGAACTAAAAAATAGAAAATAAATTTAAATGAATTTAAATTAAGAAAATAGTGTTAAAAATTTCAATGAATATAAATTAATAATAGTGTGAGTAAAAAAAAATTATTTTATTTAAAAAAAAGCGTAGGGTGCATGGTGTCAATGGTTATTATAGATATTTTATTGACAGATATGAGTAGAGTGATTATCATTTCGATAATATCTTAAGAAGCACCCCACGCTTTTTTTTAAATAAAATAATTTTTTTTTACTCACACTATTATTAATTTATATTCATTGAAATTTTTAACACTATTTTCTTAATTTAAATTCATTTAAATTTATTTTCTATTTTTTAGTTCGGTTTTCTATAAAAAGCGTGTTTTTTAGTTTTTTTTAACTATTATTTATTTTCTACTTTTTAGTTTGGATTATTTATAATAGCTTGTTTTTTTAATTTTAAACTATTGCACGACTCATGATGCGAAGCATCAGAGAGTGCTTTACAATCGAAAAATTGTTTTCGCCTTATTTTGGCAACTATTTTTAGTATTATAGCCTTGTTAGTTAAAGGAATCAAGATATTTTGCATACTATTGTCGAGATAATTTAACGGAGATTAATTCTATACTTGCTAAAAATTAATTTAGTGCAATAGAAACGGAAAAAAATATCAAAATAGGTCAAAAAAATTTCCTGTCCGTCATGTATAAAACTCCGGAAACACTGTAACTTATGAAAAAATCAATTATTTGAGTTGTGAAGTAGTGAATAATTATCAAAATTATCACAAGCTGAGCAAAGGTTGATTTCACGCATTAGTGCATAATACTTATTTTTATTTTATGGCGGCATTATTACCAAAAATATAAAAATGAAACATCTTAAGCTTATAAATCAAAAACAGTATTGTTTAGTTTAATATAATGAAAAATAAAATAAAATATGGATTATTTATAATAGCTTGTTTTTTTAATTTTAAACTATTGCACGACTCATGATGCGAAGCATCAGAGAGTGCTTTACGATCGAAAAATTTTTTTCGCCTTATTTTGGCAACTATTTTTAGTATTATAGCCTTGTTAGTTAAAGGAATCAAGATATTTTGCATACTATTGTCGAGATAATTTAACGGAGATTAATTCTATCTGAGGCTCGGATCTCAGCCATGGAATCACGCACTTGCTGCAAACGAGCTGCTCTGGCTTCCTCTGACAGTTTGGCTCTGTAATTTCTCATATAAAGCGCTCTTTTCTTCTTTCTCTCTTCTAATTCCTCGCTTGAAAGTTTTGACGTTCGTTTTATTGACTGTTGTCTTCTTTTCTCTAATGTCCTTTATCTCTGTGTTTTATTATATTTTTGTTTGTTTTTTCTTTCCATGATGTTTCCACGAGCAATGGACTGGTTACTGAGAACCTTCTTCTTTCTTTCAAAAATATCTTTATCTATCATTAGGCTTGTTATAGGTATAACAAGGTTACATATTTTTTTAATTTTTACGTTTTCATCAAATTTTACGTGTCTTACGACTTAACAAATTGTTTATATTCTTTATATATCTCATACACGTTTTCGGTTACTTAGCACCAATAGTCTACTCCCCTACATAAATATGAGCAACGGACGAACGTAAAGTACCCGTCACGAGAAGCTATAAATTATGTAAACAAACATCTTTTACTAAGTAAACATTTTATACTGCGAGATAATAATAAATTGACCATATTCAATCGACATGAAATATAGACGGGTTATATGAAAGTAACAACCTATTTAATTTAGTCGGATCATATTTTAACGACGCAAAGCGCTATCGTTTGTGTTTCTTGGTACCGGAACGCGTCCGTCGCAGGGATTGTGAACTATCGGGACGCCATTTTGAAATAAACGCATCATTCGAGTTTCGAATGCGTACGAGTTTGTTTCATTGCTTTGCATATATCGCGGATCTGGTTGTTATTGTTAATTTTGTTATTGTTTCGTTATCACTTTTTTATTGTTGTTACTTTAATTGTTGCGTTAATTTTATTTGTTATTACGTATAATGGAGCCAGTAGCCAGTACATCTAAGGAAATAAATTCGCCACGAAAAAAACGTCAAAAGGTGCGTAATACAATTTATCTAAAATATATAATAAGTAAAAAGAAAGAGTTGTTTGTTCAAACGCGCTAATCTTTGGAAACTTAAGGTTAATATTAGAAGTAGGTTTTAAATTGTGAAGTAATTGGTTAGGTTAATTGGTATACCTGGAGATATAGCTTGAGCTTCGTGTGACAAGTGACTACCGGTGATTTTTACAGGTGACGAGCTTTACGGTTAATGAGAAAAATATGGTGATCAACGTATATAAGTACGTGAAAGAAAATTGGCCATCGAATGAATATCCCTACAAAACCGAAATAAATAAAAAAACAGCATCGATTTTGGGAATTGGCATAGCATCTGTGTATAATATATTAAAAGAATATAAATCAGAAGAGGGAATAAAATCACCTATCAAGTCTAAAGACAGGCCTAAATTTTATCAGAAAGTAGACGATTTTGATAAATCCGTAATTAGGAAAAAAATTCACAGTTTCTTTTTAAATGGCCAATTACCAACAATTCCCAAGATTCTTCAGGCAGTCAATGACGATGAAGATATGCCAAATTTTAGCGAAACAACTCTCAGGCGGCTAATAAAGCATTTAAACTTTAAATATATAAAACGACAGCGAAATAACGCACTTATTGATAGAGATGACATAACAATATGGCGGCGAAAATATTTGAAATCTATTAAAGACTATAGACAACAAAATCGCCAGATATTTTACATGGATGAGACATGGGTGAATGCAGGTTAGTGTGTTTTTTTTTATTGCAGTGAAACGGCAGACTACCATACGGTTCGCCTGATTGTAAGCAAATACCGTCGCCTTTACCGTGAAGTGATGTGTATGATACTGCAAATCTATTTGCAAAATAAATATAACCCACGCGCCGCCGACCTTGAGACATTAGTTCTTAAGGGCTATCACAAGTGTGTATTAATAATAATGTACTTCAACTCTTTTACTGCGCAAGACGCTAATTAACAAATGTTTAATTGTTTTTACAGGACATACCGTAAATAAAACTTGGGTAGACAAACAAGTTAAAAGTAAGAAGCAGGCTTTCCTAGAAGGACTTAGCATTGGTGCACGTAACCCAACGTCAAAAGGTAAACGATTAATAATTACCCATATCGGCAATGAGAACGGTTTTGTAGAGGGCGGTGAAAATATATTTGAATGCAAGAAGACGGGAGATTACCATGAATCAATGGATGCAACACATTTTGAACAATGGTTCGAAAACGTTCTCCCAAAACTTGGAGAAAATGCAGTAGTGGTAATGGACAATGCACCATACCACTCAAGGCGTCTTGAAAGAATTCCTACTACTGCCTGGAAAAAAAATGATATACAAAATTGGCTTGTAAGTAAGAATATTTCTTACGACGACAATGAAATTAAGACTGAATTACTGCTAAAAGTAAAAAATGTTAAAGACAATTTTAAAACTTATGTAGTGGACGAGCTTGCAAAAAAATATAAGGTGGAAGTATTGAGACTCCCGCCATATCATTGTGAGCTTAATCCAATTGAGCTAATTTGGGCCAACGTAAAAGGATATGTTGCTCGCAAAAATACAAATTTTAAATTTGACGAGGTAAAACAATTATTACAAGAGGGACTGCAGCAGATTACTTCGGAAAATTGGAAGCGTTGTGTGGAGCATGTTATCAAGGAAGAAGATAATTTTTATTCCAAAATCGATGAGATGATTGATAAAACTGTAGACAGCTTCGTGATACATGTCACTGATTCTGACACAGAAATGGAAACATCTGAATCTGACGAATAATTATTCTTAAATAATATTTATGTTAATTAATATTTGTTACTTAATAATTTATTAAATCTTAAACAAATTCATTTTTTTTGTTGGTCCAAATGTTGTGAACTCCTGAACACTTGTTTACAAAATTTATAGCTTCTCATGACGGTTACTTTAGACACGGCAAAATAATTAAAATTAGTCACAGAGACGGTGGCGGACTCTTTGTGGCTCGTGAAATCTAAGTTACATGCACGCATAAAAATTATTTGTTAGGACAACAAAAACAGGGATAACAAAAAAATATGCTGTGATAAAAAATGAATTTACTTACAATAACAAATCAACTAGTTTATTTAACAAGATGAACTAAGTTGCAATAACAAATGAGTTTTCACTGCTCTGAAGTTAATTTTGTTGTTTTAACAAAATCGCTTTGTTATTGTAATAAATTTTTTTGTTGCAATAACAAAATAGTTTTCTTATCAATAAAATTTGTTACTTGAACAAGCTATTCCGTTGCTTTAACAAATCGATTTATTATTTTTTTTAAATAATTGAAAGATTCGGTTACAATAACGAAATAATTTTGTTGAGTGAACAAATGATTTTTAATTTTTTAAACTATTATTTGTTTTGTAGAATTATAAAATTCTCTTTAGTATACAAAAATTTGTCAATATTAGAGAAAACGGCTAAAGATAATTATTGGAAATAAAAATTAACATCGAGTCCTGCCTTATCGACTGTAGAGAAAAATTATAGAAAATTTTAATTATTTTCTTACCTTATCGACTATAGATGAAAATTATATAAATTAACAAAAATCATATTTTGCAAATTGAAAAATGGAATAATTTTATCAAATTAGTGTATTGTCATCGGTCCTCAATAAATCTACAAAGTTTGAACGAAATCTGGCCGTTTAAAGTGGGTCAAAATCGCGCCCAAAGAAGTCGGTTACAAACAAACATACAAACATAAAAATGGAATAATTTTATCAAATTAGTGTATTGTCATCGGTCCTCAATAAATCTACAAAGTTTGAACGAAATCTGGCCGTTTAAAGTGGGTCAAAATCGCGCCAAAAGAAGTCGGTTACAAACATACAAACATACAGGTGAAGCTAATAAAAAGCGTGTAAAAAAGTTGCAAAATGCAAACAGTATTCTATTATACAAAGCACGATATCGCATTGTCTACAAATAACACCCGACGTAACAAGGTGCACAAAAGGAAATATTATATAGGTTTATAAACGCAAACTTCATTCAAGTAGCCTCTATTTATTGTAATTTGTAGCCACCAAGAACGCGCAGAAACGCAGTGCGCGGAATGCAATGTGACCTAGCAGAACCTCAAGTTCAAGAGAGCCCAAACTATTATAGTTGGAAAACGTCCAACAGAGATCGAGTCAATATGTAAATCACCACGTTATCGTATCATGTTGCACATACTTAATTAGTTAGATCGCTGCAACCCGACTGACTTGCTAGTACAGTCCCGACGGGCTTTTAATGTCGATATCGGCTTATCGACTTATATTCACCGTCGGCAATTAAAGCCGACAAAAAGTAATCGTAATAGGAATTGATTACGAACTTATTCAGACGACAAAGTTATGTCATTTACGATAGACTATTTTATATTGCAATGCATGTTACAATGTGCTTCGGATGTAGAATTGCATTATTTTATCGCTTAGCACACCATATACCTACATCATCAAATAGTTTTGATAATAGGAAAATTGAATTTCAAGAACTTTCATGGAAATATAAGGATTACGCACAGTGCAATATGCATACAAAACTAGCGATGAACCGTTAATAAACGTTATATGCTAATTATTCACGTTGAATACGATGCAAGCAACCTTGACAGCGTATCCCTATCTCGTTTGAATAAATTTATTTAAACAAAAAATATATCGATACAAATCTCACATCACTAACTCATTTCATCGAGACAAAGACCCTATTGGCGGTCCGTCGTCAGATATTTTTTCCTTTTGTCATCCATTTCCTTAGTGAAAAGGATGCGCCGCATTCTAATCGGCCCTTTATTTGTTTTTAATTCCTTTTGTTTGCTCTCAGTCGACAGAGCATTGAATTTTAAGTGATTTTTGGAAATATTCAATATAGAATGTGTTTTTGTTATATCCATTTTAAAATTTAATATTAAATCAATGTGGAAGGTGATCTGGTATAAGTACATTAGTTTAGAAAATTTTAATGGTATAGTTTTATGTAGAATATTTTAATAAAATGTTCATTTCTATAGAATAAATAAATATTTACAATGCAAATCGAGAAAGTGATTCGAAAGCTTAAATAGAGCTGTTTTGGTTAAATAAAAGTGAAATTGATAAATTGCAAGACTGAAGTTTCTCCAAACTTCATTATCTTCTTCGATTACTCATCTACATCCCGTTGAAAGTTTGGTATTAGGAATACATTCTATTGTAGTATATATGTTACTGGAAATGTATGTAATCCGTCATTGTATACAATTCCTAGGAAATGTATATAATTCCTAAAATCGCACGGAAATGTGTGAAATAAATTATTTTATACACATTTCCTAGGAAATCTATACATTTCCTAAATAGCTATCGGAAATGTAAAACATTTAAGATATTGATATGTCGCAGGCAAATTGTATATAATCTGGCCGTTTACAAACGGTCGGCATTTTGTAGTAACTATGCCGATATTCGTAATCAGAAATTTTTGGTTTGGATAAGGGGGTGGGTTAGGTTAGGTTCGTGTTTTTTAAAACTACACAGAAATAGGAGCCCCACGAAGTGGGGCTCCGTCGGCTCGCGACCGTCTTTTTGTAGAATTTTGGAAAAAGACGAATTTTCGGCATATTAAAACAGCTAGCCGTAATGTAATACGGCGGATTATACAATCCGACTGCGCCAAATATACGCGGGGACAGCGGGACGAGGGGACTGATTACTTGCCAAATGAAAATTTGATTATAAAATAATAAATATAAGTTGATTTTGTGATATTTACGTTAAAAGTTAGATAGTTGATTTTTAAAATGTTAATTAGTAAGATAATAATATGAACATAATATTATTACAATTTTACGGTATGACTGTTACCCGATTGTATCAATAAGAGCTATAATAAAAAAAATAACAACGTGTTTTATTACAGAAAGCATTTACTTTACACATTTCCTAATACGATATTGGAATTGTATACAATTCCTAGGAAGATTATACATTTCCTAGGATATGCATGCATTAAATAGTTTTTTAAACAATATTTTATACATTTCCTAAATGGTATCGGAATTGTACACATTTCCTAGGAATTGTATATAATTCCTTGATTTCTTACATTTCCGGTAACATATATAACCTGGATCTACGGCCTACTCTGTTAAATTCAAATCCTCGTCAGATCTTATAAAAGCATTACCTATATTATGATGCTCTGCAATATTTACATGTTTTTTTGTAATATTTTATAACATTACAACCCCACTTAAAACATACAGAATGTTTTTGTCAGTATTATTTCACTTGATTGGAATAATAATTTTATTACTATTTTAACTAAGGTAGGTACCTACTTTACCTGACTAACTTTACCTGCACCATAATAATAGGGATTTATTTTAATAAATCAGCCTTAATCGTGTTAATAAAAGGTCAAAATGAAGTAAAAAAGTCAGTCTATAAATTAACAAACTTTTACTTGTGCCAGAAAAATGCATTGTCGCTGGTCGCTGTCATTTTTAATAAATTGTGACTGCTAAACGAGCATTTAACCTTTAAGTACCTACCTATTAGTGTTAAATAAACAATGTGGAAAGCTGTCAATTACCATGTAATGGGACAAAAAATAAATAACATTTGCAGGACACCCAGGCCGCGGCCGCAGCCCTGACCTCCCTGGGGCACGTCTACACTGCTATCGGCGACTATCCCAATGCGCTAGCGAGCCACAAACAATGCGTACAGCTAGTTAAACAAATGGGCGATAGATTACAAGAGGCGAGGGAGATAGGGAATGTCGGCGCTGTTTACTTGGCTATGGGGGAATTTGATTCAGCCGTGGATTGTCATACGCAGCACTTGCGGCTCGCGAGGCGGCTCGGCGATCAGGTAGGCTGGATGTTTTGCTAGTTCGGTATGTGTTAACACCTTAGATTTATGTAACTGGCTTTTACTGAATGTCTGTTTGTATTTAATATATTATATCCATGGCTTTATACTAAATAGAGGACTTTATTCACTATGAATGACGCGAAATAAATATGAATTAGCTATCATGGGCTAATGCTATTATTTTTGCAATAACATCTTAAGGAGTCACCGCCCTTTTCACCCAATAGATCATGGATGTACCTATCCATATGAAACTTGGCACAGAAGCAACACATATTCTTAGAATCGGCTCAAATTACAATTCGTTGAACTTGTACATAAGTAATGCTGTACAGAATACAGATACATTATAAATGACCTTAATCTAACTAATGGTATTTCAGGTTGAAGAAGCCCGAGCATATTCAAATCTAGGTTCCTCATATCATTATAGGAGAAACTTCTCGCAAGCTATCGCTTATCACGAAAACGTGCTTAGGATAGCCCAGAATTTAGGAGATAGAGCTATCGAAGCAAGAGCGTACGCGGGTCTTGGGCATGCTGCAAGGTAACGGAAATTTCGTACATTTGATAACCGTTCATTCAATGTACCGAACGAAATGCATTTATGCTATAAAGTAATAAAAACTAGTAGAATTATTTGAATAATTTTAAACATTAGAGAACATGATATTTTTTCAATTATATTTTTTTTATAGATATATAATATATACTTATTTTTAATGGCATTAAATACTTGAAAATATATAAAAATATGTATTTATTATAATAGTATTGTTTAATTGTAGCATGAAAACTTTTTTTGACCAAAGAGGTCGAAAAAAATAGTGTATGGAAAAGTTGCTAGCCGCTAAGAAAAGAGACGAGCGCTGGATATAAAAAAAAATATAAAAAGCGGCAAATTCGCGAAAAAGAGAAAGTTATTAAAACAGTAGGAATGAATTATTAAATTGAAATTCCTGATCTAATATTAAAGATGATAAATAAAACATAATGATTTTATATTTTAATTAATTTTATTATTGTTCTAGATTAATGTTCCAGACTAGAATCGTTATAGTTCTTTCACTTCATTCTGAATTCAATTAAGTTGTCTCGCATTGTATATTTATGTATCTATGTTTAAAGTTTAAAATATCTGTTTTCTATTTCTTGTTTTATAGATGCGCTGGAGACTACGCACAAGCGAAAAAATGGCACGAAAGGCAATTGGATGTAGCTCTCGCTGCAAGAGACAAGGTATTACAGTACTCCAAACTTAATAATGCGCATGCAAATCAATACATATAATAAAATTCTAGAAAAGTGGTGTCTGTACAATGAAAATATGTAAAAAAAATTAGCAGGGGTTATTATTAAATCGACCCCAAACCCAAAACTGTAGTTAAAAAATTTTTTGTCTGTTTGTCTGTTTGTGTTTGTCTGTATGTTTGAACACGCTAATCTCAGAAACGGCTTATCCGATTTCGATGCGGTTTTCACTAATATATTGTGGTAATCTTCATTTAACATTTAGTGTTTATTTCATGTCAATCGGTTCATAAATAAAAAAGTTATGACCATTTAAGTACTCACGGCGAACATTTGCTAAGGCATTCTATGGTACACATACAGTGTACGATAAAACGTAAGTTATCTGTTATACGCTACAGTTATGTCCAAGTGATCATATCGAAAGTCCCCAAGGGTGGGGGGGTAAGCTGAGGTAGTAGGGGGGAGGGGTCAAATTAAAATTATACTTATTTCTAGGTAAATTTTATACATAAAATGTCCTTTAAATTATGTCGTATTTATAATATTATATTTTTAACCCCCGATGCAAAAATATGGGTGATAAGTGTTTGACCGCTGTGTGTGTGTGTGTTTGTGCCACCGTAGCTCGCTAGCAGGTAATCCGAATTAGATGATGTTTTTTGTTAGGCAGCATATTTTCCGACGCTGGTTCTTAAATAAACTGTATCAAAATCGGTTCATCCATTTATTGTGTAAAAGTGGGAATGAAAATAACTAAAGTTGTCGAATATACTTTAGTGATATATTAAATGAAAGTGAACGACCTATCAGTAAAAATAAGTCAAATTTTATCAAAATCGGTTCATCCATTTATTTGATATAGGTATAAAAGTGGTAGATAATAAAAAAAGTGAATTTTGACTCAAGTGACATATGAAATGAAAGGGCATGACGTGTAAAGTATAATTAGACATATTTAATCAAAATCGGTTCATCCATTTACTATACCTACATACAGGGTGTAATCGTTAAGTGTGCACAGGCGATTTTTCCGTAAGTATTACAGATAACAAAAAACTTTAAACTGATATCGAAAGTACTTAACCTAATGAGTAAAATGGCGGTAATAAATTTTTAAAAATAAATCGAGAAATATCAAAAAAATTATCTTTAAACCCTCCCATACATTAAGTATGAAATATGAATATCCCATATACATTTAATATGAAAGATTTTAGCTTTCTTTTTCTTTTTTGGTTTTCTGCTTTAATTACTTCGCAAATTTGAAGTGGCATTTTCCACGCTTTTTCCGGACATTTTCACGCATTTTCCGGATATTTTCCGGGGATTTTCCGAGCATTTTCCGGGCATTTTCCAGGCATTTTCCACGCTTTTTCCGGACATATCCACGCATTTTCCGGATATTTTCCAGACATTTCCCTGGCATTTTCCGGTTATTTTCCGGGATATTCCAGACATTTTCCGGGAATTTCCCAGGCATTTTCCGAGCATTTCCCGGGGATTTTCCGGATGTTTCCCAGACATTTTCCGGACATTTCCCTGGCATTTTCCGGGGATTTTCCACGCATTTCCCAGACATTTTCCGGACATTTTTCAGGCATTTTCCGGGGATTTTCCAGGCATTTTCCGGATATTTTCCGGACATTTTCACGCATTTACCGGATATTTTCCGGACATTTTCACGCATTTTCCGGATATTTTCCAGGCATTTTCCAGGGATTTTCCACGGTTTTTCCGGAAATTTCCACGCATTTTCCGAGCATTTCCCAGGCATTTTCCGGTTATTTTCCGGGAATTTCCCAGGCTTTTTCCGGGGATTTTCCGAGCATTTCCCGGGGATTTTCCGGATGTTTTCCAGACATTTTCCGGACATTTCCCTGGCATTTTCCGGGGATTTTCCACGCATTTCCCAGACATTTTCCGGACATTTCTCAGGCATTTTCCGGCGATTTTCCAGGCATTTTCCGGATATTTTCCGGACATTTTCACGCATTTACCGGATATTTTCCGGACATTTTCACGCATTTTCCGGATATTTTCCAGGCATTTTCCAGGGATTTTCCACGGTTTTTCCGGACATTTTCACGCATTTTCCGGATATTTTCCAGGCATTTTCCAGGGATTTTCCACGGGTTTTCCGGAAATTTCCACGCATTTTCCGGATATTTTCCAGACATTTCCCTGGCATTTTCAGGCATTTTCCACGCTTTTTCCGGAAATATCCACGCATTTTCCGGATATTTTCCAGACATTTCCCTGGCATTTTCCGGTTATTTTCCGGGATTTTCCAGACATTTTCCGGGAATTTCCCAGGCATTTTCCGAGCATTTCCCGGGGATTTTCCGGATGTTTCCCAGACATTTTCCGGACATTTCCCTGGCATTTTCCGGGGATTTTCCACGCATTTACCGGATATTTTCCGGACATTTTCACGCACTTTCCGGATATCTTCCAGGCATTTTCCAGGGATTTTCCACGGTTTTTCCGGAAATTTCCACGCATTTTCCGAGCATTTCCCAGGCATTTTCCGGTTATTTTCCGGGAATTTCCCAGGCTTTTTCCGGGGATTTTCCGAGCATATCCCGGGGATTTTCCCGATGTTTTCCAGACATTTTCCGGACATTTCCCTGGCATTTTCCGGGGATTTTCCAGACATTTTCCGGGGATTTTCCGAGCATTTCCCGGGGATTTTCCAGACATTTACAGGCTATGTCAGGGAAATGTCCGGAAAATGCCTGGAAAATTCCCGGAAAATATCCGGAAAATGCGTGAAAATGTCCGGAAAAATGTGGAAAATGTCACTTCAAATTTGCGAAGTAATTAAAGCAGAAAACCAAAAAAAGAAAAAAAAAGCTAAAATCTTTCATATTAAATGTATATGGGATATTCTGAATGGGAGGGTTTAAAGATAATTTTTTTGATATTTCTCGATTTATTTTTAAAAATTTATTACCGCCATTTTACTCATTAGGTTAAGTACTTTCGATATCAGTTTAAAGTTTTTTGTTATCTGTAATACTTACGGAAAAATCGCCTGTGCACACTTAACGATTACACCCTGTATAGGTATAAGTGGGAATGAAAGAAACGAATGTTGTCAAATATTGTGATAGTACCTACCTAAGTGATATATCAAATGAATGTGCATAACGGGTGAATTACAATTAGTAATGTTTTATCGAAATCGGTTCATCCGTTTTTTACATATAGGGCACTTTAGGGGTGACAGTGGTTAGATAAATAAACCAAATGGAGCATCAAACGATAGGATATGACGTGTACATATAGGTACAATTAGATAATATTATTTACATCAAAATCGGTTCTGCCATTTACTAGGGATGGAAAGGGAAGGGTTGAAAGTCTGTGAAAGAAGAGGGGGACATGGGAGCGAGAGGATAGCCACACCCTGGAAATTTTGAACTCTTCTCAAAGCCACATAGGCCTGGCCCTTGGCAATTTTTTTTCTTAAATATACCACTTCTTTTGCCACTGTGGTCCATTACAATTTATGCACGGTTACGGCCCAACTTAAAAGATGTCAGATGTAGGAATGTATTATGGAGGTAGAGGTAGGTCTCGCTCACTTGAAAATATTAAATGAAAATAAGAAACCAAAGTTTAAAAATTAAAAAAAAAAACCCAACGCAACGAAGGAAAAGGAATATATATATAATTTTACAAACTTCCCGACGATCTTTAAAATTAAGTACCATTATAAAAAAATATATATATAAGATATATTATTATGATAATGATGGTATGGTATGGTATCCTTAACTTTTACCAAAATTGTAGATTATAAAATTATCTTTAAAAAACTTCACATACATTTTTTTCTAGGAGCCACTGTTTCTACGAAAAATCTATTTTTTCATTCATCGTTGATCTCAAAAATAAAAATTCCAATCACCAGAACGACAGGAAATTTTAATAATTGATTTTTAATTGTGTTTTGCACAATTTTATTAAATTGCGACTGGATGAAAATTTTGTTCGTGGTCGTCGTCGTCGTTGGTAGGGTGAACAAATCCTTAGCAAAACATCATACGCTTATGTCAATTAGTATCGATAGCGGATTCTATTCCTTTACGTTTTGACGTTTGCCTCGGCACTCAGTTGCTGCACAATATATTGTCAAAAACATCCATACAAGGAAGGAAGGTAAATAAATTTGCTCCTCTCCCTCCTGGTGCCTAAAAAATAATATGCCATAATTTAAAATAAATTTTACGTAGAAAATTAATTAGGCACTTATTTTTTTTATTTTTTAGCTCAGTTTAGTAATAAATTTTACTAACTGTTCTTTTAATTATTTATGGTAGTACGTGTTTATTCAATAAAAGTTAAGTAGTAACTACTATGCAGTCACTATTCCACGCGGACGAAGTCGCGGGCACAGCTAGTCTTCGCTAATTGTCGTATTTCCGAAGACACTCGAATCATTGAATCGTAAGAACCCTAAACAACGCACTTGCATTTTACACCTTGTTCAAAAGAAATAGAAGTCAATTCACGGTCATACACAATCAAAAACAAATCGGGCGGTAGGTGACGGTAGCCTGTCAGTCAAAAAACTCAAAAATCCGTCAGTCGTCTTTAAATATTGGTGGTGACTGCACGTGTTCTCTCTGTGTGGAATTATATAGAGCTGCTATTACATACCCTTCTTAGTTTTGTTTTTAAAGGTGAATTAAATTAATCGATGAAATGATTTACACAGGTGATGGCAGTAGGGAAAGTGAAAATGAAGAAGAGCATAATGAAAGTTCCGATGTATCTAAAATGTCAGAAATAAAGATAATCCCTGATTTTGATTGTTTTTATTTTTATTTTTTTATAATTGTCATAATATTGAAGAATGATCAGTACTGATTTTAATGATTAGATATATGGTTTAAATATAAACCTGTGTTTGAAAACCATATTTTATACAATACTAGCTTGCCACCCGCGGCTTCGCCCGCTTTGTCTAAAACCTAATAAATTATATACTAAAACCTTCCTCTTGAATCACTCTATCTATTAAAAAAACCGCATCAAAATCCGTTGCGTAGTTTTAAAGATTTAAGCATACAAAGGGACATAGGGAAATAGGGACAGTGAAAGCGACTTTGTTTTATACTATGTAGTGATAAATTTTGTGTTATTTTAACCTTCTTTTCTTCCATCATTACACCAGCTTCAGTCAGACACTTTAAAAGCACTATAAAATTTTCCAAGTAAATCAATCCAACAAAGATATATTAGCAATCGTGGGTTTATTATACTCGCTATTTACTTACAAGGAATTATCGAAACAAAATCGTTACTTACAAATACATATTAATTTATTTTAGCACAAAACATAATTTGACTAAATTATGCATAAAGAAAATGCATTTAACCACTCTTTATAGATATCATCTTCGGACGCTCCGGGAATATGACAGTTGCCGAACAGCGACGAAGATTTCAATGCGCATTATTACTTTTGGAATACTGTATAATAATTAAGTTTTTTTTCTTACAATAATTATTTTCTTGTAAGCAATTATTTTTACTCGGATAAATTTTTCGACTTTTTATTAAGATTTTATTTATTAGATATAAAGGTGAGCCGTTTTTCGAATAAAAAGCAAATCATTAACAAAAAAACTCAATTAATATATATTTTGAATCAACAGGTTGGCGAAGGCCGTGCCTGTTCAAACCTAGGCATTGTATACCAGTTGCTAGGGGAACATGACGCAGCGCTCAAATTGCATCAAGCTCATTTATCTATAGCCAGACAGTTACAGGTTTGTTATTTACATTAATTACAATAAAATGCTAATAAACTATAATGGTTCCATAAATTAATGTTTTTTCACAAATTATAAACAATAAAGTCAATTCAAATGGCAGTTATAGACTAATTAGAAATTGGAGATTATCAATTAATTCATTTCAGATGTATAATTTATTTCTAGATGATGTTGTTTGCAGTTGATACCTATTATACAATTGTATTTCATCACCAAACATAATTATTGTAATATTATCTTATTCATTACAACCAACTGAGCTACTAGAATGCAAATAAGTTTATGTATAAGAATCATTAATTATTTAATAGATATTTTTATATATCCAGATAATACAAACAACGTTCATTCCTTTTTTTTTTTTTGTTTTCTTATTGAAATAAACAAATTGATAATTTTTAACTCGTTCGGTAGTCAGTAGGTTCAACTATATGATCGTTGTCAATAAATATATTTTTATTCATTAATTAAAATTCTAGGATAAAGCCGGTATGGGTCGTGCATACGGCAACATTGGTAACGCATATTCCTCCGCGGGGTTCTACGAACAAGCTATAAAGTATCATAAGCAAGAACTGACGATATCTAAAGAGGTGCACGATAGAAGTTCAGAAGCATCTACCCATGGGAACTTGGCGGTTGCATATCAAGCACTAGGTGCTCATGATATGGCGCTGTTCCATTATAGAGCTCATTTGGGTAAGTTTATGCAGGATACTATGAAGGAATTTAAAATACTTGATAAAATTCTTGAGAGATGTTTTTTTGTCAAAACTTTTCTGTTGATGATCAATTTATTAAAAGACGATTTTCTTGTTGCCATCATGTTACCTTTATTTTAAAATCTTTTCATAAAAAAAAGTTACGAATCTAGAAGTAAACATAGTCCGCATCCGAAGACGTTCAAAGTGACAAAAGAAGCGAATGCCAATTAAACCGACCTATTCACATTTACCAATAAATACAGTCGATTAACAGCGAAACTTATTCCAAACATTTCCTCCAGGCATAGCTCGTGAACTAAAAGACGCAGCAGGTGAAGCGTGTGCTCTCCTCAACTTGGGCAACTGTTTATCATCAAGAGGAGAATTTGCTCAAGCGGTTCCATACTACGAACAGCATCTAATGTTGTCTCAGGAACTTGGTGACGTCACTGCGGAAGCTAAGGCTTGCCATTTTTTGGGATATGCGCATTACTGTTTGGGGAATTATAGAGAGGCTGTAAGGTGAGATATTAATTCAATTCAATTTAAATCTATTATATGAACTACATTACCATACCATACATACATACCATAGGTTGCCTGGTAGAAATCGCTTAGTAGCGATAAGGCCGCCTTTTTAGCTTTATATCGGCTAGCTAAAGTTAAAAATTCATTTATGGGCCAAGGTATACGCTTTTACAACAGAATTCCTCATAATATTAAAGAGTTTAGTAGTTCTAAATTTAAAACTTATATAAAAAATGTACTTGTCCAGAGAGCCTATTACAGTATTAAGGAATTTATGGACGATAAAAACCCATGGAGGGTTGTCGCGTAAAATCCACAGGACAGTTCTTTGGCATATTATGATAATATATTATGATATTACATATGTAATTTGCAAAATTGTAAATCTGACATGATTAAAAAGAGCAACTATGGAGTTTCTTGCCGATTCTTCTCCGTAGATACTGCTTTCCGAATCGGTGGTAAATGTTAAAAATATGTACTTAATGACGTTTCAAAAGTGCTTCTAGAAGAAGTCTAATTGAATAAATAAATGTTTGAGTTTGAGTTTGAGTTTATAACATATTTGTCTGTTTCTTTTTTTACGTGTATTTACTTGGTGCTGAATAAAGTGTATTTATTTATTATTTATTTATTAATGTCAAATTATGTGATGATTTTTACTTTGAACGTACCTAATAGTTCTTATTTTAATAATTGTCTCTTTTGTTTTTATCCCAGATACTACGATCAAGACCTATCACTTGCCAAAGATTTACAAGATAAAATGAATATGGGTAGGGCTTATTGTAACTTGGGGCTAGCACATCTAGCTCTAGGTAATTTAGAAACAGCTCTCGAGTGTCAAAAATACTTCTTAGCTATAGCCCATATGACGCAACATTTGCAAGGAAAGTTCAGAGCTTTAGGCAATATTGGAGATGTTCTGATAAAAATGGGAGATGTTGAAGAAGCGGTTAAAATGTACCAACGGCAACTTGGATTTGCAAGACAGGTGAATAATGTTTGATTATCCTTACTTACTTGAGTGATTTTTATCAGTTAGTTAATAAATATCTAGGTACTTCTTTTTATTGTTGGAACTTATAATATCAGAAAATTTCGTATAGGTACATCACTCATGTTTTTAATAAAATAGCAACCTTTAAACATTATCCATAAAAGTTTACTAATAATAAGTTTTATTTTAATGGAATTAATTGCAGGCACGAGATCGTTCACTGGAAGCAGCAGCGTGCGGCGCTCTGGGTCTCGCTAGAAGACTGCAGCGGAGACTTGACGCTGCTTTAGGACATCATACTCAGGTAACCTATACACTTCACATTTGTTTATATATTGGTAATGGGTTTTACTAGGTACACTTTTTTGAAATATGGAACAATGTTATCATTTATTTACTCAAAACTCAAACTCAAATCATTTATTGCATACAAATTCATTTGGTTATACATATTTACAACCGTATGCAGGTATTGCAATACAATGGTCATTAGGTATTATATTTATATACATTAATAAATAAATAAATATAAATAAAATCTTTATTTTGCCAAAACATTAGATTATACAATTACATTATACAATGTTTAGCTTACATGCAAGAGCAATCAAAAAATTTGTTTGTTTGTAGGAACTTACTCTGCGCCAAGAAGCGGGTGATGCAGCTGGAGAGGCCCGAGCTCATTCTCACTTGGGAGCGGTCCATATGGCTCTTGGACATTACTCACACGCAGCTCGATGTTATAGGGTAAGCAACCAATCCCATCGACTTTTAATTGTATGACTTTAAACGTTAAAATGTTTGTATTCATTGCGTTTTCTTTACACATTTAAATAGCAGCATATGCGTCGTCATATTATGTATTAAGTTTTTTTGATATTCAACCATGATTACAGGAGCAACTAGAGAGAGCACAAGAATTACAAGATTGCGCATTAGAAGCACAGGCATACGGAAACCTAGGTATTGCTAAATTGAATATGGGACACTATGAAGATGCCATTGGCTACTTAGAACAGGTGAGAGATCGAATAAATTTAACACTGAGTTTTTGCTTGTAACTTCTATGATAAGTATAGTTATCATGTCAATTTTTTTAATAATTTATAATCCAAAACTTCATCACAATTTTAAAATTTCCTTACATCCAGCAACTAGCAATCCTCGAGCGAGTGAACACACCGACATGTCAATTGGACAAGGCCAGAGCACTTGGTTCTCTAGGAGACTGTTATGATGCTCTCGGTGACCCGGATGAAGCTGTGAAGTATCATGAGCAGCATCTCGCAGCTGCTCTTAAACTGAACAATGCGCGTGAACAGGAGAGGGCGTATAGAGGACTTGGGTTGAGTCACAAGTAAGTTATTTTTCAATTATAAATAATTAAACGGTGGATTTGTGGTGTATAAAATCCTATAAGAAATTATTATATACCTATTATAGTATTGCGTTTAGAAACTTCAGCATTGCATCAATGTTTTTTATACAATTTATTACCTTATAATTATTTTGGTTATAACTGCATCAGAAGTAGAGATGAAACGGATAGCAGTTTGGCCGGATACCGGATACCGGATATTCGGCCGACCAAGTGGCCGGATAGCCGAATATCCGGCCGCCGAATATCCGGCGAAACTTAGCCGTTTGCGTAGGCGTCGCGCGAACGATAGGATGGACTCGGTTCGATTCGGATCTATTCGTTGATGAGTGAAGTTAACAATTGTACAATTTTATTATTGTGTCGATTGCATGCAGGGCAGACACGTGCGTGATCGTTTTTAGGTTATAATTTTATTCGTGCTCTTATTATTTTAAGTACATACATATATACATAGGTCTAAAAGATTTAGCAACGAGAAATGGCATCGGTGAAGAGAAGATCGTCTGTATGGGAATACTTTGACATAAGCAGTGAAAATAAAAAGTTAGCTCTTTGTTTATTATGCAATGTTAATATTTCTCGTGGCGGCGAAGCGAAAATAGCAGGTAATGTATCTAATAATAAATAATCTAATTGCAATAATTTTAATACCTATCAAGTAAAATAATATCTTGCAAGTTTCGTAACATATTCAATAATTATTGATTTCGGGGAAATGTGATTCTTGCTAAATAAAGCAAATAATTACTCAAAAATATGTTTCTTTTACCCAGCTATTTTTTTTTTAATCGGCCGGATGTACATCCGGCCGAATAGTAGCTATCCGGTATTCGGCCGGATAGTATTATGGCGGCCGGATAGGCCGGATACCGGATAGTTACCGGATATCCGTTTCATCTCTAATCAGAAGACGGAATCTTTTTCCTTGATTAATGTAATTTTAACATCATGCGAAACTTTTCAGTACTATTAAATTGAATGAAGCCTTTTACAATGCAAGAATACGATCGTTATTTAAAATTGTTTTTCATATTTTGCTAACAACATAAAAAAAAATATTTATTTTAGGTCCGTGGGTAATCTACAACAAGCACTAGTATGTCTAGAGAAGCGACTAGTAGTATCACACGAGCTGGGAATACCAGAGGCAAAGGCTCAAGCGTATGGAGAACTTGGCGCTTTACATATCGCACTGAATAATTTAGAGCAAGCTGTATCTTGCTTGGAACACCAGAAAAATATTGCAAAGTACGTTTTATTTCATTACAGTATAATAATATGGTAGAGTTGATCAGAAAAAGAACCTAACGAAATTTAAAGCTACCTTATTAATTAAAAATTACTCAAATAATTATCACAATTGCATGTTTTTGTTGAAGTGAAACTTCTTTAGGCGCCTTGAGAATAAAATTTCAAGGTCGCGTCATTGCAATACCATCACGTTACAGAGTAAGGCGACGATCTAAACATCCGATCTGATTCTCAAATTAAAAAACCTAATAATTTAAAAATAGTGATTTCTTTGTCAAACTATTAATTTCTAACATCAATACTATCACTAATTAAATTTTCACACATCAGGGAGTTAAACAATCAAATAATGGAAGCGGAAGCGTGTCACTCGCTGGGCGTCGCTCACCAGGCGCTCGGTGAACACGCCGCCGCCATCAGACATCACAGGACTGAGCTCGAATTGGCTCATAGACTGGGACTTACTCATTTACAGGTGAAGCTTTTTTATGAGAATATAAATAATATAAATAAAGCATGAAATAATTTGGTTGCGATTTCTATCATGCTTTTGACTTTATTGCTATACCATTAAACGCATATTTTTTAACTATAAGCATTATTTGAATCAAACAAACAAAATGATTTACATTAATATTGCAATTAATGAAATAATAACTCTTTTTTTTACTGATATAAGTTCACATACTACTTGATAGAAGTAAGCGTTACTCAAGGTTCTACGCTTGGTCCACTGTTATTATTCGATTTAGTCAACAATTTTTTTCCAAATATCTTTTCAAGTTAACTTTTATCAGGAATTTATATTTTTATTTTGATTTTGTTTATCCAGGCTCGTGCATGTGGCGGCCTAGGAGCAGCTCACGCAGCAACGGGAGCACACGCGGAAGCCGCTCGCTGGCACGAGTCAAGACTAAGACATGCTACCGCTTCTGGTAATATTTATTTATTTCTACCCGACCCATGCCCACTTTGCTGAGCGTTTTTTTTTTATTTCTCTAATGACTTTCATTTTTTAATATTCATATTATTTTCTTCATAAAATTATCTTGATGACTAAATATTTCATTTTATAAATATTCATATTTTGTTCACATAAAACATCTAAACTTCGGGTAAATTTTTCTTTATTTGATAATGCTATTTCTTTTACATATAGTACACATAGGAACTCTAAAATAGCACTTTCATATAAACCAGGTGACACTCGCGGTCGAGCTCATGCGTTAGCAGATCTTGGTCGAGCGCATCTTGCGATGGGCGCGTGTGGTAGCGCTGTATCCTACTTGAGACAGGCGCTCGCTGCTACTGAGGGACTGGCTGATGCTGATGAAGAGGTGCGTAGTAATAGTCGATTAAAACTTGCTATAGTCCTTTTCACCTATGATGATTCCTATGACACTTCATCGTGTTCCGAATTACGTATTTTATGTTTAAAACGCCAAAATAATTTTAGTGCATAATATTTTTATTTTATGGCGGCATTATTACCAAAAATATAAAAATGAAACATCTTAAACTTATAAATCAAAAAAAATTTTGTTTAGTTTAATATAATGAAAAATAAAATAAAATAACACAAAAATATAATACCTACGCAATTCGCGTACATGAAATGGATCGTTGAAAAATCATAGAGTTGGAAAATCATATAATCGGCGCCCATCTTGTGATCGTTTGTCAATCGAGTCAATCGTCTGTACGAGTGCGTCAGCCTTGTATACAAGTTGCATTTTTATATTGATACTTTACGTGGTATTCTGTTATTGTTACTAATTGTTATTGTTGACTTTTTGTTGCTGTTGTTTGCTAAGTTTCCTTAGTTAATTGTTGGCGAAATGCCGCAAAAACTAATTTTGGTACTTTATTCAAATCGATTTCATATCCATATAAAATATTATCGATTATCGGAAACAATTGATATGATTTCAGTAAAGACATCTCTACACATGTCAAAAATCGATGTGTCACAGAAATCATCTTAGGTGGAAAGGACTATAATGAGAAGATAGTAATACATAATCGCTATACATTTTCTTACTCTCACAATTTTCATACAATTTTGATTGTGAATTCGGGTGATATTATTTGCCATAAAGGCATAGAATAAAGAGATATAAAATGTTTATTATCGAAATGTTTAAAGCCATAAGAACCGAAAAATGTCTCTGCTTATTAATTACCTAACGTTTGCATTAATGTACGGTACCTTTTTAGATATTTTAATGTTTTGTTTTTATTTACATGGATTTTTAGACTTTTAAGTACTTAAGTCATATTGATGCACCATATTTCCCATAGCAACAACCTAAAAAGAATAAATAATTTGATCCATAAAAAGACAAACCTTGATATAATTAAAATTTCCATCCAGGCGCGGGTCCGTCATAGACTAGGCTTTGCGCTATGGGCATCTGGCGAACTAGAAGAAGCGAAAGAACAACTGCAAGCCGCGCTCACAGTACTGGAAAATGGGAACGAAAAGCACAGAGATAGGAAAGTGATCGCGCTGTATACTTCCACGCAACACGCACTGCAGAGAGTATTAGTTGGTGAGTTTTTTTTTTTTTTGTTATAAATAAGGAGAATGATTTTTTTGCATTTATTGCGTAACTTCGTCCCTTGTTTTACTAAATATGATATCCAAAAAATTAACGTCTAGTTACGTATGAATTAAATTTCTCTTAAGTAAATTTAAAATTAATGCTAGCATAGAGGACTAGGATAACTCACATAATTACCATTTTACCCAAATGATTTGTAAGTGTAAATCTTTAAATAAACCATGAAGTGAAACAGTAAGGGCAAAATTGAAATTTCATTTTTGTGTAGGTAAAAGTTATTTTAAATGGACCCGTTGATAAGTAATTAAATATTAAATTAATTTTCAGAACTGGGTCGTCATCCAGAAGCCCTAGTTGTAGCGGAGCGTGGTCGTTGCCGTTCATTCGATGCTCTTGAAAAAACTTCATCAGCACACAATCAGAATAACGTGGATATGCATAATGACCAGAGGTATATTCAAGTTTACTTAATTCAAAATTCCATAGCAATATTAGAAGATTTACAGACTGCACACTAAACCAAAATAATATTTATAATTCTGAATTCAAGAGCAAGTTATATTATCATAAATAAAATTTTAATACCAGCAAAATCATAATCACTTTGAATATTATTTACACCGGTAAAGCGCGTCACACACGGTAAAGATACTATAATATTTTATCTTAAGATACGGTTATATTTTATATTATAGTATCTTAAGGTATCCGGTATCAGCGTTCTGACCATCATTTTTCTTTTTGTCATTGCGTACTAAGACCCCTGTAGAACCGCCATCCTGTTACAAATGGCCCACAGAATTTCGGGTCAGTTGTAACAGGATGGCGGTTCTACAGGGGTCTTAGTACGCAATGCCAATAAGAAAAATGATGGTCAGAACGCTGATACCGGATACCTTAAGATACTATAATATAAAATATTACCGTATCTTAAGATAAAATATTATAGTATCTTCACCGTGTGTGACGCGCTTAAAGAGTTACATAGTAATACTAACGTTTTCAAATTTGTTTAATATTAATTAATGAAATGAATTAATGAAATTAATATTTTATTGCATTGAAAATACATAAAAACATATAACAAACACAAGACTACAGAAACAGCAAAGGGCGGCCTTATCGCTAGGTAGCGATCTCTACCAGGCAACCCAACAATCAGAGGAAATATAAAATATGATGTGGGTGAGCAAAAATAAGGCAATACTAACAATTAATATTCTGTATAGGAATGTAGCAGAGGAATCGGCCAAAGAAGTCCCAGATCAATGGAACCCAAGCACAGTGGACCAGATACTTGAAGTTGTGAACAAACAGAAAGCACCTATATTGTACTACAGCTTGGCTGCTGGAAGACTATATTCTTGGCTATTGCAACCACATAAAGGTAAGATTATAAGATGAGGTAGTGGTCCTTGTTTTTACCGATTCTTTGCTTGATTAAAATGGTACACAATTTTTATATTCTTCTTGTGTATAAACTTTATTAAAGTTATTTGTAAATAATACTTTGCTACGAATTTTTGAGATAGAAGATTTTCGATTCCAGGTATCGTGCGGTTCCACCAAGTGTCGTTGATGGAACAATCAGAAGACGGCGACAATAGTTTACCAGACATCAGCCCAGATGATCTACAGGCTAATATGAGTAAGTTCTTTCAGTTTTCAGTCATCTTTCATTCTATTACACCACTTTCAAAATAATTTCATGACAAAAGACGTAGAAAACAAATCCGTCTCAATTTTTTTACGTGAAAACTTAGTAATTTTTGAACGAGCCGTTGCGAAAGGGGGCTAGACGGAATTAAGACCAAAAGTTGTAAAAACATTCTTTGCTATAGTTGTAAGCCGCGCGGCGTGCGCGTTTTCTCTGTCTGTATCCCCCTTTCTCTTACAACAAGACAGTTATTTTAGAATTTTTGTTCCGGGTGTCCCTTGATTCCACTCAAGTTTATTTCTCTCATCGATCCCGCATCCTAAATCATATGTTCTTGATCGTTATATTTGGTTCATCTAACGTGCAAAATGTACATTTGAACATATGAACAATATTCACCTACATCTACGTTTATTATAATTTCAAACAGACAGCGGCAAGCTAGAGCGGTGTATCAGCGAGTGGTCGCGCTGGGTGCGCGGCGCGGCCGAGCGCGGAGATGATGAGAGGACTGACGACCGACCCAACACGGGGCTCGCTAGGATTGTAAGTTGATAATATATTAACCTTTTTTATGAGCTTACCTTAATCTATACTAATATTATAAAGAGGAAAGGTTTGTATGTATGTATGTATGTATGTATGTATGGTTTTCACGCATAAACTACTGGACCGATTTTGATGAAATTTGGCACAGATAATCTTTAGATCCTGAGAAAGAACATAGGCTACCTTTTATTGCGAAATATGTACCACGGGCGAAGCCGGGGCGGACCGCTAGTGTTAGTATAAATTTATCGTTTATCGTTCTATTTTCATTTTACATGTTCTATGTTTTGTGTTGCCCTATCCTTGTTACCTTTCGTTTTTCATATCATTTCCATAATTTAGATCCATATAACATGTGCATCTTTGTTAATTGCAGGTAAATCGTAACCATTTATTGAATTCGTCGAACTACTCCTTGAGTTCATTATTCAGTGTGGGCTCAGTTGGCGGCTCAGTGGCCGGATCCGTTGCCAGTTTACAAGGATCTACGAGGTATATTTTAATTTTCTTTTTCTGCTGTTAGAAATATATTTGAAATCAGAATAATCAAATTAAAAAAAAATATTATATTTAAAATTAAAATATTTTTATCAAGGTCAAGTATACACTGTCCACGAAAGAAACAACCATCTTGGCAAGGCCCTCCATGTCTCACTACTTTGTATCAAATGCTACTCGCGCCTTTTGAAGATCTTCTACCAGCGTCGTGCAATAATAATCACGGTAAGGATAATATATTATAATCATGAATAAAATACACGATATTGAGTAAGTATACAGGGTGTAATCGTTAAGTGTGCACAGGCGATTATCCCGTAACTATTGCAGATATCAAAAAACTTTAAACTGATATCGAAAGTACTTAACCTAATGAGTAAAATGGCCATAATAAATTTTAAAAAATAAAACGAGAAACATCCATAAATGTTACATTAAACGCTCCCATACATTTTATTTCCCATACATTTTGTATTCATAGCAGATTTTCGAAGTGACGTCCTCATTGTGCAATACATTGAGGAGCTCTATTTACAGTTTCGAAATGAATTTCCCTTCAAATTTGCGAAGTAATTTAAGCAGAAAACCAAAAAAAGAAAGAAAAAGCTAAAATCTTTCATATTAAATGTACATGGGATAATCATATCTCATACTAAATGTATGGGAGGGTTTCAAGTTATTTTTTTAGATATTTCTCGTTTTATTTTTAAAAATTTATTAGGGCCATTTTATTCATTAGGTTAAGTTTTTTCGATATCAGTTTAAAGTTTTTTGATATCTGTAATAGTTACGGAATAATCGCCTGTGCACACTTAACGATTACACCCTGTATATTATGACCATCGTCAAAAGAATATAGAATAAGAATAAATGAAATTCTTTAATTATTCTATTTATAATATTTACTCTCTATATTATTCTCTTTCAAAAATAAAAAAAAATATCAGTGAAATAATTATTTCGGTATAACGATTAGTTTCTGATGTGTAGGTAAACGCGCTACGCGATATATTGCACTAGATGTGTGTGACGGTATGACGTCATTGCATAACACTCGGGCAGTGCGCTCGCGCTCTCAGTGACATTTCACTAGAAATTAATTACATTTTCAAATTATATGTCTAATATAAATTATTAGGTACATATTAATTTGCCGGGAAAGTAATGAGTTTTGTGAGCATTTTGTAGGTACTCAGCGTATTCAAGACTATAAGTCCCGTTCAGCTTAGAACAAAACGATGGCCTGACAGCCTGTAGTATGATGGATGACGGCCGGTAACTAAAAATTATTTTCATTATTAGCGGGCTCCGGTTCAGGCGGTCGCGGTTGCGGCGGGCGGCGCGAGGTGGCGCTGTGCGTGGAGGGCGCGCTGTTCGCGTGCCCGTGGGGCGCGCTGCGCGGTGCGGACGGCGAGCCGCTGTGCGAGCGGTACGCGCTGCGAGCCGCGCCCGCGCTGCGCCACCTGCGGCATGTGCGGCACGCGCACGCGCCGCAGCGGCCCAGCGGTGACCACGGTGAGTGTGTGTGTATAGGATACAAGGAAATAAGGCACGACCCATAATGAACATGGTTAGGATGGTGAGTTGCCTATACTGTCGCTGGAGGGTCAGGTAGGTATTAATAATACGCCAAATCTTCCATATTTATTACGGTAAAGTTATTAACATTGACTTACTATAGGTCACAATCTTAGAAGGTGGTCATAAAGTATTCATTGAAATTAGCACCTTATTTCGTAGTAGGTAGTAATGTTCAAAATTGTATCACCCATTAGAAAAGTCTGCCTAATACACGCGAAGGCATAGTTTTGCAGCGGACAATTTGAAACTTTTTTTTAAATATTTACTACGCAGATGTGACGTGATGTAATAATGATAAAACTTGAGATTTTCACATAAATATTTTAATTCATTTTCCTACAGGTGCCAACAACGAGTCTGGAATGCGTTGCCTCGTAGTAGGAGGGCCGCGTGTTGGTGGCACTCGCTGGGCGGCTCACCCTGCGTTACTAAAGGAAGCTGAACTCGTTGCCGACATGTTGAGAGTCACGCCGCTTACTGATTATCAGGTATATTTTATGAACAATAATTGTGACTTTTTACTAAATTTTTGGTAAAATTAGTAATAAATCGACAAAATAAAGAAAAATGACTTCGTGCACAAGATTATTATTTTCATAATACTTTATTTTTTAAAACAGGCGTCAAAGGAAGCGGTGTTAGCTCAACTTTCACAAGCAGAATGTATCCACTTCGCTACTCATGTGTGCTGGAAGACACCTGGTATCGTGCTCAGTCCTGGAGAAGTGGTAAGATTAAGATTATTTCCCTAAAATTTCTTACCCTTTTAAAATACACCTCAAATAATTACAAGATATTGGTATCTATTTATAATATGTTTAGTTTAGTATCAAACTAGTTAACAAATGATACTTTGTTTAGGTGGATTCACAAGCCAAACGTCTCTTGAATACCAGTGTCGGAAGCAACGCCGCTGATACTTCTACAGAAAATGAGGAAGAACGTAAGTCATGTTTAAAATTATTACACTCAACATATTGAAATTATGTAGGTAATTTATATGAATTAAAAAATAATTTTGCTTCAGATGCTGAGCTGCCACCCAGTAATGAAGAATTACCGCCTGCTTCAGAATTTATATTAACAGCATCAGAAATCATGAATTTAAAACTGACAGCAAGATTGGTAAGAATTTTTTTTATAACTTCACTTTTTACCTACTTTTAGTTTTTATAAAACCATTTATTTCATATTTACTCACGTACCTACCATCATTTTATCAATACATTTTTTAAAGTTATGCATATCTACAAAGTCAAACAAAGCAAAGTTAATATTTTAATGGGTCACCTTGCATGGCTTTTTTATACTATTATCTTTACCTGTGTATGTCACTCCACCGAATCATAGGGTACCCTCTTCACTACGCTTGCCAAGCCGCGCGCTACACTTTACAACACTAATTCCGTTCATTAAAGAAAAGAATCTTAAATGGCGGCGCTTATCATTCCCTCTCGCTTACACACGGCCATACGGCATGCAAAAAAAAATAGGGAAAAGTAAAATCATTAAAATGTATTTGATTTTCCCTATAATAGTTTTTATCATAAATTTACAATGACAATTATGTATTTGCGATAGTAAATAATGTTTTATTGGAATTTGACAAAATATGTTCTTTGGGAAAAGTTGTTCAGTTTTATGGGCTCATTACAAGTAGGTATTATGGGGATTTTGTTGCATTCTGTATACGTAAATATGATAATTCATATAAATACACAAATACCATAACAAAAAAGTTTGTCAATAAACAATTTGAAATAATTAATATGTAAAATAATTATCCATTTACATTATTTTTATTTTCTTTTTTACTGACCCTACCATATGTCAGTGCCAGCTTTGGCCGCCATTGAAGATTCGTTTCTTTAATGAAACGCAATATAGCAAATCTCCATAAACCAGGTGGTGATATCCTGCGCACCATCGAGCTCCGTCCTGCAAGACACGGAGGAGTGCGGTGCGGTGAGCGGGGCGGGGTCGGGCGTGTCGCGCCTGTGCCGCGCGCTGCTGGCGGCGGGCGCGCAGGCCGTGCTGCTCGCGCTGTGGCCGCCGCCGCAGGACACCGCCGCCAACATACTGTACCGCGCGCTCTACTCCGCGCTGCTGCAGGGCAGCCGCGTGGCCAAGTGAGTGACGTGTGACTAGACAAATATACTCAAACTCAAACATTTATTTATTCGATTAGACTTCTTTTAGAAGCACTTTCGAATGGTCATTATATATTTTTAACAATTACCACCGATTCGGAAAGCAATATCTATGGAGAAGAACCGGCAAAAACTCCATAGTTGCTCTTTTAAAATCATGTCAATATTACAATTTAATTTTGCCAAATCGAAATCGAATCCGAGTCAATATAGTCTGTTGTTTGTTTAGACTACCTAAATATATGAGTTGTGCCTGAACTCGACGCACAAAAAGAAACAGAGACACCCGAAAGGAACGAAATTCTCTTCACTATGAGCGAGAGAGACAGAGAAACACGTGCACGCCGCACATCTATAACAAAAAGTGTCGTTACAACTTTTCGTTGTAATTTTTTCCGTCTAGCCACCTTTCGCAACGCGCGATAAGGAACTTCGTTCCAATCCAACATACAGTAAAAAATCTTTCGTCTTATTTATAAGTGAGATAATGACAAACTTTTATTTCTATTTCAAACACGAAAATCAAATTCGACGTTCCCAACAGCTCACTACAGGTAAATTAGCTTGGAGAAATTTTTGCGTTTGTAGTAGTGTATGGTCAGCAAATAAAATAAAACAACATTTTATTTTTAGTTTTTATTTTATATATATAAGGGATTTTAAATTAAACTATATGTGTTTCTCCTCTGAAAAAGATGAGACTTTATTTTAATATTTGCACATTTAACATACGTATAACTTTTACATTAACAATGTTACTAAAATGAAAAATTTACTAACCTGAAAAAGAAACGACATTTAAAGTTTAATTCTTTAGTTTGAGAAGTCAAAGGCTTGCCTCGACCATGTTTTAACACTGGAGCCATTTTGAATTAACAATATAAAGTTACAACACTTACACACAAATTAAACACTTCAACAAATATTATAACAATACAAATAATAACAACAATCAACAAATACAAAATTTAACAATTAAACTACTAGACCGGGAGATATTGACACAAAATTTCGAGTCATTTGTAACAGGATGGCGGTTCTACAGGGGTCTTAGTACGCAATGACAAAAAGAAAAACGATGGTGTGAACGCTGGTACCGGCGGCTTAGTCGCGTGGGCGTTAGTCGAACTCGTCGGAAAAATAGCGAAGTCAAACAATTTGTAACACAAAAATTTTAGAATTTACCGATAGCCCATAAAAAAGAAGTAGGCGGTAGTGTCATGCCATACTTTTCCGGTGTGACTTACAGCCCGCCATACCGACGCGAATGTGTTGATTTAAAAAAAAACAATTCAACCATTTGTACCAGGCTAACTTTTGCACAGGTAACCATCGTCGTGCAGCCATTTACGAAAATCGCCATGCCATACTTTTCGGACGATTCCAAATGGTCGCCATACCGCCGAAAATCTGCAAATTTTTTTTTTTCGCCGAACCATTTACCACCCTAATTTTTTTTTTCAACAACTCCTGAATGATTATAATTAATAGAAGTGTGATAATGTCATACCTGTGGGAGGTGGCGAATGTGTATAAGATTTTTTTTTTATTGTAAGATTTTATTCGTATTTTGAACGATTAGTAACAGTATGGCACTAATTTTTCCTGTAAGTTTGAGGTTCAACGAATATAAATACAAAATTTCAAAGATCTAGGTGGTGGAAATCTTCACTTATATAAATTAATACTAAATTAATTTTTCAAGTATGGCAGCACTTTTTCCCCCTACTAGAAGTATGGTAAATATAATAATGGTCACATTTTATCAAATACTCTCCAAAAATCCAAATGCAATACTGGTACAAAAAGTTTGGCGAAAAAAAAAAATTTTGCAGTTTTTCGGCGGTATGGCGACCATTTGGAATCGTCCGAAAAGTATGGCATGGCGATTTTCGTAAATGGCTGCACGACGATGGTTACCTGTGCAAAAGTTAGCCTGGTACAAATGGTTGAATTGTTTTTTTTAAATCAACACATTCGCGTCGGTATGGCGGGCTGTAAGTCACACCGGAAAAGTATGGCATGACACTACCGCCTACTTCTTTTTTATGGGCTATCGGTAAATTCTAAAATTTTTGTGTTACAAATTGTTTGACTTCGTTATTTTTCCGACGAGTTCGACTAACGCCCACGCGACTAAGCCGCCGGTACCAGTGTTCACACCATCGTTTTTCTTTTTGTCATTGCGTACTAAGACCCCTGTAGAACCGCCATCCTGTTACAAATGACTCGAAATTTTGTGTCAATATCTATACGTAATAATTATAATTTTTGAATGAAATGTGTGCTTTATGTTCTAACGGTACCAAACGACTGCACGTGGCACCTGCGGACAGCGTAAACTGGTTTATTCTGTTTTTGTGCGTGTTTCCACTTTCCACTATCAAGTGACGATTTATTTATTTGTTTTGTTTCGTAATTATTATGGTCAAATATTAATTATGAAACAAATTATTATGGACACGATATTTTATTGTTTCACGGTAGTCGTCTTGTCGTTTGCTCTAGGACGTGAAATTGAATGATATATTTTTTTTTATAAAGTCAAAACCATATTCTTTCAAATAAAAACTTGTTTTTATTGAAAACAAAAGTGTTGCTAGGAATAAGTATAAAATTAAATAGTAATGTTAGGATATCGAAACATTTTTGTATAGGCCAGAACGATATAGTGGAAACGCGCTCTAAGATCTGAGTAATATACACACCACTACATATGCAAAAATTTCTCCAAGCTAATTTACCTGTACTCAGACCAAACTGATACTTTAATAACAATTTTCTTACACAGAGCGTTGGGCGACGGCATGCAAACAGTGCGTCACACGAAGCACTTCGCGCACCCCGCGCACTGGGCCGGCTGCGCGCTCGTCGGCGCCAACGTGCGGCTCAGCAACAAGGTGGCGCTGCTCGGCCAGGCGCTCTGCGAGCTGCTCGCCGCGCCCGACCGCTGCCGGTACGTACACGACTCAACACATCACATAAAGCAGTACATGACACCACATTACAAGCAGTTATACTACACATATAACATTACAGACAGCACACATCAAAATACGCAGAACACATACAACCTAACAAGACAATAAGAATACCACACAACATACGCAACAAAAGCACAACACAACACATCAAATCACATACAACCCACCACACAGCACAGATTTTGCAACACATCAAAAAAAGATACACCCGACGAATCGTAATTGTAGGTATATTTATTTATTACCCTTACAGGTCACTTTGCATAAAACAACAACTACATGGTAAACCCTAAGAGAATAAAAACAACATACTCTCAAAGGGCCAAAGCCTAAAGAAATATAATATGGGAGATGTTCCAAAAAATATTTTCTAATAAACTTCCTATTTACAGAGACGCGTTACGAGTATGCCTTCACCTAGTGGAGAAGTCGCTCCAGCGCATTGTACGTGGACAGAAGAACGCGATGTACACGACACAGAAGAGTATCGAGAACAAGGCCGGCCCTGCTACGGGCTGGCGGGAACTGCTCATGAGTGTTGGATTCAGGTAAATATTTTTTTTTTCTGAATTAGTTTAAAGTAACGATTTTATAACTGGTATGACAATTCTGTGTGACAAAAAAAATGGTTGGCCCACTTAAGGGTGGCACAAGCATTCTCTGACAAACATTTACTTGCTACAAAATATTATATTGTTTGAGGAATATTTTTTAAGCTATTGCATAGCTTCTATCGCGGGCCTTGAGCGCGGGGACCGAATCCAGAAATTCCGTAACGAAAAAACCTCACGCTCCCCACTCCGACGGGTACGGAGGTGTGGCTTGAAGGCATAGCATGCAATAGCTTTAACGCGGCAGTCCCCGAGTGCCACACGTCTTTTTTCTTATAATCTATTTATGTGAATATGTTATTGATTTAATAAACCTTATTCAGATTCGAACCAGCGGCTAACGGAATTCCATCCAGCGTGTTCTTCCCACAAAGTGACCCTGAAGAAAGACTGACACAGTGTTCAGCCAGTTTGCAAGCTCTTTTGGGTATGTATACCGAAGAAAAATTTAAATTATAAAATTGATAAACTATTTATTTCCTGCTACATTTTTCAATGAGATCATTTAAAATTTACATTCATTTACATCAGTCTTCAGTCATTACAACAGTCAGAATTGCCAAACTTTTCCAATTTTTATTTCTTAAAATAATATTGGTAATCGCTCCTTTACCAACCAAATTTTATTCACCATGTTGATAAGTACTAGATATACTACTTCATAGATTACCATGTTAACTGTTAAGTAGAGTGAATTACAAAGGAATTTATTAAAATCTTTACCCAGGTCTAAGCTCAACTACACTACTAGCTCTATCGAAGCTAATATCGAACGGTGACGTCGCTGACGACATCATTGGCGTCATTCGCTCCGTCATCTCGCAGTTCTCGGTCAAGAACTGTGAAACTGATACTATCGAAGTTGCTGTTAATGTTAGGTAAGTGATATTACATTACAGGGGTTTGAGTCTTGAGATTTTGAGGCTCAGTAAAACAGTTAATTTTAATAACTTTTTTAACGTTAATGTTGAATAATTTACTGTAGGTGTCATTACAAACACGCATTTTAAAACTTATTTATCTACCAGTTTAGCACATGTATATTGTAAACTTACAAGCATCCAATTCGAGATCTTATTTAAAAAAAATACCGTCCGAATTGAGAACCTCCTCCTTTTTTTTGAAGAAGGAAAGGTATATTATATTTTTTGGTTATCACTATTTACTCTGTGTAATAAATTTTTCCTACGAATTGAAAACATACCTAATATACAAACTCACAATCATTTTTCTATTTAAATGCGAGTTTCTAACGTGATTTATTACATTACTTTTAGGCTATGGCGGGTCAACGGATGCCACGAACTGCTCGCATCTCTTGGATTCGACTTGGCCGAAGTTGGACAGGACGAGGTCACTCTGCGCGGGAAAGCGACCAATAGAAGGCACATTCAGTTTGTACTACAGGCATTACTTGCATTATTTGGTAAGTTTTTTTTTCGAATGTTTATTACGTTGATGTTGTTATATTTTATAATAGAAATAAGAAGGCAAGAAATGTTCCTTTTACAGACTGGGACAAAAGTAGGTATTTTATAGTTGTTAAAATTGTTGTAAAATAAGATAAAAGTAAAATCACCCATATGATTACTTAATGAACTGTAGAAAATTATGATTAATGTCTTATTTAATTATTTATTGCTCCAGAACTGTTCGATATAATAGATGAAGTAAGCTATTGCAACTTGTTGTAATGCATTTTTAGAACATGTCAATATAGAAAAAAAAATATAGTGAATTTGTTGGAATGAGAAATGAAAACATTAAAAATTAATAAATATATCATTTATTAGATACTCAAGAAGCACCTCGCAGTCTAAGCTTGGAATCTAGCTCCAGCGTGGAGTCGCTCGCATCTATCGACGACGGGGACCTCGAACCACATTCTGACGGAGAGACCACGCAACACAGACGTAAGTATACTTAGAAATGTAACTAACGGTTGTAAGAACAATTTTATTTACATTAAATATTTGTTTCATTTTGAAGTTCCTTCGAAAAAAAAGTTGCTATATATACATATTTTTATGTTTTTTTTTTAACAGAAGAGAACATGAGCTCAGTGCCGCCGCCGCCGCTACCCCTCGGTTCCTGTGGAGGCGCGTTCACCATGTACGTGCGCGGCGCCGGCGAGGCGGGGCGCGGCGAGCCCGACGGCCGCACCGCGCCGCCCCCCGCCCCTGCACCCGCCCCGCCGCACCCCCACCCGCACCCGCACCCGCGCTACCGCGGCGAGAGCGACGCCGCCTTCACTCCCTCCCCTCCCGCCGCCCCGCAAAACGTGTCCCTCGCGCTCGCGCACCAGACCAAGATCCGCACGCTGTACACGCGCCGCCCGCCGTCCGACGACTCGGACTGGGAGTCGTCCGGCCACGACACGGTGCTGCGCCGCCGGCCCGACCGCCGCTACCTGGACGCGTTCTACGAGCTGGCGTCCGCGCAGCCGCGCCGCACGGACGACGACAAGCCGGACGCGCAGCCCTCCACGTCCAAGCGCGCGCGGCCCAAGCTGGCGGCGGCGCGCGACGCGCTGGCCCAAGTGCGCCACATGAGCGGCGAGCTCACCCCCACCATCTCCGAGGTGTACCACGAGCGGAACATCGGCCTCGGCCTCGCGCCGCCGCTCGCTGAGCTGCTCCTGGCTGAAGACACCAAGACGGAGATGCGAGCCGCCAGCTCCAGCGAGAACTTGTTACTGCAGAACCTCGAGAAGTTAGGACTGCTGGGCGACGCGAGCGAGAATGAGGAACGCTGGTGCAGCAACAACGCGGCTCGACCTTGGTTGACCGCCGCGCCGCTAGAGACGGACGTGCAAGGTTCCGATTTAACTACCGCTGAAATCATTGAACGACAGACGAAGTTCAAGAAGGATGCTGAACCGAAGAGAAAAGAAGAAAATGTATACGATTTAAAACCAAAAGAGGAGACGCCGGGCCCCAGCGGGATCGAGAAGCGCTCAGTGTCGCCCTTCTCTGAATTATCTAGAAGAGACGAAGGTGACGGCCGTAGTATAGCCGACTCACATTCTTCTTACAAAGCGCTGGTTCTGAACCCGCGGCCGCCATACTTGCCCGAGGAAGGTGAAACCAGCATGAGCAAACCCACAGAAGGAGGAAAAACTCACCCACGAGTTCGACGACCTCCCGTTCCTAGAACGAGACCTACATACACTACTCTTGACTTTCCACCGAATAAATGATTGGGACGTGTCTATTATGTAACTGATTTAGGTCATTTTTAGATTTAAAATAAATTATATTATTAGTTGTATTGGCTATGATATTCCGTCCGTGTTTAAACTTAAGGCTGCTGTAAAAATATATTTAAATATACTTCTTAACTATCGTGTAAAATGTCTCACAATTCGCAAGTAATGTTTATTTATTTTTTTGTATTTGTCTTTACACTTTCTTGCCATTATTTTGTGTAATTATTAAGTCTGTAAAAATATTTAAGTTAATAAACAGCTCTGATATTTCCTTTGTTCTTTTATTTATTCCTAGTTAAGTTTAAATCGTACTTCTCGATATGTCATATCATGTACATCTCTTCATTTTTATTTTATTTCCCGACCATACTATTGACAAGTGACATCGTATAGCAGTACAAAAACAATTGTTCCCAAATCTTTCCTTGTTGCCTTCTAACTAAAAAAAACACTAAGGTCCACCTACTAAGTTCATTCACATAAACTACAATTAGCTTATACGTTCGTCAACATGACTTTACATAGCACCTAGGAATTTCAATGTTACTAATACCATAGTGTAATCAACTAGAAAATACAAAAACAGCAGCAAAAAACTGATTAAGTTATTCAGTTATCTACAACCAATATATAAAACATTGCCTAATTAATTTAATTAACATCTCTGCAGTGATTTATGGCTATATAGGGTGCAATTAATGAATACTCTGTACCTACTGACAAGTTGCTTGAAATCTTAACAGGGTAACGTAAGTAAGTAACATTTACAACACGACATGCTCATATCGTATTTACTTATATGTATTACATAATATCCTAATACACTCACTAGATGACGCTCTATTATGATCGAAGATCGATTATCAAGTTTTCAGCAGTGTATCTACAATGTGTTTTAGGGGTCGAAATGCAAATTTATTGAAATATTGAACACATAATATGTACCTTATAGTAATTAAATAGTTTACATGTTTGTTTTTAGGGTGCAGATTTGCATTTGCATGCCCTTTATTATAAGCGACCGCGACCTACGCATACATTTCACATACAAACTTTCATTGTTGTTATTTGTAGTTGTTGTTGTCAGCATACTGCATTAGGTACTTAATAGGTACTTTATAGGTACTTAATAAATTATTCTATATCCACCGTAGTTCCACTTAGTTTACTTAAACATAACATCAAATAATTAATTCTTAACACTGAAGTTTCATCTATCAAAAATTATGCTCAAATATAAATGGTTAAACTAAGGAATACTTTATATGAGACTTACTTTCATACATAAAACAGTTTTAATGGGAATATTAGTCATCTACCGGTTACTTGCACATATGCGTGCATATACAGCGATGTACCTAATTTGCAATTTCCATACTGATATTAATTACTTAACACAGTAAGTGTACACCCATTTAATTGTCTGCAACTTCAACATCAATTTAAAAAAAATATGAAAAGCTCTCCATAAGATAATTAAAAAAATATTTACTATTTGCTATTTACGGAATATTCGACAATTTTATTTCTTGGGTCTTGGGTTAGATTTTGGACAAAAAAGGCGGATCACCTACTTATCCGTTAATTTAAATCGATCAGTAAAATATATACCTACATAATGCATCTGGCCCATACCACACAAGAGGGTATCAGAATCCACTTGTATATAATACTGTGTACTAACTATATTGAAAAGGGTTGATATACCTACTTGCCTTTAATTCGAGAACAGATAATAATATATTATTATGTACCTACCTTAATACTAATAGTTATTAGTTAATACCCATATAAGCTGAAATTTAATACATTTTTTTCACAACTCGTTCATAGCAATGTTATCTCTTATCTAAGATCAACAATTATTCTTATACATTAAAGCTACACAATTTCCTTTCAATCAAAGCCTACTGGCAATGACAATTACTCAACTATGAGATGCGGATATACTTTACTCAGAAATTGAGGCAAAAACTAGATATGTCAAGACTCAAGTGAATAGACCTAAACCTTAGTCTGTATTGCGACGCAATGAAATAATGCATAAAATCATTCCATTTTTAACTTATCATACTTTTAATCGACCTTCCGATTGAAATTTAAACGGTATTTAAACCAGCAGAAGCCAAGATACCACAACAGAACTAATAGAAAATATTTTTGACTGTTTTCAAATCATTGAACAATAATATTAAAAACAACAATAATATTTTGATGACTATTTCGTTATTTAAATCAAATTAATATACCTACTTAATAAAAAATTTTTGTAAATACATCTGTGCGATAAGATAATATAACAAAATATTAAAGAATTCTATTATAGACTAATAATTGCAGTAGGTAGAAATACGACCTTATGAATACAGAAATCAATCTTATCATTTCGAAACTTCCTTCCCACTAAAAAAAAATAACCATTAAATGGGCATCAATATTCAATAGGTATCACCCGTATCAGGTAACTACAACCTATGGTTCAACTAACCTTAAAATTCTTCACTAGTTACTAAAACAAATTGCGATACAGTGCATGCAAATTTAATTGTCCTTTATGAAATTTGCTTACACATTGTTTCATCACGATATTGTAATTGGTTAAGTTAACAAGAAATTCTTAGCCGTGAAAACAGTGTTAATAGCCGGAACATGTAAAATAAAACAAATTACAAATAAACCGCACTGTACGCGCGCTTTAATAGAAATTTAATAAAGTCGCGTTTACATAAGTGTCCTTGACTTCGTTCCAATAATCTACATCGACTCTGCAGTTGAGCATACCTCTACAGGTAAACATGCGTGGGCGAGTGTTGAAAATAAAACCCCTGATTCACCAGTAAATAAATCTATTTCATTATAATGATTTTCATTGAGCGTCGACGTGCAATTTAGGTGTACCTACTTACCTAGGAATTGTACTAAAAGGAAATTTTTGTACAAAATTAATTAATTTTATTTATCTGTTAACAATTTTACAATTTGAAAACTCGTTCTCGTATATATGTTTTGTTATTACAGAAGATACAGCCTTTCTACAGACGATTCTTTCGTTTTATCTTTAAGGATAAGGTTGCTTTTCCCCAATAATTTCCGAGGAGGTGTAGCGAGGGATGTGCTTGTAAATAACCAATAGTATTTCAAACGCTAAACGCTTCAAACTTCAAAGTAAATGAAGCGACATGATTAGTTCTTTACAAACACATTTCTCGCTACAAATATTCCCACATTATTAGTGGAATAGCACCCTAACAATCCTTCAATCTTCCTAGGTGCGTTGCTACGTGTACGAGTATCCTAGGTGGATGCAACGTCTGTTAAAGTTTTAGTTCTGTTTCACTAATGGACTACTGTGCTATTACTGTAGTTATCATTCAGAATTCAATAATTATTATTATTTCAAAGCCTCTCTAAACACAGTTCATACATTAACTGACCTTAGCTAACCGATTACATTTAGGAGATAACGATCACCGCGTGAAATTATCTCAATAAATCAATTAAAGTGTATGGTAGCCGTTACCATAATATCAGCCCATTGCCTTTTTGCATCACATAGATGAAGTCGTGACCCAAAAGCGTGCGGCGCGTCGGCTCACTCACAACTATGTCGCTATATTTACATTGAAATCTTTATCGTGTGATTAATGCGCGGATAAGTCGACATTATCTGCAATCAACATTTCTTTTGTCTTTATTATTATTTATTGACTTCTACATCGTATTATGAACTTTTATGGATTTTTGCTTGAATAAGTCGATAATATTGAATATGAGCGTGGGTAATCTCTACAAAAATGTTAGTCTCGAGGGAATAAAACTAAATATCATTTATTCATATAGCTTTTTATTTTGTATGATTCCGTAAGGATCAATAAATATAAGTACACTTACATGGTTCAAAAAACTATACATAGGTATATAAACTCTCCTTATTATGTCGGACTAGCTGATGCCCGCGAATTCGTTCGCGGAACTTCAGACGTAGGTAAACAACTCGAGGATACCTTATAGTATAAAAGAATAATAATTTTTCTACCGCGAGTTAACAAACACATATATCAGAACTAACTTTTAAAATCTCTTTATAAAGTACGTTCGTTGCGATCTTGCCTCTTATCTCCTCATGCCGTTCCTACTCCAGCAACACTCTCTCTCACTCTCACTTTGTAATCTATTTTGAATATTTATTGGTTGTGCGCATATTAGGGGCTATGAAAATCTCATCGGTCAAACGCGCGTAACGTTAATTACCGGCCTGTAAAGATCTAGAAGTAGATGTGCGAAAAATATGAGAACTCAAGCTTTGAATTTGAGTTGACTCCTTGAATGTCTCCGACTCGCGGGACAATGCATGACGTTCATAATAATCAGCAGTCCTGCCATGGGCTCGGGGTGGGGCAACAATAAAAAATAATTTGCATGCTCATGCCCATGCCCATACCCATGCCCATGCCCATGCCCATGCCCATGCCTATGCCCATGCTCATGCCCATGCCCATGCCCATGCCCATACCCATGCTCGTGCCCATACCAATGTCCATGCCCACGCCCAAGCCAACGCCCATGCCCACGCCCACGCCCACGCACACGCCCACGCCCATGCCGATGCCCATCTCTTCTAAAAAGCGATTCACTTCGCCAGCCGCTGCCGCGGCACTAACATAAATGACAATAAACAAGTTCTAAAAATATTCTGAAATTTTTAAATATCTATATTTTATACGATCTGGCAAAATGTGGATGACAAAATTAACGATGGTCAAACTACATATATTGGCCACATCATGAAATGCGACCATTTCACGAAATGATCAATCATTTCATGAAATGAGTAAATTTACGATATAGCCACGACATGATATTGAACATTTCACATGAATTCTTTCAGTTTTTTTTTTTTATTGTCATTTATGTTTGTAACATCTATGTCCCCAGGCACTAGCTAAGCAAAGGAATTTTGATAACATAATATCTAGGTATAAACGATTGTTAGTGACTGCAATCGTGATCGTCGTCGTTGCAGATGAAGTCACATATTATGACAAAACAGTATCAGAATTTACTACTTGGTGTTGTGGTTTCTTTTTTCAGAATTATCACAAATACGTCAAAAATAGAAGATAAATTCATTAACAGCGCAGTCAAATGCATTTGCTGTTAAAAGCAATTTTATTGATTTATTCGTTCACAAAATGCCTTTTTAAATTGGCAAATTAAGTAATTTAACCTTTTTGTGTTACAATCATCTGTAATAAAGTGCTTGATTAGGTATAATTAGAGAATGTGGCAAGTCTAATTATTATCTACACTTCTTCGCACGGTTTTCGCCTTTCGATCGAAATTATGTACTCACATATAATTACCGCATTAAGTGAAGTTACCAAGGTCAATTTAATATTCTACGACAATAGAACAATTAGGTATAAACTAACAAAGAATTCGCATTTAATTAATATAACATTCTCAACATAAATCATGTTTGCATAGACCAATTTCAGAACTAATGTGATTGTATTATGCGATTATTATATGTAATCACATACAAAGATTCATAAGGTTAAGTTCCTTAAAGAGATACATAATTGTTAATTATTAAAAGTGGAAAACCCTTTCACTGACAATTAAAAATGTAAGTAGGTATCAACACTTCGGAATTGAGATAAATCCGGACGTACATAATATATGTACATAATAAACAAGTAGGTAGATTCGCTAGAGTTATTATATTTTTTACTCTTTATCGGAAATCAGAGTACATTTATTATTATGGTTAGAAATTGGCATAAGTAAGACCTTTATGCAACGCCGACTATACCAATCAGGCGGAAATCTCAAGTCAGATTTTTGAGTAAAGCATGTGTGATGTGAATGTGACCCTGTTTAAATCTGAATGTGAGCTCAAATATTGCATTGTCTCGGAGAGTGCACACGATCATAATAATTTTTATCATATTTAAAAGTATATTGTATTCATGTATGACCTACATTAACAAAGTAAACTGTGTTCTTGACCAATTCATTATGAAAAGCTTCGAAAGCTTTTTATGACCACATCAATTTATTTTATTGATTGCGAAGAATTCATTAAACCTCGTTCAGAATTGTATGCAGGCGCGGTCCCAGGGGGGGGGGGTCACGAGGGACATGACCCCCCCCAAAATCGTACTCGATAAAATAGAAAAAAATTCTTATACTGTACAAAATATAAAAAAATGCCCAAGTGCGAATCGGAGTCACTCGCACTACTAAATTTCCGTTTAAACTTGTTTTTAATCCCTTGCGAATTTCGAAATTTGCGAAAATTTTCAGCATAAACAAGAAGTTTGATTTTTTTAAATATTTTTTACATAATCTAATTAAAATTCATGTATTTCGCAATTATTCCTATATCTATATTTTAGGACGTTACATTGTAACAAATTTCATGAATCTGTGTACATAGGCCGGGAGATACTGACACATAATTTCGGGTCATTTGTAACAGGATGGCGGTTCTACAGGGGTCATAGTACGCAATGACAAAAAGAAAAATGATGGTCAGAACGCTGGTACCGGCGGACTAGTCGCGTGGGCGTTAGTCGAACTCGTCGGATAAATAGCGAAAGTCAAACGATTTGTAACACAAAAATTTTAGAATTTACCGATAGCCCACAAAAAAGTTGTAGGCGGTAGTGTTATGCCATACTTTTCCGGTGTGACTTACAGCCCGCCATACCGACGCGAATGCGTTGATTTAAAAAAAAAACAATTCAACCATTTGTACCAGGCTAACTTTTGCACAGGTAACCATCTAATCGTCGTGCAGCCATTTACGAAAATCGCCATGCCATAATTTTCGGACGATTCCAAATGGTCACCATACCGCCGAAAATCTGCAATTTTTTTTTCTACAACTCCTGAATGATTATAAATAGAAGTGTGATAATGCCATACCTGTGGGAGGTGGCGAATGTGTATAAGATTTTTTTTATTGTAAGATTTTATTCGTATTTTGAATGATTTGTAGCAGTATGGCACTAATTTTTCCCTCTATTAAAAGTATAGCAAATATAATAATGGTCACGTTGCATCATATACTTTCCAAAACTCCAAATGCTATACTGGTACAAATCGCCAATTCTTTTCATTTTTGAAGTGAAAACTTCTTTAGCGGCGTTGGGTATAAAATCTTAAACTCGCGTCAGGACACGTGACCTGATCGAAAAAGCGTAAGACGGATGGATATCAAACATGCTCAACGTTAATAATCAAGTTTTCACTTCTGCCGGCACTCCCGGAGTGCAACCCGTCTTTTTTTTTTACGTCTTGGCTTAAGTCTTACAATCGTCCGCCCCATGTTTGCAATCTGCGATATTTTTTCTAGGTAGAATTGTATACTAACAAACAGAATATAATGATCCCATACTGTAAAAAAAATATTTTACGTATTGTACAGTCGTATTTTTGAAACGTGAGGAATAAATTATTTTTTCAAGTATGGCAGCACTTTTTCCCCCTACTAGAAGTATGGCAAATATAATAATGGTCACATTTTATCAAATACTCTCCAAAAATCCAAATGCAATACTGGTACAAATCGTTTGGCGAATAAAAAATTTTTGCAGATTTTCGGCGGTATGGCGACCATTTGGAATCGTCCGAAAAGTATGGCATGGTGATTTTCGTAAATAGCTGCACGATGATGATTACCTGTGCAAAAGTTAGCCTGGTTGAATTGTTTTTTTTAAATCAACGCATTCGCGGGCTGTAAGTCACACCGGAAAAGTATGGCATAACACTACCGCCTACAACTTTTTTGTGGGCTATCGGTAAATTCTAAAATTTTTGTGTTACAAATCGTTTGACTTTCGCTATTTATCCGACGAGTTCGACTAACGCCCACGCGACTAGTCCGCCGGTACCAGCGTTCTGACCATCATTTTTCTTTTTGTCATTGCGTACTATGACCCCTGTAGAACCGCCATCCTGTTACAAATGACCCGAAATTTTGTGTCAGTATCTCCCGGCCTAACACGGGAACTACACTTAGTTTTGAATTCCTTACGAATGTCGAAATTTGCGAAAAAATGAAAAAAAATTGACGGCTGTATCTTTTGATTTCGTTGGCGTTTGATTTTATCTGTCTGGAACGCGTAGAGGTATCAAGCTGAAATTTATATCGAATACTCAAGTCTACGGCCCCTAAATGCTGTGAAGAAATCAACCTTATAAGCCAACGCAATCAAAAGATACAGACGTAAATGCTGAAAATTTTCGCAAATTTCGACATTCGCAAGGGAATCAAAACCTACAGGGTGCTTCCTATGAACACAAAGTCTTGAAATTTGGTACAAAGTAACGTCTTATAACACAGATATCGGAATAATTACGAAACATATTATGAATTTTTAATTACATTAAGTATATAAAAAAAAATATTTTCAATCATCTTAAACTTAAAAAGGTGGTTGCCCTTTGCTCATGAACGCTTACATGTATTAAATTAACTCAAGTCTATAATATTCTATAAGCTGTAATAAAATCAAACTTCTATGTCAATACAGCCGTAAACGCTGAAAATTTTCGTAAAATATAAAAAAAATGTATGTATGTATTATAACTTGTATTGACTACGATTTTTGACGAGTATGATTTGGAGGCGGCTGAAAATGTAGCAAACCCCCCCCCGGGTTGCTACATTTTCAGCCGCGTGACCCCCCCCCCCCAAATATCAGGCTAGGACCGCGCCTGATTGTATGTATAAAAAGAAAGATTCATATAACAATTTAATTTCTTTATTCTTTATATGCGTAAACATATGATGAAACTACAGAAGAACTATCGTCATTCTACAATCGGGTACCTAACCACTTATTGCAATATCAACTCAGGACTCGTTGAAATCTGAATTTTGCGAGATGGAAATGTACCTAGTACCTGTAAAACAAAAGCTTTTACATCCATATAGGTATCCATACATTTTTAATTATTATTAAATCCAAGCTTATTCTAATTTACTTAGTACCTGTATAATGTATGTAAAGTATTATTAAAATTATAAACAACTAAACCGCAACGAAACCCCTATTGTTAAACCAGGAAATATAAAAAAATAACTTGTTTGCTATATTGCCCATTTTAAGATACTAGACAATAGAATGTAATAATAAATAAACTATGACCTGTCGCTTGTTTGTTGTCACCATGTACCCCAGTTAAGACTATTTTAACAGTATTTCGCCACCGAAAACATAATACTATAATAAATTGATTTAGGTATATATAAAATAACCATATCAGATGGCTTTACTTTTAACCTTGAAATATTGTGGGTCTAAAAGTACTCTCAGAACTTACAATGTCAACAAGTGCTTGTCTTGGTTTTGCTTTGTTTGTCAGTCTGATGAGATATTGGATATATACGTCTTTCTTGTTGTAGGTACGTCCATGAGATATGTGTCGGCCTCACAAAAATGAGATTATTTTAACGTTAAGAGATTATTTGTCACGATTGCACTAAAATGTAACGAGTAACAAATTGAATTAAAGTTCCACTTATTAAACCTATTGTGATTATGCATGTGCCTCATTTAATCTTTAAGACTGATAGTCTTAGTTAATAGTAAAAATGTCTTTAAATTAGTTTTGTAGATATATATAGCAGAAGATATCTCAAAACTAGTATTTAATTAATTAAAAGAAGCGAATGTTATGTTAAGGAGTTGCTCTGAAAACATTTGTTTAATTATTTTCACTAAATTGTTTAGAAGGTGATTATGAATATTCTAGTTATTGTTAAATGTGTCTAAATAATACATAACTAATGTATAATATGCTTTATTTGCTTCATTTTCTCTCTCTAAAGAGGTATGGGCAAGTGTCCCGCACCTTATGAGCAAGTGTCCCGCCGGTTGGGGAGACTTGAATCAAAACTCATTTTTCATTACAACTTAGTTTACTATCTTCTCCTTGCAATTTTTATTTCCAGAATAGTATAAAATCTTAGCCAGATAATAAGGCTTCCATATTATGGTGTAGACCTTAAAGCTCTCAAGGTCACTGATCAGATTTTATAGAGTTTTTAGTAGAAAGCGGTTCAAGTCTCCCGGACTCCCCCTACATTTATATCCTTGCTTGTTCAAATTGAGTTCATTATATTTCCCACACACTGGCAACTCACGTGTTATAAGTTCTTTAGGCATTAATTAATTTAACAAAATAATAAATAAAATGTTAACATTTTTTTTGTGTAAAGTGAAAATTTTCCACAAATTTAATATTTCAAGTGCAATAACCTTGTTACTTTAATTTATAATTTCAACTTTTCAATTTCAAGCTAGAAGTAGGAAACTTTTGTGAAATTAATACTCACGATTTCTTTCATTTAAATCCAATGCTTTACAAAAATAAATCGGAAACAAGTAAAAATATATGTTAAGGTCAATGGTGAAATGGTTGACCTTAAATATCACTGTTACCGTGAAAGTGGCTGGTTTCATTGCTTACCTATCATACAATACAGCTGATTGTTCCTGATACGTAGGGTTTTAACTAATCATATCAAGAGCCTTTACAAAACTATTACAAATGTTATAAAATTATTAATACACATAATTATTATGAAATACAATAGTTTTTTTTAATAAAATTTGAATAATTTCAACAAAATAGCGTTTTGTAGACAATATTATCTACATTAGGTAGATATGTCGGTAAGTATATCTAAAAGGTTGACGATGATTTTGATTTTATCTTCACAAAAATTAACAACTGCTAGTGTACCATCCAGGTACCTATTTCGTAAACGCCATACAAATTTACGAATGGATGATATTAATCGATTCTTGATGAAATATTACCACAGTGTTTATTCTTCCTAAAAAAAATAATGTATATAAGTTCTATATTAGGAGGTTTACGTGCTGTTGCTCAAACACATATTGCGTGATTAATGTGAATGAAAACTCTCTTCTAAATAAATTAATTTTATATTAATTATTGTGTCTCTATAAATACTGCTTACATAGTATTTAATTATCCCTTGGACACAGAAACACAAAAGGAAGAAATATGAAACAACCGCACTGATTAACATATTTCAAAAATAAAACATTCCTTTAAAATCACTGTAGACGATATGTAGAGCGCTGGTTATAGGTTATTTCATGTTATCACTTCTGTAAATATATCATAGATTAAAAATGTACAAAAGTTATTAACTACTTGTGCAAAATCTAAAATAATAAGCTTTATGATAACGTTTTAAATATTCAATTATGGAACATATAGGTAAACCGGGTAAACGACACTCCATCTACTTACATTTTTTCTACGCACTACTATAAATCACAAATGGATAACGGAGGCCTTATCGTTTTTATTGAATAAATTCAACATATAATTTATAAATCATTATAATTGCCAATATACAATTTTCTTTATACATGTAGGTATCGATTATTATTAAACAAACAGATTTAAAAAACAATAAGCGATATATTAGTCAAAATCAAACGAACAAAGATACGTCTATTCAATATATAGGCAGAGCACGGTTACCAAATCAAGTTTGACCTTACTGAAGCATTTTTATTATACTACAATTGCGTAGATAAGAAGATATATTAATGTTTCGTATTAAGTTGTATATTGAGCTATAGAATGCATGGCCTCTAATGAGCAAATTGCCCTGTCCGATTCAGCGTGCATTCCGCCACGCGCCATACGATTTTTCTATTCTGAATGTTCTCTAATATTGCTGTTATTAAAATATTTAATAATAGATTATTTATAATTTTTTTAAACATATAAAACATAGATGAATATGGTGATGACACACGTCCATCTAAATACCTCATGTTATTCCTGGACTTGGATATAAAGATTCTAACTTAGGCTTTTTTATGAGACGTTTCAGGTTTCTTCGCTTTCTCACAGAGCGTTTTTTAAAACCTTTTCTTATTTCTTGAGATTGAAAAGTTTGGTTGGTAATACTGTCATTAATCATTACTATCTAGCCAAGGTTAATAAATTATTATATCTTATTATTTATTATAATAAAATATAATAATTTTATCCAACGAAAACTCTACATGACTTTTTAAATTTTAGGATATATAATTGAAGAAAATCCCGTATATACTGCCAGTTCTTCATTGTTATTTTTATACATTAAATTTTTATATATTGCTAAGTAGTTACCTATAAAATAAAACTAAAGCTTACTCGAATAAAATATGAACCCTTATTTTACATAAGAACCTATATTGCAGCAACATTACATTTAAATACGTAATTAAATTATACAGTTATATCAATAGTAATTGAGTTTCGCAAACATTTATTACTCTTTAAGCTTTTAATAAACTTGCTTAAAAATTATTGTTCTCTTTTTTTTATACAATTTCAATAAAAATTTATTATGTTGTTTTCGTAAATAAAATAGGTTAATTTATACCTAAACTCGTCCTGCATAATATATAAACCAAGTACCATCATTTATGGAAATTATAAAACAAGAGACAGGGTAGGTAACTTTTTTTATAATAAGCGTAACCTATAGCACTAAGAAATCACATAATATCCAACAGTGAATTAATTTTTGAAATCAGTCCAGTAGTTCCTGAGATTATCTAGTGCGTTCAAATAAACTCTCTTCAGGTTTGCATTCTCATTTATTAGTATAAATAATAAATACGCTATACGATTCCCCAATGGTCCCTTCACGCAGTAGATATACATACATGTTAAAAATGAATAATGATTTAAAAATTTTCTCCAATGCCGACACTGTCGTGAACAGGAAGTATGGTAACTTATACTTCCTTTAATTAAAAATAATTTTCACGTAAAAATCTTTATGCAATTTACATTGAACGCTTATAAGAACGTAATAATTTGATTTATTACGAATTCGAATTACCGCTCACACTCAATTTAGACTACAAGCCCGCATAGGAAAAAAATATGGGTCAAATGAACCACCAGGGGACATATCTAGAACGATAGAAGAGCAAAAAATAATAAGATTCATCACTATGCCGTCACTTGTAAGCTGTCCAACTGAGTGCAGATGAGAATTGAAAAGTACAGGTAGACCCGGTAAATTTTGGTCATATATTTTTGTACGGCATTCTTAACCATCGATAGATCCATTAAAAATAATAAGAAACCGCTCAGTGCCGTACAAAAATGGTGGTCCACCAAGTCGGAATTTTTATTTAATTTCCGAGAGTTACCGGGGGTAAATTTGGTCATTTGACCATGTACGGCATCTGTGTCATACTATTGCTATACTGCTTTTAATCCATTATTCCGCAACGCCGTACAAAAATCATGGGGACAAGGGGAAAAAATCGAGAATTGTAATCCCCTCTCTTTCCTCACTCCAGGGGGTCATTTGACTAAGTACGGCTTCGGTTCCAAAACATTATCTAGCACTCAAAAGTACTATTAAAAGCAATGCCGTCAAAAATAATTGTTCTTTTAAATGTATACCAATAATCATCTTAATTTCATCGAATTCTTGATATAAAGAGCTGTAAGGTCATTTGACCCTGTACGGGAACTTTTTTTTTAACATGATATTGTAAAATTCAATTGTTGTATAGTATTGCCGTTCAAAAGAAACCGTTCTAAAAAAAGTTATAGAGAAATGCAAAAACTGAAATTTTGTAAAAGTTTAAACATCGTAGATTAATGAAATATAATAGTTTTCTACACTTTATTCGTTGTTTTAAATAGTATTCACATAGATAAATTAGGAAAAACCGATGCCGTACATTTTTGTGCAGACCACATCTTTTAGGCTGATGAAAGCGACGCTACAATTTTAAGGGTACTTTATGGCCATCTGATACAGTATGGCATTAACATATTTTTACCCGACTACGGCAAAGCAAAAGGAGGGTTATGATTTTGACAGGCCATGAATGTATGTTCATCTATTCTCTCGTAACTTCGAAACTACTTATCAGAATTCGACAAATGACATATCATTAGAAGCGTCTGAATTGTTCACTGGATAATCAGCGACCAGCTAGCTAAAGGCTATATGGGGTTTCACAAAATCTAATGTGGCGCCCTCTAGCGGACAAAACATACAGAGTAAAAAAAATAAGTTAAGATAAATATGCCGTGTTTGGTATCATTTGAAAGCGCTTTACTTGTACATTTTGAATATGTATATATTACTAGCATTTGCTTGTGACTTTACCTGTATTCATGGGCTGATTGCATATAATTCACATCTTTTCGTTCATAGCTTCTTTATTAGTTCATCAATTTAACGGAGTCCATTCCACCTGACTCCGACTTTCCAAGGTGATAATTAACCACCTCGAGCTTCTTAATATTAATGTATATTTATATTTTATTATCAAAATATAAAGCAAACATTTCGTTATATGGATTTTTTTCTTTTTCAGATTTTTCCCCTTTGAACCAACGAAAATGTACGGCACATGAAACAATATTATCTGTGCATAAAATACTTTAAAAATAAATTTATTTCGTGTTGTGTCAAATGACCCCCTGGAGTGGGGAAAGAGAGGGGATTACAATTCTCGATTTTTTCCCCTTGTCCCCATGATTTTTGTACGGCGTTGCGGAATAATAGATTAAAAGCAGTATAGCAATAGTATGACACAGATGCCGTACATGGTCAAATGACCAAATTTACCCCCGGTAACTCTCGGAAATTAAATAAAAATTCCGACTTGGTGGACCACCATTTTTGTACGGCACTGAGCGGTTTCTTATTATTTTTAATGGATCTATCGATGGTTAAGAATGCCGTACAAAAATATATGACCAAAATTTACCGAGTCTACCTGTACTTTTCAATTCTCATCTGCACTCAGTTGGACAGCTTACAAGTGACGGCATAGTGATGAATCTTATTATTTTTTGCTCTTCTATCGTTCTAGATATGTCCCCTGGTGGTTCATTTGACCCATATTTTTTTCCTATGCGGGCTTGTAGTCTAATTCTTTAGAAGGCAATTTACATTCCACAGGTCGCAGAGACCAAGTTCAAGTCACAATCACCGACATGCAACTAATTAATTATAAAGTAAAAGTAATATCGCATTGATTGACAAAATTACAATAATTGACGTTTTTGTTTTATTCCAACATTCTCTTCCTGCCTGATTCACCTCACTTACAAAATCGTAATGACATAAGCCGGAAAAGCTGTTTTTCAACATAATTATTCGTGATTTATTTAGGGTTGTCACAAAACTGATTTAATTTACTTGCTTATAAAAAATATCTATTTGTTATATAGGATATTCGACGTCTTGAAAATTGTTTAGTCGTACAGGACCAATCTTGGTGAAAACCTACATACAAGCTCAGAGCATCGAGATATGCTCAGAGATGGTTTGATGTATTACCTAATGAATGTCTCCATTTAAATACAGTGTGTCGCCAAATTAACAAGTCTATAATAACCTACGCTTAACTAAGATTTTACAAGATAACTGTGTGCGATGTGCCGAAATAAACTCCTAATATGGTAGAAATTTTCTGTATTTCTTATATTTAACTATCTTGTCGTGTTTAATGTGAAAGCTGTCATAAATATTTTGAAACACACATATATCAGTAGATAATCTTACTTCTACCATAAGAGTTGTCGCTAAATGCATGTATGTGCAAAAAGCTTAGAGCATGCAAAAAGTATAAAAACCGCACTTGATCTATACTTATGAATGAACTAGAATAAGTTAAAAGGTCGACATTGATTCGCGCGTGGCTTGATGGCTTCCCGTGTCGCGGTGACGGCTGACTGCTGACCCGACAGCCTTGGACTCGAATTACTAACAACTATACTCACTTTCGACCATTGTTCTATATTGGATTGACCTAATGTATATTTTATCTTTGGATCTAATCACAATTTGTTAAACCAAAACAAATGACAAGAAAATTGCAGTTTACATTCTTACTGATTTACTTTCTTTATAGACAAATTAGTGAGTCTCGGGGTTTAGCGCTCATTCGTAAATCAATGTATGAATGAAGCGGTCTGAGTTAAAACAGTTAATAAAGAATATTCGAATTCTCTCTTCTTAAAAATAATATTAGACCTCCTTTCATTAAAATGACGAAGGGTCCTTACCTTATCCGTGGAGATAGCACAGCCCTTGACTGATATCATCCATATGAATAAAGATTATCCAAACCTTGCTTCTCCGAGAATGGCAATTCTTATAAATAGGAAATACTATCATCCGCCTAGAGATATTCATTAATACTGGGAATAATAGCACTGATATCACCTTTACATGCATACGATATTCAGTTACATACTTGTGAGTATGCTGATTATACTCTTACATTTTTATACTTAAGTACCTACTAGAGCAGGCTCCAAGGAGATGTTCGTTTGCAAAAATAGCGGACCTAAATCTGACTTCTGATATATATTGTATAGATCCCAGACATCCTATAGACAGATGTTGCCAACCAGTTTTGTGGTCCCCCTCCCCGCACCCCGGTAATTAAATATGGCATACAAAGAAAAAAATAAAAAATTCCAAAACATGCCGTGTGGGGTATCAAATGAAAGAACTTATTGAGTATATCACGAATATATAGCATACTATAACATTTCTTACACTTTCTCTAAGATTTTTTAGAAAATTTACGAAAATGCTCCATTTTTGAGTTAACTTTAAACCACTATAGATTGAAAACTCATGAATATATTTTTTAAATTATTATTTTAAATAATTAACAATAGTCCATTGTTTACGATTCAATAGTTCGTACAGTGAAATAGTTGCATGGGGGAGTGGGGGGAGCATTCAAAGATGGCGAGTATATTTTCAAGTTCATATAGTATATAGTTATTTTCATCAAATCCACCACATAGCTCACTTATATTATATTACGAACTATTGAATCATAAACAATGGACTATTGTTAATTATTTAAAATAATAATTTAAAAAATATATTCATGAGTTTTCAATCTATAGTGGTTTAAAGTTAACTCAAAAATGGAGCATTTTCGTAAATTTTCTAAAAAATCTTAGAGAAAGTGTAAGAAATGTTATAGTATGCTATATATTCGTGATCTACTCAATAAGCTCTTTCATTTGATACCCCACACGGCATGTTTTGGAAATTTTTATTTTTTTCTTTGTATGCCATATTTAATTACCGGGGTGCAGGGAGGGGGACCACAAAACTGGTTGGCAACATCTGTCTATAGGATGTCTGGGATCTATACAATATATATCAGAAGTCAGATTTAGGTCCGCTATTTTTGCAAACGAACATCTCCTTGGAGCCTGCTCTATACTTAATTGATATGACAATAACTAGTAATATCTGCGTCTATATATAAATCTTAATAAACTGTATATTAATTATTGGGCCGAAGGTACATGGACCGCTCGATATTGGCTTTTGTCTAAACTAGTTGTTACTTACTTTATAATTATTTTTAATCAAATTGCGTCATCGATTGCTAAAAAGTGGTGGAACCAGCTCGGGTTTGTATCCTAAGGACACGCAGCTTAACCGTGCTTTAATTAACAATTCGACTTTTATTTTATTCCATTTTAAAAATATTAATATGCGTCGAATAGTTTATATAACATGCCTGTACATAAAAGTGTAGACCGGTATTGCCTAATAATGGCGTGAAGAGAACGTATTTCTGCGTATTCGTCCATTTACTGGTTTTGATAAATCATATTGCTGCTGTAGAGCACGAAGCAAACTTGGTTCAATCACATGTCGATAAAAAGTACTTGAATGGTATTAATGTTTATTATAGAACGAGTATGAGTACCTATTGATATCCTGCATGAATGTCGGGATTAATAAGATTGTCTTTTGTTAGATGTTCTTGGAACCTATGACAGAAACAGTTAAGTGTTCTGATATTATTAATAATAAGGCAGAGTATCCTTATTTTATATGGACACAGAATCCATTTAATTTTATGCACGCCGTTGGGTAGAAAATTTTATATTAGACATACGGAACCATAAAGTGCATAAGCCTTTTTTTAAACAGATTTCACACGTTGTAAGGATAGACATCATTCACCATGCAACGGATACCAAATGACAAGTCTACATGTTAAATTCTTTTTATAGACATATATTACCTATATAGCATTAGTTGAGTGAAATATTTTCATCGCTTGAATGCCTTATTAAGGTTTATTGGAAGACATAAAAATACCTTTCAACGCACTTACAGTACTCCAAAATTAATAATGCGCATGCAGATCTTCGCTAATTGTCGTATTTCCTGAAACACCCGAATCATTGAATCGTAAGAGCCCTAAACAATGCACTTGCATTTTACACCTTGTTCGAAATAATTAGAAGTCAATTCACAATCAAAAACAATTCGGGCGGTAGGTGACGGTAGCCTGTCAGTCAAAAAACTCAAAAATCCGTCAGTCGTCTTTAAATATTGGTGGTGACTGCACGTATTCTCTCTGTGTGGAATTATATAGAGCTGTTATTACATACCCTTCTTGGTTTTGTTTTTAATCGATGAAACAATTATTTACACAGGATAGCAGTAGGGAAAGTGAAAATGAAGAAGAGAATAATGAAAGTTCCGATGTATCTACAATGTCAGAAATAAAGACAGATTTTGATAGTTTTTATTTTTATTTTTTTGTTATTGTAATAATATTGTGGAATGATCAGTCTTGTGTTTGAAAACCATATTTTTACAATATAAATCTTGTGTTATTTTAACCTTCTTTTCTTCCATCACTACACCAGCTTCAGTAAGACACTTTAAAAGTACTATAACATTTTCCAAGTAAATCAATCCAACAAAGATACATTCGCAATCGTAGGGTTATCCTCGCTATTTACTTACAAGGAATTATCGAAACAAAATCGTTACTTATAAATCAATATTAATCTCTCTTAGCACAAAACACACTTACATAAACTTTACTAAATTATTATGCATGAAGAAAATTTATTTAACCACTCTATATACATATCGTCTTCGGACGCTCCGGGAATATGACAGTTGCCGAACAGTGACGAAGATTTCTATGCGCATTATTAATTTTGGAGTACTGTACTAAAAAATTACTTTATTATCATAAAACTACAATAAAACAAAATAATATAATCAGGGCTGGAATACAACCAGAGGTATTTAATTAAATACATAATATTATTTTCAATTGTAAAAATAAGTAGATAAGTACTAACGACGAAAAAAAACAAACTATAGTAAAATATTCATATACGTAACTAGTTACATCTTCTTTTAAGTATATTGTGTATTTGTATATTGTGATTTTTGAAAAAGGCAAGCAGTGGCATGGACACATTACAAATAAGAAAATTTAATTGCTCATCCTCATTTTAACAGCTCTATCTTAATCAAATAAAAGGCAAAATATCTCTAAATACATATGGTTAATTAAAATTCTACTTTATTATTATTATTAGCAGATTTTTTTTATAAATTTCACACAACCATAACTAAAAGTATACAATACAATAATGTTAACTTTTTTGTATTGCTCTAGAGCAGTGATGCACAGACCGCGGCCCGCGGGCCGCATGCGGCCCGCCTGTCGAATACTGGTGGCCCGCCGACAGCATAAATAATACTCTCGTACATTCGAAAAATATTGAATTCTATTCCAGAATAAAACTGAATATTTCTGGCGGAAAAGCAAAGGGATGTACCGGAACTTAAAAATCCTGATTGGTTGTGTGATTTGGCTTTTTTAGTTGACATAACAAGTCATTTGAATGTCTTGAACGAACGGCTTCAAGGCAAAAATCAACTGATATCCCAGCTCTACGCTCATGTATCATCCTTTCAATGCAAGCTGACACTTATCAGATCGCAATTGAATTCTGGAAATTACAACAATTTTCAGAAGTATAAGAAAATGGCTGAAAAATTCAACAAAACTGCGATTAATTCCAGTTGTGTAGAAAAGCTGGATATTTTGATTCAATCTTTTTAAGGCAGATTTTCGGAGTTTAAAAAAGTGACACCTCTGTTGGACATATTCAGCAATCCTTTCACGATTTCAGTTGAAAATGCGTCAGAGTCAATGCAGTTAGAAATTATCGACATTCAAAACGACCAAGATTTACGCAACAAATTCAACGAAGCAGATTTGCTGAACTTTTATCGCTGGCTACATCGCTATTTGGTTCTACCTATATATGTGAACCTTTTCGATATTAAATAATAATAAAACAAAAAATCGAAACCGCCTTGCAAACGAAAGTTTGGAAACAGTTTTACGTGTTGCTACAAGTAAATTTGAGCCAAATATAAAAAAGGTTGCACGTTGCAAGCATTATGCAGTGCCACGCTTCAAATTAATAAATTCTTTTTCAATTTAAATACATTATTATCAATTCTTTATTGTCTTTAATTATCTAAACTTCCGGCGGCCCGCCATCAGTTCATAATTTGCTCGAGTGGTCCCTGGTCTTAACAAGTCTGTGCATCCCTGCTCTAGAGTCTAGATACATAGCTGACCTATGAAGTAATCGTGTTGTTCGCGCGAAGCAATTTTGTTTTATAAATTCTAACACCGTCGCATGCCTTTTTCATGTCTAACATGTTTAGATAACATGTCATACACGAGATACGTCCTTAACATTTATTGCTACTTAACTATAATACACTTGAAAATTAAGTTTATTTTGACATTTTTACACAGACGTAGCTTTTCTTATTATATTTAATAAGAAAAAAGAAGCCTTTTTCTAGACTTCACGGAAAGAAGCCTTTTTCTAGATTTTTCTAGACTTCAGTAAAATTTTGAGGGACTCAAAATTTCACTTTATAAAAGTTACTTATAACAATGTAGTACTTATAACAAGAGCACAGAAGCATACTTACAAAAGGCTGATTACCTCACCATATATAATATTTCATAAATCCTATAAAAATATAATATCGCTAATCAGAATATTTAATACTAGCTTTCCACCCGCAGCTTCGCCCGCGCAGTCAAAGAAAAACCCGCATAGTTCCCGTTCCCGTGGGATTTACGGGATAAAACCTATCCTCTTTCCCGGGGTAAAAAGTAGCCTATGTCCTTTCTCGGGTATCAAAATATCTATATACCAAATTTCATGCAAATTGGTTCAGTAGTTAAGGCGTGATTGAGTAACAGACAGACAGACAGAGTTACTTTCGCATTTATAATATTAGTATGGATTCTTCTATTTTATATAAATTCTTCGCTGTACATGTCACATATAATTTTAAATACGCGCTGACAAGTGCCCTTGCTACAGTTTCAGTGATCTAGTTTATTGAAAACGTCACAGATTACCGCATACTTGTGTACCTAATTAAGACCACTGTGTCAGTTTTAAGACGTACAGTGTGTAATTATAATATGAATTATGAACATGAATATTATATGTGGTGAATATGAGTAATCGTGGATATCATTTTTGTACCTATATTAAGTTTAAAAGTTCAGTTTAATCTATTATATAAAGTAAGTACATAATAGATTCTCTTAAGTATTTTGTATGAGATAGTATTAAACCTACATTTTTAGATGTTAGATGGTATCTATATAATTAACTAACTTATACATATAATTAACTTTTGACGTCTAACATTTACAAAATCTAGGTTATTTTTTCGAAACATCTTTGTACAAAAACTCTATATTTAGCTCTATAGTTTATCGATTTCCATCTTTGAGACTCGTATCTGCGTCATCTGAAAGAACACTAGATATGTGAAAAAAAAAGAATATATGATTTTTATATCCTGCAATAATACCTGAAAATGATGAAATATTTATATTTAAAAAATATTATTTATAAAATGTAATGGAGATAATACTCAAGGAGAAAGAAGGGGTTGAAGTGCAAACATAGGCGCGAATTACTAAGGTGTAGTACCTAATGTATAGTGATATCATATATACCTACATTTGTATACAATGTATTGCTAACGACCTTGCACGCATTTTTCACGTGCACTATAATTCTTATTTCCGCCACTAGTTATTTGGACTTATTTTATAAACAAATATGCAATCGAGCAAGTTCTGACTGGAATGTAGGTAAAAAACAACTGAAACAATAAAAAACAAACAGCAACACTTTTTATTGTTTCACACAGTAATACTTAATAGTATGTAGAATGCCTTATAAGATGAAAACTATAGATGAAATAATTACCTAAAAGTTTTGATTTTATTTTTTTGTTTGTTATTGTAACTCCAAAAACTATTAAATCAATTTTGCATATTCATTTGTGATTTTGTGATAAGTAGGTAGAAAATTTATTTTTCTTTATACGGACAGGTTAATTTATATAACTACAGAACAATATTTATTTATAGTAACAATTTTCCCTAATACCATATGTTTGATATTTGAAATTTGATTGTTAAAGCTCGAAACTTCGTTTACTGATTTTGATAATGATATTTCATATTTTGCGCGATAATGATATTTTGCGCCTTTGCGTTTGTGAAGAGAGTATACTGGATTACGACACAGATAGTGTTTTTCTGAAATAACTTGGCTTATAATCGAATGTAATCACTAATGTAGTTTAATAATGTAGGTTATTAAATTTTAAAATTTAACGTTAGGTACGTTTAAAATTTAAAGATTAAAAATATTTTCTCTCAAAGTTAATCTCTTTAAAACGTTGAATAATGGTTATATGTATTCAATGAAAACAGGCTATTATACGAAATGCGTGGACAATAAATATGTTATAAATCATCTTACTTACCTTTATCAGTAAGTTTTAAATATATGAGATGACTACAACCGTACAACGCAACAGGGTACTTTTATTTATGAAAAAAATAGCTGCGAAATTAATTTATAACTACGTTTATGATAGGTAATATGGGAAAGCTCTTCGAGCCATTATTGTGCACATATTGATTACATTTTTTACATAAAACTCTTCGAAACAGTTCATATAGATATAAAGATATATTTGGTGTTTTGTAATCCTTTATGTCAGTTGTAAGTTTCAAGCAAAAATTAATTAGTGAGTAAAAAGTATGAATTTTTATACATATAATTGGACTGGGTTGCAATTAACAACCGAAATTATATTTATTGTGTATTGTTATATTTTAGTATACCTACGTATCCTGTTAATTTATTGAGGTACACCTAGACGATTATTAACTTATAAAAATGCAGATATTTCAAGTCGTGGAGATCTAACCCACAACTTTCGCCAATGCTGAATATCACTCGAATGAATATAATACTCGCCAACCGGAGCTGTGGTAAAATAATTGTCACTAAATAATGATAAATTAATAATAATATGTCGTGTTAAGTTACCCATAACGTTAACGCGTGAACCATTTATATCGTGTACATACCAACAAAGTACATTTTAAATAACACAAGCAACATTGCTTTGACAATATTGATTCGAACATGCTCTTAAAATGCTGCGTCATCGTGTTTCGTTTGAACAATTCCGCCCCTACACGGGCGTCACCATGACACCAATGTCGGTGGGCGCCACTTAATCTCAAATAATAATATATACAGATTATAATAAAATATATATTCTTTGAACTCTTTCCTTATTGCTACAATTGGACAGTAATCCGATAATCTTATTTTAATGGGTATTCGTTTTAGATGGAGTATTTAATATGTTAGTATTTTTTAGTGTTTTTGTTAAGAAAAGAGTCTTGTAGAGTAGAATTGGAAAAGATACTTGTCATGATCCCATTTCAGACTCAACCTCACTATTACAGTTTAATGTATAATTACAAATATTAACCCGGTAAATTGCATACTGTATATTTCGTTATTATTTTAGGTATTGAACTAGCTTTGGACTAAATAGAGATGAGCTGGCGATGCGTAGAATTTGTACGACTCGACGACCGATGCCGATGGAAGAACGGAGATGGCCGCCGCAGATCCTGTAATTCCGCAGCTCACTCTCCAAATTGTTGCTTTTTACAACCAAAAATACAATTTCTATAAACAACCTATAAAAGTTATAGTACCGATAAAGGCTCTTTAACACAAGATTTATGGTCATGTAATATGTATAGAATGTTTCAACGTGCATATGATGAAGTTAAATCGTACAATTACGCTCTATGAAAAATCCTCAATAATGTGACTATTTTATTAATATTGCTCCCTATATGGCCGCAGTAAAATATAGCATTGATCGGGTAACATGCGCCGTAAACATTGAAATGATAAATGTTATGCTTTCGGCCGTACGTGCAACAGTCAAGAGCTTATGCATTGTGAAATTATTCAAAACCATTGTTTACTTGTGCTCTATATAATACACATTTTAAGTCTAACCTTCATTGTATGAAACAAATTTTTATTAATTTTATTATTTATAACCGAAGAAAATCTATTTTTATTTTAACGGCATTATTGCAAATACGGACCCGTTTATTAACAGATTGATCAATATGACGTCTTCATGTTAGGAATTTATCAAACATAAAAATTTCCCCACAAATCTCACACGCTATGCGTGATACATATCTTCGCTTTCATAAGTTGGCAGTTGAGTTGCACATATTTAATACTTAGGTAAAAGCATGAAAGTACAATATTCAACAAGAAAATGACGGATAATCTTTTTTATCGAGCGCTTTTTTGTTTACCCTATTAAATCCGTTGAAATGCTATTTATAAATTATAGCATTTATTTTCCACTATAATAGTCACGAGATGTAGACAATCTGGCAGACAAATAAATCGCGTTCGAATTTCTAACGGTTTACTTTATTTATGACTTTTGAATTACTAGCTTTGGTTTAAACTGCAAAGTAAACTGTAGCCGCCGTGTCTGTTTTTAAAAATATCCTATTAACATAATTAATTAGTGTTAACTGCGGCATTCAAATATGACCCTTGCATAACGGACCATTCTTGAACAAATAAATTAATTAAACTTACAAATAAATCATATCTCAACTATGTTACGAAACATCAAAAACTAAACAAATCAAACTTGCTCTACAAGATCTAGGTAGTGAGATTAGACTGAGAACAAGAAATGAGAAAAAATATTTCACCTGATAACCGATGTAAGTGTTATCTAGTATTTAAATGCATACGGATAGAAAAATAAGAAATATTGTTTTTCGTTTTATATTATATACAATATCTACTTAGTTACATCAAAATGTATGAAAGGGTAGGTAACTAGGTACATTGCTCTATGCATACTTTAACCACAGACTAATAATAATATACTACGTATACAGCTTTAACTTTAAAAGAAAAAATCTATTCGTTACTTTTATTATTAATTTTTAGAAGAAATTTATGTAGGTAGTTTAATAATAACGCTCATGAGATGTAGGCTCGAAATACACGTTGCAAAATTCTGATTCCGATGCATAGGTAACAGAACCCTTTTATTGCGTAGGTCAAAACGCACGAGTCGAGTATTTTATTTTTCAATAAGTGCAATAAATTGACCGATTGATCACTTATTACAACCGGTCCATACCATGACAAAAATTGGACAGTCATTTCTCTCAGTACGCTAACGTAGAGCGAAGTTCAAGATGATTATGAATATATCAATAAAAAATTTCAAACACTTGATGGATTTATATTTTGTGACAACTAACAAGGTTCATTTTTACAATGTTTTATTTCATTTTAGTTAAAATACGCTTAAGTTCGTTTCGTCATTAATAAAAAAATGTGTATCACTTCTAATTTAACATGTTTTATTAATAATTTAATTAAGTAATTAACAGCACTTAGACTGATGTGCCAAGACCAAAAATCAGATGAAGTGTGAATCACTTGATACATGATTATCAATACGTAGCACCTTGGCTGTAGAGGTCGTAACGTGAGTCTTCATTAACGCGACGAAATTTATATTCTCAAGTATCACAATCCACTTCAAGAATTTCATATTAAACCGAAAAGGGCACTAGAACGATTTATCGAAATAAAACCATCTTCGGCAACCTTATGTTTATCTGATCACAATTAATTGATCGTAATTCGTAATTTTAAAGTTTATCTGCTTTTTGGGTGCACTGAAGTTACAGAATTTTATTCATAACTGATTTACAATATTTATTATATCAGAACGTCGCATTGGTCAAATTTAAAAGTCAAAAGAAAGTGAGTACTTTACCGAAATATGCATAATGAAAGTTTATTTCGCATAGTAACAAGATATTAGACAGAAAGTAAAACGTAACCCTATAAAAAGTTGTACACCCTTAGTTTCCCCCCTTGATCAATATCATTATTAACCGACTTCACAAAAAGGACATATTTCTTGATTCGATATTTGTTTCGAACACAAATGTTGATTTACACGAATATCCATTTGATGGTAATTTTTTTTTAAGTTCTTTATAATAATTGTTATGCACGGTGATTGATATGTTGTGATTGAAAGTTCTTATGTCGGGCCTTATTTAAATTTGACGTAAATCGGACCTAGATTAAAAGTTATAATTACCTACATTTTATCAAAATATTCAGAAGGTTCCTATTTCGCAGTTTTCGTTAGTGATTTACATGCGAAATTGATTCACTTACGAAAATTGTAAGTATTTGAAAAAGCGAACTTCTCAAGATCACAAAATTTTTTTTTTTTGGAAAATGATACAAAAAAAAATATGAATAACAAAATAAGCCCAAACATTGCCATTGAAATGTATACCTATGATATTCGCCTATTATCAATGGCATGTCCCAAGACTTTCACGCGCGAGCGCTACGGCACCCCCTCTGCGCACACGCCGAACTATAAAAGCCAGCTCCCGCCCTCATTTCATACAGACGCAAGTTGCACTTCAACATAGCGATTCCTGGAAGACCCTAGTCTTCCATCAGCGCTATACATACACTAAATAACAATTTAACTTCTTTCCTTTTTTCTTTCACTTCTGTGCTTTACTTCTTTACACAAAAATGAAATCCATGGTAAGTACTTTTCGTAAGAGCTTTCTTTTCCTTTGCTTTTCTGTTTATTAAGTAAAAAGTTTAACAAACATTAGTTTGTCCTTTTCTCTGCTATTGATACTATAAATTGTAATAAATTTTGGTATAAATGAAATTGATCAAATACGATAACTTAATCGCGATATTAACAATAGTCTAAAACTTCAAATGTATCATTAATCACAATAACAAATGTAATGTTCAATTGATAAATGGCCCAGTAATACAAGGTATTGGCTTACGATAATTTTAATAAAAGAGCATTGTATCTGATCTTAAACAAGTTATTGTACTGTTTTCAAACAATCAACCCAATCCTGCACAAAAGCTGGATTTAACCTTCATTCAACGAACAAATCTAATTTTGTGTCAGTCCGACAAGTTGTTTTCTCAAACTAACAAATCTTTATCTATTCCAAAAAATTTGACTTTTTTTCAGTCGTTTTAATTAAAACAAAGTTCATTAAAATATAGAGCATGAGAAATTAAAAGTATTTTCACAATCACATAATTGCGCTCGGTCATCCTGTCAAGTAAAAACGCGAGACGGTTTTATTACTTCATTCAATTGTTTAATGATCCGTGAAACGATTAAATAATCTTAAACCTAGACTTTTTCATTATTAAAAGTTTCATTAAAATAATTAGCGAGTTAACATAACTAGCAGTAAGTAGGCCTGTGTCGAAAATTAAAAAGTTACCGGAGCGTTACAAGCACGCGACTTCATTAGGTCATTGTCATTGCAAACATTTTTTCGATCCATTTTAAGATTTCTTCGAATATATTTAACGAACCTATCTACTTATCGCAATGTAACGTTTCATTAAAAAAAATACATGTGTCAATAATGTAGAATAAAAATATGTATAGACTAATCAATGAAATATTAATAAATATTAATATCATTATAGGTTCAAAAATGTTATATTATGTAAAAAATCTTTTTTCTGGTAAGAATAAAGTATCCAGGAAAAATTAATAGGTATATTTTACTACTACGTAACTGGTAACTCGATAACATTAAATAACAAATAATAAATTTACAAGATCACTTATTGTCGAAAGAACATCAAAAAAGATTTCCCAATAATAATAAAAAATATATATAAATAAATGATTATTGAGTCAAAATTGCATTTAACCAAGTATTAAAAATAGCATTTATATGCAGTAATTTAAATATCGTTATCATACGATTAAAATCAATTATTGTCAATAGTCTGAGCGATAATTACACAATCTTAGCGACCATCAACTTCCTTAAAATATGTTAATTTTGTACGGACCTAAACGTTAGGTACTTGCAAATCCTACACCGATTAGGGCTATATAAACGCTTAATCTTATTTCGTTGTCACGATAAAATCAAGAAACGATAATCGTTATTGACAGTTTATAAAAATGATATTTCAAGCACAACACCTACGTGCAACTATACTCAGTAAGGCGATCTCGGTCGGCTTCACCCATAAAGTCATCTCACCCGATCATGAGCCATTTACGCACGCAATGTCAACTGGACCAGTGTTAAAGTCAATTAACAATCACCTCATTCGATTATTATTTCTGCCGCACAAAGACAGCCGCCGACACTAGCGCCGGCGTGATTTTATCGAATTGATGTGAATCGAATGCTTAACGAGGCATTGTGTACAATTTGTAGCCGAAAATTTGTCTTCATCATGATTCAATATGGACATTGACGTATATTTGATTGATCATCTAAAATGAATTTAAGCTCCAAATGCATTATTGCCTTGTTTATTTATATGATAGTTGGGTAATTCGGGTTGCATGGTATATCTGCAAATTATATAAATAGGAAGTTTGTAAAATTTGCGACATTTTATAGCCTTATCGGTTTACATGACTTTTAAGGAAGCATACCATCGCTACGGTTATGATTTTTATCTCCTAGATTTCACCAGACTTATCTTGAGACCTCATAACTTTGCAAAATATTATCGTGATTAAGACTTTCATGACATGCGATTCCTCATACTACTAGCCAAGTTTATCTCCTTTTAGTGTATTGCTAGTACCCACGTTTAGATACTAAATCCTACATGTCACATCAGAGAGCTTTTCTTACAAATAATTTTCTCTAACGATATACCACCTCATGTCCCCCTAGTAGCGATTATAACTGACTGCAGGATGCGCAAATAGAAACAGTCCAAAAAAATCCATTAGGCAAAGTGGTAAAAAAATTTAGGGCAAGATAGACACCTGTAGCGTAGTGATTCCAACAACCGTTTCCGCGGCACCCAGAAGTCCAAGCCAGATCACGCTCGCCTCGCCACTCACTAAGGGCTTTTTGTCTGCATTCCATCGCAAGCTTGTTTAGAAGGGCATGCCCACGCACACCGCGACACTAATCAATACCACAATTATACCTAATTACGGACCGCCCATCGATATTAAGAGATTAGTGGTTAAAAGTTTATCGGTCTAATGATAAGATAGATTGAAAAACGGCATATCCTGTCCGTGTAGCGCATTAATATTTTCCTTTGTGTGCAAATTAGTTCTCGAAAGATTTCGGAAATCACGACATGCCTAAAATTTAGATCCTTACGAAGAAGCTACGTTCTTTTAACAATTTAGATAAGTGGAAATGTAAGTATGTGTACCTATAATAAATAGGGTAAATGAAAAAAAGAACGCAAATGTCAATTTGATATGCGAGGGTAACCAGTTGCTGAATGTGACGGTGGGCTGGTCCGGAAGGCTGGCTTCCTGCTTCTTGACCTTCAACTAGCCTTCAGACCTATACGCCATTCACTTAGTGCGTTACTTTTATTTGTCATGAATAACAAATGAAAGCGTAGGTTCTTGTAAATCAAAGCCTTTGTCCGAGGGACAGCAATGTAGGATCACATAGGAATTAAAGACCATTTCGAGTTTCTTCGTGTTTTTTTTTTTTTAAATCAGTAAATAATTCTACGGACTCTTTAAAATATTAAATGCAAAACTTTAAATTATTATATTTTCCCACTTATACAATAATTCTTGCACATTGCAATAATTTCGCCACACGAACATAGAAGTCGCAAATCAAGGGCGAAACATTACTAAATAATTTTAACAACGATTTTATCAAATATTTAGTAACGTCACGTGCTTTTAGAAATAATAAAATTTACCCACAATAAAACATTTTCATAACACGTGAGTAGGTTTGCAATATCATTGTATTTGGGCAATTTTGAAACTAGTGTTGCCCAAATTCAGTCTTGGTCTTGCAGTCTTGGTCTTGTTCTTGCGTTTTTGCAAGACCAAGACCAAGAACAAGACCGCGTATTTTTAGCAAGACCAAGACCAAGACTGACCGTGCAAGACTTGAGCAAGAACAAGACTCTTGCGTCTTGCAGCTAGGACTTAGCGCTATTTCACTGAGTAGTTAGGTGTAACAGTTCGGTGTATAGGTAGGTACGCTTAGGAATTCTATGAGACGCAAAAAACTGTATCAAAGAATATGAAAAACTGGACCTATGCGCATTACGACTAATACCAAAAACATAGCGAATAAAAAAATATCTATTAAAATCAAACTGAGTGCATGCATAGTTATGTTTTAACCATCGGCACTTTGATAATGCGGCATCAAAGGTTTTGTACTTACTTCTCAAAGAAATTTGCCGCTTTTCGGAAGTACATGGTTAATGGTTATGATACACGCGCCGGCGGCTTCTTTTGAAATCTAAAACAATCGTTGCCGCCACGCCGAAATCATAACATTTGACACTATTTGATTGCCGCCATAGGGCGTAGGTATACTCATGCAAAATAATTTCGAATTTTTTTAAGAGTACCTACAGGTGTTCCAAAGAATAAATAAGTTTCAGAGTGCTTAGAATGAAAATGAATACATTATACTGATCACTGATTATTGTAATTAATTTGTTTTTAGGGTTCCGTACCTCAAAAGGAAAAAAACGGAACCCTTATAGGATCACTTTGTTGTCCGTCCGTCCGTCTGTCAAGACCCTTTTTCTCAGGAACGCGTGGAGGTATGAAGCTGAAATTTATATCAATTACTCAGGTCTACTGTCCCTTGAAGCTGTGAAAAAATCAAACTTCTAAGCCAACGCAATCAAAAGATACAGCCGTTTATGCCGCAAATTTTCGACACTTGCAAGGGAATCAAAACCTACAGGGTGCTTCCCGTGAACTCAGAATCTTGAAATTTGGTACGAAGCAACGTCTTATAGCATAGATAAAGGAAAAATTACGAAAACCATAAATTTTTAGTTACATCACATAATATATTTTTTTTTAATAATTTTAAACTTACTTCCCATTTCCTCATAAACGCGTAGAGGTATTAAATTGAAATTCATACCAAATACTCAGGTCTATAATACCTTTAAGCTGTAACAAAATCAACTTTGTAAACCTTGCAGGTTTGTACGGAACCCTCGGTGCGCGAGTCCGACTCGCACTTGGCCGGTTTTTTTTTACATGTTTTAGCAAATGTAAGCTTATAAATCATAAATGTTTATTAAGAAACAGTTACTTCCATGGAAATCGACATATAGGTCAGTTGATTTTTCGAATTTCTTATCAAATCTTCAGTTATTTATTAATCTGCTTGATCTTTACTATGGCTATGTTAATTCAAGCTCACAATGTTCCAATTCTAATACGTTTTTCTAAGATTTAAAGTAAACTTTAATAAATAGTAATAGACTAATAGGTAATTGCAAGACTTGCAAGACTCTTGCTGCAAGACCAAGACCAAGACCAAGACTGGGAGCGCAAGACCAAGACCAAGACCAAGACCAGGTGTATTGGCGCAAGACCAAGACCAAGACTGGCTAAGTCTCGTCTTGTTCTTGCATTTGGGCAACACTATTTGAAACGGATTAAGTGGAATGTGAAGTAACGTTATCTATTGCTTATTCATTCATTGTTCTATGATAGAACTATAATAAATTGTAAATGCACTTAGTTATTCTAAATTTTTTATCGTATATCGAAATAATTTTTGCAAAACGTAATCAGAGCGCATACAAAATTCAGTAGCGCACCAACAATATATTCACAGGCTTATGAATGTTCAATAGGGCGCACAAATTAGAAACGTCTAAATCAGCACGGTTATAACGTCGTCAATATAAACGGCAGGCGGACAGATCCGATCTGACCACTGCCCTGAGCCCTGACATCATTACGTGATACTGAACTTACGCTCGCCGCAAATTCCATCATAATCTCATCTTATTTCCATCAATTCTATCATGCTCTATTTATTATTAACACGTAAAAGGGTGATAATGACATTGCTGATAAGTACGTGTTTACGGTTCATTTACTCTTTTAAATTTTTGAGAATCTCCCTCTCTTCTCTCTTTTATTCTCATTCATGGCATACGTCATTTCAAGAGAATTTACATAGAAATTGTAGTTATAATACATTCGTCTTACTCTAATAGTTGCATATTTCCAAGCCCCCGGTTCACATTGATACCTGTCGCTAACGTATCAAGGGCTTTCAATTATTATTATTAATCAATGCAAAAAATATATCGGCACGCTGTTATTCCTCATTCTTTATTTCTTCATGTCATGATAATATTAAAACTTGTTACTGAATAATCCATTACCATGTATAGCGTTTTGATGTGTTATTTATGCAATAATAACACTTATATTATTATATTCGCACTCTCCGGATTTAAGTGTTGCCGTAACTATTAAATTATTATAAATAACGTAAAATTACGCAGCAACTTACATAAACTAGGGCACGAATAAAATTTAAACTAGCACTTAGAATATTTTAACGACCGGATTTATCAATTAAATATTTAACTATCAAATTTAACACAAGTAATGCTTGTAATTAAGACTTATTGAGATAAATGAAGGAATACCACATATCTTAGTACTCTAGATTCTAAATAATTATTATCACAATCTTTTACGGATTATTATAAATTATAATCCAATAAGCACTGGCACTTGTCAATCTCACTATAGTATTGCACATATTTGTTACAATAATTATTATTCTATTGAGATATGACTGTCCGTCAATATTGCAATACCCATATAATGTTACAGTTTCGCGTCATTTATTGGAAATATTTCTCTTTGTTCTCAGATCGTAGTAGCTTGCTTGGCGTTGGCGTGCGGTGCCCACGCATCCGGCTGGGCCGGCCCACCCGCCAACATCGCCCTGTCACAGGACGGACGCAACATCCTCGACACACCCGAGGTAGCGCAAGCCCGGGCAGCCCACCTCTCAGCGTTACAACAGGCCTCACAGAACAACCCCAACCCCCAGGACGATGGCTCATACGACCCTCGGTGGGACAACGAAGAGTACTGGCAACAGGCTGACCAGAAATGGAACGGTGGCCAGGCCAACCAATGGAACGGTGCCCAGGCCAACCAATGGAACGCTGCCCCCGCCAACCAATGGAACGGTGCTCCCGCTCACCAATGGAACGCCGCCCCCGCTGCCCCATCATGGAACGCCGCTCCTTCCTGGAACGCTGCCGGTGCCGCCCCCGCTCCCGTCGCTGAGACCCCCGAAGTAGCGCAAGCACGCGCCGCTCACCTCGCCGCCCTCTCCGCCGCCAACGCCGCTCCCGCTCAACCTCAGTGGAACGCCGCAGCCCAAAACCAATGGAATGCCCCCGCCCACAACCAGTGGAACAACAACAACAACGGTGGACAATGGCAAGGACCTCCCGCTCAGATCAGACTGGCCCAGAACGGAGCTGGTATCTTGGAAACCCCTGAAGTTGCTGCCGCGCGCGCCGCCCACTTAGCAGCTCACTCGCAAGTGGCGCACAACGCCCCCGCCCACGCGCCCCAGCAACACTGGAACTGAAGCCCTTCCTCCTTCTTTCCTGGGTACCTGGACACCTCTAGCACGTCACCCGCGTTCCCGGTGACCGCGAGCATATGACGTCCTAGAGAGACGTCGAGATGCCATTCCTTTCCCTTCGATCTCCTCTTCGTTTAGGAAATCTTCAAAGTGCAAGTGCGTCAGCCTATCCCTTCTTATGGCTTTTTGTTACTTTTTTTAGAAATTCTCTCTTAAACGGACTATTATTTGTACATAATACCTAAATAATAAATGTATGTATGCGTAATAAACGAAATATATTAAACGGTAAATTATACACCTCTTTTTTATTTAAAACCTTAACGAACAACATTAAGCTGAATGAACATCTACAATATTGCGACAAAAAATGTGTACATTCATTTATACAGAAATACGAATAGCGACAAATGCTATATGATGAACCGAACATCAGTGTTTAGGCTGTTGGTAATTAAAAGACAATAAAAACTACAAATTAGAATTTCCTAGAACTATATTCCCTACATACATTAGCAGTGCAAAGCAATTCATTAAAACATGTGTTTTAGCTACAAATGTAATTGTGTTCTATAAATAGTACTAGCAACGACGCAACTGAGAATAACTAACTCTACATAAAAAAATATCCAGGAAATATGTATTAGTAAGCATATATAGGTATCCCTTCGAATGCTTAATAATTAAAAGTAACAAGTTAATGGTAGATAATTTACTACCATGCACGTCATAATTATTATGTTCGCGTGTTTTTCAGGAAAAACACGAATGAATTCATCAGGATGAATATGATAAAAAACATAGAATTAGGCATTTACGAACATGAAATCTTTACGGACATCTGTATAATAATTTCTAAATATTTAATGGTAATATACCTATAGAACATGTTCGATTTCAGTCAATGAATCAGAATAATATAAGAACACGTAAATAAATTAGTTTAAAAAATAATTACAAACGAATAAGAATTTAAATAAACAAAATTACATTTATACTAAGGTAAATAGCAGTAAGACAAATAATCCTCGAACAATATCCTTACTCTACCCCTATCATTTTCCACGCACAGAAATTATAGGCTTTAAAGTAACTTGATTTACGATTAGAAGTTGTAAAAGCAATTGCATGATAAGGTTACAGGGACAAGCAGATAATTCGGTGTTAAAATATATAATTTAACCATCAAAGCTAGCATTGGAGGCGTTGCAAGGACGATGTATCATTCGATCGCTGCAATCAACCGATTAAACCGCAAATATTGGCTATGGGAAATTAACTCGGAATGCCGACTAGTTGTTTGCGACCACGCTGGTGCTTTGTGCTCTGTTATCATTCTATGATCAATATTGTACGCCAAACATGGTTTATAAAAGTCGCGGAAAACGGAGTTCCAAACTTTCGAATTCAACGAAAAAGGTAAAACCGAAAAAAGTTGTAGAAGATTCACAATATAATTTAATAACAATACGCATTATTTTCAGGAAAATGAGTGGGTCCACCATCCTTATGCCTCTACTTGGTACAGTTGGAACACAAATAAATCTAACACGAGCAATTTAAAAGTAAGCAAAACCGCGTGATGGTATTATCTAAATGAATAAATTAGAAATATTATGCCACAGATAAACTATTTAACTGGAGAATGCGACTATATCAACTTATTTCCTAAAAATATTTTCAGAATTTGAACAATAATAATATAAAGAAACCGAACAATTTCGAAGATCTTACAAATGATCTTCGAGAATATTTAATGACATCTACCTTACACGGCCTACGATATATTGGAGAGAAGAAATTAACCTGGCTTGAACGGTACGCACGGAATTTAACGAGTGTTTAATTGCACATTTATTTTAAAAACACTGTAAGAAATTAATTAAAATATTCGGCCATTACTTTTAACGTTCTCTTAATTAATATGTTAATGGTGGTGGTAATTTTGGTTAATATTTGTAGAACAATTAATAAAATGTTGTACTAGATATAAGGTTAAATATTCTTTAATTGAAACAGCTAAAACATTGACCATTGAAAGTAGTTTAATAACCAAATATTATGTAGCTTATTAACTCTATTTCAGGTTTTTCTGGCTAACCGCATTCGTATGTTCCCTAATATGCGCAGGATTCTTTATTTTGAATGTATATGCAAAATGGAGCAAATCACCAATGATTGTGAGCATAAACCCTGAGGACATGCCCTTGAATAAATTGCCGTTTCCAGCATTAACTATCTGTAACGTCAACCAAGCTAAAAAATCTGTAGCGGAACGTTACGTGGCATATGGGTATGCAATCAAGTTTCAATGTAGAAGAATACGTTTTAATATATTTCATAAAATATTGAATATTTTAGCTCTTCGGTTGACCAGAAGCTTTTGGAAAGCCTATGTTCGTCCCAAAAAGACGCCGATCTTTTCGAAGATATCATCGCGGAAAGCGCTGATTGGGATCACACACGATCATTTCTTATTAATGTGAGTAACGTATTATAACCGTTAATAAAATATTAATATAGAAATACATATGTTTCAAATAATAATCTCTAACAGGTTACGCAACCGTGTGAAGAAATGTTAGCAATATGCACCTGGGACTCCAAACCCATGAATTGTCAAGATCTCTTCAATGCGCAACTTACTGATGAAGGATTGTGCTGTACTTTTAATGTAGTTCATAGGGAGATGATGTTTCGCAATCCGTAAGATTATGATCTTTATTGTGTAGAACTACTTGATTATTCTTAGTTCGTATATAGGTATAAGAAATTGTAATATGTGAAATATCTTGCAGAAGAGATCTCAATGATTTGAATATAACATTTCCATTACCTGCAGTCGACTGGACGCCTGAAAATGGCTATCCTGATAATGCACCACAAGATGGATTTCCTTGGAAACCAAAAGGTAAAAGAAAGGTAGAACGTAGAACTTAACGTAGAAAAAATCTCACATGAATGGTATCATGCATTTACCTCTATTTTATGGTATAGGACAAGTATTTCCAAGAGAAGAATCTTTTTAACGATATCTTTAGTCTGTCTGTTTTTGTGAAAGTATTAATTATTCTATACAAACTTGATTTATTTTAGGAATTGGTACAGACCACGGGTTGACTTTAATACTTGATGCAAACGTGCCCGAATATTATTGCGCGTCTACAAAAAGCACTGGATTTAAAGTATGTTTATGTGTTTCATATTTTTGTATTTATATTTAATATTTTTTATCGATATGTAACTATAGTAATGCCATATCAAAAAAAATGTTCAAAAAATTTTCTATGACATATTTGACAATATCCTTATTGAAGATTCTTCTACACAATCCAACTGAAACTCCGAAAATTGCACAATTAGGAGAAATATACGGACCTGGAATAGAAGCCAGAGTTGCTATCAAACCAAGAATATTGGATGCCCAAGCTGCTCTCAAAGACATCGACGTAAATAAAAGATTTTGCTTATTTTCTAGCGAGAAAGATTTAGTTTTCTACAGGTACCTACAATTAAAAAAATATATTGTTTTTAAATAAGGACATGCCTCATTTTTTTTCTACCTAATATTCTTCTTCTTTCTAGAACGTATACTTTCAAAAATTGTCAAATGGAATGTGAAGCACGACGAATGCTTGAAATATGCAAATGTGTTCTTTATTTTATGCCAAGTAAGATAAATTATTCGTATTTTATGTTAAACATATTTCATTTAGGGCTGATTTTTCAATCCTTGGTTAAAACTTATTCGTCGAATAATGTATAAAACTACCATTTTAAGGCTGCAGTCTAGCAAAATTGCGTTTTAAACAAGTTATTTGACAATTTTTTCCCGGCTATTGAAATGATAAACTGATTTTTTTTTTCTTGTTTATCAATTAGTGTTACATACGCAATGCGCGTGAATTTTTTCACATTTATAAAGTTACTTTATGTTACCTTAATCAGGCCTTCAAGATAAGTCTCTTTCCCCCAAAGACATTTCGAGCTAAGTTTGTGCACTCACTACGTTGCAACCGATTACAATTTATACAATTTGATCAGCGCATTATTATCCTTATATAGTCGTAATTAAAACCTGCTGAATACAATTGCCGAAAAACTTATGATTTTCCTAATTAGAACGTTATAAATTCATTAAATTTCCCATTTTTTGCCTTACAAAAAACTATTGATAAATACTGGTAAAAGTTATTTTTTCCATTAATTTATTCGAGTTGGTTGAAGACCAATGAGTAATAATCCTTTAAAAATTTTTTTTTTTTGAATTTTGATAATTCTTTAAATATTAAAAAAATATTTAAAATAATTAGGAAAAATCCTAGCTAATTTCTTTAGTCGCGCTCCTTGGGCCGGAGCGTTCTGACGTGTGCTCTACGCCCAATTTCCTTCATACCGAAGTGAAAGTTGCTCTACTTCATTAAATTTAATATTTTTGTTAATTGATTATTTTTATCTTAGTTTTGTGTAAATATTCGTATTTTTAAACATTTGATTTCGATATGGAAAATAAACGAGAAAAATATGCGTGTAACTACTAGAAAAAAAATTATCTTCGAACATAAAGTTAATGAAACCAAATAGATTACAAAGGTGATTGGCAACAATTTCGTTATTTTACGGGGTGTCAGTAAAGGGATGTATATTTCTTTAAAACTAAAGTAAGCTCATAAATTTTCTTATAATATAATTTTTTTTTGAAGTTCCAGAAATGTTTATTTCTCATTTGAGAAATACGAAATATAATATAAACTTGTATTGAGAACTTGAACTTGGGACATACGGGGAAAATGATTTGTTTACTCCAAAATTATATGTCGAGGTGTTTTAATTTTTTCTTCTAGTCATTTTGAACGTAGCGGCATGTTGTTTGATTCTTAATTTTGTAACTTAAATACAGGATGTTGGTTTTATATTCTGATCTTACAGACGCGCTGACAAATTTAGTCTACCATTTCTAGTTTAGTCCACCAACTCTAAGTACCAATATTAAAACGAATGGATTATCATCACATCATCAAAACTCAGATGTAATGAAAGATCACAATAACATAGAAAATTCAATGGGTGTTGAGAACTAAACAAACACAAGTAACAGAGACGCGAAGAATAAAAAAAGAGGACGAAAACGATAATTCGTTGATGCTTTCCCTTTTCGACGTATTGTTAGGGTACATCACCAATCCGCAAAAAACAAAACTGATGATTCCCAATTGCTGATTAAAAATGAAAAACAAATAATCGACAACAGTGGTGAAAATTTGCTGATCACAATGAAACATCCTTCAGTGGTAGCAGATTTACTCATTTAAAATGTATCGGTGAACAGCGTTAAGGAGAGAAGGAAAGGAAAACATTATGAATGTGGATGGTGGATTGTATACAGGGTGTAATCGATAAGTATGTGCAGGCGATTATGACGTTATTATTGCAGGTATCAAAAAACTTAAAACTGATATCGAAATTACTTTACCTAATGAGCAAAATGACAATAAAAACTTTTTAAAAGTATAACGAGAAATATATAAAAAAATTACTTTATAGTTTATACACTCCCATATCAAGAAGGGAAAATGGGACTAGTAGAACTTAAATGTCTAATTCCGGCAAAAGACATGAATGCGGAAGATGCGGTTAAAAATAAAAAATTTAATATTTGAAATACAATGCAAAAATAACACTTTTGTCATAGATAAGAATCATGACTATTTTTTCCAAATTCATGGACAACTAAACGTTGCAGAAGCAGAAGTCTGCTTATTTGCTGTTTGGACTGGAGTGAATCATGATCGTCTATTTAGTGATTAATTTAGTGAGAAACGTCTTCCCAGTTCAAAATGGAGAAATAAACCATCCACGCGAAGACCGACATCCGCGCGGACGGAGTCGCGGGCGGAAGTTAGTCAGAAATAAATATCTTTTGTTTTCATTTGCGCATTTTTCTATTTTATATTTTTTTATACAAACATTACATTTTTTTTATTATATACAAAATTTGTTTATCCGTTTTATTAGTGAAACTGAACAACTTTCACTAAGAAACTTAGGTCGAAAAAAATGTATAGAGTTATGCATTTTGTATGGAAAGCTTATTTTTAAAGTGAAACTTTTATTACATCGTCTCAAACTTTTTGGTCTGTGTAGCGCATGTCGCGTGTATCGCGGCTGCCGAGTAGGTATACCTACTCGGCAGCCGACCGTCACGCGACATGCGCTACACAAAGCAGTGTTCGGAACCGTTCGAACAGTTTCACTTTTACCGTGGTTTCATAAAACCACACAACATTTTTTTTTTTATATTTCGTCCAAATTTCTTTGTAAAAGTTGATCAGTTATATAAACATGAAGTTGAAGATATCAATAGAACGTATTCGCAAATTTTGTGTACTGATAAAAAGAATCACCCGGTGTAATTTTCACGAAAATTGTTTCAAATTGTGATTTTAGGTACTTATTACGAATATTAAATTATGCATACGAATGATTTAATTTTTAAAAATTAAGTGGAGCAACTTTCCCTTAGTACATTTGTATTATTTACATATAGGATGACAGGATGCATTTGTTTGCACTACTAGACCAAGCCCTTAAAAACGTAATCTAATTGTCCGTATTTGACAGTTTACGTGACATTTTAATATTATCGTGTAATACTTTATTGGACGGATAAGTTTTAACCAAGCATTGAAAAATCGGCCCTTATTCGCTTATTGGAAAATAAATTCATCTTCTAGAAAATAAAACAACGAGAATATGCGGTAAAGCTGACGCTAAATGCTACAATAATATGAGAAACTACATTCCTGCCGGTAAGCTATTATTTATTGTATCGTTAACTTATTTAACTGGCCACACACTGCTCTACTCGCGCGATTAATCGCGACGCTCTTCATTTCGCACTCGTATTGCCGGTCCTTTGACTCGCGCGCAAAAGCCGACAAAATAGGGAGCAGTGAGCAGGACGATGAGCACGACGAGTGGCATGACGAGTAACGTGGCCACACTATGCCTCTGCCTACTTTCTTCGTCACTTCCCATACCACTCGTCGAGTAGTGTGGCTGGAGTTTAAGATTCATAAACAGATTTTATACTTTAGCTAAGATGCGTGTCAACACTTTAAAAATGTTAGTGTAGGTACCTCTGTTAAAACTTAACGTAATAACTCAGGCCCCGGAATCACAGACACAATAGAAAATCTATTGTGTCGTGGACCGATCGGGCCGTTCGGGGCTCAATGGGTTAAAAAAACCACTGAAACGAAAGGTTCTACTGAAAATTATGATTGGAAAACGAGTATTTTACTATAATAAATTGTATTTCGTCTATTAAAATTAACAGATCAAACCTCGTCTTGCGACGAGTGCCTACCCGCATGCACCGAGTTATCTTACTTGGAACGCTTGAGCACCGCACCACTCGACAAGAACCTTATAATGAACTACGCAACCAGCCTGCAGATGTCGCACAATATTACTGCTGAATATTTTACGTACGTAAATAATAATATTGTAGAATCATAATAATTGTGTTATAAGAAGATTTGGTTCTTCTTACAAACAGCTGAGCCCCGTGCTCGCCTGGTCGCAGTCGTCGGCCCTGATCTCTCCCTGCCTTCCATAGTTCGCGAAATGGTTGGCGGCGACGGATCGTGGTCCGCGGCTATCACATTCTGCGAGTATGTGATGTCGCAGAAGGAGGAGGCAGAACGGGTCCGCGAGAGAAACCCTTCCGCGGATCCGATTCGGCGTCGTCGTCCTATTGGGCGTCGTCGCCATGTCGCGGCCGCTTTACACGGTCGCGACCTGCCTCCCTGATGATGGGCACCGGATGATGGAACGGGGATATAATCCATCATCCGGTGCGGAGAGGCGGCGTGAGAAGTGTTCCACTCACGCCGCCCCCCCAGGAAGGTAGACCTGGCGGCCTCCCGCCACATTCGCGTTGGGCCTGGAGATAGGCTGCCGCTGACGGGTCTGCGGACGCGGTTCTACCGAATACCCGCGGCCCCGTCAATAAAGCGGCACGGCGGAACACAGTGGAGTTTAGTCGGTAGGACCCTGCACTCAGCAGGGTGAGTCCGACATAACCCAGGGCTCTTCCCCCGAGTGCCCTGGGTATGCCTAAATGCATTCTCCACTATAAAAAAAAAAAAAAAAAAATTCTTACAAACAGCCAATTCCAATTTATGTTTGTAACTAGCGACCCGCCCCGGCTTCGCACGGGTGCAATGCTGATTCTAAATACACTACAGAAAAACTGTGAACGTTGTATATAAAAACATAGCGGCCCGCTCCGGCTTCGCACGGCCACGGGTATAAAATATATAGCCGGGCGGCCGGCCGGTACCGCCGCAAACGCTACGTCCCGCAATTTTTAAATCTGTAATATCTTCGAAAATATTCACTTAAATCATACGGTGTAAAGGGCCATATAGATCTATATTAAATGAACAATGTATTCAAGGTATTTAATTGGTTAAGGATTAATGCTGTATTGGTTAAAATCGCTTCGAAAATTAGCCATTATTTGTCGTAAAAAGTAAATGACAAAAAAAAGTTATTGTGGGTTATCCATAAGAGATAGACATATACCATCGTGGACTTTTCTGTAGACCTTTTCAATGTGTATAATACTTAGTACATTATTTTGATAAAACTCGTAGGGTTCAGCCTGCGTTTGCAATGTAAGCGGAAAAAATGTAATTTTTTACGACATCACATTAGAAACCTCGAAAATAACAGTACTTCTCCACTATTTAATGGATGTTATTATACATATAAACCTTCCTCTTGAATCACTCTATCTATTAAAAAAACCGCATCAAAATCCGTTGCGTAGTTTCAAAGATTTAAGCGTACAAAGGGACATAGGGACATAGGGAAATAGGGACAGAGAAAGCGACTTTGTTTTATACTATGTAGTGATTTGACCATCCCTCCAAAGTTTCCGCGCAATGGTATACACCGCACGGTATTTTTTATCGCAAATCTGTAACAATTGAATTTAAAGGACATATCAGCACTGCCAAAAAAAATTCGTGCGTTTCCCTCAGTCGTGTAACGGCGCTATTGAGAAGACCCCTTCATTTCACATGTGTTTCTCAGTTAAAAACTGAATTCAACAGCCAAAACTCGCACGCTATGCGGACACGGCCTAAATAGTTAATTTTGGATCTACCTTCATATATCATCAGATTTCTAAATCAAATCATTGTATCAACTACTGGATGATAAAGGTATCGGGCCCAATACAAAGCATTTCTTCAGCTCAACCCACCAATGAGCGTCAGCTAAAAGGATAGCATAATAATTTCATAATATGTAATTTCATTTCTTTCGCATACTCGGACTTGGTTTCTCAAAAATGCTGGCTAGCACAGCACTTCAAAAAACGTCCTTGTATTCTAATGATGTTTATAAACGGATCTTGAAATGATTGAAATCATACTTTAATATTTAAATAAAATCGAACTTAATATTTCTTTGAATATCGCACAGCGTAAGGTTCCTAATTTCTCAATTTTCTTATAATCCCAACGCAGTTTTCACAATTTATAGAAATTTTAATAATGAACTGTAAAATGTAATGAACGTACGTGATATCAATTTCAGAAAGAATATGCTGGTTATACACTTCTACTTTGAAGATAAGACATTCCTAAGATTTACGAAAGGAGAAATATTTGGACTCACTGAATTTTTATGTGAGTAGATTTTTCTACTCATGATTCATTTTATAGATAGCTAGATCATGTTAGAAAGTCCGTAAAAATAAAAGCTATACATATTTGATTTCAATAACTAGTCATTACATATACAGTGCCAAAAATATACCGAAAACAAATATACATATATTACAATTTGGTTTTCATGTTGCTTGTATATTCAAATATATTATTTGTATTTCAGCAAATACAGGAGGACTACTGGGCCTCTGCATGGGATTCAGTATGATGAGTGCAGTAGAACTGCTATATTATGTCACATTACGCGCCCTTTGCGTAGCGAGACAGAGAAACCGAGTTAAACCATTTGTGAAATAAACACAGGATTGCTCATTACAAAACCTATTTTATTGAATTAATTTTAGCTTAAACTAATTTTTACAATTATTGGAGTGTATACCAAGTTTTCTTAGAACAGAATTTATTTTAGAACCAGATATAACATAATATCGTCTGACAGTTTTGAAAACAAAAGTGGGAATAGAGCTTGCTGTAGACATTATAAACAAAATCTAACTTACCTCATCATAAAAACAAAAAGTTGATATTAACACATTCACCTCTTTCAAATACACTGTCTTACTCAGATTCTTTTAAAGTTCTCAACATTGAATATCATTAGTTACAATTTACGGCCACTTCATGATTGTTGTCTGGGTGGACCGTGCTGGTTGGAATTTGGTGCTGTTGGAGGCGCTGGAGCGTCAGGTGGTTGTAATGTCCTGGTTCGTCTCCTTGTATAGTGTTGCCACAACAATATTGCCTGGTCATCCATGAATTTGCACACCTAAATTGAATCAAAATGAATTGATGTACAATCATTATTATCAAATAAATCATTAGTAGTTTAAAAAGTTTGGAGAATCCAAAAGTGCACGCCTCATAATGCTCATTACTTCGCCGAAAAGAATATAATTTTAGTGTTACGTTGATAACTATAAAACGATGCTAAATAATACAACCATTTTCAATATCAATCTACACATAGTAGATCTACAGCTAATAAAAAACAATATGATTAAATAAAGTAAGTTTTACACAAGCTATCATGTCTCAACTGAAAAAAAGTGTTAATTGTTGGGAAATTTATTTTTTCTATTTCTACATTTCTTTCTGGTTTAAAATTATTTTCATCAATTTTTACCAGTTACAGTGTTAATCTCCATGCAATAATCTATAAAATTATGTGCAGATTTAGGCGAGGATTAAGCATTATGAGTCGTTTAATATCTTTGTCAATTCAGATATCTTTATTTTCCATTCAAAATCTTTGATATTATTTAGTTAACATTCCAAATTATTTACTTTGTATTTTTTGTGTCAAATGACTTGTTATTACTAATTTGTATTAGGCGCAAAGGTCATAAGTAAAACCACGTAATTCCGAATTCGCATAAAACAGGGTACCGTAAGTCGGTGTATAATAAAATTCCTTCTGCACTTTTCCACTGCATATTTTTAACAAAACTAATAAAGTGTTGAGCTCACACACATATACACAAAATCTTGTAATTACCTGAGCAGAGACACACTCCCGTCTAAATGCTTCATGCTGTAGGAGTTCTAGGAAATGCAAACACATTGGATATTTGAGATATCTTGCATATTCTGGCTCTCTCCAATACTGTAAGTACTTCAGGTAGTTTACAAATGTTTGCTCCTTCATATATCCTCTTTGAGCTAGAACTAATACACATAATAAATTTAATTTTTATACTTTTAATAAATAATATATTAAATATTTTTATATATTGATAAATAAGCCTTTTGTTACTTATTATTCAGGTAATTAAAATAAAATGGGTCTTTCCATTATAAGTTTTAAAGCAATAACCACAAAGAAATTCACATTCACGCCCAAGTGAGACGAATGTAACTTTTTCATTTTCACAGTGGTTTTATTGTTAATTTAATATTTAGTTTACAGTTGTTCCAGCTTATTTTAATGTGAAACCGTTCATAAGCTTAACCATATGAGTTTATGAGAATATAAATGGCTAAAGTCGAAGTTTAAATTTTTTGGTTCACCTTACTTAAATTTTTATACTGTGCAGGATTGTATGTGTGTGTGTAAATAATGTAAACCACAGTAATAAGGCTTTATATATAATACATAAGTATTTCTTCAAACAATTAATTACCTACAAGGCATCTTCATAAAATTAAAGAAGGATAAACTACAAACTTCACTACATACAATGACATTACTTACAATGAATATAATTGGGGTTAGCTAAACATTGAACAAACTCCAGCTCCACTTGAAATCTTATCCTATTCTGTTCTTCTGTCTCAGTATTTACTGCAACAGAAATAAATAAGCAAAACTCACACAGCTACATTAAACAATATAAATAAAGTACGTTAAATTACTGTTATGTTCATATGATATACCTTTCGCTGCTAGCATTTTAAAATAATTATATTACATACTATTATTTGTAAAGAAATAACTTTTTGTTAATGTTAATATTAAGTTTATATTAAAAATATTATGAAAAAGCATCAAATTAATTGACATTGGACAATCCAAAAAAATGACAGCTGCCAAGTGCCAACTGCTGCTAAAAGTCAAAACTTAGATATAAGCTTCTTGTTACAGACCAAGAAGCTTACCTATATCTAATACACTGGAGATTGCACTATGACCATTAACTTGTCACAAGAAAATATAACCTTGAATGACGTCAGTGTTGTTTTTTGTCTCTTTCTGTGGGTGACCACACTGGTTTGTATATTCAGGATTTATCGAAATAAAAAAAACTAAAAATCATGGTCTATAAATAATAACGACATATATTTTTAACAGTATTTATATTATAATATTACTGGTCAACTTACATGAATAATTATCATCTTTATAGGTACATACCATTTTAATTGGTAGAGAATGATAGTTTTAAATAACGCTTGATAACTTTTGATCTCATACTACGATTTTTTAATTAAAATGAGTGCTACATACATTAAAACATCGTTTTGGTTACTCAAGCTTCAGTCTAAAACTTTTCAATATTCCAAAGGGAGAGTTGCATCGCTAGTGTTGATGTGTGGTAACGATATTACAGTTCTCAGAAATTCGTATGTCTTTCAGGAGCTGTACTTACGGTTACTAATGGTTTCATGGTGGTTAATTATAATATAATTAAAATTACTTTATCCACAGTTGAGACGCAGTAACAAGAATGTGGTAAATAAAAAGGTATAGCACTTTTCAAAAGGTATTTTTTTTCTGGACCGTAATCCTCAGGCTTAAAATGCAAACTGCATATTCTGGCATGTTGATAAATTTTACCCTTGATAGGCACTACGGACAGCCATTTATTTCTTTTTATTTCATTTTTGGAAAGCTGAAATAAGTAAAACAAAAAAAATTTGGTAAGTTAAAAGAACTATTAATTTATATGTTAAAGAAGAACAAACATAAAACCACATGTGAGTGCAATATCGATGTCGTGCGTTGTTTCATTACTAGTATAAAAATCTTTGAAATGGTGTTCTAAATGTTCATCATAATTTTGTTAACTATTACAATATTTTCTCTTCGCTATCCGTAAAAACTCGTCATCATGGTTACCTTACTTGTTAAATTGGTTTATTGAAAAATGATGAAATTATTAGGAAAAGAAGATAGATAGAAGATATTTAGCATGATTGATTACTAAAATGATGATAAAATTGACGATTTTTGCCATGAAAATGATTCTAAACAGGTAAATGCATGAGTATTGAGGAATATTGTAAATAGCGTAAATATACACTTGCCTGTGAAATTTTATGCCAGAATTTGGTGTCCAAAAACTTCTGCAATTTTTCACAATGCAATACATTATTTATATTCGGAAAATATTTATTAAATACGCAACAATATTAACTTAAATATTCGAAGCGACGCAATTTTTTTGACTATTATGCCATATTGTCAAAGTGAGAGTTGCTACAATTTTATTATGGTAACTACCCATAATCAGGGGGTATCGCTTTTTAATAATTGGTTCAGATACTTATTTTATTTAGCATAAATAATAATTGTCTCATCCAACAATGCTTCTGAATGACGTTGTTGGCAATTTATCAACAAACTCATGTACAAAAACTAACCTTTTGCACAGAATATTACAGCATACATAGTAGCCTTGGGAAAACTTCGTATTAACAGTGGCAATACCAAGTTAGGTGTGAAAGTGATAAAACACAACAATTTTCTTGTTACACGTCAAATGTTCATACCGAAATCTCCAGTGTATAAGATATAAGCTTCTTGGTTCATACCGAAATCTCCAGTGTATAAGATATAAGCTTCTTGATATTCCCTATTCTTGGGTAATTCCAAGGGTAATTCATTACACTGATTGATGAACAGATTGATGACTTCATTTTCTTTTTGTCTATGGTGGCTGATATCGTATCTAACTTAGAGTATATATATCTATAGAGTGCGAACAACCAAGTGGGAACAGTAGGCACAGGTGGGAACAACACGACGTTCCCGCCGCGAGCGCTCGTAGTCGTGGTTGAGTGCTGTCGAAATGCGTTGCTCCGGAATTTTTTTCATATTTACGAATAAACATGGTGAAATGTGCAGTTCTATCTTGCAAAAACGATACTAGAAAATACACAAAATTGATCGGGAGTTGCCATTTGCTAAAAAGAAGAAGAAGAAGAAGAAGAAATCCAGTATCACATTTCATCAGTAAGTCGATTGTTATACTTATTTTTATGAAAATAAATCTAGCATCGCGGGGGTGAGGGGGAGGTGGGAGGCGGACACGCGCAGGCTTGCTCGCGCGCCTCACTGCCGCCATGTTATCGTAGTGATGTGACCTGATCAACGCTGTACTCGATATAAAGTTTACTAGAAGAATTTAACAAATTATTTATTTAACTTTAAAATTAAAACTCTTTTAAAAATGTATTATAAATAAATTTGTGGTGTTTTTTGTATGATAGACTTTCTAATATTATGAATGCGAATGTATTATGGTGTAAATGTAAAGTATGTAATGTTACGATATATTTTCTGAACCGCTAAATTGATTTTGAACATTTTATAGTAGAATGGATAAAATTAAATAAAAAAAATATTAATATTATTTATTATATTATTATCATTTTAAATTATTAATTATTTCTTATTTTTATTTAACATTTTTAAAACATTATTACTTAATATTGTTTGATTTATTATTAAAAAAAATTGCACTAAACCTGATCTTTTATTTTATTAACTTTATTATTTAAGAAGTCCACACGTTTTTCTGATATTCCAATTAAACATATTTTTTTAAAGTACTTATATTAATTAATACAAGAAATATTCAAATGGAATAAACACACTTTATTCAGTTGGTAAGCAAATGTAAAATTACATATTTATATTTTATTCATACATTTCTCCTTTAATAACATAATGAACATAAAATTTACTTATGATACATATTTATTTACATAACTTATCGATAGCTCAACACGCAATTGATACCTACCCATCCCTATTGGTCACACACACATCTATATAGTATCTATAGCTCATCTGCCTACGATGTGCACTAAGCAATTTGTGCAATACACGCGCTCTATACTACTGTAATATATGTATACTCTAAGGTATCTAATCTGTAGGTTCCAATGAGTTTTGACAAGAAGCTTATATAGAAAAAAAAAAAAAAAGAATGGATAACACTCGCAGGCGTTTCCCCTTTTGCTGAGGTATAAGATTATTTGAATCGAAAAATCTTATGCTTTCATAAAAACTACTTGCGTAATCGATTACAAACACTCTGCGTATTCGTAAAACATCGAAAGGACGTCTGCGAGTGCTCCGCTAAAAATGCCGTTTTGCACTGTCAAGTCTTGCAGAAGCAATTCAAACATGTCGAATATTAAAAAAGATGGATTAACCTTTCATTTGTGTATATTTTTTTATTTTTTTAACGTACATTTCTAATTAAATGCAATTTCTAATAATCGTCGATGTATCGTTTAACGATATGATAAAGACAAATAATCGAGTCATGTTTACTCGATCATTGATGCGGCCCCACGAGACTATCATGGAAAGAAAATATACAAATTTAATCTTTATGAGCTAAGAGATAAAGTTGAATTTAAAACGCGATAATGAACCGCATTCCTTACGAGACTATCTTTTAAAGAAATACAAATTTAATCTTTATGATCTAAATTATAAAGTTGAATTTAGAACGCGATATTGAACCGCACTCCCCACGAGACAACTTGGAATGAAATACAAATTTAATCTTTATGAACTTGTTGAGTTGAATTTAAAAACTCGTCGCTTAAAAGGTCGTAAATTTTTACGACTTTCGTGACACAAATTATTTTTGTGAATGTGTGATTGTGTTTCAATAGTGTGAGTTGCGGGGAGGCCGCACCAAAATCAGCAGAAAGTTTAGTTAGAACATTTGCCAGCGTACTCCATCCATTACTTAATGATCTAAGTCCAAGAAGCTTATATCTAATACACTGGAGATTGCACTACGACCATTAACTTTCACACCTAACTTGGCAAGTTGGTGTGAAAGGGATAAAAAAACATACAGGCGTCATTCAAGGTCATATTTTCTTGTTACAAGTTAATGGTCATAGTGCAATCTCCAGTGTATTAGATATAGGTACAGACTGTTAAGGATTGCGGGGATAATTAAAGATATAAACTTTGATCATTGAAGCGTGCCTTTATTAATCACACAACGACATGGGGAACCTCCACAGAACAGTAAAGTAGATAGAAGTGTGATGTGGGCGTGGCCCACGTGTCACTTGTAAGGTAAGATCACCTAACTTGCTCTCAGTTGTGCGCAGAAAAATATTCGAGTCGGTTGTCAGCTGTCAAACCTTTTTTCCATATTTATTAATTAATTAGGACGTGTTGTTCGGTATTAGAGTGCAAAAATGATAGCAGACGAAATAATATCAGCAATGGAGGCATTTCATACCATCGGTAAGTCTTATTTTTATTTATTTTACATATAATATTTTATGTTATAACTTCGCTTGTAATTTGTCAAAATTGTATACAAATATCTAGACAAAATGAACCTTAATCTGTAAGAAATTAGTACTATTATAGATTGAACAGCAAACAAGACTTTCTGGAATATTATTGCAATAAACAAACGAATGTCGCTTTAGTGATGCTTGTGGCGCATATCGACAGTATCGATACTTTAGAAAAGACAAACATTATAAATATTAAATTTTATTTTATTTTTCCTTAGCTTTCATTTGTCCAATTTATTTATAGATTTCCCAAAGAGGCAAATTTAAAAGAGAAATGGATAAATGCAACGTGACGAGTTAACTGGATGCCGAACAGCACTAAGCGGTCTAACAAAGGCCACCGATACAGCAAACCTACGGCAGTCCCAAGATTTAAAATAATGCATATTTTCTTTTTGTATTTTGTAAATATAGATTAATACTATTCTATTCCGTTTTTTATTTAATAATAATAATATAAAAAGACGTACTTAGTAGTAATAAACATACTCCAAAATGTGACACATTATACTATACTCATATAATAGAAAGAAAAAAAAAATACACAAAAAATATTTATTTGTGAATTATCGATAACAAGGCTGACATCCCTCAGGGCATAGCATCAGATAAATATCAAGTTAATGTCATTAATGTTGAGTGACACAAATTTCAACCTTATCTCTATGAGTTGAGGTTCAAAGTTATATCTATCGAAAACTAACGCCCTCTGTTGTGGAGTAGCTGGATGTTTTCGAATTTGGAATTTCTGTGGAATGAGAAACAAAACAGCTAATATACCTAGGGATGTTATACTAAAATAAACCGTAACATGGTGCGTTAGGGTACATATTGAAATGCTGAATTTATAACCTAAGTCAGTTTTTACTCAAATTAAGCTGTCCAATCAAAGGCATAGATTACTTGTAGTGTACTGTATAACTATCGATTTAAATGTGTGGGTTTGGCGACACTGGTTTTCATAGTAATTATGACATTATAGCACTTCTATTTGTTTTTAATGTTCTGTGGGAACCTCTTACATCTTACAGACTACAGACTATATATAAACTTCCTACATAACTGACAGTTGACACAGTGTCACAGCCAACGCAGTGTTGCTACATACAATATTATACATTACAATAAATCATTGTTAATTAACACCTCCCCCCAATGATTTATATCAACATAACTAACATTACAATGAATAAGTAAGAACTAACAAACTAAAAAATACACAATGCGAACTAAACTTTATTCCAATCCTAATTTAGGTACAAAATAATTATGAGAGGTTTTATTTAATGGTATCGTAAAAATATCAGCTATTTGTTGCTTTGTAGGTATATATGTTATGGACCAAGTGATAAATTGGGCAGTATACATAATGCACGGTCATTATGAAAAATGCCCAATATGAGAGTGCAATTTGATAATAATTATTCAAATAATCAAATTGACCGGGCATTATACATATTGCCCATCACCTTTTGGGCAGAGTAATACAAACATATTTAATAACTATTTTTTTATTGTTATTGTCATTTAACTTAAAATAAACTAAATATTAAACCACTTAAACAATCAGGCTCATTATTTGGATTAATTACCAAGAACTTCTACCTTAAAAATCCACTAGTTTTTGCATTTAAAACTTAAGGAAAGTCATATTAAAAATATAACATAAAATATAATTAAATTTAAAACAAAAATTTCACAACGTACCTTTGTTTTATAGAAATGACTTATTATTATGAAACATAAAATAAACTAAAGTTTAAGCAATCAGACTCATTATTTGGCATAATTAGCAATTACTCTTAATAAACGAAATGTAAAGAAGTAAAATAGAACATAAAATTGAAAACAATAATTATACAATATGTAGCAAGTAACAGGTTTATTTATTAGAACAACTGCCACTGTGATGGCATTTTGAGGTACACAACTTTTTAGCTTTGCGACAACTTTTCAAGCTTTATTATCAAATTGCCCAATTGTCATGTAGCATTATAATAATGACCGTGCAATGTGATAAATAATGAAGTTAAGATAGTAATTAATCACTTAGCCCAATAAAGCTAGACATTATTCATAATGCTCGTGCATTATAAATAATGCCCGCATTAATCACCTAGTCCATAACATATACATAACACAAATTTCCTTACATTCTATTTTATGTTTAACAAAGTTGTATTTTACATCCACATGTTTCATTCTTTTTTGATCAGGATTACATACAGAAAATATTGTACTTTTATTGGAATCACTTTCGGTTTCACTATCACTTGTCACATTTATTATAAAAGGTTCATCTAAATATGCGTCAAGTTTCAAAAACTCCTCTTCTAATCTACAAACATGTTTACAGTGTTGTTTCCACTCATGAACTGAAATAGCTTCGAATGCTTCTTTGACTAGGCGGGGGATCTCAACATTTTTATGATCGATATTTACATTAGCCACATTTCTTTTCATTGTGCTCCATATTAATTCAATCGGATTGAGGTCACAGTGATAGGGTGGTAAATACAAGCACCTATGTCCATTTTCTTTCAAAATATTTTCGATTTCATATGCAGGCTCAGGCTTATTTCTTTTAATTATTTCTAACAGCTGAGGTTTAGTCAAATCCTCTCCATACTCAATGTTATTTTGTGTAAGCCATAACTGCATATCTCTTTTTAATGTGTTTGTGTTTGGGACTTTATTCACGCAAACACGGTGATAAGGAGCATTATCCATTATGATAATGGATGGCGCTTGTAGATTAGGCATAAGTTTTTCAATAATCCACTTTTTAAAATTAGTACTGTTCATGTCGTCATGATAGTCTCCACTTTTTGTATTTGACTTAAATACTAAGAGTGCATTATTAACAAATCCCGTATCCCCGCCAGCATGAACAATGATATATCTTTGCCCTTTGGATACAGGTTCTAATACTCCATCTACGCCCTCCCCTTGCCAACATTTGCCAGATGTATGTGAAGAGTGAATATAGGTCTCATCTAAATAAATGAGAGGGCGAGGGTTGGGAGACTTGTTATTTTTATCTATTTCTTGCAAGTATCTTGCTCTCAAAGCTGATATTTCATTACGCTCCATCAGAACTTTACGATTAGACTGAGTTTTTTTAAAACGAAACCCCAACTTGTTGAGCAGCTTTCGAAGAGTTTCTCGTTGACCTGTATAATTTATTTCTGCCCTTAAAATTTCTAGAAGCTTTTTGATAGTAGGCACCTCCTTCTTGGCAGAATAAAATTCGTGGACTTTACGCCTGATAACTCCCATGTCAAAATCATCGACATGAACAAATCCACTTTTTCGTTTTCTTTCCTTGCCTGGTGAGCGAATTCTGGTACCAGCTTCTTCTGCTTGTCGTCCTTCCTTGACAATTTTCGAAATTAGTCCTTGACTTACATCTGAAATGAAAATTGTACAATATATTATGTGTGGTAGACAAAAATACATTTAGCAACTTATTAGTAATCCAGCAGGTTAAGTGGATCACTCCGTAAGTAAGCGGATAGGTTAATATTATGGTAGTTTTTTTTTTCAACAGCAAAGCATCACATAAAAAAATAAAACAAGAAACAAGAAATCTTATCGCCATAAGAATGGAGACAAAAATGTAAACCAGTAAAACAAAGAAGTGAATTAAATCATTAATTATTGTTGGGTATTTTAGTTATGATAACTGACAACACCAACCTGTAGCGGCCGAAACCCTTTTGTATATTTGATTAAATGGAATGATTGGAGCCTGCTGCCGAGCTTCCTCTTCAAAAAATGATTTCACTTTTAGAATAATATTCCGGGCGTCACTTTTTATAGCTTTTGGCATATTTAAAGTTTAAAATAATGAAATATCGCAATAAAATTCACAGAGCACTCGAAAGTAGTAGACACTGTCACACTGACAATCGAATGACTTATCAACATGGCGGCCGTAGTTCCTATTTTCGCCGTTTCACAGTAAAAGTTGGTGGGTCTGTAACAAGAAGCTTATATCTTATACACTGGAGATTTCGGTATGAACATTTGACGTGTAACAAGAAAATTGTTGTATTTTATCACTTTCACACCTAACTTGGTATTGCCACTGTTAATACGAAGTTTTCCCAAGGCTACTATGTATGCTGTAATATTCTGTGCAAAAGGTTGGTTTTTGTACATGAGTTTGTTGATAAATTGCCAACAACGTCATTCAGAAGCATTGTTGGATGAGACAATTATTATTTATGCTAAATAAAATAAGTATCTGAACCAATTATTAAAAAGCGATACTCCCTGATTATGGGTAGTTACCATAATAAAATTGTAGCAACTCTCACTTTGACAATATGGCATAATAGTCAAAAAAATTGCGTCGCTTCGAATATTTAAGTTAATATTGTTGCGTATTTAATAAATATTTTCCGAATATAAATAATGTATTGCATTGTGAAAAATTGCAGAAGTTTTTGGACACCAAATTCTGGCATAAAATTTCACAGGCAAGTGTATATTTACGCTATTTACAATATTCCTCAATACTCATGCATTTACCTGTTTAGAATCATTTTCATGGCAAAAATCGTCAATTTTATCATCATTTTAGTAATCAATCATGCTAAATATCTTCTATCTATCTTCTTTTCCTAATAATTTCATCATTTTTCAATAAACCAATTTAACAAGTAAGGTAACCATGATGACGAGTTTTTACGGATAGCGAAGAGAAAATATTGTAATAGTTAACAAAATTATGATGAACATTTAGAACACCATTTCAAAGATTTTTATACTAGTAATGAAACAACGCACGACATCGATATTGCACTCACATGTGGTTTTATGTTTGTTCTTCTTTAACATAGAAATTAATAGTTCTTTTAACTTACCAAATTTTTTTTGTTTTACTTATTTCAGCTTTCCAAAAATGAAATAAAAAGAAATAAATGGCTGTCCATAGTGCCTATCAAGGGTAAAATTTATCAACATGCCAGAATATGCAGTTTGCATTTTAAGCCTGAGGATTACGGTCCAGAAAAAAAATACCTTTTGAAAAGTGCTATACCTTTTTATTTACCACATTCTTGTTACTGCGTCTCAACTGTGGATAAAGTAATTTTAATTATATTATAATTAACCACCATGAAACCATTAGTAACCGTAAGTACAGCTCCTGAAAGACATACGAATTTCTGAGAACTGTAATATCGTTACCACACATCAACACTAGCGATGCAACTCTCCCTTTGGAATATTGAAAAGTTTTAGACTGAAGCTTGAGTAACCAAAACGATGTTTTAATGTATGTAGCACTCATTTTAATTAAAAAATCGTAGTATGAGATCAAAAGTTATCAAGCGTTATTTAAAACTATCATTCTCTACCAATTAAAATGGTATGTACCTATAAAGATGATAATTATTCATGTAAGTTGACCAGTAATATTATAATATAAATACTGTTAAAAATATATGTCGTTATTATTTATAGACCATGATTTTTAGTTTTTTTTATTTCGAAAAATCCTGAATATACAAACCAGTGTGGTCACCCACAGAAAGAGACAAAAAACAACACTGACGTCATTCAAGGTTATATTTTCTTGTGACAAGTTAATGGTCATAGTGCAATCTCCAGTGTATTAGATAATATAAGCTTCTTGGGGAATATGCATAATATTTGAAATGGCCTTAAATATTTTTTTCTCGAATACTTATTATCGTAATATTATAATGAAAAGGATTTTTTTTTATTTACTTATTATTTAAACCCCTAAAATAATATTCAAAAAGTGCAAAATAAGGGAGCGAAATTCAAACTTCCAAAACGCGCCACCATAGGTCGAACGAAATATGACGTCATCTGACACGACATTGTATTCATCACTCCACAGTAAACACTAAGGTAAACACCCACTGGACGTGTCATGTGACGTCACGCAAAGCGCGCGCAAAATGGCGGCGTTTGAACTGCTTAAATTTTTTAAAAGCTTTAAATTTCATTTTTAAAATATATATTCATATTTAAAATATATATATCTAGAGTATTTTGAAGCCCATTAATATTTTTTTCTACATTATAAAATAGTAAACTATTAATTTAAGACAAAAAAGAAAAACATGAATATTCCCCATTACCCAAATTACCCATCCCAATCCTTTCCTTTATTCCCCTCATCAATCCTTTTTGAAGTGAAACTTCTTTAGGCGCGTTGAGCGTAAAATTTCAAGGTAACGTCGTAGCAATATCGTCACGTCAAGGATAAAGGTGAGTTGACGATTCTGGTATCATTGAATCTCGCCAAAGAAGTTTCACTTCTGACACGTACTTGGCTGTGCTTTACGCTCTTTTTTGTTAAATAACCGTTTTTTCCAATTCCCTTCCATTCGACCAGTGTCTCCATATACACGGTAATTACCGTAGATGCACCGTAATCTGGTCTCTATCTACCGTCAAGGTAATAGTGTATTACCGTGTCACATATCACCGTAATTACGTTGTTGTAAATATTTCATCATGTATTGCGTAAAACGAATCTCCAGTCAGTCAATTTAATAAATTTTGTAGTGGCAACACTGCTCCTGGTTGCCAGGGGAATCCCCAATATCTAAAAGTTTGCCAGCACCACGCAATCCATTCTCGTCCTTATTTAAATAAAGGAAAGAAAGTAATTTGTATGTGTGATGGATGAATGGACTTTAAATTGGCTGCCTAGACCCACCTAAATTTTTTTACTTCTAATTAGTTCTAATTACAGCGAGTGACGAATACGTACGTAGTAAGCATTTAAATCTAAAAACTGTATATATTCAGACTTAATTTGGTTCTTAATGTTGTTTTTTTCTTTCAAAAATTACACGGTAATTTACACGGTACACTTTTAGTAGATTCACCGTATTTTTTCTAGAAACACCGTATTTTTACCCTTGCAACACGGTACTTCTCAATTTACATATGGAGACACTGCATTCGACATATGAAAGATCAAAGAAAAAAAGTAGGTGTCAGTAGTGCATGTGCATACGTCAATAGTGGTAGTCAATTTACTTTTTTGCTTTTTACGAATTACACCCCAGATTACACATTCTAAGATCTTTATGTGTATCGTATATTTTCCAAAAACAAAATATTATTAATATAAACATAAAACAAACTTTACACGTGTATTTTCCAAAAAGACAGTATTTTACGATTATATGTAAGCTACCGATAATTTTTATTGAGTGAGTAAAATAAGTCTTTGTCCTTTAATTGTGTTAGGTATTGCGTTTGATTATTACATATTTTAAAGTGAAGAATTTACGGAATGTCCGGACATAGATACATAAGCAACACTAGTAATCTATTTGAAGATGAAGATGTCGACGATGATACTTTCGTTAATAGCTACGCATCCAGGAGGCCGCCCCCCCAGCCTAAATCCCAAACATCTTCGTATATCTCCGATTTGGAACGACAAAGACAAACGATGCTTCAAAAACAGAAGGAAATTGAGCAAAGGACTCTAGATTCATCTTCGAGAAGCATAGGTTTATTGCGAGAATCTGAACAAATTGGAATTGCTACTGCTGAAGAACTTGCCCGTCAAAGAGAACAACTGCAAAACACCAGCAGAAGACTGGACGATATAAACACAAATTTAACATACAGTCAGAAACACCTGAATGGTATTAAATCAGTGTTTTATGGTTTTAAAAACTATCTTTCTGGAAAATCAGACCAGACACCACCAAAAAGCCAGGCATCACCTAGCTCCACTAGCAGTAAGCCGGGTCCAAGTGCAAGATTGGACGAGACCCTGGATGGTTGGAGTGGAACCACTCCAACGGAACGCTTCAGTAGCCACCCTACTACTCGTCTACGTGGCTTGGATCAAGAGCAGGCAACTTTAGAACCAATTTCTGACTCACAGAGAATTAATAAAATGTTGGATGCAAACTTAGATGAAATGGTACATCACATTTCAAGGTTAAAAGGCTTAGGTGTGGCTCTCGGTGAAGAAATTGAAACTCAGAACAATTTGATAGATGAAATTCATGATAAAGTTGATACAGCTGATATTAAAATTGGTCACCAAAGTAAACAAATGAATAAGCTACTTGGCAAATAATAAATAACATTTCTTTGCCATACATTGATAAAATTTGAGATTTATTCCAAGACATAGTATGCAAAATTACTTCCTAAACTTTTAAAAGAAACTGTACCTTTGTTTTATTTTAGATTTATTTTATAATGCATGTATTATTATTAAAATAGTTTGTTATATTGTTAGTTTCAATGAATAAATGGATCAATGTCAATGGTACAGGGAAGTATTTTTATCTTTTAGTTCATTATGTTCACTATAATATGCACCTTATCAATTATTTCAATGCTACCACTGTAATTAATGTACATATTGTTTCACCTTTTTTTGTATCCTAAAAAAATGTACATTCTGCAAAATAATATATACTTGTTTATCTTATTGACTTGTTTTATTCTAAATGTTAAAATATAACTCATGATAAATTAAAATTAAGGGGGTCACATTGAATACTAGCTGTTGAATTTGATATACTTTATTGATTTAAACAATTAGCAGTCATAAGTATTTTTGACACTGAATCAATATTCAAATTTAAAGCCTACATCTACAAAACAAAATACCAAAGTTTTCACTCATTCACTCCATGTACCTTCATATGCTTTTGTAATACTCTCTTATTTGATAATGTCTTATTACAAGTCTCACAAGTTACCTCTTTATTAGCAGTGTGAGAATTTTTATGTATTTTTAAACCTGACATAGTAGCAAAACCCTTCATACAAATATCACATTTATGGGGTCTTTCAGTTCTGTGTGTGTGAGCTATATGGACTAACAGTGAATGCTTGGTTGCAAAACTCCTATTGCAATTACTGCAAGGACATTGAAATTTTCTGGGTCTTTCACTTCCACTATGTATATGAGCATGTGCTCTTAAGTAGGAAGCCCTTGTATATGTTTTAGGACACAATGAACAGACAAATTCGTTTAGCCCGGTATGAGTCTTTGTATGCATCACTAGTGTTGACTTTGCTGTGAATCTTTTTCCACAAGTAACACAAACAAATAACTTGCGATTACTTGAGTGTGCTACACGAAAGTGTTCTTTAAGGGACTGTCTCGATTTGTATGTTTTATTGCAGAAGCCACATTTGAACTGGGCTGTCTCCCTATGTGATCGCAGATGTTGACTTAGTCCATTATAAGTAAAGAAAGCTTTCCCACATTTAGGGCACAAATGTTTGCGAAAGTCACTGTGTGTGGCCATATGGTATCTCAGACTATATATGCGAGTAAATGATTTACTACACAAGCTACATGAATATTTTTTCTCTCCTTCTTTTCGTGGTGGATGTTCAGTAGATGTTATCTCAGTGACTGGAGGCAATGGAGTTAGTTCCTTATTAGAAGGCAGATTAGATTCAAAATCTAGAACAGACTGACTGCTAAATAGGGGGACTTCATATTCATGATCTTGATAAACAACATTTATATCAATATTGTCTATATCAGATTGATGAGAAGTCTGTTGTTGCAGAGTTAATATTTGTGATAGAGTGGCATTAGCTTTCAAACAATTCAGTTTAAAGCTATAAGCCATTAAAGCTGTCGATACACAAGATGCACACATTCCTTGAGGCCAGTTTTCTTCATCATTATGCTGAAAGTAAAATAAATAATTAGTTTACAAAATAAGTTGATGAAAATAACTTTACGTGTAATATTTTATTAAACCATACCTCCAAGCAATTTAGGAAAACTAAGATATCTATTAATTTTATTTTATTAATTTCATGTTCAATGAGATCCTGTATATTCATAAACATGGCGGCGTCATTGGAATCAAATTCTACTAAACAAGTTCGACACATATTATTAGTTAAAGGAACTATCAAAGTTGAAAATTCCATTCTCGTTTACTCCTGTAATAATATATACATTTTTCGTATAACTAGGACATCTTTTTTGTATATTAAATTATAAATGATTCAACATTTTCTCATACTTCGTCATAACCTTTCCCATTTTGTCTAGTTCTCGAATCTCGACCAAATGCAGGGTTGCCAACCGTAAATTTCTTTTCCTCGTACGTTTGCAGGAAAAAACCTCGTATTTTGGCTTTCGAACCTCGTACATCAATAAAAATCGTAATTACCTATGTTAAATCAAAAATAAGGCATAAACTACTGAATTTAGGACATAATGAAGTTATCTTTTTCAAGGTTGCTACTAAATAAAAAACGTTGTAAGTATTAAAAATAATCTTGTCCACATAGTATACCAGAAATAATAAAAAAAAAATGCTTGGCAGTAAGTAACTTCTAGTATTAGTTTACATCTCCAAATATGAAGTCAATATTTTAGATCAATGTTCTATGTGTTTTAAAGACGATTAATGTCAGGAACGCAATATTTTATTTCTGGTTAATCCCCGGATAGTGACACACTAACCATAAACTCCCTAAAGTTCTAGTAATTGTTTAAGTGGCTTGGATACTTACGATTTACGCTACAAAATGTTGCCTGCAACGAAAAATTATAATTATAAAATTTCCTCATACCAAAATATCGTACAAAGTTGTACGAGGCTAATGGTGTCCTCGTACCTCGTATGGATGACCACAAATCTCGTATTTGTACGAGGAACCTCGTACGGTTGGCAACCTTGACCAAATGTCAATAACTCATGAACAGATATGTCAATAATCGTACAGATTACATATAATTTGGAATGGAATTGAAATAATAGAAAATAAAGTATATATTTACCTCTATTATATAAAAAATAAACCAGCCGGCCACCAATCGCGTTAAATTTAAATATTTATTGCAAATGATTTGCTAGCTTCCTTAAAACGTTTAACACATCACATTAATTTTATTGTATTATTTCATGTTATGTTATGTGATCACGGCCTATTATATAACAATTAAGAAACATTTTCAAAAATTTATATCATTATCAGTACCTACCTACCTTAGAGTATATATACTATCTATAGAGTGCGAACAAGCAAGTGGGAACAGTAGGCACAGGTGGGAACAACACGACGTTCCCGCCGCGAGCGCTCGTAGTCGTGGTTGAGTGCTGTCGAAGTGCGTTGCTCCGGAATTTTTTTCATATTTACGAATAAACATGGTGAAATGTGCAGTTCTATCTTGCAAAAACGATACTAGAAAATACACAAAATTGAAATCCAGTATCACATTTCATCAGTAAGTCGATTGTTATACTTATTTTTATGAAAATAAATCTAGCATCGCGGGGGTGAGGGGGAGGTGGGAGGCGGACACGCGCAGGCTTGCTCGCGCGCCTCACTGCCGCCATGTTATCGTAGTGATGTGACCTGATCAACGCTGTACTCGATATAAAGTTTACTAGAAGAATTTAACAAATTATTTATTTAACTTTAAAATTAAAACTCTTTTAAAAATGTATTATTATAAATAAATTTGTGGTGTGTTTTGTATGATACACTTTCTAATATTATGAATGCGAATGTATTATAGTGTAAATGTAAAGTATGTAATTTTACGATATATTTTCTGAACCGCCAATCCAAATTGATTTTGAAGATTTTGATAGTAGAATGGATAAAATGAAATAAAAAAATTATTAATATTATTTATTATATTATCATTTTAAATTATTAATTATTTCTTATTTTTATTTTTAAACATTTTTAAAACATTATTATTATTGTTTGATTTATTATTAAAGAAATAGCACTAAACCCGACCTTTTATTTTATTAACTTTATTATTTAAAAAGTACTCTGATATTCCAATAAAACATATTTTTTTAAAGTACTTATAATTAATAGAAGAAATATTCAAATAGAATAAACAAACTTAATTTAGTTGGTAAACAAATTTAAAATTACATATTTATTCATATATTTTTCCTTTAATAACTTATTGAACATAAAATTTACTTATGATACATAATATTTATTTACATAACTTATCGATAGTTCAACACGCAATTGATACCTACCCATCCCTATTTGTCACACACACATCGATATAGTATCTATAGCTCATCTGCCTACGATGCGCACTATGCAATTTGTGCAATACACGCGCTCTATACTATTGTATTAATATATACTCTAAGCTACCTACCAAATCGTATATAATAGATTAATTAATATACATAAAAAATAACACAATAATAATCATAACTGATAAATACCTTGCAGTTAGACATCACTCGTCGGTCTTCGACATTATCCGATACCGATAAATGATAACATCACTATCAGGCGGTGTTTCTTTTGACGTGTGGAGTACTGGAGTGTTTCGTGGGCGCATACCAATTTTTCTTGAAGATTAATGATTTTAAAGTCGTTTTCATGAAATTATCAACTTCTGCAAGTGCTTTAAGTGGATCTTGTGTTTTTTGTTATATTCGAAGGTATAATTTACTGTTTTCATTAAGTTATAATTATAACCTCTAGTTTAAATATCTTAACACATTTTGTCGTCTGTAATCATGTATTAACGTTGAATTTATTGTATAAGTGCATATTATAACATAAAATTTTGCAAGGAGTAACTTTAATTGCAATCATTGAAAGCAGGTAATCGTAGTGCCCTGGAGTAATCATGAGTCGATTCTTCGCAACTGGGACCGACTCTGATTCAGAGACTTCTTCTGAAGAGGAGCAGGTAGTACGCGCCCCAGCACCCGTATACACGGTAAGCTAGTAAATTATGATGTATACTTCGTATTAAATAAAATAAATTATAAATCAGATATGCATTTAAAGCTTTTACCATTTCATTTATAGTTTAGTGATGATGAAGAGGAAACCAAACGCGTTGTGCGTTCTATGAAAGAGAAGAGGTATGAGGAATTGGAAGGAATTATTCACTCAATTAGAAATCATCGTAAGATCAAAGATTTCTCCTCTGCCTTGGCATCATTTGAAGAGCTGCAGAGAGCTTACACTCGAGCTTCCTCTGTTATTCAAAAGGAAGAAAATGGAATTGCTCCTAGGTTTTTCATCCGAGCCCTTACGGAATTGGAAGATTGGGTAACGGGTGCATGGAATGACCGTGACAGCAGGAAGGCTATGTCTAAGGGCAATAGTAAAGCATTAACATCTCTGAGGCAGAAACTTAGGAAGTATGCAAAGGAGTTTGATACTGAAATTGTGAAGTTCCGTGAGAATCCTGACCTGCCCGATGATGATGATGAACGTAAAGGTTTGTTGTCAAGTTTTTTAACTTTGTATTGTATTTTCAGCATGTACTAAGTTGTAATTTATCATGATCCTACTGTCATATTCAGAACAGATAATATTGCAAAATTTAAAGATTTTATAAGTTTTCATTATGAAATATGGTGAAATTAACTTGATTATTTATGATGAAAATAGTGGTAACATATTTTTGTGATGCAACAAAAGCATTATTTATAAACATTTGCAAGGACCTCTAAGTAAATCACATAAGAGTGATCAAAAGATTTTTAATTAAATTTGTTTTTGAAGTGAAACTTCATTAGGCGCGTTGAGAGTAAAATGTCAAGATCACGTCATGGTAATACGAGGAAGGGTGACGATTTCGGTATCCTTAAATGGTCTGCCAGTGAAAATATTATCAAAAAGTTCCACTGTTCCAGATATTACTATATATCTGTAACAAGCAGGCAGACACACAAGACAAAAATTGTTAACAAATATATTTGAAATATTTATGTTGGATTTACTATTTTTAGGGCCCTCTACACAATGGGCAACATTCCAAGGACCTCTATCATGATTGCATCTATTCGCCCAAGCTGCCCATTGTATACAGGGCCCATGAATGTAATCAAGACTGCTGTAATTCTTTGGTCTCTTCAATATAAAAAGTCTAATAAGTAATTGAATGTGCTCATTGGGGTCTCACATAGCATTCTATGTTTCATAAATTAAAATAATTGACAAATTAATTCATTGATATGACTAATTCCAATTTTTTATTTACTATAGATACTTCCTCATCTGACGATTCTGATGAAGAAGAAAAAGTTAAAGAGAAGCCTAAAGCTCGCCGTTCACCTGAGCCACCTCGTAGGCCACCACCACAAGATGACGAGTCCTCCGATTCAATGGACTGGGGTAGCAGCTCTTCGGAATCCAGTTCCAGCTCCGATGATGAAACTCGAGGTGCAACCACCCTCCGTGAAAGATTCTTGAAGCGTACCACTGAAAGAGATGATGATGAAGAGAGGGACAGGCGTAGGGCCAGAAGAGAGAGACGTGAACGAGCTGGCAAAGTTAGCAAGAAAGATCCAGCTGACGATGGCGGAGAGTGGGAAACTGTACGCAAAGGTGCAGCAACTTCTGATAAACCCAAGATGTTTGCTAAGGTATGTATTTTAATAGTGATATATATCAAAATATCATACCTAATTTTATCCGATTATGCAACTCAGTAAAAAATTTTCTTTAACTGAATTACTTAGTAGAGTTTGAATTCATCGAAAATCGCCGTCTTCTGTGCATTGTTTACATGTAGTAGCTAGGTTTTTTAAATTGTATTTAATATGGTGTATGCAAAGAAATTTTATTTCATTACATTCCATTTTTTTTTTATCCAAATTAAAAAGATTTCATTGTTCTAACAGGATAGTGACATAGATGCTGCCTTAGTTGTGAAGAAACTTGGCGAGATTAGCGCCGCTCGTGGTCGTAAGCGTACCGATCGCCGTGCTCAACTCGAACTTTTGCACGAACTTAGGACTGTTGCTCAACAGCACAATCTTGGGGATGCTCTTCAACTTAAATTACGCGCTGCAACTGTCGCTGCACTCTTCGACTATAACCCTAAAGTGTCTGATGCTATGAAACCAGAATACTGGTCTAGGCTCGTTGAAAACGTCGACCATATGGTTACTATTTTGCTAGCTCATGAAGATATGGTACTGAGCGAAATGATTACTGAGGAAAATGAGCAATTAGTAACTCCTCCATTCCAAGTTCGTGGATGTTTGCTCACTGCACTTGAGCGCTTGGATGATGAATTTACTAAACTTCTTAAAGAATGTGACCCCCATTCCAATGAATATGTTGAGAGATTGAAGGATGAAGTTAGGGTATCAGCATTGATTGATCGCGTATGTCAAGTTGTAGAACGAGATGGTTCTCCCCAAGAAATCTGTCGTGCGTATCTTCGTAAAATCGACCATCTTTACTACAAGTTCGATCCACGTGCCGTTAAGAAGGATCTGCCTCCTGGTGAGGAGACTTCGATTAAGAAGATGGAACGCTTCTGTAAATACATCTATGCAAATGATGAATCGGACCGTCTGCGAACGCGCGCAATCCTGTCTCATATTTACCACCATGCTTTGCACGATAATTGGTTCCAAGCACGCGATCTTCTGCTTATGTCTCATTTGCAAGAAAATGTTCAGCATTCTGATCCTAGCACCCAGATTTTGTACAATCGTACAATGGCCAATTTGGGTTTATGCGCATTCCGCCGCGGGAATGTGAAGGAAGCTCACGGCTGTCTCGCCGAACTGATGATGACTGGAAAACCCAAGGAGTTACTGGCTCAAGGTCTGCTGCCCCAACGTCAACACGAGCGCTCTAAAGAACAGGAAAAAATTGAAAAGCAGCGTCAAATGCCCTTCCACATGCATATTAATTTGGAATTGCTGGAATGCGTATATTTGGTGTCCGCTATGTTGATTGAAATACCTTACATGGCAGCTCACGAATTCGATGCCCGCCGTCGTATGATAAGTAAGACATTCTATCAGAACTTACGTGCTAGTGAGCGTCAAGCGCTCGTGGGACCACCGGAGTCGATGCGAGAGCACGCTGTAGCCGCCGCTCGGGCCATGCGTCGCGGTGACTGGCGCGCATGTCTCAACTTCATCGTCAACGAAAAGATGAACGCTAAGGTATGTTGTTATGTTTTTACTTATTTAAAAATTTAAAAGTACCACACTTAAGTTATTTTATTTAAATTAATAATATAAATATTAGTACATTTTTATGTATTTAAATAAAACTATACTGGTTTCAGTCTTATTTAAATAAGGTATTGAAAAAAAATGGTTGTCTGTAAAGTCGGTTTACTGACGATAGTTGAACGTGACAACGTCCGATTTTGCTTCTTTGTCGCTCGTTCCGCGCTCTCGCTTGCACTTCAAGCCTCACATGGAACGCCTCAGAGCGAGGTAACGCCGCATGAGTCATATTTTTTCGTGCGTGCAGCCGGCTCTATGGAATTATAAGACGTTTTCACGTCAAAATCTTTATACTGAAATAGTGATCAATCTGTCTTTCATACTATTTAAATAATGTTAAATTATTTTCAAAGCCTAAATCTGTTAAGTTCCTGCATATAAATTTGCGAATCAAAGTTCCTTTTCAAAACTCATGTTTTTACAGGTTTGGGATCTTATGGTAGGTGCTGACAACGTTCGCGCGATGCTTGGTCGTTTGATACGCGAAGAGTCCCTACGCACGTACCTATTTACGTACGCGCACGTATACGCATCCTTATCTCTCCGCTCATTGGCCGATATGTTTGAACTGCCTCGCCAACGCGTGCACTCTCTCGTCTCCAAGATGATTATAAATGAAGAACTGCTTGCGTCATTGGATGATCCTAGCGAATGTGCGATACTTCACCGCTCTGAACCAACTAGGATGCAAGCGCTGGCGCTACAACTTGCTGACAAGGTAATTTATACTTTTTTATATTCATTACATTTTTAATTGTTTAATAGCTAAACTACATTTATTTAATATATTATGGCTATCTAATTGTAAACATAAGTACCCCAATTTCAATTTTTATGACATAATTTTTTGCACTACTTTGATTTTTCAGTTTCACTTAACATTATAATAAAACTAATCCCTCCATCTTCCTTAGGTTGGCAACTTGGTGGATTCAAACGAGCGTATTTTCGAGAAGCAAGGGTCGTTCTTCCAGCGGGGCGGCGCGCCGAGGGGCGAAGGCCGGCAGCGCGACCGCCCGCGCGAGGGCTGGGGGGGGCGCCGCCAGCGCAACCGCCGCCGCGACGACGAGCGCGGACACGAAGATTAAAGCACAACTACATACTGAGCTATACAGTGAACACCAACACATTCTTACCGTTCATCAACTCCGAGGAAAAGTGCTCACTGCAAAGCTCCGCCAATAGCGACTCGAATGATTGTATGAAAGATACGTGTAATAACAACGCACCTGTCACAAATCATAATGAACAACACGATAAATATTACCAAGTCGATAAAATTACATTTCAGCGGCGATTACGTTTCTACCAGCCTAAATTTCCATGTTGTTGTTATTGTAAAGTAAGTGTCTTTTATGCAAACATTTGTGTCGCTAATTTAAATCGTTTCATGTTCTTGGCTTAAAGCGCCCTTCCACATGACAGCGGCGGATTCCACATGGGTATGTTTATATCCATCGTTTTCGTCGTTTAATGTGGAAGGGCGCAAAATGTTGTAATCCATCGAGCTATTTTCTTTTTTACTCGCCATACGAAACTGTAACTAAAGGGTTTTCGTAAGTAGAAAATAGCTCCAGTTTTGTAAATGAACATTTGAATAAATATATATTCTGTCATGTGTAATTTTTTGTTGTCCCCATTTTTGTGGTCCTTAAATCCAAAGTCTTTTCATATTATGTGTGAGAGATTATTATGCTCCTCATGCAGTCAAACGCAGTTAATGTGAGTCGATAAAATCAGAAAATATAATTTAATTCAAGATCACACGATACTACAACTTCGTTAAGAATTTTCACAAATTGCAGATAAAAATCATCTCGATCATGGCAATAATCGAACAGAAACAAACTACTCTTCAGGTTCCCATTTTAGGTAACTCGTGATTGAAAACCAACTAAATTTAAACATTATGAATAACTAGCTGTTGCCCGCAGCTTCACCCGCGAGGTCAAAATGAATTCCATAGTACAAATTTTCATCCTCTATCTAGTGTATAATCTATGTCCCCTATTTTAGCAACGATGGGGGTAGAAATTTAACAAAACCACAGAACAAAACCATTCACAGCGGTGACTGATCAGTCATTAGTCACTGTGTTAGTCACCTTTGCTTTTTAAATAACATCTGTATTGAAATATTCTAGAAATACTGATGGTTGTTTGGCAGAGCTTGAATTTAATATATAATATAATTGTGTTATATACTGTGGTTATATAGCTGTTATCAACTTCATAATTGAAATAAACTGACTGAGATGACTTTCAGCATAAAATTGATACACCGTATAACGGAACTGAACAACAATGGCCGCTTTCAATTCTGCCGATAGACATCTCATTGACATTTCATTCAATACTGAAACTGAACTGACTCATATTTTCGGCAATATTAATTACGAATTATGTTGTTAAAGTGGACAGCTATTTAATAAGATAATAGTACAAGTGTGTTCTGAATTTTAAAGTAATTATAATTCTATAAATTAGATTACGATGGCAGCGACTAGAAGACTTCAAAAGGTAAGGTCTACGATCGCAATTTTTTTGTGAAACCTCTCATAACAATATTTCTTACGAAAAATTAAAATAAAAAAAAACGATTTAAATGTGATAGCGGAGTCACCTATATATGTAATAAGATTACATATTACATTTTGTTTTAAATCCTATCGATATCTATATAGTTCAAAGTAAGAAGCAGTACATCTTCATTTTTCAGGAGCTCAATGACATCAGACAGTCTGGACTGAAATCTTTTAGGGACATTCAGGTCGATGAGTCAAATATATTAACTTGGCAAGGATTGATTGTTCCTGTAAGTAGTGTCCTAGTTTGAAAATTATATTTTACATCTAATATCATTCATCAACGAAATTTACGTCATATTAGGTATATTGTTTTTTAAATAATACATTTTTCTAAAATAAAATTATTTTGACTGGTACAGGACAATCCTCCCTACAACAAAGGTGCATTCCGTATTGAGATTAACTTCCCTGCAGAGTATCCTTTCAAGCCACCAAAAATAAGTTTTAAAACTAAAATCTATCACCCAAACATTGATGAGAAGGGCCAAGTTTGTTTACCCATCATTAGTGCTGAAAATTGGAAACCAGCAACTAAGACTGATCAAGGTATATATGAACATTACAATTTATTCCTAAATGTATAAGAACTTATAAAACAAATTGACTGAAAGCATTCACTTTAAATGAACATTCAACAAAATTTGTATTTTACAGTTATCCAAGCTCTTGTTGCGCTTGTCAATGATCCAGAACCTGAACATCCCTTACGTGCAGAGTTAGCTGAAGAATTCCTTAAAGATAGGAAAAAGTTCACAAAGAATGCGGAGGAATTTACCAAAAAACATAGTGAAAAGAGACCAACAGATTAAACTATGGATTGAGTTATTTTTACGGCAAAGTTAGTCTAATGTGATTAGACCGCTTGTGTGAAGTTATTATGATAGCCTCAGCTAGATAAAAATAGATACTTATTTTATTATTTCTTATGTTATAATATAACAGTATAGTCATTCAAATAAGAACTGCATTTACATTGTTGTTTGAGTAATTCATACAAGATTCTAATCATCTTAGACCATACTAAGCTAAAGCTGTTTATGTATTTTTATGCCTAAAGGGATAAAAATAATGATCATATTAAATGTCCACATTGCTTGCAATACTCTATGCACTGTATGTAAAATCAGTTTAGATGGAATAGATAATGATCGGCTTGAATTAATTGCTTCATTTTTTATTTCCGACTAGATGACTTTAAAATTTGATTGGGAAGTGGTTTATGGATGCTTTACTTAAATTATTAGTTTATAATATGAAGATATGTTTAATATTTTCATGTCTCTTTTTATTTCCTGTTGATGAGAAGTCAAAAAAAATTATTTATTGTAATTTCTTAAATTGTCAATGACCATCAGGTTATGTGTGGCTTTGGCCTAAACTGTATTGATATGTAAATACATAATAATATATAAATGATTACTGAATCAACAGTTTATAAATTAAAGAACAAAAGTTTATTCTATGCGCCTATTGTTAGAATGTGTGAATATCAACCAATAATATATAATATAAATTGAAATATATTTTATATTATTGGTAGAGATATTTTTGCCACATTTTCAACTTCACTTTACAGATTACTACATTATTTAATTTTCTTATAAGTTTATGCATTAATATTATAATATATCTTGCTGTGTGTTGAACTGTTCAGTGAAAGAACCTTAAATAAATATTTTTTTTCAAGTTGCTTTTTTATTTTGTAAGATAATTATTAATTAGTTGATAAATTACTTAACATAACCATCACTTTTCCATAAGCAAGGACATCCAGTATGTTAAATAATACAAATATAAAACTGGATATTTGATTCACACTTTATTATATCTTGCTCAGAATAATAAACCGAAAAATTGAATTTTAACTGCTTCCATTGGTTGTTCATTCAAATAATAGTGAACAGATTTAACTACTTTTCATACTCATGTTAACATATTTTGTTAATTGCCTCATTATTATTCACTACAAGTTTAGTTTTCCTCAATTACACTGGTCTGCAAAGAAATCCTCCTTTGAATAAAAATATGATAAACATGGAGATCTTAACATGCTGAATCTAGATCTGCTTTCATTTTTTTCGTATCACATCAAAAAATTTTTTTATTGTCCTTTTTAAATATCTTAAAATTCTGTATTGTTTGGTAGTCTCTCTTGCAATAATGCTATTTTATTCGGTCTATATGATATTTTTATCACAAGAACGACTTGAATTTATAAAAAGCAAGAACGATATCTACTGAAGACATTATTTTTACACTAATTTGTAGGGAATTTATGGGCTTCCGTAGTTCTCATCATGACTCCGCGGCGCTCAGTTTAAAGTAAAGTTTTAAGGTGACGGTTGATGATTTTAACCTAATATTTTGGTAAAATTTTTATATTGTACTGATACATTGATGATAATTTGCGTATAATTTCAACCATAAAGCAAAATTGAATCACGTGTTATGGATTTTTAAACGACGCAACATTGAAAGCGCGAGTCTTGTGTGGTCTCTAAAGGACTGCAAATGCGGGAGCTTAGATAAGTCTTAAATTATGAAATTAAGCAGACTAAAGCTGTAAAAAGAGTATCTGCTGACCACTATGAAAGATTTCACCAGAAGTTTGAGAGGAGATACGGAAAAGCTTACTGAAAATATAGATAATAAGTTGGCAGCAAAGCTTGCTGATTTTACTTGATCGATTCGTCGCGAAACTCCTCATAAAATATTAAAAGAAAAGAAAACTACTAATTGAAACAATGTAATAATGTGTAATTATATTGTCTTATAGTTTTTAATGATTTTCTTGACATAATTTGTAATATTTAAACCTAATTATTAAAATAACGATGTATTCTTAGAACAAAAAATGGGTTTCTTTCAAATTAAACCACAAAAAATCTAGACGTGATACAAATTTTTTAAAACTTAATTTCTGTTCAGAAGTATCACTTCTATAATAATCTTGTGTAAAAATAAGAAGGAGCGCGAAAAAAAATTTTTTTGCAGACCAGTGTTACCAGATTGATAAAAACAGTTTTTAACTACACTGAGAATACAATATTATTGACATAAAATCAATCTACAACTGTGTCATTAAAAAAAAAAGGAAATAAAATGAATATAAGATTTACATATTACATTTATTCAATAAAATTATATACATCAGTCTTGGAGGTATCACTTTCTGTATTAGTCAAATTATTATAGTAAAGTGTCATCTTGTATTTCTTGAATTGATTACTCATATGTACAATTTCACTTTTATCCTCTTCTATTGCATCATGATTGCATTTCTTATGTTTTTGGCGCGTATTTGAGCCCAGATGTTTTTCTAAGTTATCTGTGAAAAACAGTAAATATTAAGTTAAATTTTCAACATTCACAGCAAAATTTTCTACTTTTTATCTTTTTTTTACCTGTAATTCTTGCTATGCAATGATCTAGATATTTCCTAGAGTTTTCATCTTTGGTCAGTAATGGATGAATATTGAGCATAAAATCAGGTCCATACTGTGGCCAGTAATCATGTTCAGGTATATTTTCATCTAAATCAACTCCAACAACTAATGCTGTGATAGAAACCCAAAGTCTTGCTGCATTGCTATGATTATATCCTCCTATAAAATAGAAAAATAAAAATAGAAAATTTTCATTTGTATTCTAAAAATTATTATCATAATTATTGTTAAATCAGTTAAGAAAATTTATGTTATAGGAGTTGAGCTTTGCAATTAAGGTGTCAAATACTAAAATTACCCAATAATTACTAGGCAAAAAACATACCTCCACCTAAAAGAACTGTAGGTTTATTCTTATTCAATACATCCCTAATACATTTACAGTAACTCTTGGTTGTCAACCCAGCACCACCATTTGGATCTCTTGCGAGTGCATCAGCCCCACATTGTACAACTACAGCTTCTGGCTCAAACATTTCATATACTTTCTCAAATATTCTGAAAACAAAAATTGCTTTCTTAATACTTCACTTAAGAATAGGATTCTATCAATTTTAAAGCAGTTTTTTTGCAACTGTCAACTAGAACACTACCCACTTTTCAAACACATATTCAAATGTATCGTCACAATATGCTGCATACAGCGGGACATTGCACATGAACCCTTTGCCAGTTAGATTGCCTATGTCATCTATACAGCCGGTTCCTGGATAAAATCCAGCCTCATATTTGTGCAATGACAGTGTAAACACTGATTTACTTAAGTTGTATGCATCTTGGACACCATTACCTGTGAATAAATTATATATAGCTTTGGTTATGTATTAAAACATAGTCAAATCTTATTTTAATTGTCCTCATTAATAAGAGACATCAAGAGATTAATAAGAGACCAAGCCACTTGGAAAAAAAATGTTAATGACTAACTTTGTAAAAAGCAAAAATCTATGTTCAAAAAATGAATAGGATTGAGGAGTTATAAAAATGATCTCCTAGTAACTGAATAAATGTAATATTACCATACCATGATGAACATCTAAGTCAATATAGAGGACTCTTTGGAATTTTTGTTTCAACTTTTCTATACATAATACTATATCATTAACATAACAAAAACCTTCTGCACCAGACCTAAAATAATTCAAAGACAATGATATTTTTTTTAATATAATGCTGTTTCAATACAAAACTATTTAGAACAACATATTCTTCAAACCTCTGTGCGTGGTGCCATCCACCGCACCAATTGATCGCTACATCAGCAATGCCTAGAAGCAGACATTTTGCGGCAGTTATGGAGCCTCCAGCTATAACAGATACAAGCTTGTACATCTCGCATACCGGCGGACAATCATATCCTGTAAATATTAATAATTTTAATAAAAACAAACAACATGTCCAAGCTTATCCACATATTATATGCTTCATTGTTGTTATTACCAATTCCGAACTCTTCATCTTGCGTACGAGACATGAAATCTTCATCAATAACTTCCAGGGTTTTTAAATGGTCTAGGTACATTTCTGTATGAAATAATTTTAAATCTTCAACTGTTGCTGGAACGGAATTTACAATTTGCATCTTTTCCGTAAGCTTGTATGCTGTAATAAGACTATGTATCATAGAAGCCTGTAAATAACGAATTGTTTAGAGAGTTGTCTAGATTTTTTAATTCATTAATAAAAATATTAATTAACTCGACTTACTCTGTTAGTAACAGCAGGCAAACGATCACATTGTTCTAATAAATTTTGATCCCATACATAACAAGTTCTTTTTGCCATATCGTGCCTATTAAATCTAAGAAATAAGAATTGATGAAATAATACCTAATTTAATAAATAATAATACTGTTGTGTTGTTGCTATTTTTTTGTTGATGCAAACAAAATTAAATTCAAATTGCCTCGTATTTTACAAAAATGACACTGACATAATATAATAAACCCAGCAGTGTTGCCAGCAAGACTAACATAAAATTTGCTAAATGGCTGTTAAAATTTTGCCAAAATTTTGCAAAGGATTTATAATTAAGCTAAATATTTTGCTAAAAATTTTTAATGTCAAATAAAACGACATTTTACTTAAAATTTTATTTATCCAACACATTTATTTACACATATGTAAATAATGACATCATAAATAATAACATCTCTTATTCGAGTGTGTTATTATCAAATAAAATATTAATATGTATCTTGGTCTTCATCCGCAGCCGATAATGTTGACGTAGACGTGGAAGCCTCATTGCCAAGACTATATATTTCCTTGGTGCCTATAGAGCGCAGTACATTATCCGGAACTGTGTAAGAGTAGCAGCATTTTCCTGCCCTCTTTAGGCCGAATCTTATGTATAAAATGGCATTTAAAGTTTTTACCGACAAACGGTTGCGAAGCTTAGTTTTGACGACATTCATTTGGCTAAAAACACGTTCTATTTCCGCGTTGGAATGTGGTAGTGATAATAATGATATTGCCAGCTGTGATAAATCTGCAAAAGGGTTATTACCAGCTGCGTCTTTATAATCCATTACTTCATTCCAGAATTCCAAGGTGGAAGTTGTGCATGTCCATGAAATGTCGACTAAATTTACGTATGCAAGGTAGCAAAACTGTAGTTGGTTCCATATGGTTTAACTTTTATTATATAATATTTTATATGCTAAAAAATAAGCTATATGCTAGACAACAAATAAAAATGCTAAACAATGTAAAAATATGCTAAATTTAGCATAAATTATGCCAAATTGGCAACACTGAAACCCAGATTATTAGGTACCTAATTTATATTTTTTTATTGTTAATCTGTGCCATATTTTCGATAAACTACACGTGGCAGTTTGTCTTGTAAATACACATGTAAATAACACACAAAATAACACGTAAATAATATTGAAACGTGATTGAAACCCACAACCACATTGAAACATTGTAATTTTCTTCATAAAATTCCCATATGCTCAATGTATAGAATATGTCTTGTCATCTTAGATCATTAAGTAATGGATGGAGTACGCTGGCAAATGTTCTAACTAAACTTTCTGCTGATTTTGGTGCGGCCTCCCCGCAACTCACACTATTGAAACACAATCACACATTCACAAAAATAATTTGTGTCACGAAAGTCGTAAAAATTTACGACCTTTTAAGCGACGAGTTTTTAAATTCAACTCAACAAGTTCATAAAGATTAAATTTGTATTTCATTCCAAGTTGTCTCGTGGGGAGTGCGGTTCAATATCGCGTTCTAAATTCAACTTTATAACTTAGTCCATAAAGATTAAATTTGTATTTCTTTAAAAGATAGTCTCCTAAGGAATGCGGTTCATTATCGCGTTTTAAATTCAACTTTATCTCTTAGCTCATAAAGATTAAATTTGTATATTTTCTTTCCATGATAGTCTCGTGGGGCCGCATCAATGATCGAGTAAACATGACTCGATTATTTGTCTTGATCATATCGCTAAACGATACATCGACGATTATTAGAAATTGCATTTAATTAGAAATGTACGTTAAAAAAATAAAAAAATATACACAAATGAAAGGTTATTCCATCTTTTTTAATATTCGACATCTTTGAATTGCTTCTGCAAGACTTGACAGTGCAAAACGGCATTTTTAGCGGAGCACTCGCAGACGTCCTTTCGATGTTTTACGAATACGCAGAGTGTTTGTAATCGATTACGCAAGTAGTTTTTATGAAAGCATAAGATTTACAAATTTATAAAGAATAGAAAAAATTCGATCACGAGGCGGGACTCGAACCCGCATCCTTCGCGCCATTCCGGGGCGGATGCCTCACCAACTCAGCCACTCGTGACCCGCCCGAGTGATCGAATTTATTCTATTCTTTCAGTTTTATGTGTCTGAAGGGACACACCGCGCGCCATCTATTGAGATGATTAACAACCATTTCAACCAATATGAAGCACTTTTCAGTGAATACAATATTGTAACGATGGAACACGACCTTTTTTGTTGAATTTATATTTTTGGTTTTATGGCATTCAAATGCTTTATAAATACAAATTTATAAAGAATAGAAAAAATTCGATCACGAGGCGGGACTCGAACCCGCATCCTTCGCGCCATTCCGGGGCGGATGCCTCACCAACTCAGCCACTCGTGACCCGCCCGAGTGATCGAATTTATTCTATTCTTTCAGTTTTATGTGTCTGAAGGGACACACCGCGCGCCATCTATTGAGATGATTAACAACCATTTCAACCAATATGAAGCACTTTTCAGTGAATACAATATTGTAACGATGGAACACGACCTTTTTTGTTGAATTTATATTTTTGGTTTTATGGCATTCAAATGCTTTATAAATACAAATTTATAAAGAATAGAAAAAATTCGATCACGAGGCGGGACTCGAACCCGCATCCTTCGCGCCATTCCGGGGCGGATGCCTCACCAACTCAGCCACTCGTGACCCGCCCGAGTGATCGAATTTATTCTATTCTTTCAGTTTTATGTGTCTGAAGGGACACACCGCGCGCCATCTATTGAGATGATTAACAACCATTTCAACCAATATGAAGCACTTTTCAGTGAATACAATATTGTAACGATGGAACACGACCTTTTTTGTTGAATTTATATTTTTGGTTTTATGGCATTCAAATGCTTTATAAATACAAATTTATAAAGAATTTTTTCTATTCTTTATAAATTTGTATTTATAAAGCATTTGAATGCCATAAAACCAAAAATATAAATTCAACAAAAAAGGTCGTGTTCCATCGTTACAATATTGTATTCACTGAAAAGTGCTTCATATTGGTTGAAATGGTTGTTAATCATCTCAATAGATGGCGCGCGGTGTGTCCCTTCAGACACATAAAACTGAAAGAATAGAATAAATTCGATCACTCGGGCGGGTCACGAGTGGCTGAGTTGGTGAGGCATCCGCCCCGGAATGGCGCGAAGGATGCGGGTTCGAGTCCCGCCTCGTGATCGAATTTTTTCTATTCTTTATAAATTTGTATTTATAAAGCATTTGAATGCCATAAAACCAAAAATATAAATTCAGCATAAGATTTTTCGATTCGAATAATCTTATACCTCGGCAAAAGGGGAAACGCCTGCGAGTGTTATCCATTACTTAATGATCTAAGCTTGTCATAGATAATACTGTATATATTGTTCTGTCGTATAAATTTAATTTGATCCCCAGAAAAACAATATAATTTATATTAATAATTATTGTTAAAAATTATTTATTATTTGTAATAGACATACTTATCACGCAAGCAAATTTATTACAATAATAAAATTATTTACCTGTCACGGATCTTCACAAGAATCCCGTTAATTTACTTTCATAAACTATAGAAAGTAAGCGTCCATTTCTAAAAAAAAAGCGTTTAATGGTTGTCTATTGTCGCTTCTCGTCCAACAGTTGACATTTCAAGTGATGCTTTGGGAATACCTAAATTTTGTCGATTTTAAATGTATTTATAACAAAACTAATAAAGTTTCATAGTTTTTATATATTTTGCTTAAAATGTGACGTTAGACTTTTTAATCTTAGAAATATGCACACAAGTTGTTTAATAATTACCAGTTGAATTTGACAAGGTCTATTACAAAACACTTGTAATTTGTGTCTACCTATTTGTTTTTATCCGAAAGGTCTATTTTTTTCGATGCATTTCCGTGGCTTTTATTCAGTGTTAATCAAGTTCAAGTTGAAATGGTTCGAGGTGAGTGAATCTTTTTCGTTTAATTAACGCTATTCCAGTAATTTATTTCAAGTAGCTATTATTCCTTTGTTCCTGGGGGTAGTAGAAAAGTTAGGTTATGTCAAAAAAATCCTACCTTTGATAATTTATTAAAATATGCAATTGCAATGCGCGTGGGTTCAGATAACGTTTTTAATTTTTTTAACAGTATCTCTTGTGTTCTTTATTTAAAATAATATAGAATTACATATATGTTTTAGAAGTAATAATTTTCTGTAATTTGATGTACCTACAACTTATTTATTAAAAAATATTTCAGTCAATAGTCTGATGGCATCCCAGGAGGGTGTTAAAACTCCTCATCGCATTGAGCTATTTGAAGAAAAGATAGTAAAGCCCAAAAGAAATTATAGAAAGCGCAGGTACTTAAAATATATTTTTACATTAAAATATAACACCAAAATAGCCATATTCAATTTATTTTATACTAGATTTCCGCCTGCGGCTTTGCCCGCGTTTTCAAAGGAAAATTCGCATAGTTCCCATTTCCGTGGGATTTCCGGGATAAAACCTATCCTATGTGTTAATCCAAGTTACCCTCTATATGTGTGCTAAATTTCATTGTAATTGGTTCAGTAGTTTATGCGTGAAAACCATACATACATACATACATACATACAAACCTTTCCTCTTTATAATATTAGTATAGATGAAATAGTTGTGAAATTAGATGATAAATCAATCATTTTCCTCCAGATTAGTGGTTGCAACACCAACAAAAACTGAAAATGAAGAAGTAACATCAGAACCACCAATTAAGAAAGAAATTAAATCAAAACCTCTTAAAACCAACAACGGTATCAGCATAATGACAAACGGTATCAATGTGAGATCTCGTGCAACCCGCGCAGCTGCTCGAACAGCTGAAAGTCACAAACTCACTGAATATTTTAAGGAGGAGTTAAAAAGTCCCAAAATAGAGAACCCTTCATCTCCCCCGCCAATAGAAAAGACTGCTAAAGTTGAATCTAAGGCTGTGAATGGCAGCAATCATAAATTAACTGAATACTTTCCTGTGAGACGCAGTGTAAGGAAGACTTCAAAATGTGTCATGGCTGAAAAGATGAGGGACTTGGAGAGAGCAATCAGGGAACAAAAAGAGGATGGATTACAGGTGATTTTTATATTTTGGCACCTATAATATCTATATTTCTACTATGTTGGCTTGCTCTGTCATCAATAACAAAAGTATGCAAAGCTTAGTTAAGTTTACATAACTAAAATTCTTGTTAAACATAGAATTGTTTTCCAATAAAAAGGAAATTTATGGGATGTTATGTCTTCTTACTACACTTGCAACTCTTGTGGGTCTAGATTTACGTAAATGCATTTTCCAAAAAAAAAGATAACTTATTGGATAGATAAAAATATCAATTACTTTACAGGTTGCTTATTTCGATGGCAAAGGTCGCGGAGTTATAGCCACGCGTCCTTTCCACCGCGGCCAGTATGTAGTGGAGTATGTCGGCGAGCTTGTAGGTGTCGCGGAGGCTCGAGAGCGGGAGCGCAAGTACGCGCAGGACCCCAACGCTGGCTGCTATATGTATTACTTTAGACTGCAAGATCAACAGTATTGGTGAGATGATTTTTATGAGCAAAATTATAACTTTAAATTTATGTATGTTTTGTTTTGTTTGTTTTTTATGATATATAATTAAAATGAAAAGCATTGGCTATACTATTTCAAGCAGAAGAAAGAAAAAAGAAGAGATAAACGATAAAAAAATAAGTGTAGTAGCTGTAACTTAAACTTCTCTACAAGGCTTACTATCTATGCCAGATTCAGTTTTCTGAAATGTTATGTTTTGCTATGTTAGTTGTATGAAAAAAATTATATTATTTTATTTAATAATGTATGAAAATCAAATATGCTACTAGGAATATTTCCAACAAGCAGTGAAACAAATCCTTAATCTTGAGTATGTGAATATTTCAAAGCTATGTTCTAACCTAACCTAACCTAACAGTGAAAAGTGTTGAAAAGTTTGAAAAAAATGTGTACGTAATCATGTTACAGTATCGACGCGACATCGGAATCGGGCCGGCTCGGTCGCTTAGTGAATCACTCTCGCAATGGGAACTTGTCGACCAAAGCTGTGTGGGTGGACGGGCCCAGGCTGGTGTTGCTGGCCGCACAGGACATATCCCCTGGCGAGGAGCTTACATATGACTACGGGGATCGGTCCAAGGAGTCGCTGCGTCACCACCCCTGGCTTGCGCTTTGACCTGGGTGGGTATTGTGAATTATGAGTTTGAATATTCTGTTGTGCCTCCTTCTAAGTGACTACACCTAAAAGACTGATTGTACTGTTTATGTGTGGTTTTAATTATAGTAGACAAATAAAAATTGCAAACATAGCTTGTTAATATTTAAAAAGTTAATCTTATCATTTTTAACATCAATTTTTTTTAATAATTTTGTTTAGTATCTAATTCTTATATAATTTTCTTTATTTACAGATTGCCTTCAGAAATCTCAATTTGACTACTAAGGATTATTTATTAATTTAAACTTAGCTGTTAAGTTTGTTTGTTATAATTATGTAAGGTTTGATATTTAATATAATGTTATGTAGTGACACAAATGGCCTATGAATAGTTTTGATACTTGAACAGGGTGGTTCTTGTATTGCCTTATGCCACGAGGATTAAACTTGTGAGTAAGGTGAAAAATTAAGCTTGAAATCATACTATCCCATTTTTGTAACTAGCCAAAGAATAAGTAGAAAATAAAAGATTTTCTAAAAGTTTCACAGAGTAATATTAATTGTCTCTGTCTAGCTTATGTTACAGTGATGAGAGCGAATGGGATAGCATGCAGTTTCGCTTTAATCCTCTAATGACGAGTATTTGCTATACATTTACGTCATTGCGCTGATATTGAGCAAATGACCTATTTGTATTCCTAGACGAAGGTATACGGAAATGTTTATGATCAGACAAACTTACAAAATAAGTATTTCCATAGCATCAGTATTTACGGTTATATCTACTTAAAGAGAAGATTACATTTGATTGTAGGCTAGTGATATGAGGCAACTCGGAGTGTTGAAGAAACAGTTCATGTTATGAACATAATAATTATATGGATGCCTCTGAAAGAGATTTATATTCATCTGTAATAATTTATCCAAACAAGAAGCTATTTTTATTGCACTTTTAGCCACTAAAGATTACAAAAATAAACAACATTTAGTTGTAGGGAATGCTTGGTTTAACTGCGAATCTGTTTACGTAGTATTATTATATCATAGCGGTTAGACCCAGAGAATTTCCACTGGAAGCGAGGGTATTGGTACGTTTAATAGAAGGCTGAATGCTTCGATGGTAGATGAGAAAATCATTTAAACCGAAATGAGAATCATCTACCAATGTCCTTATTAGGCTCAGCCTTCACAAAAAACGTGAAGAGTGAATATTGCGTGAGTTGCAATTTCTATTTTAGTGACATGTTCTACGACGTGTAGACATAGTTACATAAATAATGTATGAAACATGTCACATGAAGTAATTTAGAAATTTTGCACCGGTATAAAAATTCTGGATACAATCGAATCGCCAAAAAGAGACTCGGATCCCTGATTCGAAGTCTGCCTTATTTAACTAAGAACGCGAATGGACAAAACCAATGAAGACTAGGATATTTTTTGTACAAAATAAGTATAAACGTACTGAATATAATATATTGTATATTATGGATAATATGTTTTAAATTAAGTTAAAGATTTAATCACTTGTTTCTCAAGTTAAGTTCAACACACAAACTCGAATAGTTTATGTACTTTTCTAAGATTAAGCGGTTGAGTTTTGCGAGAGCGTTGTACGTATTGCTCATGGAATGTGTTAAGATCCACCGATTTGTGGTTTGGGTTATCATAAGAAAATAATAACTATATCGTAAATCGATAAAAGATGTACAAAAAATTTGTTACGAGGCTCTATGACGCAGATCTTGTAAACTAATGGTCTGAGTAATGAAAAATATAAAATATTTCCCATTGTCCCTCGTCTGACATCGTACAAATACATTTGAATTCTCATAACCATAGATAATTTGAGAAATTTATATTTGTCCATCACAAGTCAGCTGATTGATTAAAAACCAACTTATTTTGAGGGAAACTGTTATTGAGTTCAACAGTGACATCTACAGTGGTGGTCACATAATTAAAGACACTAAGAGCATTTTATACTACCCAAGACACTTGTCTCAACATTTTTTACACTATCATTGGAACTTGCTAAATAATTTTTAAATATTCAGGTATGTGTTGTCTCATGCTAAACTAAATTTTATCGACAAAACTTGTTGGTTTGATAGATTTTAATCGGTTCACCCTTACTACTAGCAGTTTTAACCTAGCAAAGGTCTGGCCATATAATTAAAGACATAAGACTCGCTTATAAGAAATATAAAAAATTATTATTTTTATGAGATTATTTTTCCAACACAAAATGTCTGACGTATTTACAAAACATTTTTACACTTTTCAATATTTGGTTGCATGTCCTTTGGCAGTAATGACGGTTTACATCTCTTGGGCATTGAAGCAACTAATTTTGTACAAGTTGCATCACTAATTTGGTTCCATTCTTCGAAAATGCTTTGCGAAGTTAGTCGACGTTTGATGACCGCTTTGCCACGACTTCTTTCTTTCTTGATTCCATAAGTTTTCGTTCGGATTAAAATTCAGACTGTAGGGGAGCCAATCCAAAACAGTTACAGATTGGTTCCTTAATAAGCATTTCACTACTTTTGCTGTGTGCTTAGGATCATTATCGTGTTGAAAAGTCCAAACAACAGGTAAATTTTCCTCCGCATAGGGCAGCATGGATTGCTCCAAAATATACTTGTTATGGAATTTATCCATGTTGCCTTCTGTCTCTTTGACAGGTCCAACGCCAAGTCCAGAAAAATAGCCCCACACTTTGATATTTCCACCCCCATGTATGACTACTTATTAGTGTATCTTAGATCCATTTTCTTATTGAGATGGCGTCTTACATATTCTTTTCTGACAGAATTAATCATATTAATCTTAGTTTCATGCAAAAACAGCAGATGTTTCCATTCTTGTTCAGCCCAGTGTTCGTATTTTGTAGCAAAGTCAAATCTTGCCTTCACATCTTGTTTTTTTCAAAAGTGGCACTTTACGAGATACTCTTCAGTGCAAGTTTTCCTCACACAGTCTCCGTCTAATTGTCCTTGCAGACACTCCCTTCAAGCCTGCTGCACCGTACAACTCTGAACTGTATCAGTTCCGACCCTTTAAATGGATCTTTTTTAGCCAACAACACCATTTTTGAATCTTTCGGCCAAGTAGTTTCACTTGGTTTTGCTTTTCTGAGTACGTTTTCGGTCGTGTGGAACATCTTGACATGTTTTATAAGCATTGATAACCATATCATTGGAACAGTTTAATTATAATGGAAGTTAAAAATAATTTTTCTTGTGGACGAGTCGCAACTCTTGTTTTTAACCATAATAATTGATATAAAAACGATTAAACGTATGGATTTTAATTTTAAAAGGTAAAAAATACTCAAAATAATTATGGAGTGTCAACGATTTATGAAATTACGCGGCAAAACGAAGAAAAGCACAATGCTGTTTCTTTTTATTTATAAAAAATTCTAACGCATTTCTTGCTGTCTTTAATTAAGTGGCCAGCTACACGTACGTAAACAAAGTTTGTGTTACATTCCCACAGAGAGCAAGTGTCGAAACTAACAAGGAATATAACTATTTTATGTCCCTCATTTTAAAGAACACATTGTCTTGTATGGTTTAATAAAAATAATACTAGATTAAATAACTTTTTCAGATAATTGTAGTTCCTAATGTAAATCTTTTATGGTCAATTAGGGGGTGTCTTTAATTATGTGACCACTACTGTAAAAGAAAGACAGTCTTAAATTGCAATAATATAGGACTAAAATATTGATGTTTTTCTCTCTAATATAAGTACATTCAACACAAATGATTTTATAAGCGTTTGTGATATAGACTCATTCATAAGAACGAATATGTTATACATCGACGTGTTCCCGATTGCACCATTTTCCTGTATTAAGATTAAAATAGCCGTCCACAAGCAATAATTTCGGTATTCCTTATATAGATTGTGCATTTTTGTTTAAAAATTCGCTAATGACTAATTGGTATGATATGGGACTTATGACGTGTTTTCTATAATAATTATTACCTATTATTAGTATTTCGATATTATGTAAATTAGGGTTTGGATTGACACACTTTCATATTAAGTTTAGTATGGCATTATCGATTAATTCAGTAATATCTGAAGTTAAATATGCAAATCGTTGAATTCGTTTATTTAACACAACATTAACTCTTAATATAATAATATGTTCTTTATGAATAATTTTTACTGTCGTGGATTTTAACGGTTTGCATAGTTTGATACAATCACATGTTGATGAAAATACCGATTCTCTTAATTTATTGAATTGAATAGAAGTCCTAAATAGGGTCACTTTTCAAGTAAAGGAAGACTCGGTGTTTTGAATATATTATTGCTTTTGTAGTTCCTACTCCCCGAATAATTCTAGACTAACGCCTTATATGGATTCCTAACTACAAGTTATTTAATAACTACCCACAAAGGCTTAGATTTTTTGAGTCTGTATTCTGTAAGTAAAATACCTAGTTTAAATTCTTGTTAGTATTCTCATATTTAACGTAATTCTTTTATATGATAATTAAATAGTAATATATTTTCGAACACGTTTTATTGCATTTTATTTAATAAAATTAAGTAGGGCGTTTGAATAGCGATAGATTTAGGTCATGTTAGTTCATGTTTATATTTATATTTGAATAACTTAGTGCTTAACTACATACTCGTAAACGCGACGTGGATTAATAATTATCTTTCGCTGTCATTTGAATCTTCTAACTTTCATCTGATTCTGATTTGCATGCAACTTTATGAAAATCATTGAAATGTTATATATTTTGTTTTATTATTAGCTAATTTTATCTTCTTGAAATAATTCCACGTCGCGTATCTTTTTATTTAAATTATGGCCATCAATAATGTAACTGCAATAAAACACACGTCCTACTCGTGTACACCAAATATACAAATGAAATATTTTTATAGGTAAAATGAAATTTTAATTTTTAAGTAACTTTAATACATCATTGTTTTACATGTTATTGTTTGTATGTGAATTATTATACATATAGGAAGTACGAACAATAGTTAATGTAATGTGAAAAGCTATTTTCATAAGTAGCGATTTTGTAAGACTTAATTATTATTAATACGCGGGCCGCCACGCACTGCCCTAATGATAATACATTAATCAATCAGTAGTGATCGAAAATTGAATGAAATAAATAAATTATGAAAAATAAGTTCTTTTATTTTATCAACATCCTTACTCCAATAAGAAAAGATATAGGTTACCAATCCAACATTCCATCGTCGAAAATGGCAACGCACAGACGATTAGACTTCAAAGTGTGATGACATGATTCACACACACATGACTATGTATAGTGAGCGAAAAAGAGATAACAAAAGTATTCACGGAGCGCTAATAACCTATCTACACTTTTTTACATAGAATATAGGTAATATTAGTTTAGAGCTGTTTAGAGATTCTTATTCTAGTCAGGATAAATCTGTCTGCACCTGTACTCACAGGCAAATGATATTAATTGTTCTTTTTATCAGGACACAATGGCCAATAATAATTTATTACTCGGTAACTATAGAAGATATATAAAAATAAAAGTAGTTCTTCTTTGTACTTAACATCTGTAGGCAGAAAGGAACTAAGATAGAATAAGTGATCCGAAAAAAAAAAATAGAAATTATTTGTAACAATTTAGCAAGCTATGTAATATGCGGGCCGCCACGCACTGCCCTAATGATAATAATATATTAATCAATCAGTAGTGATCGAGAATTGAATGAAATAAATAAATTATGAAAAATAAGTTTTTTTATTTTATCAACATCCCTATTCCGTAAGAAAAAGATGTACCTACATAGGTTACCAATACAACATTCGATCGTCGAAAATGGCACACTAACGCACACACGATTAGACTTCAAAGTGTGATGACATGATTCAACTATATAAGCGAAGAGATAACAATAGTATTCACCGTATTCACGGAGCGCTAATAACCTATCCACACTTTTTTTACATAGAATTTAGGTAATATTAGCTTGGAGCTGTTTAGAGATTTTTATTCTAGTCAGGATGAATTTGTCTGTACTCACAGGCAATAATATTAATTGTTCTTTTTATCAGGACACATTGGCTAAACAAACTCTAAAATCTGCTGCTGCTGCTGTGACGCTCATATCTACTGCCTGTTTATTTGTAATAATAATAATTGCATTAAGAATATCTTGTGTTGGGACACTCTTGACCTTCTAAAAGATACTTCTCGCTAAATTAATTTTGTCTCAAAAAAACATTTTTATCCATTTCTCCCTTGAAACAACAACAGATGGAAAAACCATAAAAACATAATATAGGGATTGTGCTTAGAATCTAAGGGATTGTGATGTTTTAACCATTAAATTTAATGTAACTAGCTTTGTTTTATTTTAACCTCCTCACTACAGGGACCACTTTTTATGTCAGATTCAATTCATATTCAGGATTTAAGCTGTTTAGGGGTTACTTTTTAACTGAAAAATTACTGAAAAAAATCTATTCCTGTAACAAAGAGTTTTTCCTTATGTCCTGCCACTAGGACAGATGCAGGCTACTTATATTTTCAGGACTATTTTATGTTCTGCATACAAGACAATTACAGCCAATGTGAGTATATTATTGTGTAATGAAATAAGATAAGCCTATAAAGTACTCAATTTTTTATTGAAAAAACATATTATTAAACTTTAAACTTAACTTTTTCGTTATTTATTTTGAACAGATAATATTTTTATAACATTACTTATTGATAATTGTACATAAAATCAGTCTCAATAAATCAGTCATCAACAGTTATAGAATCCTATCTAGCATACAATCAAAATTGACGCCATTTGCGTAGCTATATAATAATTATGGATTATGAAAAGCTTCAAAACAATTTCTCTGAGCCGTGAAACATAAATACACAGCACATTTTTTGCAGGTAACTGTAGTTTTTTTATAACAACCCTCATTTCTGCATCTATTTTGCTTTGAGCTGTGTTGTGGCATGTGATTAGCTTTTTTTTGACGAATAGCTTTGGTTGGTAAAGGAACTATAGTAGTCTTACGTTTCTTGTGCTTTGGTAAAAGTTCTTCGAACTCATCAGCAGGGTCATCTGTATCTGTAGAATCTAAGTTATCAGCAATCAACTTTTCACCAAGTTCCATCTTAAATTCACGAATGCCTATAACGTTTTTAACGCCTTTTTTCTTCTCTCTCTGTTTGAACTGAAGGTATGAGTTAGCAACAGCCAAGTCTATCATATGAGATATTACTCGTATTGTCCACTTTTTTGTTCTGTTACGTGAAGGGCATACAGCTAGCATTCTATCAACTAAATCTACACCCCCCATATTTTCGTTATATTCTTTGATAACTTCGGGGCGTCTTACACGTTCATACACTTTGTTTTTCTTCGACCATCTTTCACACTCATCTGCATGTGTATTAGATAAACGCGTTGACAACATCACGACGGGCTTATTGTCCATCCAACGTGTCACTGCCATCTTGCCATCTGCTCGTGTTTTTATTTCGCAATAACCACGTTGCTTTTTCATAAAAATCTTATCTTCTTCCATCATACAGTTTTTGGGCAATCGGTTTCTCATAATTGTTCCAGTCGCGTGAAAACCTTTATTCAATAATTCATCACACAATTTGATAGTGGTAAAATAGCGATCAAAAAAGATGTGGTGACCAGGGACAAGTGCTTCGGTCAGCCGAAGAATAGCTGCTTCTCCAAGACCAAAACCCATCTGTCTAATTTCTGGAAAAGTTGTGTCTCCTTGATATATCTCGAAATCTATAACCATTCCCTGAGGCGTTGCTAAAACAAATACTTTTAACCCTAAGGGATTAGGTTTGTTAGGGTTATATTGACGAATACAACATTGACCAGTAAACGGAATGATCATTTCATCAATAGACATTTTTGCTGTGCGAGGTTGAACTAAACATCCTTGTCGTACTTTCTCGAAAAGGGGACGCACTTTCCAAATCTTGTCTTTTTGACGCTCTTCGGCGGTAACATCAAGATCATAAACCACTTTTAACGACGTTCTAATTGCGTAAAAACGCAGACGTGTCATAGCTGAGGTAATGATAGGCTGTTTCCATTTAGACGACCAATACATGTCTATTTGAGGATATTGCAATGAAGCCATAATCATTGTCACTCCAATATAAACTTTTAATTCCTTAATTGTAAGACCAAGTGACCTGCCTTTTACATGAACTGCTGTTCTGTTTGTACAATCTACAATTTTTATAAGTATTTGTTCATCTATATAACGTTCAAAGAACTGTTCGTATGACCATCCATGGTCGAAATTTGGCACGTATGTTGGTTCGTATAGATTTATTTCGAGAGGTTCAAAATTTCCAGTCCATAAATCCACAACATCAGGTTGAGATTGAGACGGTATTTGTCTGTAGGTTGGCTGAGCTGACCTTCGAGGGCGACGAGAAGATCTTGCTCGGCGTAAACCAGAGCCAGTGGCCTGGCGTATTATAGATCCACTCGATAAAGCCGGCGATGGTGGCTCAACAACATCATGGGAGTCTGAATTTACAGAGAATCACTAGAATCATACCTTCGACGCTCTTGTGTAGCCATTTCCGTGGGTTCATTATATGTGGGATCTTGGGTATCATCGTCGCTGCTAAAATCGACATCAGATTCTTCTAGTAATGCTAGCACGGTATCGTCAGAACAGGCTAAAACAAATATCAAATAAAATATTATTTACATAATTCCCTTACAGGTACCTATACACAGGACATAACAATATTATTTCAAAAGTAGCAGTCTGCATGATTCCTAAATACAGGACATATAATTTTTATCCCCAATGAAAAGAAAATCATGGCAGAATTCGCGTAAATATTGACAAATCAAACTAAATCTGCTATTCGAAAACGTAATTTGAATAAGTTTTGATAGAAATAGCAACATTTTTATAAGATTCAGAAAGATTGAACTTACCAATGCCCGAGCGCGGCTCGACACGTCTGGATCTCGAAGCCATTTTGGCAGAATTGACCTTCAGTTGAGCTGTCAAATATTTTTCTATACCTACAATAATCTTCAATAGATGTCGCTAGGGGTTTTTATTTGACGTGACGTGGATATTTAACTCGCAAGATTTTTTGTATTTTTATGTTCTATAGGTAGTACAAGTTCAGTGAGGAGGTTAAAAGTTTAATACAAAAGCAAGGCAGAGGTAAAGGACATAGAAATGAGTCACATAATTATTATGGTATAAATGCAATTTATTAATAAATTAAAACATATTACATCAGTCACTTAATGCTGTTAGCTGTTACCTATACATTTGTAATGCAATATTGGCAAAACGAGGTTTATCTATACAATAAGTTATTAAGCAACTGCTACATTATGGTGTAGTTTTAAATAATACATCTGAGCTTGCGACTCCAAATCTTGTAAGGACCTCACAACGGGCGCCATTTGACTTACGTGATCCTGTATACAGAAAAAAAAATAGATGCAGTTTCTATGAAACTAATCTGTAATATTAGTCACAAATTAATATGTATAATCAATAGTATTTTCTGATGTTTGATTTTACGCGAGTATTATACATTTAGAAATTAAAGACTTTTTAACGGATTTTAAACGCGATTTATTCATTCTATTATTTTCCCGACGTTTCGAACACTTTACAGCGAGCGTGGTCACGGGGAGACTGAGATGTTATACGTCTTGACGGTCATTCAAAAATTGCTGTTTGTAAACTACCTCCACCTATTCCTCCGTAGTTGGTATGTGGAGTATTTTTCCGGATGTTGGCAGTATTGGCTGATCGTGTCTTCTAGTCTTTTGGTAGGAAAGCCACTCATACTGATAGGTACCTCAATGGTGAATCTCACCACCATCCTTGCCAACTAGCTTCTGTCGGTAAATCTTTGTTTCAGAGAGCCCGCCACCTCTGTGATGCTGCCCACCTCAGCGGGGAACTGCAGCATGTCAAGCGAGTACTACGTAACAACAAGCTGCAGGCGCCTCCACAGCATCACAGGAGTCGAACGAAGCCACATACAGTTGAAAGACAACCGGCCTACCTACCATATGTGAAGGGAGTTACTGACAGAATTGGAAGAATCCTAAGACGAGCTTCAATTAAAACTATATATAAGCCGCACAAGAAGATAAACCAATTCTTGAGACCAATTAAAAGTAATATTCCTCTACAAGAAGCAGGCGTGTACAAGTTAGACTGTGACTGTGGACTCTCATACATCGGCCAAACAAAAAGAAGCATTGCTAACCGACTGAAGGAGCACATTGCGGATATCAAGCATCGGCGTCACAAGAAGTCTGCGGTGTGTGAACACACACTGGACAACAACCACTTCATAAGATTCGACCAACCACAAATCCTTGCCAGAGAAAATAAATTTTTTCCAAGACTTGTGCGCGAGGCTATTGAAATTAAAAAACACCCAAATTTCAATAGAGAAGATGGTTTGAAACTTTCTAACACCTGGGATCCTGTTATTAAGAATTTAAAACCCCATGTCAAACATACCAAAAGACTAGAAGACACGATCAGCCAATACTGCCAACATCTGGAAAAATACTCCACATACCAACTACGGAGGAATAGGTGGAGGTAGTTTACAAACAGCAATTTTTGAATGACCGTCAAGACGTATAACATCTCAGTCTCCCCGTGACCACGCTCGCTGTAAAGTGTTCGAAACGTCGGGAAAATAATAGAATGAATAAATCGCGTTTAAAATCCGTTAAAAAGTCTTTAATTTCTAAATGTATAATCAATATTATACTGGACAGTGGTGATCAGACAAGTAACGAATTTACCAGTAGGCTGACTAAAGACATTGCGATAAGAAGAAAAAAATTGTCACACAGTAATTTTCAAAAATAACTTTCGCACGTAAAGGCTTATTGTTTACATGTTTTCCTTATCATTTTATAATAATTATTCTGCGGCAAAATATTATAAATTTGTTCAGTAGTTTAGGCGCGTATACCTAACATACACAGTGTTCCTTTTGCATGTATAATATAAATAAGAATTATATAAACAGTGGTTATCTTAGTATTTTCTCGTGTTTCTAATTTATATTTCAGTATTTTGTTGTAGTTCTCATTTTATAGGTGTACCTACCTATACATTTAGAAAATTAAAGACTACCTAACGGATTTTAAACGCGATTTATTAATTATATTATAAGTCCCCGTGACCACGCAAAGTGAATATATAAATCGCGTTAAAAAAAACCCTTTAATTTTTTAATTTTCTTAGTGATTATCTTACCACATATCCAGTGCCGACTTGTTGTCTCTTCTGACCGTAGACAACTTTACCGTCAAACTCGTTGCACGGCACCTTCATGTCTGGTTCTATCTGTTGGATCGTGATGTTCAAGTGATCCTCAATATCGGCCAAGTACTGAAATACAATAAAGTTTTAGAATCCCAATTGGTAGTACTATTTAAAAATACGATGTGTATGCGCTTAAAAAGAGTACAAGATTAATTTAAAAATATTTATCTTCGCATTATCCTCAATCCTTAATCTTTGGTAACTTTACCAACATTTATAACAAACAGCATTTATGTATAAAAATAAAAGTAGCCAGTACTATTTTGTGATTTTACATCTATAGTCAGAAAGGTACTAGTTAAAATAGAATGAGTAATCCGAAAAGAACAACATGAAAAAAAAATCTTAGAAATGATTTGTAACAATATAACATGCTATATAAATTTGATATTTTATAAATTAAATTCTCACCTGCGGTTCATTATACCACATGCAACAGCCTTTAGGACGGTCGTCGATCAGGCTCGTGTTGTAGCAGTTGCGGCCGCGGGACGAACACCACTCGCCGTGATACCAAACCTTGTAATTAAGTATTACATGAGAAATCAAAAAAAAAACGAAGTGTCTAGTCGTCCGCTAAACGGATGAATAAAATAAATTAGTCGTCCGATTACCGGATGAATAAAATAATTTAATCGTCCGATTACCGGATGAATAAAATAATTTAATCGTCCGATTATTCGGATTAGGTACTAGATAACCTTTTAACACTAAAGCTAGTTGGGTTGGACTAAAGCAAAGGGGGCGCAGGACTTAGAAAATTTTTGATGGAGTTGGTGTCATTATAACACCTATTTATTATTGTTTTATCGTAAAGATTACGCTAATATAAGCATGTTTTATAGGAACAACTTTTCTCTAAAATCAAAAATGGCCGAGCCCCTATATTTGCCCTCAATTCGTTAGGTTAGGTTTAGGTTAGGTTAGCCTTTAGGTTAAGTTAGGTTAGGTTTCTTAAAAAAAAAACTACACAGATCCGTCGACGCGCAAAAAAAAAAATCAAGTTTAGGTTAGGTTAGCCGTTACGTTAGGTTAGGTTAGGTTTCTTAAAAAAAAACTACACAGAAATAGGAGCCCCGCGAAGCGAGGCTCCGTCGACGCGCAAAAAAAAATCAAGTTTAGGTTAGGTTAGCCTTTAGGTTAGGTTAGGTTAGGTTTCTTAAAAAAAAAAACTACACAGAAATAGGAGCCCCATGAAGCGGGGCTCCGTCGACGCGCAAAAAAAAATCAAGTTTAGGTTAGGTTAGCCGTTAGGTTAGGTTAGGTTAGGTTTCTTAAAAAAAAACTACACAGAAATAGGAGCCCCGCTTCGCGGGGCTCCGTCGACGCGCAAAAAAAAATCAAGTTTAGGTTAGGTTAGCCGTTAGGTTAGGTTTCTTAAAAAAAAAAACTACACAGAAATAGGAGCCCTGCGAAGCGGGGCTCCGTCGACGCGCAAAAAAAAATCAAATACCTACGTGTTCCTCCCCCCTCTCCTCCCGCCACAAAAAACCTATAATACGTGCGGCAGTTCTCTAAAGAATTATCGGACGATTAAATTATTTTATTCATCCGGTAATCGGACAACTAATTTATTTTATTCATCCGTTTAGCGGACGACTAGCGCTGTCCAAAAAAAAAAGAAAAAACTTAGGGCTGATTTTTCAATCCTTGGTTAAAACTTATTCGTTGAATAACGTATTAAACTATCATTTCAAAAATGTATTGAAATTGCCCGTATTTCACAGTTTACAGGTGACATTTTAATATTATCGAGTAATACTTTATTGGACGGGTAATAGAGCAGGCTCCAAGGAGATGTTCGTTTGCAAAAATAGCGGACCTAAATCTGACTTCTGATATATATTGTATAGATACCAGACATCCTATAGACAGATGTTGCCAACCAGTTTTGTGGTCCCCCTCCCCCCACCCCGGTAATTAAATATGGCATACAAAGAAAAAAATAAAAATTTCCAAAACATGCCGTGTGGGGTATCAAATAAAAGAGCTTATTGAGTAGATCACGAATATATAGCATACTATAACATTTCTTACACTTTCTCTAAGATTTTTTAGAAAATTTACGAAAATGCTCCATTTTTGAGTTAACTTTAAACCACTATAGATTGAAAACCCATGAATATATTTTTTAAATTATTATTTTAAATAATTAACAATAGTCCATTGTTTATGATTCATTGTATATCAAATGAAAGAGCTTATTGAGTAGATCACGAATATATAGCATACTATAACATTTCTTACACTTTCTCTAAGATTTTTTAGAAAATTTACGAAAATGCTCCATTTTTGAGTTAACTTTAAACCACTATAGATTGAAAACCCATGAATATATTTTTTAAATTATTATTTTAAATAATTAACAATAGTCCATTGTTTATGATTCAATAGTTCGTAATATAATATAAGTGAGCTATATGTATGTGGTGGACTTGATGACCCCACTAAATGTTTTAAATTGCAAGGCGCAACTTTCACTGAAGTTACCGATTTGAAATCTAATCACACAGAGGCTGATTTAAGAATGTTCTGCCATATTGCAGAGATAATTATTCTAAACCCTGACACCGATATTTTTGTATTAGGCCTTTATTTCTGGCATAAACTTGAAAATATACTCGCCATCTTTGAATGCTCCCCCCACTCCCCCATGCAACTATTTCACTGTACGAACTATTGAATCGTAAACAATGGACTATTGTTAATTATTTAAAATAATAATTTAAAAAATATATTCATGAGTTTTCAATCTATAGTGGTTTAAAGTTAACTCAAAAATGGAGCATTTTCGTAAATTTTCTAAAAAATCTTAGAGAAAGTGTAAGAAATGTTATAGTATGCTATATATTCGTGATCTACTCAATAAGCTCTTTCATTTGATACCCCACACGGCATGTTTTGGAAATTTTTATTTTTTTCTTTGTATGCCATATTTAATTACCGGGGTGGGGAGAGGGGGACCACAAAACTGGTTGGCAACATCTGTCTATAGGATGTCTGGGATCTATACAATATATATCAGAAGTCAGATTTAGGTCCGCTATTTTTGCAAACGAAACTCCACTGAGAGTCCGGTCTATAAGTTTTAACCAAGGATTGAAAAATCGGCTCTAAAAGAATTTCAATAAAATCTTCTCTCTTAATGTATATGCGTTTATGATACGAACACCGTCTGCGATACGACTCTCAAAATGTTTCCAATAAGGAATTATGTGAATGTAAATAGGTGCTCAGCACCAAAAAAATTTCTATTTGAATTGTTTTTCATCAGGTCTCTTGTGAGTTTATAGGTATAGTTAAAAGTTATCTATTCAAAACATCTATCATATATCATAATATAAACGGTTATTTTTCAAAATGATAAAATATGTTTCACAATTTCATAACTAAATATTAGTTATATACTTTTACTCCCACATGGCGTGAGTTATTTTTTCGCTCAATGAACGTTTTTGATCTCTGAGCGCCACAATAATATACATCATCATCATCAGCTACGTTCCCACAGGCCATAATCCACCACGCTGGCCCAGTGCGGGTTGGTAGATGTCACATGTCATCTAACTTTTGATTCTTCGACATGTCGGTTTCCTCACGATGTTTTCTTTCTCTATTGAAGCAGCAGTGATGTTATCAACATGCGCAGATAAATTGAAAAATCAATTTATTTCCCGCGCGCTCGCCTAGTCTCGACATATTAAAGACTAGCTGTGTCCTGCGGTTTTGCTCACATTGCTCCACTACTGTTGGTGTTAGCGTCGAAATTATATAATTTTTCAAATCGGACCAGCTTTTCCTGAGATTAGGGCGTTCAAACAAACTCTTAAGCTTTTTAATATTAAGTATATAGATGTACAATACCTTCTCGGGCACCGTTGACACGAGGCTGATAGCGAGCCCCATTCTCTCCGCGCGCCCGACTCGACCGATTCTGTGCACGTAGTTGGACTTCTCGTCCGGTAGTGTTACGTTAATCACTGAAATTAATTTAATTGTAAAAAAAAGCTTTTTTTAAAGAAATTAATATTAAAATTGAAGATTAGAAACGCAAAAGTTTTTAAGTGTTTGTGTCACAAACACTTAAGTACGTGTACACGTAAGTGTACCAGAATAATACAAAATAAATTTGCTACATTTGAAATGTAGCAAATATATTCATTGTTTTTGAATGGAGATTTTATGGTTACAATGAGTTCAATATTTTTTTCATAAAAATTCAAATACTCACTGAACGGCAATCCTGAAATATCAATACCCCTGGCGGCAACATCAGTACAAATAAGGAATTTCACTTGTCCCTTCTTGAATAACTCCAAGTTCGATTTCCTCTCCGCGGGTTTTCGATCTCCGTGCAGACAGACACACGAAAACTCATTACCAAATGATTTGAGATATTTCTCTAAGTTGTCACAGTCCAGTTTTGTACGACAAAAAAGTAAGGCTCTGTGAATAAATAAAAAATAAATACATCTAATTAAAACTGCATCATAATCCTAACTAATATAATCACTATCACTACATAGTATAAAACAAAGTCGCTTTCTCTGTCCCTATGACCCTATGTATGCTTAAATCTTTAAAACTACGCAACGGATTTTGATGCGGTTATTTTAATAGATAGTGATTCAAGAGGAAGGTTTTAGTATATAATTTATTATGTTTTAGACAAAGCGGGCGAAGCCGCGGGCGGAAAGCTAGTATAGTATAAAACAAAGTCACTTTCTCTGTTCCTATGGCCCTTTGTATGCTTAAATCTTTAAAACTACGCAACGGATTTTGATGCGCTTTTTGAATAGATAGTGAATCAAGAGGAAGGTTAGGTATAATTTATTAGGTTTTAGACAAAGCGGGCGAAGCGGCTGGCGGTAAGCTAGTGGTATATAAATATTAACCATATATGTACACAAAAATATACCTGTCCATTTTATGTTCCCGGATAGCTCTAACACAGTATTCCCCTTTAAGGATCTTCACAGCTTCCGACAGTGTTTCCGGCGTCGTGTTTCCGCTGTGAATGTTGTCTTTCGCGTGAACACCATCCGTCATTATTTGTCTGTGAAATGATAAATGTGAAAGATGGTTAGTTCAATGGGAAAGATTTTGAAGTTGTTTCAATAATATTAATATATTTTTACAAACTAAAAACACGCTCTAATAATATATACATGATGAAATTATTGAATTATCACTGACTTTTGTAAATTCTACAAAGTTTGAATTAAATATGTCTGTTTGAAGTGGGTCAAACGATTCTAAAGAAGTTGCAAGATTCAAATATACACATATAGAAGAAGCAAATAATAGCGTCTTTAAAATTAATTAAACACTATTTTATTATAACCTAACCTTAAGATACAGATACAGGATTTTTGTATGTAACTGACATGTTTTTTATGTAACCAACTACTTTTGGTTCAATTTTGAGCCACTTTAAACGGACAGATTTAATTCTAACTTTGTGTACTTATACAGAATCAATGACAATGTAATAATTTCATGAAGATACATGTGTTTTTTTTTTTTAATTTTTTCAAACTATATTAATTTGGATATGTTTATTTAAATATTCAAGCTCACTTTCTAAGATTTTGCCACGCGCGATCCTTCTGAGGGTCAACATTAACGACCACGTGATGAACTGTCTCCGGCACTGCGTCTTCGCCTTTCAAATCAACCCAAGTGGGGAAGTGCATCAATTTTTCCTGTATAAAAAAATATATTATTTTAACTTTTCACAGATATGATGTGAACATATAACAAAATAATTTTGATGGAGTGTGTCTAATTATTGTACTGTAGTAGTGTAGAGTAACATTATGTTCTGCATAATAACTAAGTACATGTATGTTCTGGATAGAAATAAACTAAACACTAACAAAAAATTCTTCTGACATTTTAACATAAACATACCGCCATTTTCTTAACTTCAAACGCATGCAGAGTAGCCGAACACACAACCATCTGCAACCGTCTACCATCTGACGTGATCTTCGGTATTTGTCTGTGGAGCCTTTCAATAAGTTCCCCACATCCCGCCTTGAGCAATCCATCAGCTTCATCCAGGACGAAGAAACGACAATGAGTAAGCGCTAGGTAGCCTGAAAATATGAAGTAATGTTATAATCAAATAATATTTGAAATAATAAAGAAAATAAATAAGAAAGTCCATCTATTAATATGTAGTTATTATTTAGAACAAAATGCGTCATAGTGCAAAATTATCAAGGATTTTTTGTCTATATTGGTTATGGGCAATAAAATAATGAGAAAAGCTGTTATAACATCTCTATAATGTTTATATCACGTCTTATTAGCTGATACTTACAAATATGTAGTTGCTACACCACATTTTCATTCAGTTACAAAAATATCATGCAGCTATGATAAAAAATACCCATTTTTTTTTAATATAATTTATGGCCTATATTTTATAACATAATTTTGTAACAAAGTTCCTCTCAAGTGAATATTACCATACCATTTTTCCTAATTATTTTAGTCATTCTGTTAACAGTAATTGTAAAATTCACATACCTCCTTGTATAAGATCCTCAAGTCTCCCAGGTGTTCCCACCACAATGTCCACACCAGAATTCAATTGATTTATTTGATCTTTAACATTTATTCCACCAACAACTAGAAGTTCCCTGATTTTAGGATTGTCTAGATGCTTTTTGAATAAAGTAATTTGAGAGCAAGTTTGTTCTGCTAACTCTCTTGAAGGCTGCAAAAATTATGAATTTTTATTAACAAACAGTTATGTGAATAGTTCATCGAACATTTATTTGTATTTTTCTACAAATAAACAGTTTTTTTTTTGTGAATAGTCTTATAAGCATAAAGAATGATATACTAAATTTTAAAATAACTTAAGCCACTTTGATATAGAACCTTAAACAAAATACAAATAAAGTCTTATTTACTTTTATTAATTATACTATTAAATACCTCAATAATAATTGCTTGTGGTGCATTATTCACTGGTTTTGTAGCTCCGGTTGCTGCACCAGCAGACACAATATTAACTTTCACAAAATCCTTTGGTGCTTGGCAAATAGCTATGTATTCTTTTGGTGGTGGGTACTGCAAGAAAAATTAATATTTTTAACTATTATTATTATATAGCTATTGTAATACTAATAAAAAAAAATATTTAAAGCTATAGAGGCAGCTTAAACTATGATACTTAACCCATTGAGCCCCGAACGGCCCGATCGGGCCACAACACAATAGATTTTCTATTGTGTCTGTGATTCCGGGGCCTGAGTTATTAATAATGAAAAACATTCTTTATCAATATTTAATTTCTTTAGTAATGCAGTTATATGATATATAGCAAATTAATTTATACAGAAAATTATGAAGCATAGATTGATTACCTTAAATGGTGTTGCACCAAAATTGAAGCTCATCTCAGCATTCTTTAATACAACAGCAGGGAAGTAACAATCTGACCTGCGAGACTGATCCAGCTTAAAGGCTACTCCCAATGATTCTCCGTTTTTAGTGTATTGTATTTCACCATTATTCAAATTTAACATACAACCTATGACAAAAATACATGATATTATTACCATTATAATTCATGTTTTATGAGCATTTTAAAACTTATTTCTTACCAATTACATCGTTTTTTCCAAAGGCACTACCATAATCATCAAATTGTTTTGCATTTGACTTTTTGCCTGTGCCACCAAATCCAAATCCGAGTCTATCAGTACCTAAATCTAGTCTTGCCTGGAAAAAAGATAAATCATTTTTTTTTTCATTTTACATAATAAATGGATAAATATTAGGACAACATGTTTACTCAAATTGTTAAATATTACAGATCTAGATCATTTGCCATGCAGCTTCATTATATGGCTGAATATGAATAGGCACAGTTGAATAGAGGCTAAGATATCAATTTAACAGCTGTTTAATATATTTTGTTTTGTTGGAAAGCTGTGACATTTCATGTTATAGGTTACAATGTTAACTCACCGCTTGAGTTGACCAGCCTACGCGACATAGACCTTCATCGGTAACAGTAGTTTCATAATAATAAGCGCCTTTTGTGTGAACACCTTTTGTAGCTCTGCAGCCATGCCAGCCATTTTGATCTCTTGACTGGCACCGCAAGCCATCTGGAGTAACCGCTAAAGCTTCGGTTCGATCAAAAAACGACATTGTCCATTCTGTGGACGTTTGTGTTATAATTTTACTCGTTTTCCCTTCTTGAATATCTTTCAGTGTTTCCCACACTATTTGTATTATAGGCAAACAAAATGCACCAGTTTTTCCGCTACCGGTCTCTGCAGCCATTAAAACATCTCCTCCACCCAATATGAGAGGAATTGCTTCTGCTTGAACATCTGTCGGTAACGTCCAATCCATTTCCTCTATTGCCTTCCCTATTTCAGGGAGGACACCGAACTCCTCGAATGCAGTCATTTTAAAGAATTATCTTGACTGAAAAATAATATAATCAGCACAATCTGTAATCAATTAGTTATTAGCAGTTATTAGATCCACATTAAATCCAGAAGCCGACCCGGATTAACTGACAAGCGACCTGTGACACTTAAATCTCAATGCTCGTATGCCAAATGTCAATTGACATTGGCAATTAATAGCGTCGCGTTCATAAATAGATTGACTGATTGGATATTCGGAAAATTCTCCGCTTTAAATACCGCTCACAATACATACGATAAGTTATTATTAAACATAAATGTATTAACTATAAGTTGCTAATTATACTTACATGTTAAAATAGTCTTATTTGAAAAAACCTTTCAACACATAGTGACAAGAACAACTGACAACTAACAGCTGATTAATGTCAAATTTGAAATTTTATACATAACCTCGTAAGTGTACTTTATTTTGATAACAGTAATCTTTTTTGAATTAAAGTTATGGATTTATCATTACTAGAGGATTCGGGGACAAAAACTAATGCGAGACTATCGTCTGTAGGAAAAACGCTTATATATGCAACTGGAGGTTTAGCGGTTGGAGTTAGTATTATATGCATACCATTTGTATCTCCAGCTTTTCGAAAAGTGTGTCTACCTTACGTGCCGGCTACTACAGAACAATTACTTGGAGTATCAAAAGCTCTGAAAGGTCGAAAAGGCACCTTGCTAGACGTGGGTTCAGGGGATGGTCGAATTGTTTTTACGGCTGCAAAGCTTGGATTCGCAGCTGATGGTGTAGAACTAAACTCAGTTTTGGTGTATTACTCGAGAATAGCGTCTATTTTTAATAAACAGTATAACAAAACGAGATTTTTCAAAAGAAATTTATGGACTTTTGATTTGAAGCCATATAACAACATTGTTATTTTTGGAGTTGAACAAATGATGAATGACTTTGAAAAAAAGGTGTTAAAGGAAGTAGAAAACGAAACTGTAATAGTTGTATGTAGGTTTCCCTTACCAAACATAGTGCCAATAGAAACAATAGGACACGGTGTTGATACTGTTTGGAAGTATGTTGTGAAAAGATAACAAAAATGTTCTTCAATAAATTTGTTATATATTTTTATAAACTAGATAAATATAGGTATTTAAAATCTGCCACTTCTTTTTCTTCCAGTATATTTTGTGTCCGGCTTGGTTTCTTTGCCCTGTTTACGTCTTCTCTCTTTCTTTTCTAAAAGCCAGGCTCTTGTATTCTTTAATGGTTTACCCCGAGCTTTCTTAGACGCTTCTCGCCTTGCATATTTTATTTCAAGATTATTGTCATCCCCTTCATCTGTACCTATATCAATAAAATAAAAAGGTATATATAAATCGTCCAAAATCATGCAATGTAAAAAATATAATATTTTTTTAATAAAAAATCTCAATAATCTGAAAAAAATTATATTGAATGTAATATAATTTATTTATAAAAATACCTAGAGCTTTTGGTAAAGGTGCGGCCCCACCAGTCATAAGTACTAAGAAGAATTTCTTTGCTTTTGCTGAATTGGGGAAATCTATAACAACACCTCCATAGAAACCAGCCTTCATTGCTTGTGATGTCAGTAACTCTAATTGACTCTCATTTTCTGGGTAGAACTGAAATACTGCTCTTGCTGATCTAGACTGAAACACACAAAAAAATAATAACAAAAACACACAAAAAATGTTAATCAGTACAAGACAATAGTTTGGATGGCTATGCAAATATACAATCACATAATGATTCTATTTAACTTAACTTCATTTGATTAAGTAAATTGAGCATTAAATCAATTATAAAACAAGCTTAAATTATATTAATTTACATAATAAATAAATACCAGTGATGCATATAAGCTGCTGAAAAATGTGTATAATCTTTTGACTGGTTTATGTGATTTTTTGTCAGCATTAAATAACCACTGGAGGGCCGATACTGAGACAGCTCCATCAAAACTGCCAGGTCTAAACGGAACTCCTTGGCCCATATCAGATAGGACTACATCCCCTTCTATTTCCCTTTCTATTGCTACATCTGAAAATATGATTTAATATTTTGAGGTAAACAATATTTATTCAAAAATACTTCAATAAATCAATTAACTTCAATTTAAAATTATATTATAAGATGATAGAAAACCTTCATTACACTATAATTTGAAACACTTATTACTTTTTTCATTGATTTTCATGTTATCATAAAAAAAAGGATTTAAAACTTACCTAACATAGCTTCAGAGATATCAATACCAATCCACATATGGCCATTTTCTTCGAGCACAGAGCCTGAGAGTCCAGAACCACAGCCAATATCTAAGAGCAAGCAGGGAGAGTCTTCCGGCAGCAACAGTAACTCAATACATCTTTCTGTCATTTGTGCTTGAATGTCTATAATTCTAGAACTGAAACACAAACATGAAATACACTAACAATACAGATTTAATATTAAAAATTATGATATTCTTCCATGCTTAAGAGGTTTGTGTCTACAGGTTCTTTTGAAATAAATTTTAGGTACTCATACTTTCACAAAATATATGGACTAACAAATTTAAGTCATATGTTATTATTCACTTACTTCTGTGTATATTTTCGAGCTTCATCTTCGTTATAAAACTGAAAATTAAGAAGAATGTTTAAAATATAAATAAAGTTTTAAGTACGTATACAATTTAAAAAAATCAAGTCAGGACGTCACTTTACCACTTCCGGGGGAGCTTGGTGTTCGGGTCTCCTAGACATTTCCACAAATGTTTGTTTTATTAAATTCACAAAAATAAATTAGAATAAAACCATTAGAAGTGTGATTACAATTACAAAAATAAACACATGTGAACCAGCAGATCTGTCAAGTGTCAAGCACAGTGTCAAGTGTCAGTCAGAGACGCATGTCAGTCCAGTGTCAGAGCGTTTTCACATTATCCGATCCGATATCGGATATCGGACGCCGATAGCCGATATCCGATATCGGATACAATTTGCCCTTTCACATTGTCCGATAAAATCGTTCCGATATCATCATGAGTGTTGCCAGAAATTTTTAGAGAAAACTAAACTAAATTGCCAGTTGATAAAAAAGGTATAATTAAAAAAAATTCAAATGATAGATCATAGTTGTACATACATTAAAAATAACTACGTTAAAAAAAAACAACTTCAAAAAAAGAAAAGTAAAATGTAAAAAAGATTTGATATCATTAATTACTGCATATTATTTAGATGTGCTATTTACTAAATAGTTTTGATATCGGTCATTTGTATAGTACATATATTATGTTAACACATTATAAATTAAATAAATTTATATCAATACCTACTTCAACCTAGTATTAGTTAATAGTTTTAGTAATACATATTAGTAAATACCTTTCAAAATCTATTAAATGTATTTTTAGCAAGACGTACCTAGTCATTTAGTAATTTTTTCACTATATACATTTATAAATGTTCATGTAGTACCTATGATAAATTTATTAAGTGATACAATCTTTGTTCACATTTTCTTTTCTTTTTCATACTACACTGTAATATCCTAAAATAATATTGTCACCCGTTCAAATATATTTGTAATATGATTGTTGTAATTTCCTGTAAGTAAAGATACATAAATTATTTTATTGTCATAAGCAATTATTTTAGAATTAAGAGTTTTCAAACTTTGTATTCTTTGTTGTAAATTCAAAATAAAAATAAAATCGGTATGAAATCTCCTCCTTTTTTTGAAGTCGGTTTAAAACAAAGCACTCAATGACAAAAATACAATAAACAGCACAACCAACATCCGAGTAGGAGGAGGAGCGAGGCAGAATGAGTTAAAATAAAGATGATAGACACTAATGTTTTCGAAGATAGATATTTGAATTTAAGAACGCAATATATTTTTGTTTATGTACTCAGCCAATTGCCGTATATTTTAATACGGTAATTAAAATAGCTGCCGTATAAATCGTATTTTTAATGCCTATAAATACTTAAATGTGTGTTTTCTTAATAAAAAAAGGTTTCTTTTAATAGAAAGGGAGGTTAAAGCAAAGAATTTTTTTAAAGATTTAGCGCCATAAAAGACTGAAAATACACAAACTAGTGCTTTTTTGCTGTTGGTATACTGCCTTTTCGAAAATTGAGTTGGCAACACTGAACATTATCGTCCGATAGCCGCTGCCATATCGGTGTCGGCTCCGATATCCGATATCGGACCGGACAATGTGAAAGACAGGTACATATTTCATACATTTTACTTCCCTCCGATATCGGATATCGGCTATCGGCGTCCGATATCCGATATCGGATCGGATAATGTGAAAACGCTCTTAGTATCATAAAAAAAAACACCTAACCCTACGTTCACACAGAGACACGATTTGCCGAATCTTATTTTCATCGGATCTGGAAAAACCGAAGGTTGTATGAACACAGCTATTCAGCCACCCTGAATTTCACCCACTTCTTTCTAGAATTCTTTTTAGAATTCACCCACCTGACAACACATCTTGAATTTTCGTATCCGACGGCCTCTTGTCAAGAGATCCCGTATATAAACACCATCCGGTTCTTTTCTTGCAAGAGCGCGTGTCTGTGAAGCACAGATGTGAAGGCATAAGGATCGCATACGTATTGAATGCTATACTGTGCACTATACCAATCTTATACCAATGCACCACATCTGAAATTTTAATAGTACGGCCGCGGTTTGTACTCGCAAAATCAGATCTCAACTTCAGCAAGATTTGATTTATTGCCGAGTCTTGAAACCGAATGCATGTGTGAACTTATTCATTTAAATTTGAAATACTAGTGCCACCTGTGAGTGCCACTAAACCGAACCCTGCAAAAACCGATTCGGTAGAGAAAACCGCGACACCGTGTGAACGTCAACCATCGTAACGCGAGCATTGTTATTATCACGCTATTAGTATGTTATAATATAATTATATCATTACTTATTATTAGTTTTGCCGTGTTTTAGGGTGGTAAGGTTTAATAAACGTAATTAATAATTTTTATTAGATCACTAGCAAACCGGGCGAACTCCGTTTCGCCACCAGAGACACCTTTTCTTTGCTATAAACCTCACGGAGCCCGAGACCTTTCCAACGAATGCAAAACCGTGGAAATCGGTTCGTGCGTTCTGGAGTTATAGCGTCAGGAAGGAAAACCCGACTTATTTTTATATAGTAGATTCTTTGAGATTCTTATGAGATGAGGTTTGACTTAAGGTGAATGGTATTATTTTTTTCTGTAAATCTGTGGCTCTCTGTGGAATCAAAGTGGCACTTTCAAAATGTCAAATTTCAAAATGTCAATGGTCAAAATTTGCAAATTTCGCGGGGTTTTATTTGTAAATAATAATCATTGATTGATACATATTTTACAAGAATAAAGTTTAAATAATCAAGCAAATCATTGGGAATTGATTATTTATTATATAAGATTATATATTGTTAACATGCTTCACGTCTATTTTTGATTAGGAACATTATTTTTGAAGAGATAAGATGCCTAAAGGTTTGAGTTTGAAGAAGGTAAGTTTATCTACATCTACACTAATATTATAAAGAGGAAAACTTTGTTTGTTTGTTTGATTGTAATGAATAGGCTCATAAACTACTGGACCGATTTTAAAAATTCTTGCACCATTCGAAAGCTACATTATCCACGAGTAATATAGGCTATATATTATCACGCTAAGACCAACAGGAGCGGAGCCAAGCGGGTGAAACCGCGCGGCACAGCTAGTAAATAATAATTATACGACTTACAATGTACATATAATAATGCAATAAAAACCTATTTAAAAACAATTGTCATATTATAGGTGCAGCCTCAAGCGACTAACGGTCAAAGGTCTATCACACATTTTTTCAAAGTTCCACCTAAAGGAATACAAAAGAAATCTTCAGAGAATAAAACGATTGATGAACTAAAACTGGGAAAACGTAAAGCAACATCTCCTCCCCAAGAAGAACGCCGTAACTTAAAAAAATCACCAGTAAAAGAGAATTTAGATATTAATATTTTTAAGAAATGTAAAGTGGATCAAAATACTAAGAATGAAAAATCCGTTCAGGAAAAATATAAGTGCAATGAAACTAGTATCAAAAGAAATGATTTACAAGATAGCAGTGATGACTGTGCACTTGATTTTAAAAGTATTAATACCAAAAACAGATCACCCCTATCAAATATTGACCATGGAAAACAAAGAAATTCTAAAAGTATGTCACCTAACAAAGTTATTTCAAATACAAAAGATTATGAAGCAAATAAACAGATTAAAGTTTTAAGGACACCTGAAAAAGGTCCAAATGCCTCATTAATTAAAAGTCCGAAAAGTAAGTATCTATGTAGCTATTTTTTAGCTTTCAAACATGAAATATATTTAAAAATAATTTCTCATCCCATTTTTCATAAGTTAGTAATGAAAAATATAATCTGTGTTATTCTTAATATCATTTATTGCAGCAACAAAAGAAAATATTTAGTTTCACTTGATTTTTTATTTAACTGACCCTGCAAACTATTAATATTAATTTACCTAGTTATAAATAAAACACCTGGGATTATTATAGCATTTATTTATTTATACAACTGTCCTTTTCCCAGATAGCGTAGGATCACCAAGCTTAAAAGAATTCCCATTGCAATTAAATGAGGGTTCACCATCAAAATGTGGTTCCACTGTGAGAGTATTGGAGTTTAAACAAAATGATGCAAATGTTGATGATCTGTTTGGTGAAGAATGGGCGATTGGTGAAGTTGATGAGGTAAGGAATATTGGAATATAAGGTTTATGGCATTGATTCAACTACTAGCGTGCAAAACAAAGCAATAAGTTTCTTTCTTTCTTTTAATATTAAACAGATTATATAGCCATATATATAACTTAATAGCATAGCCATGCTATTTAAGTTATTGGGATTTTAAAATCATATATTATGTGAAATAAAGAATAGAAATCACATAAGTAAGCGTTTTTGAAGGAAGCTCATAATATGCTTGAATTTATTCTGATTTGTGTCAATATAAATGTTTTGTTGTATTGTTATATTTTTTTTTGTTAAAGTGTTGTCAATCTTTATTTTGTATATTTTTAGGATTGTAAAGAAGATTTGGATTTAAGTAGTATGCAGCGCTGTGAAGTTTTATCATTAACATCCCATCCCATGAAATTAGAACTAAGATTGAAAAATGATTTAGATAATAGATGTACTTGTTTTGTGGAAGGTGTATGGTATGTATTTTATTAACAAAAACCTAGCCAAATGTTTTAGCTTTGGCAATCAATAGTAGTGCTTATGGGCATTTTATAATTTTGAAAAGCCCTTATCAAGCTTACTTTTTGAAGTATTCTTTTACTATATTCAATCAAAACAAGTTCAGAAGTTCAGTTGTGAAAGTATCACAGCTATTTTATCATTCACTTTAATAAATATAGCTACATATGATATAATTATTTGTATTTTGCATTGAATTACTATTTTAGGATCAATACACCTCTAAAACCTGGTGAAATAGTGAGCCTATTAGCCTGTAAGAATGAAATGGGTCAATTTACTATAAACAACACATATGGATTACTATCCCTAAGACCAGACCATCTGATATCAACAACAAGTGTAGTTGCAGGAGTGTTTTGTAAACGTAAAGCTATACTTCAAGAACGCTGGAAAGGCATTGACTCTGCTAATACTGCTGTTTGTATATTTATTATATTGTTAAATAATTTATTTATTTTTTATATGTATGATTTTTGTTTTTAAATTTTGCTTACTTTTTCTGCTGCTTTTATAGATTTAATGCAATGTAAGTTTTAACATAGTCAAAGTAGAAATTATTTATTGAAAAATTATTAATCTATGCTCTCAATGTTTTCAAAAATAAAATAGAGTATTAATTGTACTATTTGATAACAGAAAATATTTTTTTGATAATAATTTGACCATTTTAGATGACAATAGGAATCCTAATACATGAGTTAGTGCAAAAAGCATTAACAAAACATATAACAAATGTGGCGGAGTTACGAGCTATTTGTGACGAATTAATAAAGGAGTCTATACACAGTCTCTATGATGCGGGTATATGTGAAAAAGAAGCGCGTAATAACATGGACATGTATATTACACCTTTAGCTGATTTCATGCAATTGTATTTGGGAAAAAATCAATTGCAGGTAAAAACGGTTAATATTATATTTAAAAGGACAGAATGTTCTAAAAATAACAGGAAGACAGATTTTAGTATTAAATAAAAGTGTGCATAGAGACAAATAAAAATGATCATAATTTTTAATTTTTCAGGATAACAAGAAAGCCAAATGGAATGGGCATATAGATGAGGTTCTGGATATAGAAGAAAATGTCTGCTGTCCAAAGTTGGGTCTAAAAGGAAAAATAGATGCTACTCTCCAAGTGACTATTCACGAGAGAAGTGGTAACTATCATTAATTTATTTCTTTTACCGACGAAAATGTCACTATTCATGTTCACTATTGGATTTCTATATAAATGTTTATAGTACATACATTACACCACAAAATCTCACGGTCCATACACATTGACCGCCTCCTTGGTACAGTGGTTGACGCGTGAGCGTAACACCGAGGGGTCCTGGGTACGATTCCCGGTGGAGACGAAGAAAAAAAAATGTCTCGGTCTGGCAGGACACAGAAGGCTGATCACCTACTTGTCTTTAAAGAAATTCGATCAGTGAAACAGATGTATAATGCATCTGCCCCTTACCCCACTAGGGGACATGGGACTTCACTTTATACGCACGGAAGCTTCAGTGCGTGATGCAGGGCAAAAAACGGTAAAAACGTTTCGGCGACGGGAAATAACAAAAGATTTTTGAAAAAGTTTTTTAATACGCTTTCGACGAATTTTTTTACCAAGGATTGAAAAATTACCCCTTAGACAAAAAAAGATACTTGACAATATTATGAGTATTTCGTGCATAAACATGCTTCAAAGTTCAATAAATATTTTAGGGAAGAAACGTGAAATAATGCCATTGGAATTAAAAAGTGGGAGAGCTTCAGGTTCCGCCGAGCACAGAGGACAACTTGTGTTGTATGGCATGATGTTGAGCTTGCAGCGGAAAGAAGATCCTATTGTCACTTTGCAGCGAGGGCTTTTATTGTATTTAAAGTGAGAAAATAATATATAAAAAACTTTAGCCTGTGGTAGCTTGTGGTATAGCATCAAATTTATATCCGTAGTGTTGACTCTACCAAATTTTGTTCAAATGATTAGTTTTTATTGATATTATTTTTTTGTTATTAACTCATTAGAATTGTTATAGTTTATTTTTATGTTTATAAATTCACTAGCTAGATCTACACTACACTATGTGCAAGTTCCGACTCGATCTTTGTACCAAATTTCATATTGATAGTAGGAAATAGGATATATAAATAACAAAACATTGTTTATTAATTTATAGAGAACAAGTAGACGTAAGAGAAGTAAGTTGTGGGTATCCAGAGAGACGTGATCTTATAATGTTGCGAAATGAGCTCGTACAGCATCTAGCGGCTGGTCCGAACGATATGAAAACAGGTATTAAAAATACCATCATTAAATATGCCGTCTTTTAGAGTAACAAAAAAAATGGTTAACGAATGCTAAATATATTATACACTTTTACATACACTTTACGGAAAATTAATCTGAGTATAATAAAAATCTACAATTTTGAGGCAGAGACTACTAAATTCAAGTGTCTAAAAACCTAAAAACTGAAAAAATCTATTGATTGATGGAATTTTTGAATCTATTTAACTCAAATATTCTCATGTAATAAATGAGTGTTATTTTATATTTTTTAGAAGAATTTTTAGATATAGAAGACGCATCCCAGGTTCTGCAACAATCACTGCCGGATCCTGTTCATCACGAAGGTGCATGCACGAAATGCCCTTATTTGACCCTCTGTTCCATACATTTGTGGTGTGTTTTTAACTTTATTTATTCTATGCACCATTCGCATCAAAAAATATTAAGTTTCTTCAGCTTAAGAATATATTGTAACGCTTATACGAAAACTCTGCCTGGTGTTAAGGGGGGACGCCCTTGCGCATGTCGCTACCAGGGTGAACCTTCAGTTCACCCCCGCGTCCGCGTTAAAATGTAGTAGCCCTTCTGGCTAACATTGAGAAACACCACAAAAAAAAAAAAAAAAACTGCCTAATATACGCGTAGGCAGAGTTTTGATTCGGACAATGTTTGAGTGAGATTGGGAATCTAGTTGTTCATTGTTCATTAATGACATTATTTTAAAGTATAAATATACAGGGTGTCCCACTGTTGGTATACTAAGCCCCAAGGAGGTTATAGTTTTGCATACGCTAAGTACGTAAAAAATACTTATAAAATTCCAGACGCATTTTTTTTCAAATAGATGAATTCTTAAAACTCTATGTGTACACCCATAACAAGCAACCCGCCCAACTTTGCCACCAGCACGTGAGCTATCGATTAAAATTATGTTTTCATAGACAAAATGCTCACATTAGAGAAGCGGTATATGCCGGCTGCACGAAGCTAGACAAGAAAACATGAATTTTCAGGAAAAAATTAGCAAAAAATGTTTGACGTAATTTTGTTGTTTAAGTATTTTTTACATGATCAGTGTATGCAAAAGTACAAGTCCCTTGGCGCTTAGTATACCAATAGTGGGACACCCTGTATACTGACTGCTGTTGAAACATGTATTTTATTTTTATTAATGGAACTGTTTCAGGCATACAAACGACGTGAAAGTCTCTGACTCGCATCCATTAACTAAACTAAGGAATCTCGCTCTCGGGCATTTAGAATCGACACATGTCACTTATTTCCTGCATTGGACCAGTTTGTTAAAGCTTGAAGAAAAGGCACAAATGTCCAATTCTCCTTTACACGCTTTGTGGACGGATAGTGCTGAGAAACGGTGAATATTATTGGTTATTTATTTAATAAGAATTTTGTATTATATTATAATTTACCGGCAGATATTTGTGCATAGAACTTTATTTGATTTGATATCAACGACTATTTCAAGTTGATGTGTAGAAAAAAAAATCGATCACCACAAGTCGCGGGAGTGATTCTAGTCAGGTATAGTTCTATAGGTTATTCGGTAAACAAGCAAGTCAAACATTAACGGATACTTTGTTTATTAATGAACAAGATGTTAATAATATTTTTCAGAGCCAAGCGGGGTACGTGCGCAGCGAATTTGACGTTAAAATCAGTGAAATTATTGGAGGACAGATATGCACATGTTTTTGAACGAACGAAAGGTTTGTTATTATATTTTAGTTTTTATTAAAAGATGCATTATTTAAACATAATGTACCGCTATTGCGTTCATTTATCGGTCTAAGAAATTTAAAGCGCTGATGTATAATACACAATTGTATCTATATGTATATTATTTGTCTTACATCCACATTGTATTCAATAATTTTACTTTCTATAAATATTTATAGGTGACGAATTGCCAAGTACAAAAGCAAGTGTTGGACCAAAAGAGGGCGAATTTTCTATAGTTAGTGTTGAGGGCAGACCGTGGATTGCCGCTGGAGTCGTCACTGTGGCTAATCAGAATGAAATACGCATACATCTAGAGAGGTCTGTACTCGTTACTTGCCTTATCTATACTACTAATATTATAAAGCAGTTTGTTTGTTTGTTTGTACGCGCTTATCTCAGGAGCTACTGCCGTTTTAAAAAATGTGTTAGATAGCCCATTTTCGAGGAAGGCTATATCATCACGCTAGGACCAACAGGAGCGGAGCTACGCGTGTGAAACCGAGGGGCGCAGCTAGTTTGTTATACATCTGAAATATATTATGTTAAAAATAAACTAGATCGGTTTTATTTATCTTCTTTATCATTTTAACTTTTTAAGGGATACCCAAGTACTCCCTCATTAGATTATAATGGAAATAGTATATTGGGATAAAACACACACTTTTGTGACCTTTGTTGATAAATTGTTGTTTTTAGGAACCTTGGTCTGCGCATCAGTAAAACCACAAAGTTTCATATAGACACGTATGAATCATACGCTACAACAGTGCAGAATCTAACTAATTTAGGGGTTCTCATGGAAGATAGCGACAGAGCATTGAGATTAAGGAAGTAAGTATTTTTTGTGAAGTAGGTAAATGTATTTAAAAAACGGTGCATTTTGGTAACACAAAGTTTATATTTATTTACCAACAAACTGAAAGCAATAATCAGCTATGTAAATAATAAATAATTACTTAAAGCCTTAAAATTTTTACTTAAACCCAAAATATATTTAAGTACTATATTTCCAGGCTTATAATCGACAAAGAGTCACCAGTTTTTACACAGAAATTACCAAGAGAAGTTGGTAGACTTGGGTCCAAATTAATGCGTAGTTTGAACATTGAACAACAGCGTGCTGTGTTGAAGGCCCTCGCTGCTAACGACTATGCTTTGCTTCAGGGTTTGCCTGGCACTGGTATGAATATTTTTCGAGCTTTTGAAGATTGATTGAATCTATCCTATACTTCTATAAACTGGGTATAGGACAGATGACTGACTTTTTGCGAGTCGTTGTTTGGTAAAACTAATTCCATGTTTCGTTCACCAGAACTTGCAAAATAACTGAATATTTTCCTTCCTTTTTATATGCCAATGTGATGAAATCCGAAAAAAAGTCAAGTGTAACTCTTTATAGGTAAAACTCAAACAATCAGTGTCCTCATACAAATGTTGGTGGCGCTCAGAAAACGTGTGTTGGTCACTGCGCACACTCATTCCGCTGTTGATACGGTTTTGACAAGGTATTTTATATTTCAAATGTATTTCAATTTAACTTATATATGATTAGTTTATCCATTTTTCCATACTAAAATTCGTCCCTTTTATTAATCGCAACAAAAATATCCTTTTTTCTTTTCTGTAACACGTATATCGAATACGTGTTACTGAAAATAATCGATTAATATTTTCAAACAATTAAAAGAACCAAAAAATAATTCCATGAATTCAGCTAGATTTATTTTTTAAATATAAGTATGTATTATTCTTTTGACACTAAGGTACCATGGGTTCCTACAGTGAATTGAACAATTGTAAACATCTATTTATTATAATAATAACTAATTAAAATATCGATAGGTTACCAGACTCTCTACGTGTGATGCGGTTAGGTTCCGCATCACGTGTCACACACAAGCTTCTAGAAAAAACCGAAGCCAAACTAACAAAAACCTGCACGACTGCCGAGGAACTAGCAAACATTTATGATTCCATGGTAATTATGATTTTTTTAATTTTTTATGATATTTGGACAAAACGGACGTAACTAGTATATTTTAAATTTTTGTTTAAATGCGAATAATTAAAATTTACTATTTAAAAGTTATAAATTATTATTTATTCTTTAAATAGTGATAACTGCTTATGTCTTGGTGGTATTCATTTTAAAACGATTGTTAAGCTATTGCGTAGCTTGTATCTCAGACTTTGAGCGCGTCGACCGAATGTGAAAATTCCGTAACGAAAAAACCTAACACCCCCCCACTCCAACCGGCACAGCGATGCGATGCTATGCAATAGCTTTACCGCGACGGTCCTCGAGTGCCACACGTATTTTTATTTATTTGTTTCATTATAAAACATTGTTGTACTAATTTATAAATACTTAATTTCCATAGGAAGTGGTAGGAGTGACATGTTTAGGCGCGAACCACGCACTACTGTCCAAAACCACGTTCGATGTTTGTATCGTTGATGAAGCTACTCAGGTGGGCAATTTGAATTTGTATAATCTATTATAGTATAAAGAGAACGAGTTATAGTATAAAGAGAACAAGTAGGCCGTCTCCGTCTCCCGGTGTTTATCTGTACTCACGAGGCGCAGAGTGCGTCAAGCTTGCGTACGTATATATATAATATATTTTTTTATCAAGCAAAGGGGCAGGTGGGCCACCTGATGTTAAGTGGTCACCACCGCCCATAGACACTTGTAACACTAGAAGTATATGAATGTGTATGTATATGAACGGGCGGCCGTGCACAAGCGCTACGCATACATACAAACGGCGCGATGTGCCTTTGTTCGAAGATAACATACTTATTCCCTTTATACTATGGTACTATTCATTAGTGCAGCTGATGCTGGTGTTATGAGAAAATTGAGTAATAAATAATATACATATAATCTAAACCTGTTAATTAGTCTGATATTCTGAAAACCGTTCATCGGTGGAAATTGTTTATTTACATGTCTATTTAAATAGACAAGAACAAAACTAACAAGAATAAGAACAAAATATGTATGAGCGACGTCTACCGCACATTAACACATTGTGCTGTGCGCACGCGCATAAAACCTGGTATAAAAAGTTACTATTTTACTGTAAAAGACCAAGTCTACTATCAATTTTAATTATTCGCTTATGCCATTTTTTAGGTGCTACAATGTACAGTTCTGCGGCCACTGTTTGCCGCGAAGCGTTTTGTGCTGGTCGGCGATCCGGAACAATTGCCGCCCGTTGTTAAAAGTAAAGCTGCCAGGTATATTTCATATTGTAATTATTATAACATTGTTTATTTATTAATGTGTAAATGCTTGATCATTTTTAATAAATAACTTAAAAGTTTTATTTGATACGCGCTGCCGACTTAGCTTTATCAAAATCCAATGTTTATTTATTTATTTATGGTACACCATAATTTTATACAATAATAACACACAGGCACATATGTACGAAAGGGCGGCCTTTATTGCTCAAAAGCAATGTTGTAGAAATAACGAATTTGCACACCTTTCTTTATCCTTTAAGATTCCCATAGAAGAGCGATCATGATTGCAATCAATAATCAACTCTTCCGTGCTACATTGATGAATATCGTATTGTTGTGTGGCTAGAGGAGGATATGAAAAATTGGAAAATTGTGAACTACTGTAATGTAATTTTTAATTAATAATTGTTAATCTTATTTATTGGTCCCTAGATCTCTATGCTTTACATACATTTGTGTGGATAGTATTTATCAAATAAACGTTTTCTAGGCGCCTAGGCATGGAAGAGAGTCTGTTCCATAGACTGATGAGCGAAGACTCTACGAGTACACTTCGGTTACAATACCGTATGAATCAAGCCCTCGTCGACATTGCTAATAAAGTGGCGTATAACCAGAGACTTAAGTGTGCTAACCAGAATGTTGCTGAATCTAAAATGAGTATTGATGTGAAGGTAAGAATTTATTATTTATTTATTTATTTATACTCTTTATTGTGCTGCCAAAATACATAAAATACAAACAAAACTTATTCTAAAAGAAAAACAGCACAGAAGGCGGCCTTATCACTTAAGAGTGATCATTTTATTATTGTACTTAATAAGTATTTAAATGTCTTCTTGTGGCATTTATATACTGTCGTGCCATAGACAAAAAATTGTAATTGCAAGTTGTATATATTGCAACTATAGGAATTTAACAAAGTGAAAGGAGAAATATAATATTTGTGCTTTAATACTCTTTACCTAGTTTGGTTTTTGTTATTTTTGAAGATTTGTCTTTGATTAAACCAAAAAATATAATATACATATAAGCGATCCTTCATTTAGGTTCAACTTTTTTGAATTTGAATCCTATATTGTGTTTTTGTTTACAGAAAATATCAAGTAGTATGCCCTGGATTCAGACTGCTTGTAGTAAAGAAAATGATGACACAGCAATATTTTTCAACATGGAAGCGACAAAAATAAAACAGGTTCATAAAGCGCTTACAAATATTGACGAGGCTTGTGTTGTCTATGCGCTAGTTGAAGCTCTTATTGAGGTAAAAATCTATTTTTACAAGCTACTTGAAATTTCAGATTAAAATTATGAGAATTATATCCATTTCAAACAGAGTATTAAGTTTGTATATAAATATTTAATATTTGATAACTAAGAAAAGTGTTGGATTCTTGTGGTAAATTCTTAAGTATTAACATTTTTTTTATGATTACCAGGGTGGTGTCCAAAACTCTGATATAGGTATAATAGCTCCGTATAGAGACCAAGTATCCATATTACATAGAAGCCTAGCTTCACACAAGATAGAAGTTAGTACCGTCGACCAGTTTCAAGGGAGAGACAAGTCGGTTATAATATATTCGTGCACAAGACGGGAGTTGCGAGATGACAAAGTAAAGGTGAGGAAACTATGTGTAATATTTATCAAAGATATATACATTTTTGGTGTTATGGATGGTGGAAATGCAAATAAATTATGATAACGGTCATTTATGTATCTGTAATTATATATAAGTAAATTTTCGCTATTTAAGGCAAAACACAGCATGCATTGCATAATTGAATTTTAAATTAAATTAATATCTGCAACTTCCCAATAAATAGTCGTCAGATTGATTAAAATTTCGTATCCCTCATTTTGTTCACAAATAAATTATATCAAAAAAAAACCTTTTTCATTAACAGGATGGGGAGGTTCTGAACGACCAACGTCGTTTGGCCGTTAGTGTGACTCGAGCGAAACACAAATTTATAGCAATCGGCAATGAGCGGGTTCTAAGAAGATATAAACCCCTTTCACAATTAATAGATGCGTGTAAAGTTATTCAATTGGAACCTACTGTTGTTGATAATTTGTTAAGTAAATATAAAGACTGTGTGAAGTAAATAATCATGTAATATTTTTAATGATACTTAAGTTTAAATGAATAAGATTGTATTGGAGTATGTTGTAAAACTATGTCGTTCTGTTTTATGAGTTTTCGTTTAATCAGTGTTATCTATTAATTTATGTAGAGGACAAGTCTAAATAAAAATGTTCCTGCCATACTTGACTGCTGACGTGAAATTGTGTTATGTGTATAATGTTGAAAATTATGTGTGATTATATTGTGAAAAATTATGCAAGAGTATTAAAGTATTTTTCAAGTTCCTACATATGTTGTTTTTTTATGTATAACATAAGTATAAGCTATTGTAACATTATGATTGTCTTGCACATTTGTTATAATAAAAGAAGTAATTTCTATGATACTTAATTTCGTCACAAACACAAACATATGTATTGTTTACATTGGATTCATATTTTCATTTTAAGAAGAGCGGCAAATTTGAATTTCGATTGTATTGTTGGATTGACGTTTGACATCTGTCAATATGTCTGATGTCAACTCTCGGGGTGAGAATGCTGAGAATGCTATTGTGATTGGCGATTGCTATTCACTATTGTCAATTGAATTCATCTATTGACTTCGCAGTTCGCACCATAGACTATATACTTAATACAGGTTCGCACCACATCGCACAAAGTTTTCAGTAGTTTATTTGCGGTTTGCACCTACGAACGGCTGCGAATCAAAGTGCAAATTTAGGTATTATATAGAATTGCGTAAAGTTATATTGCAGCTGTGCCAAAACAAAAATAGAGGGTATATTTTTAGAAACGCATAAATTGTATGTTTGTTTTGATTAAAGTAATTAAAACCATTACTTACCTACCTTTTTAAATTTTAAGTAAAAAGTTTTAAAATTAAAAATTATATATTTCATCATATTTTGAATTAACCTTGATAAGTTTCTGGTAATTATCAAAAAAGATTTTGTTCTATATATTATACAATATTTATGATAACATTAATATTGACCCAAATGTTTGTTTATTTAATAGATAAAAATTATGTCCGAAGCACCCTTATCAGATAAAGATGACACTCATAATAATTTTGGGAATTAGACTTGACTATTATGAGTTCTTCATTTCAGATACATGCATAATGGTGAAGAGTGTTGTGATTATCACAGTAAGTGATACTTGCTTCAAAGACCATTCTAAAGATGAGTCGGGCCCAGCACTGGTTCAGCTGGTAAAGGAAAAGTTTCCCGATGCCTACATACACACCATCATTATACCAGACGAGAAGGAAATTATAGAGCGAGAGCTCAAGTACTTTTGCAACTCAAATGTTGATTTAATTTTAACAACAGGAGGTACAGGGTTGAGTAGTAGAGATGTTACTCCAGAGGCTACCAAGGCTGTGATCCAACGGGAAGTACCAGCAATACCTATTGCAATGACCCTGGAAAGTTTAAAAAAGACAACAATGGCAATGCTCTCCCGGGCAACAGCAGGAATAAGGGATAGAACATTGATTGTAAATTTTCCTGGTAGTAAGAAAGCTGTTATTGAATGTATTGAGGTTGTGAAGCCTGTATTGTCTCATGCTGTTTCCCTGCTAGGTAATGATCTAGCGGAAGTCAGATTAGTCCATGATAAAATGCAAGCAGAAGATGGTTGTCCGCACAAAATGAGTAAAGTTGATATCAGTAAGGTGGCTTTGAGAGATCGGGAATCCCCATACCCCATGTTGGAAATGTCAGTAGCGTTCAATACTGTTGATGCCGTGATGATGCAATGGATAGAAGGTGTGGAAATGGTAGCTATAGAAGACAGCATTGGACGTGTAGCAGCCCAAGCAATTTTGGCTAAAGAACCAATGCCGCCTTTTCCAGCTTCTGTCAAAGATGGTGAGACCATTTATGCTTTATTTTACATTTTTTAAATAACTTAAGACTTCTTATTTTATTAATGTGCTTCCAAGTTTAAATAATTTATAATTATATGTATGAAGTTAACCAACATTGTTATCTAAATTGGTCTCATAATTATACTGTTTCGCCTTCAGTGATAAGCATTACTTTTGTAAATATTTGGGTAGTTTAATTAAACAGGTAGAGCAGTATATTTAAAAGACATCATTTTAAGTAGTGTTAAATGATATTAAACTGAAAAACTGATGTGTGGGTGAAAATATGTAGAAAAACATTCCATGTTATTTAGCTTATTATATTTTCCTTAATTTCAATAGAAAATGTCTGCATATATCAATAATAATTAGAGCAGAACAGTATCAATGCTCGCATACCATGACCAAACTTAATGATTGGCCTGGTATACTTTGTACCTACTGGATAAACATTTAACTTATATTTTTCAAAAAATCAACTCCCATATCAGGTTTGTGGTTATAATCAATGGTTTTAATAAAAAAATAGGGGATGAAAGTTATTCTCAATATTTTTTTGGAACAGCGGACCACGCCCACTAACTATATCTATAAATTAGTACCTATAAACTATTTACTTTTCACAATGATTTCAAAACCGTTCAAGCGTGATGTTGACGCAATTGGTTATTTTACTAAATTCAATTACCTAGAGGTATTTAATATTTATATTTACTTTGTACGAAATTATTTTTTAAAGGACAACAATATTGTTGTGTAATTTTGAGTAATTGTTAATAGTGTAGGCAGTAGGCACATATCATAATACATAATATACATCCCATACTGGGTACCTATGTAAATTTTAAGGTAAATTGCAAATGTAGGGTAGTTTCGAAAATTTGTCAGTAACGCTTCAGAATAAGATGTTTTTATTTGCATACGTAAATAGCTGTGTGTAGCTGTTGCCCGCGGTTATACCCGCAGAGCTCCGCCATTTTTCATCATTGGAATAAGCCTTTTTTTTTAACGTTGGGAAATGCATTTACGCATCCCCCTCGGCAGTTTTAATGTCCAAGGGGGAATCTCAAGGCGAATAGCGAATGCACTGTTTATATACCATCAAGAATGTAAACAGTGCATTCGCTTATTTAATTTCCAGAAATTAAAATATAAAACAAATAATATTTAGGATACGCGTGTCTAAGCTACGACGGGGCGGGTATACGTCACGTCCGCTCGGTAGTGACGGCGGGCGACACGCCGCCCGCGCCGCTCGTGTCGGGCGAGTGCGCGCGCGTCAACACCGGCGCGCCTATACCGGCGGGCGCTGATTGCGTTGTGCAGGTATGATTTTAATTAGGTTATTTATTGTTGGTGACTTTCGTGTGATTTATTTATCATTCTCACCGTTTTAATATAACTTGGAGTACGGTAAACTCTACCGTTAGTGGACAAAACATTTAGAAAGTAAGATCAGCAAGAAAAAACTAAAGATCAAAAAATTTATTGGGAATCCTCCCATGACGCATTTAATAGGTACATATGTATAAAATGTAGAAAATAAATTCTTTATTACTTGTATGGTTCTTAGTTTATAATCCTGTATTAAGTGTGCAATAAAGTATTTTTCATTCATTCATTCATTCATTCTTTTAGCAAAACAGTATTCCACTGATTCAATAAGCCGTGATTAGCTGCTAAATCAAAATATTGATTGCTTTTTTGAATGATTTGATTAAGATTTGATTAGATAATTCAAATTCTTATTTATATTTGTACCTAAAAAAATAAATTATTTATTCTTAACATTTTATTATAGGTGGAAGATACAGCGCTAGTAAAGGCTTCTGACAATCATGAATCAGAGCTGGAGGTAGAAATATTAGTGGCTCCGAAACCTCACCAAGATGTACGCCCTATTGGTTTCGACATACCATTGGGTGCTATGCTTCTAGAAAAAGGTAGGTATATAATCAAGCTAAAATCTTTCTAATCTATATTTAATCTAGATAATAATAATAATATTTAGTGGCTTATAATTAGTCATAGGTATGAAAATTATTTAAACTTAATTTAATCTCGTTCCAGGAGATGTCATAGATGCTGCAAAAATCGGTATCTTGGCAGGAGCTGGGTATCTGAAAGTACCTGTTAGAACTCATCCTAAGGTTTGTTTAATTTATTAAAAGAAATGTACAAGAACTATTGGATTAAAAAGTTACTTTTTCTTAGGGCGGGGATACACATGCCAGTAAATCGGGGAAGTAGCTGGTATGAAAGTTACTGGCATGTACGAGTAACTGGCAAACTGCGGATACATTTGCAAGTAATACTGGCATGCATACTGTGCCCTTGCATGCCAGTATTACCATCGCGTATACACAGGACAGTTCGTGAGAGCACTTGCACACCAAACATGGATAATCGAAGTGAATTAAACAAAATTGTCTTATTACTAGCTGGCATGCCCGTAGCTGTCGCGTCTGTTCACACGTGCCAGGTTAGCATGCCCCCCGCGTCCCCTCCTTCAACGGGCATGCAAGAAAATCAAATTTTGTTCTAGCTACTTGCAACTAACTAGCTTCCAGTTACAGGCATGCCAGTTAGTGAATACACATGACTGTAGCTGGCAAGGAGCTGGTATGCTAGTGTGCAAGCTACGGGCATGTGTATCCCCCGCTTTACTTCAGTAACTGACTGACCGGTTGGCTTGGTTAGTAGTGGCCCTGCCTTCCAAGCCAGAGGTCGTGGGTTCGATTCCCACCCGGGGCAAATATTTGTGTGATGAACATAGATGTTTGCTGTGTCTGGGTGTAATAAATACTTATATAGTAATAAATAATTATATAAGAATTTATTTAAAATTATATATGATGTATGTTTATCAGCCATCTGGTTTCCACAACACAAGCGAAAGCTTAGTATGGGATCAGATCGTGCCGTGTGTGAAAATTGTCCTGAAATATTTATTTATTAATTAATTTTTAACTTCTAGGTATCGATATTGTCTACGGGTAATGAATTGCAAGAACCTTCGGATGAAGTTTTGCGTCCATCGCACATTAGAGATTCGAATAGAATAATGTTAAAGATGTTGCTCAAGTAAGTTTTAAATTTGGATGAATTTAAAAAATCGGTATGGTGTTTAATTTTTAGTTTCATAGCATTTAAACTATTATTTAATGCGAAATTTTTAAAGAAGAAATTTCGATCATGAGACTTAGATAAAGACTATAACTCAAAACTCAAACATTTATTTATTCAATTAGACTTCGTCAAGAAGCACTTTTGCATCGTCTTCCTTATCATTTACCATCGAACATGAGTAACTGTATCTATAACTTCTCTTTATTATTACATTATTACTTACAACTATATATTATGTAATGAAATATATTTAATCTTGTGTAACAGAGAGTACGGCTACGAAAGTACAGACTGTGGTATCGCACGCGACGAACCGGGAGCTTTAGCGGCGGCCATTGCGCGCGCTTTACCCAATACGGATATCCTGGTCTGTACGGGCGGCGTGTCTATGGGCGAGCGGGATCTGCTCAAGCCGGTGCTCGTTAATGTGAGTATTTATTCACTTTTAAATGTATTCACTTGCAATTTTATATAAGATTCTTTTTTAACTGGATAATTATAATAGTGAGCTTTGAATATGGACTCTGAAACTTATTATAAGGTCGTTTCTAACATTATACCGAGGAAAGAGTGTTTCCTGGCCTGGCGTCTATGATTGAACGACTTATTCATGAAGCTATACTTATAAATTTATGAATGCCATAAAACAATAAATATCAATTTCAAGCTATACTTAATATATATACTATACTTAATAAAAAAAAAAAAAAAAAAATATATATATTTAATTATTCATTACCAACTATTGATTTTTGTTTGTTTGCTATAAAGTTATGATTTTTTTTACAGGATTTCAATGCAACGATCCATTTCGGCCGGGTGCGCATGAAGCCCGGCAAGCCAAGCACATTCGCGACCTGCGTGTACCAAGGGAAAACTAAATTCATATTCGCATTACCAGGTGAATTATTAACTCCAAATTTCGAAGCTTTGATGTGTTTTGTCGCACTGTTTTCCCATTAAACATATACTCGTACAGCAATTGAAAACATAAATCTAAACAGGTAAACTAGTATCAGCGTACGTATGCTCACTCCTGTTCGTGCTCCGCGCGCTCTGCCAGTGCACGCGCTACATAGCATAAAAACGAGGTCGACTTTTCGCCTCGTTTTCTAAACTACCCTATTCTAGAAATTAAAGATTTTAACGGATTATAAACGCGATTTATTCATTATAATATTATTATCCCGCCGTTTCGCACACTTTGCAGCGAGCCTGTTCACGGGGAGACTCCCTCAGTCTCCCCTTAAAATCTTTAATTTATACGTCATGTTATAATACACGCAAAAAATCAAACACTAGAAAATATTACCATCTATTTCTATTCTATTGTAACAGGTAACCCGGTATCAGCGTACGTATGTTGCCTGCTGTTCGTGGTCCGCGCGCTGCGCCAGTGCACGCGGTACAGCAGCGAGTTCGCGCGCATGCGTGTGCGGCTCGCGCGTGACGTCACGCTCGACCCGCGGCCCGAGTACGCGCGCGCGGTGCTGGAGTTCCCGCCGGGGGATCAGCTGCCGGTCGCCACGGTGTTGGGCAATCAGGTTAGAATTCTTTAGTAACTACAGAGATTTTAATTTTTTTATTATTCAAAAGCATTATAAATTAGTAATTTTGAAATAAAAGAAAAAATTCAAACTCGCGACTAAATCGGTCCATTAGTTTGCATTCCAATTTAATAATAAAGTATGCCTCTTAGAATTTTATCACAATGCATATGAAACATTTTCTTAAATAACTTTTTCTCTTTTGAGAATCTATACTTAATAAACTGGACGATAAAAATTAACGAAATCAACGAATTAATTATTGTACATGTTGCCTTTACAGTATTACCGCCAGACCATGAATGAATTTACATCAATTATTATTTAATTACAAATCACGTAATAAATAAGTAATTACACATTCCATATCGTTTATAGTGCAGCAGTCGCTTACTCAGCGCAAGTGGGGCCAGCGTGCTGCTCGAACTACCAGGGGCTACAGAGAAGGTTAAACATCTGCCAGCTGACACTATTGTCCCCGCTCTTATCACAGGAAGGATCGACTTAACTCGACCTTAGATATGTATACTTAGCATCTTTATAAAAAAAAATAGTTATCACAAATATTTTGCGTTCCTTATACATATAGTCCATTGAATGAGTCCCTCCAAGGGGGGTCTAGAGTGCGTGAGTTAGTAACGTAAGATGTTTCTTCGGAAACATGTCAAGAGTCCCTCGGTAATAAACATACTAAAACCCCGGGACACTAGGAGGAGCCCCGGAGTGGGGGGAGGGGGGGAATGGGTCCATTTTTTCATTTTTCGCTTAAATCTCAAAAACGGTACAAGTTAGAGAAAAACTTTCAAGGAAAACTTGAAAGGCCATAAAATTATCTACAAGTTGTACCTAAATCATTTTTTTCTATTCGCAGCCGTTTTCGAGCTACATCCCATGAAAGGTGAAAAATTCAATTATCGTAACTACCCTAATAAAATTCAAGTCCTCCTAAACGCCTCCATGGTGGAATTTGGTATTTTTATCAATGATAGACCTAATTATGAGCAATCTATCTGTACCGGTCACAAGTTGCACTTTTGAGTTTTTTGGAAGAAAAAAAATAAAAAGTTCAAGTACCGTAACTACCCTAATAAAATTCAATTCCCCGTAAACGCCTCCGTGGTGGAATCTGGTATTTTTATCAATGATAGACCTAATTATGAGCAATCTATCTGTACCGGTCACAAGTTGCACTTTTGAGTTTTTTGGAAGAAAAAAAATAAAAAGTTCAAGTATCGTAACTACCCTAATAAAATTCAATTCCCCATAAACGCCTCCGTGGTGGAATCTGGTATTTTTATCAATGATAGACCTAATTATGAGCAATCTATCTGTACCGGTCACAAGTTGCACTTTTGAGTTTTTTGGAAGAAAAAAATAAAAAGATCAAGTTCAGTAACTCAAACTACCCTAATATAATATTTTGACAATCGATTCCTCCTAAAGGCTTCCATGGAGGAATGTGTTTATTTTACCAATTATAGACCTAATTATGAGCAATCTATCTGTACCGGTCACAAGTTGCACTTTTGAGTTTTTTGGAAGAAAAAAATAAAAAGATCAAGTTCAGTAACTCAAACTACCCTAATATAATATTTTGGCAATCGATTCCTCCTAAAGGCTTCCATGGAGGAATGTGTTTATTTTACCAATTATAGACCTAATTAAGAGCAATCTATCTGTACCGGTCACAAGTTGCGCTTTTGAGTTTTTTGGAAGAAAAAAAAATAAAAAGTTCAAGTATCGTAACTACCCTAATAAAATTCAATTCCCCGTAAACGCCTCCGTGGTGGAATCTGGTATTTTTATCAATGATAGACCTAATTATGAGCAATCTATCTGTACCGGTCACAAGTTGCACTTTTGAGTTTTTTTGAAGAAAAAAATAAAAAGATCAAGTTCAGTAACTCAAACTACCCTAATATAATATTTTGGCAATCGATTCCTCCTAAAGGCTTCCATGGAGGAATGTGTTTATTTTACCAATTATAGACCTAATTAAGAGCAATCTATCAGTACCGGTCACAAGTTGCACATTTGAGTTTTTTGGAAGAAAGAAATATTTTTTGATCGTTTGATGAGGCAAAATCATTTTTTACTGCGTGTAACTCAGAAACGGTAGGATATAGGAAAAAATTATTTAGGTACAACTTGTAGATAATTTTATGGCCTTTCAACTTATCCTTGAAAGTTTTTCTCTAACATGTACCGTTTTTGAGATTTAAGCGAAAAATGAAAAAATGGACCCTTTCCCCCACTCCCCCCACTCCGGGGCTCCTCCTAGTGTCCCGGGGTTTTAGTATGTTTATTACCTAGGGACTCTTGACATGTTTCCGAAGAAACATCTTACGTTACTAACTCACGCACTCTAGAACTTTTTATTCAATGGACTAATAGTGATAAAATCACTAGTTTTTGCAATGTACTTTTTTAATTTCACTTTTGCGTTCCTTATAGTGATAAAATCACTAGTTTTTGCGATGTAGTTTTTTAATTTCACTATGCCAGTGTCTCATCACATACTAGATTTTTAACCAGTTTTATAATAAGCTCAATTAGTTTTAAAAAGGAATAAATATCATTTGGTGTATTGTTGAAGATTTATGATATATAGACTACAGGCCGGTATATAAAAAAAATATGGGTCATTTGAACCACCAGGTGACCTATCTAGAACGATAGAAGAGCATAAAATAATAAGATTCAGCACTATGCCGTCACTAGTAAGCTGTCCAACTGAGTGCAGATGAGAATTCGAAAGTACGGGTAGACTCGGAAAATTTTGGTCATATATTTTTGTACGGCATTCTTAACCACCGATAGATCCATTAAAAATAATAAGAAAACGCACAGTGCCGTACAGTCCACAAAGTCGGAATTTTTTATTTATTTTCCGAGAATTTCAGGGGTAAATTTGGTCATTTGACTATGTACGGCATCTGTGTCATACTATTTCAATACTGCTTTTAATCCATTATACCGCAACGCCGTAAAAAAATCATGGGGACAAGGGGAAAAAATCGAGAGTTGCAATCCCCTCTCTTTCCCCACTCCAGGGGGTGATTTGACAAAGTACGGCTTCGGTTCCAAAACATTATCTAGCACTCAAAAGTACTATTAAAAGCAATGCCGTCAAAAAATGATTGTTCTTTTAAATGTATACCAGTAATCATCTTAATTTCATCGTATTCTTGATATAAAGAGCTGTAAGGTCATTTGACCCTGTACGGGAACTTTTTTTTTACATGATATTGTAAAATTCAATTGTTATATAGTATTGCCGTTCAAAAGAAACCGTTCTAAAAAAAGTTATAGAGAAATGCAAAAACTGAAATTTTGTAAAAGTTTAAACATCGTAGATTAATGAAAATATATAATAGTTTTCTACATTTTATTCCTTGTTTTAAATAGTATTAACATAGATAAATTAGGAAAAAATGATGCCGTACATTTTTGTGCAGACCACATCTTTTAGGCTGATGAAAGCGACGCTACAATTTTAAGGGTACTTTATGGCCATCTGATACAGTACGGCATTAACATATTTTTACCCAACTACGGCAAAGCAAAAGGAGGGTTATGATTTTGACAGGCCATGTATGTATATGTATGTATGTTCATCTGTTCCCTCGTAACTTCTAAACTACTTATCAGAATTCGACAAATGACATATCATTAGAAGCGTCTGAATTGTCCGCTGGATAACCAGCGACCAGCTAGCCTATCAAGGCTATATGGGGTTTCACAAAATCTAATATGGCGCCCTCTAGCGGACAAAACATACAAAGTAAAAAAATAAAGTTAAGATAAATATGCCGTGTTTGGTATCATTTGAAAGCGCTTTACTTGTACATTTTGAATATGTATATATTACTAGCATTTGCTTGTGACTTTACCTGTATTCATGGGCTGATTGCATATAATTCACATCTTTTCGTTCATAGCTTCTTTATAAGTTCATCAATTTTACAGAGTCCATTCCACCTGACTCCGACTTTCCAAGGTGTGTCCGTGCCGATAACTAACCACCTCAAGCTTCTTGGTAACCTTAACGCCTACTCTGAACTTTGGTTCCTTCATAGAATCAAAAGCCCAAGTAGCCTCAAAAAGCTTGGAATTCTGGCGAAGGTATCAGTATTTCAGCCCATGGTCTTGGCAGAATATCAGCGTCATGGTTTATAGAACTATGGCATTGTGCTGAGCCAAGACCTTATCAGGGAATTTTGCTTTTATTTTTCTTTTTCTTTTCTGTTAATGTAATTTTAGTTTGTAAGCATATATATATTTTTTAAATTGTTTAGTTTTTAAGAATTGTAATAATTTCCTGAATAAATGATAAATAAATATATAAAAAAAATTCACCTTACATTTCGTTATATGGATTTTTTTCTTTTTCAGTTTTTTCCCCATTGAACCAACGAAAATGTACGGCACATGAAAAAAATTATCTATGCATAAAATACTTTAAAAATAAATTTATTTCATGTTGTGTCAAATCACCCCCTGGAGTGGGGAAAGAGAGGGGATTGCAACTCTCGATTTTTTCCCCTTGTCCCCATGATTTTTGTACGGCGTTGCGGTATAATGGATTAAAAGCAGTATTGAAATAGTATGACACAGATGCCGTACATAGTCAAATGACCAAATTTACCCCTGAAATTCTCGGAAAATAAATAAAAAATTCCGACTTTGTGGACCACCATTTTTGTACGGCACTGTGCGTTTTCTTATTATTTTTAATGGAAGCGTTTTCTTATTATTTGAAATGGATGGTGGTTAAGAATGCCGTACAAAAATATATGACCAAAATTTACCGAGTCTACCTGTACTTTCGAATTCTCATCTGCACTCAGTTGGACAGCTTACAAGTGACGGCATAGTGCTGAATCTTATTATTTTATGCTCTTCTATCGTTATAGATAGGTCACCTGGTGGTTCAAATGACCCATATTTTTTTTATATACCGGCCTGTAGTCTAATATTATTGTAGTATATTTTTAGATCTGATCAATATGTTCCGTGCTATTAGCACTGCTATTGTAATAAAATATATTTTATATTGTTTAATAAAACTATTTTGATAAAAATTTGTTTGTATTATTTATTACCAAATCAATTGTTTCAATTATGAAAAGTTTTTAAACAATTTAATTGAGTACCTTAAAAAAATCAACATTCTCTTCATTTCTCTTCAACATTCAACAATCACAATATAATATTATGTGCATATTTTTAAGCAATTTCATATAACAACATTGCAATATGAAGACAAAAATTTACTTTGATTTGAACTGCCCAAAAAGAACTGAAAATCAACACTTCCACACATTTACATTTAAAAAACAGGCATCATTCACAAGATTCAATAAAAGATCTAGATTGTAGTCAAATAAATAGATTGTAGAAAAAATCTATAATTTATTATAATAAAAACTATATATACTAGTATTTACACAACACGTTGGACTTCAAAGAACCTCTTGAGATAATAAACTTGTCCGACTGTCATAATAATGAGAACACAAGCTTCAAATGTTGACCACATCACTACACGCGAGTTTGTGCTTTCGTTGATGTCGCGATGGATTCGATCTCGCACCTGGAAAACAATTGAAATTACAACACACTCTTTGTATTTACTCAGCTGTACAGAGCTATGCGTGAAACAAATTAACACAGCCCATTTATAGACAAAGTAAATGTCTGATCTAATGTGTTTGCTTTGATTGATTGGGTGATGTTCATTATATAAAAATATATAGAAAAAAAATTTTTTACTTGTAAAAATGTACTTTAATAATTAGCTGAGCCTATACACTCTATGAAAGGAATCTTTGTATGTTATTCCAAATCATAGCTTTTTTTAGATATAAAATATCAGTAATTATTTTATTTTATTGTTGTATGTTTTGCGAAAAAAAAATCTACTCGTACAGCAAAAAAATTCAGATCTATCCTATACATTTAATAGGGCTATTCAATAATATTTCACTTCATTCATCTAATAAGATTATGGATATAATCTAATAAGTACATAAGACAAAATTTAATAAGTTATATATTATGACAAGATCTGTAAATAAAAATCTATTTTAGACTATCTGAATGCTAAGATACCATGTATGGAAATACAAGTGCATTCTATTTTTACTTTCTTAATAAGGCAAAGGAATATTTGGCTCAATGAAGATATAGCACCTACTCCACTTTAAATTAGTAAGCCATTTTTCTGAATGGGTTTTAGTCTTTAGAGACGTTTCAACAAACCTGCATATACTCCTGTTCATGTTTAACAGTTTTGAGAGTAGTTCCCAATTCTTTTATCATGTCTTCAAGTTTGTTGTGATTGGCTTCATCTTCCTTCTCACCAGATTTTTTGCCAGGTGCATCTCCAATTTCGAAATTGAACATAACAACCTAAAAAAAGGTAAATTCAAATAATCATGAAATATTTAATTGTACAAATATTTTGATTTAAGGTTAAATAAGGTTATTCAACATATAATATATTTTTAATTGGATGCATTTGTACCTTGGGTGTCATTGTTGACATTTGATTGCTAAAGCAGTAAGTATAGCGGCCTGCTGTTGGAGCTGAGAATGTGTACATTCCAGAGGATTCTCTTTCTCCTTTATAAATGACTGCACCATCTGGTCCAGTAATTTTTACATCAATGTCTAAGAAGCCTCCTTCCGCTATTTCGAAAGTCAAACCTGTAAGAAAACAACGGTGTAAACGGTGTATATCACGGTTATTATTTCTAATACAAACATTTACTGTAATTATATATAGAATAGAGCATGAGAAAGCTTAAGATAATGCGATGCTGTTAAAGATTTTTAAATTTGTATCTAAATCGCAAGATATTGTTAAACAAGAGTAGAAATTTATGTTTAAATTAACAAAAACGTGTCGTTTATACCTTCATTTTATCAAACTTTTAGCAATTGAACTTACCCATTTTCGTATCGGCTTCTACATTCTCAAAAAAACATTCTTCGGCGTGAGCATCTACTGTGATCATATAACTGTTTCCTAAATTGATTAAAGCAAATACAGTCAATAGGAAAACTATACATCTTTTGCAGTTCTTCATTTTATTAAATTATAGTACTAATTTACACTAAAAACAGATTGTTTTCGTATTATTTTTCTTTCGCTTTCCAAGACTCCAACATCGGGCCACGTAATGACATAAGCTGTTGAACATGTCAAATAACTGTCATAGTCATACGTCACGAACAATTTTTGAAACGTTGACGTATTACAAAACGTTCAAACATTCGTTCAAAAGATATATTTTAATTGCCACCCTTCGAAAAAATTGAATTGAATTGAAGCACAGAATTGAAGATATATTTTCATTGGCATGCGTTCAATGAACCACCCCTTCAAAGGTTAACAATCAAACTATAAAAATATTAAAATAAGGTTCAGCCTCTCAAAGTCCATTGATGCATTTTGATGTACCTCGTCGTTTTTTTTACCTACTTCGATCAACAATACCTTGACAATACCAAATAAATATCGCGATGTCACAAAAAAACGTACCCGGCAAATAAAGACGCATTGTGAGTGTTATATTATCTCCGAATAAGTCTCCGAACTCCTCCGAAAAGCAAGCTTATAGGGCTTTATTAATATCGTGCCAAGAAGCATAAATCAAAGGCATAAATATCGTGCAGATTTTATCGGGTACAGTACGCGCGGCGAGAGTTTGGCTTTGACCTTCGGGTGGAGGGGATTACTGCGCAACGCACACAATACTTTTCCCCGCCCCGCACCCCGCTAATTGCCCGTTGATACCCAATTTCTGATTTCTGCGCAATAACGGTCAAAGCCAAACTCTCGCCGCGCGATCTGTACGCGTGTAGAAGGCGTGTAGATTGTCCCTTAAGAGGATGATTATTGTTCATGTTATCCATAATCTTGTCACACGTCCCGCGTACCTTTTTTTAACCATTAACATTACAAAATGGGCTATTTATAAGAGTTCTTACTTATATAAATCATATAATCATATAGAATACTTCCTAAATTATTACACTTCACTGAATCAACTCTTGCACTAGGGAAGAATCCACCCTCAGTGGCATGATGCGTTGCTATTAGAGTAATTATAATAATTAATTATTATTTTCGTATGAATATGGACCATTCGTTACTCCTACACTATCCTACAAAACAAATTTGAATATAACTGACAGCGCCACTTCCCTGGAACACCGGAACGGAAAAAAATGTTTTGGTATATACCAATCCCTTTTTTTAAATTGTGTGAATAATTAATAATACATAATTAGTTAACTATCAAATTCCTCCTGTATAATATCTACCTGATAAAGTTGAGCGTAGAGTTCATGTAAATTAATAATATTTTACGTCAATCAATTATTTCATCCTATAGGTACTATCTGTTGGTCAAAATATTTCAGTCTCGTATTTTTAATCTTCATTGTCTTCTATTGTGTTCTATTGCATTAAATTGTGTAAGCTCATAGATGAGCACTTAGATTACAAAATAAAAGGGATGAGCAAACAATTTTCATGATATTTACTTTTAAGCTATTGCATAGCTTCTATCGCGGGCCTTGAGCGCGGGGACCGAATGCAGAAATTCCGTAACGAAAAAACCTCACGCTCCCCCCCCACGGGGACGGGCACGGAGGTGTGGCTTGAAGGCATAGCATGCAATAGCTTTACCGCGGCAGTCACCACGTCTTTTTTTTGTATTTATTACCTATGGGTTTCGGAGGCAATAATCTTTCTAGCTAAGAGTCTTAGAAAATGTCCTCTAAGAATGTCCTATAAACATAAAATACTGTGCATATAGCTCGGTCATCTTATACAATTATAACAAGCGCTAGTTACTAGATAGTCAATGTAATTTTTCAAAGTTTCCTATTTCTTCTACATTCTTCAATTGCAATATACATAAGCGCTGCTGAATGTATCTCAATGGTCAAAAAATACGTTAACTGAAAACGGAATTAATGCTTATTGACTACTAAAGTATTGAATACATATATTATATGTATCAAGTTTCTTTAATATGTAAATCTCTTGTGAATCTATTGTTCGATCAAACATGATTTTTGTCGGAACATAGCTCTCCGACAAACTTAAACCTGAAGGCGCGGATGATGGAATCGTGGTATTACCTTATTCTGAAGATATTTTAAATATATTAGAGATGACTTACATAATATTGATACATAAAATGCTAATTGGAAATAGTTAGGTAAATAGCGGTAGACTAATGGAATCCCATTCATGCGGTAGGTAATCAAAATGTTACCTACTTCCAGCTCTCCTCGAGACGAAATCCGTCTCACATTTGCTTGGTTTTTCCAAGTATTTTGAATATACGTAATTTTAGTTTTGAAATAATTTTTTTTTATAGCCATAAAGATCACAGGCCGTTATACCCATTTTATTGAATCGTTCATAAATTATAACATGACTCGCGTGAATATAACAAACGTTAACAGTTTGATTTACCGACGCTACGCCTTGGTTTTGGAGCCCAGCTGCGGGTCAGAAACAAGTTTCATATTTTAATTTTAGTAATTTGCATGTTTTATCCGAAACTTTTTGGTGTTAATATGTTAGAGACACAATGAAACACAATTGAATAATAAACAGTTTAATACTTATATTACATTCTTTATCTAAATATAAATCTAAGTCTACAAAACTATTCATCCGTCCTTACAATTAATACCATCTTATTCACTACTTAATACCAATTAAGTACATAATTTCCAATAACATGGTTTTATTATATTTCTGGTCAAACATTTCATGAAACAATAGGTTATGGTTATTTATCACCTTTTTTTTTGAGCACGGATAGGCTCTATAAATTTAAGTTAATTGTTTTATTATTTTTATAACTGGATGTCATGTAAAATGAACTGGCTGAATCAATATTTCAGCCCATAAATACAATAATGTGTTTCTATTATTAACGATTGGATCATAACATTGTCTGGAGTCCGTTTTATTGTTTAACCGTTACGGCTACATTAGTCAATTTCTAACTTTCTGAATGCTCCAACAGTTCCATAAATATCGATATCAAATTGTGGTTCCGGGGCAGTTTGACAGATTTCATTGAAATTTCTAAGATATTCTCGGAGGTCATCGACTCTCTGCCGCCATTTCTTTGTGAGAACTTCGAATGATTCTTCTTCACCACCCCACTCCGCAGGTATTATGCTTGCCGGGAAATGTTCTAGCAATTCATCTACTTTGGAGTGCAAGTAATACTGAAATGAATAATTAATATTTATTAGTGTTTCCAAAAAGCTTCAAGTTTTAGATTTTAGATTAATCAATCTAAATCTAGACTCCTTTTTATAGTCTACGAAAAATGAGTAATATCAAATAACTGCTTTCCTACTTTTTATAAAAGGTGAATTGATCAATGATATCAAATAACTGCTTTCCTACTTTTTATAAAAGGTGAATTGATCAATGACAATCCGCAATCGTATTGACAATCGTTGGGCTTGAAATTTAGTAAAGTTAGGTGATGTAAAATGCGTTGAACTATCAAAATGTGAAAAATTAAAATGCCTAGTACCCATTTAAAAAAATAAATTTAAAGGAATCTAAATATGCACAGCTAGTTATTTTGGCAACAAATATTAAATGTAACTCATAATCACATTGATTTCCGGTCTGCAAAATGATTTACGAGTAAGTACCTATATATATTAGTTCTACTAAATGTAATTAATTATCTACTATAACTATATGTTTAAATTATTAAGCTGTTTGACCTTTACACATATTAGGTACTTAGTATCTACAAATTCTAACCAAGTTTTAGTTTTTCAGAAATCCTGAATCCACGTTTATGTGTTAAAAACACAACATTTTCAATCAACCGTGAAATTAACATAAACGTTGAAATAACCATTTTGAAATATGACGTAATTTGCATACCCGTTTCCTGACTTTTTCGTTGACGCACGATCTCATGAGGTTAAGAGAGGAGGCGACGAGGCCCGCGGCGCCGACCACGTGGATACGTTTCATGCGTTGGGGGTACGCTGCTTGCGCGAGGTAGATGCTGCGTCGAACGGAGTTGGCGGCGGCTGCTACGTATGCGGCCATGGACGCGCGCACGTGGGTCGCCTGTAGTTGATGATTACATTTGTATGTGCAACTGTCGTTACAATTTAGGAGTTGGCGTTGCATTCGTGAACTAAGTCATACCTCATGGTGATTGATGGCTTTGACAAGTTGTGAGGTGTTCTATGGTACAGAAACTAAGTACTTTTCGTTTTTTAATATAATATTATAGGTGGTATGTAATTTAATTTTGGCCAATTTGGTCAAAGTACCTTTAATTGTGAATGTGGTAATCATAGAACATGGTTCCTATGTTCGATTATGGCAATTTATTTACAGTCGATATTGGAATAATTGGATAGGTAGCATTTACCAATACATTTAACAAATAGATGTAATATGATAAGTGGTAACCTAGCAGGAAATCCAAATATATATATACTAATTAAATTATATAGGTAGCTGAAGAGTTTGTTTGAACACGCTAAACCCAGGAACTACTGGATCGATTTTAAATTTTTTTTCACCGTTGAATATATGTACATAATCCCTGATTCCCTGAGTGCTATAGCCGGGCCAGAGTTAAATAAATTAATTAATTATAGGACAGTATATTACCTCCCAAACGAAGACGTCGCCCAATATAAGTGTTTCGTCTCGTAATCGTGCATCGCTGATTGTCAATATAGCCTTAACTGCTGCATTTATATCAACACAATTTTCTGGATAGTTGGGCCTCACTCTGAAGATTGTGACACGAAGACCTTCGTCTGTTAACTTTGGAAGAGGTACTATATCCCTGAAAGATGCAAATTAATATTTATTCTATTAGAAGGATAATTTAGACATCTTTGTCTAAGTATAAATTATCCTTCTAATAAAAAAGCTATTGATAGTGTGCTTGTGATATATTTTGGTGAATACAAAAGGTCGAGGCTAAACTTATGATGTTATTTACTTTATCAGACCTCTATGAATCAAAGTATTTTAATGTACCTAAACGAATAATAAACTTAAATTTAGGCAGGCACAATATAATTCCGTCATAGCTGTTTTCACGCGATGCAAGTACAATCACACAGACTGACATATACCATAGGTATAAAAAATGTGATTTTTGTTGCTTTATTTTTTTTCATTTTCTGTAATGTCCTGGACCTATTAAAATTTATCATTTGAACGTCCTTGTAAGCATTTTCGACTTCGTCTGCACATATTGAATTAAAATAAACAGTAAAATATGTGGTCAATAAAATTGACATGATACCGTACCTAATCGGCGAACAGAGATTCTTATAATATTTTGTTTTATCGATTAATACGGCAATACGGCAATCATATTTTTGAACACCAATGTTTTTTTTAATTGATAAAGATTTGATTCATTTTTTTAAATGCAGGTATATGAATACAAATATTTCGCTAAATACTTCCGTGGTCGTGATCATAATATTTTATTATATATTGGAATATCTAGATTCATTTTGCCGATTTACATAACATACAAGATTGCACTCAAACAAGAATCATAATGTACAACATCTCAAAGGTCAGATAATTTACAGCGGATATTATATGCAACCAGAAATCATTGTTTTTATTATTTTTTTTAAATGGGCGAATCGATAATATTATTTAATTTATTGTAAACAATATACATTTAATTTAATATTTAGTTTTATATAGCATTTAAATGCTTGATAATTAATAATATATTTTGTAACAAAACCCAAACCGCCTTAAAATTATCAGATCTGGATAATCTGGACAAAATGTAAATGCAGGGACCAATTGGAAGGCACTAGCTTTCAAATAAAAACTTTTATTTTTGTATTATCAAGAAATGAACGAAAATGAAAACATTTGTTATAGGTAACGCATTAAATTTTATAAACTTACAGAAATTTGAAAACATTATTTAGCGGTGATTCGTTGAGGGACCGATGAATGAAGAGGTCTCGATACCGCGAGTGTGCGTAGCAATACGCCTCCAACTTGTTTCGGGCTCTCTCGAAGTCCATTCGACATCCTCGGAGGAATACTTCCAATAAGGCGTTATCTGTGAATAACAATACTATTTACGTTATACATATATAGTTTTCCTGCCAACGTTTTGTATAGCAGAATAGCGGGCAGGGTGATGGTAGGGTGTTCCTAAGGGATATAAGGGATGTAAGGGACATTTTTATTCCCATGTAATTTTTATTTATTTGATTGTTACGAATTTTATTCCCATATAATTTTTATTTGACTATACATATAATAGAAATATGCAACAGTATTATTTCACCCGACAGGGTCATCAGATCAGGTTTGGTAGATGTCATCGAACTTTGTTATTCTTGGACACGCTGGTTTCCACACTCTTTTCTTGATTTTATCTATTAGAGCTGCATCTGCATTTTCACCAATATGCAAGAAAAAGCTCTTACGAAAACTTTGATTCAATAATTCTAATTTTTTTTTGATCAGAGTCAGTGTTTTATTTGTTTATTACATGAGTAGCGTAAATTTATAGACACTTAATCATTGAATACATTACGTGCATTTAGCTATAAGTACCTAGCCTATATTCCGCATTTCATTCTACTTATCTTGTATATAAACTGCTCATCTTTGTAATTATAATATTATACGCATCCTCTGTTGCGTGTCTTGAATAGAAGTTCATATCTATTCTATAGTGTAGGAGAGAAATATTGCGATGGTGGAAAAACTCTACCATGGGAATTTTAAACATAAGTATTACAAGCTGAACCGTGTGTGAGAGTCCTCATGTCTCTTTGGGGTTTGCATGTTCGACTACAGATGGGTACATGACAATGCCTGGAGGAGCATTTAATAGAATTGCATACTATACGTTAACGTGGGACAGTAGTCAAATGCACTATAATTATTGTATTACGCACTTTATGCAATAATACCTATACCTAATGATCGGTAATGTGATTGACTATTTATTTTTAAGTCTTTGTGAGTTCTTCGCTTCGATATAAATTTTGGTGGCGCCTGCTGGTGCAACATGATTATTGAAACAATGAATGAGTAGAATCCACAAATGCCGATTATTCTTAAAAGTGAAAGTAAAGTATTAAAAAAAATAACTGGACCCTAAATAGTTACGATTCCGTAGAATAAGTAAATGTATCTCTACCCCGAAGCACCTTATCAATCTGATATCCGTTAATTACTATGGGCTCCTATAGGCTGTCGTTTATATAATATTATGTAAAACGTTAAACAGGTTGCATGCCAGCTACTTTAAAAATAGAGATAACTTGTCTAACAAGCTAAGTTTCATCGGCGCGAGGACTACACGACAATAACCTCTAATAAAGTGCAATTGCATTTCAATTAAGTCACAAAGCTCAAGGCTTATAATCTGTGTAACCTTTCCGTTGCATCCTTCCTGTTCTTTGTTTTTAATTGACTAGTCTTGATGCATATATGCAATGACCAACATGGCATTACTCATTACTAGTGTGTTACTAGATAGACTTGAAATAGGATAATACTGCAACTTTAGAGACATGAATCTCTTCTTGGAGCTATAGATACCCCCTTCACAGGCTTAAAGATTCTATCTGCTATAGTCTCTATTTCGGTAGTTTATTTATCAGGCCTTTATTCAAACAAGAAACGGAGTAATGGCATGGAGGTTGTTTACTAGATCTTGACTTCCGTTTCCCTATAAAGGTGATACGAAGTAATCATTAATAAGAGTATTTTACTTGTATTGTATCTATGCATAAATAAGTTCGAATTGTTTCATAATCTTCTATATACAGTGTAAACTCTATATAACGACACCGAAGGGACTGTGCATTTTATGGCGTTATATAGAGTTGTCGTTAAATGGAGAGAAGAAAAATCAGAATTAGAAAAAGAGAAAATTTATTTCAGACTAGTGTTAGTAGTTATGTACATAAAAAAGAATGTTACTTGAACGCTATTGTGTATAGTCTATTATTTTTGTTTGACGTCTTTTGCTGCACCAGTAATTTTGTTGTATTTTTTTTACTTATTTTATTTATATCTTGCGATATTGTAACATCTTGGTGATAAAGAAAATAATTTTCCAATAATTTAGTCCATATTGTGGACACGGTAGAGCGACTAAATCCAAAGCGTTTGCCAACATCACATAACTTCTCTCCCGTTTCTACTGCGCGTATCAATAAAACTTTTTCGTCAATACACAATGATTTTCTTTTACTAGCCATGTTTACAGTTTGAAAGTTTGTGAGCAACTAAGAATATGATAACGTATACATAATCCATGACTCATACTTATTAGTCATGGTCAAAAACAGTCTACACGTGCAAGCAATCCCAATTTGTAAACAAAAGAACGAATTTCTTAGAAAGTTCGGTATGCATGACGTCGAGTTTATTACTTAATTGTTGTCGTTATTGAGAGTGGGTGTGATGCTATGTAGAGTGTATCATTGTATGGTAGATAAGCTAAACCAACCAAAGGCAATTGATTTTGACGCTTTAGAGAGTTTGTCGTTAAATCGAGTGTCGTTATATAGAGTTTACACTGTATATATAAAACTCAAAGGTTACAGCGCACAGCCCAAACCACTGGACGTATCGGGCTGAAATTTGGCATTCAGGTAGATGTTAGCATTGTTAGGACGTAGGCATCCGCTAAGAAAGGATTTTCCGAAATTCTTACGGGAACAGGGAAAAACGGGGATGCACGTACAAAGTCGTGGGCGGAAGCTAGTAGATAATAATTCAGAAAGTAATGAGAAAGCTCATTGTTGTGTTTATTTGGTCCAAGACTTCTATAAAATAACAATTAAAGTCCGCTTTACAATTATTTGCGAAAGCGTATTATGTTCGAATACTAAAAAGGTTGCATTACCTTCTATATATTGTAACGTGGTAACATTACGTGTGCACGTGTATGGAATAATTTAAAATGTAGGTAGGTATTTTCTCGGGTGCATTTTAATTTTTTATTCACATTACATTTTAATTTGTTGCATTTTCATTGATTAAGTTCCTACTTACGTCATATACTTATCCTTCCTATAATTTAAATATGACGATTTTATTATGAACTAGCGGTCCGCCCCGGCTTCGCCCGTGGTACATATTTCGCAATAAAAGGTAGCCTATGTTCTTTCTCAGGGTCTAAAGATTATCTGTGCCAAATTTCATCAAAATCGGTCCAGTAGTTTATGCGTGAAAACCATACATACATACATACATACATACATACATACAAACCTTTCCTCTTTATAATATTAGTATAGAAGTATAGATATCAAGTATTTACAAGCAGTCTTTTAATTTAAATTTCAAGCATCTATATTGATTGCTCCTTAAAGTTGGTAAAAAGCCGAATTCCCAAAGACGTGATGAGATGTTTCTTCTATTATGTCATAACAATAAAAATTATATAAATAAAATAACGTAAGCTGCGGCTCAAAGTTTCTAGCTCAAGTAATTAAGTACCTATACTAGACTTACTACAAAAACATTTTCATATACATAAAGATGAATTCTCCTATGCGCCTAACTGAATATAGATAAAGCCAATAAGGCTGTATAGATCGCTGAAGTACCCACATTATATTATATTGGACACAAAATAGTACGTTATAACGTAGCTGTAGTAAATATTTTGTAATATGTGGTAATACGTAGGAATATTATACAAAACGTAAGTAAATAAACAATTATTTTTAATTATTAGTTATTACCTTAGAAAATACTGGAATGGTTTATGTTTATGTTGTTTATTGTTATATAACATGAACAAAGCGAAACGATTCAAGACCTCTTGTTGATCTTATTTTAACAAAAGCTACTGTAATTACTTAAGAAGGCAAAAGTACTAGAAAAAGCGCAAAAGTTTAAATGGTAATAATTTATCGTAAGCGAGGGCCCCGTTAGATAGATGAGGCGATTTATCGTAATTTCTATGTGTTTCTATCGAAATGGTTGTGGTATACGTACAAAGAATGGAACATGTTAATAAATTCATGACGTACATTGAACGAGCAAGTCATTTCACCTTTTCTTCTTAGTCTATATCTATATGGCCTTTCTAGGTATAAACACGTGGACGTATCCAGAGCATTGTCCAGAGCGGCCGGCCGCGCGCGGCGCGAAAGAATTCTTGAAATTGGTCCAGGAGCTCCTGAGATAAATCGTGTCATACAATCAAGGTCCAACTTTTCTTAATCAAGAATTTACATTAAAATTGTCTAAATTAAAAGGTAAAAATAATTATATCATGCTGTACATTTAGCACGATATTAAAATAAATATGTAGTTAGTTACTTTTTTGCAAATAATAAAGATTATTACTTAAATATTGGCAGTTAAGTTATAAAACGCCATGAATAAGGTATTAAATTTTAAGTGTCTGATTATGAATAACGTGACAATATACCTATACCTATCTAGGTCTACAAATCTGATATATATATATGTATTTTAAAACCTTGTAAAATCGAGAGTCACTATGTCTATGAATGCATGAATTGTTCATATACCAAAATAGTAATTTTTACAATTTTATCTTATCATACTTAATATTACTTTTGACCGAAATTGTAGATCATAAAATTATCTATAAAAAGGGTTCAAAACTCTTTTTCGTAGGAGTCACGGTTTCTGAGATAAAACGATTCAAAACTTTTTAATTATCCTCTAAATATCAATAAATATAATATGGAGATGGGTAGGTACTTAGAATATTTTCTTTCTGTTTACGATTGATTTCGGAGCTTTTGAGAAAATGAAAATAACCTAAGTACTCGAAACTAGTTTTGAATGAACAATATTTATACGGTAAAGCCACAGATAAGCAAATAGTTACTAAGTATGTACTTTTTTACGTGATCGTACTAATTAAAGCACATACACATACGTAGAGTCGATCTTCCAAACTCGAACTATTTATAATATTATGTTAAGTACTACGAAATACGAATATCCGCGCATATTGTTTAAAATACATTCATCCGCATATGCTAATAAAAAAAAAAAAACAAAACAATGCTAATTTGAAATTTCACAAAAATGTTAATTTTTCAATATCTTACACCAATTAAAGTTACAAGTTATATAATAAACACACATTTTATTACTACTTTGAAAACGGACCAAACTCTTGACCTTTTAAATTGTCATTAAGGAAAAAAAACTACGCATAGAGCACCTCTGAACTTTTTTAGGAACGTCTGTTAAAACACATACGGCATACCTATTCAAATTAGCGGTATATTATGTATTTTAGGAATTTATATCCTGCTAGAACTACGAACTCCTAGAGTCTAATTTATACCTTAATATAAAAAAGATAATATACTATTTTTGAAAAACCTGTCTTCATTTTGAGGAACGTCGAATAATTAAGATAGTGGTCTTATATCTTTTGCAGAAAATAAAAGCCGGCTGAACAAAGAATTATAAGACATAGGTGCATGAACACTCCAGTTAAAAAAATCATAATTATACCTTATCTATCAAAATAAAAAATAATACATATTACTTGCTGTCCCAGCAAACGTTCTGCCTTACTCCTAGAACTACTTATAAAGAGGTATGAAATATAGACGTTGGCAGCTGATTCTCAGATTTACCCTTAAGATTTATCCTATAGATATAAGATAATAAAGTATATTATATTATAGTTCTCAATATTATAATCTTTTTTTGGCTCATGAGTTTCACTGATAATTATATAATAAACGTAAATTCAATAAAATAATTGATTAGAAAAAATAGTCGACAGGTATCATAGGTAAATTGCTGATATAAGCACGTAAAAATGTAACAGTCAACAATTTTGAATTTCGGGTCATAGTCATACACTTTGGATTTATAATTTGTTGGAAATCGCATTACCAACTAAGTTTGTTTTAATAACACAGGCATGCCTTTAAACAAATGATTAAAAATTACCAAATTGTTCAGGTCGTGGCAAATATGGATTTGCGGCACACATGCTTTGGAGATCAATCACACCCCTTTCTATGTCACCGGGATGCTCGCCAAGTTCTTGCTTAATCATCTCCGCCTGTTTTGGTGAAGGTCCTTGAAGAAAAGCCATCGCTTTCACTGCACAAAAAAATCGTTGTTCTAATTTTAAAACTGTAACGTTCCGCGCTCTAGCTGAGTAAGGATAAAACTGCTAGCAAAACGAAATTCACGACTTTTATAAACAATCGATACTTGACGATGACCGCTAACGCGACGGAATTATCATTCAATATGATTACTCCTAGACGGTGAATTTTTGCGATATTTTTTTTATAATAAGGTAAATTAATATTAGCTTAGAAATATTTTAAATAATTGTAGATCTGCATTTGAATTTGAATAAAGTACCAACCTGAAAATATATTGTTCACCCTAGGGGCTAGGACATCATAATATTATTAGTTGACGCATTACAATTTAATTTTTTTTCAGCAGGTAGATATTGCTTTTTTATTATTGTCTACGGAAGATATTGTTGTTTAAATCATTGTTTAAGTTAGAATTCATAGCCATACTTATGTACCTACCTAATATGATGTCTATGCGAACATCCTACGAACGACGGACCATAATTATTATATTCATGGTTTATTACACGAGTTATTAAGCTTTATGATGTATTATTGTGGAAACTTGAAGTTCTAGTTCGGTAGTAAAAAAGGCAAAGATTTGTGAATCATTTAATTGTATTCGTCGCTATCTCGTTTTTCCTAATACTGGTTTTGAGTGGTTTTGAGGTACAAAAGGTTATGAACCCAAGTCAAAAAGCACACACACACACACACACAGATGTAGCTATATTCCTAAAAATAAATTTATTTTTACTTTTATATGTATCTTGTTCGTAGAAATAAATTGACAACTCCAAATAATAATAAAAACTACCAATAAGTATTTCTTCGTAACATTCTTTTAAGCTATTGTAAATTATACATAAGTACAATTTAATTAAATTATTGTCTAACCATTCAAATAACTACACACATGTTGACCTAGACGAATAATTTTTGTGATGTTAAAATTAAGTGCTAATGACGAGCCATAAATGGGTTTCGAATCAATGTGTAAGTTTATTCTATTTAGCTGATATGTGACAATTGCTTAATTCTACAATAATTCCTATGATATCCATGCTAACTATACGGAATACGTCATTAACTTTTATTATGGAGGCACTAGTACTTACACTAGGTACTTGCTACAACTTTTCAACAAAGCAAAACGTCATGAATTGTAGCAAAATAGCATATTATTATAATCGATTGATGACGTAAAATAATAACTGTATTTACATCCGCAGGTAACTAAATGAAAGGTAAATTAAGAGCAAAAAAAAGGTCGCCCGGTTAAGCGTAAGGACAAATTAAAAATAACAAAATATAGGTAATCCTTATATTATAAATACGACATAGGTATGTGTCTTCCTTATGTTTCAATAAAAGAACATTTATTCATAACTCGTATTAAACAGCCAGGAAACATGGAGTTCAAACCCAAAAAATTATATATATTGTACCTACATATTTCGCAAATAATTAATTATGTATTACATATTTGCGATTAATATTAGGAAAAAGTTATGAAGTAGGTACATATTGTTTCCAGGTTACACTTAACACATTAATACATTATAGATTTTTTAAATAACCGATTTTAAATACATAATAGTTTATGAGGAATATTATGGCTAACTGCATCAAAATTGATGTGAAATATAATACGAATTGTTGTACCCAGTTCCTTTTTTAATAGATTTCAGATTACAGAAGAATCATCAAAATTGGTTCACCAAAATATAGACAGTTATGAGACGAACGTCCTTCTTTTTTAAGTTTGTAGAACGGTGGAATACAACAATACTATGTTCGATTCAATTGCTTTCATTCAAAGTAACATATCAAGTTTTTGGGAGTTTAGTAATTTTTCAACTTTGGAGAAAGATAGTGCTGAAAAAATTAACAAAAAAATGTCTTTGATTATCACTAATCGGTCGACGGTCGAAATTCCTGTCTACAAATCGGTTACAGTCGTGTGCAGTCGTTACACGTATTCGCGAATAACACATGCGTGTTCGTTATTCGCCTCTCTATGTGTAAATGCACCATCACCCTAAATTGCTTCAAAAAAAGGTGGATTAATTCAATAGTTATATATATTTATTTGTAAAAAAGTACTAAATAAAAATTAGAAGATCAGCTAAACGCTATAATTCATAACAACGCCTCTCGGACAATATCATCCAACGGCCAAAAAATCCCCTTCTGTAAATAGGGTAACATTATGTTGACAAAACAAAAAAAATTCGACGCTCTCACAGATATTACATAAATTGATGTCTGTGGACGCTCTGTCATCAAGCTCACCAAACTTGGCCCCCGCAATTTTTTTATTTTTTTTATTTTTCAATTTTTATTATTGCATATCGTTAGTTCAGTGGTTCATGGTTTGTTGACTGGTCCGATTTGAAAAATTCTTTCGGTGTTAGATAGCCCATTTATCGAGGAAGGTTATAGGCTATATATCATCACGCTACGACCAACAGGAGTGGAGCCACGGGGGTGAAACCGCGCGGAGCAGCTAGTTTGTTTATATGTATGTATTAATATTGCGTATATTTCAGATTTACAAAAAATCCTGCTTTAAGGCTAAGGTGGATTGAATGCTGTGGGAGAAAATCAGAATGGACACCTCGGTACAGAAATAATAAAAATTTCTGTACCGGTATTTATTTTATTGAATATAATATGTGATGTGTTGAATAAATACATATTCAAATACAAATAAAATGGCGTTTTATTGTTTTTTCGTATGCATATAATAATGATGAAAACGTTACAAATGACCTGTGTAGTATTTTTTATGAATATAATATTAATGTTATTTCTAATTTCAACAAAATTATTATTTTTGTAATATCGATATGGTTACATCCCTTTAGAGCGATTGTATTATTACGTATATGTACAGAGATTTTTCTGTGTAATCGATGTATGTGTGCAAAAACATGCTAGTCTGTCAATTTTGTAATAGTTTGAGTTTGTAAAGACACAAATTATTTTTGTGAATGTGTGATTGTGTTTCAAAGTGTGAGTTACCCTCCCCGCACCAAAATCGGCAGAAAGTTTAGTTAGAACATTTGCCAGCGTGCTCCATCCATTACTTAATGATCTAAGGAATAACCTTAGCCAAAACATAAAATTTTCTTTATTATTTTTACAGATGGTAACTCAGCTATGTCATTTTCCAGCTGTTGTTGTCGCATGTCGCTTGTCAGTGTAAAACAGTTCGGATTTCAAATTAACGGCCATGATCCAGGGTTGGTGCGGAGTATACGTTATATTTAACTAAAATAAACAAAGAGAAAATAAGAAAATGATGTGTTTTAATTAAATTGAAACAATAGAAAGATAATGGAGCCCTCAAAAGATGCAATCGCCGTGCGGATCACGCGTTTAAACCGATTAATAACTGGTAAAGTGACCAACGGAACTAATAAAATAAGCAAGAAAATAGATCGTGAAACTTTGTTGGATGCATTAACCGTGTTATACGAGGAATGCAATGAGGACCCCATCAAGAAAGCTGATGAGCTTGTTCGTATATTTGTGGATAAATGTAAGCGCAAGTTGTACATAGTTTTAGTTTAAAGCTTTCACAAATATATAGAACTGAACAGCATAAGTACTAAAGATTAAGATATTAAAATGAACTTGTTTGTTTTTAGATCGTAGTGCCTTGGCAGAACTACGTAGCGTTCGTATTAGTATATCAGATTTCGAGATACTACAAACTATTGGCCGGGGACATTTCGGAGAAGTACATGTAAGTACACTTTATTTTATTTCTATATTTTAGAGCTGTTGACCCAATATTATGCTATTAAATATTCCAGTCGAAATAAGCGCAATGCTACAACATTATAATCCTTACATAGTACAAAACAAAATCACTTTCGGCTGTATGTTTATATGCATGTGTGCTGCATGCACCATATGTATGGTTAGATCTTTAAAACAACAGAAAAACTATTGGGTTGTTTTAAAGAACTAACCAATGCGAGAAAGAACTAACAAATTTTCTTTCATGAAGATGTAAATTTTATATTCTATTAATGTTTTTTAAATACAGATGGTACGTGAAAAACAAACAGGAGATGTTTATGCTTTGAAAAGTGTTCGTAAAGAGCAAGCTCGTAAAAGGGTTACAGGAGCCGCAGATGAGATAGACATTCTAGCAACTGCATCAGGACAGTGGATTCCTAAATTGCAATATGCATTTCAGGTACAATTGGCTAGGTAGCCAATTAAAACATATTGTAGAAGGGCAGGTGCAGCTGCAGTGCACCTTGCTTACTAAAATAGCATCATTTATGTTCATGTATTAAGTAATTTATGGAATGTTTTCTATTTTTATATGGTATCTATAAATAATACTCGGTTTCCTGTTTTTTTGAACTTTATTGTTATTATATGTATTAATTTGCATGATTTGAATAATAAATTTGTATGACTGCCTTTTTAGTTAGTTAGTGTGTACTTAATATTTGAAAATATAATCTATCTATACTAATACTTTGATAAATATTTTTAGTTTCTTTTATTCATGCTCATGAATTATTATAATTTTTTTTTGTTTTCAGGACAACAGTAATCTATATCTGGTTATGGAACTATGTAACGGTGGTGACTTAGCAAGTTTTCTCTCCCGCTGTAGTCACCCACTATCAGAGAGAGATGCTGCGTTCTATGTAGCTGAAGTTGCACACGCCTTGAAGGCACTGCATGGGATGGGATTCGTCCATAGGGATGTTAAACCAGCAAATATACTGATTGATAGGTATGTATCAAAGACTGCAATAATTTATTATTGGAAAATCTTTGTAAAAAGATCCTATGTTGAGAATAACTATATTCTATATACTAATTATATGGCCACCAATTAACTAATAGAAAAGTTAAATAATTTCATCTCCAATCATATGTTGGATAGACATACAAACCATACTTTTATACTAAATATTCAATTTTTATTTATTATATTTACCCTCCAGTTCTTTATCCCTTCTCACCCCTATAATATTCAACTTATTCTAAATAATATTTTAATTCCCAACTATCTATTGACTCAAATTCTACTGAAAATTTTACAAATCTTAAAAAACCTTTTGTTTACAGATGTGGTCACATAAAACTAGGCGACTTTGGTTCTTGCGCCCGTCTCTCAGAGGGCGGGTGTGTGTCTGGAGGCACAGCTGACTATGTAGCCCCAGAGCTGTTGGCCGCGGCCGATTGCGCGTCACACACACACACTGTGTGTATGCAGTACTGCCACATTACTACTGCGCTTGTGGGTTCGCTATTAACGCCTTTGATGTAGATTGTAGAACTAATTGTAGTGTAGCGTTAGTGTATATGTGCAAGAACAATTGAATGGAGTGTAGTCATATGTAGAAGTTACAAAGTTACCATAAAGTTTAATAGCTAAAATATTTCAGTTTATGATCATAAAGAAGAGTGTATTGTTGTAGATTACATTATAATTATTTCAAGGACATATTTTTGTAATTGATACTTAAAATGATGCTGCATGTATTTAGTTTCGAATAGGAATGATACAATGTGAACTTGAAAATGTATATTGCATTGCATGTAGAATTGACAATAAATTGATAATTGGCTCAAATATGAACATTGAATAGCAACTGGGTAAATTGTAGATAACAAATGGTATTCTGGAATCGTAACTAAATCTTTTGTCTTATAGCTATTTTGCTTTAGTTTCATATTGTTTTCTTCATACTATGATTATTTCTTCCGCAGTCTGCATGTGACTATTGGTCCTTGGGGGTCATAGCATTCGAGCTAGTTACTCTCAAACGCCCGTTTTCGTCGAGCGACGATGACTCCGTCGCGCAAGTTCTTAGCAATATACAAACGTAAGTAAGAAATATAAGCAGGCAGATAAATAATGAAAAAATATTCCATAATTAATAATGCTTTAAAATAAGGCCAATCGATAATGCATATTGCACAAAATATAAATAGTTAAATATGTTAAAAATAGTTTTAACAGGACATTATCAAATTTATTGAAGTGAAACTTCTTTTTATAAATTTTGTGTAACATTTTTGCGTTACGTTACGCCGCGCGCGTGACATTTTTGCGTTACGCCGTACTCGTGACATTTTTGCGTTACGCGCCAACTTTTTCTTATCCCTACCACGCGTGATTCGACGTATACTTTCTCCAGCGGAGTAGGGATAGCGTATCGTTTTAACGTACGTCCAATCACTTTACTTGACCGTTTTTCTATTGCACTCGTATTTATTTCCAACGCTCTATAGTGACGTGGTAATATTATATTAAGTGATCAGCAAAATCTAAGTGTTTATTTTAATTCTAATTCTAGTGAATTTCTAAAAAAAGTAAGTAATTACATCTCTTTTTCTAATACTTAGGTGTAATTATGGTATTTATTTTTCTAAGTTATTTAAAATTAACCTCACTTTTTGATTGTATTTTTCAATTTTTTCAATTTTATTATGTAAGTACTAGATTTATTTTATTATTGTATTTTTTATTTTATTATTTTTATATTTTATTATTTTATTACTCCTGTTGGTCGTAGCGTGATGATATATAGCCTATAACCTTCCTCGATAAATGAGCTTTCTAACACCGAAAGAATTTTTTAAATCGGACCAGTAGTTCCCGAGATTAGCGCGTTCAAACAAACAAACAAACAAACAAACAAACAATCAAACAAACAAACAAACTCTTCAGCTTTATAATATTAGTATAGATCATAGAAATCTAAATAACAAGACACATAGAAGTGCTATAATGTCATAATTCGTATGAAAACCGCTGTCGCCAAAATCAACACATTTACAGGTAAATTATCTTGGAGAAATTTTTGCGTTTGTAGTAGTGTATGGTCAGCAAATAAAAAAAAAACAACATTTTATTTTTAGTTTTTATTATATATATATATATATATATATATATATATTTGGGATTTTAAATTAAACTATATGTGTTTCTCCTCTGAAAAAGATGAGACTTTATTTTAATATTTGCACATTTAACATACGTATAACTTTTACATTAACAATGTTACTAAAATGAAAAATTTACTAACCTGAAAAAGAAACGACATTTAAAGTTTAATTTACTAACTTTAGTACACAATTTAAACAGTTCCAAGATTCTCTTTTTAATTTTAATTCAAAACTCAAAAATCAAACATTTATTTATTCAATTAGACTTCTTCTAGAAGCACTTTTGAAACGTCATTAGGTACATATTTTTAACATTTACCACCGATTCGGAAAGCAGTATCTACGGAGAAGAACCGGCAAGAAACTCCATAGTTGCTCTTTTTAATCATGTCAGTTTTAATTTTACAAAACATATATATAACATCATATTATATTATAGTAATATGCCAAAGAACTGTCCTGTGGTTTTTACGCGACAACCCTCCATGGGTTTTTATCGTCCATATATTCCTTAATACTGTTATAGGCTCTCTGAACTAATTTTTTATATAAGTTTTAAATTTAGACCAAATCGACCAAAAACAAAACCAATCAGAATTCTAATTTTGAAATTGAAATTTAGAATGCGCTCTGATTAAGAAAAAGAATGCGCCGGCTTGTACACAATATGATAATATATATATACTCTATGCATGTCTCCCATAAACAATATAAAGTTACAACACTTACACACAAATTAAACCCTTCAACAAATATTATAACAATAATAACAAATAATAACAACAATCAACAAATACAAAATTTAACAATTAAACTACGTAATAATTATAATTTTTGAATTAAATGTGTGCTTTATGTTCTAACGGTACCAAACGACTGCACGTGGCACCTGCGGACAGCGTAAACTGGTTTATTCTGGTTTTGTGCGTGTTTCCACTTTCCACTATCAAGTGACGATTTATTTATTTGTTTTGTTTCGTAATTATTATGGTCAAATATTAACTATGAAACAAATTATTATGGACACGATATTTTATTGTTTCACGGTAGTCGCCTTGTCGTTTGCTCAAGTACGTGAAATTTAATGATATATTTTTTTTATAAAGTCAAAACCATTTTCTTTCAAATAAAAACTTGTTTTTATTGAAAACAAAAGTGTTGCTAGGAATAAGTATAAAATTAAATAGTAATGTTAGGATATCGAAACATTTTTGTATAGGCCAGAACGATATAGTGGAAACGCGCTCTAAGATCTGAGTAATATACACACCACTACATATGCAAAAATTTCTCCAAGCTAATTTACCTGTAAACCGATAGCTAAACAGTACACACAAGTAAACTATGCCTTTTATTGGACAGCTTGATTTTAGTGAAAACTAACTTAAATATTAAATTAAGCTTTTTAATATGTATCCTAACGCACGAATTTACGGTTTATTTTAGAATAACATCCCTAAGTATATGAGACGTTTTGTTTCTTTTTGCTCCAATAAGGTTGAAATTTGTGTAACGTGATAATAAGAATGCTCGACTGTGTCATTCATTGTTATTTCGATTACTATGGTGACACTCGTAATACTTGTAAATATTCTATAATTTTAAGGAAAAACGGCATTATTTCTAAAAAAAAATATTTACCGATGAAATATTATTCCTTTATTAGTATAATTACAACTTGTGGAAGAATTTCCGCAATGGGAAATGCTGAAACACACCATGTTTACACACATACGTCTCCAGAGCAACTGAACTGTGACGAACACACTGGTGGCACAGCTGGTGATGTGAAAGTCACCTGAGTGGCGACAAGGTCACGCGCGCTTACGACTTCTAGTGTCTTGTTATTTAGATTTCTATGGTATAGATAGATACACTAACACGTGGGTGAAATTATGGTATAAATTTTTTCTAATACTTGAATGTTGATTGTGGTACATATTTATTTTTCTAATTCTAAAATATTTAAAGTTATTCTCAGTTTTTGATTGAATTTTTTAAAACACCAACACGTGGGCGTGATCATGTTATTTATTTTTCAAGTTATTTAAGCTTAACCTCTGTCTTAATATGTATATATTATGTACTATGTGCGTCATTAATTTCTGACTGTTTCGAGATTTGGTGCAAAATAAAACAGTGTGTAAATAAAATTAAACAATTGAGTAAAAGTATAATTTCATAGATAACACGTTGAGAAGTTCCCTGTATAAATATATACATATCTTGTATAAATACATACATAATATGCCTATAGATCTTTACTCAATTGTTTTATTTTATTGATTTTTTACAAATTTTATTTACACACTATTTTATTTTGCACCAAATTTCGAAACAGTCAGAAATTAATGACGCACATATTATATATACGTTTTAATATAGAATATTTTATTTTATACTTTTTTTACTATAATTAATTAATTTTCTTTCATTTGTTCATTTAATTTTACAAATTTTATTTACACACTATTTTATTTTGCACCAAATTTCGTAACAGTCAGAAATTAATGACGCACATATTATATATACGTTTTAATATAGAATATTTTATTTTATGCTTTTTTTACTATAATTAATTAATTTTCTTTCATTTGTTCATTTAATTTTACAAATTTTATTTACACACTATTTTTTATTTTGCACCAAATCTCGAAACAGTCAGAAATTAATGACGCACAAATTATATATACGGTAGAACCCCGTTGAGTCGAACCCCGATAAGTCAAAAACCTCCAAATCTCGAAAAAATGTTTTGTTCCCTTCCCTTCAAACACCAAAACCTCCATTACTTGAAATCTCTACCCTCTGTTTGTCGAAATAATCACCGAGTCCCTCCAAGCCATTTTGGTAAATATTTTCACTCTATGACTCGAAAAATTAAATTTGAGCTCTGTATGTCGAACATAGCAACGTTTTATTGTACAACCTTTACAACTTAATCATTAGGAATTTATTACCTCTATTGTTCGAACAAAAATAAGTTACCGACTTTAAGAACGTGCCGACAATGTAAGTATACAATTGTTTCTTAGAAAACATAATATTACCTCTATTGTTCGAACAAAAATAAGTTACCGACTTAAAGAACTTGCCGACAATGTAAGTACACTATTGTTTCTTAGAAAACATTTAAGGAGTAAACGATAATAAATCTATGACTCACGTAAACACGTGTTTGTCGAGTCGAAATCCTTTATAAGTTGAAAACTCTATAACTCGAATTTTAGAACTACCGCAGGAGCCGAGCGAGCGAAGCGAGCGAGTTGCAGTAGCGGCCGGTGTAAATATAGCGAGGAGCGAAGCGACGAGCGTGTTAGATTAACATATTTCTGTAATATTGTATATAGTAAATTATTTTTTGAAAAATAAGGTCATAAAGAAGTTTCACTTCTTACATGTGTACTCTAGTACACGCACACTTTTTTTTATATAATTACGATAGATGTGAAGATTGTTCTTTCTGGCTAAAATTAATAATTTTAGGCTATTATCAATTATGTATTCTCTATTACTACCAGGTACGAACGCGATCCATCTTCCGAGCCGCCATTCGATGCGTTACCAAACGGTCCGTCAAGCGCATGGCGCGGGTTAGTGTGTGGACTGTTGCGCGTGCAACCGGCGAGGAGATACAACTACCTGGACACGCTTAGACACCCGGCGTTAGCGCATATTGCCTTGCACGCTGCTGCTATACGAGATCAGGTAATGTGTTCTCCATATGTTATTATTTAACTAACATTAGAAAGAAACAGCATAGAAGTTTATTGAGAAATTTTGTGTCTTTAGATATTCTGAATTCTGTCAATTAATTACGTTAATACACTATATTATTTGGATTAAATTGAATGTATAATTGTATAGACCTATTGTTTCAACTTTAGAATAAATTCGCTCATATTTCTAAAACTACCCACATTACAGAACAACATTATCATTAGATACAAAATTATTTTATAGGTTTATTTGTAAATCTATATTCAAATTGTCCATCACAATTACAATACACAAAAAAATCACAAAGTTTCATACAAATTAGAACATACCCATTTTCTTAACACATCCCTCTGGTAGGATATTGTACGCATAGAATACGAATAAAAATAATAAAAAATATATGTATCTTCAAACACCAGGCTCCACCATGGGTACCAAGCGTGCGCGGGCCAGAAGACGCGCGATACTTATCGTCTCCAGGACGAATCACAGCACCCGCGTCCACTGCGCCCTTCCGTACGCGTCCGCCCTTCGCGGGGCAGTTGCCGTTTGTTGGTGAGGACTTTTGAAATATATTTATTTATATGGTTGATATGGTTTCCACATTTACAAAGTACATATAGTACGTATAGTAGTCATTTTTCATATTCTTTGTTCATATTATACAAAGCCTCATGGACTCTTTCTTTTTATTACACTATAATACACACTTCAGCTAGCCGTATTGTTGTTATTGGTACGATAACGATGTTCCTTGCCGGTTCTTCTCCATAGATACTGCTTTCCGAATCGGTGGTAAATGTTAAAAATATGTTATGACGATTCGAAAGTGCTTCTAGAAGAAGTCTAATTGAATAAATAAATGTTTGATTTTGATATAATTCAGAAGTAAGAAAGTTTAGGCGAAGAAAGAATACGCTATTTGAAAAATGAATTCTTAACCAGTTACCAAAAAAGTTGTGTTAATTATATTCTCGAAACATAATTTAGTTTTATTTTCGCTTACGTAAAGTTCTTATCTAATAAAGTTGAAATTGTTCAGTGTTGTGACTGAAATTCGGTCGTTATTTTTAAACCTTGCATATTATGTTTTTTCAGAATAAAAAAAAGTTGTAATTTTAATTTTTTGATTCAGTTCTGTTTTATGATTTGGACCAAATTACAATTAATAAAAATTAGTCACTTAAAAGTATTTTAAAGATAACGAATAATTTTCGTTCGTATTTTATCAAATCTTCTAAATTTGGGTGACTCAACATATACATATATATTCAAAGGTTGGGAAAAACGTGTTTTGTGCAATTTAGTAATTATTAACACTTTATGCAAATTATGGCAGGTACTTCATTTATGCACAAAAAATGAACCATTAAGTTTAATTTGTGGAATTGGTGATTAACTTTGTGGCAATAAAATATTTATACATATGTCGTGGCCATATCGTAGATTTGCTCATTTCATGATATGATCGATCATTTCACGAAATGGCCGCATTTCATGAAATGGCCAACATAGTTTGATCAGATCGTTAAATCGTCAACGTTTCACGATTTGGTCATCCACATTTGGCCAGATCGTATAAAATATAAAGAGTCCATAAAATATTAAAAAAATACAGAATATTCTAAAAACTTGTTTAATGTCATTTAAGTTAGTGCCGCGGCAGCGGCCGGCGAATGCCAGAAGCGAATGGTTTTTGCAATAGAAAACAGGTTAGGTTAGGTTAGACTATGATAAACAACGCACGAGCCGAGCGAGCAAAGCGAGCGTGCCGCGGCAGCGGCCGGCGAGTGCCAGAAGCGGATCCCTTTTTAAAAAAACAATATTAATAACATATATAAATATATATCCTAAAAGAAAAAATGCGTCTTAAATTATTTTATTTAAGACGCATTTTTTCTTCAATACATATAAGATATCCACATTTTCCATAGTACTCGAACCTCTTCGTCGTAAATTCATTTCTATGACTTTCTTCATATTGTTATTAAACGAATTATGAAGTTTTTAACTGCGAATAATTAAATTTTCGCCAGCGGCCGCCATCTTATCACATAACACAGAGCTTGCAGCGCCTCTACCAATGATTAATGTAACTATTTTACGATATGATCAAATAATTTTGATCATTTCATGAAAAAACCGCGCGTTTAGTTGGCCATATCGTGAAACGATTTCTTATCATTGATCTGCTCAAACCACATCATGATGTGGCCAAACTAAATTGGCCATTTCACGAAATGCGACCATTTCGTGAAATGGCCAATCATTTCATGAAATGAGCAAATGTACGATATGGCCACGACACATACATGCAAATATAAAATCAAATAATTGTATTCGTGTTTATATTTTTCATACCCACTGACAATATAATAAAATAAGTAAAGGTTATAATTATCAGGATTCTTTTTCAAAGATCTCTTTAATTTTGAAAAATGTTGAAAAAAAAAATAAAACATGTTTTTTTTATATATTAACAAACTTTGTGTATTGCTTCCATTAGGAACCGAATTCTAGATTAGTTCTAGTTGACTATAATATGATAGAGTACATATTTTAGGATTGCAATATTAAAATACTAATATCAGGTAGAATAAAAAATGTATATTGTCCATTGTTAATGATGAATGTGCAACGCATTGTTGTATAGATCAATAGAGTTTACACTTCATTTGTATTTAACAATTATTGTCATACATTTGTATAGTCTGATTGTTTTCAATATTTATCTAATACATATTTAAAATATGTACTGCTATGTCGTACATTAGTAGCCAGGTTTTGTGACGTTTAAGTTATTTTTAATTATAAAAGATAGCATGTTAATGTAAAATGTTGTAGTGATATTAAAATGTATTTAAAATTTGATCAATAGGATATTCATTTGTGGCACCAGAGGAAAGCGAGGAAACAATTAGTAGTTTCACAACTTCCCACGATTGTACTGCAATTGATTTGGCCACTTTTAAGTAAGTATAAAAAAAAATTAAGTAATGTAAGACGCAATAAGTCTTTTTTATTTCATTTCTTTTGTAAATTATACATTTTAAACCAAATTTTTCCAAGTGTCGTTGTAATTTAGTGGATCTGATTAGCAGCTCCACACATTTATCATTTTTAATCCTCTGAAAAACAAGAAGAACATTAGCACTGCATTAATTTTTTTCTGTAAAAAATCATTTTTATTATATCATTAATAACTCAAAAATTTATCAACGGCGGATTCGAATTATTCGTCTTTTATCGGATTTGTTTCGGTTAACATCAGGAAAAGTAAAAACTTAAAAAAGTCGAAAAATTATTTTACAAAAAACAGTGGGTGGATCCCGAGCGAGTTTTAATAATACGTAGAAACTATAAATCAAACTATTTTTCAATCAGATCAGCGGAAAAACTAGCAACCATCCGCGCCAAGGAAATCGCCTCGCTACAAAGTAAGCTAGCGGCAGCGGAGTGCGAGGCGAGTGCGGCGGCGGAGCGCGCGCGGCGCGAGGCCGAGGACGAGGCGGAGCGGCAGCGGGCGCGCCTGCAGGCCGACATCACCGCGCTGGCGCTGCAGAACAAGTGAGTGGGGGGAGAAAATATAAAATACTAGCTTTCCGCCCGCGGCTTCGCCCGCGTTTTCAAAGAAAAACCTGCATAGTTCCCGTTCCCGTGGGATTTCCGGGATAAAACCTATTCTATGTGTTAATCCAAGTTACTTTCTATATGTGTGCTAAATTTAATTGTAATCGATTCAGTAGTATTTGCGTGAAAGAATGAACAAACATACGCACACATCCATCCTCACAAACTTTCGCATTTATAATATTAGTAGTTGGAGCGTGGGTGCCGAGTACACGTGTCAGAAGTGAAACTTCTTTGGCAACATTCGAAGATACAAAAATCGTCGCCTTACTGCATAACGTGACGGTATTGCCAAGACGTGACCTTGAAATTTTACTCTCAACGAAAATTTACTATCAATATTACCCCTTAAAATGCTAGTAACTTAAATCGATCATAATGACCAAACTACGCTTAGTGGGATAGACTATGGGCTATAAAATCCCGAATCCTAAACATTGAACAAACTTTACTAACTATCCTCCTCCTCCTCCTTATTTGTTAACCAGACGTCTGGAGCGTCAACTTGAAGTTGAAAAAGAAGAGCGAATGGCGCTAGAAAGGAGCAATCAAGAACTAAGCTCTGGCATCAAAGAGCGCAGCAATGCTGAGATCCGCGCTGTAAAGGCGCAAGCATCAGAACTGCAGACTGAGAGAGATCTACTAAGAGAAGACATGGCTCGACTAGAAACAAGGGTGCGGGAACTACAAGTGGAATGCACCAATGCTTTGGCGGCTGCGGAAACTGCAAGGTCGCAGCATAAACACTATAAAGTGAGTTGAAATTTTTTTTATATGTTTTGGATTCATTAATTTACATATTTTGATTTTGTAAGTCATTGTATAATCATCCAATCATATTACAAAGTACGATAAAGTCTATGCCTGTGAAAATATCGTATAAGACATTGCGACGGTAAAGAATGTGAACGACCCGGGGGTCATTATCCCGCCTTACGACGGAACTTATAAAATTTTTCATTTAGGTTATAAAATTTTTTGTTTGTATTAATTTATGTTGTCATAATAAAACAAGCGAATTTATTTGATTCTTCCATAACTGAACTAATAAAACACCATCCTCAGGACATTGTACAAAACGTTCAAGATTTACGTCATAGGTGGCTAACAGAAATTAATGTCCGACCTATAGTGAGTTTTTTTTTGTGAATTGAATTACTTTTATGTAATTAGAATTATTATCATTTATTTAAGTTTATAGTTTTTAGCAGTAATTAATGGTATTTTTATAATTATATCAAATCTTTAATTAAAGTAGTTTTTGTAGTATTGTAGATTTTTGTAAATTTGAAAATTCTATGTAAATTGTAAGTTGTAGGTTTGGTTTTAGTAGTTAGTACTCATATTTATTATTTATAACGTCATTATATTATGTTATGACTGGTAAACAGGTATTCATTTCATTTTTTTTTCTAAATTCGATTTGCTTCCAAATCCTCTATTTTTATTATAAACAAAACGTATTGCAGTATTGTGATACAACTTTTATAGTCGGAATGTTTTTCACAATTGTACATTTAGATGTACACGTACATTAATATCCATACAATAACAGGACACACTAGCCAAAGAGCGAGCACTCCGTCGCCAAACGCTTAGTGGAAGCGAGTCAGAAGTCGCCCGAGCGGCGGCCGCTGAAGCAAGCGCGGCGCGGGAACTACGCGCACGAACTGCTGCTGAAGAGCGACTTGCTGTGGCCAATGGGGATGTAGACGCACTGCGGGTGGAGCTGGATCGTGCAAGGGACAATTTGGTGGCTGTGCAGGTGACTATATTGTGTTATACTAGCCATAAAGCACGCACTGCGCCGCTAAACCCTCAGTAGGAGTAAATAGGTGGTCCGCGTGGCGGCTGCAGTAAGATGGTAGCTGTGTAGGTAAGAGTATATTGTGTTATACTAGGCCATAGCGCACGTAGTCCGTTGCCAAACGCTCAGTTGAAGCGAATCAGATGTTTCTTGGTGAGCCACGCGCACGCACTGCGGTCGAATAGTGTCAAAGTTGACGTGCACGCGCGTTCACACACGTGGCTGGGTACGTTCCAGTTGTTTATCATACTGGTTTTGCTATGTCAAAGCGAAATGTTCGGGATTATTTTGTATTAGTTGAATCTTATGCTAGCCTGATAAGAATATTCGAAATAAAGCCTTTTTTAAATCTATTTTATAGGACTCAGCACGCGAAAAGGATCGTTTGGTTGCATCAACTAATCAGCGGCTGCATGATGTACAAACACAACTCGCACAGGAGAAGATGAAGAATTCATCACTGCAAGCACAAGTTCAGGTACATAGTAAAATATTACATAAACTTTTCTTATGCAAGTAAAAGCCATTTTTATAGTGTAATAATTTCAACTAATTAAATCTATAATTTTTAATGCATTCGTATATTTTTAAAAAGAGTGAATGAACTCTGAATGAAGTTATTTTAACTGCTAAAAAAAGTTTAACCAATTATAAAAAAAAAATTGATTACTTTGATTTTTACCTGTATTTTTTGTTTACATAAATAACTTTGTTAATACTTATTGAGTTTATTAGGACCTTTTCATATAATTCTTGACGTAGGAACTGGAGCGCGGCTTAGCTGCAGCGGCTCAGCGCGAAGCAGCGCTTGAAGAGCAAAGTAATCGAACTGAAATGAGATTACAGCAGCGGCTTGAAGCGGCTGAAGCGCGGGCGGCGTGCGCGCTGCAAGACGACGCTAGGCACAAGGAGAAGGTATATTAGCGAAATACTATTTATTAAATTTGGTGGTATTTTTGAAGATGTTTTTTCTATTTTGGGAAAGGAATTAAAATAATGGTAAATTTTAATGATTTTTACATATAAAATAAAAGGGATTTTTTTTTGTTTCTTTTTAAAACGACTTAGCACTGTGGGTATTCTTTGTTCTTCTAATTCATCCTTTTGAAAGACAACAACATCAAAACCACGCTCGATATTTTAATAAAAAGCAAAAATGATTTTTAATTAGTTAAATATTTAATTAAATTTTTAAATTTGGCACACGTCTTTCTAAGTGGCGTTACAAAATGAGTATGGTAGAAATTGATAACGCATTCTCGATGCAACTTAAGATGTCAGTGAGATACTCAAGATAATAAATATATGATAGATAACATTTTTTTGGCTAGATATTAAGATAATACCAGTTCGTTCTTGAAACTCTGATGATATTTTTATACTGTTTTCTTGAAAGTTTATTCAATATTATTGTTTTTACTGATAATGTGAAAAATATAAATCAATAAAAATGTATTTTTTTAGTGATCATGTTATCGTGTATGTTTTAATATTGCAAAATGTTACAATATCAGATGTTTACAGCATCAGTAAGTCATTAATTTATTTTTAGAAACAAAATTATTTAAAATCAAAAATCTAAGAAAAAACTAAATAGTTTCTTAAAAACTAATCAATGTAACTGTTGATTTGTTGTTGTTCAACTTCTTCTTAATAACAATTTTTGTATTTGTGTAAATAGTATACAAATGCCCCTTCTCATAATTATATTCTTTGTGAAACTTCACCTTTACGGGAACCTTAACAAAATAATTTTAGAGAAAAAAATTAAGTTGGCTTTATTAATTTATTCCAATTATTTTTCTAAATAAATTATTATTATATGCATGTATTAATTATAATATGCATTTTATATGTCAAGGATTGTGTTTTTTTGTCTATTTCCCTAACTTAAACATTCGTAAATTAAATCACTAATCTTAAATGGATTTTAATATTCCACAGGTCACCACACTAGAACAACTGGTTCGTCAATTGGAACGCGAAGTGAGTGCTATGGAGAATCGTGCATGCGTCAGATGCATAGCGCACGACGCAGCAACTGCTAACGCCAACAAAGTCAACAGCAACAACATCAGCAGCAACAACATCAGCAGCAACAATATCAACAGCAACAAAGTCAACGACAACAACAACGTTGCGACAAATACCTCGGATTCGGATATTCGGTTGGATTCAAGGAGCGATACGGAGAGTGTTGCGGATGCTCATGTCAATGTGCAAGTTACGGTGTTGAAGGAGCAATTGGAACGGGCTGAAGCTCAGTTGCAGGTAAATATTTATTTTTAATTATAACATGACTTGGAGTTTACATTTATAGGTGTAAAATGTTGTTTGAAAGGGGTGTAGATGACTATTGTTGTCATAAAAGAAATATTTTTCTAAGTTCTATTATATGTCCTTAGTTTCAAGAAGACTATGTACGAAATGTTGATTTAATTTGACAATTTTTGGTATTATAAAACCAAGATAAGTTTTTTTAAGTTTTCCAGTTCTTTCGTTCCAGTTCCCAGACATATGAAGGGAAAAGTGGAAATAACCGTTTTTCCTTAGATATATTTATTTATAATAAAATCCTATTGTTCAGGCGCGTGCCGATGAATTAGCTGCTCTGCGTCAAGAAGCAAGAAGTGCGAATCTCGCCAGGTGGCGAAAAGTAAGTTTTCTTTTTGTAATTTTAATACTATGTAATATTTATATTTTTCCTGAATAAGGTATAAATTTTTTAATATCAAATAAGTTATATTTCTTCAATATGTTAATTAAGTTCGTAAAAAATAATGTATTTTTTTATAGGAAAAAGAATTTAACGACCTGTCATTAGACGCTAAGGTCACAGCGCGGGATCTTAAACGTGCTGAGGAGAGAATATCGACCTTATCAGAAGGACGTAAGGTCGCTGAGGAAAAGGCGTCGAAACTTGAGAAAGAAATAGCCACATTGAAGCCTCAGTACGAACAAACGAAGAAGGAAATGGAGAGGTACCAGGAGCAGTTGAACAAATTGCAGAAAAATTATGATGTGCTGCAAGCTGAAGTAGACAGGTATTGTATTTAATTTTTTTATTATTTTCTATTCAGGAACTTTCAATATAATAAATGAATGCAATGATGATAGAAAATTAAACTGTTGCACATTTTTATTTTAAAGACGAAAAGGAAGCTCAATTAAATCTTCAAATGAAGTTAATATTCTATTAAGAAGACATTGTATTACATATTTTATAATATCAATAAAATTCAATTCCGACTTTTTTAATTATTTATTGACTGTCTGTTAAGGTGGTTAACAGAAAGGGGCTCTTTTTCCGATATTCTCCTGGTAAAATAAATACTACGGTCATAATATATCCTTTTACTTTCCCGATAAATTCATATAGTGAAATAAATACTGTCTGAATACCCCATTCTTCAAACGTTTTCAATTAATTAATACATATATTTAGATCTCGCAACGACATACGCAAGCTTCGCAGCGAGGTCCAATACAGTGAAAAGCGCAGAATGCACGCGGAGGAACAAGAGGAGTTGTCGTCGCGGGAACGGGCGCAGTTGCGGGACGAACTGTCGCCGCTTAGAGCGCAGAATAATGAACTGCTGATGGTCAGTTATAGATATATTTAAAAACAATATCTCTTTAATATGTATAAATAAGATCTCTAAAAAATCAGAAAGAAATTCACATACATATATCACACAGGGAATAAGATTTTTCTATTTTTAAAACAAAAATAATGATTTGTTGGCTCATAAATTGTGTTGAAAATGTTATATATTTTTTTCATTTTCTGGACATGTTTCAAACTGGATGCATGAATATAGGTATCAATTTGCCCAAAAACTTACCACGTATTCCTACAGATGAATATGAATGAACCAAATATATCTGTTAGCTCTCATTTCGTAATCTCTTAATACCGTAGCAATACCATCGTTTGATTTTCCTTTACCTTACTCATGACATAATAATGGCAATGTTTATTTATTATGATGCTGAGATTTTAGTCCATTGTCACTTGTTTATAATAATAATTATTGTTTTTACTTATGTATCGATAACTATAAACAAAATTCAAACCAAACAAACATTACCTACAGTAATGAATTCATCCCCAGTTAATTTCAATATTGACACGTTATGGGCTACAGTTTTTCCGCTTTAAATATGGGAGATGGTTAATTTTAATAAAGTAAATATGGAGAGTACATACAATAGTTTTGTGAAGCCGGCTGTATGGCCGAAACCGAGTAGTTTGAGGATAAGAGGTCGGTGGGCGCAACGTATGAGAGTCGCGTTGGTTGGGGATTTGATGGAGGGACGGTGTCGAGCGGTTGATGCTGCTTTGGCTGCATTACACGCACATTTAACTACTGTGAGTGAATTGAGCCCTGGGAAGTAAAGGAAGATATTTTTACGTGTATTTTATTATTTTATAAAATATATTGTTGTGATAACATACATTGTGAAGAATATAGATGTAACAATCACAACTAAATTAATTATTGTACCTCATGATTTATAACTCATATGAAGTATCTTAAGTATGTTTTGCTTTGTTGGCAGAATAACAAAGCATTGCAAGAGGCCTGCGGCTTATTGGAGGAACAGCTGACTGATCTAGAGAAACTAGCAGACATTCATGAAATGAAAAACAAAGAGCTCGAGGTAAAGTACAACAAAGATTTCCGCCGCGTCTGTCTGTCTGCCTATCTGTTCGCGATAAACTATAAATTCATAACACTGATTTTCATTATATTTTTACTAATGGATAGCGGGGTTCTCGAGGTTTTAGTAAATAAATACTTGTTAAGTTTTCGTTAAGGCGGGCGGGTTAGAAAGCTAGTTATAATTTACACGAGTTCAATAGAAACTCATTTACAACATAATGTATGTTTGTATCTTTTTAACTAACAAAAGAACTGTAGGTGTTATTTCAAACCTTGGCTGGCAGCCATAAGGAACTATTGTTGCACATGTTTTACGGGTCGGAGGACTATCGGCTGTTGTGCGCACACCATGTGCTTAGTATGGTTTTTAGGGTGGGCTAGGCACCAGGACATGATAAGGTGCCCTGCTTTATTCTTAGATAGAATTATTATCGATGACGACGACGATGATGATTAGTATAATTATTGTATTCTGTACCAATATATTTTATATTGTATGTATTTTATATTTTGTATCGTATTCTGTACCTGTTACACATAAAAAATGTGTATTTATTACATGTTTTTCTTAAAATAATTTTTTTTTTAAATAAATAATTCAAAACAAAACATTTTTTTTCTCTTGACTCCTGGGATAGATTTTGATGCGCTTTGGTTTACATGTTAGTATTGGCCTGAGGAACAAAATGTACCATGTCTTCATTCTGGGCAGCACTTGGTCCACCTCCCATACAAAAACTGTCAATGTCCTTTAACTTTATTTTTAATAAAATCTCTCATGTGTGTGTAGGGTGAGGTGCAGCGCATGCGCAGCGAGCTAGACACGTGCCGCGGGCGCGCGGCGGAAGCGGAGCGGGTGAGCGCCGAGCGGGCGGCGAGCGCAGCGCGCGCCGCGCAGCGGGAGGACGGTGCGCGAGAGCGGCTGGCTGATGCGCTTGCGCAGCTTGATTGCTTGAAGGTGAGTCGAGAAGGATATAGATGTTTTTGATACTGTGATTTATTGTTGGTAGTATTTGTAATGTAAATTTATAAAGAATAGAATAAATTCGATCACGAGGCGGGACTCGAACCCGCATCCTTTCACGCCAATCCGGGGCGGACGCTTGACCAACTCAGCCACCCGTGACCCGCCAGCGATCGAATTTATTCTATTCCATCAATTTTATGTGTCTAAGGGACACACCGCGCGTGTGTACCGAGATGGCGCGCGGTGTGTCCCTTAAAACCAAAAATATCAAATTCAGTATTTGTAATGTTGATTAAATAATATATGGTGCATCAGGGTAAATCAAGTATTGTTAACACATATCATAAATATGTTTTGTGATACATACACATATCATAAATATGTTTTGTTATACTATTTGGGAATGTAGATAAAATAATATTTCGTGTATTGGGTTAAATCATATTAAGTGAAATTAACATGTAACTACTGATTTATTAAATAAATATGAATGCTTTTATTAACACATCTGTGTATTTTCTATTTATACGATTCTCTGAAGTAAATCTCTGTAAATTTTCAAACTAGTCCGCAGTTCTTCTGATCCAATATATCTACTTACACGAAGGACATGAAGTTCTCGTCAAATAAGACCACTATTTTTAGAATCTTATAATATAACCACCTTTGAATATAAATTAATTAATTACTTTTATATTTAATATCGCCAGGATCGTTTGGAGAATCGCGAGGCTCTCGTATCAGAGCTAGAAGGGCGCGTGGCGAACTTAGAAAGCGAGACTGCGGCTCAAAGCGCAGCACTCGCTTCAGCGGCGCGACGACTTCGCGATTTGCAAGAAGAGTGTGCGGCGTTGCGTACGCGTGCGTTGCATGATCATTCGCTTGCGTTGCGCTTGCAAGCCAGCCTAGCTGACCAACAGGTAAATTTGCTTGCTCTACTCTAGCCAAACAGACGAAATTAAAATAGCCACATGTCTGCATGATTATCACAATAAAAGGAAATATGTAAAAGAAATAAAACTTGAACGTGCCTGTACCCGCATGTATTTCTGCAGAGGGAATATAATGTTCTGATGATGATGTGTGAAAACTAAATTACGTGCATGTAAATATATCAAATAAGAAATGCAAAGGACACTGAAAACGTTTCTTTATTCACATGTTACGTATTGTTGTAATAAATATTTCGATTATTAAAGTATACAGCATGAAATGTGGAATATACTATTTCTATAAAAAAAAAAAAACTTATGGATACATAATAATTCTAAAACAACACAGGAAGAAGTGTGTGCATCTCGTGAAGCACACGAAGCGGCGGCGGCGTGGTGGCGCACGCGGGAGACCAAAGCTGATGCTACTATACGGCAACAGGCCAAACTAATCGATTTCCTGCAGGTATACTATTTGACAGTCTAGATTCTATACCATTTATGTAATAATAAGTACCACAAAACAGTAATCGAGTAAGGTTTTCATATTATTATTTGTTTCATACCCTTATTGAAGGTTTTAACACAATCTCACAGAAGTATCATTTTTGTTATGGTGACGATACTTTTTTGGATAGTGATATATTTTATAAAACTAAGGAAATGGTTTAAAATCCTTTTTTTTTTGTTCGTAGGCAAAAGTGGAAGAGGCTGGTCGAAAGAAATGTTCCTTGAGTAACAAGTTGTTTGGAAGGTCGGGTCGGCGGACAGCGGCATCGCCACCGCTTCTACGAGTTAACAGGTTAAAATTTATTAATGTTATAAACGAAAAAATCTTAAAGTCAGTAAATTTACATTGAAGAATAATTTTCCTGTGATATGACTTTATTACCTATTTTTGTTTTTCAGTTGAGTCAATTCATAAATACCTTTTTTAAAGTAAATCATTGTCATGTAAAAATTAACATATGTTACACTTTCAGGGAATTACGCGAAGAAGTAGAAAGGTTGCGCGCTAAACTGTCTTCTGCTAATTTATCTAATCATAAGTAAGTTGTGAAGGCAAATTAATTGATATTATAATATTTAAATTAATTACTTTACATTATTGTAAAGAGAGAAATTTAATTAACATTATGTATTTTCAGTATTCCACCAACACCAAAGCGAGAAAGGTCTGGAAGCAAAGTGAAGAAACTGTCTAATGGGTATAGTAATCTGTATTTTGTTAATGAATAATCGTCCACCGATGCTTTAAATGTGTTTAAGTTCAAATATACTTTTTTTCTTAATTAATATAATCTTTCCAAAATGTGCTAAACCCTAATGGGTATTATTTCTACTGTTTCAGTCCCTTAAACTTCGAATTAAGCGATAATGTGCCAGAGAAGGATTCTTTATTAGTTATATGGTAAGTAAAACCATCAAAAGATGGACGTATCAAACTATTACAAAATATTATGCGTTTCAGTTCACATCTTTTTCAACGTTGCAAATACATATATAAATGTTACGTATTATAAATAAAACCTCAAATTACAATCACTTTTTAACGGATTTCAAAAAGGTTCTCAACATTATCGGCATTTGTTCGATTATAAGTTATAAAAGTTGTATGAAAAACTTTTTAATGTTTTCTATAAATATTCATTTGATATTTCAGGGCCGATGGCACACGAGAGCGTATGATAGCAAAGTACAGTGACGGTGCGCTAGTGTTGAGTAACGAGCAGCGCGAACTGCGGGCACATCTACACGCTCAAGACGCTACCGACTTGCCACATAATGAAGCCAACCGGGCGTTTATGGTGAGATATTATTTACTTTTAGTTGTGAATAGTTTTGGTTTAAATTTGTTGTAATTGATAAAAAATGTAGCAAGTGTAAAAATATTGACAAAAAATTTTGTACTTTTTTTTTTGTTAAGTGACGACTGTCATTCCTTCCTTATTTAACATAAAAATACCAGAGTGAGACAACTTTTATAACTAGATAGAGTATGTAGTACGATTTAAGTTTCATGTTATGTACTGTATTAAATAGCTTTAGTTGTGTGATTCGCTCTAGCAAGATATTTTTTCTATAATAACGTAAATGTAGCCCTTATTGTTTGAAGTGATAATAATTTCTTAAAAAACTATATTCCCTCAGGTAAAACTAGAACAATCAGCGCTTGGCACTCAAACAGCGACTGTAGTATGTTCAAGCATTCCCGACCGCAGCGAGTGGCTTTCGCGTCTCGCGTCACACGCAACACGAGTAACTGGATATGTGCCTGAAACATTATTGTCGAGGGAAAAGCCGGCTGATGCCGCGTTGTATGTCGCGCCCAATGCTGTTGCTATCGGTAAGTTCATTAGATAGATACGTTATTCATAAAAAAGAACGTGAATTATATATCTAATACAGTGAAGAATAAAACAACACCGGCAGTGACACAAAAGTAAAACATCTCATAGCCATGAGATTTCCATTATGATTAGTTTGATTAGTTCACTCCAAAATGTATAAATTCCGATAGATAGCGCTATATTAAAAGACAAGATAACGAAATATATTAATTTTTAGATTATAGATGATGATAGATGTTATTATTTTGATTTAAACGAATGCTTTATTCAGTCTGCACAGGGACTTCTTCTTATGGAATAAACAATATCATTATTGTACAGGTTACCCTGACGGGTTGTACTCGCTCCGCGGTTCAGTATCCATAGAGTGGGAAGGCTGTCCGTCCCCCGCACTCGCGCCAGTAGCGCTACTGTCCTGCTGCGCTGGCCGAGCACTGCTACTGGCTGATGGAAGGCTGGCACACACTGGCCTGTTAGCGCTCGGCTCGGCGCTCAGGAGGGCGAATAGTCTGAAACCAGCCTTACCTGTGCGCACGCTGCGCTTGAGTGACAATACGAAGCCATATTTGATTAAGGTATGTGCCTTAAAATACTCATTTTCGAATTGGTGATAATCAAGTTTTTACAGTAGATTTTAGTTCCTTTCAACAACTGCTGTAGTACCAATTAAAAAAATAACTATTTGATATCAATTTGCTGTGGATAGTATTCTGTTATTAGTTTTTAATTGTGTGCAATTTAATGTAATTTTTTAAAATATTTTTACAGGCAATCTCAAGCGACGCGAGCAACACGCACGGCATCTGCGTGGCCATAGCGTGCGGTCGCAAAGTGTACCTGTTGAAATTCGACGCGGCTGACGCTGAGTTCAAAGCTATTCGCTCTCTGACCGTCGACCGACCCCCTACTTCCCTCCTCCTAACACCCAAAGCCGTTTACATCGCGGGAGAGAAACCTCTCAAAGTCAATTTACCCTCAGGAGCCCTAGAAACATACGGTATGGAGGAGCCAATCGTTGCTGCAGCTGCTAAAAAGCATTCACCCCCTAAAGCAATAGTTCTTATAAAAGAAAAACCACTCGAAATTCTCCTCTGTTACGCTGAATGTGGTGTCTTTGTTGACGAAAATGGCAAACGGTCCAGAAGTGAAGATCCCAAATGGAGTTCAGCAGTGCACAGTTGGGAATATATCAGTCCGTTCCTATATGCGGTGGGCGAAGATAGAGTTACCATTATTTATCTCAGTGAAGATGCATACCGAGCCCCGCCCTGCACGTGCGACACGACATCACTCGCATCCACAGGCTCTGAATGTTATTCTGCCCCAGAAATATTCAATTATAAAGTTGACGAACCATATCTCTTAGGCAGAGCCCCGGGTGGAATTATAATCCGATCGAAAACAGACTCCGGCTATGGAGTTTCTATCGTCGAAGGCATGGCGGCGTTTAAAAGTATTGGGGCGTCTCTAGAATCTTTAGCGACGTTCTCTAAAGGGTCCTCGACGGATCTAACCCAGTCACTAACAGATCTGTCGCCACAAGACGATTCTCACGAAAGCGTAGAAGTTACCACGGGGTTCTTAGCCGATATCAGGAACAGAGCGAAACAATTGCGCACCAAACAGAGAAAAGAAATGCAAACTATACAGTCTTCCGATGATATAATTAAGGAGATATTGACGACGGAAGTTGGGTTGAGACGGCCGTCGACCGGCAGGCGCTCGCCGGTTATATCAGAGTTTGATTCAGATTCTGAAACTGACAGCGAAGAAGGTACTGGTTCAACCAAAAATACACAAGATGTATGCGCAGAAATATTTACAAGACAGGTTCGATTTCAATAATAATTAGTGTTTTTTTATTTTATTTGATATTTTTAAACCGGAAGGAAGTTGGCGCGGAAAGTTTTTTTTTTTTAATTATTAATATCTTAAAAAATTGCTCCTTAAATGCTCCATCAGAATCTGTAATTGCTCCACTTCTATAATTATTAGTTTATTTATAATTAATTTTTAAAAAAATCCAAATACTGAAAACTTGATTTCCCTATAGAATGAAAAATATTCACTTTTCATAAAAAAATTTTTTACAAAAAAATTGCTCCCGATTTGCTCTATCAATTACAAAAAAAAATTATTTAATTTTGATAATTTTTACAATAATTAACTGAAAAACTATGTTTGCATAGTTAACTACCTACTGCGCTGTGACGTCATCAATTGTCGTTGCGATGCATAAGGGCCATATTTACATGTATCAGCACTGCAGCGATATCTATAGACCTTAATGTTTATGTTTTCTTATTTATATTATTTACTAGATTTCCGCCCGCAGCTTCGCCCGCGTTTTCAAAGGAAAACCCGCATAGTTCCCGCTAACGCAAACGATAGCAACTTGACACCGAAACATGAAACAAGCGACTGAAACACAAATTGATAAATTACTTGAAGTTTTAATAATACGAATAAACGTAGGTAATATGCGAGTTTAGGGATGGGTAGGGAAATGTTTATAAACATACCTATAATAAGAATGATTTTAAATACATAATAATATCTGTTCCTTTCAACATTTGCTAGATGAAACTAAATAATTAAAATATGTCGCATGGATATAGAGTATAAATAGCAACATAAGGTAAATTTTAAATAATAATATTATTCCCAGCATTAAATGATAAAACTTATTAATGTCATTTCATGGTACTTTTATATTAAATTGTAATATGATTGTGTTTTATTTAATTATTTATTTTTATATTAGAAAGATAAGTAAAATAGAATATTAAATAAACAACGGAACCGTATTTTTAAAAGGCTAATAATATCTATGCGACATAATATTTTAATTATTTAGTTTCATCTAGCAAATGTTGAAAGGAACAGATATTATTATGTATGTATTTAAAATCATTCTTATTATAGGTATGTTTATAAACATTTCCCTACCCATCCCTAAACTCGCATATCACGTTTATTCGTAATATTAAAACTTCAAGTAATTTTTTTTAATTACTTTGACTGACCGGTTGGCGTTGGTAGTGGCCCTGCCTTCCAAGCCAGAGGTTGTGGGTTCGATTCCCACCCGGGGCAAATATTTGTGTGATGAACATAGATGTTTGCTCTGTGTCTGGGTGTTAATTATCTAAATAAGTATTTATTTAAAATTATATATGTATGTTTATCAGCCATCTGGTTTCCATAACACAAGCGAAAGCTAAGTATGGGATCAGATTGTGCCGTGTGTGAAAACTGTCCTGAAATATTTATATTTAATTAATTTGTGTTTCAGTCGCTTGTTTCATGTTTCGGTGTCAAGTTGCTATCGTTTGCGTTAGCGGGAACTATGCGGGTTTTCCTTTGAAAACGCGGCCGAAGCCGCGGGCGGAAATCTAGTAAATAATATAAATAAGAAAACATAAACATATATGTCTATAGGTCTATAGATATCGCTGCAGTGCTGATACATGTAAATATGGCCTTTATGCATCACAACGACAATTGATGACGTCACAGCGCAGTAGGTAGTTAACTATGCAAACATAGTTTTTCAGTTAATTATTGTAAAAATTATCAAAATTAAATAATTTTTTTTTGTAATTGATAGAGCAAATCGGGAGCAATTTTTTTGTAAAAAAATTTTTTATGAAAAGTGAATATTTTTCATTCTATAGGGAAATCAAGTTTTCAGTATTTGGATTTTTTTAAAAATTAATTGTAAATAAACTAATAATTATAGAAGTGGAGCAATTACAGTTTCTGATGGAGCATTTAAGGAGCAATTTTTTGAGATATTAATAATTAAAAAAAAAAACTTTCCGCGCTAACTTCCTTCCGGTTATTTTTAATGCCACTAAACATAATAATGTTCCAGTTATTGTAACTCCAAACACGGATTATCCGAAGATATCAAACTATATTTAATGTGTTATAATTTGGATAGTTTTGGACTGAAGGAAAACCTGCTGTTTGTATGTATTTCGATACCTCCTACTTTTTTAGTCATTAATAATAATGTTTTAATAATTACGATATTTATTTAGCTTTAACATAATATAGACGTAAGTTGTAAGATTAATTACAATTATGTATGTACTTAATAATAATTTTGTAAACGACGTCTCGATTTTAGGTTTTGGATAAACTTTATTCATAAGTCATGTTTTAGTTTTGACTTAATTTTAATTTATTGATTTTAATTAATATTAATACTTGCCTTTCGAAATTCTCGAATATATTGATATTTTTCTAACTATTGTATTATTGAGTACTGTGATTTGATGAAAATATTATCTAATGTGCTTAGATAAGTCTTCGTTGGTATGTAAGTACGCAAGTGTCGTCTATTATTTGTATTATTATTATAACAATAAAAGAGTAATTTTTTAAAAACAATGGTTTCATTTCTCATTAATCCATAGAACATCTAACATACCTTACAAGTTACAACAACGCCCTTATACAATACATTTACGCTATACTTTTTCATTCAGGAGTAATACATACAATTAAAATAGAAAAAAGGTATAAAGGTCAGACTAACACCTATTTTGGTGTACTATTATTTAGCGTTTCCTTCTAAATTGGTATATAGAAAAGAATAATTTATATTGCAACATGAGCAAGCCTTTTCTATTCCTAGGTGAGGCGCTTGTAACACCCTGGCTCTTGTGTCTTAGGTTTAGTGTCTTTAGGTTTTGGTAAAAAAAAAAACAAAATTATCTAGCAACTAACTACAATAATTAATATCCATACGAGAAATTCATACTCGAAAGTCGTTAGTCCACACAAAATAATGCGATAAAAACAAAAAGCTCGCGCACGATTAACAGTACGCGTGTTGCGTCTTGTGTTGTGTGTGTATACACTACGTGCGCTTGCAATACTGGCTCATGGCACACGCGGTGGCTGCGGCTTGTTAAATCTATGAAATGTTTACTTTTTCCATGTACTTATGGTGCTATAGGGTTTAATCTTTTTTGTATGAAAAAATTAACCGGGAGAGACCTCGGGTATAGTTTGCTATTTACATCCTATTTTATACTAGTGTCACACCCTGAACCCATGGTTGGGTGCGCCCATGATCCTTGTATTTGTTGTACGTTATTCGCTACTGTCGAAATTAATGCGTTACTTTTCGTTAAGCGTCCAATTCTGTATATTACAAATTTACAATAGATGTATTATGTCTCGTTGTATTTTTTGAAGCGAACACTTTTTAAAATGCGCTTTTCGGTATCGGAAAAATTGAAGGGTTCGCGTGACCCACATGCATGCGAAGTTATTTATACTTTGAATACTAAAATATTAAGTTTTCATTTCTAACAGCAGTATCATTTTTATTAAATAGACAGCTTATTTCATCATAGAACGTGGACCCTATTAGAATATTGGACATACTTTACTCATGCTTATTAATAAGAATAATGCGTATTAGCCTTATGAAAACTATTAAAATTATTATAATAGCAATTATTTTTAATTGTAATAAAACGACAATTATAATTGTTGAATTTTTATTTACATTCTTATACATATGAAATTACAATAAAAGACGTGCATTTGGAAGGATGTGAGCCAATCTAAGCATCATTTACAAAATAATAGCCTTCACGCATCTCTCATAGAGAATTTCTTAAGATTTACGAAATAATCTCCTAATAGCGGATATTTGGTGCCGTCAAACACAACGCCGATAGGACAAATGTACTTAAAAACTGTACTACAAAAGTCTGACGAACAGTAGAGATCGTTTTATTCACAGAAAAAATATACAACACAAAATTATACAGTGTCTAAATTCCGACATCCTATGCCTATTGAATTACATCTCATACTCAGTCATTACATTATTTTTTATATAATACAAAATATTACCATAGATTTCAATAGCATACACGAGTTTCACTGGTCTTTATTATCAAAACACACGGACCACGCCTAGCACACAGTTATATTACTTTATACAATACATAAACAAATATATCAATCAATATGAGGCAGTTTTATCATTTATTTTAGTGCAAATTGAGGGCTTTGAGCCGAGTCATGTCCGGTGTCCTCGGAAGAACTTGTTATTGTCACGATTACACGTGCTAAATCCTGCGTAAATGGAGTTACTTCAGATGTTGATACCTAACATTAGTGACACCTATAGTATCATGGACTATGGTCGCAGACCAGATCGTTTTCCTTATTCTTCTAGTTTATATAATATGTAAAATGTTACACGTTTTGAGATTTCATAACATAATAATTATGAAGTTTTATTGCTTAATATTTATTGGTTGATTGACAAAGGCGAACTAGATGTAACAAGAGCACCAGTGAGATGAGATTTATGACAGTAACATAAATTGAGATGAATCTAATTACCAATTTTATACATAAAATTGTTATGATAATTTTAAAATTATAAGTTATATTTACAGTCGCATTCTTGTAATAGGCACAAATGAGGCTCTAAAAGAACTTCTATTGTTAATTACTGTGGATATTTTTTAAATAAAAAAACAGCAATGCATTTGTATAAAACAGCCTATAACAAATTGCATATATTGACTTGTGTAAAATTAATTCGATTTAATTACACTGCATGAAGTTTCCAGTTCGAGTTGTACGGGTACACGGAGTGCTTACAAAAATTTCAAAATTAAATTTAAATTATTGGAAACATTTCTAATAACCATCTAATTGTTTCAATCACAACAGAGAACCTAAAACTCCAAATATCCAATTGCGGTAATAAATAACAAAATTAATGAATAGCATTGACGTACAAGAAACAACCATTCACAATCACACTGAAAGATGGTCCAAAGCAAAACTCTACACAACTTTAGAAGAGACTGAACATTACTGCAACGAAATAAGGTGTAAATTTCAGTGAATATTTTATGCACTCTATTTTTTGCGACTTTTAAGTGTACGTCCAATTGTTTGAATGTTAATAATAGTCCAGTTAAGAATACCGCGGGCGACTTTTTAACATCTTCTAGTTATTTATTATACGCCAATAAATAACAGTTTAGTTGAGGAATCCCCGGCACTGGGGCGCTCCACACAGACAGGGGATCTTCTCGTCTTCTAGCGGGAACTTGTAGTCGTACGTGATCTCCTCGTCCACGCCGATCGGCTGCTTCGAGTAGATCACGATCTTCTTCTGCGACTCGATTGTTATTATTTTCGCGTAGCAGTTTGGCTGTAAGGAAAATATGGATTTATATTTTGTTGCAGTGTTTCAGTATTTTGCACACATGGCATGATTGATATGAGGTTATTACTATATGGAATTATGACTGCACATTTTTGAAGTGAGTAAGCGATGATTTTGTTATCCTTGAATTTTATTTTTTCCCAAAGAAATTTTACTTCAAACACGTGTGCTCAGCACACACGCTCTTTTTTATCTATTTCAAGTTTTAACCACATTTTAAGGTTCAGATAACATCCAAAAAATAGAGATTTATCAAACGTTCTATGAACGACACAAGTATAACTTTTCCCTAAGTAACAATATACATATAATCCGGCTGGTAGCTATGATGCGTACGCGCACACACACACACAAACACTGTACACATGCACTCACATTGCAGCTGTGGTTGATGAACCGCGCGAGGTTGCCGCACTTGGTCGCGTCGATGATCGTGTCGAGGTCGATGCGGAACAGGTACGAGCTGCCGATGCCGGTCGCCTCGTACTGCGCCTCGCGCACGTCCGCCACTATCGGCCGCACCATCTGACCGACGTACTCGATCACCATCTCGTCTGCCGCTATCGGCTCCTAGAATGTCGACCTTGTGTTGTAGGTTATACGATTCAAAATGACATGGCCTTTGATATTGATAGTGATGATCAAATTCTTAATGGAAAATGGTTGTGACAGTGTGTCTTATGCATTATGAAAAATATAAACTAGAGATTTTTGATATTATAATAGATGCAGTTCTATACCTGTGCGAATAGACCCCAATCGTGTATACCAGATTTGGCAAACTTGAGCTGTTTCTTCCTGAACTTGAGCTGATTGAATTTGAGTAGATCTGAATCCGTGTCTGTACCTGAAATATAAAAATTTACATAAGAAGAGATAATTTTAAGTAAAAATTAAAAATTTATCTTGATAGAATTAGAACGAGTCGTTCTAACGAAAAACGGTTTATCGTCGATCTATCAAGCCATATTATTCCTGCCTTTTTATTTTTATTGGGACGGGAAGCGCTTGACCACAATCTCGCCTGATGTTAAGCTGAAATGTGGTCTAAGACGGAACGCGCTTCCCTAGAAGGTACCTGTTCACTCTACGCTTGAAGATCCCCATATTGCCTCTTTTGGATATCGTTCATTTATGTGTAAATAATATAAGATGATACCGTACCGAAGGCGGTGAGCAGCCGGCGCTGGTTGGAGCGCGCCTCGCGGGACAGCAGCTGCATCTTGTTGGCGCGCAGCTTGTCGTCGTGCGGCAGCGCGTGGGCGCCGGCCCGCCCGTGGTGGTACTTGTACTTGGCCTTCTCGCGCGCGTCCATCTTGTAGTAGCCTTCCGTGCGCGCTGAGCCGCTCGAGTGGCCCTGTTTGTGGACAATATTAAGTTAGGTTAGTCTCTTTTATAGTTGGGTGAAAAATATTAATAGCTAAGGGCAACTATTTTATTTTATGGGTTGACACAATCTCTTTGAAACTTTCCTCATTTGGTTTAGTGATAATAATGATGAATGAGGGCAATCCGCTGTGAGCAGGAGCAATTTATCAAGGGGATGTAAAATGTTTTTTTTTTTTTAGAAAAATTCTAATTTGATTCATTATGTTGAATTATTTTAAAATTTAAATGACCAGTGTTCAAGTATGCGTTCATAGAAATAAACCTACCTGCAGATCCTCATAGATATTATTGTGCCGTTTGGATTTCTTCTTTGGCGGACTATAAACTACATCTGTGGGCGGATGGTCTACCCAATGCGTGTCATTTAGCCAATATCCTTGAGCATCCTCAGCTAGTAGCGCCTCGTAAGCTCTCCTCAAATATTCTATGTCCTCTCTGTCGATACCTCTGGTCAGGAATTCGTACATGACTTGCATCTCCGCCATAATATCGCGAGGTTTGAACACAACACTTGAATGTATTTTGCTATAGTCTTCCAGAGGTTCATAAAGCCTGAAATAAAATCATTTTGTAAGTGACTTATAAGTAGTTGTGAACATTTTTTTTTTGAGTAGTCATGGAAATATCATTGTTTTGTTAATAGCATTATCTTTTGATATCGTTGTATTTTGAATGCGAATGTGATAAATGTAGTTAAATATTGGAAATATGTGAGTAGAACATACTTATTCTGTATTTCAGCGAGTTTCTTGGTTTCATGTTTCCGTTTGTACGGTCTCTTGGTCTCCTTCTTGGGTTTGATCTCTTCGATAAGAGCTGCTGGCGCTTCGGCCTCCGGTTCTGCCATCCACGTGTATCCTGTTTACAAAATGGATATAGGTATACTGTATTGCAGATGTCGATAATATTTTTTTTCTTATATTATGATATAAATGGGATGAAATATTTGAAAGATATGCATAGAAATATAAATATAATATAGTACACGACTCAATATTTTATCTTATGAAATACATTTATGTATCCCACTACATATAAATCTTTAAGGTGTGGTCTGTAATGCTATTAACTGGATTTGTTTTATCAAAATGCCCAAGAATAGTCAAACTGCGACCAGTAAGTAGTACATCGGTAGAAAAAAATTACTAATATTACATACAAATATTAAGGAAAATTTATGAACAAAATTAAATATTGATTTTATTGTTTTAAATCTCTAAGCAGCTGTAATTTGCGATTGGACTTCATAAAACAAGTATGGCTGTTATATATTTACCGTGATCATGATGCAGATGGTTGGAAGGCCGTCTGGGCGGCGCGTCGGGCGGCGGGCGGCAGTACGAGTGGTCGAGCGCGACCTGCGACGCCTGCGACGCTTGCGACTCTTGCGACTCTTGCGACGCCTGCGACACGGGGGACGACGGCGGGGACGCTGCCTCGTTGCCCTGGTAACGGGGAACGTTAGTATGGAGAAATTGAAGTTTGGTTAGGTAAGTATGGAGAGAGACAAGCGACTATTGATACACGGGCCGTCTCGAAGGACCGCATAGATTTTACCTTATGAAATTAGAACTATCGGAGAGTGTTTTATATTATTGGTGAAATAAGTTACTACAATTTTATACAATACAATAGTAATTACGAATTGCATATTTAATGCATTTTTTCTATGTAGGTTTTGAATATTATCATTGACTAATTTATATTATGCATGATTGAAAGTCATATATCATTACATTAATATCTTCAAAAGCCGATCTAGAAACATATGCAACAGTTTAAAACATCATATATTAAAAAAAAAAGTAAGAAATAAATATAAAACAAACCTCCTTAATCCCATTAACACTAGCAGCCGTATCCGTGTGGCTATCACTAACAGAAACCGCTCTCTCCCGCTTAACCTCTCCTCTCTTCTTCTTCTGCTTTCTCTTCTTCTTTCTCCTCGCTTCGAGCGGCTCTTCGTCTGTACTGATCTCACCCTCTTCTACCTCTGGTTTTCTCTTGTCGGGAGATTTCAAATGGTTCTTGACTGGGCTGACGCGGCTCTCTTCAGTCTTATCTTCCGGTATACTGTAGATAGAATTCAATTTTGAATATTTTTGATGAAATGAATTTCTTTGTTTATTATTTGAGATTGATTGAAAATGCAGTTTTGTCTAAATTCCGACATCCTATGCCTATTGAATTATGAATTTAAAGTAACTAGAACTATGAATTATCTTAGACTACATGTTCGCTTAACAGCGGGCAAAATCGTGGTCAAGCAGTCCCCTATAGTTCATAAAATAAATAAATAGAAGAAAATATGTCTCCTTTTTTCTTTCAATTACCTTTTGTCAGGTGGTTTATCGGGTTCTGGCTCTTTGTCCATTTCCATTTTCCGTCGCTGCTCTTCCAAGAACTCTCTTTCAATTTGCGCCATATATTCTGTGTTTCGCCGTCTTTTCTCCTAAAAAGTAACAGTCATGTAATATATTTTTAAGTGTATGCATATTATTTTGGTAAGGAAATGATACAAAATAAAACCGATTATTCTTGATTGGAAACACAATGTGAACAATGACCCTAACAATAATTAGTTAAGTATTGCTGAGACTAATATATCTGAATGCGGTCCATCTGATCTCTCAGAGCAGACCAATGAAAGATGTTGCAAAATAATTTTTTTTCAGAGCCGACAAAGTTAGGTCAGCAAGATACACCGTTGACCGTATTATTAAGGGTCTATACTAAATAGCCTATTTTCTCCAATTACCTGGTATTCCCTCTCCTCCTCCGAGTCGGAGTACACGCGGTCGAGCAGCGAGTGTCGCGGCGGCTCCGGGGACAGCACGGGCGAGCCCAGGCGGTCGTCTGATGCTTCCACCGGAGGGATCGGGGTTTTCTCTGAAATATATGGGTTCTTTTATGACTGGGTAATTCATATTGAAGCTTTTTTTAAGGCTCTGCTTTGCTATTGGATGTCAAATAGCACAATGCACAATGGTAATACGCAAAGATATAAGATAGTATCGGGCTTCGTTTTAAGTTTAAGACTTCAAAAAATATTAAAGTGATAAGTAGTAAGCATATGACGGCGCCACCATCGAAGCTTTAAAAAATAACGAATGGTGAACCAATATAAAGCAGCGCGCGCGCACGACTCGGGTCATTCGTTCGCCGACCGTTGCCCAGTGCACATCTATCACGAGCTTACTATAATTTATTTGTGATATTTATTTTTATTAATGGTCATAATTGTAATACCAAGTGATTTTGTGGAGACCTTCGTGTTCTTTTAAATCAACCTCGGAGCCTGACGCCTACACATATATAGAATTTAATATTCAATATTTAATTGTTAAAAATTTACCTCGTCTCCGTTGTTCCTCTTCGCTATCCGACGACGACGAGTAAACCTTTCTGAGCCTCTCCTTATTCGATATGACCTTAAACTGTAAGGCGATAAATTATTGAATCAGAAAGTAATTGCAGTAAGAATAATATCTAACTACAGGCTTATTAATTTTACAATACACCACTTTTCTATATTGCAATACAACCACGGAACAACGCTTTAAACGTTATTATAAAAAAAAGACAACTCCACTCTAAATACGAAGATTTAAGACTGATTATAATAATATAAGTGCTATATGTACGCACCTGCGTCTCATCAAAGTCGGAATCATCTGTATCGGAGTAGATGCGCGGCGCGGCTGCGCGCTCCGAGCCCGACCAGGACGAGCGACTCGACGAACTTGACGATGACCTGTATTGCACGGTATCATGCATTATTTGCAAGAGTGTATAAATTATGCATTCTGTAGTCGAAAGATTAATAATCGCCGCTCTGTTTATAAAATTCTAATGTTAAACATTTCACGGTCCCGCAGGACAGGCATTGCCTAGTGCGGGAACCAATGATTTTATTTCCTGTATTAAGCACTGTGTAATAATGTATGTATTATGACTGATGTACGTGTCTTAAAGAATAAATAATTTTTTACTTTTACTTTTACTTTTAAAGATTGAAATTGTAGCTTAAAAATAATATAGTGAACACAAAATAATTGCCATTCAAATTATTGTAAATAGAGGATGTAAATAGAGTATTTACATCCAAATTTTTGATGAATCCGCAACAAAGTTTTGAGACAACCGTTTTTTGAATTATAAAAAAAATAAGAACCCATAATAAATTGTCGTATTGCCATCTCATCACCATTTTTTTCTTCTTATATTCTCCAGCGACACCTTCAGTATAGTTACGAAAAACTTTTCCACACTATTTCGTGATTTTCAGAAAATTTTAATATAAGTTTACAACATCCATACGTAAATAATAAAACAAACCGTGATGAACTGGAGGACTGCCGCCGTCTGCTCGTAGATAAATATGAACCTGCGGTTCGGTTGCGAGGACTCGTTGGAACTTCTTTCTCTTCATCTGAGTTTTGGACAATTTCCTCCTGTTATAAAATAGCATGTTAATTTTTACCCAACAATTAATACTACTAACATAATAATTATCCTAATTCACGGTCTTGTTATTTGTTACAAAAATTATACAGCCATATTTTTTGTTTCAAATTATTTTTCCTGAGAATAACTTCCGAAACAATTAAATTGACATACTTTAACAATTCCATTTTTGTTCTTAAAGTGATATAAAATTTATATTAGAAGGTGCACAATAAGGAAATAAGGGTAGTTTTTACGTTTAGGTTATAGATTACCTGGTCACTGAGGCGTTTAGAGCTATCGTCCATACGCACAGGCGAGGGGATCTTCCTCTTACGACGGAAACTTGGCATCTTTGGAATGGCAGCTCGTAGTCCGAGACCTATACCCGCTCCATAACCACCTAGCTCTAAACCTAAGTCTCTCGACTCAATGATACATTTTATCGTGTCCACCGTTTCTTCTTTTTTGTTGGATATATCCTGCAAGATAATAATCGTATTTAAAAGATGTTTATTTGGACAATACATTTTTATAGCGTTCAATTTAATAGTATCTTACTTGTAAGGGTTGCCCTGTTTCTTCCTTAGTGGGTTTAGTTCTCGTTTTCCTACTCTGCTCATCCCACCATATTTCGAAGTTCTTGAAAGCGGTGCTTTCAATCATTTTCTTATTGAAATCCTTCTTTAAAATTTGCTTCAACTCTTCCGTGACTCGTTCTATCACGCAGTTTATTGTTGGATAGTATGGGTTGTCGAGTTCCTGATAATTGAAAAATTATATGAAAAATACTGAATAAATATTTTACTGATGACTGGAATATTGAATAATCAAATATTTTATATGTACAATGAAATATTATTTTTTATCCATGTGAAAATCAAGAACTTTGCAACATCGAGCGTATTGTATATAAGCCCGCTATTCTATTTTATATGAACCCAGATAAAATTTAATGTACGCCGAAATTATAATCACCTCTTGCGTTTGATGATGCGGCGGTGGGAATGCCGGAATAATGGGCGGTGGGAAAGCTGCACTATAGGCTAGCGGCATTTCGCCCACCGGGCCCACGCCCACACCGCCCACGGGGGCCACGCCTGCGTATGGTGCTCCACCGTATGCTAAATGAAAAAAAAATGTGTTTTTTGTTTAAGAACGATGCTCCACCGTATGCTAAATGAAAAAAAATGTGTTTTTTGTTTAAGAACGATGAACATTTTTTGTTCATTATGGAGTAAAAGTTAGAAACTTTAGTATTAAGTTTGTTAGCACACTTATTTAAGTTCAAAATAAATTCTATTCCACTTTGCTCGGTCTGCATCTGATGTTATCTGATGCTAGTTTATATTATTATTGTAACGTTTTTAATATAATCTAAATAGCATTTTTTTCTAACTTATGGATTATTGACACACCTATTACTAGATCACAGATGACATATTCTTTCATAAAAATAAAAATAAAACAAATAAATAAGTATACATACCAGCATGCGGCCACATAGTCTGATAGTACTGCGGGTGCATATGTGCGTGCGCGTTTGCGTGCGACGGCGGGTAGAAGTACGCTTCTGCGGGCACTTGTTCTTCTATCTTCGCTTCCGTTGACGATAGTGATGATAACGACATCTGGTTATAAGAAAATGTATATTTTAATGGTGAAGAGCAAGACTTTCTTTATTAATGATCATACTTATATCGTATACAATAATCTATACTTAATAGTACTATAAAGCTGAAGAGTTTGTTTGTTTGAACGCGCTAATCTCAGGAACTACTGGTCTGATTTGAAAAATTCTTTCGGTGTTAGATAGCCCATTTATCGAGGCTATAGGCTACATATCATCACGTTAAGACCAACAGAAGCCGAGCAATGCTGGTGAAATAACTAGCAATATGCAAGTAATTTTGCTACTTCAAATGCAATGTGGGTAGTTGTGGAGAAAACAAGTCTTCTTATCTTTGTTTATGTGTCAACATAAATAGTACAAAAACGATCGATTCCCGAGTATAAAAGACATTTCAAGAAATAACTGGCTTTTCAAACACAGAGTAAGAAGAATTATTATTTATTTACCTGATCATCATCCAAATTATCCTGGTCTTTATCAAGCGGTGCTGGAGATCTATGTTTCTTTTCCCCAGTTAACAATTCGTCCTCTGAAGATGATATATCCGAACCTATCTTGTCTATTTGGGGTAGCTTTTTCCTCTCTTCTTCTTGTAATTGCTATCAAATTATAAAATATTATAACAATATAATTTAAAATAAATAAGAAAGGAACGTGCTTATATTCCTATCATAAAATGTGGAAGAAAATAATAAATAATCACCCTTTTAATAGTCAGTTTGAGACATTCGAGATAGTTATCCCTATCGAGGTAGGGCGACGGTGTTTTCGACAGCGGCTCTGCGTTGAAGTCTTGGTCTTGATTTACTGTGATGATGCTTTCCCTGTCTTCACTTATCGATCCTAAAATTAAACAATACAGTGAGAATATTTCAATACTTATTAGTATGAATAAATATTATAAAAACTTGTCTATTTTTAATCAATTTATTTGTTTCTTAAATATTCTAGTGATCTAAAATACCCATGCAATGCGATTTAAATAAGAACAGGATTCATTTTGCGCCATATTGTGACGCCACTGCTGTTAATACAAATTAATTTGTAGTTGTGACGTTGGTTTTCTTAGCATATCATAATTTTGAAGTTACATTTGAAAGAAATACATAATAATTCATTAAAAAGATCATTGATGTAATAATGTTGATAAGAATAGTCTTATTTGAATCACATACATACAGTACCATATAATTAATGCCCATACCCTCATCATCAGAAGGCGGTTGCGGTGCGTCCAAGTCTGGTATCTTAGCGGGCAGGCGGTCCTCGTCGTCCTCCTCCGGCGAGATGCCCAACGAGAGGAATGGAGGCGCCAGGCCTCCGACCCCACTCGCACCTTTGAGGAGCATGGCGATCCTGGACAAAGTAAATAATAATATAGATGCTTAAGAAATGTAGGATTCAGTATTTGTTGTGATGGTGTACAAATTTTTATTGTAAATGAATCAAATAAAAATATAAACAATAGAGTGTAAAGAGCTGCTTTGGCGCTAGAAGTGAAATCTGCTAAGAGAAATTTTTTCCTATCCTATCTATCCCTATCCTGTCTTTAAGCCTCTATGATAGTTATCTGGTAATCCTGGATGATTTTTTTTATTAATCATTGATTGGCCGTAAAAAACTTGACAGTTGGCAAAAAAGTAAAATTATCAAGTTAAAATGGTTGAATTTTGAAATACAACACAAAAAAAAACATATTAGAATATTTAAACAAATTAGACATAAATATTATAAGCTTTGTGACTAACGAAATTACTTACCTAGTATCTAAATCGACATTTTTGGGTTCGTCTGCTGGTGGGGGAGGCTTCGGTTCCGGTTCACAGGAATCTTCTTTGGGAGGAGGTGCCTCTTCATTTTTGCTCTTTATTTCCTAATTTATTGAAAACATATAAGCTGAAAAGTTTCACTTTAAAAACGAGATTTCCGTTTAATAACTTTGTAGTATTAAAAAAGTGGTATAAAGTGAGTGTTTGTATTTCTTAATAATGTCAATGTTAAAATGAAATTATGAAAGAGTTTTTAAATCTACTTAGATAATGAAATGCAAGGAAATTTGCACATGCGAAAGGTTTATCATGCAGTTAATAAAAGAAGTATAAAATTATAACTATCTTCCTAAAATGTTCATGCAATTATCAATAAATTAACCATACCTGACTCTACATAATATAAAATTGTTATTTAAAATACAAAGTCTAGAAATTTGATTTATCTTAAAGGTATGCAGTGTAGACCTCTACAATTAATCACTCCAAAGTCCAAACTACCCCTCACCATTATCCTATACAACTCTTATCTATGCAGTATTTCACATGCGCGAAATACCTGTAAAAAATCTACATCTCCCGTGCTTTTGCTAAACCCAGAACTTTTGACCTCTAAATAAAAAAATAATGTTTTTTTTTTCTAAATTTTCAATTTGCAACCAATAACCACTACTTGTCCTAATAAATCCTCTAATGTCGAACCTTTTCCTTCTCTCTGATTTCCTTCCGTTCGGGCGAGACGTGTGACGTCACGCTGGGCGCGCTCCAGTCGGGCGCCACGTGCGAGCGCCGCTCCGACTTTACATACATTTTTATTTTAAAACCATCGGCTTTGAAATTAAAGTCGATGGCTTTAGATAAGAAAAGATGCAACCCATATGGCACATAATTTTTTTTTTATGTTTTTATTAAAACTTTTAGTTAAAAACATAAACAAATATACTTACCCAAAAATGCCATTGTTTTACAATTAAAACCTATCAATAAAAAAAACATATTTTACAAAGAAATGATCAAGAGGACATTTCAGCCATTAACGGGTTGGACCAATTCTGTGATAAAATTTTAATTGTTTAATACACACAAAAAACACATGATTATAATTAACAGGTTGTTTTAAGTAAAGCAGCATAGGTATGAATGAAATAAACATTCATGAAATGAGTTTCATATGGAATTTAATTTACATGGAATGATTTATAAGTAAGGCTGTTTCACAATGTCTGGGCAGGGCAGTAAAAAGAACATACACATTTAAATAGATACAAAAAAAAATATTATATAAAATTCAATGTATGTATAGCAATGTATAGTATAGCATTAAAATTTCATTAGACAATGTGAAACAAGCCTTGAAAAGGGAGGGCTGAATGTTTATGGATTATAATACACTGAATTTTGTGGTCTGTATCAACATTAATTTATTGTTGTGTTAATAAGAAGTTTGATTTAATTTTAAAAGTGTATCCCTTGTGTAATTATAAACTTAAATATATTCGGGAAAGAAAATGATTGCTCATGGAGGGGTAATAGCAATATGTTTTTTTTTTCACTATAATTATTTAAAAAAAAAAAATAATATTCTTTATAATAAATTGTATGCTTTATAGTTAATTTCTTGAGAATAATATAAGGTAGTAAAAATATGTAATAATTTTTATATTTCTTGTTATTCCATTAATTATGTAGAGACTTTAGGATAGGAACATCTATATCTATATGAAATAAAATAAAACATTGTTTAAAGACAACTCGAAATTTTCTTGACGACACTGTTTATTGGTTATAAACGCAGCGTCCACTCTTGGACCACTTGACACCTGTCAACAATAAATGCCGCGCGACGAGGTGGTGGGCTGGATTCCGGGTGTCTCTTTGTATACGGGCACGAAACATAGGGCGTCGGCAGTGACGTCTTACCCGGGCACGAAACAAGCTGGTGGCAGGCGCGCTCAATACAACACTGTGTACCCACGCAAACGACAAAATCAATCGAGTTATCTCTGCGTATGAACGTTGCAGTCGCTCCACCGTCGCGCGTTCATCGCTCTATCGCCCCGTTTCGTGCGCGTCGCTATACTGTTCATTGCTTTTGCTCATCACCGTCACGTCGCGTCTTAATCGCTCGGCCGTTTCGTACCCTCAGCCATATAGAGGACAGGTTCCTTATCACACACAACTAGCGCATACTCACAGGCGTATGATGGTGCGGCGTGTGCGGCGTGTGGGGCGTGTGCGGCGTGTGCGGCGTGTGGTGCCGCCAGTCCCACCACACGCCCGACCCGCCGGGTGTCGCACCCGCACCGTACCCGTACCCGTAACTGCGAGATATAATTTATTATACCATACGAGAGATATAACTTATTATACCATACTGGATAAGTTCTGTTATCTAATATTGAAATGATAAATAATGCATAAGAATGTCAAATATCCGGGGAAATTTGCAGTTGTGTTAGGCTTTAATACGGCCCTACATCTGTTTTAAAGATTTAAAGTCACTATATCAGAATTTCTGGCCATGTCAAATACTCAAACAAGCTATCATGGAAATGGAGAATCCAGTATAAATCGGTCTTCTATCTTTTTCAAAAGATTTATGAGCCAATAACGATTTCTAAATATGTTATTTTTAAAATGTATGAAGATAAAAGTTAAAATCCATTGTGAGATAGGACAACTCACCCAGTCTGATAGTAAGGATCATAGGACATAGGTCCAGCAGGTGTGTAGGGCACATCAGAGGCGTGGCTGGACGTTGCATAACTCTCAACGGTCTCCGAACTGCGCGCGTAGCGGTCGCGATGTCTGTAACCGTATTGAGGGTAAAAATTTTACTTAAGGCACCGTCAAAGGTTTATTTTCGATGAGTGTGTAGTACAATGATAGTACATACAGTTAATTAAAAATACAAAACTAAATTGTTTGTAACTTATTACAGAAAATTTTCAAATTCAATATCTTCATCTAATTTAACGCTAAAGAAATAAGTTATGTTTCCATTACCTCCTTCTACATTTCCTCTTGCATCGTTTGCTTGTAAAAAATAAAAAATTGAAAATCTTCTTACATCAATAAATGAGATAACATTTTTGCATTATTATTGTGAATTAACACATAAATAATTATAAAAACAAAAAGTTTCCAACAAATTTATAATTTATTATAAAAAAAAACTATTTTCTACGTTACAACATAATAAATAGGATGCATGTTACAAATTCTTTTTTAAAAACACTGTTTTAGATAAACTATGACCATATGTTACTTACCGATCTTTATCCTTATCCCTATCTCTATCCCTGTCTCTGTCCCTCTCGCGATCCCTGTCACCGTCTCTGTCTCTGTCGCTCCTGTGGCGGTGCCGATGCTCTCTGCGGTACTCACGCTCGTCGTCCGACCACCGCGTGTTGCTATCGCTATGTTCTATGTCTTTGAAACGAGAATATGGCTCCTAAAATGAAAATTTGTTTTTTATTAATTTTGTTAACGATTATTTTAATACATTGTATAGAGAAATACGAATATCTATACATATAATAAAATCGTAGGAAAGTCAAAACTGTACATTGAATATTTTTTTTAAAGAATACATAATCCATGATCTATAATCGATATAGAAGCCAAAAATATAGTTTTTAGAATTTTTGTCTGTTTGTCTGTTTGTCTGTTTGTCTGTTTGTCTGTATGTTTGACCGGGCTAATCTCGAAAAGTACTGCATAGATTTACTTCAAATTTTGCATGAATATTCCTAAGAGGTCGGGTGAGGATAGTTTAAACATATTATCATGATATCACCTTCGGGGGAGGAGCTGTGAGCCTTTATTTTTCTTACATATTCCGTGTACTACGACAGCGTACAATCTAAAGACCATAGAAATCTAAATAACAAGACACTAGAAGTCGTAAGCGTGCGTGACCTTGTCGCCACTCAGGTGATTTTCACATCACCAGTGCATTCGTCACTGTTCAGTTGCTCTGGAGACGTATGAGTGTATACATGGTGTGTTTCAGCAATTCCCATTGCGGAAATTCTTCCACAAGTTGTAATTATACTTATAAAGGAATAATATTTCATCGGAAAATATTTTTTTTTAGAAATAATGCCGTTTTTCCTTAAAATTATAGAATATTTACAAGTATTACGAGTGTAACCATAGTAATCGAAATAACAATGAATGACACAGTCGACCATTCTTATTATCACGTTTGTTCGTATTGGAGCAAAAAGTCTCATATACTTAGGGATGTTATTCTAAAATAAACCGTAAATTCGTGCGTTAGGATACATATTCAAAAGCTTAATTTAATAGTTAAGTTAGTTTTCACTAAAATCAAGCTGTCCAATAAAAGGCATAGTTTACTTGTGTGTACTGTTTAGCTTTCGGTTTGAATGTGTTGATTTTGGCGACAGCGGTTTTCATACGAATTATGACATTATAGCACTTCTATGTGTCTTGTTATTTAGATTTCTATGCTAAAGACTCATGTTTAAATGTTGGTTTCGAGTAAGCCATGCTATTATCTAGCTTTACAAAATAAAAACTATGTCATTTACGTAATTTGGGCAGAGAAACAGTTAAATGAATCTTAGCAGTATAAAGACAAATTTGAAACAGCGCCATCTATGAAGTGTTAGAAAAATCAAACACACCTTAACTATTGGAAATTAATAATCAAATGACGCATATATAAATGTTGTTTGACAATATCTAGATTGACACTATAAAAATTATGCCATTTAAGTAACTTGGGAAGAGAAACATAGTTTAAAGAATGTAAGTTGTATAATGTTAATTTTGTAACAGCGCCATCTATGAGATTTCGTAAAAATCAAATCAATTTAGATGTTAACACTACTGAATACACAGTTGGAAATTAATAATTTAAATATAATGATGTTATTTATTTAACTCTTTAGCCCATATCTTCCCTTCCCTATAAGGTATATTTCGTGTAAATAATAAATATACTACATTTTTTTAAAGTGAGGGTAGATGTTTATTATTTTAAGTAAAACTAGACACCATTATCTACAGTTAATCTAATATTGATTGCGTTCATTAGTTACAATTTTAAAAATCTTCGTATTTTATAAATTTACTAGCTTACCGCCCGCGGGTTCGTCCGCTTTGTCTAAAACCTAATAAATTATATACTAAAACCTTCCTCTTGAATCAGTCTATCTATTATAAAAACCGCATCAAAATCCGTTGCGAAGTTTTAAAGATTTAAGCATATAAAGGGACATAGGGACAGAGAAAGCGACTTTTTTATACTATGTAGTGATATTTATAAAGCAATTGAATGCCATAAAACCAAAAATATCAAATGCAATCTTCGTGTTTTGTGAATTTTCACCATCATGCGTTCCCACAAAAAGTAAGTTGTTACTTATAGGTATTTATTTTTTATAATGATAGCAATTCATGTTTTTTGTTGGTAGGTATTATATTACACTTTTAGAATCAATACATATAATAAAATTCTAGAAAAGTGGTGTCTGTACAATGAAAATATGTAAAAAAAAATTAGCAGGGGTTATTATTAAATCGATCCCAAACCCAAAACTGTAGTTAAAAAATTTTTTGTCTGTTTGTCTGTTTGTCTGTATGTTTGAACACGCTAATCTCAGAAACGGCTTATCCGATTTCGATGCGGTTTTCACTAATATATTGTGGTAATCTTCATTTAACATTTAGTGTTTATTTCATGTCAATCGGTTCATAAATAAAAAAGTTATGACCATTTAAGTACTCACGGCGAACATTTGCTAAGGCATTCTATGGTACACATGCAGTGTACGATAAAACGTAAGTTATCTGTTATACGCTACAGTTATGTCCAAGTGATCATATCGAAAGTCCCCAAGGGTGGGGGGGTAAGCTGAGGTAGTAGGGGGGGGGGGATTTCTAGGTAAATTTTAAACATAAAATGTCCTTTAAATTATGTCGTATTATATTATATTTTTAACCCCCGATGCAAAAATATGGGTGATAAGTGTTTGACCGCTGTGTGTGTGTGTGTTTGTGCCACCGTAGCTCGCTAGCAGGTAATCCGAATTAGATGATGTTTTTTTGTTAGGCAGCATATTTTCCGACGCTGGTTCTTAAATAAACTGTTTCAAAATCGGTTCATCCATTTATTGTAACTAGGTATATAGGGGTAAAAGTGGGAATGAAAATAACTAAAGTTGTCGAATATACTTTAGTGATATATTAAATGAAAGTGAACGACCTATCAGTAAAAATAAGTCAAATTTTATCAAAATCGGTTCATCCATTTATTTGATATAGGTATAAAAGTGGTAGATAATAAAAAAAGTGAATTTTGACTCAAGTGACATATGAAATGAAAGGGCATGACGTGTAAAGTATAATTAGACATATTTAATCAAAATCGGTTCATCCATTTACTATACCTATATACAGGGTGTAATCGTTAAGTGTGCACAGGCGATTTTTCCGTAAGTATTACAGATAACAAAAAACTTTAAACTGATATCGAAAGTACTTAACCTAATGAGTAAAATGGCCGTAATAAATTTTTAAAAATAAATCGAGAAATATCAAAAAAATTATCTTTAAACCCTCCCATACATTAAGTATGAAATATGAATATCCCGTATTCATTTAATATGAAAGATTTTAGCTTTCTTTTTCTTTTTTGGTTTTCTGCTTTAATTACTTCGCAAATTTGAAGTGGCATTTTCCACGCTTTTTCCGGACATTTTCACGCATTTTCCGGATATTTTCCGGGGATTTTCCGAGCATTTTCCGGACATTTTCCAGGCTTTTTCCGGACATTTCCACGCAATTTCCGGATATTTTCCAGACATTTCCCTGGCATTTTCCGGTTATTTTCCGGGATTTTCCAGACATTTTCCGGGAATTTCCCAGGCATTTTCCGGGGATTTTCCGAGCATTTCCCGGGGATTTTCCGGATGTTTCCCAGACATTTTCCGGACATTTCCCTGGCATTTTCCGGGGATTTTCCACGCATTTCCCAGGCATTTTCCGGACATTTCTCAGGCACTTTCCGGGGATTTTCCAGGCATTTTCCGGATATTTTCCGGACATTTTCACGCATTTACCGGATATTTTCCGGACATTTTCACGCATTTTCCGGATATTTTCCTGGCATTTTCCAGGGATTTTCCACGGTTTTTCCGGAAATTTGCACGCATTTTCCGAGCATTTCCCAGGCATTTTCCGGTTATTTTCCGGGAATTTCCCAGGCTTTTTCCGGGGATTTTCCGAGCATTTCCCGGGGATTTTCTGGATGTTTTCCAGACATTTTTTGGTCATTTCCCTGGCATTTTCCGGGGATTTCCAGACATTTTCCGGGGATTTTCCGAGCATTTCCCGGGGATTTTCCAGACATTTACAGGCTATGTCAGGGAAATGTCCGGAAAATGTCTGGAAAATTCCCGGAAAATATCCGGAAAATATCCGGAAAATGCCTGGAAAATGCCTGGAAAATCCCCGGAAAATGCCTGAGAAATGTCCGGAAAATGCCTGGGAAATGCGTGGAAAATTCCCGGAAAATGCCAGGGAAATGTCCGGAAAATGTCTGGGCAACATCCGGAAAATCCCCGGGAAATGCTCGGAAAATCCCCGGAAAATGCCTGGGAAATTCCCGGAAAATGTCTGGAAAATCCCGGAAAATAACCGGAAATGCCAGGGAAATGTCTGGAAAATATCCGGAAAATGCGTGGAAATGTCCGGAAAAAGCGTGGAAAATGCCTGGAAAATGCCCGGAAAATACACGGAAAATCCCCGGAAAATATCCGGAAAATGCGTGAAAATTTCCGGAAAAAGCGTGGAAAATGCCACTTCAAATTTGCGAAGTAATTAAAGCAGAAAACCAAAAAAGAAAAAGAAATCTAAAAATCTTTCATATTAAATCGCTGATTCAATTCAAAAGTACCACAAATAAAAAAAAAAACAAAAATGTTTTTATCGCAAAAATGCAATCGTAAGCCTTTTTATTTTCATATTTGAAAAAGATACCCATTGATTTTGCATTCTAAGATACGAAACTCACGCAACCGTTATTTTTGAATTTTCGGTTTGAACGCGCGAATTATAATCTAAACCGCCATATTGTTAGTTGCACGTCGACAATCGAGCTGACTTTTGTGCAAAAGTGCCACATCTCAAAAAATAATCCGTATTATTTATTATTGTTATAAAGAAAACGACCACATTTAGGAATACTGCAGTTTTGAATAAAGGATTCACGTAACTACGACATTATTTTTAAATCAAAAGAACCATATTTCAAAACTGATTGTTTTGCATAGAAAATATACCCAAATAAACTTTATTTTTTTTTAAATAAAATAAACTTATCAGACAATGTGTTCGTTTTGCATTTAATTTATTTAATATGAAGTACGGTATTTAAAAATGGTTTGTTTTGAATATAAAAAAATACTTTATACTATTATAATTTCAAATTAAGAGAGCTTTATTCAGGAATACACTCCTTTTGCTTTTATTTTAACAGAATTGTTTTAATACAATGTATTAAACCTGACCTTATCTCAAAACAAATTATAAAATTGTAGGTATGTTTTTACGTATTGAATTACTTTTATTCCATAAGTTGAACAACCGGCCGGCGTTGGTCGGTTGTAGGTTTTTTACGTTAAATAAATGAATTTTATTTTAGCATAATTTATTTTATTGTTTACTAGGAATTATTTTTACAAGCTTTTATTTAAGTTGCAATGTATGTCTATGTTTGTATGTTCGGGTGAAATCTTACAACTCAATTTTAAGGCACTTGCCCTCAACCGATTGAGTTGAAATTTTGTATACACGTTTAGTTTGGATGACAGAATAATTTTATAGTACTTTCGAGCTGATCTGATGATGACGCCAGAAGGTGGCCAGAGGAACTCTGTAAACAAACAACGCAATCGCATCGCGCTTGGGCTTTTTTGTTTTTCTACACTAATTACTGTAAGCTTAGCTGAATTAAAAGCTTGTGTTTAAAATCGATTTATGTTAAAAACTTATTACATAATTATTGATTGCTTTTTTACAGAATGAGTAGAAGAGTACATAAACATGGTGAGAGATAACTCAAACTCAAACTCAAACATTCATTTATTCAATTAGACTACTATTTAGTAGCACTTTCGAATCGTCATTACATAAGTATTTTTAACATTTACCACCGATTCGGAAAGCAGTATCTATGGAGAAGAATCTGCAAGAAACTCCATAGTTGCTCTTTTAAAATCATGTCAATATTACATAATATGTAACTTATATCTAACTACATAATATATCATAATATGCCAAAGAACTGTCCTGTGGTTTTTACGTGACAACCCTCCATGGGTCTTTATCGTCCATATATTCCTGAATACTGTACGTAGTACGCTCTCTGAACTAGTACATTTTTTATATAAGTTTTAAATTTAGAACTACTAAACTCTTTAATATTGTGAGGAATTCTATTGTATAAGCGTACACCTTGACCCATAAATGAATTTTTAACTTTAGCTAATCGGAAAAATGGAACACAGTAACAGTAGTAACAGTAGAAGTATTGGAGAAAATGTTCAAGACGTTGAAAAACATCCGCAAATTGACAATCCAATGTTAGAAGAACCAGATGTGCCTCTGAATGAGTCTTTGGATAGTAATTCTATACCTGACAGTCAGCACAGTGTCAACTTGTCTCTACTTGACGATGAATGTTTAGAAAACAGACCAAACGTAGTTGTTCCAGAATCCGATTATGATAGCGACACTTCAGAGTCTAAGAGTTCGACCAGCTCTAGTTCAGATTTCTCTTCGGACGATAGCGTTAAAGACCCAGATTTTCTAATGAGGCAAGACTTAGCATTAAGTGATTCAGATTCGGATAATGATTGTATTCAAAATGTAAACTTCTTAACTAAAAGCAGACTACAACAATTATCTCCTCAACCTGGACCCTCTGGTTTAAATAAAGAGAATGAAGAATCTGGACGTAGTAATCTGTTAGCAGATATTTATTTGGACGATGTACTGATGAGACAAGAATCTGAAACTATTGATGCTCAACCAAATGACTTACAATCAGACAACGACAACATACAGGTTCCCAGCGTTGGTATATCCAGTGTTGAAACAGCCTCTCCATATAATGTGGAAAACGTAAACATTGAAAGAAGAGGTCGCAAACGGAAAGCCAATCCAAACTCATGGCAGAAAAATAATATAATAATCACTAATTATAATTAGTGATTATTTTAACCATAGTTTCGAAGATTTTTATTTGTTATTTTCAGGAAAACTTTGATTTGTTTTAAGTTTTAGACAGCATTTCAATTATTTTATTAAATTGCCAAGGCATTTTTATAATGTTCCTTAAAAGTTTTATAATAAAACATGATTAATGCATTTTTTTTATTATTTATGTTTGTTTTTTTCCATATTTAATATATTTGAAACATATTTTTATATTCAAAAGTAACTTATCTGCTTATAGCTCCTCTAGTATTTAGTTTATTATAAAACTACTTAAAACATTTGACGCAGTTTAAAAATACGCTTCTAACGAAGTATAATATGTATATATTTGATATGAAATAAGAAAGTATTAGGCAAAAAGTAGTTTTTATTTTTTTAATTAGCTCTCCTGTAAAAAAGTCTTATTTTGATTTGTGATAGTTTTGAATTGAAGCAGCGAAATGTATACGGGATATTCATATTTCATACTTAATGTATGGGAGGGTTTAAAGATAATTTTTTTGATATTTCTCGATTTATTTTTAAAAATTTATTACGGCCATTTTACTCATTAGGTTAAGTACTTTCGATATCAGTTTAAAGTTTTTTGTTATCTGTAATACTTACGGAAAAATCGCCTGTGCACACTTAACGATTACACCCTGTATATAGGTATAGTAAATGGATGAACCGATTTTGATTAAATATGTCTAATTATACTTTACACGTCATGCCCTTTCATTTCATATGTCACTTGAGTCAAAATTCGATACCACTTTTATACCTTCTATATCAAATAAATGGATGAACCGATTTTGATAAAATTTGACTACTTTTTTTACTTTACTGTATAGGTATAAGTGGGAATGAAAGAAACGAATGTTGTCAAATATTGTGATAGTACACCTACCTAAGTGATATATCAAATGAATGTGCATAACGGGTGAATTACAATTAGTAATGTTTTATCGAAATCGGTTCGTCCGTTTATTACATATAGGGCACTTTAGGGGTGACAGTGGTTAGATAAATAAACCAAATGGAGCATCAAACGATAGGATATGACGTGTACATATAGGTACAATGAGATAATATTATTTACATCAAAATCGGTTCTGCCATTTACTAGGGATGGAAAGGGAAGGGTTGAAAGGCTGTGAAAGAAGAGGGGGACATGGGAGCGAGAGGATAGCCACACCCTGGAAATTTTGAACTCTTCTGTAACAAAGTTTTATAGCTCAGTTTAGTTTTAATTTTACTAACAGTTATTTTGTGTCATTATTTTTTTTATTTCCTAACTGTAAAATAATCTGTAAGTACTTATAATTTAGTTGTTTATGGTAGTACGTGTTTCAAGACGTGTTTACTCAATAATTGTGTGTTAAGTAGTAACTACTATGCAGTCACTATTCCACGCGGACGAAGTCGCGGGCACAGCTAGTCTATTAATAAGTTGCATATTAAATGAATTTAAGATCAAAACTGCTGCTTAAATTTTGCCTTTAAAATAAAAAACTTCTTTTATTTATTGGCCATTTTACTCCTACCATGAAGGTTTAACTTCTAAAATCTAACTTACCTTTTCAACTATTTTCGTATCCTCTAATCTCTTACTGAGCGCTGGGTCGATCTTGGCCAGCCGTGCATCTTCCTGTGGTGGTACTTTTATACCAGGAATTATTGGTTGCGGTTTCTTATCCATTGTCTTGTCTTCGTACATCTCTTGACATTTCTTACCAAAAGCATCATGTAACACATCCAAAACCTAAAACAAATATATAATCTACGATTTAGTTTTGTATATTTTCAAAGATTATTGGCACATATAAGAGACTAAATTGTTATTAATAAAAATAAAAAATTGAATTATATCCAAGTTCATAATAAAACCATTTACACTATTAAATATTATGTATAACATTTTCTTATTTCTAAATACGTAATGGTTTTTCATATAGAGAATTTAAATGAAAACTCTGTAAGCAAATTATTAGTCTTAACTTAAAATAATTATTGCATAGTATTTTTTTTTTTTTGTAAATTATAGTTATTGTTACATTAATATTTGAGACAGTTGTTGTAACATCTAAGACTTTGAATTTGTAAACATTTGAATAACAACAGTTAATAAACATTGTTGTTGATGGGCAATGGTGATGTTGCTTGAAGTTATCACTTTCTGTGCAACAACACAAGAAGTTAGTTAGTGACAAGTTGTACTGGGAAGTAAAAATTGAATGGTCACTAATAACTTCTACTAGTTCCTATATGCAAACATTCAGTTTGTTACTTCTTGCTTGTCATAAGCAGTAGCAAAAACATCTGATATGGTCATTGAGGTATTATTACTACGTATAGAGAGGACACCACGAACAAAATCTGTGCGACAATCACGGCGGTGCGGGGCGCGCGTGGGGCGGCTAGTTAGTCATAGATATAAGCGATGTTTGAGAAGCTTGGCTCTAACTCGTGGTACAAATAGTGTAGCAGCGATGTCCTCTCTAGTACGTAGTACTTAGTAACTCAATGGATATTGTATAAAGTTTCTGCCTATAACAATTTTCATTTGCGTACATGGTCAATTATTTGCGCAATATATTGTATGTTTATTTTACTGGGCAATTTGTAGTTTATACCTTATATTTATATTCATATTTCATAGTATGATTTGGTGAAGCGGGAGAACTTATAGAGGCAGAAAATACGAATTTTAAATTTTTTTGAAATAATGAAGAAAGTGCTTACCTTTCCCATAACTGATTTCCCATTGTATTTTTCAACACACAACTTTGCATATTTGACTTCTTGGAATACAATTCTTGCAAATCCCAAATGTCTATGTGTTAAAGGATGATAAAAAATTGTTAATTCTTCATAAGGTCCTACTTTATTCATCATATCAGACAGAAAAGCTTTATCTATGTTGTCATTTAAATTTCCAATTGTTATTTCAACTGCTGGTGGAATGCCTATATAATTTTTATCTATCCTAAATCTGAAATAAAGCATGAAAAGTAGTATGCATTTAAAACTCCCGCCATTAAAATTGAATGTCAAATGCTAATGTTGGTACTACTGGAGCAAATGGTATAATAAAAACAAAGAATTTTATAACCCAATTTTAAGTAAAATTCAAGTTATTTTGTAATTGTTTTTGTATTTTTCATTTTAAATTATATTTATGCTCCACAATTTTCAATCACTTTCATTAAAAAATTGATATTCAGATCAAAAATCTATAAACAGTTTGACAAAAAATCATCAAGTATAATTTGTAAAAATGTACACTTTATAGTTTTTAAAAGGTTAATTTTATCAGAAATTACTGTTATGTTATAACAAATTGCTGTATTAACTGTTCACAGAGTGCAATTTACAAGAAACACTCCATTATAATGATTGTTTGAATTGGTAATATTGCATATAAACAAAATAAGATAAACAATAATTGCTCAATACCTAGGTACTGGTAAGTCCGCTGGTTCCAGCTTATTCCATATTCTAGATAGTTGGGATCTAGGATCTCTACATTGAACTGGAGGATATGTTTGATCTCCAGGTACCACTCCATCATAGCGGTACAGTTTTGTTGCACCTTTTACCAGAAATGGATCTATTAATAACTTGTAGTTTTTTGGTGCTTTATGAAGCACTGCATTGTGACCTGGCGTTTTATGCTCCATTCCTCCATTCATTCTGAAAAGTTAAATTACAATTATTACTGTAAAAACATAACCTCTTCAAATTAAAACAATAAAAGAGAAAACATGATAAATATTTTTAGACAAATCTTTGACAATTATACAAGAATTTCATATACAATCATTTTAACAAACCTGAATGATTTTATTATAATTTATGATATCTATACAATTGAAATATTGTAAGAATATAGCTACAATGACGCAACATTTTCAATTCCGTATGAAAGTACAAATTTCTTACATACAAAACACATGTTTAACAAAACAATTCTTTATTTTAATTAATAAAACGTAATTATTTAAATAAAATTTCACAGCAAGCACTCTCCATGGTGACGACCACTCGATATAAGATGATGATACACAATACACATATAAATTATAAAATAGTATCTACACATTACAAAATTCATAACATAATGACAAAATAAAGGATCATTAAACTTTATAGTATAAAATATTTTTTTTTATAAAAATGATAAGATTTTGTACATAAATAATTGCATTGAAAAATTTAAGAAGCATTTAGATAGGTAGGTAGTTCACAGAATTAACTTTTCATATTTAATTTCAGAACGTTTACAGTTCCGTAATGTTGTTGGAATTGATACTTGTGTTTACACATTAAAAAAATATTGCTTGAATTCCCTTGTGTTTTTTGTGTTTTTAACATAGTTTTTAATAGTAAATTTTTTCTGATGATAAGTTTTATAAACAAAATTGCTCATGATATGTGATCTGAGGATAACAAGAAGAAAAAAGGTAGGATCATTTTTTTTAAGTATTTTGACGGTCGTATTATTTCTAATAAGTATTATATACTATTCACATTGTTTCTATTATTAATTAAAAGTATTTCCACTTGAATTTTATCTCATTTATTGAACTAAACATCATGATATTAATTAATAAGTTTAAAAAATAATAAAAACCAAAGTCAAAGTGTCAAAGTTCAAACTTCAAAATTGCAATTGCAACTGGCAACTCACGTTAGCAGATATCAGAAAAATCAGAATTTTGCATTTGATAATTTTGGTGTAAGGGTGTTGCGTCACCGATTTTGGTAAATTTTAATAATTTAACGTGATTGAAATTGTATAACCTACACGCTTTTAATAAGTAAACTTTGTCAGTTTATTGTCTACATATTTTTCAAGCAAGTTATTCCGTGGTTTCAGGAAAAATGGCTGAAAAAATTATTCCCGTGGTAAAGGCTGATGAAGAAGAAGCCGAGGAAGAAGAAATGGTTGACCCACAACAACAGCTTAGGGTAATTTTCATTTAGAATTCATATTTATATTTGGGAAATTGTGACCTCTAAGACATAACCTTTAAACAGACATACATTGTTCAGAATTTATCCTTGGGTACCCATTATTCTCATTCCATCATACAAGGAAACAGTCTTTTAGAAGAATATTGGAATTTACATCTTTGTGATTATTTTTAATATCAGCTTCTTGTTCTTGATTTGGTATATATTTTACTGTCATTTATGAATTACAATGTTTTACTTGTTTAGAATACTATACTAATGATGGGTATTCATAGGATAGGAGAATTCTTTATGGATTACACACTTTATGTTCTGGTGGAGACACAAAAATAGTTTCAGTGAAGCATAATGCTGATTTCTGTCCACTGAAACATTTCCCATCAGTGACAATTATATATAAAAAATTTAATTGATCTTACATTACATCTTTGCTTTTATAGATGGCACCATCAAGAAGAGTTTTAAAAGATGCCCTAAATATTATGGGTATCTTTGGTTTCAATGGTATAAAGTATTAATAAAATTATGTTAATTGATTTTAGCATAATTTGTATTTTAGTCTAAACTCCTTAGATAGTAAATTATTTTTACTCACAAAATCAGTATCAGTTTTATTGGTATAAGTTAATTATATAAAATAAGGTTATATGTAGTGCCTATAGTTATTATATTAAAAAATTCAAATTACAGCATAACATAACCTAATTAATTTACTTTGAATTTATACTTAGTGAATTATAGAAAAAAGTAAAACTAGTTTGTTTAACAGCCTTTATTTCTTTGCTTTTGTTAATGTTTTTTATTTGTCTGTTACAGGAGCAGTGTGCTGAAAAACCTGAACTGCAAAATTTGTGGTCAAAATTCCAAGAATGCAATGACCGAGTAAATTCCCGCTCAAACACCGCCGAGACCTGTGAAGAAGAACTTATTGATTATGTACATGTCCTCGACAAATGCGTCAACAAAGACCTATTCAAAAGGCTAAAGTAAACAGCCGATTATTGCCCCGCTGTTATTTGTTAAAACCGTTATGTTCACTGCATATGTTCTAGTAATGCACAGTTGGGTTGTAGATTCAATTAGTTAATTAATTTATCTATATGACGTTTTGTGGAGTTTTATTGTAAATAAACAATCAAAGTTTAATCTTTTTATGTTTTATTATTTTTGTCAATTACCTTATACCACATAATATCAAGACATGTATTGATTTTGAGAACTAATCAATAAATATCCCTTAAAAAGAAAAGGTTTTTTATTAGGAGCACTGGAAAAATTCGGACTGCCTCGGGGCCCATTTACTGTTAACACACACTTAACTCATATCAGGAGTTCAAATGTCGATCATATTATTAGTGTTATTATAACCAAGATCTCAAGAGACCAAAAATAAAATACATTTATAGTATATCAATTTATTTCAGCAAATAAATCATTACGTAAATAGAAAATGTTATTCATAGCCTATTTTCACACATCTTACTCAAATGGTGCAATTACAGATATAAATAATATTTAAAATAATACCGATGTACTGGAATGTATATCAAATGCAAATTCCAAAATTATCGTGATTAACACCATTATAATTAAATAAAAAAATATATAAAATTTTTGAAACATTAAAAAAATCTATAAAAATTTCATGGAATAAATTTTAAACATAAATATTTATACACAATGAAGATCATTTATAAAATCGATGAGGGTCGATATAATAAAAAGCACACTACACCTTTGGCATTATCGTTAAGGTGAAGCGAGGCACCAAGTCTAATCTACTGCAAGAATAAATTGAGACTGTTTAAAGGAGAATCTTAATAACGACATTTACAACAAGAGGCATTTCGAACATTGCTTACTTTAAGGTCACTTGGCATATTATTGCAATTAAATATTTATAGTACTCAGAATAATTAGTATCACTAACAGGCACTAACACTATAGCACATCACTAAACACAGCATATTTCCATCAATCTTAATTTTACTTAAATATTTTCCCCAAAGTCGTAAATGTCGTCATTAAGCTGGCAACATATATTGTGACAGGAAAAAAAACTTCCGAAACAAAACAATATCGCTTAACCGATATCCAGAATAAAATACTTATCGTACTTATACAGGTCAGTATTTAAAATGTATAAACGCGTTTAACGTATAAAAGCCTTCCCTAATTTCATTCCTATCAAACATATCACTCGTTGTATAAACTAACTGGCGCCAACTTGTAGCACGTTGAAACAAATTTCGCAAACTCTTTGGGGCTTGTTCATTCCGAACTTGAGTATGGGGATGTCTTGGCTGGAACATTTGTTGCACAACATGCGGCCGCAGTGTCGACTGAGGAAAAGAACAATTTTTTAAACAATTATTTAACCACATTGTGTAATATCATATCATTACACTTGTGATTTGATCGGTAATTATCACAGACATGGTAATATATTGGTAATTATATAACAATTATTTGAATACATTATATCAATGTGCTTTTTACACACTATTTCTGTTCGTAAAGTAAATATTTTTAACATTTTGTACTTTATTTTACCCAACTCGTTTGAATCATGATTTTTAATTAGCTGGATTTGTCTCTTGCCTGCTAACCGTAAATATATTTGAAAAATTAAAAAAAAAAATACTATAAAAATATGGGTAGCTTCAATAAAACCTGTGCCTACCAATATATTGTAAATTAATTTCAACAACCAACAACAAGATAGGCAAAAAGCTTTTATCTTTATTAATTTAATGAAAATATATAACAATTACCAATGATGCTTCCTCATAGTGAGTGTGAACTTGGTTCCGCACTCTTGGCACAGGTCGCTCTCGGCCCACGGCGCCTCTGCGGGCAAGGCGTCCAACAACCGGTGGAGGAGCTGCCTTGTTGCTACCTGAATGTTTTGTTTTTACTTTAATAAGTTTTTATTTCACGTTGATATGGTATTTTTGATTAAAATGCTTATTTTAGAACGTTATGATAGGAGAAAGTTAGGAGGCTGGAAATTGTAAATTTTGTGCAGATCACATTACCATTTTATAAGAGACACACCACCACCCAACAGACCGATATAATTACACGTCAATTTGAAATTATTAGGATTACCTGATAATTAAATATAGAAACTCCTTCCTTGTTCTCGTGTGCGAGACAAGCTCCCGCCTTCACCAACACGCGGCACATCGCCGCTTGACCGTTCATATACGCCAGGAGAAGTGGAGTGTTACCCTACGAAAAAAAATTCATGGTAAAATAATATAAAAATATCACACCACATATTGATGAAAAAAAAACAATAATATAATAAATACCTGTAAGTCAGTCCTGTTGATGGGGAAATCTGGCATAAACTCGAGGAAAATTTCACATATCGTTGCGGCATTATCCTTTTTACACCAACATAACTCGTGGAGTGGGTTGCGACCTGTAAGTATACGTGTGTTAAGTATGTTGCAAACTTTAATTGTGCATTTAAAAACGGCTTTATCGACATCTGGTTCGAAGGACCAAGATTATAATGATAAGATATTAATTTACTCTTTTTCAACTTCAAAAAAGGAGGTAGGTGGTTCTCAATTCCGTTATTATTTTAGATTTGTTACCTCAGCAATATCGACTGGTTGAACCGATTTTGAATTTTTTTTTTATATTTCAAATCTAATGCCTTTTAGTTTCTGTCCAGTTCTCGACTTTTGAAGGCGGTTTAGTTTGTCGTTATTTTATTTTCATAATTATTGTTTGACGTGCAGCGCGTTGTGCCGGTAGCGGGGAACAGCGCGCACGGCACAGGGTCACCTTTCAGGTTGGTAGCGGCCGCGTCTATATCGGAGTCGGCGAGCAGCGCGCGCGCCACGTGCGCGTGGCCCTCGCGCGCGCACACGTGCAGCGCGTTGTCGCCTTGCGCGTCCACGGCGCCCACCTCCGCGCCGCCGCTCACGAGCGCCGACACCAGCGCCGCGCCGCCGCCGCCGCCCGCGCCCGCCGCCACGTGCAGCGCCGTGCGCCTACAGACACACGATATAATTATTGTTACAAACAGTCCACCTCGACTACGCCCGGGGTTATAGCACTAAAGTGTCAACATACATATCAAACAGCGAAACTAGCGAGATTAAAACGTTCAAGCCAAGTCGAAAATAAAATTAAGTCAAACAATCCGATAATCGAACTTGAATTTCTAAAATGACAATATAGTCATATCTATACTTAATATTATAAAGCTCAAGTTGAAGTTTGTTTGTTTGTTTGAACGCGCTAATCTCGGGAACTACTGGTCCGATTTGAAAAATTCTTTCGGTGTTAGATAGCCCATTAATCGAGGAAGGCTATAGGCTATATATCATCACGCTAAGACCAACAGGAGCGGAGCAATGCGGGTGAAACCGCGGGAAACAGCTAGTAAACTATAAACAAGAACTATGCTGATGTTAATATAACAAATTATAATATAATATTTAATTTGAAATGCTTACTTATGTGCATCTCTATCGTTGGGCCGTGCTCCTGCCAAAAGCAAACTCCTTAAAAGCACCTCGTTTCCCGCGGCAGCCGCCAGGTGCAACGGTGGCGCTAGCGTCGCATCTTGCACGCGGGAATTTACATCTACCTTCACGGATAGCAAAAACATCAAGCTCTCCATATCACACTTCTGTATTGCCACGTGTAAGAAGTTCCTACCCTTTTTATCCACCTGTAAAATAATAAAAATATTTAATTTATACCAAATAAATACTGACCTTGTTTCCAATCTCAAATGGACTAAGAAAAATATACAAACATATTTTTCCCATAGATATTTTCAACTAATATATAAAATACCTGTTCCGCGGCCGAAGGATTCTTTTCCAATATGGCCTGGGCTGCCTTATTATTCCTCGCAGTGAGTGCTGCCGCAAACGGAGTTACTCCTTTATTATCTCTCGCTGAGAGGTCAACTCCCGGTTGCGAGAGAAGCAGCGAAATTATCGTAGCGTGTTGGTTCTCTATCGCGATGTGGAGGGGTGTTTTTCCTTCTGCGTCTTTGGAGTTTATGTTCGCGCCGTGTTCGAGAAGCGTCTAGAAGATATGTTGAATATTTTTAATACAGTAATTAATATTTTTGTAAGTAATTTTATAAAGTGGTAAAAAGATTACAACTGGTTGTTTTTGGAAAAAAAAGTTTACTAAGAAGGCAAAGAATTGCTTATCAAACCATTTGTAGCTTTTCAAAACACGAAGTCGCAATACTACATATTTTGATAAAATCTTTCAAATTAGAATCCCACTGAAAATTGGGTTTGAAAATAATCCTTAGTTCTTCACATTGCAGAAAAGTCTATGGCAAGTGTACGAGTAAGTTGTGTTGGTTTGTGACCAAATGGACTAGGAATGTGTCTAGCGACTGTTTGTTCCCATCCATTGCCTATACAAGTCACCTCGACGCTTTGTTCCCATCTATATCCTATACAAGTCACCTGTATAACGTCAGTGAGTCCCCAGGTGCAGCACAGGTGCAGCGGCGTGTGTCGGTCGGCAACTGCGTCCGCGCCCTCGCCCGCCGGGCCCACACGCCGCGGCGACTCCACGTCACAACCAGAGCGGATCAGGAACGTGGCTAGTGATTCTTTGTTCTCGTCTATTGCCCTTGTTTGATAGATAAATAAAAATACTCAAGTATGCGCGCATTAGATAGATAGATAGATCTTATAGGTATACAATACATATGTTACGCTCAAAAACCGTAAACGCAAACGTGATAACATATCTCACAACGCGTCGTGCTCACTAAAAAAATAACGACGTAAAAGTTTGTTATTTCTAGTCAAGAAAAACGATAACGCATTCTGAACATTAATAACTCAGCCCCCGGAATCACAGACACAATAGAAAATCTATTGTGTCGTGGTCAGATCGGGCCGCTCGGGGCTCAATGGGTTAATAAGTTTACCATGACACGACGAACATGATTTTATGACTTGAAACAACAATTTCATACAAAATAAAGTCGTTTCTGCCACTCGCCTCTTACGATAAAGATCTTACATTTTTGTGTGTATTTTTTTTTTGATCAATAAAAGATTTCATTCTTTGAGCATTAAATTTTTTCACAAACACAAATTTTTGTCAAATACATAAATAGATAAAATAGAGCGTGTGTGCCAAGCAAACGTGTCGGAAGGGAAACTTCTTTGTCAATATTCAAAGATGCAAAAATCTTCGCCTTACTCCATGACGTGACTGTATTGTCATGACGCGACCTTGAAATTTTACTGTCAACGCGCCTAAAGAAGTAACGCTTCAATAAATTAATAATTTCATATTATCTATGTGCTTAAATTCATCAGAACTGAAAATTAAGACGTCAAAACAGAGTCCGTTTAAATATCATTTTATAAAATACTAGCTGTGCTCCGCGGTTTTACCCGCAGTGCTCCGCTCCTGTTAGTCGGAGTCCTCGATGAATGGGCTATCTAACACCAAAAGAATTTTTCAAATCGGACCAGTAGTTTCCGAGATTAGCGAGTTCAAACAAACAAACAAACTCTTCAGCTTTATAATATTAGTATAGATTGGCATTTTTTAATTTAATATTTTGAAATTTAAAAAAGACGAGTAAAACAAAAGTAAGAAAAAAAGAGGATAATTAATCCTCACGGTCCTAAATAACCTACCTACGTCAATAAAGACGCACTAAGTTCATCAGCGGTGGAAACGCAGTGGAAATTTGTGCACTTTTTGACGATAACTTTTATAATATTTTTTATTATCTATTATTGATCTTGCCGTTACCGTGAAAATCACATTTTTTTTTTACCATTGAACTCGAGTATTTTTTTCCTAGTAATTACCGGAATGATGGGGTATTTTACCAAACACCAATTTGCAGCTGAATGGGATTTTTTTTAACTTTGAACATTTATCGGGCTAAAGTAATAATAAAGAATTATTTTCATCATAAATATGAATTAGAAACAAATTACGTGCTCTTAAACGTATTTTTAATGTTATACTCACTTGTGTAGTAATGTTTGTAGACACCCATCGGGCCCCGGTCCCCAACAATCTGCATCCGCTCCATTCCTTACTAAAATCTGCAATATTAATGCAATAAATATGGTAATGACATTTGTAATTTTTGTTTCCTTGAAATTTCTTTTTTACACAGTATTAAACTTCATTTAAAATATAATTAAAATAAACTATTATATCTTCTCGTATAAGTAAGTTACGACTTCTGCATTTACTCCCGTTTGCCGCTTAAATGAATATCTAGAAAAAAAAATCACCTTGAGCGCTATTGTCTAAATGCCACTTTCTTCAAAGTACATTAAAAAACCACTCAATAATTTAAAATAGATTGACATCATGAAATAGTTCTATGACTTCTGCATTATAAAATACTTACACTAGCAACTTCCTCCTGTCCCGAATCGAGCGCTGCCCACAAGGGAGGTACGCCATTCGCGTCCAACTTGCTCATATCTACTCCACGGACACATAGCGCTTCCACAACCAATCCCAGGCGGCAGTGTATAGCTAGCTGAAGGGGGGTCTCACCCGCGTCTGTCCTGGAGACAAATTGAGAGAATAGATAATTCCTTTGGGTAGGAGAGTTTGGAAGGTTTGGTATGAAAGAACTGCAATAAAGAAATTTTGAAAGCGTGGCATATCCGTTTGTATTACAAACGGTACAAATAAAATATGCTAATACCATTGAGATATACATATGGAGACGACACCGCCTACATCACATATGTTCCGCTCAACATAAGCCATATGGCTTAACTGCACTCAGTCGCTTTAGTGCGATGGTCGCGTTCATGTCTTGTTTGTTTTAAAGCAAAAAACCAAGAAACTCATCAAATATGCCCTCGAGTGTGTTGCGATATTGCACTTATAAATAATTCAAGTAATGCGGCAAAGTGCAAAGAAATAACTTTTCATCGGTAATTAATTAGATAACCCTTTTTAAAACTTGGTTCGAGCAAAATTTTTGGCGGGCGCCATTTTGCGTCATTTGTCATAGACTAAAAATTTAAGAAATGGCATTGGGTATGAAAGATGTTTAGATAGTAATATTAGATGACGTAAATTTTTATAGTGGAAAAAAATAATTTTACACATTTAAAAAATATTGTACTGTGGATATTATTCGAAAAAAGGTTAAATCATGAGAGATGAAAATAAATTACCTATGTATCAATTTTTTTTTGTTACATTGATTGGTTTTAATTGAAAAGTTTTTAAATGATAAGTTTATTAATAATTTATTTATTAGATTAATTATTTTTTTTTGTTACATTGATTGTTCTTAATTGATAAGTAATAAGCAAAATATTTGCCAAGTTTCGCCTCTTTAGCGGTGAGTCGATGACATCGCTTAATCTATGACTCACAAGCCGCCCCGCGCCGCCGCGCTTGTCGCACAGATTTTGTTCGTGGTGTCTCCTCCATACGTAGTAATAATAGCTCAATGGCTAATACACAAATAATGTTTATACATTATACATATATGGTTATTTTTATATAATTAATAATCATATTATATTTGATGATTAATCATTATAATTTAAAATTATTGGTTTATATAAGTCTCTCGTTATTACCTTGCTTGATTGAGTAAGAAAGAAGAAAAAAATATGCATCCAAAACATTCCAGCACAAACACTACTTTGTTAAATAACAAAACATACGTTATAATAGTTGATTAAGGCGATTATTACACTAGTACGGATTAATTGAACATTACATGATCAGATTTAGCTGTGCCACATAATCTCGTTATTTAGATTAATTTTAGTATGGGCTCATCAACATCTATATTAATCATTTAAACCTGAACGTGTTATTTATACCTGGTTTATCAAATTAATTTAATCAAAGTTCAACTCAAATTCTTGAAGAAAATAAACAATCATCATCAGTACATTATGTTCCTACTGCTGGGAACACAGGCCTCCCGTAAGGGATCAAGCCGTAATCCACCACGCTGGCCAAGTGTTGGCAGATGTCACATGTCATCGAACTTTTGATTCTTCGACATGTCGGTTTCATCAAGATGTTTTCCTTCACCATTTCGAGCAGTAGTGATGATATAACATGCGCGTATAAATAAAAAATCAATTTATTTCTTGCACGCTCGCCTGGTCTCGAATTGTTGTGTGGTAGTGGTAGCTAATTCTTGATAAGTATACAAAGTTTGAATACAATCTGTAATCTGTCCGTTTAAAGTCAAAATCGAGGCGGTTACATACAAACATACAGGTGAAGCTAATAAAAGTGTGTTAAAAAGGATTAAAACCACTTGGTCAAAGTAACTTACAAGATATTCATATCAGCGCCATGGTCCAGTAAGTATATGGCAGTTCTAGAATCTTCTTCGATGATGGATTGATGCAATAGTGTGAATCCCTTTCCATTGCGTACGTTTGGATCCGCACCACCGTCTATTAATGGTGCCACTAAGTGCTTGTGACCTGGTATTATAAACAAAATATTTAATTAAAGAGTGGGAAAAAAATTTCCAATAATATTCACACAACGTTCCTACGTAAAAATTAACCAGGTTTTTGGAAACATATAACTTTTATTCCAGTTTACAGTTGGATAAATCATTAGCAGAATGTAGTTATGTAATACTGCAGTGTATAAAGACAGGACTTTTAATATTAAAAAGTTGGAAATGAATGAATTTTTGAAGTGAAATTTCGCTAGGGGCGTTGAAACTAAAATTTCAAGGTCATGTCATGGCAATACCGTCACGTCATGGAGTAAGGCGACGATTTTGATATCTTTTTTTGATATATCATGCACATAACACAGCAGAACATTAAATAACAAGAGCTCAATGATCTTACCTTCTGTAAGAGCTAAACTAAGAGGCGTATCTCCTTCCGAGTTCTTCAAATTAAGATTCGGCACGAGGCTAACATTGGATCTATCATTCGCAGGCAAGTCTCCCTTTTCGATGTTCATCTTGTGTTCTATGATAGCCAATACACATCCTTCGTGATTGTTCAGTACGGCTAAGTGTAATGGTGTCTGTCTGAAAATATAAGAAGTTATTCTTCAAAATTTTTTCTGTTAGAAAAATTAAAATAATACGATAAAATTTAAACTTTTCCTTTCTCTGAGTAATATAAATTTATTTTTATTTTCTAATACGGTGTTTGCATAATTACTATTTCTCGCTCCTCCGAGCACTCCTTTTCCATACAAGACAAACCAAAATTATCTTTAAAAAATAAAAAGAATTCTTTATAATTCAGAAAATTAAAGACATACCTATAAACAGTATCTTCATGTTCCCCATAAGCAGTCTGCAGGTTAGGTCTCGCTCCATGTTCTAACAGAGTAGCCGTCAGTTTGGTCAAGCCACTTGCACAAGATGCATGGAGTGCTGTTAGACCCGCTTCATTCGTGTGATTTAAATCACCATTGAGGTTAGATGCTAAGAAAACTGCCGATTCCTGATAAAATTCGACTATTAAATAAATTATAAGATTTTTTTTATTATCACGCGTCATTTATGTAATCATTCTTTTTTGTTTTTGAACTTGAGAAAACTATTAATAGATTTCGGAAAGCGTATAAAATTATCATTGACCTTCAATTTGTTTATTATATATTTCAAAATGTTCTATAAAAATAGAATTAATAACATGTTATGTGTTTATAATTTTTTTTTTATAAACAACATGTTTTTAATTATTTTAATATATTTATTTATGAAAACAAGTTTGCAGTTATTGTAAACATCCGGGAAGATAAAAGCTATCGGTCTTTACCTCAAACCATCCTTGAGCCAAAATATGAAGTAAACTATCCCCTGATACAGAATAAAGAGGATTTGGTTGGCATCCCTTTTCTAACAATTTGGCAGCGAAACCTCTCTCAATTATACTTTCAGTCTTTCCTTCAACGGGATCTTCAGTGAATGCATTCTTATTCGTGACTGGTGTATCGAAAGGATTGGATCCATTCATGACTAAAGTCTCGCTCGAAGATATTGACGCTCGCCTGTCATCTACAAGCGCGTAGTACAAAGGTGGATGCTCATCTGATGTAGTTCGCAAATTAGTGTCTAAGGTAGGTTGTTTAAGGAGGAGATCGAATATTTTTTGATTCCTAGCTATAACTGCTTGATGAAGAGGTGTGCTGTAATAAAAATGACATTATTAAAACTATCAATGATGATGATTTTAAATGCAAATTTCAGTGGAAAGATGCCGTAAGAAGTGAACGTACAAGCCTTTCCTATTCTGTCGGTTAATATCGGTTCCTTTTTGCACTACAATTTCTGCAATTTCCACCATTTGTTCCATTGTTTCCGGATCGCATGAACTTGCTGTAAGACTGGCTATAAGGTGTAAAACTGTGTCGCCCTCTTCTCTGCAATAACACAAAACAATAAATCTGAGTTAGTACTCAAGCTAACTTTTTGCAATATAGTTGTTCTCAACGTAATTGGTTTATATTTTCTTAACTATGCTATTATTAAAACTAATAAATAACAGTTACCAAACGTTTAATAGAAGAAATAATTTTTAATTGACAACTAAAGTTAAAACTAGACAATATGGTTGCGTTTAAGTAGGTACACTCAATATGTAATGTTTAGTTTCCGTCAACGGTAATTTAATCTATTAATATTATAGTTAACTTTATGCAACGTCATATTTCTTGTGGGAGTCTAGAGTCAACAATTTCATAATAATCTTATATATTTTATTATGAAACCATTGTTCGCACAAGAAATGTAGGTTACATCAATAAAATTTTACGATTAACACAATTAAATACCTGGTGTATGATAAAATAAATATTTTCATTAGCTTGGTAAGTCAAATACTTACGTATACGTTCAAGGAAGTATATGTATATTGTAATAATAATTACATTTATTAAAGACGAGACAAAACCATGCTTAATTTCCTTTGCTTAGTGAAGTAAAGCCTTATTTCTCTGCAATCAGTACTTGTCTATAATAATCAAGATCATCTTACAACATATTTTAACAATTCTGAGAATATAGCATCCAGCAACACTTATCCTTATTGCGCATTAAATTCCACTATTATATGGACAAATTATGTGCAAATTAAGTCGATATTCTACGTCTATAATAAATGATGTTCTACAGGTTTATCGAAGCATGTTTATTCAAATATGTAGTATCTTCTTCATAAGCCGGTTGAGTCGGTGAGTAATTGTAATTGTTTTGTCATTTTGGAGTACATATTACCTTGATTATACAGCATATCTATAACAGTTATGTATCATTTTACACAATCAATGTAGGTAAGTATTTTTACGATAAGAATGTAATCGCAGTAATTATCTATGCAGAGAAAAAGGGCAAATAATTTTCACGCAATTTATTACAGACAATTTACCATTAAATATATCATTAGCAAAAGACCGCATGGTAATGTTATAAGGCATAACTGCCTTGAAAAGCATGTTTAATACGTAGTGCCCCAAATTGCTGTTCAGTCATTATTATATAATATAAAAATTTAAATTAAACCTTGACCCGATGCGGAACACGTTTGCGTGTTTGGATGTACCTATATGGCAATTCGCATTCTTAATGGGGATTCAATAAAAATAATTTATGTTGATAAAATTTAACGCTGGTTTAAACGTAACAGGTTGTGTCGTAATAAATCAATAGTTCAGGCGCTGACGTTCGTTGGTACAACCTGTATTGGAGTACTCAAGTCACGCCTAGAGACGTAAGCACTAAGCAGTACCAATTTTGTATGACGAAATAGCGATATGAAACACAAATATGTATAATTCTTTCCAATTAACTAGTTATTGAACACTAGTTTATAAGGAAAGTGATAAATAAATAATACAGATTTGAATGCTTATCGATGCATCGTGTGATTTGCAATCGCATTTCCCTAGTTTATCACATACCTATTACTATTACAAGTGATTTCAAAATATGCAAACCGACAGAATGCAAATACCAGCACGTTAATAACTTGACTCATAATTCTCAATTAATCATGAATCTTAATAATTTATTTTCGAATGACTCAATTAATTGATGGTTTTCACATGATTTTATGTTGTTAGACAGATAAATTCTTTTAAAATTTAAATACATATTACATTTTCAAAATCCTTCTGAGTTTCAATAATTTATATAAATTCCCATTTTTGACACATATTGATATAGAAATTCAAAATATAAAGAAGGAGAAGACGATACACCAAGTGCGGTTTCAAAGTCTCAAATGGGATGAGGGTCCGGAAATATTTCAGTATAAAGCTTCCTTAATAGTGCGTTTTTCTTTCCTCAACTATCACTTACTTTGTCGTCAGATTGGGATCGGCCGAGTTCTCCACCAAGAACTTAGCTGAGAAGGCGTCTCTCGCGTCAATGGCTCTATGAAGCAATGTTCTTCCCCTGGGTCCTCGAGCATCTGCATCAGCACAGTGCTGGAGGAGTGTGGTGGCGATGGACGCGCTGCGACCTCGCAACGCCAGCTCTAGGGGCAGTTCCCCTCTCGTGGACATCGCATTTACTATATCTGTTAACTGTAACAATTCATATAGTGTGTGATTATTACAAACGTGTTTAGTTTTCAAGATACCTAAAAACATACCTACTGTTATATATTTTTTGTATTATAAGCATAATAATATTCGTAAATATTCCATTTTAGGTAGATACCTAATTATTGTTTTCCTCAAGATCATTTTTGGTAGTATTTTCCTCAAATATAAGTATATTAAAGTGTACGGACGGTTAAAAAATTAATCATGATATAATGCAAACGGACAAGTAGATATCCATTATTATTTATGTACCAGAAAATTTTCATAAATAAATAAAGCACACCATATTTAGGTACATCAGAAACTTATTTTTGGATGTTCGTGTCAAGAACTGCGTCCTTTTATGGAGACGCTTAAAGCTATGCTTTTTTACTGGCTCGCTCAGAGTGGAGAGCATTGAGAATGAATGGAAAATGAGCACTTGAGATTTAGGTTAACATCCCTTTTATTCACGTCTTCTCCAAACACTAAGCTGCCGCTTGAGCAAATAACACTACAGCCTACAGGCCGAAGGTAACGCGAGACTAAGATTTAAGAATATTTGTTCATAGCGCAATGTTAGCATAACTTTGACTTAAGTGTGATGCTAATGAATGTAATATTGTTATAATACTTAACTGATTATTACAAAAGGGAAGTGCTATAAAAAATGTATACTTTATATCAATTCTATTGGGTTTCTGTGGCCCATTTTCGTGATACTTTTATTAATTTAAAGAGAATGATCGCATAGCATTTACTTTTAACATATTTAGGTCCTTATGTTATATAACTTTTTAAGAAGTAAAAATCGTTACATTATATCATAAGATTAACGAGGCGAATAAATTTAAAAGCACCGTATTCCCTAATGTTAAGAGCACTTTAGCATAAAACATAGTTTCTAGATTTTAATAAATCTAAAGAAAAAAATTCGCAGTCGAGACGTAGTTCACACAACGGTGAACTGGGTTACTCGATCCATAGTTTGTAACGATATTTGACGATCATAAAATTATGAAAATATTTCACGTCACGCTTACTCAATTATTAAGTAACTGGAGACAATGATGCGAATGAGGTAACGGAAGCGGTTACAGTGTCATTCCTTGCGTACAGAGCGATCGACAAAAATCAACAGATGGAATGGACTACATGTTATAGATGCTGAACACACCGCGCCCGTAGCTGCCATGTGCTATGTGATGAATGGTAATCGAATACTTTCACGGTTACATAACTATATAAACAATAGACATACATCATTACATACATTAATTATAGATAGTTGTTAATTACGAAGTAGTTATGAAATGATGTAGAACCCGCTCGTGGAATCGTACAATACGTATGCCGTCTGCCAACTTTGCTAATGTAAGGTAATAGAAATGTAAATGATATGATAAATTTATGTTCTAATACGCATTCAAACGAATAATAATCGTAAATAAATTATTCCATACGTTTTTGTAGATGCGTATATTTCTTGGGTGGTGAGTGGTGACTACCTATTACAAAAAAAAAAAAACTGATGGAAACTATATCTGCAATGACTAATCCGTACAAACTTACATCATCCCTGCATCCTCACCACATTAACCATAAACAATATAAAAGGGCGGGAAATTATTATTGAATAAGTGTGCTTAATGTACGTGTTATTGCTCGTTTAGTTGTTGCATCGGTACAAATCTCACATGGACCCCACAGGGAGTCATTACACTGTAGAGTGTAGGACGACGATGGCTGTTTTCCAATTACAGAGCATAATGCGACTCAGTGGCGCACAGTGCCAACGTGAAACGCACCAGCAGGTTGCGCTAAGTTCAGTGTTGAAAAAAAAAATATTCATAGAGTTAGCAATAACCTCATTAATGTGTAAATAAAGTGGTATACATAATAATTGGTTGAAAAATATTTACGGTTATTTTAAGTAATTTGGATTTTGATTATTTCATTAACATTTTTTTCAATGTTTGTACCTTCATCCATACTTATATTTATTTTTTTAACACAATTTGAATTAACTTTGATTATTTCGAAAAAACTACAATGAAACGAAAGCTTTAAAATTTTTTCCAACAATTAATAATTACTAACGATAAATCGATTGCACGCATCAATTCACGCGCATTACTTTTAAGAGTGCTCGATTGTGCGAAGCGTTGCTGTAGTTGGAACATTCAACGTTAAGCATTATGCCGCATAATGCGCTCTAGTGCTGTAATTGGAAAACACGGGATATCTCCCCCGCCTGGCTGCAAAGAGGATAAACATAATATCCTAACCTACTTAATACATATTAAAAATGCGAAAGTATGTGAGGATGGATGGATGGATGGATGAGTGTATTTTTGTTACTCTTTCACAAAAAGTACGAATGCCACCATATCTCACAAGCTTCTACGATAATTCGTTTACCGTTCAGGCAATCAAATTGTGGAATGCTTTACCTGGACCAATAAAGAATGCACAGTCCTTAAATAGTTTTAAAGTAATGTTACGCAATTATCATCTCTCTTGCTGTACTTAATATTATATACTCCGTTATGTTTATTATTATGTATTTTTTTTCTTATTCGATTGTAAATATATATGTATTTAATGTATTATATTGTATTTATTTATTATGTAAATTTTATATTATTGTGGTTTGTGTTATACCTATATTATGTATATTTATGCTCTGCCCTACTCCTTTCCTTTAATTTAATTTCTCTCCGTACGTCTGGTTGTCTGGAAGAAATCGCTGCATAGCGATAAGACCGCCAATTGTTTGAATGTATTCCTAGGTTAAGTTTTATTGTAACTTTCAATAGCAAGCAATAAAGAATTAATAAATAAATAAATAAATAAAAAGCTACTGGACGGACATGAATAAAACTTTACAGTTAAGTATCACATAAACTATACACATACTAGAATCTGCACGCCGGATTGTCCACGGGTCAGAGACCGCGCAGCACAGCTAGTGAAACATAAATTTAAAAAAATATCGAGTGATCGATGATAAGGATTTGGAAATGTTTATGTAATTTAATCAATAAAAATGTTAATATGTAAAGTTAAAAGCATAATATATTATTTTAATAATGCAAAAAACGTATAAGGTACCGTTAAGTGAATACAAGATATAACGCGAATCATGTAAAAAGAACGCTGGATGAAAGTGATGGGGTGTGTTTTGGCATGTATCGAGTTTAGCACGAAAGTTATTTGCTGCTTATGGTACGGGAGCCAGGAACAGATTTTATGACCAAGTTCCTCTCAAGCGGTAATTAGTAAAATGCATCAAAGTATAGTATTATGAAGCCTCGTGAACGTCAGCTGGAGCTCGGTTGGGGGGAAGAGCGGTTGTAGCCTCCCACGCACGTAGGAAAAAAAATACATTCATTCATTTCCTCTCAGCTAAAAATTTGTCAAATTGTAGCTAACCCAATATCTCAACGAAAAAAAATAATCAGCTGGTTACAACATGGTGTATTATACGTCAGCTGGTTTCTCGAATAGAATGACACATTAACAAAATCATCGAGATACGTGGAATTCCATCAACATAAGTCCCCGTAAAAGATAAGTAATTACTTTATTAATTATATATTATACTATTATTTTTTTAATAATTATAGTTAACTAATGTTTTTAGTGGGTTATTTCATATTTGTTACACTTTTAGGTAGTTATGTGAATTTGATGATATGATAGTTATTTTTAAATGCAGCAAATATGATGCCTTTGAAGAAGGAATTAAAGAAATTAATAAGATACTAGAAAAAGACAAGCCACATAAAGACAGAATAGGATCTGAAGCAAGAAAATTAATTAAGCAAAGAGCATTTTTATTCAAAAACAAGAAGACCAATAAACAAAACATAACTAAAATAAGTAAACAAATATACAATGAAATAAGAAAATACAGAAAAACACAAAAAACTAATTTAATACAATACCATATAACAAAATTAGGAGGAATCAAGAATGCATGGAAGGAACTCCAAGAACATTCAAACTGGATTACTTACGTAACACATCACAAAACTAAAAAACATAAATCGAAAAGATACGAAATTCTAAATACAGCAACCGAGTTTTATCGCGATCTTTATCATGACAAACAAAGCACATCCATTACAAATCGTGAAACAACTAGACTAAGCACACTAGATGATCCAGTTCCGTACATATTAAAAGTTGAAGTTATTAAAGCGATTAAATCACAGAAAAGAGGAAAGGCATCAGGCGAGGATAACATCTCTAATGAACTCTTAATAGGAGTATCTGAGACCATCTTGGACACACTGACAAATCTTTTTAATGACATTTTAAGAACCGAATATATACCTCGTCAATGGAGCATATCTACAATAATTTTACTACACAAAAAAGGGAGAACAGATGATATTTCGAACTATAGACCAATTTCGTTAATGTCGAACGTATACAAAATTTTCTCTAAGATTATACTTGACCGGATAACGAAGATCATCGAAGAAAATCAGCCCAAAGAACAGGCAGGGTTCCGTAGTGGCTTCTCAACCATCGACCATATCCACACCATCAAACAAATTATCCAGAAATGCAACGAATATGGAATACACTTTTACTTAGCATTTATAGATTACAATAAAGCGTTCGATTCACTGAAGCATGATAAAATATGGGAAGCGCTCACCGCACAACAGGTTCATAGTAAATACATCAACATAATAAAGAAAATATATACAAATATGCAGTCCAAAATACGTACAGAAAAAACAGGAGAATGTTTTCCCATTAGTAAAGGAGTTAGACAGGGAGATCCCTTATCACCCAAACTGTTCTTGGCAACCTCGGAGCATATATTTCGACAGCTTCAATGGAAGGAATATGGTATAAATGTAAATGGAGTATTATTAAATCATCTCAGATTCGCAGATGACCTCATTTTAATATGTGAAGATTCAAACACTCTCCAGGTTATGATTGAGCAACTGATACGCGAAAGCGAAAAGGTAGGATTATCAATTAATACCAGTAAAACAAAATTAATGACTAACTATATAAAAACTCCAATTAAATCTGACAGTGCTGTTGAACTGGAATATGTCGACGAATACACATACTTAGGCCAAATAATATCTCCAACTGACATCACAACAAAAGAAGTGCAAAATAGAATAACCCTGGGATGGAAGAGATACTGGGCTCTAAGAGACATAATGAAAAACGCAGATATTCCAATTGAAGGTAAGAAGAAGATATTTAATACATGCATACTACCAAGCATGACCTATGGTTGTCAGACATGGAGTTGTACGAAGAAAAACATAAAATCCCTAGAGACTTGCCAACACCGAATGGAAAGAAGCATACTTAATGTAAAACTAAAAGACAAAATTAGGCTAAAAACAATTAGGAAACAAACTAAAGTTATAGATATAAAGTACCGAATCAAACAGCTGAAATGGAAATGGGCAGGACATTTAACAAGAAGTAAGATAGAAAAGTGGACGAGGGAGGTGACGGAATGGTGCCCTAGATATAATAAAAGAAGTAAAGGAAGGCAATATCGAAGATGGGAGGATGATATAAAGGAGGTGGCAGGACCATGCTGGACGAGGATAGCAAGAAATAGATCGATGTGGAGAATTCTTGGGGAGGCCTATGCCAAAGAGCAAGACAATCATAAAACCGGTGTCTAATACAAACAATAATATTTTTAATATGATGTTACTTTCATAAACCTACATGTTCAATAATACATACTTAAGTAGTTTTTAAGAAGAAATGTAACATTTTGATTGTTAATAAAGGCTTTATTTATTTATTATTTATTTATTTATAACGATAAATCGATTGCACGCATCAATTCACGCGCATTACTTTTAAGAGTGCTCGATTGTGCGAAGCGTTGCTGTAGTTGGAACATTCAACGTTAAGCATTATGCCGCATAATGCGCTCTAGTGCTGTAATTGGAAAACACGGGATATCTCCCCCGCCTGGCTGCAAAGAGGATAAACATAATATCCTAACCTACTTAATACATATTAAAAATGCGAAAGTATGTGAGGATGGATGGATGGATGGATGAGTGTATTTTTGTTACTCTTTCACAAAAAGTACGAATGCCACCATATCTCACAAGCTTCTACGATAATTCGTTTACCGTTCAGGCAATCAAATTGTGGAATGCTTTACCTGGACCAATAAAGAATGCACAGTCCTTAAATAGTTTTAAAGTAATGTTACGCAATTATCATCTCTCTTGCTGTACTTAATATTATATACTCCGTTATGTTTATTATTATGTATTTTTTTTCTTATTCGATTGTAAATATATATGTATTTAATGTATTATATTGTATTTATTTATTATGTAAATTTTATATTATTGTGGTTTGTGTTATACCTATATTATGTATATTTATGCTCTGCCCTACTCCTTTCCTTTAATTTAATTTCTCTCCGTACGTCTGGTTGTCTGGAAGAAATCGCTGCATAGCGATAAGACCGCCAATTGTTTGAATGTATTCCTAGGTTAAGTTTTATTGTAACTTTCAATAGCAAGCAATAAAGAATTAATAAATAAATAAATAAATAAAAAGCTACTGGACGGACATGAATAAAACTTTACAGTTAAGTATCACATAAACTATACACATACTAGAATCTGCACGCCGGATTGTCCACGGGTCAGAGACCGCGCAGCACAGCTAGTGAAACATAAATTTAAAAAAATATCGAGTGATCGATGATAAGGATTTGGAAATGTTTATGTAATTTAATCAATAAAAATGTTAATATGTAAAGTTAAAAGCATAATATATTATTTTAATAATGCAAAAAACGTATAAGGTACCGTTAAGTGAATACAAGATATAACGCGAATCATGTAAAAAGAACGCTGGATGAAAGTGATGGGGTGTGTTTTGGCATGTATCGAGTTTAGCACGAAAGTTATTTGCTGCTTATGGTACGGGAGCCAGGAACAGATTTTATGACCAAGTTCCTCTCAAGCGGTAATTAGTAAAATGCATCAAAGTATAGTATTATGAAGCCTCGTGAACGTCAGCTGGAGCTCGGTTGGGGGGAAGAGCGGTTGTAGCCTCCCACGCACGTAGGAAAAAAAATACATTCATTCATTTCCTCTCAGCTAAAAATTTGTCAAATTGTAGCTAACCCAATATCTCAACGAAAAAAAATAATCAGCTGGTTACAACATGGTGTATTATACGTCAGCTGGTTTCTCGAATAGAATGACACATTAACAAAATCATCGAGATACGTGGAATTCCATCAACATAAGTCCCCGTAAAAGATAAGTAATTACTTTATTAATTATATATTATACTATTATTTTTTTAATAATTATAGTTAACTAATGTTTTTAGTGGGTTATTTCATATTTGTTACACTTTTAGGTAGTTATGTGAATTTGATGATATGATAGTTATTTTTAAATGCAGTTTATAATATTTGTAAAAACATATTTACCGATGTGGCTGAATGTACGTAGTACCCCGATCATGCGCACAACTAACCACCTCCAAGCGTACCTTATTAGTTATTACTGTCTACATTATGCTAGCGTGTGTTGCTTGAATTTTTAAAAATAACGATGATAATTAAAGATACGTCATTTCCTCCCAGATGAAAATTTGTGAGCTGATTGTTAATATATTGATGCGATAAATAAAAAAATCGGCTAGCAATAAGTTGAGGAAAATCTAGTCAGCTGATGCATATAAATTGGCAATAGATGCTTCTGTCTAACTCCTATGTAATAAGTTTCAAAGTATCAGCTGATGGTTTTTCCACCAAGATACAGCCAGCTGACCTATATTTTTAACCACAGTTACATATAAGCTATCATCAGGTAAATTTTTGTTTGAGAGGAAATCACGGAAAATAATTTTTTTTTTCATGTTCGAGACACCAGCTGACGTATAATACACCATGTTGTAACCAGCTGATTATTTTTTTTCGTTGAGATATTGGGTTAGCTACAATTTGACAAATTTTTAGCTGAGAGGAAATGAATGAATGTATTTTTTTTTCCTACGTGCGTGGGAGGCTACAACCACTCACCCCCCCAACCGAGCGCCAGCTGACGTTCACGAGGCTTTATAATACTATACTCTGATGCGTCTGACGAATTATCTCTTGAGAGGAAATAATGAACCAAATTTGGACCTGGCTCCCGTACCATTATTTTATTTTTGAAGTAGGCTCTCGAGTCGTGGCTTCGCAACTACATATTTGTTATTCTTATACCACCTCATAACACCAAATAGACCAATAAATCGCCAATGCGCAGCTTAACCGTCAGCGTTCTTTTTACATGACGCGACCTATACATCATGGTAACCAAAATTCAGCATTCTTTTAAAATAGTTATATTGATTTTTTTACATTTATGGCGCAAAATAGTGTGGGATACTAATAACCTGACTCTACCTACTAATATTCTGACGTAAAAGTACTTATATTGTATTTTAATAATTATTTATGCGAACACGAACCTGTCGGTTTTATTAATTTAAAAGCGAGCCTTTTTTATTTTAAGTCCCTTGAAATTTAATTTCGTTAAAATTACTGTGAGTAAAATCAGTACTGTCGACAAATTGTGTTTATCCGATAAATGCACGCTAATATTGACGCTTTGTTACCTGTTTGGATTAAAAGTATCGGGTCCTTCTCAAATAAACGAAGAACCAGTTACCGTTACAGTTTTGAAAAACAAAAATAAAACAATTGAGAATGATCCAACGATTAAGGATAAGGACGAGGTTCCCGAATTCAACGCCTATACCTATCGATTTTATTGCATTGCCAATCGCGATTTGTAAACAAGACTAGCTAGCGTAAAATGCATTTTCTATCAATCATAACATCTCAACACTACACATACTATAAAATTCATAAATAGCAATCGCCAAACTACAAAAAAAGCTAAAAAAAAACCCCAATCAGACAGGTGATAACTATTTATAATTATCTATTAGAGCTGTTAATTCGAGCAAGGTTTAAATTGTTCGCGAGCTAGCCATCGAACGGTCAAGTACACAATATGTTACGTAGTATGACACAAGTCGTTGAGGTAAGGCGGTTGGGCGGAGAGCGTGCGCCCAGTAAACTGTAAACTACACATTGAGTCACGCGTATACCAAGACGGCTCGCTGCATTCGTAACACGATAGAAATTGTAGTCGTTAATGTGATCTTGTGCGTTTGTGATAACAAGCCAGTGTGATAAGAGTATTGTGATTGTTCGTTAATAGTAAGGTAAATATTACAATATGAAGAATATTCCTTGAAAGTATATTAGAGTTTCTGGAAATCATTAATATAGAATAGAACCTAGGTACCAATCATTTATTTATTTATTGATATGCTCCAGTTATACATTTTTATGAAATCTGGTTGTCAAAATATGTCCTTCTTCATAAACCAAATTCGAAAAAAATAATTTTGTAAATCGTAAATTAATTAGGCATAATTTTTGGAAATAATTTAAGAGCAAATAATTAAATTAAGGCTCCGACAAAAAACAGGTTAGACGAAATACAATTATCTGAAATGTTTTGCTCTAGCATGTATTTACATCCACATTAGGTTCATATTATAATAAAATTTGATATCGTAGTTTGCTCGCAGCTATAAAATAAAATTCTGACTTATCTAGTACCTACCTATTAAAAGTAGCAGACATAAAAGCATTTATAAAAACAATATTATAATACAAATGTACATTGTTTTGAAATTATGTATTAAATCCATTTTAATTTTAATTTTTTATCGATTGCAATCTAAACACAACCGAGCTAGAGCATTCAATAACAAAAAACCCAAATAATGAAATAGCTCTAGCTTGTAAATAGACGAGTTCTTTCATACAAATTTACTATCTAAGAGAATTACGCGATCGCTGTGTTCATTGATGACTCGCCGTTCGAACGTTTTATTGAGAAGCTCTTATCTACAATCCCTTAGGATACGGTCATTTAGTGTAGCAAGAACTGTCGCGGCAATGTTAATTACAATCAAATGTGATGTAACTCGGGGATTTACTCCGTCTAATGGACCGAGTGACCCGGTTTTTAGAAGCTGCTGGCCTACTCAACTGTGTCAGCTATAACCCAATAATCAAAATATTCGAATTATTGCTATTGCATTGACTTTGAATTCAACGCTTAATCAACATTGCTTAAATTGCGTCAAAGTAAAAATAATACAAATGGAATTGACATTTAAAGTGAAATAAATAATAATTAGCATTAATAGGTATAAAATTAACCACAGAACAGTATAGACCGGACTCTCAGTGGAGTTTCGTTTGCAAAAATAGCGGACCTAAATCTGACTTCTGATATATATTCTATATGATATATATCTATTTAATTATATATTATATTTCTATGTATATATATAATTTATTATAAATAGTGTTGTGCACCATCGACCTCAATATATGACGTAATTCTCATGATCCTTGACCTAAGGTTGCCTGGAAGAGATCGCTGTATTAGCGATAAGGCCGCCTTTTTGTACGTTTTTCTATTGTCTGTGTTTTTTGTTATTATTTTTTGTTTCTGGTGCAAATAAAGTATTTATTCATTCATTCATTCATATATTGTATAGATCCACAGACATCCTATAGACAGATGTTGCCAACCAGTTTTGTGGTCCCCCTCTCCCCACCCCGGTAATTAAATATGGCATACAAAGAAAAAAATAAAAATTTCCAAAACATGCCGTGTGGGGTATCAAATGAAAGAGCTTATTGAGTAGATCACGAATATATAGCATACTATAACATTTCTTACACTTTCTCTAAGATTTTTTAGAAAATTTACGAAAATGCTCCATTTTTGAGTTAACTTTAAACCACTATAGATTGAAAACTCATGAATATATTTTTTAAATTATTATTTTAAATAATTAACAATAGTCCATTGTTTACGATTCAATAGTTCGTACAGTGAAATAGTTGCATGGGGGAGTGGGGGGAGCATTCAAAGATGGCGAGTATATTTTCAAGTTTATGCCAGAAATAAAGGCCTAATACAAAAATATCGGTGTCAGGGCTTAGAATAATTATCTCTGCACTGTCGTTGTGTTTGACAGAATGAAAAATATGGCAGAACATTCTTGAATCAGCCTCTGTGTGATTAGATTTCAAATCGGTAACTTCAGTGAAAGTTGCGCCTTGCAATTTAAAACATTTTGTGGGGTCATCAAATCCACCACATACATATAGCTCACTTATATTATATTACGAACTATTGAATCGTAAACAATGGACTATTGTTAATTATTTAAAATAATAATTTAAAAAATATATTCATGAGTTTTCAATCTATAGTGGTTTAAAGTTAACTCAAAAATGGAGCATTTTCGTAAATTTTCTAAAAAATCTTAGAGAAAGTGTAAGAAATGTTATAGTATGCTATATATTCGTGATCTACTCAATAAGCTCTTTCATTTGATACCCCACACGGCATGTTTTGGAAATTTTTATTTTTTTCTTTGTATGCCATATTTAATTACCGGGGTGGGGGGCGGGGGAACCATAAAACTGGTTGGCAACATCTGTCTATAGGATGTCTGGGATCTATACAATATATATCAGAAGTCAGATTTAGGTCCGCTATTTTTGCAAACGAACATCTCCTTGGAGCCTGCTCTAGTAAAAACTAAATAGAAGTGTGATGTGGGCGTGGCCCACGTGTCACTCGTAAGGTAAGATCACCTAACTTGCTCTCAGTTGTGCGCAGAAAAATATTCGAGTCGGTTGTCAGCTGTCAAACCTTTTTTCCATATTTATTCATTAATTAGGGCCCTAATATTGTTCGGTATTAGAGAGCAAAAATGATAGCAGACGAAATCATTTTAGCAATGGAGGCATTTCATACCATCGGTAAGTCTTATTTTTATTTATTTTACATATATTTTATGTAATAACTTCGCTTGTCGTAATTTGTCAAAATTGTATACAAATATCTAGTCAAAATGAACCTTAATCCATAAGAAATTAGTACTATCATAGATTGAACAGCAAACAAGACTTTCTGGAATATTATTGCAATAAACAAACGAATGTCGCTTTAGTGATGCTTGTGGCGCATATCGACAGTATCGATACTTTAGAAAAGACAAACATTATAAATATTAAATTTTATTTTATTTTTCCTTAGCTTTCATTTGTCCAATTTATTTATAGATTTCCCAAAGAGGCTAATTTAAAAGAGAAATGGATAAATGCAACGAGACGACTTAACTGGATGCTGAACAGCACTTAGCAGTCTAACAAAGGCCACCGATACAGCAAACCTACGGCAGTTCCAAGATTTAAAATAATGCATATTTTCTGTTTGTATTTTGTAAATATAGATTAATACTATTCTATTCCGTTTTTTATTTAATAATAATAATATAAAAAGACGTACTTAGTAGTAATAAACATACTCCAAAATGTGACACATTATACTATACTCATATAATAGAAAGAAAAAAAAAATACACAAAAAATATTTATGTGTGAATTATCGATAACAAGGCTGACATCCCTCAGGGCATAGCATCAGATAAATATCAAGTTAATGTCATTAATGTTGAGTGACACAAATTTCAACCTTATCGCCAATGTGTTGAGGTTCAAAGTTATATCTATCGAAAAGTAACGCCCTCTGTTGTGGAGTAGCTGAATGTTTTTTGAATTTGGAATTTCTGTGCAATGAGAAACAAAACAGCTAATATACCTAGGGATGTTATACTAAAATAAACCGTAACATGGTGCGTTAGGGTACATATTGAAATGCTGAATTTATAACCTAAGTCAGTTTTTACTCAAATTAAGCTGTCCAATCAAAGGCATAGTTTACTTGTAGTGTACTGTATAACTATCGATTTAAATGTGTGGGTTCGGCGACACTGGTTTTCATACTAATTATGTCATTAAAGCACTTCTATATGTTTTTACTGTTCTGTGAAATTAACTTATTGAAAACATCATTGATGAATATTTATGTCAACAACGATCAGCAGCAACGTATGAATTTAAAGATGACGCATACGCGTGTTTACACATCGCTTAATTTCATCGGTGCCAAATTATACATACATAAACAAATTTTCTCAGGACAAAGATCATCGTTAATATACTATTACTAGCCCATAATACATGATCACAAGCTGTTACAACTCCACAGTGAGTCCGATTAAGACTCATCATTCAAGAGTAAGTGAACTACACATAGACGAGGCCTCCACTATTTAATTTTCTAGAAGAAAAAAAAAATAATTATAAAAACAATGCGTCTGTGGATTGTCGGTACACGACCAGTTATTGATTTAGTATGAATAACGATAAATTTAGGTTGAAATTATAAGATAAATGGATGCAGCAGTAATAAAAATTAATTGTTGCAAATGAGGGGAAAGCCCTTAAAGGAAATCAATATAAATATTGATGATTTTGATGATGTATCTCCCATTTCAAGCTATACACGGAAGGAGCAAATCTAAGTGACTTGATAAAGGGTCGTGTATGCCATTTAACCTGAAAAATAAAAGCTCCAACCGATATTGTGCGGTATCCCATATCCTTGAGTGCGGTTACCACATCCTCGCCGTGCAACTTTCTGGCCATAAACTATCTCATATTGTATAGGTACTTTAGTGAAACTGACAAATGACATGTGTAACTTTTAGGTCAGCGCATTCAACCTTTTATTTACAGTTCGCACTGTCACGTCTGCAATGGAACTTATAAATGCGCTGTCAGTCAATAATTATTGTTTATTTGTTTTTCTATTCTATTACGTAAGAAGAAAACATTGCTCCTAAAAATACTTTTTATAAGTATCTACTTACATATTGTTTTCTTGTTCTTTCAATCAGAAATAAGTATCTACCGTCCTATCAAGATCTCATGTTATTGGTTGTGGAAGTACAAAATCGGAAGTATAATAAAAATCTATTATCCTAATACATACAAATATGCCAAAATAGATTCTTCAAAACAGTGTCAAGTTCACGCAGTTTAGTGTCTGCATACGAAATGTGTATCAAGGTTATCTCAATACGAACAGAGAGGCTGAAATATAAAACCCTTTTGGTTTTGGAATTAGAAGCTATAAAACAATGAGGACCCTAAAAATCCAGAGACAGCAGCTTTGCTCTAAATATAGTTGAAGATTAAGTAAGTGCACATCAAAGCATATAACCGGATTTAACACGTTTTGCAGTTCGCGTTGAAAGCACCTTATTCGCAGATTCGCTTTTCAGTAACATATAAGTAATAAAGACTCTTTGAATATCATGAATTTTTTCGCAACAATCCTCAAAGGACATGTCCAAAAATGTATGAACCGAAAACCCAGAATCGACAGGAATGAAATGTGTACCAATGGATTGGCATTGGATTGTAATATAATGTTACCAAGGGGGCAACTCTGAAATCGTTATAGTATAGGAGCTAGGAAGTAGGAGCAAAACAAAATAACTAAGAAATTCGTTAAAAAAATAATATAAATAAGTTTATGTTATGTTAAGGCTTAATATGATGTTGTTATAATGTTGTATCACTTGTTTTACAAATGATAATCATCATCTTTTACAAGCAACAGCAACGTAACAAAAACGTTGCAACACAACGTAACAAAAACTCTGATTTTTATAGTTTTTTTTCTTTTGGCTCATAGATACTACAATTGCTATAGTACTATATGTATTATTGGTAATTCTATGGCTATCTATTGAAAAAAAGAAACTGTATAGTGCAGGAGCTAAGCGACAAAAAAACAAAGTAAAAATCGTTTCAAAATAATAAAAACACCTTATGTTGTGGATAAGAATATAGTTATTATTCATTTATTTTTATAATTAAGTCTTATTTTGAAAAGTTTTAATGATATTACATTTACCTACATAATAACGACTACATTCGAATCTACAACAACTTGTGTAACACATGAATGTACAAGCAAAAGCAATTAATTAATTATAAATTAAAATTATAATAACAACGATAATCTCATCCACAGCATGATTATTTTCAAACGATTTTTTATTCAGTTTTATTGGACCTTATCTCCTATGCTATACCTATTTTTATTTTTATTTAGAATTAGGTACCAATAATACATACAGTACTAAAGCAATTGTAGTATATTGAGCCAAAAGAAAAAACTACGAATAACGGAGTCTTTGTTAAGTTGTGATTGAACATGATGTTATTATGTTGCTGTTGTTTTTAAAATGTGTTGATGATAATTATCATGTTGTAATAATGTTGTATCAGTTGTTACGTGATATTAATCTACAACATGACGTAAACTTGTGTTTTAAACGAATTTCTTACTTATTTTATTTTGCTCCTAGCTCCTATACTATAACGATTTCTGGGTTACCGCTTTAGCTACATTATGTTGTATTTAATTATCAATCCATTGGTATATATTTCATTCCTGTCGATTCTGGGTCATTTTTTGGACATCACCTTTAAAATAATAAATGAGCAGTCATGTACATACAAGGTCGTGTTTTATTTTTGGCATAATAAATCACCGTGCATATTAAGAACTAGGTTTCCGCCCGCGGCTTCGCCCACGCAGTCAAAGAAAAAACCGCATAGTTCCCGTTCCCGTGGGATTTCCGGGATTGCGTCATTTTCCTGGGATAAAAAGTAGCCTATGTCCTTTATCGGGTATCAAATATCTCCATACCAAATTTCATGAAAATTGGTTCAGTAGTTTATGTAGTATGCGTGATTGAGTAACAGACAGACAGACAGAGTTACTTACTTACTTACTCCTCTGGCGCTGAAACCCCAAAGTGGGTCTTGGCCTCTGAGACGAGAACTCTCCATCTTCCCCGGTCCTGAGCGGTCTCTTGCCAATTATTATTGGCTCGTAGCACGCGCAGGTCCACCTCTACTCGATCGCGCCAGCGATACTTAGGTCGTCCAACCGGCCGTCGGCCCAGGGGTCGCCCCAAGTATGCCCTCTTCAGTCCTCGTTCCTCACCCATTCGTTCTACATGACCGAGCCAACGGAGCCGTTGTGCTTTTATTTCTCCAAGTATATTTGGCTCGGCCATTAGTTTTTCTAGTTCGGCATTTGTTCGGACTCTCCAGCTTCCATCCTCTCGTCTGGTGGGACCAAAGATCTTGCGAAGAAGCCTTCTTTCGGTGACTAAAAGCTTGCGTTCTTCATTCTGGGTCAGGGTCCAGGCTTCACACCCATACATAAGTATTGGTCTTATGACCGTTTTGTATGTACGCAATTTGGTGTTTTTGCTCAGAAGCCTGGACGCGAGCACCTTATGCAAGGCTGCACCACATTTCAGGGTATTTTGGATACGGATTTTATAATATTAGTATGGTTTGATAGATAAATCTACAATCACTGAAGTAAATACTACTTAAAGTAAATACCAACTTACATGAGGTCATTATACATTAACTTTTTATGCCGTAAATTCTTCATTGAATTGTATTAAAATATGTAAGTACGTTATTAACGTTACACCTTGAAACTGCGATTTAAACCTACCTACAGCTTAGACAGAAGGTTAAATATGTGAACCTTATAATTGTAATTCCGATTACGTTTTTAAATTTATTCTGAAAACAATTTTATTTTGCAAATTCACCTAAACAATACCTATCCATTGTTTTATTTGTTAGTTATATTTTACCAAACATTTCCTTAGAAGAGACTGTATCCATCAGAAAGGCAATATCCATCATCTTTTTTGTAGAAAATATAGCTTTGTCTATTTCTGCTTTCTGTAAACATGAGTTTACTAACCGATAAAATTGACAAAAATTACATAAATAAAAAATCCTCTATTCTCATTAGCTTAGTCTTCTTTACTACAGGGTCACTAGCCTTGACGTCTATATTTGTATTAGATACAATCAATCGGTTTACATAAATTACAAAATTAATAAAAAATAGATAGGCTAAAAAATTCGGTCATGGCCTTGACAATAAAATCGAATGAGCCAAATACTATAGTATTTTATAATCATACCGGTTATGCATTACGAAACCATGGTATAATACGAGTATCCTATACTACGATAGACCATAATTTACCGGCAACGCTTTACGAAAAACCACGTAAAGCATATTATTACACAGCTTTTACCAACTTTTACTTTTGTATAATACACACATAAATGAGAAATAGTAGGTAATAGTCATGTTGTGAGCTGTTGTAGAATTTAAAAAATAAAAAGTGGTCGAAGTATTGAAGTAACACATATCAAGGATCAAGGAGGATCAAAGGAAAAAAAAATCATGTAAAAAAAAATTGACCATTACGTCTCTTATCTTTTTAAAACTTGAAAAAACTTTTGAAGTTGTAGGTCAATCTAAATCTGCAAAAGCTCGATTCTTATCAACTATCACGTCATTGTCCATGGAACTCCTTGGAAATAATAAAATCTGATGGCATACAAAATTTTAAGGTGCACATTGCACATACTAGTCCGTTTTCTTATGGGCATGCTTGTATGGAAAGGTATACATTTTTGAGTAAAGCAATGCCATTTGGTACGAATGTTGTACTCGTCCACCTAATCCCAAATCGCCCGGTAGCCAGTCATTACTCCCCGGAAGGAGGGAGGGAGGGGGGGTTAAAGAACAGAGCGCCCGGCGCTCGGAAAAAAAATTCTGGCGGATTAATTTGGACCTTTGAGTCGAATTTGGTGTCGTTTTCAGGTAACTAGATGATGCCCAATTCATTTCCCATACCAGGTTTTTAGGGTTCCATAGCAAAATATGTCACAATCCTTAAAATAAAAAACTTTTAGTAGTGAAAAAATCCAAACAAACCAGTATAGTTTTACATTTTTGTATCAAACTTGGTTTATAAAAAATACTGCCTGAAAGGCAATTTAATACAGATTATAAAAACATTAACATGTAACATATATTTTATCATTTTAAATGTAAAAAAAATTATACAAAGTACAAAAACGTTCGACAGCGCAGCGTAGGGGACGGCTAATAGACCCGAAAAACAAGCAATATTAACTAAAAAAAAAAAGAGCCAAGTGCGAGTCTGACTCGCTCATCGAGTGTTTCGTACTTATTTGTCCCATACTATGTTAACTGGTCTGGTAGAACCTGGATATCTGATACTCACAAACTTTCGTATTTATAATATTAGTGTGGTTTTTAATCATCTTTAAATTATAAATGAAGTCAGGTAACATTGTTAAAAATAAAGATATATAATAATAGAACGTTATAGTATTAATAATAATGACAACCACCTCCTCAATTGCATAAAACGGTACATTTGAGCTGGCGTTTAAAACACTTCAATCTGGAACTGCAAGATTTCACGCACCGACATCTTATTAATTCAAAGCTTCTCTTTTCTTATTTCAGATGGGGAAGGAATATTCAGATTTTTTTGTAGGCCCCCAAATATACACAGCCTGTAAAACTGCCCTTAAGGTGTGTTGTTTAAGGGCGGCTTCTGTGGGAGGCAAATTTGCATGTTCAATTTCACTGTCTGCATATTTCGTATGACATTCGTATATGCCTTCCATGCCTCAAATGCATGAGTTCTTTTAGACCTTCTATCTTTGGAACACATGATATTCTGTACTAGCTATATGTGTCGACTGTTCTTAACATTATTTTGGCTACTACTACTATATCGTGTGTTCCAAAGCTAGAAGGTTTAAAAGAACTATGGGTACACATCGGCACAGGACGAAATCATCAATACCTGGCATGTAACAATGCTAGCATCATGTTTAAATAATGGACTTATTAGCTGTAGTTACATATTACTATGTAAAATTAAATTGTATCTTAATATTGACACGATTTTAAAAGAGCAAATAAGGAGTTTCTTTTTTCCGGTTCTTCGCCATACATACTGCTTTCCGAATCGGTGATAAATGTTAAAAAAATGTTATGACGATTTAAAATTGCTTTTATAAGAATTCTTATTAAATAAATAAATGTTAGAGTTTCAGTTTAGTACCCAAATTAATTTCTTGACAAATAATACTTAAGGAATGGTTTTCTTGTATCAGGTCCACAAAGAACACGCTTTGCCCTTATTCCATTCTTTTACCAGATGTTACACAAACTCATATTTAATGCAAGACGCAAATAAACTGCATTTGAGGCATGGAAGGCATATCCTAAAGCCACACGAGGGTATGAAGCACTACTTACAGTGGCAAATATGCAGACAGTGAAATTGAAAAGTCTGTGATTACAATGCATGATAGGTAAGGACGGTCAGGATATTTTAAAGATTCTCTTAACCTCTTAAATAAAAAGAATTTATATTTTTATAAGTATTATAAGTAGTTACATGTTTGTTTTTCAGATCATACCCCGCTGTGACAGTAAATGAGGGTCGCAAACAATTTTTAACATAAAAGGACATGCAAATAGAAAATTTGCCTACCACAGAAGCTGCCCTTAAACAACACACCTTAGGGGCAGTTTTACAGGCTGTGTATATTTGGGGGCCTACAAAAAAATCTGAATATTCCTTCCCCATCTGAAATAAAAAGAAAAGAGAAGCTTTGAATTAATAAGATATCGGTGCGTGAAATCTTGCAGTTCCAGATTGAAGTGTTTTAAACGCCAGCTCAAATGTACCGAATTATGCAATTGAGGAGGTGGTTGTCATTATTATTAATACTATAACGTTCTATTATTATATATCTTTATTTTTAACAATGTTACCTGACTTCATTTATAATTTAAAGATGATTAAAAACCACACTAATATTATAAAGACGAAAGTTTGTGAGTATCAGATATCCAGGTTCTACCAGAACAGTTAACATGGTATGGGACAAATAAGTACGAAACACTCGATGAGCGAGTCAGACTCGCACTTGGCTGTTTTTTTTTTTTTAGTTAATATTGCTTGTTTTTCGGGTCTATTAGCCGTCCCCTACGCTGCGCTGTCGAACGTTTTTGTACTTTGTATAATTTTTTTTACATTTAAAATGATAAAATATATGTTACATGTTAATGTTTTTATAATCTGTATTAAATTGCCTTTCAGGCAGTATTTTTTATAAACCAAGTTTGATACAAAAATGTAAAACTATACTGGTTTGTTTGGATTTTTTCACTACTAAAAGTTTTTTATTTTAAGGATTGTGACATATTTTGCTATGGAACCCTAAAAACCTGGTATGGGAAATGAATTGGGCATCATCTAGTTACCTGAAAACGACACCAAATTCGACTCAAAGGTCCAAATTAATCCGCCAGAATTTTTTTTCCGAGCGCCGGGCGCTCTGTTCTTTAACCCCCTCTCCCTCCCTCCTTCCGGGGAGTAATGACTGGCTACCGGGCGATTTGGGCTTAGGTGGACGAGTACAACATTCGTACCAAATGGCATTGCTTTACTCAAAAATGTATACCTTTTCCCATAAGAAAACGGACTATACATATTGAATTAAATTATGTTGTTGTTAACTTCTACAGTGCAAAATGGAAATCCCTGAGTATAGATAACGTACAATTCCAATGATTGATTATAATGTGCTCTACATTTTTTGAATTGGTTATTATCACTTGAACGTTACAAATTGTTACCATATAATTTGACGATTGTTAATTAAGAAATTGTGAATCGTTCACGTAAACTATATTTATACACAACAAAATTGTTGTAGAATTTAATAAAGTAAATATTTCTCTGTTACCCAGAGAACAAGTAATTATAGAACAAAATTTAATGTTTCAGAGCCGAACGAGTGTACCTTTTGAACTAATATTAGCGTAGTTCAATTGCATAAATCCAAACTGGACTAAACGCGCTGTGAGAGCCAGAACCGAGTATGGAGCAATATCTGGCCGTGGTGACTTTGTCGTTGATTACAACAGGTATGTTTCTTGTTAAATTTTTACTCTCTGTTGTATTTAAAATAAGATGTAGATAAGATATTCAGATCACTTTAAAAAATATATACATTCCGTAAGCGTAAGATAATGAAATGTTAGGAGACGAAATTCGCACTCGGAATATTAAATTGAAACTTTTTAAAAGGTTTAAAATCCATTTTATTACATGACTCACGATCCATTCAAATCTCGTGTTACTGTGTAATGTTTCTTACACTACCTTCAATAGTTCGTGAAGGTTTTTTTAAGATAACACAATTTGTTTATTAATTAATTATTATCAAACGAATATAGCCTCATTATGCGAGCATCCTCATTCAGATAATTTCCCAATCACCGACCACATCCAATAGTACTGAAGGTTATTTGTGACTACAACCAATAAACTAAATTATGATTCACAATTTAAAACCACAATTAGTGCGTGATACGCTGTAATGCTCAAATAATTGTATAAATGTAAGCAAGTGCACGTTATACGGAACAAATCTTGATACGCAACAGTTCACATTATGTTGTACTTAAAAAAAAATATTTTTTACACCATAAATGTAAAGTCTTCGTAGTATATCAGTTAGGAAAGCCTTTTATTGAGGATATTTTGGATGAACTTCTAAACTTATAATTCGATTACATTCATTAAAAAGAAAACCTTATTACGAATGAAATCAAACACTTAGTGATCTATCAAAGTAGCCAAAGCATTTTTATTTTTAGGTCACTCAAACGTACGTGGTATGAATCATAAGTGACAACACCACAAGTTTTATTTTTAAACTATAAACAGTAACTAAAGCCCAATAATAATAATTCAATGATGCGGTGCGCTGAACTATACGATGAGTCACGCTATAAGTGGATACGGCAGAGTAAATAACCATAATATGGACAAAATTCCATATAATATGTATTTTCTGCCGATATTCCAAAAACCATTAGTGGTAATATGTATGAATCACAACAAAATATTAATTATTCAGATTGTCTAACAACACCGCTAAATAAGTCATATAATATTAGTGTAAACAATGCAATGGGAGCAGCGACTGCAACTAATCTATATCCAGGTGTTGGATCTCTGAAGTCAAAGCATAGATTTTTGTATCTTCTTCCTCGCTCCACACACAAAGAGCCTGATTCTCCTGCAATATACATGGATTCGTTGGTATCGCATCGAGCACCACTTTCATCAACAAAAGTGTACTTCGTTACTAAGCGAGCAATCATCCCTTTTGTACCGTTCTGCCGCTTTCCTAGATGATCTCTAATCCACCCATCTTTATAGATTCTTTGTAAACTTTGTACACCCCATATAGTTTTTACATTTTCCTGAACATTAAAGTAACTTAGAACGCTATTTGTATGTTTAAACTCAGGAAACTTTCTTTCACTTTCTCTTACATCATCCCAAAAAACACCTATCGAAGAGAGAAAATCTGCTTTGACAGAATTGTTCTTTGCCATTAACATATTGTTATGGCCTATGATTCCACAGTATAACTTTGTATCTAAAATAAATGGAGCACCAGGAGCGAAGTTGCACACAACCCGTACATCACCGTTATTTCTTTGCCCGAACGCACATCCAACTTTTATAGTTTTTGCCCAAAGCAATTGTACGGAATTAAAATTTTTAATCGATGTTCGTCCACAGTGTACGTCTGCTAATTTTATTTCTTGCCCGCCGCTCCAAAACCATTCATGAATACAACCTATTACTGGTGAGATAAAGCATTCCAATTTCGGTGCGCTGAAATTAAAGTTAAAATTAAACTGTTGATTTTACTTATTAATTAATTAATTAATTAATTAATTTAATTACTTACCATTTAAAAGCTGAATCGCTTGCCCTAACGCAACAGAAATCAGCATATTTAGTGCATTCAAGATGAGTTACAAACTTGCCTTCCAGAGCAGAGCATGGGGCAGGCCCAGGAAGACACTGACGTAACCACGCTTCAGAAATCTTTTGTAAATCATAATCATAAGTTATTTGATGCATATTTGCTGCAGGAGGTAAATGAGAATATCTATCAGAATCGCCACTTGCAACTTGATTACGCATAGAATTAATTGTATTTACTAAAGCAATATGATCCAAAATAGTCGGCACTTGAACCGTATACCCCTTCTCACATAGTTTTGACAAAGTTGCATCTGGGAACAAGCAAAGAGTATGATCGCCGTAACATGGTTGTACACCGCACCATCGGTTCATAACTTGCGTAAACGGTGGGTGAAACGACCTATCGCCTTTAATATTATACCCTGCATCTATCACATTGTTTAAATGGCCACCATATATACCGAAAATTTTTGACGTAATTTTTCTTCGTCCTAACTCGCCATATAATAGTGGAAGTTCCCAGCATGGATATTTTTCTGGAACGTACCATACATTCGCATTTTGTGTATCATTAATAATATCCTTTAAAATATCACTCTCAACAGCTGGTTCTAAATTATAAAACTGAACGAAATGATCCTTCAACTTTAGTTGAGTTGTGTCATTGGCTATTTCTTCATTATCTTTATTTTGCGAAATATTTACTTGGCGTAATATTTTTTCTTTATCATCTTCATATGCATATAAGTAATCCTTAAATATATCTGATTTTGGCACGAAAGTCGATGTCGATTCAGACTTATCTTGGCTGTTCAGATTATCGATATTAATGTTTTGACCGGAATATTTAGTAATATTTAAAGTTGGAAAATTATCTATTGCTTTATTATTTTCTGTATTGTATAATAAAATATGATCACTGCTATTATTATGTGGATAGAAGTTATTGTATTCCGTTGTTTCAAGGTTATATGTTAGATTATTATAATCATCATCACCGCGTCTTCGTTCTATTGAATCAATATAACTTATATTTTTATTTCGATCACTATTATTATCGTCGTCGTAATAATCAACATCAATATGGTAAGAACCAGTTATCAAAAGAAATAATATCTTGAAGTAACTTATAACGTACATTTTAAACTTTCATCAATTGTCGTAGTACATGGCCAGCTTGATATTTAACGAACATTTACATAAATCATATTGTGTCTATTTAAATGCAGTTATATTTGACATATTATTTTAATAAGCAATGTGTCTCTATAATACAGTTTCAACCTTTTCAAATAAGTTTTGCATATAATACATTAATAATTATTATTCTACAACCATTAATTCTGGCAAGTGATTAAGAAGATCCAATTCGGAGAACAATTAGTTTTATAGTGTACGATGCTATGTGTAGGCGTACAAGGAGCAACGCGCTCTGATTCATCAGAAATATTATGGTATCACGGAATACATTGAATACGTCATACTTCCATTCATTTAAAGATAATTTTTCTAACACATAACCATTTGATAGCTATGTGTTAAGTAAGCGGATAAATTATTAGTTATGAATTTAATTGTATCCTGATTCCTGTGTATATAATTACCAAGAACGTTTTGTACTTGATTATACCTTTTTAACAAGATAACTATCTCAATGTTATTATAGTACGAGTAAAATAATCTTCTAAGAAATGCTTTGTAATTTTTTATGTATTTAGATCCCTTTTAGGTTTAAACATTTCAGAAATGAAACTTGTTTATGTCACTATGTAAAATGCCCCAAATTAAATGCTCCGGTGTATCATACTGCAGAAAACATTTATTTTAATTATATTGACTATATTTTCAGGAGTATCTTCGTTGCAGTGCTATCAGTGTTTAATTAATCCACCACCTGGAGAATATTACAACACAACGAAACGATTGTGTGTCCACTTCGATTATTCTGATAAGTTCATTGTGGACTGTCCATTCTCCACTATGTGTATGAAGCAGGATTTCTACCTTGACATACAGAATGGAGGTCAGTATCAACATGTAAGATTTACTACCTGCTTATTATTTATTAAAAAAACTTTTAATATAATTAACTACACTACTGATTACTATGAAACTGCAAGTCATCTAAATCTGAATACAAAATGTATGATTACTTTGATAAATTAACACATTAGAATAGAACATCCAATTCACTACAGTTGAAATTTAAAGAAAATATTTGCATTTTATCGCAAAAAGGGCCCCAATGAATTAACAGTATTAAACATTCCGTATCAATGGGCAAAGGTTTCATGTTATTCACCAACGCGAACCCAGCAATTAACACTCCAAACTGAAGCCAAACAAACAAGCCGGGGTACTGTTTACAAACGTTAAACATACGCGGTGTACAAATGTTTGACAGACTCGTCTCTTATGGAACTTGCTAAGTTTCAAAACAAAGTATACGTAAACAAATTACTATTTACAAAAACTTTAGAGCTGTTCATTAATTGGAACTTATTATCTATTCCAGTGAGGATAAACGGTGTTCTTCGTGACTGCGCTCAGCAAAAACACGAGTACCAGGATTACAAGAATGGCAAATGGTCACCAAAAACAGAGGTCGTTGAGGCCTACGAGGAAGGTTGTTCGAGTCCGGACTACAAAGGCGAAAGAGCAGTGGTTACAAAGTAAGTATGTTTAATGATGTTAGCATGTATTCTCTAATAAGCATAATAAAAGATACGTCTAGTCACCGTTCACCTTGACACAAAAATTAAAGGCGATACGTACAAAAGAAAGATCAAGTGGTTTTGAGTGATCTTTACAAGAGCTAAGATACATACTTGAGACGAGAAATTTCAGCATGATGATGATGAAATGCATCATACAGATGAAATGGATATTCATCAGTATTTAATTATACCAGTATAGTTAAGTGATAACTTAATAGATAACTATACGATCAAAATAAGTCTACGATATCAAAAATACACTACGATACGAAAAATTAATTATTACCACTTTGAATTTAGAAATTGAAGTGTACTATAGTTAGTGTATATTTACTAGTTACCAAATTTTCCTTTTTACAGGTACTGCTACTGTCGAAGCAACCTATGCAATTCATCGAACACGAACCACGAGGGCTACACCGACATAATGGGTGTCATCGTCGTTTTTAATCTAATGAAATATATCAACAGTCTTAGGTAGTCAACAATGAATGTAGAATAATGTTACTAATACTCTAGTGAGTGATAAGTGCCAATTGTGGGAATGGAGTGAGCAATCTCAAGAAACATCATTCCAAGAATAGACTGACATGTTAGGTAAATGTGATGGTATGTGTGATGATTAAGCCGACATGTGAAAAATTTAAGACAACAATCAATACATAAACAAATTGATACGGCTATATTTCCATACCTAAAATATCTACATTTAAAACAATATAATTTCACAAAATGTGAAACTTTTCAAATAATTCCATGATATAATATGAATATTATAATAATTCTACAAACGATTGTAATATCTTGTACTATATTACAAGCATAAGGGAAATGTGGTCGAAAAATAAAAAATAAAATGAGTATGCATTATGCACCTAATTATTTCATGTTATTGTCGATTAAAAATCATTGTAAATTGTAATATTATGTATTCAAAATGTTCGTGCTTAACCAATGTTATGTGATAAATCATATTTGTGATATTCAAACCGTTAGTTATAAGGGCTCTAACTGTAAATACCTTAGTAGCAAATATATTTTAATTACTTGTACAAAACTTCATTTCCTTATTAAACATTTGAAGAACAAAATGCATAGAATTCAGATATTTCAAGTTCAATAGATATAAATAAGTAGTGTGTCAAATCTTTAAAATAGCTTGATATTTCTTCATCACTGCATTTTTTACGTACCATTCATAAAATATTATTTTCAAAGCTTTTATTTGCCGAAATATCTTTGAATAATTCATAAGCAAATAGTTATTTAATGTGTGATAAATATCAGCATTGGCAAAGACCTTCATTGGATAACGCTACTTTAAATGCTTACTAATTAAGAAGGTTTCATACTTGATGTGAGGTTATCTTAAATTCAGAATCAAAATGATTTTGTGAATATTGTTATCGTGTTTTCGAGTTGTTTTCAATAAAAAAGTGAAAAATTTGTTGTGCTTTTTATTAATACAATCTAATGCTTGGAAAACCTCGCAGGGAGGAGCATTTTGAAGTAATAATTAAGTAAAATAATATTTGAAGAAGGTTTTGTTATAGAATGTAATGTAAAAAATCCTATACAGAGTGTCCCACTATCGGTATACTAAGCGCGAAGAGACTTGTAGTTTTGCATACACTGAACACGTAAAAAATACTTAAACATCATTCTTCTCTAGCTTCGCGCAGCCGGCATATATACTGCTTCGCTAATGTGAGCATTTTGTCCTTAGATCATTAAGTAATGGATGGAGTACGCTAGCAAATGTTCTAACTAAACTTTCTGCTGATTTTGGTGCGGGGAGGGTAACTCACACTATTGAAACACAATCACACATTCACAAAAATAATTTATGTCACGAAAGTCGTAAAAATTTACGACCTTTTAAGCGACGAGTTTTTAAATTCAACTCTATCCCTGAGTTCATAAAGATTAAATTTGTATTTCATTCCAAGTTGTCTCGTGGGGAGTGCGGTTCAATACCGCATTCTAAATTCAACTTTATAACTTAGATTATAAAGATTAAATTTGTATTTCTTTAAAAGATAGTCTCGTAAGGAATGCGGTTCATTATCGCGTTTTAAATTCAACTTTATCTCTTAGTCCATAAAGATTTAATTTGTATATTTTCTTTCCATGATAGTCACGTGGGGCCGCATCAATGATCGAGTAAACATGACTCGATTATTTGTCTTGATCATATCGCTAAACGATACATCGACGATTATTAGAAATTGCATTTAATTAGAAATGTACGTTAAAAAAATAAAAAAATATACACAAATGAAAGGTTATTCCATCTTTTTTAATATTCGACATGTTTGAATTGCTTCTGCAAGTCTTGACAGTGCAAAACGGCATTTTTAGCGGAGCACTCGCAGACGTCCTTTCGATGTTTTACGAATACGCAGAGTGTTTGTAATCGATTACGCAAGTAGTTTTTATGAAAGCATAAGATTTTTCGATTCGAATAATCTTATACCTCGGCAAAAGGGGAAACGCCTGCGAGTGTTATCCATTACTTAATGATCTACAGGTAAATTAGCTTGGAGAAATTTTTGCGTTTGTAGTAGTGTATGGTCAGCAAATAAAATAAAACAACATTTTATTTTTAGTTTTTATTTTATACAGGGTTACTTGTAAAACACCAGCAACCTCGCAGGACAAGATAGCTAACATCATAAGTAACAACATTTGTTCTACGACTTTTGGCATAACGCAATAAATTATTTTTAAATGATTTTTTAAACTTTTATTGTACTCTCCTTACATTTGTAAGTCTATGTTCTATTAATTATCGGATGGACGACGCGACGCCCCCTTCCCCCTCTCGTTCGCTTTTTGTTTACGTAATTTTTGGGAGGCGTAGAGTTTATAATATTCAGACGGAAAATTAAATGAATATTTATTTTTGTATGAAAATAAAATCTAACAAATTATCAAAAGTCGTAGAACAAATGTTGTTACTTATGATGTTAGCTATCTTGTCCTGCGAGGTTGCCGGTGTTTTACAAGTAACCCTGTATATATAAGGGATTTTAAATTAAACTATATGTGTTTCTCCTCTGAAAAAGATGAGACTTTATTTTAATATTTGCACATTTAACATACATATAACTTTTACATTAACAATGTTACTAAAATGAAAAATTTACTAACCTGAAAAAGAAACGACATTTAAAGTTTAATTCTTTAGTTTGAGAAGTCAAAGGCTTGCCTCGACCATGTTTTAACACTGGAGCCATATTGAATTAACAATATAAAGTTACAACACTTAAACACTAGTTATGGCCCTGCCTTCATACAAAACTGCTGAATACGCCGTTCGCACGGGAATAGAATGTGGATGCGATTTCCCTTAGTTAGCATCCAAGCTTACGTCTTTATAATTATTAAACTGTATAAATTCATTCTTTAACTCCGGTCTGCATCGTGCAGACATGGGTGTAAAAGTCTCATTTTAGCTATTAAATGTAGTTTTTAAGTACATCTGAGTTTTCATTTGGGGCCTCCGGCTGCGGGACATGTAATTCACTTCAACAAATATTATAACAATAATAACAAATAATAACAACAATCAACAAATACAAAATTTATCAATTAAACTACGTACATAATAATTATAATTTTTGAATGAAATGTGCTTTATGTTCTAACGGTACCAAACGACTGCACGTGGCACCTGCGGACAGCGTAAACTGGTTTATTCTGGTTTTGTGCGTGTTTCCACTTTCCACTATCAAGTGACGATTTATTTATTTGTTTTGTTTCGTAATTATTATGGTCAAATATTAATTATGAAACAAATTATTATGGACACGATATTTTATTGTTTCACGGTAGTCGCCTTGTCGTTTGCTCAAGGACGTAAAATTGAATGATATATTTTTTTTATAAAGTCAAAACCATTTTCTTTCAAATAAAAACTTGTTTTTATTGAAAACAAAAGTGTTGCTAGGAATAAGTATAAAATTAAATAGTAATGTTAGGATATCGAAACATTTTTGTATAGGCCAGAACGATATAGTGGAAACGCGCTCTAAGATCTGAGTAATATACACACCACTACATATGCAAAAATTTCTCCAAGCTAATTTACCTGTAAGAGATTTAAAATGCGTGTTTCACTTATTTATTTTAATCGGTGACGAGGAGCTAAAGCTATTCCCACTTGAACTTTAACTTACCAACACTTACTTAGATAATAATTATAGGTCAATGTATATAAAAATAACAATACCGACTTTTCAAATCACATTGCCAGCTAATAGGAAGTAAAACAAGAGCTTGCTTTCAATTGGCATATGCTGTAAAAAGAGTAAAATCCACAGTATAATCAGTATAATTACGTATAGTGCACAAGCTAGCATTTAGATTAATGGCGTGCCATACCGGACCGTAAAAAATCGGAATGCCGGACAGTAAAATTCCTTGTAGTGCACAAGCGCCCTTATGATATTTAGGAGGAGTGACATAGCCTACATTTCTCATCATTCATTTTCAGGAAAGCTAATATAAGCAAGTTAAATTAATTGAATGTTTTTTACAGTCGCTCACCTGTAGCATCACCTAGGAAGATAAGTTATTTTTAGTTTTCATTATTTTTAATATCTATTTATTATTATGCTAATTTCAGTAGTTCTAGACTTATAAGTTGTGTTACTTAATTAGAAGTTAGGATTATATAAAGTAATAACTAAAACTCTCACTTATTTTGTCTCAGGCATTCAAGATTTAGCGATGCGTACAGCGTATTACATTTCTTATCTTTAAGGCTGCAGTCTAGCAAAATTGCGTTTTCAACAAGTTATTTGACAATTTTTTCCCGGCTATTGAAATGATAAACTGATTTTTTTTTTTCTTGTTTATCAATTAGTGTTATATACGCAATGCGCGTGAATTTTTTCACATTTATAAAGTTACTTTATGTTACCTTAATCAGGCCTTCAAGATAAGTCTCTTTCCCCCAAAGACATTTCGAGCTAAGTTTGTGCACTCACTACGTTGCAACCGATTACAATTTATACAATTTGATCAGCGCATTATTATCCTTATATAGTCGTAATTAAAATCTGCTGAATACAATTGCCGAAAAACTTATGATTTTCCTAATTAGAACGTTATAAATTCATTAAATTTCCCATTTTTTGCCTTACAAAAAACTATTGATAAATACTGCTAAAAGTTATTTTTTCCATTAATTTATTCGAGTTGGTTGAAGACCAACGAGTATTAATCCTTTAAAATTTTTTTTTTGAATTTTGATAATTCTTTAAATATTAAAAAAATATTTAAAATAATTAGGAAAAATCCTAGCGAATTTCTTCAGTCGCGCTCCTTGGGCCGGAGCGTTCTGACGTGTGCTCTACGCTCGATTTTCCTTCATACCGAAGTGATAGTTGCTCTACTTCATTAAATTTAATATTTTTGTTAATTGATTATTTTTATCTTAGTTTTGTGCAAATATTCGTATTTTTAAACATTTGATTTCGATATGGAAAATAAACGAAAAAAATATGCGTGTAACTACTAGAAAAAAAATTATCTTCGAACATAAAGTTAATGAAACCAAATAGATTACAAAGGTGATTGGCAACAATTTCGTTATTTTACGGGGTGTCAGTAAAGGGATGTATATTTCTTTAAAACTAAAGTAAGCTCATAAATTTTCTTATAATATAATTTTTTTTTTTAAGTTCCAGAAATGTTTATTTCTCATTTGAGAAATCTATACTTATAATAAATCTGTAGAGAGGCCAATTCTGTACATGAAATATATTTAAAAAAAAACTATGAAGGGGTGATAAGGGATCGCTACTGATGCCAAAAATGCAATCAGTAAAATTTTTGTCTGTCTGTCTGTCTGTCTGTCTGTCTGTCTGTCTGTCTGTATATTCGTTATAGAAACAAAAACTACACGACGGATTTTAACCAAATTTGGCACAATTATTCTTCATACTCCTGGGCAGGTTATAGTAAAAGAATCATGTAAATCGGTGTAGAAACACCAAAGTTATACATGAAATACGCTATAAGTCATCGCGCGTGAATACAGAATCATGCCATAAGGATTATTTTTGTGTATCAGTTGCCGCGTTCGACGCGCTTCGCGGCGGGAGCTATAAAAAGGCGGCGGGTCTGCACCCGTTTCGCGTTGTCACGGCATCACGTGTGAACGGCTGAATCGATTTCGATAATTCTTTTCTATTATATTCATTGAAGTACGAGGATGGTTCTTATGTAGAGAAAACGTAAATATGTACCACGGGCGAAGCCGGGGCGGACCGCTAGTACGAAATATAATATAAACTTGTATTGAGAACTTGAACTTGGGACATACGGGGAAAATGATTTGTTTACTCCAAAATTCCAAATATGTCGAGGTGTTTTAATTTTTTCTTCTAGTCATTTTGAACGTAGCGGCATGTTGTTTGATTATTAATTTTGTAACTTAAATACAGGATGTTGGTTTTATATTCTGATCTTACAGACGCGCTGACAAATTTAGTCCACCATTTCTAGTTTAGTCCACCAACTCTAAGTACCAATATTAAAACGAATGGATTATCATCACATCATCAAAACTCAGATGTAATGGAAGATCACAATAACATAGAAAATTCAATGGGTGTTGAGAACTAAACAAACACAAGTAACAGAGACGCGAAGAATAAAAAAAGAGGACGAAAACGATAATTCGTTGATGCTTTCCCTTTTCGACGTATTGTTAGGGTACATCACCAATCTGCAAAAAACAAAACTGATGATTCCCAATTGCTGATTAAAAATGAAAAACAAATAATCGACAACAGTGGTGAAAATTTGCTGATCACAATGAAACATCCTTCAGTGGTAGCAGATTTACTCATTTAAAATGTATCGGTGAACAGCGTTAAGGAGAGGAGGACAGGAAAACATTATGAATGTGGATGGTGGATTGTATACAGGGTGTAATCGATAAGTATGTGCAGGCGATTATGACGTTATTATTGCAGGTATCAAAAAACTTAAAACTGATATCGAAATTACTTTACCTAATGAGCAAAATGACAATAATAACTTTTTAAAAGTATAGCGAGAAATATCTAAAAAAATTACTTTATGAGGGAGGCCTTTGTCCAGCAGTGGACGTCCCACGGCTGAAACGACGACGACGACGACTCCCATATCAAGAAGGGAAAATGGGACTAGTAGAAGTTAAATGTCTAATTCCGGCAAAAGACATGAATGCGGAAGATGCGGTTAAAAATAAAAAAATTAATATTTGAAATACAATGCAAAAAAATAACACTTTTGTCATAGATAAGAATCATGACTATTTTTTCCAAATTCAGGGACAACTAAACGTTGCAGAAGCAGAAGTCTGCTTATTTGCTGTTTGGACTGGAGTGAATCATGATCGTCTAATATTAATTTAGTGAGAAACGTCTTCCCAGTTCAAAATGGAGAAATAAACCATCCACGCGAAGACCGACATCCGCGCGGACGGAGTCGCGGGCGGAAGCTAATCAGAAATAAATATCTTTTGTTTTCATTTGCGCATTTTTCTATTTTATAATTTTTTACACAAACATTACATTTTTTTTATTATATACAAAATTTGTTTATCCGTTTTATTAGTGAAACTGAACAACTTTCACTAAGAAACTTAGGTCGAAAAAAATGTATAGAGTTATGCATTTTGTATGGAAAGCTTATTTTTTTTATATTTCGTCCAAATTTCTTTGTAAAAGTTGATCAGTTATATAAACATGAAGTTGAAGATATCAATAGAACGTATTCGCAAATTTTGTGTACTGATAAAAAGAATCACCCGGTGTAATTTTCACGAAAATTGTTCAAATTGTCATTTTAGGTACTTATTACGAATATTAAATTATGCATACGAATGATTTAATTTTTAAAAATTAAGTGGAGCAACTTTCCCTTAGTACATTTGTATTATTTACATATAGGATGACAGGATGCATTTGTTTGCACTACTAGACCAAGCCCTTAAGCACTATAACAGTTAGGATTTTTGATAAAAAACTCCTGTTAGAATTTAATAATTAATAATAACATACCCAATGTAAAAAAAAATCGTTTCATATTCGGCCGACTATATTAATGCTAAACATTTAACCTAATATTTGCGTGCCAATTTATTAATTAAATTCTAAATGTCCTAATTTATAAATTGTCTGGAGACACGACACGACCTAGACGCACACTTTCATTAAAACTATAACAGAGGCAATTTAGGTATTAATTTATATCACTCCACCTAAATACTTTTGCTGTATACCTACCTAATGCTTCTAAGATAGCGGTAGATAAAAAATGCTCTTTACAAATATTAGAATTATACGCGTTTTTATTATGGAAATCTGAATATACCTAAATAGCAATAAATAAAAAATAAAGTCCATGTGTAAAGCAAGTAATACAATACTTTGTCTGATTCATTGGATGTTTCCTACAGGATGTATCTAATATCTATAAATATATGACGATTACCAGAAGGTTGGCGCCCTTTTGCTTTATTACGAACAGAGGAGGGACACGATATTTTACTCTAGTAGGGTAGATTTTATGACAAATCTTTATTGCGTAGTAAACTCTGACAATTAGAAAATGTAATTAAACAGCTTGATGATAAGAAGGCAAACATAATGACTTAATACATAATATATGAATATTCCGTGCTACAAATAAACAGTGCACTGATATTAATATTCGTAACAAGCATTCCAAACTAAAGGCTGTATTTGTTCAGTTTTCCTTACGAATTTCGTCGCCAAGAGGTTTGTGACCTCGTGGAAAGGTCATTGTTTGGCGAATGGTGTGTCACTTTATTCTGTTCGACACATGTCTGATATAAACACTGCATACATAAAAATCCTTGAGACATATCCTCGGTTTCTAACACAACAAAGGACAAATCCTACGTTTTTTACGACGCTTTACAGTAAATGAGTCCTCAAAGAATTATTTGTTCTAACCCTTAGCCTAAACGCAAACACGAATTTATTTTACAAAGTTGTCAAGTTTTATGAGAGCAAATCTTTTGGTTGGATAAACAGTTGGATATGAAAGGTCAGGATAAATACAAATATTGACAATACAAGTATTGTAGATACTACAAAGATTGTTGTAAGGTCAATTTGTAATTGCTAATTACAATATGTAGTTTATTTTTATCAAAATTAAAACTAAATCTATTAGGTACAGTCACGAGCAATAATATATCACTAGGGGGAGGGGGAGATCAGATATTATTGCCTCCTAGTTGATGTCAGATATTATTGCTTCCTATTTAATGTCACATATATATGCTTATTGTGAGGAATCATTGCAAAATGCAGAAATATAAAATTGTGTCAGATATTTTTTTGCCATCTAGTTATTGTCACATATTTATGCTTTTTGTGAGGAATCAATGCGAAATGTAGAAATATAAAATTGTGTCAGATATTATGGCCTCGTAGGTGACGTCACATATTATATATGCTGTGAGAGGTTATCACAATTATTTGCTGTACATTTTCATCACATAATTTTGATGCCACTTTATTATGCCGCCTACTAATGTCAGATATTTTTGCTGTATACGGGCAGACAGATATTATTGAACTCGTTCTTATGACAGATATTTTTGCTAATCTGCAAATGGTAATATATTTATGCTTCTAACTGTACCTACTCTAGCATAAATAAAAAATGTGACCATCCTTAGTTAACAAAATCTACAAAGGGTGTGCTGTAATATACTGCACTGGTTAAGTCGTATTAGTTATCATGAAATACGCATCTAAACGAGAAATATAAACTGCAATATACACTGCAAGCGAATAACACTGCACAGATAAAAATATCTTAAAAAGCGAGACTATCATAATGCAGATAAAGCGCTCGTGTGACATAAAAAATTTCGCCAGATTGCCCGATCACGTGGCCACATTTTATAAAGGATGTGGATACTGATATCATGTGAAATATTTCACAACCACACGTTTTGCAATAAAACACTACTCTTTTAAAGTTTAAGTGGTTAAAGTTTAAGGTTTTACATTTTTAATTTATGGTAGTAATAAGTATATTCATTTAAAAAATAATTATTGTATATAACGTAAATTTTATTTTATTGCTAACACAGATGTGAATATTTAAAATTTACATTCTGGCTTCCATTTTAACAAAAAAGATATCCATGACAAATAAATAATAATAACTAAATGATAAATCACAACAGCTAGATTCAGCTCTACCTAGAGCGTCTACAAATCTTCGTAAGCTAATGTATTAGTTTTTGCAGCCAACAATGTATCGATTCATGCTAAAGAGACATAAACCAAGGTGATATTTTTTCATATATTCATTTCACTTCTAATTGGCAAACCACACCTATAAATATTAAAAAAGTTTAAAAATAAACACAAATAAACTCTTCAGTACGCTTGGCACTTGCCAACAATTTTGAAATACTTCTAGGTACGTTGTTTTTGATGCAATTGGAGAAAGAGTTATCTTTGAATAAAAAATGAAAGAAAGTGCATAGATATCATAAACAATATTTAGTAATAATTACACCAAACCATCATTAATTAGTACTATGTACTATCGTATTCTAATTAGCCATTGCTATTTGCTGCTAACAAGCCGACAAGAAAAGTCGAAGGCAGTCATAAAACGCAAATGTAGAGCAGGGCTGTACTTGTCAATAATTAAATTTATTATACATCTATAAAACTATGGGCGGGATATGACAACGGCCATTATCTATCGCATGACGTAGGCATTGATAAAAAACAAAACAATGGGCAAATCGTCCGCGTAGTGTAACAAAAATAAAATTCTTTAGCGGAGCGCCAAACCGCGATTCAGTAATGCGCCGGCGCCAGCATCGATCGCGTGAATCACCACCAGCGCGCGGATCCGAGAGCCTTATTCCTTTGATATTTAGACAAGACCCGTTCCACTGCTGGCTTTACTTCCTGTGAATCATGACTTGAGCGATTTCAGTGGGTCGAAGCCAGCCGAAGCACATGTAGCAATATGCGCCGGGCGCGCGACCGCGTAAGTCGGCGTTACACACTTAACGCAATTTCGACACTTAAAACTCGTATGCGGCTTTAATGCAAGTTTGTTTATTTGATTTATGGATTCTAAGAGCATTTGAGTGGCGAACCGTGTTTTACTATGGAGTTGCTCTTACGTTATCTCGTGTTAACATTGTTTTGGAAAAGTAAGTATGTATTATGTATTTGTGAATTTTTGTGATTCAATTTTTTTTATATTTAAGTAGGACAGTGACATATAGCGTAACACATTTTTATTGTCTAACGGACATCAATAAAATTGAAATCTAATTAGTATTCAAGTCAAATTTTTAAGTAGGAAGAACAACACTACAAAGACGGAATTAAAACGAACCTACTATCAAAACTTAAACTGATATCCTGTTATTTATTACTGACCTTGCTGTGATGTTAATAAAATTGTAAATATACACATTCGTAGTATAAATTCGATTTCAATATATTTTATGATACTTATGTATTATTTGTTTGAATTCAAACATAATTGCTGTTTACTTTCGGCTTTACAAAAGTACGCGCGCGAATGACGGAAAATTAATATTTTTAAGGCAGTAAAAGTAAATTTATTCCAAAACTGTTTAAACGGTGAAACTAAATTTATTTATTATCTAATTAAGTATGTGCTTACAACAAGTCTTATATTCGAAACAAAATATTATATTTGATTTTATTTGATTGTTTCTTTATTTCTATCTGGATATTAAATGATGGATGTTTCAGTAAAATATTTTTAGGACAAAATACCTATAAATTATTACAACACAGCTGTTATAATATTTTATTCTTATTTTTTTTTAATATTCTACGTTTCAATCAAGTTTTATTTTCTTTTGAAGTTGTCACAAAATATTTGTAAAGACAATTATTAAAACTTTTGAAATTGACTAAAGAATGTAATACACGAATAGTTGAAAGTTAAATATACACCAGACAGTACAAAGCAATTAATTAAACGACTTGATTAAATTGGAGACAGAAATAAATGGGGAACCGAAATGATAACGTTAATGTCTGAAAAATTCAAAGCGATGATTTTTTTTTTTTTTGTATTACGTACGCAAAACGTTTATTAGGTAGGTATCTATTAAATAGAACAAGAATCTTATGAAATGAAGTTATTTTACGTTAGTAAATAAATTGATTAATAAAATTCGGTAATATCATGTAGATCAGAACTTTCGGTAGAACAAAATTTTGGCTGATAGGTACCTGATAAGATAAGTCTCGTACCTATTTAGCAACTTTTCCTTTTTGTTTCACATTCCAATTTTCTAAATGGTCCGCCCGACATTACAGTGAAATGTTCACAAATCAAATTATTTTAAATAAAATTATTTTTCATTGTGAATTTTAAACACTGAGGTACTTTTGTTCTTGCAGTACCAACCATGCCAACTGTTTTGATTAGCATACGTTAATTGTAAAGTGCTTTCATCGATATTTATCATCATAGTTTACTGGAATATGGTAGACATGGTCTGAGAATTATAATATTAAAAAGAATACATTATACGGTTATCGAACCGGGTGTAATACAAGCGTGGCATAGATTAATCGATGTTAGAATATAAAAATAACACTTTAGCATCTGTTTTGAGTCTAGTCTTATGCTAATATATGGTGCTTATGTTAGTAAATTATTACTATAATATTATAACTTGGGAATAGTTTGCTAAAACGTGGTTATAAATGTTCGAAAGTTTACCGACAAACCGTAACAAATTTTGATTGAAATGTACTAGTACCTATTTAGTAGATATTATTATTTATTAATGAGACTATAACATTGTATTTTTGCGTACAGCAAACTGAAAATTGTATTACAGTGCACTTGATAAGGCATATCAGTGGCTCATTAACAATATTGAACGCAGTTATAATAAAAATGTTAAATTTTAATATTACAAGTTCAATAGATGCATAATAAAAAAATACCTATCGTTTGAATGTGTGAGTTGTGACGATGCCAAATTAAAACAACTCGATCTTTTTCGTTGAGTTGTTTCAGGTGTTTTCATATGTGACATCAGAAAAAATAATATGTACAGTACTCCAAAATTAATAATGCGCATGCAGATCTTCGCTAATTATCGTATTTCCAGATACACCCGAATCACCCCGAATCATTGAATCGTAAGTGCCCTAATCAATGCACTTGCATCTTGCACCGTGTTCGAAAGAAATAGGAGTCAATTCAGAGTCATACACAATCGAAAACAATTCGGGCGATGGGTGATGTGATAGGTGACGGTAGCCTGTCAGTCAAAAAATTCAAAAATCCGTCAGTCGTCTTTATATACTGGTGGTGACCGTACGTATTATCTCTGTATGGAATTATATAGAGCTGCTGTTACATACCCTTCTTAGTTTTGTTTCAAAGTTGAATTTTCCGGTAAAATGATTATTTACACAGGCATTACACAGGTAGCAGATAGCAATGGGAAAAGTGAAAATTATAAAAGAGCATAATGAAAGTTCTGGTTATTCTACGATATCAGAAATAGAGATAATCCCTGATTCTGTAAATCCTTTGGACTGAGATTTTAATGATTAGATTTCACAATTTAAATGTAAACCAGTGTTTGAAAATAATTTTACCTTCCATACATCCATCATTACGCCAGCTTAAGTAAGACACTTTAATAGTTCTAAGTATTGAATTTTCCAAGTAAATCAATACAACAAATATATATTCGCAATCGTGTGGCTTATCCTCGCTATTAACTTACATTGAATTATCGAAACAAATTTCGTTACTTATCTTTTTTACCATAAAATCACAATAAAACTCATAATTCTAATAAACTATGCATGAAGAAAATAAATTTAACCACTCTATATACATATCGTCTTCGGAGGCTCGGGGAATATGACAGTTGCCGAACAGTGACGAATTATTCTATGCGCATTATCAGTTTGGGAGTACTATACTATAATTTGCGAAAAAGACATAAATTTGCAATGCATCTTTATAGCACGACAAAAAGCCAGACTAGACTATCGATCTGTCAGTTAGGTTAGAGGGATATGTTACACACTGAATAATATTAAAAGGTTTGGGAATCAATTTTCCTGATCATAATTTTTTTACAATGCCTGTGTAAACTTAATATTATGTACAATATACATTGTGTTAACTGTTACGGCCATAGAGGCATAATAATCGAATTAATAACCTCACAATCCTTTGCAATTCTAGAATTGCAAAGGTTACTAGTTACTAGTAACATTCATTATTATAATAATTAAATTCAAATCGAGCACGTCCATCGAATTAAGAAAATGATATCGACTACACAGGGAATACGATCTTCTTTCAATGGAGTTTGACCTAGTATTTCAGGGCTTTGTCATTTACCAACCCACATAATTAAATATTTATTCAAATGTATAGACTTATACGCTTCCTTTTTTATTTAATTATTTAGATTTGTGAAGAAATTATAATTTTTGAATAAATGTGTAAAAAATATTATCAAATGTAAATTTCAACCCAATTCGAATGACACAAAAACCTTATTGGAATATGAATAGATTTATGATAAATCATTTTTCATCATATCTCGCGACGATACTACGCAATTTAATATTCATATTTTTTAAATATTTTCAGTGTCATCATCGATTCGTTGCTACATATGTGTGCCCGAACAAACATACGAAGGTATACCATTATGTGAAACCTTCGACGGCAGTGACAGATACCTGGGTGATTGCGAACATTCCACTATGTGTTTTAAGAGAGAAACCTCATTAGATTTAGGAAATGGAAGTAAGTACTAAGTAACTCATAAAATAACTATCATAGTCATTATCGTCCTGCTACAATCTACATTATATCTAAGCCTGCTGAATGGATATACTATATCCAGTATCTAAGGCAGCGCTAAGAAACAAACCTATATGCTCATTACCGTAAAGAAATATATTTTAGCCATAGTTGGAGCGACCTTATATGTCGGAGGCAAAGTGTGTCAAATGTTGCTAAATACGCGATACACCTAGCACTTAAAAGGCGTAATGTCAGTTTGTTACAGTCATGATTAACTAAATGTTTTTTAATCTCAATTAATATTCATATGATTTTCCTTGTGTGAACTAATGTTTCCTTGTTTAATTAAAATTATTCCAAATCAAATATAATTGCTACAGAATTTTATAATTAAACGAGGAAAACTGTATTTTGTCCTCATAAACGAAATTTTGTGTTCAACCATTTACGAAGAACGAAAAGCAATATGAAAAATATGTTGCTGCTACACCCAATTATATAGAACCTCAAATTTTACTCTAAAATTATAACAATTACGAATAAAGTTAGGTATTTCTTATAAAAATATTTACACTGTTTCGGAACTGGGTAACCACATTTTTAAAATAAGCTTCGTAAAACAAAAAGACAGTGTTAGTTTCATTCGATTTGATTCGCATTCCATAGGTTTCATGCAGAACCCTTGTATGTACATCGCTAACTTTTACATTTAGTTTAGGTACATCATTATCCTACATACAATTAGGTCAACTGATTACATTAAGAAGCCGACACACATGTCGCAGAATGCAAAGACGGTCAATTAGCGTAATTCGTGAAATCATTGCCGACTGACGATTTCAAGTATTTAATATCGAGTTTCAAACCACATGTTAGAGTATCGTTTGTGATTTAGCCGGATGGTTTTAATATTTTGTTTTATATTATATTTGGCACAGTTAGCGTTATGTACTTACTGTAATAGAAAATCAATTAGCAATAGTAAACGCTGCTAATAGAAGATGACTTTTAGCAGCACAATTAGTGAACTAAGTAGGTTCAATTATCTATGTTGTTAAATAACTCGTTTATAAAAAAGAAAATAAAATACAATATACATATATTTTGATAGGTTTTTGAACCGAAATGATTATCGACAGATGTTATAGAATTAGATAGATTCGTTTGTAACGTTATTTGAGGAGAACCGTTGAACCAGTTTTTATCCTGTTCAAAAATGTATAATAACTATGCGAAAACTTGACCTCGTATTTCTTAAAACAATTTGGTCATTTGACATTTTCTTAGTATAATAGAATTCAGTACAATATTTTGTTCTACCTACCTGCAAAATATTTAGCACAACTATTATTAGTGAAAAGTCTTCAGAATACCCACTCAGATATTTGACATTTCGCTCATTTTATAGAGTGCGTTGTTTACTATTTTATTAGCGGTCCGCCCCGGCTTCGGCCGTGGACCGTGGTACATGTTTACGTTTTCTGTCCATAAGATCCATCCTCGTATTTCAAGGAATATTACAAAAAAAAATATTTAACGAAATCAGTTCAGCCGTTCTCGAGAAGCGCTTACCAACACATTTTGCGAATCATTTTTATATTATAGAAGATTTACATTATGTATAAAGACGAATCTTGGGCGGATTTTAAAATACAGTCGGAATCGTTACCTTAAATCTCGTTAAGGTATGCTCTATAATAAAAACGAAAACAATACAGAAGCATTCCTTTCACGGACACTATGTCCTAATTAATGAATTTAACTACATTAATTTATCATAAAGTACCTATTAATAGTACTGCTACAATGTATTGTTTTCCGTATAATGGAACAAAGCTTTATTGTAGTTACTCATTACTATGGGCTTACACACTTCGGTAATCCCGCGGGAAGTTAGAGGAAACTCATCGGCGACTACCGTCTGGTTATCTGTTTTTTTTATAATTTAGGAAAATTTAAATTTAATTTACGCGTATTAGTAACAAGAAATAGATTTTAAAAAAAATTCTTCAGACAATATTAAATTTTACCATTTTTGTGTTGTTTTACTTATAGCGCTTATCGTACTTATAGTATGTAAAATTTCTATCATAATATTATGCGTAGTAGCAGTATTTCAGTTTTCCATGAAATTTATGAGAACCTATTTGTCAACTGTAAACAGATGTGGTGCACTTTAATGCATGTACGGAACATATTAAGGTCCTTTAATTCTTTAATTAGGGATAAAATAAGCAGACGATTAATGTTGCATTATCACTACATAGTATATAAAACAAAGTCGCTTTCTCTGTCCCTATGTCCCTTTGTATGCTTAAATCTTTGAAACTACGCAACGGATTTTTATGCGGTTTTTTTTAATAGATAGAGTGATTCAAGAGGAAGGTTTATATGTATAATAACATCCATTAAATAGTGGAGAAGTACTGTTATTTTTGAGGTTTCTAATGTGATGTCGTAAATAATTACATTTTTCCGCTTACATTGCAAACGCAGGCTGAACCCTACGAGTTTTATCAAAATAATGTACTAAGTATTGTACACATTGAAAAGGTCTACAGAAAAGTCCGTGATGGTATATGTCTATCTCTTATGGATAACCCACAATAACTTTTTTTTGTCATTTACTTTTTACGACAAATAATGGCTAATTTTCGAAGCGATTTTAACCAATACAGCATTAATCCTTAACCAATTAAATACCTTGAATACATTGTTCATTTAATATAGATATATATATGGCCCTTTACACCGTATGATTTAAGTGAATATTTTTGAAGATATTACAGATTTAAAAATTGCGGGACGTAGCGTTTGCGGCGGTACCGGCCGGCCGCCCGGTGCGGGTAGCTATGTTTTTATATACAACGTTCACAGTTTTTCTGTAGTGTATTTAGTATCAGCATTGCACCCGTGCGAAGCCGGGGCGGGTCGCTAGTATTGAATACAATTCAATTGTATTTAAGCAGACTAATTAAAGTATTCTGTCCACGACCACACCATGACTATCAAATTTATTTAGCTTTATGGAGACTAATCAAGTTTATCCTCCCTCCGGTTTATTTACGTTTACGACTTTTATTTAATGACTCTAGACGTTATCAACTTAATACCTAGTACTTTATATTTATAGCCAAAAGATAAATTAACTTCTACTTGGTGGTATACTTTACATACACTATTCATTTGTAAACATTTCTTTGTTGAAATTCATCATAAATCGCTAAACAAGCACTTACATATACATTTAAAGTTCTTGAGCTATGTAAACGTAATTCAATTCAAAAATAATGAATGAATGAATGAATGAAAAATTCTTTATTGCACACAAAAATACAAGATTACAAAATAAGAGTGATAAAAGTTATAATATGTACAGAGGGCGGTCTTATCGCTGTAAGCGATTTCTGCCAGACAACCCAAAAAACATAAGGAATACATATTTTATGGTGGTGGTACATTACATTTAGGTCACATATTATGCTTTAAAATTGAATAAAATAAATAATAAATAAATATAAATAATTATGTCATAAATAATAAATACATACATACATACATACATATATAAATATAACTAGTAAATAACATTAAAAATGCTCTATTTTTATTTCCAGAGTCGTTTGTGTCCGTATCCAGAGGGTGTGCTGCGCAAACAATGAGCGGCAATCAGAAGAAAGTCAACGGCAAATGGACACCAGTAGACACCATTTACGAAGTCTACGAAGATGGTTGCCAAGAAGTTCCTAACTTATTAGATAGACCCACGAAAACTTTAAACTGTTACTGTCGTGGGGATCTTTGTAATAGCTCGTATCAAAATCAATTTAGGTTCGTTTCAATGCTGTTAATCCCGCTATTATATTTTTTACGGTAGTGACGAGGTGGAAAATTATCTTTAGGACTGTTTAAATTATTGATTCTTTATGCCATTGGGCAAATATGGCTCGCGTTGTCTCCTCATTTCACATTCTGTATTTTCTTTTAGTTTAAGTAAATGCTTTATTATATGTTAAAAGATACGTAAGCCATCAAAAGTTGAGTTTTTATTATCTATGAACAAGTCACTTTGACGAAATACTTTTATAACGTAAATATATAAGCGCTTTCAAATACAATTTTTAAAGAGTAATGAATCCAAAGACACGTGAAAATGTTAAGCATCACACGAGCTTTATAAACAACTACCTAGTCATAATCACAATCGAGTTAGGTTATTAATAAAATTATTGTTATGTTAAATGCTCTATACTGCCAAGGATAGTGTTTATAAAACATTAGCTGTAGCTTGTACGTTTATACAAAACTTTGTCGTATATTTTACTTCTATGTGTATGTAAAATTTTTAATATTTAATGATGTTGTCATTCCTCAAGTCTTTAGATGGTTACCTATCTTAATCTCGAATTTTAATATTCCGAATATCATAATCCAGAAAACGTTTGGACATTTTTTCATAACCCCGAATTTTAAAATTTCGAAGTTTTGTTTGCCATATAATCGCAACTCCGAATTTCATTTGCCCATTTCTTTATTTGTACGACGTTTTACAATCCAGACGAATGAGTTCCAGACATACGAAATCTAAATGCACAAAATCCAGATGACCGTAATCCATATGCACGAAAGCCAGATTTTTAAAACACAAATTTTTGAAATACAGTTAATTGATATCCAGACTAACAATGTCCAGATTTTTGAAATTCAAATAAACGATATCCAGCAAAACGAAATCCTTCCAGGGGGTCGCAGCACGAACCTAACCTAAACTACTGAATAGATTTTAACACTTTAACCTTTCTGTAATGGGCAAGTAAAACAATAGCGAGTCGGTTCTGGCACTCGCCGGCCGCTGCCGCGGCACGCTCGCTTCGCTCGCTCGGCTCGTGCATGGGGGGTCACACTTCGAACCTAACCTAACCTACTGAGTCGAATTTGACACTTAAACCTTTCTGTAATGGGCAAGTAAAACAATAGCGAGTCGGTTCTAGCGTGGGGGTCGTAGTTCAAACCTAACCTACTGAGTCGACTTTGACACTAAAACCGGTCTGTAATGGACAAGTAAAACAATAAATTTACTTACTGACAATGTTTATTTTCAGTCGATAGTAAAGGTGTTATCACGATTGTATGGAAATCAAATAAAAAGATTATGAAAATCTGGCAATAGTTTATCTGTTATACGATTATATGGGAACCAAATAAAAAGATTATGAAAATTTGGCAATAGTTTATTTGGAAAATGGTACGATGGGAAACAAAAAAAAGTATTCTGAGAATCTGGTATAATGAGATCTGTATTATGAGAATACGGGAAACAAAAAAATACTTTTTAAAAATCTGGTTTTGGTGCATCTGGAAATTGATTCATCTGGGAAATTAAAAAAGGAATTTTAAAAATTTGTCATTCATTACATCTGTCTTTTAAAAGTTCTAACAACCGTTTTCGGGGTTTTAAGATTCGGGTAATAGAAATTCGAGTTTTTAATAGGTTACCCTTTAGATAAATACAGGATAACTTATTTGAAAATGCGTTTTAATTCTTTTTGGATATCTGTATTTACAGTGACATCTGGTTACGCATATTTATGAATGTTGCTGGTTACATTTCAACAAACTAGTGAAATTGTGCTACCTTCGCAGCACTATCGGTTTTTTCTGATTCTAATCACCTCCTTAGTTAAATTATGCACACGTTTGAACACATGTGAAGCACTGGTATATGACAGTTGCCGAACAATGACGAAGATTTCTATGCGCATTATCAGTTTGGGAGTACTGTACACATTGCATCACCAAAAATATAATAAAGGTGTACTCACATTAGCGTGACTTTCGACAAGGCACAGGAACACGACATCCTCACGCAGCAGGCGGACCGCGCCGTGCAGCGGTTGCGGCGTTTTGCTCTTTAACATGCGGTAGAGGAGTGCTGAGGACATGTGCGCGAAGTCCTCCCCTGTATAACGGGACAAATATTCAATTAAAATAGATATGTACAACTGGAAACAAAATACACACAGATGATACTGTTTATCATAGTAAAATTTTGTGTAAATACACACACACATAAAAATGTGCATAAAAAAATCAAAATATTATAATGAATTAGGTACATAAATAGGTTCCAAAATTAAATATCAAAATCCATAGACAATACCATGCTATTATCATTTATGAAGAAACAATCATCAGTTTATGTGAAATTATCAGCATTATCAGTAAAATGCACAGAAATTGCTCTTACTGCCAAAACAATTAAGTATCATTTTGTAATGCACATAAATTAGTACACTCACCTAACTATAGATAATATATCTAAAATAACTGAAGTGATAGACCAAATACTCAAAATAAATTTTCATGCATTATCACACTATAAAATATTTTGGAGGATTATACTATCTTTCTTATATATAAAAATGAATCGCAAAATGTGTTGGTAAGCGCATAACTCGAGAACGGCTGAACCGATTTCGATAATTCTTTTTTTATTATATTCCTTGAAGTACGAGGATGGTTCTTATGTAGAGAAAACGTAAACATGTACCACGGGCGAAGCCGGGGCGGACCGCTAGTGTATTATATAATTCCAACTGAATATCATACTTAACCAGTTAATTTGACAGGCACCTGGTAAGGCTTTGATGGATGTTGTCGGGAAATTGTGCATAATATGCTATGTAACATTTTGATTATGAAATTAATAATTTGTATTTAATCAATTGGACCGCCTGATTAGTGCATTTGTTATGCGTGAGCATAAAAACCAATGCACAATGGGTCCTGGATTTGATTCCTTGTTGATACAAAGAAAAACAAATCTTGGTCTGACAGGATGAAGAAGGCTGTTTACCTGCTTTTCCCAAAAGAAAACAGATCAGTGAAACAGGTTTATGAATCTGCCCCTTACTCCACTAGGGGACACAGGACATCACTGTTGCATCAATTTTATTAATATTAACCAAGCAATGATTAGCTGATTCAATATAGTAAATGAAATTAAGTGGATAAGCAATAGTCATAATAGTAAAAACAGATATTATTTATTAACATTAATACAAAGTAATATACCTGTGAGATCATCCCAATGTGCAGAAATAAGGCCAGAACAGTGTTCTTTTAATGCAGTGGCACCAATTTCATCTGCTGCTGAGTAAAATTTTACACATGTCCTGTAATAAAAAAATAGAATATTAAAAAAACAAATGCTATACTAACAACATAAATTCAGTATTGGTACATTTTATGAGTCTTGAGTTGTTTATAAATCAAATATGTATTTACTAAATTATTAAAATTTAATAAATAATCTTTAATTGTAAAAGTTATAACATCTGGTGAGATGCATTAAGTGCCCATTCACACTTGCCCTATTTAACAATTAATGTTTTGGGGTTGCTATTAATAAAAAATAACAAAATTTGCACATAATACACACCTCACACCAACAGATGCAATTAGGGCCTGTTCGCACTTGCCCACAAGGCCATATAGCTTGAAGCTTGCAGCTGATTTCATCAACTGGAGGGCAAAGGAATCCCCTCTTGATAAATCCACCAAATCTGTGTAAAGCCACTTGAGAAGAGCTGACCCAACATCGTCAGGGAGAGATGACCAATCTGTAAGATTATTTAAAACAGTAAGTTTTGTAGGTAGGTGAATGATACAGCATTATAATATTTTCAACATGATGACATTAAAAGATGATAGCATTAGGTTTAAAGATATGTAAAACCTAAAATCTATCATGATGTTCTACTTCTACTGATAGTTATAATAATTATTTCACAATCTATACTATAAAGCTGAAGAGTTTGTTTGTTTGTTTGAACGCTCTTATCACAGGAACTACTGGTCCGATTTGAAAAATTATTTTGGTGTTAGATAGCCCATTCATCGAGGAAGGCTATAGGCTACATATCATCACGCTTAGACCAATAGGAGCGGAGCCACGCGGGTGAAACCGCGGAGCGCAGCTAGTATGGAATATGGAGTATGTATTAATCATCATGGAAATCAATTTGTATTCAAACATAACTAATGATTTTTTTTGTGAAAAAATATTTTGGCTAAACAAATGTTTATAATTTATATCTATACTACCATATTCAACTTACCTAATTCAGATTGGTTTTTCAGTGCTTCTTCATTCCAATCATCAGAACGAGCATTCAAAACAAACTTATGACCAGGCATTGATTTGTTCTGTAGCTTAATCGCGATATCTGAATATGTTTCTCTTCCATACAACGAAGAAACTGTCATCAAAAGTCTCGCTACAAAGCTAGTTTCACTCAAGTCGCCGGCGGACGCCGCAGCGAGGGTGTACTTCCTCTCTACTTCAGCGCAATGACTTTGCAGTTTCCCATACTCCTCCTTCAGCAAAGCCAAATGTTGCTGAAGTTTCGTAACTTCGCTTGATGCTGCACAAATTATCATAATCACTTTCATAAACTAGTCAGGAAACTAATAACAACGCCCACTTAAACAAGTCTACCAGAAATGTAGTGATCAAATTTCACATTAACTTACCCATAGCGAAATTAATCCACCAACTTCGTTGTATTTGTAGCCCTTCTTATTTTTTAATTATTTTCTTAATTTATTTATAACTTAAAATAATGACAAATATACGAAGACCATTTAATGTTGACACTTCTGCTGATTGGACAGCTGACATTTGACAGAGGACATCAATGATCATCTGACAAGCCTTATTGCCATTTTAAATAAACCAAAAACTACCGTTAACCCTTATTAAAACGCTGGGAGCTATACTTCCCACGTCTCAGATTGAAGTAAATCGTGTTTTATTTTTATATGCTTAAACCTAATGCAGTGTAATATTTATCTACGCAATCTTAACATTTCAGAGAACTTTTTTTCATGGAAACACTTTTCAGAGAATTATTACATGTCATGGTAAACACACGTCAAAGTCAGTTGACGTGTCACGTGATTTTGCCGCCGAAAACGACCGTTTTTTGTGTATGTAGTGCTGAAAAAAAATTAGATAAGTAGATTTGAGTTTTAGCTATGTAAACTAGACTATATTACGGTTGCGTGAAACGTAAAATATGCCCAGAATCTTTCGTTTATAACGGTTTATACCTTGGTAGAGTCGATTGAAATTAAGTCTATAGGTGGGAAGATATCATCCCAGTGTTCGTCACTGCACACGACATTCGGAAATTCTATATATAAAAACCGTGTGTCTAAAAAATATTTTTTAGTTGGTATAAGCAACTTATTTATTATTATTCGTTATTTCATGATCAGATAATTAGACATCATAACTCAATACATCAGTATTTACCTATTGCTTTTATTTTGTTTTATTGGCCGATTAAGAAGAGCTGGAACGTAAACACATTTACACATTGCACATGTGTAGTGTCTATGAAGACGCGTGCGGCGTGACGTCATACTGCATACGCATCATGAAAAGTCTGCCAGTCTCTCTCGCGCGCAGACTAGCTTATGAGAGTGAAGGGGACAATTATTGTTTTTATTTTGCAATTGTTTATAAATACAGGGTGATGTAATTTAAACAAAGACGTTAGGTATACTATTGGGTTGTTGAGGAAGTGATTATGAGGAAGAGGAGGAGGAAGAGGAATTTTCACACGCAAATTTAGGGGATGTGGATTAGTGTTGCAACAGAACTCTGCTTCCGCTTCCGCAACTGCAGAAGTTCCGCATGTTTTTTTCACTTCCGTTTCTGCTTCTGGTTCCGCAAACTTTATAACAGAATTATTTAGCGGAGCTGGTTTAATTTATGAAGAGCACCGAAATAGGCTGAAAGGTGAAAAAGCGGCCAAGTTACTTTTTATTAAATATAACTTGCCGCTATTTAATTTTGATTACTAAAAATTAAAATACAAATTTAATAAAAAAAGTTTTAAATGTACAATTGTGCTTTTTTTTCATAGTGTTAACGCTTCCGTTTCCGTTTTCGCTTCCGTTAAGATTTACTTTTGACATCTGTTTCCGTTTCTGCTTCCGTTATGCCAGTTCCGTTGCATCACTAATGTGGATGAGGATGAGGATATTTTTTTGAGGAAGAGGATGAGGATGAGGAAGCGGAAGAGGAAGCGGATGAGGATGAGGATGATAGGAAATTATAATCAAGTCGAGTCACTTTTTTATTTAGATAGATTAGAATTTGTAGAGTAATATGCATAAACAAAAGCTCATCTATTAGAGTCCGACTCGTGACTCAAAAAGTATACCTACATAGGTATAGGCTTTGTAAATTCGCCACCCGATCGAATCGGCCTGGCATAGCGCTGCGCGTAGCGAGTGCGTTGCCATAGATACGGCATCCTCATAAATTTCCTCAAAATTTTGAGGAAGCGATAGCGGAAGAGGAATTTTTTATTTTTATTTTTGAGGATGCGGTAACGGTTGAGGAACCCAAAATATTGCGGAACTTCCGCATTATGAGGAAGCGGAAGAGGAATCCTCAACAACCCTACTCACTATACTACTAACTATATTCGACGAGATAACTACTTAACGACGAGATAACGACGCGGCACGCGGATTAGAATATTTTTTTACTTTACCTAGGTTAAATTATGTAATAATTTTAATATGTTTTGTAAACAAAATGTAAACGCGCGCCGTTAGTTAAAATTTTCATACATAGCTGAACAATACAGCTTTTATTGTAATGTAACCTTATCTCTTACGTGCTAGGGTTTCGATTGTATTGTATTGAGAGTGAGCGCATGTGTTATTTGTATTGTTTATGTCGTTATTTTGACTATGACATTAAATTTAATTATTATTTGATAATTGAATGATTATCAATACTATTTTACAATTGATTATGAGAATAAATAATTAAGTTCATCGATTGAGTTACTTTTAAATTGTAATTTTACATATAAATTATGAGAGCTTTCATATTATCTACAACGCACCCATTTTACAATTCAAGTCTACTCTTAAACTAGAATCGTATTTATTTTTGAACATACTGTATAGTAAAATTGCATAAGTGTGAGTACTGTGAAGATGCCAGCTTTCCTTAATCGGCCAGTAGAAAAATGCCATGTTTATGTTGAAGTCATTCATTTTTCAATTCCCGAATTCTTCCCATAGTAAAAGAAACTTGCATTGATGAGTACTTTCACCTGCTTTATTAAAAAATATGATCTATATGTCGGCGCAACGACGATAAACGACTACCGTCAAACTACTAAATAATTATAACTAGCTAAAGTTTACTTTGATCTTTTTAAATAAGTGGTTGATAAATGTAATGAAATAATTAAATTAACAAAATAATTAATGTTTGTTAAAAATGATAAAAATTCATTGTAAAAATTAGAGTGGCAACACTCTCAAACTAATTCTTGTGAGTCATGTTGCTTTAAAGCTTTAAAATACGAGCGCCCGACGGCACAGACGACATTAACGCGCCGGCCGCGGCCGTCGGAGCGTTCGGAGCTCTCTCTATAAATTCGACGTGGATTAAAAGGGCAGTAAAATACCTACAGGCGTTCTACTTCGAGTATGAGCGTCTGCTCTGATGATGGTGACGTCAGAATTGCTGACGTCACTCTTTTTAAAAATAGCCTTTGGGCCCTTCTTCCGTCATATATAATTTTTTACGATAAAATTTAATTCACGAGTGGAGTCAGGGCAACTAGCTAGTGTTTTAAAATATTGGTGTCATACTGGACACTGGGAGCTATAGTTCCCACCCTTCTAACCTTTTTACAAGAGAGAACAGATGACGGGATATATACTTCCCACCAAAAAAAGGATACTTCCCCCCCACTAACCCAGTAACCCCTCTTTTGTGTGTATTTGAGAGTGGGAGTCGAGCATGCTTCGGCACGAATTGGGCCACGCTCGCACCGGGGAAGGTACCACACCCTCACAGAATATCGGCGCCATAGTGACTGTTTACTGTCGCGTTCCGTACAATAAAGTTCCGTAAAATCTACGACCCAAAATTACCCAGGAACGTATCTTACTTTTTTGTTAACTCCTCCACAGGCTCGCGTTTGAATAAGAGCGTTTTCACATTATCCGATCCGATATCGGATATCGGACGCTGATAGCCGATATCCGATATCGGATACAATATGCCCTTTCACATTGTCCGATAAAATCGTTCCGATATCATCATGAGTGTTGCCAGAAATTTTTAGAGAAAACTAAACTAAATTGTCAGTTGATAAAAAAAGGTATAATTATAAAAAATTCAAATGATAGATCATAGTTGTACATACATTAAAAATAACTACGTTAAAAAAAACAACTTCAAAAAAAGAAAAGTAAAATGTAAAAAAGATTTGATATCATTAATTACTGCATATTATTTAGATGTGCTATTTACTAAATAGTTTTGATATCGGTCATTTGTATAGTATAGGTTAACACATTATAAATTAAAAAACCGAAACTTGATTTTTTGAATAAATATTTTTTACTTTTTTACTTTACATTATAAATTAAATAAATTTATATCAATACCTACTACAACCTAGTATTAGTTAATAGTTTTAGTAATTCATATTAGTAAATACCTTTCAAAATCTATTAAATGTATTTTTAGCAAGACGTACCTAGTCATTTATTCATTTTTTCACTATATACATTTATAAAAGTTCATGTAGTACCTATGATAAATTTATTAAGTGATACAATCTTTGTTCACATTTTCTTTTCTTTTTCTTATTACACTGTAATATCCTAAAAATATAATATTGTCAACCCGTTCAAATATATTTGTAATATGATTGTTGTAATTTCCTGTAAGTAAAGATACATAAATTATTTTATTGTCATAAGCAATTATTTTAGAATTAAGAGTTTTCAAACTTTGTATTCTTTGTTGTAAATTCAAAATAAAAATAAAATCGGTGTGAAATCTCCTCCTTTTTTTGAAGTCGGTTAAAAACAAAGCACTCAATGACAAAAATACAATAAACAGCACAACCAACATCCGAGTAGGAGGAGGAGCGAGGCAGAATGAGTTAAAATAAAGATGATAGACACTAATGTTTTCGAAGATAGATATTTGAATTTAAGAACGCAATATATTTTTGTTTATGTACTCAGCCAATTGCCGTATATTTTAATACGGTAATTAAAATAGCTGCCGTATAAATCGTATTTTTAATGCCTATAAATGTGTGTTTTCTTAATAAAAAAAGGTTTCTTTTAATAGAAAGAGTTTTAGGTTAAAGCAAATATTTTTTTTAAAGATTTAGAGCGCCCTATAAGACTGAAAATACACAAACTAGTGCTTTTTTGCTGTTGGTATACTGCCTTTTCGAAAATTGAGTTGGCAACACTAAACATTATCGTCCGATAGCCGCTGGCATATCGGTGTCGGCTCCGATATCCGATATCGGACCGGACAATGTGAAAGACAGGTACATATTTCATACATTTTACTTCCCTCCGATATCGGATATCGGCTATCGGCGTCCGATGTCCGATATCGGATCGGATAATGTGAAAACGCTCTGAGGGTTAAACAAGGACCCATAAATACCGATATTATTTTAATTAATGACACAGTAGTAATAAAATCGTTATATAATTGTACAAATTAAGCTTTTCATATGTTTAAAAGTTCAAGAAAGGGACACATATTTGTTTGTTCCGTAGAGTAATTACACATTATCCATCTGTCAAAACTATTTCAGTCACTTGTCACTAAATTATCATTGGTTGAGGTCACGCTCAATCTCAATAGATGTCTCTTTTAAAACGTAGTCTATTTTCAAGATAACCTTCAAGTGATTTATTTTTTAATGAATAGATAACAAGTCAATATTGAACTCGTCGGCAGATTGTTCAACTGTCTTCAATACTATAAATTCATGTTTTTAGCGTTGTAAAGATGAATACCTTAAATAGAATTATAGTGAACAGTTCAAGCGTACCAAAAAATGCAAGGTAGGTTTATTTTTTTTTAGTTTACAATATTTTGAATTTCGAAGATTGGTAAAGTTTGTATATTTTGTCTTTGAGTGATCTGCAAAGTTTGCAAGTAAAATTTTGTTTTAGATTCATCGCTACGACAAGTGCAAGATTAAATGCCGATGATGGATGGCTTTCGAAACTTCTTGTTCGAAAAATCGAACCAACTAAGGAATCCCACAGTCGTATGCTTAGCGACAAGGAGATTGTATACGCTCTACATACGCACAACATAAGGCCGGATTCTGTGGATAAATACCTGAAAAACTAGTGAGTTATAAATAAGTCAAACACTGTACAAAGTATCTTGCAATCAACCGGCAAATAATATAATATGGTTATGTAACATTTTTAAAATAGCGTGTATGCCATTTAAACTATAACAACCTTTTATATTTTTGTTGTCTATTCCTTTCCTTCACACATTGTGTTATCATGTCCCAAACTTTGACCTCATCCATGTTTACATAAAACTAAAAAAAACTAAAGATATATCACACTAAAATAAACATCTTATGGTGTTCTTGATAAGAATTTAGCAATTATTATATATATTGTGTATAATCATAAATGAAATAAGTAAAACTCAAATTCAACAATAACAAATCGGAAGAATGTTATTGCTTATAGGTCAATATAATCACATGGAATAGTCAATACAAATAATTGTACCATTTTGAAAATGGAAATTTTAATACATTACCAATATTATTACACTGTTTGTGAGTGTAGTATTGTATGAGAAATTTTAAGTTTAAATAGTAACAAAATACAAATATAGAGCTGTTGTAAATAATTAAATCATCCATACTACCTAATCATCATATTATTATAAAGGGTTCTCATGAAGAGCTTACTATAGAAATGTCAAATGATCCTATGAAATTTCCTGTCTTTAAGGAAAGTTTTACTTTAAAATTAATATATTACATATTACATTTTAAATAAAGGTAAATAAAAAACACAGGTCATTTCAAACACTTCATTGAATATTTCCAGTAAAACTTCCGTAGAGTTTGTGGAATCCCGTAAACCTGAGTTGGGTTGTGAGCTTGTCGGATCATGGACTGTCTCTGTGGGGGATATGGACCAGGCATTGCATTTGTGGCGGTATGTTGGTGGCTTCGAGAAAATTGACAAAGCAAAGATATTGTTCAGAGAAAATCCTGTAAGTAAATAAATAAAGCAAAATATTATGTTAAGTTTCACACAGTTATTATTACTATGAAAAAAAATACGATTAGTTTGTGGTTATAGTATACTTTTTTAAACAAAACACACTTGATAATATTAAAATATTTATGATTGTTAGTGTTAGTTATCACAAGGAAAATAAACACTGCACAGTGAAAATAATTTATTATTAGAGATGAAACGGATATCCGGTAACTATCCGGTATCCGGCCGCCATAATACTATCCGGCCGAATACCGGATAGCTACTATTCGGCCGGATATACATCCGGCCGATTAAAAAAAAGCAGGATAAAAGAAACATATTTTTGAGTAATTATTTGCTTTATTTAGTAACACTAATCACATTTCCCCGAAATCAATAATTATTGAATATGTTACGAAACTTGCAAGATATTATTTTACTTGATAGGTATTAAAATTATTGCAATTAGATTATTTATTATTAGATACATACCTGCTTTTTTCGCTTCGCCGCCACGAGAAATATTAACATTGCATAATTAACAAAGAGCTAACTTTTTATTTTTACTGCTTATGTCAAAGTATTCCCATTAATGCTACGGCCACACTACCTTACCGTCTACCGGGCTGTTACCGCAATAATTATGGCATTATATTACCGTCTAAATTACTGCATGAACTGGTGTGGTTACACTAGAGTTTACCTAGATATGTCGGTAATTATTGGCATTTGCCGCAGCAAAAAAAATATTAGTTAATAATTAATATATAATGGTTTCTGTAATAATTCATCAAGGATTCTTTCTTTTTCAAAAGGATTTTTTCTTTTTCAAATCATCTATTGTACTTGGAAATGATAAATTTTGTTTGATCCGACGCCACGCATCATTGTGTATACTGCGATTTTTATAGTTCTTCTGTCGGGTATCCCAAAGAGAAGAATTCCAAGAATTCCAAAAATTAGCGCCATCGAGCGCTTTTTCATTTGACCACTCCATGTCGGTCGATACGTGCGTCGCCGGTGAGCTCATATTGCACACTGGACAAACGGTAGTGTGGCCGCATACGCAATAATTACCGCGGTAATCTTCTTTGATGTGCGAAAGAATACCGCCGCCGGAGCTATTGCCTACCGCCATTTGTCATATTGATTGGCATTGTAGAATTATGGCCATAAGTCGTGGTTACACCTAGGTGTTGTTAAAGTTGTGGCAATAATTATTGGCATATCACGGTAGTGTGGCCGTAGTAAAAGACGATCTTTTCTTCACCGATGCCATTTTCTCGTTGCTAAATCTTTTAGACCTATGTATATATGTATGTACTTAAAATAATAAGAGCACAAATAAAATTATAACCTAAAAACGATCACGCACGTGTCTGCCCGGCATGCAATCGACACAATAATAAAATTATACAATTGTTAACTTCACTCATCAACGAAAAGACCCGAATCGAACCGAGTCCATCCTATCGTTCGCGCGACGCCTACGCAAACGGCTAAGTTTCGCCGGATATTCGGCGGCCGGATATCCGGCTATCCGGCCACTTGTTCGGCCGAATATCCGGTATCCGGTATCCGGCCAAACTGCTATCCGTTTCATCTCTATTTATTATTATGAAATTCTATCGATAATATCTCTATATTATCTTTTATAAATATGAATAACAAACTTTCACATTTATAATATTAGTAGAATATGCCATATGTTATTTTAGAGAGGATACTGATCCTCCTAACTAGCTTGTTTTACTATCTATCTGTATGGATATAATTTATGATTCTAGAATGTAGATACAAACATAAAACATTAAATAAATCAAATCTTTTGAACAGGAATACAGAGCATTAGAAAAAGAGAGAGGCAATTTCGTGAGGTCTCGTCATCTCCAATACCTTCTTGCCTTCAGCTTCTGGCCGTCTGGCGAAAAACGAGATCCCAGCAACATCTATGAAATTAGATCGTACAGGTAATTTTTTTTATTTGTGACATATGGGTATATATTAGAGATGAAACGGATAGCAGTTTGGCCGGATACCGGATACCGGATATTCGGCCGACCAAGTGGCCGGATAGCCGAATATCCGACCGCCGAATATCCGGCGAAACTTAGCCGTTTGCGTAGGCGTTGCGCGAACGATAGGATGGACTCGGTTCGATTCGGGTCTTTTCGTTGATGAGTGAAGTTAACAATTGTACAATTTTATTATTGTGTCGATTGCATGCAGGGCAGACATGTGCCTGATCGTTTTTAGGTTATAATTTTATTTGTGCTCTTATTATTTTAAGTACATACATATATACATAGGTCTAAAAGATTTAGCAACGAGAAATGGCATCGGTCAAGAAAAGATCGTCTTTATGGGAATACTTTGACATAAGCAGTGAAAATAAAAAGTTAGCTCTTTGTTTATTATGCAATGTTAATATTTCTCGTGGCGGCGAAGCGAAAAAAGCAGGTAATGTATCTAATAATAAATAATCTAATTGCAATAATTTTAATACCTATCAAGTAAAATAATATCTTGCAAGTTTCGTAACATATTCAATAATTATTGATTTCGGGGAAATGTGATTCTTGCTAAATAAAGCAAATAATTACTCAAAAATATGTTTCTATTATCAAGCTATTTTTTTTTTAATCGGCCGGATGTATATCCGGCCGAATAGTAGCTATCCGGTATTCGGCCGGATAGTATTATGGCGGCCGGATAGGCCAGATACCGGATAGTTACCGGATATCCGTTTCATCTCTAGTATATATGCCTATGTCACTCTTGGTGGATTACCATGATGTCTTAAAGCAGTACTCCAGTATGGAAAAATGACTAAACTATGTAGATCATGTAGTACCATCACTTTCCCATATCTATACTAATATTATAAAGAGGAAAGGTTTGTATGTATGTATGTATGGTTTTCACGCATAAACTACTGGACCGATTTTGATGAAATTTGGCACAGATAATCTTTGGACCCTGAGAAAGAACATAGGCTGCCTTTTATTGCGAAATATGTACCACGGGCGAAGCCGGGGCGGACCGCTAGTTGGATATAATACTACTTACTTTAAAACATCATGGTAACCCAAGAAGAGCTTACTTAGTAGTTTAAGATGATTAAAGTATGTAAAAAAAAGAGATAAACTTGTGTTAATTAAAGAATTTTCATGATTGTATCAATACAGAAACCTTACGTCATTATAATATACTTTACTAGCGACCCGCCCCGGCTTCGCACGGGTGCAATGGCGGCCGGCCGGTACCGCCGCAAACGCTACGTCCCGCAATTTTTAAATCTGTAATATCTTCGAAAATATTCACTTAAATCATACGGTGTAAAGGGCCATATAGATATATATTAAATGAACAATGTATTCAAGGTATTTAATTGGTTAAGGATTAATGCTGTATTGGTTAAAATCGCTTCGAAAATTAACCATTATTTGTCGTAAAAAGTAAGTGACAAAAAAAAGTTATTGTGGGTTATCCATAAGAGATAGACATATACCATCGCGGACTTTTCTGTAGACCTTTTCAATGTGTACAATACTTAGTACATTATTTTGATAAAACTCGTAGGGTTCAGCCTGCGTTTGCAATGTAAGCGGAAAAAATGTAATTATTTACGACATCACATTAGAAACCTCAAAAATAACAGTACTTCTCCACTATTTAATGGATGTTATTATACATATAAACCTTCCTCTTGAATCACTCTATCTATTAAAAAAAACCGCATCAAAATCCGTTGCGTAGTTTCAAAGATTTAAGAGGGGGTATAATGCCAGAGAATTTCTACGATTAAGCCCCGCCCATTACGCGCCATGCCGCGCGCCCTCACAATACCCTCATACACCCGGCTCATCCAACGTACGTAAAGTTCATCGCACGCTAAATTAAACACAATATTCTTCGCTCGTTCAACGCGTATTTTCGGTAGTTAGTAGGTATGTTGTCTAAAATAATTGTATAAAACAGTGAAGTTGAAATCATGACAAATTATTATGTAATATGTCTTTTTATTATTATTTATTTATAATTATTAATGATAATCTATACATATTATAAAACAGTAAAAAAACTGTCTGTATGTAATATATTAAAAAAAAAACAATATTAGGGAAACAGTATAGAGCACGAATCCGTAAAAAAAGTCTGTCTGTTTGTTTGTACACGCTTATCTCAGGAACTGCTGTACGGATTTGAATAAATGTTTTTTTGTTGTGTAGGTAGATATTATAGTGTGAGACCTATTTGTAAAAAAGTCGTCAAATAACGATTTTCGTGGGACTTACCTCCGCTATACGGACTACTAATATCCACCATCCAGTTTAGATATCTATTATTTTCGTAAATTCGTTTCCGCGGGTTGAGTATTGACGTGACGATCTTAGGTATACATAATATATGGATATAAATATTTCATTCATAGTTTTATATCAATAAAATCAAGAAAGATTTATACATAGTATATTTTTTATGATTTATATTAATTATTTAATATTATTAGCATTAATACCTATTTGTAGATTCCTATGGTTGTTCCAGTAAATAACGTAAACAGGGTTGTGAATAGTATATACCTATATAATATATTCACAATCTGTATTACATAATAATATTACATATCTATAAGTACATAAATATAGTTTTTCGAATTTTTGTATGTTTGTCTGTCTGTATGTATGTATGTCTGTGCTAAATTCAAACTTTGGGTTGGGGTGTACGAAAGAGGGTCCCGGACTTAGAAAATTTTTCGTGATTTTTTTATTTACGCCCATAACCCCCCCCCCCCCCTTTTTTAACGGTAATGACTAGAGGGGTGCCAGATGAGTAAATAATGTCCCATAGTTCGATGTCGTCAGACACTCCGTTATCGAGATATAGGAAGACGTCGTACGAACCTATCAGGGTACTCCAGTACCCCTGGGTACTACGAACGTAAGTTATTTCAAGGTGCATTTATTTTTGTTTTTCACTCTTTGGTCCTTTATTTTATATTAATTATTAATAAATTTGATGTACAATTACAAGTTTACTTTACATTCATGTTATAAACATACTGTTATTGTTAAATAGTGTAGGAATTTTTATTTTCAACAAATTTATGATTTTCTGCATGATTTGTATATATATATTGAGTTATACATTTTCTTTTTTTAGATGGCAAATGTTGAATGAATTGAATGTGGGAGGCGGAATAACAAGAAGAGCTGGTACTTTTTGAGGCATCAAAATATGAATATAACTTTGCAAATGTCTCTACAAATAAGTATTGGAGATATTTTAGGGCAACAATTACCAATTGCAGCAGGGACCACTGCTGTTTCAGAATATGGATGTCACTATGAATATCCACGTCTAAAGTCACGCATACAGTGCACCAAGTGAAAATATTTAATAAATTTTGTTAAACAACGTAAAGTGAAAAAATATAAAAACGCCATTATAAATTAAATTAATAAGACTCAAATGAATGTTAAGAAGACCTTAATAAGTCAACATTAAATAAAAGTAAATAGTCTTTTTGTAATCTTGTTTTTTTCATCGGGGTACACTTGTACCCCAGGGTACCGTTAATGAAATTCTAATATGGGTACGGTTCCAGGGTTAACGGGAATGGCTAGAGGAAAGCCAGATGAGTAAAAAAAGGTAAAAAATGTCCTATCGATTGATATCATGCGACGCACTGTTTAAGAGTTATAAGACAAATAAAAACAAGAGGGTCCCGGACTGAAATAAAATTCATTTCCGTGAGACATATTATCTCCGCCGTACGAACTGCTGATATCTACCTAATCGGCATGTTTTTCTGAACACAAAAAGTGCGGTAGTCACTTCCTAGGGGTATGGAGGGGGTAGCTATGACGTAGCAAAGATGGCCGTCGGGTCATTCTATTGTGCGGTGTATCTTGATAACTACTGGACCGATTTACTTAAAAAAGGTGTCATGTGAAAGATTATTGAATAAACATTATTTGATTTTTACCATTCATTAATGTAAAACTAGTACCAACTGAAATAGTTTCAAAAAACAACATTTCATGAAATATATATTTTATAATGTAAAAAAAAATTGGTAACCGTTAGAATTATGAGAATTTAGCTTATTATAAAACATATGGCTACTTTAATCACCTTTCTAATGAACCTTCAATAATAACAATCCAGCAATAAACAACGGAACTACAGCCTATTAATTGAGCGTCGGTAGCGCCGAAATAGCCCTTTGTTGGTTATGGAACATCTTGAAATAATCTTTACATATTATAATAAAATTGTAGGAAAGTCAAAACTGTACATTATTTATTTATCTTAAAGAATACTCGGGCGTGATCTACAATAGATACCTAAGCCAAAATTATAGTTTTAGAATTTTTCTCTGTTTGTCTTTATGTATGTCCGGGCCAAACTCAAAAAATACTGTATGGATTCACTTAAAATTTGATACAGATATAGCTAGAGACGTGAGGAAGGACATTGGATAGGTTTTATCCCGGAAATCCCACGGAAACGAAAATTAAAAAGAAAATGTATAACTCAGCTATACAAATCATAAATTTATTGACAATAAAAATTCCTTCACTATTTAACAGTAACAGTATGTAAATAACGTGAATGTAAAGTAAACTTATAATTGTACATCAAATTTATAAATAATTAATATTATAAAATAAAGGACCAAAGAGTGAAAAACAAAAATAAATGCACCTTGAAATAACTTACGTTCGTAGTACCCAGGGGTACTGGAGTACCCTGATAGGTTAGTACGACGTCTTCCTATATCTCGATAACGGAGTGTCTGACGATATCGAACTATGGGACATTATTTACTCATCTGGCGCCACTCTAGCCATTCCCGTTAAAAAAGGGGGGGGGGGGGGTTATGGGGGAAAATAAAAAAAATCACGAAAATTTTTATAATATTAGTATGGATGTAATATTATTATGTAATACAGATTGTGAATATATTATACTAGCAATGCCCTGCGGTTTCACCCGCATAGATAGCGATATCGTGACAGTGAAAAGTCTACTATAGGTTTAATTTTTAATCACATGAAAATCACCTTTACCCCGTCCCGCACTACGTCTGCTCATTGTATTAAACACTTTTAAAAATTCGTTATATCTTTTGAATGGAATATCCAATTTTTTTATATTTAAAAAGTATTTTGCTGGTATTGAAACAATCTATAATAAAACATCATTTAATTGGATAAGGATTAACATATATGTATGGATAACATGGTTTGATTACTGTCGGCACTTCTATTTACTTTGAAAACGTAAAAAAGTTGTTGTAGTAACATAACTACTGAAGATGGACATATGGTATCGCGGACTTTCTTGTAGATATTGATCCATTCTATAATACCTTAGAACATTTTTTTGTTCTATCTTCAATAGATTCCGCAGCGCACGCGATGACAGAAGTTTTATTGAGGAATTTTTTACACCTTGGGCTACATTATTGTATTTTTGGTAAGGATCTCTAATTTTTTTGAAAATTCAATATAGCCTATGTTGCTCAGTAAAGATGCAGCTTTCTAATGGTGAAAGAATTTTTGAAATCGGTCCAGTAGTTTATGCGTGAAAACCATACATACATACATACTAACATACATACATAATTACAAACCTTTCCTCTTTATAATATTAGTATAGATAGTATAGATAGGTATATACTATTCACAACCTGTTTACGTTTACGTTATTTACTGGAACAACCATAGGAATCTACAAATAGGTAGTAATGCTAATAATATTATAATTCATAAAAAATATACTATAAATCTTTCTTGATTTTATTGATGTAAAACTATGAATGAAATACATATTTATATCCATATAATATGTATACCTACCTAAGATCGTCGCGTCAATACTAAGGGTTCATACGCACTATGCGGGTAGCCGCATTGCGGGTAGCCGTCCGGCTGACCGCAAGCACAATTATGTACGTAATATTCATTTTTATGCGCACTGCGATGCGGCTACCCGCAGACCGCTCCGGTTGCTCGGAGAGCTGCGGCCCGAGTGACGGCCAGCCGGACGGTTGCTATACGCACTGTGCGGTTCAGTCTGCGGCTGCCCGCCATTGAGCTTTGTTATAAATTTTTCTAAAATTTTCAATAATTCTTCAAACGTTTTTATGCTCATTCTAGTAAAAAAAAAACTTATCCTCATATTATTTTAGTTCTTCGAAAAATATTGCAAAATGCTTGCTCTCATCTCGTGTTTGCAAATAAGGATTCACCCAGAACTTCTTTCTTTGTTTTTTCTTCTTTACGTAACGTGTGTAAATGTAGTAAATAGCTGCGACTTCTTCCACGTCCATCTTTGAAATGGATCGACATGACCGCAAATCGCAACGGTTCTTCAACCGCACGTTGCGGTTGCGAATGCGGCTGCCCGCGATCCGGCTGGCCGCATTCGCAACCGCATCCTGCGGTCAGCCGCGCGGCTAGCCGCAATGCGGCTACCCGCATAGTGCGTATGAACCCTAAGCCCGCGGAAACATAATATCATAATATCTACAAATAGGTAGATTACTACCTATTTGTAGATTCTTATGGTTGCTCCAGTAAATAACGTAAACAGGTTGTGAATAGTATACCTATAACCTATATAATAACCTATATAATATATTCACAATCTGTATTACATAATAATATTACATATCTATAAGTACATAAATATAGCTTTTCGAATTTTTGTATGTTTGTCTGTCTGTATGTATGTCTTAGCATTAGCTAATAATATTATAATTCATAAAAAATATACTATAAATCTTTCTTGATTTTATTGATGTAAAACTATGAATGAAATACATATTTATATCCATATATGTATACCTAAGATCGTCGCGTCAATACTCAGCCCGCGGAAACGAATTTACGAAAATAATAGATATCTAAACTCACCTGCATAAAGTTTCTGAAATGAATCAAGTCTTATTTTTTATATAATAATTAATACATATATTAATAAATAATAATAATTTATTAATATACTACCTATACTATATTAAATTATCTTCGAAAATTAGTTAGATATCATTTAAATAGGAATCTCTTTCAGTTCTCGTTTCTGAAGTTTCAATGTTATTTTGTTGTTTACCATTTTCTAAAAAAACAATACAATATTAAAACAAAATTATTAAAATTCGGCGCAGCAATGGCACGGTCTACTCGTCTGTGGTTGTGTGGTCGATGACTCGTCTCAACGGAGCGATAGCGTCTGATGTATGAAATAGAATTATGTTTTTAGCTCCCGGAACGTGCGATGGAAGATGATTTCTTGCGTAATTAAAAATATAGTAAATGCCAAAAGTGTTTTATCGTGATTAAACCAAAACTAAAAGTAATTACACAAAAGTGGTCGGACAAAGTTCTCACAAATGTTTCAATATAATTGTTTATCAAAAAACGAACATAATAGGCATTACCATGTCAAGTAAAAAACTTAAAAGTGTGAAATTTAGAGGTAACTTCGTGAATTTTTTCTATCGAGTCAATTTCAATATTTTATGTTTTTGATCTGACAATGTGATCGAAAATATCATCAAGTTTTACATATATATTTTATTTTTTATATTTGGTCTTGAATATTACACGTATCAACTAAAAGTAGATTGGTGATTTGGCTTTATACGCGCCCTTAAGCGTACAAAGGGACATAGGGACAGGGAAAGCGACTTTGTTTTATACTATGTAGTGATATTAAAATATATCTCTCTATAAATAGAGTATTAATGTAACATATTATGTCATGTAAAATAAATCCGCTTTCACTATTTCTCGCTTAAATGTGTTAAAATGTGATAACATAAACATGTGTTGTTTATGATCTTAGAGTAGCATTATTCTTTGGCAAACTGTTGAGTACACCCCTAAAAGGATTATGGCTTGAAATGATTTAATTAACTTAAACAATTGAAATGAATCTACTGGCAGCTGTTATACGATCTATGTGTTGTGTTGAGGCATTTCATTTAATTTTTATTTATACAAACTAACTGTTTGTATAATTTGTTTATTTATTGTGTATTTTAAAATATAAAAAAATATTCACTACAGGTAAATTAGCTTGGAGAAATTTTTGCGTTTGTAGTAGTGTATGGTCAGCAAATAAAATAAAACAACATTTTATTTTTAGTTTTTATTTTATATATATAAGGGATTTTAAATTAAACTATATGTGTTTCTCCTCTGAAAAAGATGAGACTTTATTTTAATATTTGCACATTTAACATACGTATAACTTTTACATTAACAATGTTACTAAAATGAAAAATTTACTAACCTGAAAAAGAAACGACATTTAAAGTTTAATTCTTTAGTTTGAGAAGTCAAAGGCTTGCCTCGACCATGTTTTAACACTGGAGCCATTTTGAATTAACAATATAAAGTTACAACACTTACACACATATTAAACACTTCAACAAATATTATAACAATACAAATAATAACAACAATCAACAAATACAAAATTTAACAATTAAACTACTAGACCGGGAGATATTGACACAAAATTTCGAGTCATTTGTAACAGGATGGCGGTTCTACAGGGGTCGGCGGTATGGCGACCATTTGGAATCGTCCGAAAAGTATGGCATGGTGATTTTCGTAAATGGCTGCACGACGATGGTTACCTGTGCAAAAGTTAGCCTGGTACAAATGGTTGAATTGTTTTTTTTAAATCAACACATTCGCGTCGGTATGGCGGGCTGTAAGTCACACCGGAAAAGTATGGCATGACACTACCGCCTACTTCTTTTTTATGGGCTATCGGTAAATTCTAAAATTTTTGTGTTACAAATTGTTTGACTTCGCTATTTTTCCGACGAGTTCGACTAACGCCCACGCGACTAAGCCGCCGGTACCAGTGTTCACACCATCGTTTTTCTTTTTGTCATTGCGTACTAAGACCCCTGTAGAACCGCCATCCTGTTACAAATGACTCGAAATTTTGTGTCAATATCTCCCGGTCTATACGTAATAATTATAATTTTTGAATGAAATGTGTGCTTTATGTTCTAACGGTACCAAACGACTGCACGTGGCACCTGCGGACAGCGTAAACTGGTTTATTCTGTTTTTGTGCGTGTTTCCACTTTCCACTATCAAGTGACGATTTATTTATTTGTTTTGTTTCGTAATTATTATGGTCAAATATTAATTATGAAACAAATTATTATGGACACGATATTTTATTGTTTCACGGTAGTCGTCTTGTCGTTTGCTCTAGGACGTGAAATTGAATGATATATTTTTTTTTATAAAGTCAAAACCATATTCTTTCAAATAAAAACTTGTTTTTATTGAAAACAAAAGTGTTGCTAGGAATAAGTATAAAATTAAATAGTAATGTTAGGATATCGAAACATTTTTGTATAGGCCAGAACGATATAGTGGAAACGCGCTCTAAGATCTGAGTAATATACACACCACTACATATGCAAAAATTTCTCCAAGCTAATTTACCTGTATCTGTATGATATTTATTGAGGCGAATGATTGCCACCAGTAGTATAATCGCATAATTTATATAAGCAGTAAAAATGTCTTATGGACGCAAACATATTTTTGTTTTTAAAACATCTGCGCAAAACACGCTTCGAAGTTCACAAAAAATAAATAATACGAGTTGCATCGCAACGCGGCGCGGCTAAATATACAAGTCTATTTTAAGATCAAAAACTTCCGATGACTTGCAATACAGATGTACAATATTCGATAAATAGTAAGATTCACACGAAGTTTTATATGTATTGTTATTACTATATGTTCAATAAATAATAATCATGATCTTAAACATTATTTAATGTTATCAATGTTGATAATTAGTATGTAGGTATAAAGTTCAACAACCGATTTTGATTAAGTACCAATTATAGATATATATAGGACATTATAGGATTTTTTGAGGAAAATATTTGTAGCTGGATGACAACGCAACGGTATAATAAAATAGTACTTATAACGCAAAACATCGTTTTTTAAATTCGAAAATCTTGAGTACATACTTTCAATTAGAAAAGTCTCATCTTTACCAAAAATATTGCGTTGATGAAAGCGACATGTCTTACGGTGCATTTATATGAAACGAGCGAATATGATCATTCTATCCCCACTATGTGTTTATTTAGGTGTAAACAGGCGTAGAACATTCTTTCGTTGTTCTAAGCAATAAAACGAGTCGTAAAAATAATTGAACAATAACAAAAATAATATCCGGACAGCTAACTAAGCAGTGAAACTAATCTAATCTATCGCATTAATACTTTTATAAACTACTTTATTTTTGTGTATTGTTCAAATAGATACCGAAAAAGATTTTGAAGTTCATGTTCAATGTCTTATAAAGCCCAACCATGTCTAGTAAGCAATAAGCATTGCTTGTAAAAGAATACTGAAGGAATTAATTAATGAACTAATGCTTTTTCCACAGTGGCATTCTCAAATCTGTTCAATTAAAGATAAGGCATAAGTAAAGAGCAATGCAGTATTAGTAGTACAATATTACAATTTATCCCTTGTTCCTTTATCTTGGGAACGCAATACGTATTGCCCGAGGTTTTATCGTTATGAACAAGAATGAATAATATTGTGTTCCAGTCTAAAGCCGGGCACAATGATCGAGTGGGGCAACAACTGGGCGCGCGGGCTCACGTACCGCCGCGCTAAGAACGAGGCCTTCGCTGGGTACTTCTCGCAGATTGGACGACTTTACAATGTTCATCATATTTGGTGTGAGTATGCAGTACAGTTTATACTTTATAGCATACTAGCTTTCCACCCGCAGCATCGCCCGCGCAGTCAAATAAAAACCCGCATAGTTCCCGTTCCCGTGGGATTTCCGCGATAAAACCTATACTATTTCCCGGGGTAAAAAGTAGCCTATGTCCTTTCTCGGGTATCAAAATATCTCTATACCAAATTTCATGCAAATTGGTTCAGTAGTTAAGGCGTGATTGAGTAACAGACAGACAGACAGAGTTACTTTGGCATTTATAATATTAGTATGGATTAGCTTTCCGCCCGCAGCGGAAAAAAAAATCAGCATATTTCCCGTTCCCGTGGGATTTCCGAGATAAAACCTATGTGTTAATCCAAGTTACCCTCTATATGTGTGCTAAATTTTATTGTAATCGTTTCAGTAGTATTTGCGTGAAAGAGTAACAAACACACACATACACATCCTCACAAACTTTCGAATTTATAATATTAGTAGGAAGGATAGGATTATACTGTCTTGTTTTTTTTTATTTGAGCATCTTTAATACAAGTGAAAAATTTAGACTGCAAGTTTTGTTAATATTTAACCATATTTATTTAGTAAAGAATGATAATTTAAAGCTTCATATAATAATTTAAAGAAATCTACGATCAATTTACTTTATGAGCTCATAGATGTTCATTAAAAATTTCTCAATGACCCGTTTCTTGAAAATGTCATATCCAAACTCAATAAAGGACATATCGTATAAATTACCCTAATATATAGCCATGGTCAATTCAAGGAGGAAGTTAATAATAAATAAAAAACAACATTGCACTTAATAATCATTTATTTCTCGTCATATAATCAAACAAACATTGATATTTATATTATAACTATAATATGTCACACATTAAATAATAAGCATTATCTTCCAGGCTACAAGGACTTGCAAGCCCGTCGGGAAACGCGCGAGAGCACATGGCGGAACCCCGGATGGGACGAGTGTGTGGCGTACACTGTGCCGCTCATACGCGAGATGCACTGCCGCATCCTCGAGCCCACGGAGTTCTCGCCGACACAGTAGACCGACACCACGCGCCACTCGCCGCAGCTGACCGACACGTGACACCGACGCGGCTGGTCCGCTGCCCAACTGACCGACGCATTACATCGACGCGACGGGTCCGCTGCCCCACTGACCGATATATTACACCGACGCGACTGGTCCACTGGCCAACTGATCGACTCATTATACCGACACAACTGGTCTGATGCCCAACTGGGCGACACATTACACCGACATCATTTGGTCTGCTGCCCCGTTAACCGAAACATTACGCCGACACGCACTATTGAAGTTAATTGAATGATACATAATGCCGAATGGGTTTGCGTAACGTAAACCATTTTAATACCATAATAACGGCGATTCTGTCAATTTTTCATCAAAAATAGTACAACAAAATATGCGTTGTCTCGGGTGATTTTTTGTAGCATACTTTTTAATTTTTACATCCTCATAATTATGTTAAACTAGAGGTCCGCCCCGGCTTCGCCCGTGGTACATATTTCGTAATAAAAGGTAGCCTATGTCCTTTCTCGGGTATCAAAATATCTCCATACCAAATTTCATGCAAATTGGTTCAGTAGTTTAGGCGTGATTGAGTAACAGACAGACAGACAGACAGAGTTACTTTCGCATTTATAATATTAGTATGGATTATTCAACAAAAGAAATAAACCAGAACTTTTGAAATTTATAATTCTAAACTTAATTTCGATCATGCATTACGTGAAAAAGCGAGGCCTATACAAAATGTTTAGAGAGATTAATAAATGGTATATAAATCACAAACAAGCTATTTTTGTATAATAAGAATATGTGTTGCTTACATTTGTGACGAAATAATAATATTTTGCATCTGTACTACTACATTATTATCAGTTTTAAACGCACACGCCACACCTTTTTATGTTTTGCTGCGCACTTAAGAATATTTGAGAAAGTATTCATTAATTTGTAAAGAAAATTATATGCTTCGATGATTCGACGATGATAACTGGCTTTCATAAACGACTGTATCATACAACTTTATAATCTAGTTAAGTTTGAAGTTTCCTTTCCTTTAATAACTAATGGGTTTCCGTCAAAATGAGTGCGTGCCTACGGATAAACTATGGAGTATAAACTCCATAAATATGAAAATATAAATAATGCTGCCAAAAATGTTTACAATCCACTACCTACATTTTGTTATTAAATGTAGATCTTTTAATCGTGTAGTTTTTGATAAATTACGATTTATAATAATTGTAGAATATCACTTAAAATGCAGAACACAGTTCATTTTGCACGTCAAACTAAATCGCTAAGTTTTATCTACGTCATCAATTATATTATTATAAAATTATTGCAAACTAGCTGTGCCGCGCGGTTTCACCCGCATTGCTCCGCTCCTGTTCGTCTTAGCGTGATGATATATAGCCTATAGCCTTCCTCGATAAATGGGCTATCTAACACCGAAAGAATTTTTCAATTCGGACCAGTAGTTCCTGAGATAAGCGCGTTCAAACAAACAAACAAACAATCAAACAAACAAACAAACTCTTCAGCTTTATAATATTAGTATAGATTACACAAATTTTAATAATTATTAGAGACTTTTCATTTTGCATGCATTGTGTAATTTATAATGAGATAAAAATGGATGTGCGCCTGAAATCGGTAAAGTTACAAAATATTACCTAAAATAAGAAATTTTATGTTCACAAAATTCAATTATTGTAAATATTGAGCGGAAACTGCTGGCAGTCAGTTAATAACAAAAGTTTCATGAAATGATTTCATCATTTAATCGCCATGTGGCTTATAAGTCATGTTTTAGCATTTAAGTAAAAATAAAATCATGTATCGATAAAGTAGATATAGGATTTATTTTACATTTTTTATTTTGTTTGTTATTTCAATAAATGGAGCAATAAGCCGTCTCTATATTTACATAGACTTTTATATAGTTTACAACTTTTGCATTGAGTTATGAAAATTCATTAAATATGTAATTTAATGCTTCAATTGTTGTTTTATTTATATCCGTCACTACGATTTACGTAGTTTTCCTAATATCTTATACTTGGCGTCTGGTGATACTTAACTACATATTGTATAGAAATTGAATGAGGACAAGGATAAGCAAAGTAAGTCTGTTTGGTTAAGGAACTGAAGTACAGAAATATCTTTTTTTTTTAATATGTAGCTAAGAACCTGTGCGCCACAAGTTACAACCAATAAAGCTGTCTGTCTATCTGTCAACACCCTTTTTCTCGGGAAAGTGTTACGTGTGGAGCTGAAATTTATATTGAATACTCAAGTCTACGGTCCCTTGAAGCCATCGACCACACAACCACTAGACGCCTAATAACAGACGAACTGTTTCTGTCAACGCATGTGTCTAATAGGACTTATAACCGCTGCCATGCGAAACGCAACTATCAGTTTCGGCCAGTTCCGTGATCTGTTAACACGTCCGAAAAAAACTAAAAAAAAAAGAAACAATGGCTCCTTGTAGTATTAAATGGTGTGGTAAAACGAGTAAAACCTCAAATTTGCAGAAGGACGGGATTACTTTTCATATATAAGTAGTTTGTTTGCGTATAATTTAAATATTATTACGAACCTAAGTTACGAACAATATTTTATCGGAGTTCTTTTTACGCTGGTACTGGTCAATTGACAAAGCGCGTCGATTATAATTGTATCTCTTTCTTTCGTATGCACCTGATTACGCGTCCCTTTTTTTCCTTTTCTATGGTGTGGCACGTGTAACTAGTGACGTACCAGTTATGATTGAAAAATTGTATCGATAATAATTATCGAAAACTATTTAGGTTCGCGATTTTATAAAAGTTGTTTTCAAAATTAATGACATGAATGACGTTGCATAATATAGTTATATTATAATATAAAATGTTAAGTTTTTGTAATAAAATAATATGAATACTATAACACTAAAAATAAAAATCGAGGTTAAGCAAGGGTCATAATTTAGATGGGTGACCAATTTTTTGCAGATTTGTTGTTCTTTAGCCTGTTTGTACGGAACCCTGAGTGTCGCGAGTCCGACTCGCGCTGGACTGGTTTTTATTAATATGTATTAACATCGTATTCAATTGCCAATGATAAAGTATGTGTATACAAAATACCTATATCGATAAAGTATGTGAATACAAAATATATATCGATAAAGTTTGTGTATACAAATTTACTATGTCTCATCTCTAGGACATTTGGTGACCTTGAATTAGCCAATGAGAATGCAGCGCCCCGCTTCACCATACCTCAAGTTGTTGACAGATTCAACTTCGTGCATAAAAGCTAACATTAGGCGTCTAGTGGTTGTGTGGTCGATGCTTGAAGCTGTGAAAATGTCAAATTAATAAGCTAACCATGGAAATATATATTCGTATAGGAGCTAGCAACGTTGACAAGAGAGAATTTTAGTATAGTTGGTTCTTTGATAGGTATACTGTTTCTCTTCCTATTTCGGTTAGAGTCCGGGCTGTCTGGCTGGCCGCAGTGGTTGCGTTTATTAGTGCGCATCTTATCTGCACAGGAAAATATCCGTAATTTAAAGTCATTTATTAACGCGTAATTTTTAATCTTTTGCCTTTAGATAGATCCATACGTTTTTTTCGTTGTTAAATAGGTGCCATACGCAATTTTTTATTCCAAAATCATTAAAATGTCATCGAAATAAGAGAAATTCCATCAACATGAGTCCCCGTGAAGTATAAGTAATCACTATGTTACTTATACTATAAATAATATTCATTTTACTATTTACAATTTTTTAGCAACAATCTACCATGGTGCCTCCTTTTCCCAACGAACCTCAAATAGGACGTTAATGTAAACTTGATAAAAACCAAATATCATCAAATTCATATTAATACCCAAAAGTGTAATAAATATGAAACCATCTATTAAAAATATTAGTTTACTAATTATTCAATATAAGTATTAAAAAAGGATAATATAATTTAAGTAATAAAGTTATTACTTACCTTTTAAGCGGACTCATGTTGATGTAATTTCACTTATTTCGATGACATTTTAATTATTTTGAAATAAAAAATTGCGTATGGCACCTATTTAACAACGAAAAAAACGTCTTGCAATAAAAAAATTATGTCTGATGGATCTATCTAAAGGCAAAAGATTTAAAATTACGCGTTAATAAATGACTTTAAAGTTAGTATATTTTCCTGTGCGCACTAATAAACGCAACCACTACCGCCAGCCAGTTAGCCCGGACTCTAACCGAAATAGCAAGGGAAACAGTATATCAAAAACCCAACTATACTAAAATGACTTTTTAAAACGTTACTAGCTCCCGTACCATATACTTCGCTAACGCAATCAAAATGATAGGTACTGTTGCAAATTTACGCAAATTTCGACATTCGCAAGGGAATCAATACCTACAGGGTACCTACTTCCCGTGTACACGAAATGTTGAAATTTGGTTAAAAGCAATGCACAGATATTGGAATAATTGCAAATAGTCACTTAAGAATTTTTGTGCAGCTAAGGATTCAGTAGGTATCCATTTCACCTGTTTAAATTTCAAATTGCTCCAGCCGCTATAAACAGAAACTCAGACAACGATTGTAAATGTTATTTTGGTATGACAAGCGGTTCTTTAAACATGACAAATGGACACACTAATTTTATTTATCTGAATAGACATAAAGATAGTTCGTATGTCCAGCTCACATTGCAATAATCATTGCAGTGTTAAGACTGCCTGTTGTTTGTAGACATTTTTTTCCTTTTATTGTTTTTTCGAGATATTTCTATGATGGCCAAATTACAATGGTATGATGAGGAATGGAAAGAAAACAAGTTTAAATTTCATTTCTATTTATTTATTTTCAGTTTGATTTTTTCATTAATAAGATTATATTACAATATAGTAATTAATGATAATAATAATTATTAAACCTACAAGTCGATTGTGTTATTTAAATATATAACAAAAAATAAAAAGAAATCAACAACGGTGCGTCGGTGCCGCCCCCCGCCCGCGGCGCCGCGCACCTTGTCGCACCTCGCACTTAATATTGCTAACTACCTGTCGCCGACGAAGGTCTATACAATGGTAAAATAAAAAAAATTATAGTTACAATGTACATAATACGTGAACGCTAACTAAGGGTTTGGTACTTCTATACTTAATAATTTGTCGCTCTGACTTAACGTGATGATGAGGATCTATCTCTAAAACAGCAGTGGTGGGAGATTGGAACGGGCGTCGGACGCGTCTACGCACTACACTCGCGCCCCGCGTGCGCGTTCGCTGTCCTCATTGTGACCAACAACCGAACGTACGAACGGCACAGGGGGTAAGCCGATAGCGAAGCCTTATCGTAATGCCGACCAACTGTCGCACGCAAGCTTTAAATACAGCTTACAAATCAATTCCATGGTGCTCCTAACCTGATATTATTTACCCCGTAGAGTACAACGGTGGCCATTATTAATATTATATTTAGTTAAAATGTTAAAATATTAATTTTCACTGGATAAGGTCACTCTTCAGATAAAACGTTAATAATTTAATCTAAAGAATATTTAAATAAATTAAAACAGTTAATATTAATTGATATCACCGATATATTAATTTAGGTTCTAAATAGATTTTATTCTGTTGATGCGCTCATTTAAAAAGTGCATAGCAAATTTACATAGATCTCTTTTACACATCGTTAATACGGTGGATTTGTGAATAACTATAAAGCGCTTAAATTTACCACCTTTAAATAATTGATACTTTAAAATGGGTATAATATACTAGTTACATATATATAGAAAGATTTAATCAATCAGGATCCACCACTGCACTCTATTCGACTTCCACAGTACAGACAAGACAGGCTGCAATAGATTATTGTCATTGAATTGGTCAGTGGGGAGGAGAGAAGGGTTCGAATACATAATGACAATTAACAACACACGTTAATCAATCGAATTTGTAGCTGTTAAATGGCATTACGCAAAATGTTCCTTTATATGTTTAAATACAATACTCCAACATTGTAATGTACATAATATATATAATTTCAACTCATCTCTTTACAGTTTTTGTGTATATTGAAAATTTTTAATACTAACAGACTCAAATAATACAAAAAGATCACATCGTGTGATGCTTACAAGCAATGTGATATTAGAAATTAAAAAATAATTATTTTTCAATTAATGATAGTATTAACTAAATTTGGATATTTATGACTAAATCGGCGCTAAATTAAATAGTATAGTCGTCTATACACATGACTGGTAAGCTTAGGTGACAAATACAACGTATTAGACCTCTAATAAACAAATAAAATAGCACATTGTTTCCCATTTCGAATGTACACAAACCACACTCGCACCTTACAAAAGTATACTATCTATAGTTAATTATTATATATTATTGTTCTTTATATACACAAACGTCGAGCGCGCCCCAGCGCCGGAAGGCAATATAATATGTGCTCACTTATACACGTTAATAATAATAATTAATATATATTTTATATTTACAAAACATAATTGGCAGTCGGTTATAAATTTTTATTAAACAGCACCTGCATTTTGTTATGATCGATAAAGCGTGAATATTTAAATCTAAAAAATCATCTAACGCAAGCATAATAACATCGTATTACAAAAACTGTCTAAACATCTAATAAACACAATTCTAGGCCATAAACGAATACGATCAGTCCGCTAGTTAAAAAATTCAACGTACGCTACGAGAATAAATTGCACCTAAAGTAAAAACTAATGATATGAAGATTAAAATTTTGACTATCTAAACGTTAAATAATAACAGTATCGTTCGACGGCGGTGGGGCGCGCGAGACGCAACTCATAATGCCTTTCGTCAAATATCTTAAGCGTACACTTTGAGGATCAACATTGCTCGGCTACACTACAAAGTTTACCTTAGAATACCACTTGACGCTTTCGGGTCGTTTCGACAACTTCTCGATCTTGAGTAATGCGAAACTATCAAGATGGAAATTTCACTAAAACAACTATAAACTTACGATAGCCTACGATATTATACAAGATAGATTGAGAGAACTAGTAAAGAGAACAACATGCTCTATGTGTGAATTGGCTCCGTCGTTCGTTTGCCGCGCGGATATTTAATTTGGACGGTCTAATTTTGATCTTTGAATAAAATTCGTTGGTTGAAGCGCGACGTCGACCCGAAATTAGAAGCTATCGAATAATCTGGAATCACCAAAACAATTTTCCGTTTAGAGAGAACATCGTAAACGGCGGAGCAAATTCTCGTTTGAGTAAAATCTAGTAAAAGCGTCTCTTGTCCACGTTATATAATCCACACATTTTTACACACCCTCATTAATATACAAAAAGTTTGCGAGATGCAACAGCGTATTTAAATAAAACATTCCTACATTATTTTATGTTTAAAAAAATCATAAAATTTTCAAATCATTCAATATAAAACATCGTCAAAATACCGTTACATACACACAAATAAATCAATAATGGAGTGCAATAAACTTAATGGTGTAATATAATAGGAAATGCCCTCTCTTCAAGATATTGGCTAGACGAATACTGACATACTCTTGGAAGACAGTTAACAAAAAAAATAACTATAATAAAAAAATTACAAAAATTGCATGTACAAAACACGTGCGTGCTGTCACAATAAAAACCGTGCAAATTTTTCATCTTAGAGAGAACGAGGTATTGCTTTAAGTTGTGTGACAAACAAGCAAACAAAACGCTTGTTTGCATATAACGGGAGGGCTGAACAGTCTCAGATATAAAATGGAATAAGCATAAAATGAAGCAAGATAATGCACAAAATGATTAAGAAAAATTCTTACACTTTAATAATTTTATAATACCGTTGACAACCCTGTACGGTAAAAACTACTAATATTTTTTATTTTATTTTAAAACAACAACAGTACAAATGAAGATGAAATGCAGAATGGAGTTTTTCAATAAACGTTTTTTATCCTGTTTATATTTTTTTCCGTATTAAACAACAAATTGTACACTAGTACAAAATAAATATTTTGATGTGAATTGTACTTTTATCATAGATATACGCTGGTAATGATTTAAATGGATGATTTTTATCGAATCTAGAACAAATCTTAATTTAAAGTGGCACAGCGCATAATCAATTTCTTCAACATTCCACTGTCATTTTACTTGTCTACGTATAGCAATCTAGGACGCACAACTACAAAGCTTTAACCGTCTGCGAACTTTAACTAAACCATTATAAAACCGTTATATTTGTGTTACTTGCATTCTGAATACTTTAAAATATGAACCGACAAGATAATGTTAATTAAACGTGGATTTATGCAAGATCGGCATTAGAAGCCATTTAAATCGACAACCTTAGAAGTGAAGAAAAATTTCATTTTCAAATGCCGCAACAATGTGTTTATCCATTTATATCTTAGAATCTTTATGTTCTTCTGTGAAATTTATTTAGCAAAGCTAACTAAAATCGTTAGCGGAGACTATTGGCGTAGCGCTATTACAAAGGTAATATTAAAATAGTGATTCGCCTCGTTCTTATTGCAAGGAGATAAGGTTGAAATTAGAGTGAGCCCGCGGGGAAGCTTGCTGAGGAATTGCTATGTGCTAGAGACAGCATGGAGCCCGACAGCGACTGCTCCTCTTCGCCGTAGCCCTCCCGGCTTCCCTCCGCTATCGCCATTGCACTGAAATAATAATATAAACATGAGTATAATCGATGTGTCGTAGTGATTAAATAATTGATGTTATTTAGAGTCGACACCTCAATCAATTTTTTTGCAATTTCATAACGTGATGGTTCTTAAGTGTAAGGCATGATATAAGGCATCAGAGCATTTCACATCTGTTTTACAGAAGTTTGCAGTCAAGTGGGTAATTTGAAGGCAATTATTATTGTTTACGAATGTTTTGCTATCGGCACGTAACTTACTTAGTTAAGCATTTTTTAAATGTGAAAATACATAATATAAAGAGAGTATTATTCGTTAAAATACAATAAAGGCTATAATAATATAAGACGTACCTAAAGCCGAGTCGCGCGCTCTCGTTGTCGAACTGCTCGAGCTCGCGCTCGTGGCGGTCGTGCAACATGCGCGTCCGCTCCGCGCGCTCCGCCACGAACTGCGCGCACTCCGACTCCATCTGCAATGCGGATATACAAACGTTTATATTTTGTTGTTTTCAAAATTGGTACCGTTCAAAAATCAAAATTGGTACCGTTCAAAAAACCGGACGAATTGATGTATATTCTATATAGTCGAGACATTAATTGATCAAAATACCATTCTTTGCCGAAACATAAATATTGTTACACACAGCTTATTAAGCTCGCTGCTATTATTATATTTAAGATAAAGGTATTTTTGAAGTGAAACTACTTTAAGCGCGTTGAGAGTAAAATTTCAATGTCGCGTCATGGAGTAATGCCGGCTACTCACGTACCAGCCGCAGGGGCGATATTGGTACAATCTCGGTTGGTCGGCGGTCGGAGCAATTTCAGTTGTTCTCTAAATTGCCCCCGCTTGTCTTTACACATCACAATTGAGGAGCCAATTGAGGAGGGTGCAATTCCAATATTGCCCCTGCTGCAGATACGTGAGTAGCCGGTCTAAGGCGTCAATTTGCTGTCTTTGAATCTTGTAAAAGAGGTTTCACTTGTGACACACGCTCTATTTGTCGTAAATGTAGCGGGTTGTATGATATCCTCTAAAAATCACACAAACACACACATACACACACACACACACGTACACGCAAGCGCATACACACTCACTCACACACACAGACACACATTTAAACTCACATAATTAGATAACTTATAAGAAACCATATTATAATGAATATCTTTATATATATTATATATTAATCTTATTTATTTATTTATTAATTAAAGTTAAGGCTAACTAAGTTTGAAGATTGTACATAAAAATTTCTGTCTCTAAATACTGTTAAAATCATATTGTTAAAAATATGCTAAGCCGACGGAGGTCACTGGTTGACCCCGCACAGGTTTTTCCTAGTGGGTTAACCAGGGATTTACAATTTATATGAGTTTGTAAAAAATTGTGAAAACAAAATAAAATAAAATAAATTTGAAATAATAATACCTTCTGCTCGAGCAGCGCGCGGCGCACGGCGACCCGCTCCTCGAGCTCGCGGCGCTCGCGGTTGCGCTGCGCCTCCGCCTGCATCTTGCTCTTGCTCTGGTACGCCGTCAGCATGTCCAGCTCGTGCTCCAGCTGCATCTTCAGCTGCTGGCACTCCATCTGCGAACGGATATCATTATTTGTAGATTGACTCATCAATCGAGAACGATGCAGATTTTGTTTGGCCTTCGAACTGCGAACCACAATACCGTCATTGATCGTGGTTCCTAATTCATATATTATTTGAAAGAGAAATGTGTACCCAAATATACAGTTCATGTAGTTATCAAACAAAACATCTCTTGCTTATCATATTTTATAGGCGGCTGCGCGAAGCTGGATATGAACAGAGTTTGTAAAAAAAATCGACGTTTTGACAATTTGTATAGTTAACATTACATATAGTTTTATATCTAAATGCACGTAATTACATATTTATGTAAAACAAATCCACTCACCATCTGACTCTCGTCGAGGCGAACAGTCTGCTTCTGCAACATCTCACTAATACTTTGGTCATACTGTTCGCCGAGCAACACCAACTTGCGTCGCTTCTCATCCTTCAGTGATTTTATCACTTCCTTTTGTTGTTCCTGTAAACACACATTAGACAGTTAAACAAAAGCTTTCATAAAATCTTACTTCGGATTATTAGGTGACATGACCAATGACCATAAGTGTTACCATTTTAAAATATATCACACACAATATAACACATTAAAGCTTGTTTTTAACCCATTGAGCCCCGAACGGCCCGATCGGTCCACGACACAATAGATTTTATATTGTGTCTGTGATTCCGGGGCCTGAGTTATTAAAACAAAAAGGGTTTTAGACTATACAATAATTCTTAATTTTAAATTAATTAATTTATTTTTATGATATGAATAGTCCGATAAAAATGTTACCTTAGGCGTCGTCTGTAATATTTGCGCTTTGAGTGCTTTGTACTGACGCGTCTGTATTTTGCACGTTTCTCTAAACTGTTTACGAATCTGCATTTCTTTTTGCTGTAACAGAAAATACGTAAATTTTACAAATGGGTTTGGGTAACAAATATTTAAGGCACTTATGAAATCAAATGAATATAGAGATATGGGTAGCAACTGTTTCTTAAGATATACTTTATAGTTTATAAATATTTTACTAATTACAGATAAGCATGGAAATAAAAAAAGGTCATATGTTATCGATTCTCGATCATAGAAAAGTATTAAAATCTTTTATCACCTTTAGACTCTTGGGTTGTTGTTTGAGCTGTAACGCGTGCTTCTTCCTCAACTCGTGTTCAGCCCTCTGCATGTAGTCGCGTTGGTTCGCTAACTCCGTCGCGTGTTGGTTTGATAACTGTTCTTCCCTGTTGTATAGAAATATTTATTGTATTTGCTAGAGCAACAAAGAAATTAAAATAACAACGAATACAAAGCAAATCCAATAATACGGTATGTATCATATTTGTTGATGGAACAATTATTTTGCTCAATAACTTATAGGGCTTTCGTAATGTTTTCACAAGAAAATTGTTCAAAACATTCAAGTTTAAACAAAACATTTTAAAAATGTAAATTATACCTTACCTTAACGCATGCACTCCTTTCTGTTGTCGGTACTCCAACTCTTGTGTCTTCTCGTGGTGACGCAGTAACATTGCGTGCGCTTGTTCCAATTGCTGTTGTCGTTTATTCAGCTCCTGCATATATGAATTAAGATAATGTCACAAATATTTAGACACGAACTTTTAAAGGTTATTTGAATAATTAAATGCTATATACATACAGATGGTGCTACATAACTAACGCGCGCGGTTTCTCGGTTGAGCAATATGCACAAAAATAGTTCAACACTTACTCGTTCAACACCATACCAAAAAAGCCGCACAAATAACATTTCCATGTATATAGTAATATTGTACGCACCTCCCTAAGCAGCTCCTGCTCCTTGTGGTGCAGCGCGAGCATGCGGCGTCGCTTGTAGCGGCGCAGCTCCAGCTCGAGGTACTCGCGCTGCGACCGCACCAGCCGCGCCTCTTCTGCCGCCTCCGCCTGCTTCATGTTGTCCTTTTGTGACCTGGCAATAATGCATTTACATTAAAAAATTACTGTCATATAGTATAGAGAAATTAATTTCATAAAACTTGTAAAAATTAATAACATAACGAGCATCGAAGATTTTGTTATTACCAATAAGATGTAAATAAATTAATTTAAAAGAGATTGTTTTAAAAGATTGCTGGATTGACAGATAAGGAGCAAAAATTTATATGAAAGATATAAACTTTGAATAAGGTGAATAACATTTTAAACCGCAATGTATGTGATTATGCGACGTATTTCGCATGCTGTTTACACCTTAATATTAGTTTTGCCAGTACAATATAGGGTCATATAGACGCGGCAAAAACTATAAAGTTACAGTACAACAAAGTACATACTGCAACGTCGCGTCCCGCTGTCGCTTCGGCGTGGCGTCGTCCATGCTGAGCTCCTTTTTCCACCGCTCCTTGTTCGCCTTGTACTCGCGTTTGCGCTGCGCTTCGAACGCCTTCCGCTCTTGCTCCTGCCGCGCCGTTATATCTTTGATCAGTTTCTTTTCGGCCGCCGCGTTCTGTTTCTGCTTGCGGTCCAATTCTTGTACGTGTTTTGTCTGTGAAAATGAATGATATTATTTTCAATTTCAGTAATTACTTGACATCTCAGGTTATTACTATGTATTTTTAGAGCATTTTCGGCTGAACTTCAGAATATAAATACGTATACGTATAATAGAACATCAACTTAATTTTAATTCTGATAGATGCTAATAAGACTAATGTTGAATAGCATATTTTGTAAATACACGTCGTAAATACTGAGGAAACAGTCTATAGTAAACTGTCTAAATGTATTCACATTCAATCAATTTAAATTTATTTCAGTGTTTCAGTCAACACCCACTGTGCTAAAATATCACTGCAGAACCTCTATTACTACCTACTATTATAAAATAATCTTTCTAAGGTAAGTACCACCATAGTAAGATACAGGTAAATTAGCTTGGAGAAATTTTTGCATATGTAGTGGTGTGTATATTACTCAGATCTTAGAGCGCGTTTCCACTATATCGTTCTGGCCTATACAAAAATGTTTCGATATCCTAACATTACTATTTAATTTTATACTTATTCCTAGCAACACTTTTGTTTTCAATAAAAACAAGTTTTTATTTGAAAGAAAATGGTTTTGACTTTATAAAAAAAAATATATCATTCAATTTTACGTCCTTGAGCAAACGACAAGGCGACTACCGTGAAACAATAAAATATCGTGTCCATAATAATTTGTTTCATAATTAATATTTGACCATAATAATTACGAAACAAAACAAATAAATAAATCGTCACTTGATAGTGGAAAGTGGAAACACGCACAAAACCAGAATAAACCAGTTTACGCTGTCCGCAGGTGCCACGTGCAGTCGTTTGGTACCGTTAGAACATAAAGCACATTTCATTCAAAAATTATAATTATTATGTACGTAGTTTAATTGATAAATTTTGTATTTGTTGATTGTTGTTATTATTTGTTATTATTGTTATAATATTTGTTGAAGTGAATTACATGTCCCGCAGCCGGAGGCCCCAAATGAAAACTCAGATGTACTTTAAAACTACATTTAATAGCTAAAATGAGACTTTTACACCCATGTCTGCACGATGCAGACCGGAGTTAAAGAATGAATTTATACAGTTTAATAATTATAAAGACATAAGCTTGGATGCTAACTAAGGGAAATCGCATCCACATTCTATTCCCGTGCGAACGGCGTATTCAGCAGTTTTGTATGAAGGCAGGGCCATAACTAGTGTTTAATTTGTGTGTAAGTGTTGTAACTTTATATTGTTAATTCAATATGGCTCCAGTGTTAAAACATGGTCGAGGCAAGCCTTTGACTTCTCAAACTAAGGGCCACTTGCAGCAATACTTTAAATCGAGATTTACTGGAACAAAAACTCGATTTAGGTCTACATCTGATTTAACGTCTTGCTCATTATGATTTAGCTTAAAATCTCGATTTAAATTGGCGTCAAAGTTAAACCGGCGTGTAGGTCGGTTTATAGTTGTTAAATCTCGATTTTATTGACAGATAACGTTATTGTAGATTTGTTCTTTCTGTTATTACGTGAAAATGGATTTATTAGCTTTAACAGTGGCGTACAATGATAATGATTTGTTATCAGACGATGACGAGCTAATCGTGCAATATTTAGAAACCCCGTTTTTCTCTCGAAGAGTCTATAATGGAAGTGATTTATATAGCACGTTACGAGATGACGAATTCTTGAAAAGATTCCGGTTAAGTAAACGCAGTGCAACATTCCTGCTTGATAAAATTATTCATAATTTTCCAAATACTTTCAACAGGTAAGCTGTGAATAAACATGTACCTACTAGACTAGAATCCATCCGCCTTCAACTAACCTAAATAAAATGTATGGGTAAAAATACTATTAATACCTAAAAATACCAAACGACACTCGAACCCAAACTTCATTTTATTTTTTCAGAAATGCTGTATCCCCAATGAACCAGCTTCTATGCACCCTGAGATATTATGCTACTGGTAGTCAATTAACAGCTTGTGGAGATGTTATTGGAGCTCATGAGTCCACTGCCTGTAGAATATTGCATCGAGTAACACATGCAATTGCTTCTTTATATTCAGAGTTTATTAAAATGCCTGTTACTGTTGATGAACAAAATAATGTTGTGGCAAAGTTTTATGATATAGCAAAATTTCCCCGTTGTATTGGCGCTATAGATTGTACACATATAAAAATTTTATCTCCGGGTACGTAACTTTAATGAAATATCTTTGTTCTGTTTTTGTTTGCATGTCTATAAATATCCAGATTATATAATATGTAACATGTTCTCTTATCAACAGGTGGTGATTATGCTGAAATTTATAGGAATCGAAAGGGCTATTTTTCCATTAATACCCAGTGCATATGCTCGGCTAATTTACTTTTCCTAGATGTAGTGGCTCGTTGGCATGGTTCAGTACACGATGCTAACATTTGGGACAACTGTGCACAAAAGAGAAACTTTGTTCAAGTAGGTATTTTCATCCAATATTAAAAAATTAAGTGAAATATATCTGCACTATCTGGCACCACTCTTTTATTATAACATTACTTACCTAATGTATGTCAGAAATTAACATTAATAAATATTAAATACTATTGAAGTAAATTTTTATTATTCATCTAAGGAAAGTACTACAAACTGAATTTCACACGCAATTTTAAATGATGTTACTTACTACTTTTCAGGGAGTTTACAATGAAAAATTATTGGTTGGGGATAGTGGTTATTCTCAGACCAGATACATGATGACACCACTGCCTGAAAATACACCTAGTACAAGAGGTGAAAAATTATACCAGGAGTCTCAAATAAGAACTCGAAATGTAATAGAGAGAACATTTGGTATTTGGAAGAGAAGATTCCCTATTCTTTCAAAAGGAATAAATGTTAAATTACGAAGAGTGCCAGGTAAAACTATTTCCATACCTTAGCGGGTTGCAGACCAAGAGCTAAAATCAAATCAGCTTGGTTTGCTTAGCCGAGTTCTATACATTTGTAATTGCAGTCTGCTGCATCTATGTTACCTTGCTATACATTTTTTGACCTTTATTTATAAAATATCTCACTTATTATTTTACAGGTATCATTGTTGCTACTGCAGTTCTACATAATATTGCAATTTTACAAAAGGATTCAGAACCACCTACAGATGAAGATATACCACATATTATACCTGATATACCAATAGCAATACCAACAAACTCCAGAACTTTGTCCAGAAGTATAGCCGGCAACATTGAACGAACATTATTAATTAATGAATATTTTGCAAGATTATAATTAGATGGATAAATACAAAACAAAATAAAAAATAAATAAATTCATTGTTTTTTATTTAATTCTAATGCATATTTTTCTTTGAGAAATTCCAGCTCCATTTTATTTTTTTTCTCTTCAAACTGCAGTTTTTCTTGAGCTAATTTAATTAATATCTTCTGATGTTCAATTTGAAGTTCAATCAGTTCTTTTTGGGCTTTCACCAGGTCCTTCTTATCCTCTGCTAACTCTTTGAAAGAATGAGATACGTTTTGCTTCTTTCCTGTAAAGTTAAAAAGACTTGTGAAAATTGTTAACAAACCACTCTCATAGAAAAACTGACTTTAATGAGTGTTATGAAAATAATTACTCTGTAATTTTACCTTTTCTCAATGACTCCAGACTTGGGTCTACCTTCCTTTTCATAATATTTAACCTTTTGTCATCATTGCCTGAAATAATATTACATATTTTTAAATTCTTTTAAAATTATGTCTGTATTCAGTTCACTTAATGTATGGGTGTTAAGATTATTTTCACACTGCAAATCTATTCATCAGGGTTGATGCAGTGATAATATCAAAGAACCTTACCATTTTCTACCTGTGGTGAGTCAACTACTATCATATCTCGATAGATATGATAGTAGTTGACTCACCACAGGTAGAAAATGGTAAGGTTCTTTGATATTATCACTGCATCAACCCTGATGAATAGATTGTTGTTCAACCGATGTTGCATCTCTGTATTAATGGATGCTGACTCTTGCTGCTCCTTCATAAACTCTGCATCTCCGTCATAAATAGTGTATAGCCCTTCCAGTGAGGGTCCAATTATTGTTTTGACCTTTTCAATTACAGGGTCACGGCTACCAGATGACTCTGGAGGTGGACCTCCTCCTGTAAACAACATCTTTTTGAAATTATCTGTCAACAAACAAAGCAGTATGCATCACTGCTAACAGTATTCTGAACACTTACCTGTACGATTAATTTCTTTTTTATGTAAAGCTTCTTCTCTTTTTGCATCCTTTACCAATTCCTCAAATGTATTTTTACAGTCTAAACTGCTTGCTTCTGTTGCCTGTGCAACCTGGTTCCAGTCCTGCCCATACTCTTCCACTGCATTGAGTAGCAAAGGTGCTAAAAAAATTATAGATTAATTTTAAATTGTTTATTTTTTAAGTGTATTATGGAATTAATTGGTAGGTACAACTAATGAATATCTTACCTCTGATAGCCATTTTTTCATTAGAGTGCATCTTTTTCACTTTAACTTTTTGGTTTTTGTAACAAGACAACAGTTTGTCTGCCGTTCTGGGGGAGAAATTAGTTTGGGAGTTGTACTCAGCAGTTAACCTTTGCCAAGCCATTTGCTTGTCTTTTGCTGTAGCCCCATCTGTTCTTTTATTTTCTATTATGGGGTATTTTTCTACTAGCTTTAAAAGATGCATTATTTCCGCAGTAGAAAAATTAGGTCCCCTGGATTTCTTCATCATATTGTTCATACTACTGCACAATTTGATATATGTATTTAAAAATAACACGCACACCGCACAATCGCAAACAAACTCGGAAACACAACACAGAATATCGGGAACGTTAAAACTTAAAACAAAACTGACACTGACAAGTGACAGGAAGCACGTTTTTTGTACACGAAATCACGCTTGACACAACAACGGAACGTAAGGAATGAATGGTGAGTGAATGATGGGCTTAATCTTGATTTAGTTAAATCGAACGTAATTTTAGGACGTGCAAGACAACACCGATGAGATTTAAGTTAAACCGGGTTTAAGAACTAAATCTAGCGTTAATAGAATCAAGATTTTAAAAATTTTGCTGCAAGTGGCCCTAAAGAATTAAACTTTAAATGTCGTTTCTTTTTCAGGTTAGTAAATTTTTCATTTTAGTAACATTGTTAATGTAAAAGTTATATGTATGTTAAATGTGCAAATATTAAAATAAAGTCTCATCTTTTTCAGAGGAGAAACACATATAGTTTAATTTAAAATCCCTTATATATACAGGGTTACTTGTAAAACACCGGCAACCTCGCAGGACAAGATAGCTAACATCATAAGTAACAACATTTCGACTTTTGATAATTTGTTAGATTTTATTTTCATACAAAAATAAATATTCATTTAATTTTCCGTCTGAATATTATAAACTCTACGCCTCCCAAAAATTACGTAAACAAAAAGCGAACGAGAGGGGGAAGGGGGCGTCGCGTCGTCCATCCGATAATTAATAGAACATAGACTTACAAATGTAAGGAGAGTACAATAAAAGTTTAAAAAATCATTTAAAAATAATTTATTGCGTTATGCCAAAAGTCGTAGAACAAATGTTGTTACTTATGATGTTAGCTATCTTGTCCTGCGAGGTTGCTGGTGTTTTACAAGTAACCCTGTATAAAATAAAAACTAAAAATAAAATGTTGTTTTATTTTATTTGCTGACCATACACTACTACAAACGCAAAAATTTCTCCAAGCTAATTTACCTGTAATTAGGTAAAGATTTACCACAGCCTACTGAGTACTCAGTATACTTTTTCATGCACAAGGTACCTGCAAGCGCTCGAGATCGCGCGACAGCTGCTGCAGCAGCGCGTCGTACTCGCGGTCGAGCTGCGCCTTGTGCGCGTCCACGTCCGCCTTGCAGCGCTCCTCCAGCTTCAGCAGCGCCGCTTGGTGCTCGCGCCGCATGCGCTTGTAGCCCGACATCTGCTCGTGCATCTCCTGGAACCAGTGCGCTCTAGTAACACGTGTGCGGCATACACTCATTAGTTCATTACGATAGCGTTCATATTATTTCCCATTAACCTATTGAGCCCCGAACGGCCCGATCGGTCCACGACACAATAGATTTTCTATTGTGTCTGTGGTTCCGGGGCCTAAGTTATTAAATGATATATTCTCAGTTCAGTTTCAATTTAAGATAAGTGGGTATGTACGGTTTTACATTCATTTTATTTTCAACTTTTAACTCTTTGAAAGCTAGGTCATTTTCGATTACAAAGTGTCAAATACATGATGGTAAAAAAATCAACAATATATGATACAATTAATGCAATAAAAATATATGTGAAAGTCAATTAAAAATGTGTTTAAAAAGCTAATTATTATGAATTAGGATATTCTTACTTGATTATGCTCTTTTTGTTGCTTAGTGACAATACTTGTTGTTCTTATTGTAGCGAAGTTATTTGCGCCGTGCTCCGACACCAACGATATCGCGACTGACGATACATCTAAAACAGCAGAATTAGAGCAATTATGGGTTATATCATTACATAGTATAAAACAAAGTCACTTTCTCTGTCCCTATGTCCCTTTGTATGCTCAAATCTTTCAACATACACAACGGATTTTGATGCGGTTTTTTTAAATAGATAGAGTGATTCAAGAGGAAGGTTTTAGTATATAATTTATTAGGTTTTAGCAAAGCCGCGGGCGGTAAGCTAGTTTTGAATAATATTGTTATGATGTTAAATTCATTTATTTATTTAAGCTTTAATTGCAGTAAGCCATATTTGCTAATACATTCATTTACGTTGCATAAAGGGTAAAACCATATTGAGTATATAAAAAGCCTCAATTTTTAAATTCCACTATGTATCTATTATATATGTATATCAATTGTATAAAAATAATGTAACACTTCTGCAAATTGGATAGCTATGTACCCATTGCATATTCCTACTTTATAATTTGACAGGATTCAACTTTCGTCTCTATGGCAATAAGACTGGACTATTTACTAGCGTAAGAGTCAATAATAAGACTCGTGTTAGGCAGGCCGCACACCAGGCCTACACTTGTATCTCGATAATTGTGGCGTCACATTTGAAACGCGACACATTTAACGGCCCCATATATCTGTACGTGAGCACGCACACCGAGGAAACATTTGTGCTTGTGCCAACTGTGCTTTCGATGTGCGCATATACAATACATTTGTAGCAAGCTGAATTGTAGCGCATTGATTGTGGCGACGTAAATGTTCGATGCATGTAGCATGTGTCGCTGGTGTGCGGCCTGCCTAAGATAAAACGCGTACCTCTATGCGTCTGCCTGCGCTGCGTGTTCCTATTATCGTCGCCGGGCGCGTCGTGCCACGCGGCTGGCGCGTTCACATACTCGCGGTACTCGTTCGCCTGCCGCTCCCTCTCTCTCTCCCTCTGGGCCTCGCGTATCGCCTCTCGGTTCGCGTAGTCGTCCCCGTAGTCGTCGCACAGCGAGTCGCGGTTCGCGTAGTCGCGCAGCACCTCCCTGTTCACGTAGTCGTCGTGCGACGCGGGGCTGTCGCCTCTGCGTAAACACCAACATGAATTATACCAGCGCTTGCGTGCTCTGCAACGATCGGAATACGGGCGGGCTAGTGCGTGCGCTAGTGCGTGGCGTGCGTGCCGTGCGGCCAGTGCAAAGCTAAAGTCCATTTCAAGAAAGAAGTCCCGCGGACAATTATGGACCTAATTTAACAGATGGGGAGATCGGCCAATACATTACATATATCAATTTTTTTATCTAAATATTCGAGTCGCAGTAGTTTATAAAATGAAATTAAATGAACTTTACATAATTTCCCTCACAGATTTCCCCACATTTAACCCTGCCAACATTATTACGCGCGCATACAGCGCTGCGTCTGCGGGACTTCTTTCTTGAAATGGACTTTACTAACGTTACTACATTACATTATGCGTGTAGTTATAGCAACCAGATACATCAATAATATTTACTTTATTTTTTCATTTCTTTAAGTCATACAAGCCATAACCATCTTAGACTCAATTTTTAAAAAATATGTTTAATCGGACAGATAAAGTAAGTAAAGATAAGTAAGTTTTTTCTAAAAGATTTAAGATATGATCTGGTTGCTTTTACTACATCAGTGCATTTATTACTAGAATTTCTATTTTTCATCTAATATCTACAACATTCACAATCACAAAGCTACAACATAAAGCAGAAATTCTAATATACATTTGGTGTTACATTGAATATATTTACATGCAGATAGGTAATTTAAATATGAATAAACAATAATTTAAATTGCTATGTTTAACATAGATCAAACAAAACTACAGTCTACAATATACAAGGCTTCATATTAATACATATTACATGCATAACTTGTGCAAATTGACACTAAAGAATAACAGAAGCAATGAAAAATAGCGAAGTAAAGTAGACAGTGCATAGAATGTAAGCTATACCTTGTTTGATGAGATGGTTGGTGATTGTACTGCTGGTACACAGGTTGTTGTTGATTCTGGTGATTTGCATTCATCTGAAAGGATAGGAGATTAATCAATTTATTAATTAATATAAATATAAATATTCTTATTAGGTGTTTTAGTGATTATTTATAAAAAATCATCATGGCAAAAAAGTGTTTATGAAGTATCTTAGTATACATATACATATAAGTATATTAGTATACATTCCATCCCATCTAATTAACCAAATGTTAATAAATAATCTTCAAATACGACTATCTTGAAAAAGTATGACTATTCATACAATTCTTTTCAATTTTTAAAAGACAGCATTCAATGTGCCACACATCATCGGGATAAATTCTTTGCCATATACAGATTAAAACTTAATTCCATGTTATAGAATCCCACTAATATTTTAATCTATCAATCATCAATGCAAAAGACTAAGAAAATTACCCATTTATTGCGTTTCTAAAGTTAATAATAATATTAAAACAATGTAACTCACAGCATGAGGCCTCCTCCTCAGGCTGCCCGAGGACGAGCTCTGGCTGGACGCGCCGGCCGCGCTGTGCTCCGAAGTGGCGGAATTCGACTTCGAGCTGTCGCCACCCGACGGTTCTTCTGGTGTTTCCTCACTGTCACCTGCGTACCAAAAGAAATTGGGGTTAGTGAAGAATAGATCGCATTTTCACAAATCACTCTTAAATTGTTTAATTTGCGAAGTGTTGTGATTCATTATTCTGTCGTATAGGTATACATATCACTCCAAGGTTGCATATTTTAAGTTCCTGTAACTATTATGTGGCTTATAACAAGGATATAAAAATGATAGGTTGGTCACATCTCAACTATACTCTACCTATAGTCTTTCAAAAAAGCTAAATTATTATATAACTACATTTGTTGCCTGAAATAAATAAATAAATAAATAAATAAATAAATAAATTTTATTTAACTTTTCACACAAATCAAAACGACACCACTACTACAACACCATAGTAATTATTTTCTAATCAAATCTCCACTCACCGATAGCGCTCTCATTGTCCCCATCGACCATCAGTATCTTCTTCATCTTGCGATAGTTCAAGTTGTCCAGATCGCGCACGGCCGCCTTGGTGCGCTGTATAAGGTCGACGAGCACGTTGGGCGAGCGCGGCCGCGTGATGTACGGGTGCGACAGCAGCTTCGTGGACGACGGCCGGTCCGGCGGGTTCTTCTGCAGGCACGCCTCCACGAAGTAGCGGAACGTGTCCGTCCATTCTGGCGCCTGGGGATAACACATTTATAAATTATTACTTACACACCTCAAAGACTAATTCTAAATAAAATATAAAAATAAAACATTAAGATACAAAAGGATGTCTAAAAGTTTGTCATGTGGTCAGTCTTTGAAATTGTAGTGTGTGTTATTATTCGCAGTAATCGAATATCGTAAATTCAGCGGTTTGTGGCGCGACGAATGGCGACACTCCTGCGAGAGTGCCTCCTGCACTACAAAATCATGCAGTATTAAAATATAGAAATCGTTGTACAGTGTTGTAGCGGTTATTGATGAAAGATGTTTAAAAGATCCAGTATTCTTACAATATCTTACTTGAAGACAAATTGTAAAACATGATGAAAATTAATCTAGATAATAAGAATCATTGTTATCTTGACCTTTTTTCGTAAATAATATTTCTTCGCGATCTTTAATAGATTTGTCAATTCAACTTACTTGTAGTGTAGGCGAGTCGTTTTGTGCAATATGATACAATGCTGACATTGCATTCATATTGAAATATGGCGGCTTCCGTTCAGCTAATTCAATACACGTTATACCGAGAGACCATACATCCACCTGTATGACAAAAATGATATGGATAAAACATCATCAATTTATTTAAGCATAATAGGCATGACGACAGTACCATAAATGATCGTATTAGTGTTTTTAAGGGAAAATGTATAATAGATAAATTGCATATAGTGACTTAGAAATCTTAAAAACATTAGGATTAATGAGATTATCAATAAAATAAAACATTGAAATACTGCAGTTGGCCATTTTGACTAAAACACGCGTGACGTCACGCTTAAGTAAACAACTCACGCCAGATGTTTTTTGTTGTTATGAACAGAGGCGGCTCGCCCTAAGGAGCGCTGGTGCAGTGAACTCCCATAAATAATTATAATAAAATCATACTTCTTAATTTCATTATTAATATTAATTATTACTATTTAAAATCAATCGTAATCGTAAAAAACTACTGTCAATACCAATGAATATATCTATCATTCCATCATTCCATACACCTGAATAATACTGTATTATACAGTAACGCGCGAAGCGGAGCGGACACGATTGCGCTCCAATGAAAAAATATTTAGTACATTTCCTAATACGAAATCCAATAGGAGTGAAAGAGAGGGTTTGCCAGTGCCCTGCGCGCGTGAAACAGAAGATTTTCTATGGAAAAATAGCAAAATTCGGAGCGCCGCTCCCGCAAACGTTGCCGGTTCGTTTTTACCGCCGCGCCTGGGCGCCCGTACACAGGACAGCGATTGCGCGCGACATTGCCACTCTCTATATTATAAACAAACACTCGACTCTCGAGGCAACTTCAATGCACGCGCGCGAATGCAAATTCGGGAATTTTCTAATTAAAATCATAAGATACGTGTTGAAATAGTCTGTAGTTATCAGTATTACTTGTGAGTGTGAAAATGAACAATTATAATGTGGCGTTCATTAAAAAGTGTGTTAAAACGTTACAAATTCGGCTTGAATTGAAAGCTAAGGGACTGCCACGGCCTGAACTTGACCTTACGCAAAAATGTACGACAAAAACGAAAACATATACGCGTGTGTTTAAATCCGAACAATATTATGTGAAAACACCGTGGTTGTGTGGTTGTGATGAAAGCAACAACAGACATTTACGAATGTCTTGTCGCTTTAAGTTATAGATATTTTTGCACACCAAAAAGAAAGACGTATGTATTTCCTTTATAAGTAATTTTTTTTGATAAATGTACTGCTTTACACCATGTATTTTCAGTGTTTTATTTCAAGTGAACACCCATAAAATTTTGTCACGAGCCGCCTCTGGTTATGAATATGTTGAGAATACGCATTTTTATTTATTTTCTATTGTTTCACGTATGCTTTATCGACTCAGAACAGAAATATAATTGCGAATTCACGAATACATGGTTCGGGGTACTCCGCGCCAACTTTATACAATCATTTCTTATTATTTTCTCGCTTGAAATAATTACTAACACATTTTTGAGCATTATTTTTATGTGGATTCACACTGCAATACTGCACACCACTTATAAACTTTGAAATTCGTTTCTATAACACATATTAAATAAATATTTTTTTAATTTTCTTCGCAATGCGTACAAATAATTACGTATTTACCAAAGTGTGACGTCACGCCTACGCCATGACACCTGCGAGCTGTTTTGGCACAGTTAATAAATATTTTTTGGAAAATGGCTTTTATCTTCGTTAAATTTAAGTATATTACCGAAATATAGGGTTTTTCTTGTATAGTAAACGTATACACACATTGTGGAAGAGGATTTCAAAATCTTTCGTCATGCCTATTTTGGACATTTTAGTACTAATAGATACCAACCTTTCCATCATATTCTCCTTCATCCATGGCCAATATAACTTCGGGCGCCATCCAATAAGGTGTGCCGACGAAACTATTCGCTGGGCACTTAATACTTGCGCTTCCAAAGTCGGCCAGCTTCACAGTACCGTTCTCGGTGAGCAGAATGTTGCCAGCTTTGATATCACGATGTATTCTGCCGAGACTGTGGAGGTAGGATAAGCCGCATACTACGCCTTCGCATATTGCAGCAATTTCTTCTTCGCGTAGTGGTCGCTTGTGAACCTATACGATAAAATATAATTTGTGTTGTTTATTCATTAACCCAGATGTTACTGAAACAATTTTTGTTATCATATTAAGGTGAAATTTACATATTGTGTCCATATTGCAAAAAGTTTAACTGGAAAAATAGTATAAAAATTTTATCTATCGTGGAAATCTCGGAAAATGGTGTCCTTTTAAAAGGACGGTAGTAATATGTACTACTAAGTAGGTAGACTATGATATTAAAATGACAACATACATTTCACATATATTTATGTAGCAATATGAAAGTTTTCTAAACATAATTTAAGATGCAAGGTTCCATTACACTTAGGACAATAGAAATTGGCTTTCTTGTGACATTCTATACACCGAAGCTGCTTGTCTCTGTACCTAATGATGTGATCTTTTCCATCAAATCCAGAGGTTTCACGGAAACTCTAGCACCTTTACGTTCCTCATTCTTATATGTTTCGAGCAGAGCAGTTCCAACACTTCTACGAATGTGGAGATAATCATAATGGCCCCCTTTTACTTATATATTTGCCAAGAATTATGTTTTGCCATATCAAGTCCATGACAAATCAAAGAAAAATACCACTTCTTGCCTCTGATAGATGTCTTATACAAACCGATGCTCTGGCTGACCAGATCTGAATCTGTCCACCCCTCCCATTTTCTCGTACTTTTTTTACGACAAGTATATTTTTCTTCTGTTGTTGTGAAAATTGTAAAAATTTCCGTTGTAGACACAGGCTGAATCGTATCAGAGTTTGATGCAACAGTCACAACACTGTTATCATTCCATTTGCAAAATAAATTTGTTCTGCTCTGGTCGATTGATGCTTGAATGTACCTCGTGGTGTCTTTTTCAATTCTCAAAGGCAGTAGGCAAAGGTCATTTCGCGACGCGATTTTCACGTACTGTGCCAGTAGCCTTTATTCCTCGTACTCGAAGTTCATCAATGAGATGAATGGACGTAAAAAAGTTGTTAAAAAATAAATGGAATGCAGCTTTGCCCTATATTTGTCGCAGTACATCGGCATACTGTAATACAACGCTGGCACCCAATCCCAGAGGCTTTTGGTATTTGTTTTGATTACCAACATCATTCGATTGTCCTTGGTATGGATCACACCAAACTATGCAACCTAACCGTGTCGCTCCGACCCAAAATTCATACCCCCATCTTATTGGTTTCCCTCTTATGAATTGATTGCATGGATGGCCGCCATAGTAGGGCCCCATGGCTTCGCCGATGCTGTGATGCTCTTCAAAGAGTGCATGCGCAAAAAAGTACTCTGTAGTAGTACATATTACTACTGGCCTTTTAAAAGAACGGCAATTAAAACTGCATAAATATCACAAATAAAATGTAATCTAATAGTAGGTAATATATATTTCAGATAAAACACGTTTCAAATTACGTGTATTTAAAATAAATCAAGTAATTTGTTGTAATTTATTGATAATACATTTAACTTGATTTATCAATGGAAAATGGCAGAAATTCTAAAATAATTTAAAAATATACCACTGTTATAAAACGACACAACACTTTAATTTTCCAATTCCTACAACCGTGAGGTGCCAAATGAATATATTTTTTTTTTTCAAAAATGCCCTCATTGTTAATATTAATTTTATTTATGGTGCGTCCTTTTAAAAGAACGATAGTAACAACTGGGTTAATCGTCATGTAAACGATATACAGGTAGGAATTAAATCAATTTTGTCCCATCAATTTTCATACCATGAAGACTTCACTCATTGAGCAAACAAGTGTATCCAAAAGAATAAGTTTACGTAAAATTTACTTCTTGCAAAAAATAAAAATAGTGTAAACTGTGAAGTCTTGAATCATAAGAAAATCTTAAATAAAGTATATAGTATAATGGTTCCATTAATTATTGTAATCCCTACATAATATTAAAAAAAAGTCCTACGCCCTGTCTGTCTATGATAATCTAAAGAAAAAGGCATTGAATTTCATTCTCGTCTTCACCAATTGATAGCTTGGTTCTTGAGGAAGATTTTAAACTGTTATCATTTATTATTAAGTAGTATACAAACCGCGAAGGTGGAAAGCTTGTTTTTAAGAAAATATTCAATAATTTGAATAACTTTTCCTGAACATTACGTGTCTGTTAGAATAAGATCAAACACGTTATCGCGAAAGTAAATTAGTTGCCTATAACCTTTTCAAAGTCTGAGTATCTTAGGTTTTAATTTTCATCAAAGTTGTTTTCACTGAACAAAGCGTATTTCCAAACTATACATAGCCAGAACGCAACCATAGGAAACTGCTCGTGTATACTTTGTAATGCTGTTTTTAAGTTTGTTATTACAATATATACACGAATTTTGCGTACTGATCGTGTATACTTTGTAACGCGGATGCTTGCCTCTTCGTTCCAAACTATACACGATCAGTAGGTACGCAAAATATGTATAACTAAATATAGATACTACACCACTTACGCTTGAGCGAAATAATAAATATATAGGCAATCAAAGACTTGTACAGCTATATCTATCTACTTTTATTCTTCTTGATTGATTCAGTAAAATATGGAATAAAAATATTATTAGGTAAGCTAAGAAAAATAAATAGGTAACAGATATAAGGGTTACCTATGGGTTAGGTTAGGTTCGTGTTTTTTTTAACTACACAAAAATAGGAGCCCCGCAAAGCGGGGCTCCGTCGCCTCGCAACCATCTTCTTCTGGACTTATTAGATTCTTATATTTTAGCACTATTGTCAATTGTAAGTCGTGCAGTATAGTCGGGAACGAAGACACAAGCATCCTCGATACAAAAAATATACGATCAGTACGCAACATTATATACACAATACACATGCATTTTAATAATAGATTTAAAAACAGCAATACAATAATATAAACGCGAGCAATGGAAAGACGTCGCGCTTACTCCGAAACATACACGATTAGTCCGCATGCGTACTGGCGCTGTATATTTTGGAGCGCTATTCTTACTTACTCAACTACAAAGTATACGCGAGTATTTGCGTACTGCTGTTGTATAGATTGGAAGAACTTTGTAAAAAAGTTATTTCCAAACTATACGTGATCAGTTTCACACCGTTGCGTACTGGCCTTGTATAGTTTGGAAAGACGCCTGAACAAACTGTAAGGCATGAAAGCGTAGCAAACAGAATAAGTTATTTCCGCATATTTTATAACATAAAGAAGGAATTTTCAAAGTTAATTAGAGTCATCTGTCACAAAATTACTATTTTTTTTTAAATTACGTAAGAAACCACGTTCATATTTTTGGACTATTCAAATTTTTTGGTATTTTTCATAGCTTATAGCCAACCTAAACTATTTACAGTCTTCAACTCCCAACATAATGCAAACTCTAAATTATGTAATTATGTGCAAGACCAAAAGCACGACGAAGTTTCAGTTCAGTTCAGTAATGCTAATATAAAAATGAAGTAAATTGAAAATTTCACATAACAAAAATGAATACGCCGCCTTCAATAATATAGTGATAAAGATAACATAAGATATAATATATGCGGCACACTAAATACGAAGAGGGTTTGATGACTCAAAAATATATAGAGATTGTCTCAGTAGTAGATTACAATTCTTAGAAATTATGATTTCATTTCGGCTGCAAAAAGTGAATAGATTTATCAGATTTTCATTTCATTTAATTCGCAATTTCGTATTAAGTGTTTACGGATTTAATAATCACGATTAAATGTAAATTCGTATGCAAACGCCGGCTACATTAGGAATAGAAACTCAATGTCTCTGAACCGTATACAATAACGGATCGGCGCGGAAATATTTTTTTACATCTATGTTTTTCACAGAAATCGATAAAAGCTACAAAGAACAACACAATAGTCACACTTTCTCATAAGGCTTGCCTTGCATGTTTAATTTTTCACTTGTGATAGTATTTATAAGGGGAACTATATTTTCTATCACCAAAATTTATATTTGTCATCAAGTTGTATCACCTAATAAATAGATCTATCACCACGAAATATTTTCGTTCTCAGATAAACAAAAATTGTTCCCAGGTATCAATTATCAAATTAATGTTAATATATGTGTTAAATAAGAGATCGATAACCAATAAAATTATATTGCATTACATGAATATAAACTTCGTTCTTATAATAACAGTTTTGTTACTTAAATAATAGCTCTGTGCTCAGAATGGTAGATCTGTCACCAAATAAATCGATTATCGATCCCTGACTGCGACTCCTTTTTATTTGATATTTTGTCACCAATACAGTAGTAACATTTTATTTCGTTCAGATATGAAATTAATAGTATTCGTTACCAATTTAATACATCAATTTATAATTTTAATGAAAAAATGATCAAAGGGGCGGAGACAAATTGGCGCGCTTTAAAAATTAAGAATAAATATTGATTATTTTAACTTTAATTAAGTGTTTTATCTTCTATTCTGCTAGCCATAAGCCAGCTATTTTAAACCAGCGCTGATTGTTCAGTGGTAATTATTTTAAACAATAAATATTGATTATTTTGACTTTAATTGTTTTATTTACTACTCTGCTAAATTTAAATATAATTTATACTACCAGTGGAAATTTAGAACCTTGGGAGTCTAGTAAGGTAGCAGAATCTTTTGGTTGAAACGATGATGACAACCCTAATTTTTTATTTGAACTTAATGCAATTTTCTAGTAACATAATATGATTTATTGGTGATCTCTTTAAATTAGTTTGCTTAAATACTTATTAGGACACACCTATTATAATACATATAAAAACATTTATTTGGTACTAGACCTTATATCTCAGGATTTTAGGTGATTTATTGTGGAACTGATTTTGCATTGTTTGGTGACTACATTTTGGTGACAGATCTACTATTTTGAGGACACACCCTATTATTTAAGAAACACAAAACTAATTAAATTGGTGATAGATTAAATGATACCCATTTATAAGAACATTATACCAGTTTCAATAAACGAAAACTGGAGAGCAAAAAGAATGCAGCTATTTTGAGTGATTTATTATATGCATGTGATATCATCATAGACTAATCATCAATAAATGTTATGTCTTGAGTAGATTGAAACAGAAGTTTCATAGTAGTATAGAATAGTTCATTGCTTTAAGGAAAGTCACTTTATAACTATAGATAATCTTCTCATAGTAGGTAATGTATTTGTACAAGATCAACATTGATAGGAATAATAAATCATTGAATGCTAAAAAGTATTGCCACCTGTTCATTACATTTTAGATCAATTATTTGGCACTATGGTCTCTGTGTGTTGTACATAATAATATGTTGATGAAGAGAAATGTTATTAATTATAACAATCTGTAGATATAACAGCTTTGAATGTTTAATGATATTGCTCAGAGTATGAAAAGTAGGTTTTTTAAAGATATCTATGATATTTTTATGAAAAAGGAAATAGTACTACTAGTACTAGTTACTTAATCTAGTAATCAATGAAAATTACTGATACAATTTTTAAATGCCTCTGAACAATTGAAGTATTTTTAATGAAATACAATTATTCTATTTAAGATTGAAATAATAAAGGTTGCAGGGTAAATAATATATATTACAGTTCAAGAGAAAAGCCATGAAAATTTACCTCAATAATATCAGAAGCGGATCCCACACAATACTCCATAACCAGCCATGCTGTGTGTTCACGTTTATAGCATCCCTTGTACTCAATGGTGTTGGGATGCTCCAATTGTTTGAGAAATCTGTCAACAAAATCATTTATAAGAACATAACAATAGATAATGCTGTTACTAGTTTTATATAAAGAATTTCAACTTTGCATTCCAACTATTGTTACTGAAATTATTTATTGTTCAAGAAATCCAAAATGATCAAGAAAATGAATTTTATTTACAGCACACAACAAACAGATTGCTGATTTCTCTCATCTACAATGTTCCTGAAATATGGCTACTTTGTTCTCAGATTATATCCAGTACTTCAAACTATTTATATTCTAATTTCACATTAGAAATCATTGATACGCTGTTGAAAGTTTAGGAATTACAAGTTACTAATCCTTTTTCCGTAAACTAAATGTAAGAAGTGAACCTCATTTATTGAAAATGTATTAGGTTGTAGACTCAATATTAATTTCAATTATTGATTAACTTCCAAGTAAAATATAAATTTATAATAATTTTGATATAAAAGCCAATGTTGATTCCTTGTTTGTTTTTGATACAATTTAATAAGGATTATAAGATTATTGAATACTGATGATGATAGGCTAAACTTTAATATTATATTAACTATACTTTAATAACTTTGAATTTACTCCTATACTCACTTTATTTCCTTCAAGATGTCCTGCCATTTCTCCTCGCTTTGTTTTCCCAAGTAGGACATCTTTTTAATAGCAACAATCTCCTTTGTGAGGTTGCAGCGAGCGTAATACACTGCACCAAAGGAGCCATGTCCAATCTCCCTGAGATCTTCAAAGATTTTCTCAGGATCATGTTTACTAAACAACTCTGCTATGTCAGGATCTTTAAGACTGCCTGGTCGAGGCATCTTTTTCTGTAATATTTGACATACTACAATTTAAGGAGAATAAAGAGATACTGGGTAATTTCAAAATTTATTTATAAGGATCTTATAGGATTGTCTTTACAACTATATGTTAAAAATTTTGTTCAAGTAAGCAAATAATGGGAAATATTATTAGTTTTATTCCATAATTGTAATACATGAGACCTTCATAATGTGTTAAAATTATGCTTTTATGCAATTGTTGTGTTCAGTTTAGTTACTTTACAGTCAAACAAGAGTTTTTATTCTTACTGTAACTAAATGGTTACTAGGGCTAATTTTAACTGTGGTATTTTTTAAATAAGGGATATCTACTGATAATGACTTAACTTGTGAATGGAACCAGCATATTATAAAAAAAGACAAAACATGAGAAATGTGTTATGTCAGACACATTATTTAGTCACAATGCAAAAAATTGTACATGATTCAGAAAAAAAAATGCATTTTTATTTCTTTATTAAAAAAATATGATATCTGGTTAATATTCTATACCAGTAGGTATGTATATTCTTTTTAAGTTTACTTGATATAATTAAATACTATGTGAATATTTGAACTAAAATCGTGTACTGAACTGAAGTGTGTAAATATGTAAAGCTAAGATTAGGAATTAAGGTTATAATACTTTTAAACTTTGTTGTACCAATATTGTTTTTTTTAACATTTTGCTTATGAAAAACAATTAAAGGCTATGTTTTGCCAATTTAGTAGCATTTTGGTAATGTAACATACAAGGATAATATTATGTATGTTCCTATTTTATTATATTTGTATCATGATTAATCAAAGATAAAGTGTTATGAGGAAATACGACTTACAGCTTGCGCCAGCTGTAAGCCGGCAGCGTCCGTCAGTTAATTAGAGCGCTCTTGCCGCCTGGGGCCATCCTCCGCAACCGCTATCTGCAAAAGTCGGAAACGACACCGATAACAGACATCGCCATGTTTTCCTTCGACTCCCGAATTATATAAAAAATGACGCTATTCCCTATTTAAATGAACATTTAGTTTATTAATAACAAGAAGTCTAAAATATATTAAAATATAATCCAATTACCACCTTCGAGAGGATTGACACCAACCTACCTCAGGACATCTACGTTCGCAGCTCCCGTCTCCGATTCGTTTCGTTCTGGGTTACCGCCCACAGATACTCTTTTCACATCAACCAATGTGAATATCTTCTTGCACCACCCCTTTTCGGGGGTGGAAATTGAAATTATTGCGAAATACTTGGCACTTACAATACAAAAATTCGCCTCAAAATGGCGTTGGGTATAGAACGCGATGATAGCTTTTTGTTTTATAAGGCACACTGTTTATTTATTCTCATCACTGTTTTCACTCACTTTACAGCCACTTTAACACTTATCATTATTCATTATATTTAATCATTTGTTTCTTAGCAATTTTTAGAGAAATCTATTTACTTTCCCGTAAGTAGGTACTGAAAAATAATTGCAGTGACTTTAACTACTAGCGCCTCCTAGTGTTGACTGCTATCCAATTCCACATAGAGGTTGATTGCTGGGCTGCCAGTATCTCATTTATTCTTATAAAATTCTCACTGAATATTGTAGATAGAAGTGTGATGTGGGCGTGGCCCACGTGTCACTTGTAAGGTAAGATCACCTTACTTGCTCTCAGTTGTGCGCAGAAAAATATTCGAGTCGGTTGTCAGCTGTCAAACCTTTTTTCCATATTTATTCATTAATTAGGACGTGTTGTTCGGTATTAGAGTGCAAAAATGATAGCAGACGAAATAATATCAGCAATGGAGGCATTTCATACCATCGGTAAGTCTTATTTTTATTTATTTTACATATAATATTTTATGTTATAACTTCGCTTGTAATTTGTCAAAATTGTATACAAATATCTAGTTAAAATGAACCTTAATCCGTAAGAAATTAGTACTATTATAGATTGAACAGCAAACAAGAATTTCTGGAATATTATTGCAATAAACAAACGAATGTCGCTTTAGTGATGCTTGTGGCGCATATCGACAGTATCGATACTTTAGAAAAGACAAACATTATAAATATTAAATTTTATTTTATTTTTCCTTAGCTTTCATTTGTCCAATTTATTTATAGATTTCCCAAAGAGGCTAATTTAAAAGAGAAATGGATAAATTCAACGTGACGAGTTAACTGGATGCCGAAGAGCACTAAGCGGTCTAACAAAGGCCACCGATACAGCAAACCTACGGCAGTTCCAAGATTTAAAATAATGCATATTTTCTGTTTGTATTTTGTAAATATAGATTAATACTATTCTATTCCGTTTTTTATTTAATAATAATAATATAAAAAGACGTACTTAGTAGTAATAAACATACTCCAAAATGTGACACATTATACTATACTCATATAATAGAAAGAAAAAAAAAATACACAAAAAATATTTATTTGTGAATTATCGATAACAAGGCTGACATCCCTCAGGGCATAGCATCAGATAAAAATCAAGTTAATGTCATTAATGTTGAGTGACACAAATTTCAACCTTATCTCAATGTGTTGAGGTTCAAAGTTATATCTATCGAAAACTAACGCCCTCTGTTGTGGAGTAGCTGGATGTTTTCGAATTTGGAATTTCTGTGCAATGAGAAACAAAACAGCTAATATACCTAGGGATGTTATACTAAAATAAACCGTAACATGGTGCGTTAGGGTACATATTGAAATGCTGAATTTATAACCTAAGTCAGTTTTTACTCAAATTAAGCTGTCCAATCAAAGGCATAGATTACTTGTAGTGTATAACTATCGGTTTAAATGTGTGGGTTTGGCGACACTGGTTTTCATAGTAATTATGACATTATAGCACTTCTATATGTTTTTAATGTTCTGTGATTGTAGATAATCACAGTAGATAATCCAAAGCAGAAGAAAGTTATTTGCGTTGCGATCTTAGAGTATAATATATACTACTGTAATATATACTCTAATGCTAGGCGTCCATTAGAGGCGGATCGGGCCGGGCCGCATCGCAACGGGCCGTCTCTAATGGACGCGCTGTTTGCTCCTGCGTCCACCTGTACGGGGCGCGGCGGACCACCTAGGCGGATTTTATCTAACAGACGCTCGCCGCTCACATCCGCCTGCCTGCGTCCACTAGACGGGTCGGGGCGGGCCGGGCCGCAGCGCACCGCCGGCAGAAATCCGCCTGCGAAGCGATATCCGCCAATGCGTTGCGGCCCGCCCCGGCCCGATCCGTCGCTAATGGACGATGTTTCATACAAAACATAGGCCGGCGTATTTTTGCGTTGCGATGCGGCCCGGCCCGATCCGCCTAGTGGACGCCAGCCATTATACCGCAGCCACACTATGCTCCTCCTCATCGCGCTGCCGTTATTCACAGTATTTGTATTCTCTTTGTTCGCCTCGACAGACGACAATTCTACATTGCCCTCTCTGGCCACACACTGCTCTACTCGCGCGATTAATCGCGACGCTCCTCACTTGTCATTTGCCTTGTCGCACACAATGGACGTTGAAACGGTGGCAGCGTGCGCGCTATACATTTTTAGTATAGCTTATTATATTAATGTAGTAAAAAGAAATAAACATAGTCGTCGTCGTCCTCAAACATAAAAAACATTAACAATTTTTCATTTGACCATTCCATGCTTGGCGACGACATAATTATTAATTTCCAATTTTGCATACGTATGCGTCTTGCGCGAGCGCTCGATGCGGACCATATATATAAGTTACTTTATGATGCGGACTGCGATCGCGCGCGGCGCGAGTATGTGGCCAGGCATTCGCACTCGTATTGCCGGTCCTTGAACTCGCGCGCAAACACCGACAAAATAGGGAGCAGTGAGCAGGACGATGAGCACGACGAGTGGCATGACGAGTAAGGTGGCCACACTATGCCTCTGCCTACTTTCCTCGTTACTTCCCATACCACTCGTCCAGTGTATGGCTGGCGTATAAGGTTGCGATGTTTGATTAAGTTAAATTTAATAATACACTTACTTAATGTACCTATGTAAGTTAAACATATTACTAACGGAAACATAAAACATTTAAAAAACAAACATCCTTGATACATATATAATTTTTTCATCACCTAATATAAGTTGATTATTTTTACATATGCAGATAAAATAATTATGAAGTTATAAATATAACTTAATATAATATTTATCTATGATTTATAGTTTGTCAATATATTACTTACTCTGTATTTTGTGTTGTCATTTTGGTCAACCCGTCAACCGCTACTCGGTGGAAGCGGCAGCCGTCAAGGTTTGAATCCGGCTATTTGTAAAAATTCTCTCGATAAGTTTATTTTCATAGAGGTAATAAATACGGAAAACAATTATTGAAAGTATTTGTTTTTTTAAATTGGTATTGGTTATCGATTTGTCATTTTTGATTTTAATATAAATTTGTGATAACCGTTTTGGTTAGCTTTACGCCAATGAAATCAAAATGGCGGGTAAAGCTTTGTTCAACTAGGAAATAGGTTTATTTTCGGTTTTGACTTTACAAACTACTATAAATAGGAGTTTATTATAATAATTTTATTGATCTCATAATTTTAATAAGTAAGTTTCAGCACCTTTCTTTCAAGGAATATTGTTCACTCTACTCAAACAATGTGGATTTTTGTTATTTTTTTCTATATAACAACATGTATTTATTAAATATTTTAGTATTAGTATGGCAGATAAAAAAAAGGACGGAACTGAGCCTGAAGGAGAGGAAGAATTTTCTGTGGAAAAAGTATTAGATAGACGCGTAAAAAATGGAAAGGTAAAACTTAACCCTAATTATATTTATATAATATGTTTTATGATACATAACCATATAAATTTATGTTTCTCATAATTAAACTTGGAATTAATTTCAGGTGGAATATTTTCTGAAATGGAAAGGCTATAGTGATGAAGATAATACATGGGAACCAGAAGAAAATCTTGATTGCCCTGACCTCATACAAGCTTTTGAAGAGGCAAGAAAGAAGAAGGAAGCTGGTAATTACTTTTCAGTTTTCGCCTACTTTTGTACTTATATAAGAAAAAAGCTTTGGAATGATGTAACAGACTGGTACAGCATGTTAAATTGATATTGTAATTATTCACAATAAGGAATTCAGGATTAAGGCTCATTGCAAATAAATTTAGTCTGAATTAGATGAAAGTTACAAGTCGTTTTCATATGAAATGTGTTAATGCCTCAGCCCCCGGAATCACAGACACAATAGAAAATCTATTGTGTCGTGGCCCGATCGGGCCGCTCGGTGGTCAAGGGGTTAATGAGAATTTAATAAATGTAACTAAATTAATGTGTTGATTATTTTATCCTTTATTTTAGAGGGAAAGAGTGCCCTAAAAATTGACAAAGATACAAAGAAAAGAAAATCTGCAGCAACACCAGATCTGAAAGGTGCTAAAAAAAGTAAAAGTGATGATAAAAAGGCCTCCGGTTTTGATCGAGGCTTGGAACCTGAAAAAATTATTGGTAGGTTATATTTAAAACATGTTATTATTTATTTTCATGACATTGAATTATACATAATAATCCCTTTAATATCTGTAAAGTCATCATCACATTAAAAATCTGTTAGAAAGTCTTTTTTTCTAAATTTACAATACTCGCATAAAATCAAACAAGAAATTAAAGTATGTAAAGCAAGTTGTTCATTATCTCATAAAATGTGTATTTTATATTCAGTTTTTCTTATGTGAAACTTTTTAATTTTCAGGTGCTACTGATAGCAGTGGCGAGCTCATGTTCCTTATGAAATGGCAAGGCACTGATGAAGCAGATTTGGTTCCCGCCAAACAAGCTAATGTTCGATGCCCACAAGTGGTCATACAATTCTATGAAGAGAGGTTGACTTGGCATACGCCCGCACCAGATGAATGCAATAATGATGAATGAGTAATTATTTTTGTACTGCTATTTTTTAATATATAAATAAAAAAAGAACAATTGAATCTAGGTTTTACTTCAACTATCAAACTTGTTATGCTTGCTAACAGGATTGGGTTATAAAACATCTTGTCTAAGTATGCTGAAAATATATAATTCTAGTTGTGATTATGCTCATTTCCATTCCATCTCCAGATATTAATATCTGTTTATTATATACTTCTGTATATTAAAAATGCAAAAACATGGTTGTCATTAATTGCAATTACACTTGATACAATATTATGCAACATATTGTATCAAGATGCCATGCTTTTCTATAGTGGTAATATTAATAATATGACAGTTGATTGCAAACATTATAAAGTATTGCCTTGAGGGTGCTTGTCCACCAGAGATATGCTATACAGCTATGTTACGAAAACGGTCCAATCAAGACACGGTGTAACGTGAACCATCCCTTAAAATGTACATTTTTATTTAGATTTGCTTTTCATCTTTGGCTAATTTATTCAATATTTTAAAGTCTTCAAGGGTAGTGTGGTAGAAATAGAGGTACTTATTATTAAACTTATTGTTAGGAGTTAATGAAAACCATGGAAATAGTTTTTAATATGATGTTTTTATCATGTGATTGAAATAATCTACATTTTTTTCAGATTTTATTCCTCTCCAATATATGATGTAAGTAAGTGATTTTCTAAAAGGGACTTATGTTTTAAGTTTATTTGATAATATGTGTTAAGGTTAATTGATATTCCAATAATTGGTACATCAAATGACATGTAAATGTCCGTAATTGTGTATTAGAAAAGAATAGAGATGCAACTGTGTTGAAAAAGTAGAAAAACTTAAATTTAAGGAATAATAGTGTTATACATAAAATAAGAATGATTAGAATTCAAATGTTCAGGAAGTACCAATTTGAACCTTTGCTGAAGTGTTAGATTAATGTGATTTGATCTAAATAGTAATAGCAATAACCAAGAAAGAAAATAAGTTAAAATTGATTGTTCCTTAAATTAAGATTAATTTTTAGTAGGTACTTCGACACATTTGGATTGGAATCTAAAAATATTATTTTCTTACATCCAATTGTTCAAGAAGTAATGAATTTTAAGATTGACAAAATTGTCGTTTTTTAAATGAGCATAAATTAAGTTTACTTACATTCTGTGTAACTTGATATACAGGGTGTAATCGTTAAGTGTGCACAAGCGATTATTCCGTAACTATTGCAGATATCAAAAAACTTTATACTGACATCGAAAGCCCTTTACCTAATGAGTAAAATGACAACAATAACTTTTTAAAAATAAAACGGGAAATATCCAAAAATTTTACACCAAACACTCCCATACATTTAGTATGAGATATGACTATCCTAAACATGTAATATGAAAAATTTTGGTTCTTTTTTTGGATTTGTGCTTAAATTACTTCGCAAATTTTAATAAAAATTCATTTAGAAACTGTAAACAGAGCTCGATGTTGAATACAATGGTATTCCAAAACGAGGACGTCACTTCGAACATTTGCTTTGAGCACAAAATGTATGGAAAATTCAATGTATGGGAGTGTTTAATGTAACTTTTTTGGATATTTCCCGTTTTATTTTTTAAATGTTATTATTGCCATTTTACTCATTAGGTAAAGGGCTTTCGATATCAGTATAAAGTTTTTTGATATCTGCAATAGTTACGGAATAATCGCCTGTGCACACTTAACGATTACACCCTGTTTATGGACTATATTATATAAATAAATAGTAATAATATGTTCTTATAAATAGGACTAGGAATAACACTAAGTTAAATAAAACATCTTGGATAATTTTGTTTTTTATTTATAGTTAATCATAATACAAGGTAAAAAAACCCTAAATAAATACTACTACTAATTATTATTACAGATCTATAAATAAACAGGCAAGAAAAAATTATTTGAATATCTTCTTATCAAGTTTAGTAGGGATGGAAAAAAAATGATAGACTATACATATTTTAATGATAAAAGAAAACTGTACCGAATCTGTATAAACATAAAAGGAAACTTTAAATTCAATATTATATAATGATTTATACAATACGAATTATTCATTTAAAGACATCAACTCGGAAGAGTCCGAATCCAACTCATGCATATTTCTGACATAAATACTTTCCGCTATTTTATTGAGGTGAACATTTCTACAATGATAGTAGTGTATCTGTACTTCTACTGATGGATGGTCACTTACAATTTTAAATATTTCGTCAACATGATTAACTATATCGTCTGAAGACGCATTGGAGTAAAAATTGTTTAGTAGCTTTAAAACTGCCAAGTACACTTGAACATTTTTTTCGTCTTGCAAGATTTTCTTAAATAAAATATAGAGAGCATTAGTAGGAATAAAATTGTTTAGGCAACTATAGAACGCCTGAGCAAATAGAACGTACATGTTTGAAAAATATTTAGAACAATGATTGATTATATAGTCTATACATTCTTTGCTGTATTCTGATACCAGGGATTCACATGCCAGGTCCCAATCACTTCTATCACATTTATCGAGAATATCCACGAAAGCAACAGTTAATTGCCACTTAATCATAAGTATATAATTGCTTGGATAGTCTAGATTTTTTAATAACTCTGAACTTATTGTCTCGAACAGTTTCTTAGGTACAATTTTCTTTTTTTCGTACACATACTCTTTTATATCTGTTCTTAAAGTATCTAAAAACACATCTAAAACTAACTTAACTTGTTTCTTATCAGCGTTTGTTTCATTCCAGTTTTTAAAACATTTATTTAATAATGGCAATAATAAAATGCTATATTTTTTCATTTGAACTTCTTCATCAGTACACGAAAGCATGTAAGATGATATAAGCTCTAATCTTGAATGATTGTGTATGTCTTTTACAAGATCTTTATCAATATATTCTAATAGTATTTCTGATATAAACTCGGGAGGTAATTGATCTATTATGTTCCGAGCATAGCTTATGAACGAATTTTTAAAAGAATATGTATATCTCAATTCTTCTGAATTTTTCGACGCTATGTGCCTTTTTAAAATATTGTAACTTTTCACATAATAATAATGCCTAACAGAGGTAGGAACTCGATCAACATTTAGCAATAATTCATAAAATGCATCATTTTCATTGTCAGAAAGGTTATCTAAAAATGTTTCCATAATATTCCAGATGCTTAGTATTCTTTCAGGGTCCGTTTCTCTACATAACAGTTTCTGAGTAAGTTTAAAAGCTATATACCTTATGGAAGAATTTTTATGATCATTGAGCACTTTGCTGAGAATATTTTTTACATCTTCCGGTGGTAGCTTAATAAAGGCAAATCTTATACCATGTTTTTGTAGAGAAACTTTTGTATCTAACAACATAGGTATAAATTCCTGAGAGTTCGTCATATTTAAATTTAAAAAAATAGAATACAACGACGGTAAAGCATATGGTAAATAATCCCCTTTAGAGTAATGAAGTATTAACTTAGGACTAGGCTGTGGTCGAGCGATGTGCATTATTTTAGCAAGGTTTTGTTGTATAATAAGAGTTAGTTCAGTGGTGTTGTTCCAGTCCACCTTTTCTTCTTTTGGTGCGTATTCAATTATAAATTTTTGTAGATCTTCATCGGGTAGTAAAATACATAGTGCGCGGATGACTGCTTTACTGCATTTAACATTATTAATTTGATTAAGATATACATTTACCATCTGCTTTGCTAAAGATTCTGACCAGTACGTTTTAATTTTTTTGTGATATTGTTTCAAGAAAATTTTATTATTAAAATATATTTTTTCAAGTTTATCTTGATGACGTTCTATTAATAAAGGATCATGCTTTAGGGCATTTATTAAAACGGGCTGACTGGGATTCATTTTTAGAGATTCATTAAAAAGATTTTTTCTCCATGATTTCTTTTTATTATAAATGTTGGTAAGGTCTACATCCCACATGTTTTGTTCATTGATATTTATCAGACCCTTAATAGCATTGACTACTGCGGGATAATTACCTATATCTTTGTCCCAATCTATTAAAAGATTTAAAGCTTTGTTCAATAATTCAGTTTTTTCAATAAATTCTTCTTTGGTAAAGGACGAATGACTATTTAACTGTCTCATAATGCTATTGTACAAATATGTGAATAAAATATCTTTTTCATTCGAATTAAACTTTTTCTGGTACGATTTTAATGTATTAAATTTAAACTTATTTTCGACAATTTTCGGCACTTTTTTCATGTGAAGAGTATAATATATTATTACAGCTTCTACGCATATTTTTGTCAGGCATTCATCAGAGCGTACGTCGTCATTAGTTTCTTTTAAAACTTCACTCATAAACTCTTCTTCTAATATATTCCATGTACCACAGTCATAATTTTGAAATTTTTTTTCTGTAATTAAACATTTCATGAATGTCTTCCTTACTTTATTAGAGTTTTTGTGATTTTTACTATAATATTCTATTACAGATTTCAGATTATCAACGGAGTCTCCTGCGACGATTATTAACGTTTCAAACATAGAGTTAAGCGCATCATTTGAGCTTTGATTGTCTATTAGTTCTTGGATCTTAGGAAAGGCAACATTGAATGTAGTATAACGATACCAGAAGTGATCAAAAATGTAAATGTATTTGTATTCACTCATAAATTTAGCAAAATCTTCCATAGAACATTTGAGTGGCTTTGGTAAGGTGCATTTATCATCGACGTATACTTTATCGATTAATGCTTGGGTAACAAATTCAATTCGATCATTGTCAGACATGGCGGATATAAAAGAAATCATAGTATCAAACCGAATACCTCTGCTTTTGATGTTATTTTCTTTAACAATATCAAATAAGAAGTTTTTAATATTCTCTTTCTTTACGTATTTAATAAAAGTCTTAATATCAATATGATTACAATAAGTGGCAATTTTTTTTACTATTCGATCACTCGCATGCTTCATCATTAACTCTGTAGAATTTTTGTTAAAGTCAGGAATTGCGTAAAAAGGCTGTTTTTCAATAATATCTAGATACCTTATCAGATCATACCTAAGAAGAAAACTTGTAGCCTTTAAGGCTTTTTTTGCCGAATATTCATTTTTATCAATGAATACTTCGAGGGCTCTAATAGTTTTTTCACATAACCGTTTCAGTAAAGTGATATCTATATATTCATCATGTTTGTTTATGTTTAAATTAATAAAGTCTACGGAACAATGCGGCAACCACTGTGCTGCCTTTTTTGTATCTTCTTCATATTTATAAAATTGTTCCACACGTTCGCTGTCTTTTAGATGAAGTTTAACACATTTATATAATTTCACTACGGCTTTAGACGACATTTGTGGGAACAGAGTTTGATGAAGATATTCAGGGTTAATAATATGTTTGTATTGAGATTCAGTTATCAACCATTGACATCGATTAATTGCTCTCGAAACTAATAGTATATCATCACACTTAAGAACTTTTAAAATATAATCCACATTTCTGTGTTTTCCTGCTATATCTATTTTAATTAAATTTACCGCGTCCCCATCTTTCAGGTCGACAGTATCGAAACAATAGTTATCGTTGGATTGCACTGCGAGGGTATTAAGATGCTTGTGTCTAGCTCCAAGGTGGTTTCCTTCCAGCTTTATCTTCATCTTGAAATCTGAAAATACAGATTATTATTACGAATACGATAATGTTAATTAGTTATACGTACACGCATTTTTTATATTTGTTTAGATTATGTGTAGTTTATAAACATTGCAAACCTAGTGATTAATTAAAGTGAAACTTTTATTACATCGTCTCAAACTTTTTGGTCTGTGTAGCGCATGTCGCGTGTATCGCGGCTGCCGAGTAGGTATACCTACTCGGCAGCCGACCGACACGCGACATGCGCTACACAAAGCAGTGTTCGGAACCGTTCGAACAGTTTCACTTTTACCGTGGTTTCATAAAACCACACAACATTTTTTTTTTAATTAAAACAAGGTTTTCGCTGAACTAGGTATGCTGCTATGGCTCAGGTATATCGCAATCTAAAAGTCTGTTCAAATTAGGGGTTATATTATATATATATATGTCGTGGCCATATCGTAGATTTGCTCATTTCATGAAATGGCCAATTTAGTTTGGCCAGATCGTTAAATCGTCAACGTTTCACGATTTGGTCATCCACGTTTGGCCAGATCGTATAAAATATCTTAGAGAGTCCATAAAACATTAAAAAATCCAGAATATTTTAAGAACTTGTTTATTGTCATTTAAGTTAGTGCCGCGGTAGCGCCGGCGAATACCAGAAGCGAATGGTTTTTTCAATAGAAAACAGTTAGGTTAGGTTAGGTTAGACTTTAATAAACAACGCACGAGCCGAGCGAGCAAAGCGAGCGTGCCGCGGCAGCGGCCGGCAAGTGCCAGAAGCGAATCGCTTTTTAAAAAAGAAACAAAAATGCTCGCATTTAGTGAAATGGCCATCGTCGCGTTTGGCCAGATCGTCGATCTGGCCAAACGTGGATGACCAAATCGTGAAACGTTGACGATTTAACGATCTGGCCAAACTAAATTGGCCATTTCATGAAATGAGCAAATCTACGATATGGCCACGACATATATATTAAGAAACATTATTTTCACTGCATACCAATGTAAATTCAGTTAATGCTTAATAGAAGTCTGGCTCATTCTTCATTTAAACACACAGGTCCTCAAGGACTTAAAAGTGGAAAGTCGATGGGACAATCGCAAGATGTGGGTGTAAAGAAAACAAATTAGAGAATAAAATATACAAATTTATTTATTAAGGTATCCATTACAATATTTTGCCATGTTTAATATCTACTAGTAAGTTCTAAAACTACTATAACAAGATAATAGTATTAACTATGGTGTAAGTACAAATTTCCCTTCAATGACATTAATTGGATGCATAATTTTTTTTTAATTTGAAAATGTAAAACTAAAATTACTAAGTCGAGAAATCGAAATCATTCTTTAATGTGGAATATAATATTTTCACTTCACTATCGGTATGTGCTGCGATTTTTATAACCATGTCCAATCTGAAATCCTTGTCCAAATAGTTGAAATGCCTTGGTAGCAATCGTAAAACAAGCAAATATCCCTCTTTCGTTTTACTATTATCTAATATAGCTTTACAGAGCTCATGCTTCAAAGACTCTTCGAAAAATGTAAAGTTTTCGCAAATTTCATTTAAAGCTTTACTATACCTAACCGATTATGATACTCGTGCCATAATGTCGTAGGTACATCCTCAATTAGGTACTGTAAGCAAATATCACTGAATTTTCTAATCGCTGGCATGTAAATATTCATGTCCTGTTTATGGGTTATAATTGTCTCCAAAATAGTTACAAATTGCAGAGCAAGCTTTTTATTGGTAATGAGCGCGTAATATTCATCCAAAGATAGTTTTTCTTCTAGTTTATTGAGAATGAGACTGAACAATTTTACAGGCATTGGCATATTTTTCCTAATAACAATATTTCCTATATCATAACATAATCCATTTAACAAAGATCCAACATTAGATTTACGAATGTTATTCTTTTCAAAAGACCAAATAACGTCAGCGTTCTCTAGCAAAGGAAGTAACATTCGTTCAAATCGTGTTATCTGTGATTGCTCACTACCTGCGCTCACTAGAAAAGCAGATACAACGTCAATAAAGTATTCCATAAAGTTTTGAGAAAATTTATCTTCATAAGAGTCCATCAAAATTTCTGTCATAAAGTCAGGATCCATATGTTCTATTATATCTCTTGTGTTCATAATTAGGTGACGTATAATCCGTTCTACATTACTTCTTTCTGGTAAATGTTTGAGAAATATGTAACTTTTCATGCAAAATGCAGGTCTTACTTGAATTGGAACTTTGTCTACTTGTCCTAATGTCACAAAAATAATTTTATTATCATCAACTGTTAGATTATCTATAAATACATTTAAAACAGACCAAACGCTCTCAATAGACGTCACATTAGTTTCTCTACAAAGTAAGTTAAATGCACACAAGAAAGCAGTAGCACGTATGGATCTATTTCTAGTCGAGTTCCATACACTAGTTAATATAACTAGAACTTCATCAAATTGTAATTTTTTACAGGCTTTGCGAATGAGATGCTTTTGCAACGATACTGGAGTATTATTTAAATTGGAGATGTCACCAAGGAAATCAGTGCTTGTGATATTGTGAAGGGATGAAGATAAGGAAGGAAGTACCTACATATTGCAAGTAATCACCTTTAGCATACAACAACATTACATTTAAGGCTGGCTTTGGTCTTGCTATATGCATATTCTTAGCGATATGCTTTTGTATAGTTAAGCGATGTGCGTCTATTTCATCCCAATTAATTTTTTCTTCCACAGGAATATATTTGTGAATTAACGACGATAATTCCTTTTGAGTCAAAAGTATACACAATCCGATTATAGTGGATCTGAGACCGCAGTTTTGAAGAAGATTTTTATAATACATTTCCTTGAATTCATTTGCCAAATGTGTGTTGTAAACTCTTAATTTACGAAATAGTTGCTTTAGAGACAATTTATCGTTTAAATAAAAAAAGTCTTTATTTCATCTTTATTTGAGTCAATTAACTCTGGATTATGTTTGAGGGCATTAATGCAAGTGTTTTGCGACGGATTTAATACAATTGATTCATTAAGTAACAATTTTCTCCATGTTTTATTTTTATCATAAATGGTGTTTAACATTGTGCTTGATACTCCTTCCTTAGTTAATTTAGATAATTCCCTTATTTTAGTCAATAGTTCTGGATATTTCGATAAATCTTTCTTCCAATCGACCAATAGATCGAGTGCATTGTTTATCCAAATTATGGTTTCTTTAAACTCATGATCATTTTTTGTTAGTTTTTCGTAACGGTTGTCTAGTTCTTTGTTTACCTACATGGTTAAACAAATATTCAAATACTTTTTCTCGGTCGTCATCATTTAATCGATTACGTTCTTTTTTAAACGTACTAAAATTGAACTTTGAAATTATAATATCAGGAATAGCTTCGTTATGAATTATTTTGTATAATATTATGTATTTAATACAAGACTGTAATTCATGATTAGATTCTGTATAAACTTCCATACTAGAGAAAATGTCATTTAAAATTTTCCATGTCTCTTGATCTAATGAATGTGCATTCGTCGAGTGTAAAAGTTTGTTGATGAAACTAATTTTAAATTTGAATGCCTCATTTATATGATTGTCCCGGTAGTACTTGAGTAAATTGCGTATATTCTGAGAGTTATTTCTGGCACAAGCTAGAATAACTGACATCATAGCATGTCTTTCGCTAGGATTAGATTCAAGCCGGATTAATTTTTTTAAATCTTGAAAAGCGTCATCAAAAGAAGCAAATCTATACCAGATGTAAATATTTTGAAAAGTGCCCGGAACACATGCATAAAAGCTATTTTTTATATCAATGAAGTGTATTCTTACAAATTCAAACCTATCCTTTTGGGGTAGCTAGGGTAAATTCAAACCTATCCTTTTGGGGTAGGTAGGGTATTATCACTATTAGTTTTGCAGTAGATATGAAGAAAACTCAATGATATCTCAATGAGTCGCATCAATACGTTTGGTGATATATGGTTGACGTATTTCACGATATTTTCTGCGATAAATGATGTAGAACAGTAAGGCAACCATTTTATAGCACATTTTAAGTTTTGGTCTTTTAAATGCATAAAGAAATCCTCAGCGCGTTTTTCATCTTTCAGATGTAATCTGATATACAACAGAAGTTTATTGCGTGCGGTGCTTATCATTTCTGGAAATAATTTTTGGAATAAGTATTCTGCGTTCATAATATTAGAATATTGAGGATCGTTGATCAACCAAGACGATCCTTTAATAGCCTTTGAACAATATAATATATCTTTGCATTTTAGTACTTTGAGAACATATTCTACATCTTTTTTACGGCAAGCGTAGTCAATCTTAAATAAGTTATCCAAATCTGGATCATCGTAATTGATGTCCTCAATGTCTTTGAGTGTAGTTTCTGTAATCGCATTGTTGACTAATTTGTTGAAATTATGATGTATTTCGCCGAGTGTTTTTTCTTCAACCATCGTCGGCGCCATTTTGTAATGCTGCAATAGTAATAGCTTTAGATTATCTTTTATAAAAAAAAACATGCTGATAGTCCGATAGTAACTTATATGTACATATCCATATTGAATCTTTAATAGTATAAAAGTAAAAATATAAATTTACTACCTTACAAATTGTTAATAACTATTTGTCTATATGTACCAACCAAAAATTAATATAATATGTGCTGGACATTTACCGGCTCGCTGGCTTTTCAAGAAATTTGTCCCTTATTTTGTTGAGCCATGGTTACCTAGTTAGAAAGAGACAAGTAGGAACGCAAAACGCTCTCACTCGAACCGATTTTTGCGCCATGGTGGACAGTCTGGTTAGTAGTATAACGTCTTTGGGCACTAACAAATCAATGTGGAGTAACATTCTATAGTAATTTTCCGATTTTCAAAAATCCATAACACAAAAACTAGAAGTATCCGTCAACTGAAATTTCAGATTTACGTTCCCCGTTCGCCTACAATTCGCCGCATATTTGTTACCTTTCTTAAGTAGGGTTATAATGAAATTTTAAGTTTCAATACCTTTTGTATTTCAATACATATTCACATTCTAAAATTAAACATCAAGTGACGTCATAGGTATATTTGCCGGCAACTTGCTTTCGATTAATAGTCTATTCAACACATCTTTTGTGCTTATAACAATTAATTAAAGTTTTGTGTACTTCATGCATCAGTTATAATTAATTTTACATAATCATATAATTAAATTTTTGTAAGAATCAACATTTTCTTACCTTCAGCTGTTGTGTGTAATCCAAGAGTTATAGATCACTGTAACTCCAAAGGGACATTAATTAATATGATTCATATGAATCGATAATGTGCTGATTATTCACAAACACTGAAGAAAAATTGTACACCAAACAAAAAAGTCAAGGCAATATTCTATCTACACTGTCGATGACCAATGTAAATAAAATATATATTTTTCACATGAGTCATGGTGTATTGAACCAATGTTGCCATACGAATCTTCAATTCAATTTTTTCGAAGGGTGGCAATTTTGTTTGAGTACAATTCTGCCAATGTCACGTTGGGAAGATAATACACCGTAATCACAGATCTACTACAACTAGATTCCGAACATGCGTGGCCACCTCAGTGCATTTCGCTCTATCTTCGAGTGTTGCCATTTTATAAACTTTCCTGCATTTTAGGGAAAATTTTCATTAAAAATACGTCCTCAAATTAACTCTTACATTAATTATTTATTACAATTCAGTGTAATAAATAAATAATGTTAGGTGAATTTGAGGACGTATTTTTAATGAAAATTTACCTTTGTAGGTTTTTAAAATTCCGAATTGATAGTTTCCTTAAAATGTCCTGAAAATCACCTGCAAAATATGCAAAAAATGTTTAATGTGACTCATAAGTAGAGAATATTTTTTTCTCATTCAGTATTAGTGTGACAAGTTGGGGGTGTGACTGGGAATAACCACAATAACCGTTTTTAACCCGCTGCTTTCATTTTTTTACTTATATGTTCGAAAGAAGACCGGTATATAGGAAGTTAGGTATATCTTTCTTATCTTTCCTTGCAAATCATCGAGTTAAAAGTTTTGTTCTGACAAAAAAGCTGTAGATAACGATGTGCACTAGATATACATAATATATATTTGAGAAGGGAAGACCACAAATAAAGGAATATTAAATTCAGATACAGTTTCAATGTGTTTTATTATCATAGGTTATTTTATACATGTATAAATTTCTGTGCTAAGGGCCGATTACAAATATTGGAACATAAAAATCAAGTAGGTACAAAATCTACGTAGCCCGATGTCGAATGTTTTTCGTACGTAAATGTACGCTTTTGGACTTACGAAATTTAGACATAAGGAAAAGTTGCGTAATTGGCTTGAATATCGTTTCCTTGAGTTTTAGAAAATCTTTATTTCCGTTTTCGATGCTGCGGAGAACTTCTGTTTCTTCCATATTTATAAGCATTTAACAAGCAATTTCTTAAGACGATTAGCTGATATTTGTTTTTTGCTTCTGCAACTGAAAAAATAAATTTTAGAATATAAAATATTTTTTGTGTCAAGGCCATTATATTAATTATTTTAATACCAATATATTGGTATCAAAGTATAACATTAATATACATATTATATAGCAAATAATTAGAAATAAAAATACTTCAATATATTAAATTTGAAACTATGGCATCAAAACAACTCTGCTTTTAGAAATAAAAACATTTTATAAAGAGAAATGCTAACAATTAATGGCAAATAAAATGGAATTAATGCTTAATTTACTCCGGTTATAAATTTTTACCCATTATTAAGTATGTATTACCAAATAACTTGTTATTTTTATTAATTAAGATGTATTTTTTAGTACAAACCAGTTTTCGAGTTTTAGCACCTGGGGACACATTTTAATCATTTGACTTCTGCAGTCTATTCCTTTTAACTCCTCTATAGCTCGTTGATGGTATTGGAATTTGGATCATCATTTTGTGTTGCTGATTGACTGCACAGATTCAAACTAAAAAATATAAATTCTTAGATCTATATTTTACTTTTATTTTACTAGAGAGTTAATATAAAAAGCAATTTAATATGTAACAAAGTTTAATAAACGCATATGAAAATAATCTATCTTAGGGTTATAGGGAAATCTAAAAATGGAATTTGATTGTGATTTAAAATAAACTTCTTAAAACTTCTTATCTACATAAGTAATTACATTCATGCTTATTGTTGGCGTAGCATTTGACTCAAGGAGAGATAATTTAGGTTTGCAAACAAAAAAATTGCGTTAAAATTCTTTGAACATATTCTCGCTTTTTAGATGGTACCCAATTTTACCGACTAGCATCAATCCATATTTTACGAATGCCAGAATACGTTGGACAACTATTGGACAAACATTTTTTTGCAATTTTGTGGACTTTTTTTCCCATTTGCAGGCAATATTGTGATTGAGGTTATCTTACACTTAAAACCTAAAATTACCACGAAATATTAACAATAAGAATGATCAGTTGATAGGAAACAGTCAATTATAATGATTCTGATATTATGTATCTATATTTAATTGTTTACTTACGAATGAAACGAAATTCCATCGGCGTTTGTTTCCGTGCGGCTGTTATAGCCTAATACGCTGCAACCACCCATAATTATAAACACTCAGTATACGTAGGACATTCAGAACACTTTTATAATTAACTTCCAAATGTATTTATCACCAAAAAGAACAGTAGACACAAGAAAACTAATTAAATATCAGATCTGCTTTGTTTGTTTGGCCCAGTTTTGACTGTAGGCCATCTAAAAAGTGGCCACGCAGATAAGGACAAAAAAAAACGTATCTACATCCCCTTCACTCACATAATGAAAGCGTAGCTATCTATCTCGTTTCACCATAGCATTGCAAATCTACTAGTACTAGATCTGTGACCGTAATACACGCTTGAGAAACTAACATTAATAGACCGATGTCAATCAAAACGTAGATATACTAAACGAATCTTCAATGGCGGCCAAAGCTGACACTGACATAGTAGTTTTTGTTATGTTATTTGTGTATTTCCATCGGATTAAAGCGTTACTATGTATTGTTATTATAATTTGTAAACTTAAAACTTAATAGTAAATAAAATATCGAGAATATAACGCGTTTCATTATAGAAACGAATCATAAATGGCGGCCAAAGCTGACATTGACATAATATGGTAGGGTCAGCAAAAAAGAAAATAAAAATAACGTAAATGGATAATTATTTTATTAATTATTTTAATTTGTTTGTTGACAAACTTTTGTTATGGTAATTTTTTATTTATATGAATTATCATAATTACTTAAACAGAATGCAACAAAATCCCCATAATACTCGTAATGAGCCCTTAAAACTGAACAACTTTTCCCAAAGAACATAATATTACCTATTATTATACATAATTGTCATTGTAAATTTATGATAAAAACTATTATAGGGAAAATGAAATACATTTTAGTGATTTTACATTACCCGATTTTATTTGCATACTGTACGGCCGTGTGTAAGCGAGAGGGAATGATAAGCGCCGTCAATTAAGATTCGTTTCTTTAATGAAACGCGTTATACCTCATGTTTCCCTCTTAATTATCATACATACTTCTTTAGTTAGTTATTTTATAATTACTATCGGTACTGTAATAAAATTTAAGAGTACATATAGTTATTCTTATAAATTAACTAATAGACAGGTGCATTTTTCTTAAAATATAGGAAGACATTGATTTATTGTGCTGACAACATAGTTTGAAAGACGAAATCAAGAAGCTTTTATATAATACACTGGAGATTGCACTATGACCATTAACTTGTAACAAGAAAATATGACCTCGAATGACGTCAGTATTGTTTTTTGTCTCTTTCTGTGGAGTGACCACGCTGGTTTGTATATTCAGGATTTTTCGAAATAGAAAAAACTAAAAATCATGGTCTATAAATAATAACGACATATATTTTTAACAGTATTTATATTATAATATTACTGGTCATACTTTATAGGTACATACAATTTTAATTGGTATAGAATGATAGTTTTAAATAACTTTTGGCTACAAAGCTTTGATATGAACCAATATATAGCATTAACATCCTTTGTAAATAGAGGAAAGTTGTGTTTTGCATCAGATGCTGTTTACCAAATTGTAAGCTACTCAGATCTTCTTTTTAAACGCGTTGCTTCGAGGGGTCAATTTCAAGCCAAAATCATCAAAGAAAAACTGTTTATAGCAGCCTTGCACAAATTTCAGCTAACTTTAAAAAGTTTATTTTTCAAAAGGTATTTTTTTCTGGGTCGTAATCCTCAGTAATTTTATTTTACCCTTGATGGGCCCATATATTATTTCTTTTTATTTTACTTTTTGGAAAGCTGAAATACGTAAAACAAAAAAATATGAGGTAAGTTAAAAAAGTATAAATTTCAATGTAAAAACGAACATTGGTATTGCACTCACATGTATAACATGTGAGTGCAATACCGATGTCGTGTGTTGTTTCATTACTAGTAACAATCTTGAAAATGGTGTTCTAAATGTTCATCATAATATTGTTATTACAATATATTCTCTTCGCTATCCATAAAAACTCGTCATCATGGTTACCTTACTTGTTAAATTTGTTTATTGAAAACTTGTTGAAAAATGATAAAGTATTAGGAAAATAACAAATTTAATATGACTGCTTACTAAAATGATGCAAAATTTTACAATTTTTGCCATTGTAATGATTCTAAACAGGTAAATGCAGGAGTATTGAGGAATATTGTAAATAACGTAAATATACACTTGCCCGTGAAATTCTATGCCAGAATTTGGTGTCCAAACACTTCTGCAATAGGCTATTTGACAAGGTTTTGAAAACTGTCTCAAATTATTAAGATACGTTTATAGAGCACACAAAACACATGTTTCTTAATTTTTTGTAGTTATTCATTGAGAAAATGGAAAATAAAAACATGATATTCAAATATGCCGCCAAAACACAATTTTGAAGAACATGGCGTCTCGCGACCATGGTGACGTCACAGCGGCGTAAACATCAACTTGCTCCTAGTACTTATTGTTCGTTTTTGTTTTAATTATAGTATAATTAAGTTAATCTGTTTAAAAACCAGAAAATGAGTTCTTATAGGTGGTGTGTAGTTCCTGGATGCAGAAATACAACTATTAAAACCCCTGACAAACTATTTATATGTTCTCCAAAAGATATAAAAATGCGTAGAAAGTGTCAGTTAGCTCGCTGAAATCCAAGTGATATTAGATACTTATATCAATTAAAACAGTTATATTTTTTTGTGAAGACCACTTCGATGTAAGTATGGTGTTGAATACCTAGTAGGCAGTTTATTTTATTTGCAATACATAGTATAAATCGTCTCATTACTTACCTGCTTGAGTGATAATGATATATATAAATTGATGATGACGTGTTTATATTGATATTGAAAATAATCACTTATAATACCACAAGAGCTTCAAAATTATCGGGTATTTTCCGATAGGTTCGTTGCAAACAAATGAAGGAGTCAAGTTTTTAGTCAAGGTTAAAAAATCACGAGCGCGAAGCGCGAGTGATTTTTCCTGAAAAACTTGACGACTTTATTTGTTTGCAGGGAACCTTGAGGGAAATGCCAGATAATTTTGAAGCTCGTGTGGTATTCGGGGGATTATTTTTCCGTCCCAAATGTCGGCCAATAATTTCACAATTGAATTCAACCTGTCAGTTTGACGTCAACGACCAGAGAAAATTTTCAAAAAATTATCAGTATAATACCACAGATAATAGTTAATACCATGTAGGTTGTACCACGTGACGTCGAATGGTGCAATTCTATTGGTCGATATTTGGGTCGGAAAAATAATCAATACAAACACGTCAATTTTGATCCTATAAACTGGATGGCTGAAATGAAAAACAAAGGGCATAACCTAAAAAATGTATACTTCATAATTATTGTGCTATTGTGATTCATGTTTGTAGGTACATTTAACTAAAAAGGTGATGGTAATGACGATTGAAATATTAACTTACGTAGCTGTTTTCACATTTCTCAATTCAGGAGCGTAAAAATCTGGGTTGTTTTTAAAGAACATGCCAACCATTATAGCGTTCACTTTAGGTAGATTTCTACTATCTGCTTTTTCGAAATTAGGTTCCATGACAAACAAAAATAACACATAAAGAACAAAACTGATTACAGACACCTTGAATCACAAGAAATAAGTTATACAAGAAACAAAACCAAAAGCGAAATTTAGCAACGACGCGGACGTGAGTAAACGTTGGGATCACTTGTTATTTACCCAGCTGTGACGTCATGGCAGATGCAGCCAATCATGGATGTTTTCGGTCACGTGGTAATTTTAAAAATTATGATGTTTTTTCTCGACGATTTATAAATAAATAAGTTATTATTTATATCATTTATTAATTTAAATCGCTTCAAAAACCTTATATATATATATATATATATATATATATGGATTACACAAAAAAGTAATTTATTTTTTATACTGTCAAATAGCCTATTTTGCACAATACAATGCATTCTTTATATTCGGAAAATATTTATTAAATAAGCACCGATTTTTCAATACTTGGATAAAACTTATCCGTCCAATAAAGTTTTACACGATAATATTAAAATATCACGTAAACTGTCAAATACGGGCAATTAGAATACGTTTTTAAAATGTTAGTTTTATACATTATTCGACGAATAAGTTTTAACCAAGGATTGAAAAATCAGCCCTAACTTAAATATTCGAAGCGACGCAATTTTTTTGACACACATGCCATATTGACAAAGTGATACTACGGCCACACTACCGTGATATGCCAATAATTATTGCCATAACTTTAACAACACCTAGGTGTAACCACGACTTATGGCCATAATTCTACAATGCCAATCAATATGACAAATGGCGGTAGGCAATAGCTCCGGCGGCGGTATTCTTTCGCACATCAAAGAAGATTACCGCGGTAATTATTGCGTATGCGGCCACACTACCGTTTGTCCAGTGTGCAATATGAGCTCACCGGCGACGCACGTATCGACCGACATGGAGTGGTCAAATGAAAAAGCGCTCGATGGCGCTAATTTTTGGAATTATTTTATACATAAAATGTCCTTTAAATTATGTCGTATTTATAATATTATATTTTTAACCCCCGATGCAAAAATATGGGTGATAAGTGTTTGACCGTTGTGTGTGTGTGTGTGTTTGTGCCACCGTAGCTCGCTAGCAGGTAATCCGAATTAGATGATGTTTTTTTGTTAGGCAGCATATTTTCCGACGCTGGTTCTTAAATAAACTGTATCAAAATCGGTTCATCCATTTATTGTGTAAAAGTGGGAATGAAAATAACTAAAGTTGTCGAATATACTTTAGTGATATATTAAATGAAAGTGAACGACCTATCAGTAAAAATAAGTCAAATTTTATCAAAATCGGTTCATCCATTTATTTGATATTAAGGTATAAAAGTGGTAGATAATAAAAAAAGTGAATTTTGACTCAAGTGACATATGAAATGAAAGGGCATGACGTGTAAAGTATAATTAGACATATTTAATCAAAATCGGTTCATCCATTTACTATACCTATATACAGGGTGTAATCGTTAAGTGTGCACAGGCGATTTTTCCGTAAGTATTACAGATAACAAAAAACTTTAAACTGATATCGAAAGTACTTAACCTAATGAGTAAAATGGCGGTAATAAATTTTTAAAAATAAATCGAGAAATATCAAAAAAATTATCTTTAAACCCTCCCATACATTAAGTATGAAATATGAATATCCCATATACATTTAATATGAAAGATTTTAGCTTTCTTTTTCTTTTTTGGTTTTCTGCTTTAATTACTTCGCAAATTTGAAGTGACATTTTCCACGCTTTTTCCGGACATTTTCACGCATTTTCCGGATATTTTCCGGGGATTTTCCGAGCATTTTCCGGGCATTTTCCACGCTTTATCCGGACATATCCACGCATTTTCCGGATATTTTCCAGACATTTCCCTGGCATTTTCCGGTTATTTTCCGGGATATTCCAGACATTTTCCGGGAATTTCCCAGGCATTTTCCGAGCATTTCCCGGGGATTTTCCGGATGTTTCCCAGACATTTTCCGGACATTTCCCTGGCATTTTCCGGGGATTTTCCACGCATTTCCCAGACATTTTCCGGATATTTTTCAGGCATTTTCCGGGGATTTTCCAGGCATTTTCCGGATATTTTCCGGACATTTTCACGCATTTACCGGATATTTTCCGGACATTTTCACGCATTTTCCGGATATTTTCCAGGCATTTTCCAGGGATTTTCCACGGTTTTTCCGGAAATTTCCACGCATTTTCCGAGCATTTCCCAGGCATTTTCCGGTTATTTTCCGGGAATTTCCCATGCTCTTTCCGGGGATTTTCCGATCATTTCCCGGGGATTTTCCGGATGTTTTACAGACATTTTCCGGACATTTCCCTGGCATTTTCCGGGGATTTTCCACGCATTTCCCAGACATTTTCCGGACATTTCTCAGGCATTTTCCGGCGATTTTCCAGGCATTTTCCGGATATTTTCCGGACATTTTCACGCATTTACCGGATATTTTCCGGACATTTTCACGCATTTTCCGGATATTTTCCAGGCATTTTCCAGGGATTTTCCACGGTTTTTCCGGAAATTTCCACGCATTTTTCGAGCATTTTCCGGGCATTTTCAGGCATTTTCCACGCTTTTTCCGGAAATTTCCACGCATTTTCTGGATATTTTCCAGACATTTCCCTGGCATTTTCAGGCATTTTCCACGCTTTTTCCGGAAATTTCCACGCATTTTCTGGATATTTTCCAGACATTTCCCTGGCATTTTCCGGTTATTTTCCGGGATTTTCCAGACATTTTCCGGGAATTTCCCAGGCATTTTCCGAGCATTTCCCGGGGATTTTCCGGATGTTTCCCAGACATTTTCCGGACATTTCCCTGGCATTTTCCGGGGATTTTCCACGCATTTACCGGATATTTTCCGGACATTTTCACGCATTTTCCGAGCATTTCCCAGGCATTTTCCGGTTATTTTCCGAGAATTTCCCAGGCTTTTTCCGGGGATTTTCCGAGCATATCCCGGGGATTTTCCCGATGTTTTCCATACATTTTCCGGACATTTCCCTGGCATTTTCCAGGGATTTTCCACGGTTTTTCCGGAAATTTCCACGCATTTTCCGAGCATTTCCCAGGCATTTTCCGGTTATTTTCCGAGAATTTCCCAGGCTTTTTCCGGGGATTTTCCGAGCATATCCCGGGGATTTTCCCGATGTTTTCCAGACATTTTCCGGACATTTCCCTGGCATTTTCCGGGGATTTTCCAGACATTTTCCGGGGATTTTCCGAGCATTTCCCGGGGATTTTCCAGACATTTACAGGCTATGTCAGGGAAATGTCCGGAAAATGCCTGGAAAATTCCCGGAAAATATCCGGAAAATGCGTGAAAATGTCCGGAAAAATGTGGAAAATGTCACTTCAAATTTGCGAAGTAATTAAAGCAGAAAACCAAAAAAAGAAAAAAAAAGCTAAAATCTTTCATATTAAATGTAGGTATATGGGATATTCATATTTCATACTTAATGAATGGGAGGGTTTAAAGATAATTTTTTTGATATTTCTCGATTTATTTTTAAAAATTTATTACCGCCATTTTACTCATTAGGTTAAGTACTTTCGATATCAGTTTAAAGTTTTTTGTTATCTGTAATACTTACGGAAAAATCGCCTGTGCACACTTAACGATTACACCCTGTATAGGTATAAGTGGGAATGAAAGAAACGAATGTTGTCAAATATTGTGATAGTACCTACCTAAGTGATATATCAAATGAATGTGCATAACGGGTGAATTACAATTAGTAATGTTTTATCGAAATCGGTTCATCCGTTTTTTACATATAGGGCACTTTAGGGGTGACAGTGGTTAGATAAATAAACCAAATGGAGCATCAAACGATAGGATATGACGTGTACATATAGGTACAATTAGATAATATTATTTACATCAAAATCGGTTCTGCCATTTACTAGGGATGGAAAGGGAAGGGTTGAAAGTCTGTGATAGAAGAGGGGGACATGGGAGCGAGAGGATAGCCACACCCTGGAAATTTTGAACTCTTCTCAAAGCCACATAGGCCTGGCCCTTGGCAATTTTTTTTCTTAAATATACCACTTCTTTTGCCACTGTGGTCCATTACAATTTATGCACGGTTACGGCCCAACTTAAAAGATGTCAGATGTAGGAATGTATTATGGAGGTAGAGGTAGGTCTCGCTCACTTGAAAATATTAAATGAAAATAAGAAACCGAAGTTTAAAAATTAAAAAAAAAAAACCCAACGCAACGAAGGAAAAGGAATATATATAATTTTACAAACTTCCCGACGATCTTTAAAATTAAGTACCATTGTAAAAAAATATATATATAAGATATATTATTATGATAATGATGGTATGGTATGGTATCCTTAACTTTTACCAAAATTGTAGATTATAAAATTATCTTTAAAAAACTTCACATACATTTTTTTCTAGGAGCCACTGTTTCTACGAAAAATCTATTTTTTCATTCATCGTTGATCTCAAAAATAAAAATTCCAATCACCAGAACGACAGGAAATTTTAATAATTGATTTTTAATTGTGTTTTGCACAATTTTATTAAATTGCGACTGGATGAAAATTTTGTTCGTGGTCGTCGTCGTCGTTGGTAGGGTGAACAAATCCTTAGCAAAACATCATACGCTTATGTCAATTAGTATCGATAGCGGATTCTATTCCTTTACGTTTTGACGTTTGCCTCGGCACTCAGTTGCTGCACAATATATTGTCAAAAACATCCATACAAGGAAGGAAGGTAAATAAATTTGCTCCTCTCCCTCCTGGTGCCTAAAAAATAATATGCCATAATTTAAAATAAATTTTACGTAGAAAATTAATTAGGCACTTATTTTTTTATTTTTTAGCTCAGTTTAGTAATAAATTTTACTAACTGTTCTTTTAATTATTTATGGTAGTACGTGTTTATTCAATAAAAGTAGTAACTACTATGCAGTCACTATTCCACGCGGACGAAGTCGCGGGCACAGCTAGTTAATAATAGTATTACTAGTTACTACGTATAAAGGAGACACCACGAACATAATCTGTGCTGCAAGCGCGGTGGCGCGGGGTGGCTACTGGCTAGTGGCTAGTGAGTCATAGATTAACACGTTCAGTGCCACCGACTCGCCCGGAGAGTCCACGTAAATTTTATTCCAGCGCCGTAGACTCGCCCGTCGAGTTCAATGTGTTTGCTATTTTTTTCCAAAATGCATGTGTATTTTCTGGTTAAAATGATACTGAAGACTAAATATACCCTAATCTAAAGTATTACGTGGTGGGCCGGGTGCGCAGACCCAGTTTATAATCGAAAGAAAATAAACTATTCTGCAATGCCTTGAACTCGCTAGGTGAGTTCACTGACATAGATTCTCAAACTTTTATTAAATGAAATATCTATATGTACGGTTGATATTTATTTTCATTTTACCAAAAGTCACATTCACTCGTAAAACAACGGCGGATTGTGTTCTACACCTTGCAGGGGCTCGAATTTGGTGTTATTATATAGGCAAAGGTTACCTTACACGCTACTTTATCACGCAATTGCCGACCTTATGTAAACACAATAAGGATAATAAATTGCATAGTTATTATTAGGAAAAGCATTCCGAACCAATTCACATACTAACACGCAATTATCGAACTGATTATATTAAAAGTTAAATATAACTTAAGATTGACAGCCACTGCATAAATTACGAAACAAACTTACCTTTTCTTTTATCTATAGTGTTTCTTGCCATTTTTATATGTTAAATTACACCGTATGTTAGTAAAACTCTTTTTAATTGCGTTAAACACGTAACGTACACTGTCACGGCCACAAAAATAACAAAACATTGTTTTTACCCTAACGCAATGCCACTGAACTCGCCTGGCGAGTGATTCAATTCGTGTTGCAGCGCCGGGGACTCGCCTAGCGAGTCCAACGTAAAATGTAGGCGGCATCCGAGAAAACATCGTGAAAATCGTAGTGGTAATGAAAGTGTTAAGCGATGTCATCGACTCACCGCAATAGAGGCGAAACTTTGTAAATATTCTGCCTATTACATAACAATTATGAACAATCAATGTAACAAAAAAATAATAATAATTAATCTAATAAATAAATTATTAATAAACTTAAAGACTTTTTAACGGATTTTAAACGCGATTTATTCATTATACATATTATTTTCCCGACGTTTCGAACACTTTACAGCGAGCGTGGTCACGGGGAGACTGAGAAGTTATTCGTCTTGACGGTCATTCAAAAATTGCTATTTCTTAACTACCTCCACCTATTTCACCGTAGTTGATATGTGGAGTATTTTTCTGGATGTTGGCAGTATTGGCTTACCTATCGTGTCTTCCAGTCTTTTGGTACGTTGGTTTGGTTTTTACACGCTTTTTATTAGCTTCACCTGTATGTTTGTTTGTTACACGCTTTATATTAGCTTCACCTGTATGTTTGTTTGTTTGTAACCGACTTCTTTGGGCGCGATTTTGACCCACTTTAAACGGCCGGATTCGTTCAAACTTTGTAGATTTATTGAGGACCGATGACAATACACTAATTTGATAAAATTTTCTATTTTTTAGTTCGGTTTTCTATAAAAAGCGTGTTTTTTAGTTTTTTTAAACTATTATTATTATTTATTTTTCCCAATTTTAGTTACAATATAATATTATAATTACTCAAATACAATATAGTCGAGAATAAAAATAACTACGTTAAAAACAATGTTGTGTGGTTTTATGAAACCACGGTAAAAGTGAAACTGTTCGAACGGTTCCGAACACTGCTTTGTGTAGCGCATGTCGCGTGTCGGTCGGCTGCCGAGTAGGTATACCTACTCGGCAGCCGCGATACACGCGACATGCGCTACACAGACCAAAAAGTTTGAGACGATGTAATAAAAGTTTCACTTCAAAAAAAACCGACTTCAAAAACGGAAAAGTAAAAAATAAAAAAGATTTGATATTAATTACAACGATTACAACATATTATTTAGATGTGCTATTTATTAAATAGGTTTGATGTCGGTGCCAAGCCAATGTAAAACTTACCGGCTTACATGGGCTTAATACTAAGTGCTTAGTGCTTGTCACCGACTTCAAACCTATTTAATAAATAGCACATCTAAATAATATGTAGTAATAATTAATAATATCAAATCTTTTTTATTTTTTCTTTTCCGTTTTTGAAGTCGGTTTTTTTAACGTAGTTATTTTTATTTAATACTTACTTTTTAGTGTATTTTTTTCAACACGAATCAAACGAGCCCAAATTCGATAAAGTTGAGTTAATTAATTACTGAGTTCCTATGGCCAGTGGCCACCTTTCGATTCCATCATCAAATCAGCTCTACGTCATTATAATTTTTCATCGCTATCCAATTTACATACGTATACAAAATTTCAGCTCAATCGGTAACCGGGAAGTGAATCAAAGTTACCTGTTAGATTTTCAATTAAGTCATCGAGATCAGACAAAAATGCTCATAAAATAAAAACTACTGGGCCTACCCGAATGAAATTTTTATGGAACCAATTCGAAACCATTCCGCACCAAACAAAAAAAGAATCACGTTAATCGGTTCAGAAACCTCGGCGTAATCGGTGTACATACATAAAAAAAACATACCGGGCGATTTGATAAGCTCCTCCTTTTTTTTGAAGTCGGTTAAAAAGTGAATTCAGTCAATATTTTTTCACATGATGAGCCAAATTGTCAGCCAGCTTTATATAAAACCATATCGATGTCCTATGCGAGTCGGACCTGCGCTTCGAGGGTTCCGATAAACCAGTTTTTGAAGTTTAACGTTTCTAAGCGCGTTGAGAGTAAAATTTCAAATGTGTCCTGGAAATACCGTCACGTCATGGAGTAAGGCGACGATTTTGGTATCTTTGAATCTTGCCAAAGAAGTTTCATAATATCTAACACGTGTGCTCGGCACACGCTTTTTTTACATGCTGCACAACTTTAAATTTATATTTTTCACAATTTTTGCTTTATGTGTGCAATAATCAGACTGAACAGACGTCATTTTATTAAATGTTATTGTGTAATAGTGTTGGTCTCTTAGAGGTCCACATCAGATGTTACTGATCTTCAAATTTATACTCTCAGCAAAAAATGCTCATCAGGTGGAATATTTTTTGTTAAAGGCTCAATTTTGGTGCTCTTATAGGTGGTCTGTTACAGTTAAATAAATTATAGCCTATATGTTGCCTGCTAGTTAAATAAATTATAGCCTATATGAAGCCTAGACTTAATACCTTCAACAAAAAAAAATCATTTAAATACGTCCAGTAGTTCCGGAGATAAGCGTGTACAAACAATCAGGCTCTGGTGCTCTATTACTGTTCCTAAACCCCCTCCAATTATTAATGTTTTTTTAATGCATTTTATGTATATTGTACAGACACATTTTTTTGTCATTATTTTATAGACCTATTTATATTTTTTTTGATAAGAAAATTTATTTACATAAATATCTTACATCGCACATATACAGTGGTGGACGTTTAATTAGAAACTCGTAACACGATGAAGTAGTCATCAAATTCATTTAACATTTATGTATTAACGTATTAGAGATTAAGTATTATTTCATATGTAATAGAACACCCGTTTATTTAGTTTTATAAGAAACTAGCTTTTACCCGCGACTTCGTCCGCATTAGATAGTTTTTCTTAACAGTAGGTAGTATGAAAAAACCTGAGCTGTACTTTTATGTACGTATATTTGAATTGTGCCGAGGTGGGATGAGGCCATACTAAGTGTGATTGTCATAGGTTAGGTTAGATTAGGTTAATCCATACTAATATTATAAATGAGAAAGTAACTCTGTCTGTCTGTCTGTTACTCAATCACGCCTTAACTACTGAACCAATTTGCATGAAATTTGGTATAGAGATATTTTGATACCCGAGGAAGGACATAGGATAGGTTTTATCCCGGAAATCCCAAGGGAACGGGAACTATGCGGGTTTTTCTTTGACTGCGCGGGCGATGCCGCGGGTGGAAAGCTAGTACATTATAAGAAGAAGATAAGTTACTGCTTAGAGTATATGTATATTACAGTAGTATAGAATGCGCGTATTGCACAAATTGCTTAATACGCATCGTAGACAAATCAGCTATAGATACTATATTGATGAGTGTATGACAATTAATAGAGATGGGTATCAATTACGTGCCGAGCTATCGATAAGTAATGTAAATAAATATGTTTCTTAAGTAAATTTTATGTTCAATATGATATTTCCTAGACTATGTAATGTAATTTTAAATTTAATTGCCAAGTGAATAAAGTTTGTTTATTCCATATGAATATTTCTTGTATTAATTTTTAGTACTTTAAAAAAATATGTTTAGTTGGAATATCAGAAAAACGTGTGGACTATTTTTAATTGCTATTGGATTTAAGTTTTCCAGGCATATTAGCGTAGTCATTGAATGAAGAACCTAACTAAACAAAGGTGTACCGGTATACTTCTTAGACCTGATTTCACCAAACATGCTTTTATTCAAGAATAAATATTCTTGTCATAAATGTCATAAAAATTAATACATGCCAAAACTTTGTTTACGTTTGATTGAAATAAACGACTGTGTAAAACCTCCTAAATTGAAGTATCTGCTTCTCATATATAAAGTGATGTGAACTGGATACTATTCTATTTGGTAGGTTTATACATCAAAATTATAATCACATTAAAATTTATTTCATTGTGTTTTGACAGAATCTATGTCATCATAGCCGTCAAAATATTGTTTTCTTTCTTAGGCTGTGTCCGCATATTTCACCGCGCGGATTTTATTCTTGCGATTTAAATTTCGCAATCAAAATTCGCGCGATTTTTGTCAGTTGAATTCACTTTTCAACCGAGAAACATGTGAAATAATTATCTGTAACTACTCTTAAACTCAAGTATTACATGAAATTATTGTATGTTTATCGATTCTTGATAAGTGTACAAATTTAAAATGGGTCAAAATCGAGTCTATTGGAGTCGGTTACATACAAACATACAGCTGAAGCTAATAAAAGCGGGTTAAAATGAATGGATCTTCTCGATAGCGTCGGTGCACGATTGATCAAAACGCGCGGTTTTTTCCGCAGAGCGGACATAATATTCATACTAACTTCATACTACAAAAAAGGTCGCGCGAAAATAATTCGCACCGCATCCATGTGTTACAGAAATGCGGAAAAAATCCGCGCGGAAAAATCCTTATATCTATCTTGGTTGCTTTGGTTAAAATCATAATCTCTTTCAAGGTTGTCTTTTAATGCTCTCAAACGTTCAACCATGCATTTGGATAAAATACAGTTAGTTTAGGGAAAATAATAATTAAAAATACAGATACAGGGAAAATAAAATAATCCATACTATACTATACTAATATTATAAATGCGAAAGTAACTCTGTCTGTCTGTCTGTCTGTTACTCAATCACGCCTAAACTACTGAACCAAGTTACATGAAATTGTATGGAGAATTTTATCCAAAACTTTGGTAATTTAGGGAGTGAAAGCGATCAGATTCCCCGGAAAGTAATTTTCCCATGGGAATTTGTTTTCCCACGGTCAAAAGTAACTCATGTCCTTCCTTAAGTCTCAAACTATCTCCTTACCAAATTTCATTTAAATCTGTTCAGTAGTTTAGGCGTAAAAGGAATCGGCCCACCTGAATTTTCCCATGGGAATGCGTCATTTTCCCGGGGTAAAAAGTAGCCTATGTCCTTTTTCGGGTATCAAAATATCTCCATACCAAACTTCATGCAAATTGGTTCAGTAGTTTAGGCGTGATTGGGTAACAGACAGACAGACAGAGTTACTTTCGCATTTATAATATTAGTATGGATTGCTTAATTTTAATCAAACGTTAGCTAAAATTAATAAAATTAAACAACTTTAAGTGAAGTCTGATTTCCGAGTATTTTCTGTCTGGACAACAAATTAGAAACAGCATGGTTCGAGTGTGCCAAAGTCAAAACCTGTTGAAATGCCGCCAATATTTTTTTCTTCTACAAATATTTGCACCGTTTTTAAACATTCTATCTAAAAGTTTCTGAAAATTAATTAACTTTGCAGAAAAAATTGGTAAAAGTAAGATTTGTGACCCATCAACGAAAAACATAATTTTAAGTTTACATTTTGACAAAAACTAGAGTTACAGGAAAATTGCAAATCATTTAGAGTGTTCAATAAAAATATATTCAATGCTATAGTTTATTTAAAAGAGCATGGTACTTCCGATCAAGTGCCTAGAAAAGCTCGACCATGAAAAACCACTGCACGCGAGGATAGGCAAATGATTCTTTTGGCAAAGATGGATCCATTTAAAAGTTCAAATTCTATTATAAAATTAGTTTTTTTTCCGATGACGAACCTCGCAATGTGTCGATGAGATCGGTTCGCAGGCAGTAAGTCGAGGCAAAATTTTTGGGAGAGACGCCAGGAAAGTACAGCTTCTTACTAGGCAGTACAGGGAACAACGATTTTCATTTACTAAGAAATATTGCTAGTGGACAGACCGCCAGTGAAAAAGTTTTGTTTTGGGATGAAACTAAAATTAATTTAATCAATTCTGATGGCAAAGGATGGCGGAGGAAACATTATAGTATGGGCACGTATGGGGTTGTTTTTAGACTGTTATAATCTTTATAGACAACAACGGCTTTACAACGTCGTGGCTTAGATTGTATGAGATTTTAACACGTTTGCAAAAACATATTTTCTAATAGAATTGGAACCTTTAAATGGATCCATCTTTGCGAAAAGAATTATTTGCCTATGCTCGAGAGCAGTGGTTTTTCATTGTTGAGCTTTTTTAGGCACTTAATCAGAAGTACCATGCTCTTTTAAATAAACTGTAGCATTGAATATCTTTTTATCGAACACTCTAAATGATTTGCAATTTTCCTGTAACTCTAGTTTTTGTCAAAATGTAAACTTAACATTATTTTTCTTGATGATGGGTCACAAATCTTACTTTTACCCATTTATACTGCAAAGCAAATTAATTTTCAGAAACTTTTAGATGGAATGTTTAAAAAACGGTGCAAATATTTGTAGAAGAAAAAAATATTGGCGGCATTTCAACAGGTTTTGACTTTGGAACACTCGAACCATGCTGTTTCTAATTTGTTGTCCAGACTGAAAATACTCGGAAATCAGACTTCACTTAAAGTTGTTTAATTTTATTAATTTAAGCTAACGTTTGATTAGAATTAAGCAATTTCTTATAAAACTAGATAAACGGGTGTTCTATTACATATGAAATAATGCTTAATCTCTAATACGTTAATACACAAAAGTAAATAAATTCGATGACTACTTCATCCTGTTACGTGTTTCTAATTAAACGTCCACCACTGTATAAGTCGGTACCTTAGTTAATATAAAGTAAAACAAATACTATCAGTAGATATCTACAGTGACTAGATTATTAACGGTTTCCGATATGGATCAGTTCCAACTGATAATTTAATAAATACGTCCAACATTGACGTATTGACAGACATGTTTATATAGTATAATTCGTGACTTGGACGTGCCTTCATAAAATTATAAAATGATAAAAATTTTTGGTATGAAAATATGCGATAAAATGAACATAGTACATTCACGATCTGACCAAAGTAGTTTACAACTTAGATATAAGTTATAACGACATATTACACCGTTGATAAAAATCACAGAACAGTAAAAACATATAGAAGTGCGATAATGTCATAATTAGTATGAAAACCTGTGTCGCCAAACCCACACATTTAAACCGATAGTTATACAGTACACTACAAGTAAACTATGCCTTTGATTGGACAGCTTAATTTGAGTAAAAACTGACTTAGGTTATAAATTCAGCATTTCAATATGTACCCTAACGCACCATGTTACGGTTTATTTTAGTATAACATCCCTAAGTATATTAGCTGTTTTGTTTCTCATTGCACAGAAATTCCAAATTCGAAAACATTCAGCTACTCCACAACAGAGGGCGTTAGTTTTCGATAGATATAAATTTGAAACGCAACACATAGAGATAAGGTTGAAATTTGTGTCACTCAACATTAATGACATTAACTTGATATTTATCTGATGCTATGCTCTGAGGGATGTCAGCCTTGTTATCGATAATTCACAAATAAATATTTTTTGTGTATTTTTTTTTTTCTTTCTTTTATATGAGTATAGTATAATGTGTCACATTTTGGAGTATGTTTATTACTACTAAGTAGGTCTTTTTATATTATTATTATTAAATAAAAAACGGAATAGAATAGTATTAATCTATATTTACAAAATACAAACAGAAAATATGCATTATTTTAAATCTTGGAACTGCCGTAGGTTTGCTGTATCGGTGGCCTTTGTTAGACCGCTTAGTGCTGTTCGGCATCCAGTTAACTCGTCACGTTGCATTTATCCATTTCTCTTTTAAATTAGCCTCTTTGGGAAATCTATAAATAAATTGGACAAATGAAAGCTAAGGAAAAATAAAATAAAATTTAATATTTATATTGTTTGTCTTTTCTAAAGTATCGATACTGTCGATATGCGCCACAAGCATCACTAAAGCGACATTCGTTTGTTTATTGCAATAATATTCCAGAAAGTCTTGTTTGCTGTTCAATCTATAATAGTACTAATTTCTTACGGATTAAGGTTCATTTTGACTAGATATTTGTATACAATTTTGACAAATTACGACAAGCGAAGTTATAACATAAAATATAATTAAAATAAATAAAAATAAGACTTACCGATGGTATGAAATGCCTCCATTGCTGATATTATTTCGTCTGCTATCATTTTTGCACTCTAATACCGAACAACACGTCCTAATTAATGAATAAATATGGAAAAAAGGTTTGACAGCTGACAACCGACTCGAATATTTTTCTGCGCACAACTGAGAGCAAGTTAGGTGATCTTACCTTACCAGTGACACGTGGGCCACGCCCACATCACACTTCTATCTACTTTACTGTTCTGTGATAAAAATGTAATTTTTTAAAGTAGATACTTACACACAATTAAACTATTTCACGCTCGAGTGAATCTATGGTTTTCTAATATTTCATCGTTATAGAAATCGGTGTCTATGATTGCAACATAATGATATTTAATGTGAATTTTGTGTGAACCAAGGAACTTGGCTTTGGGTGTGGTATGAAAGGTCAAAATATCGGTCAATCGCAATTAAAGGTCGGCAGGAGATCGAATCATTACTGGATAATACTATTCAACCTTAATCTTTTTAATGTCAAGTGTGGTCCTACAACATGTAGGTACTAGTAACCAGTATATAGTATTAGGTATATTATCTGTGGTAGAACGTAATAATACACTGAAACGAATAATGGCTGTTAAAAAAGCAACCATTCTGCAGCTGGAAGAATTCGAAATTCGGGATTCGAATATGGAACTTAAAACACTCTAGACTACTTAGCAGGCGACTATTGCGACAAAAGAGTTTACCTATATACTACAAGGAGGATAAGAAAAATATACAGCAATTTATAGAATAAATAAAATTTAATTTGCACTAATAAATAATGTAAGTAAGCAATAATTTTGAAAGATTAGTATGCTGATAAATTATACAAATTAATTCATTGTCTAGATCTCATTATGAATGCGATCTCTTTGCAGCTTAAGTAGGCAGCCGGTAGGTGAGATATTTTTTTTTGTAAATATTGTATTGTTTAATTAATTTAAATGATAATGAAAAAAAAAATGTTGTGTGGTTTTATGAAACCACGGTAAAAGTGAAACTGTTCGAACGGTTCCGAACACTGCTTTGTGTAGCGCATGTCGCGTGTCGGTCGGCTGCCGAGTAGGTATACCTACTCGGCAGCCGCGATACACGCGACATGCGCTACACAGACCAAAAAGTTTGAGACGATGTAATAAAAGTTTCACTTTAAAAATACATATAATAATAATCCGAAAAGTAAGGAAAGTTTTTAGTGTAGTTGTAGCCAGAGGTCGTGGGTTCGATTCCCACCCAGGGCAAATATTTGTGTGATGAACATAGTTGTGTGCTCTGTGTCTGGGTGTCAATTATCTATATAAGTAGTTATTTAAAAATATATATTATAATATGTATGGTTATCAGCCATCTGGTTTTCATAACACAAGCCAAAGTTTAGTATGGGCACACCCCGGACACTCCATCACACCCCGGACACTCCATACAAAATGATCGTTTTGACAGTCACACTGTAGAGACTGCAAATGTGTGTGTTAACGCTTTATGGTTGGCACCACAGAACAGTAAAGTAGATAGAAGTGTGATGTGGGCGTGGCCTACGTGTCACTTGTAAGGTAAGATCACCTAACTTGCTCTCAGTTGTGCGCAGAAAAATATTCGGGTCGGTTGTCAGCTGTCAAACCTTTGAAGAATGTTACTAGGTATGCCAAATCCCTTGAAATTGTGTCTCAGTAATGCCTGTATGTATACAAATACACTAGTTTTTGTCGTAGTCTAAAATACCAAGTAGTTTTGATTTTATACGCATTCAAAGTTTCGAAAAATATCGAGTCCCGCCAATAGTCACGTGACCGCTTGTGACGTCACGTCACAACGCGCCGCGCGGGCCGTGCCCCCGCGCTTAGTATCAAGTCGGCAGCGCTGTAGTACCTAGGTGTTATAGCTTGCGCAATAGTACGTTAATAGTTTAAAATAATAGTAATTATTTTTAGTCGTTTAATAAAATGGATGAAGGATTCGAAAAAGGGCAATCGGATAATCTACCTAAAATAGATGGTTTAATGGTTGCGCATTATTTATCATCAAATAATAATTTCGTTGCCGCCGAAATGCGAGGAATAAAAATGCAAAGGTAAGTAAACTTTCCTTGCTTCTACCTACTCATGCTTAATAGTTTATCTGTTCTAAATCTTGTTTTATCAAACAAAATATCCAACTAATGTCGTAATGGAAGAATGTAACTCAAACAGAAAAAGCACTAGTTCGTCCAGATCCGTTCAGTATTTTTTGCGTGAAAGATAACAAACACACACACACTCACAAACTTTCGCATTTATAATATTAGTAGGAAGTAGGATAGGTACCTAGGATGTAGAAGTAGTGGGTTCAACGTTACAGATGTACTAAACATTTTTTTATTTGTATTTTATTTTGCTAAAAAAAAGGAAGGCCATTTTATTTAATTTAATGTTTAATGCAAAATGTAGATGTTTGAGCAGATATACTCAACCTTTTTTATTTATTTGTATTTTTTACTAACAAAATACATAAGGCCATTTATTATTTTAAACTTATTTCAGATCGGCAAGAGACAACTATGGCGATGATGCTATTGGTTATGTGCAAGTCAAAAGAGTAGGTGATATATGTACAGTTAAATGTAGAATCACGCCAGAACACCGCGTCCGTACCACACCTTATCATTGCAGTTTAGAATGCAATGAAAAGGATCAAGAAGTTGTAAATGTAACCTGCGAAGATTGTGCTGCCAGCAGAGGTGGCTGTAAACATACTATAGCATTTTTAATGTGGCTTCATCGTCGAAGCGAGGAGCCTTCAACGACTGCTACTAAGTGTTACTGGAAAAAATCTAAGCTTTCAGGTATTGGTACCACACTGAAAATGATTAAAGCTATAGATTTTGGTACAAGTGGTACAACACTTCATTTAGCTAGTCAAAATGGAGATATTTTTTTTGAAAAAGTAGCTTTAAAACTTAGAGAGCTTCAAATACACTCTTCTCTTTCAAATTATATGTGTGAAAAAAACGAAGTTGAAAAGATTTCTATTCATTATTTAATTAATCGTTTCAAAAAATCCTGTGTTGATTTTGATGTCGAAAGTTTTATAAAATTTTGTAAGAACGAAATGACGGAATCAAGATGTATTCGAGTAACAGAGGGTACAATAGCTCAATCAGAGTCAAATTTGTGGTTTGAGATGCGCTACGGACGTTTAACAGCATCAAAAATGCAGGAAGCTGCTCAGTGTACTACAAAAGATGGCTCTTTGGTTGAAGAAATATTTGGAGCTGTAACTTTTAATGAAACGAATGCTATCAAAAGAGGAAAAATATTAGAAAAGGATGTCATAAAGGAAGTCGCGAAGGTACACAACATAAAGATAGTGGAATCTGGTCTTTTTTTAAAGAATGAGTGGCCTATGATTGGTGCCTCGCCTGACGGGCTTACTGATGACTGCGTTATAGAAGTAAAATGTCCAACCAAGGCAAACACTTTTATAACGTATTATAGTAAAGGTAAACTAGGCAAAAAATATTATGCTCAGATACAAACACAAATGCAAATGACCGGAAAAAGAAAAGCTCTATTTTGTATTGCACACGTGGACTTTGAAACGTCAAGGAATGTTGATGTGCATGAAGTAGTTTATAATAAAAAATATTGTGATGATCTTTTTGAAAAATGTGTAAAGTTTTGGAAGGAAAATATTTTTGATAAATTAATAAAATAAGATTATCCTTATATAATATAGTTTTATTAAAACTCTAAATAACACAAACATTGGTGGAAAATGGAACGTAACATTACCTCAAAATCTTATATTTTTAATACTACTTGCTTAAAACCCTAGAGAGTTACTTTAAATGAAACAGACTGCTTTGAAGATTAACTATTCCACAAGCAGAAATCACCACTGAATCTAGCAGGTCGACTTGCTTTAGATCTACAGAAGCGTGTGGCAACATGAAATCAAAGAATCTAAGTCTGCCGATAGCTCTTTCTACGTGTATCCGTAACGCTGCAATTTTTTTTGTCTCCATAACTTCTTTTTTGGTCGGTTTTACTTTAGTGCTCACGCTAGGAGGTCTGATCAGAGTTTGTCCATTTTGTTGTAGCAAATGCGCAATATTTTTAAAACCTCTGTCTGCTAATACTGCTGATCCTTCAGGTAAAGCTTGCAAAATACCACAATCTTCAAAAATTAATGAATCGGTTACTCTGCCGCCATACCCTGCTGAAATAAAATTTATTAACCCGTCGGGTGTTATTGATATTAAATATTTCATTGTGTTACAGTTTTTGTAATCCGACCACGTAAGAGCTTGCTTTACGGCATCAACAGGCTTTTCAATTTGTATCTCAAAACAGTCGATAATGCTTTGAACCTGATTGTAATTTTTTCTAAATGGAATAGGTAGATTCATCTGGACATCGAATGAAGGTGGAAAGTATACAAGTGATTTAAGTACAGATGCTATAGCCGGAACAGTAACCCTTATGGTCCTAGTAACAGAACTAGTCGACAAACCAAAATCCAAGGCCAGAATAGTATTAGGTTGATACAAGCGTATTTTTTTTAAGGTTATCATTATATTTCGCGTAGTACATTTTGTTGTTTCAGATAACATATTAATACAAAAATAGCATTCTTTAGGTAAACCTAACAACAGTTGTGGTTCTCTAGATATGGATAAAAGAGCAGCCTTTTGCATATAGTTTCTAAAAAAAAGTGTTTCGCATTCCTGTTCCGAATATGAATCTTCATTAAGATTCATTGATTCTTGATGAAGGTTAAAAATTTCATGTGAAGAGGCGTTTGAAGATGTGTCGTTCATACTACCAAAAGATACTGCATCTGGTGAAAATATTATTTTCCTATTCTTTTTTAAATATTTGCTAACAGTCATGGTTGATTTATTTACACCTTTAAGTTTCAGGTTTACTTGCACTCCCTTACTTTTTTTTGATATTTCTAAACACTGATCATTATTTTCAAAACTTAATGGATCATCTATTACTATTTCTTCTTCACAGCTAGCAACACATGTCCCTTCTGGTTTTTCTACCGCCAAAGTTTCATCTTTATTTAATATTTTCTCAAAATATTCTATACGATTACGTTTTTGCACTGCTGATCTCTGAGGTTTATCTTCCTTTTCCTGTTGACATTTGAATTTGTGTGGAACTATACCCTGTTTTAGTTTAATTCTTCCCCCGACCAACTTATATTTAGTATAGTTCTCCATATCATTCTCAACCTAAAACAAGAAAAAATCTTATTAGCCATCTACCTACACCTAGCCCATACGAGCAGAGCAGAAGCACAGTCTAGTATAGGTTAAAACTTGTATAGAAAACAAAGGATAACGCAAAACAGCTGCAATGTTCTCAAAATATGATAATATGAAGTACTATGTAAGAACACGGAAAATTCTGACACCAAAGGTTTTGCACCTCTGACTATTTTTTGTTTATAGGTATTAAATGAATGTAAACTACAAAAGATTATAATAGTAATGTCGTAGGTATTCACGATCACTGTAATCACGATTATATTGAAACTATTTTAATCCGGATTAATCGCGTACTTAATGAATTTGCATTTTTGCTGCCAATATAAAATCAATAAACACGTGATTAATCCGGTAAAAAATTGTTTCATTGTAAGATGAAAATAATAATAATTTATTATTAATGTACATTTATAAAATATGATCACTATACTTACGTCAAAATGGTCTTCACAACAATAAACTGTACTTTTATCTCCAAATGGATCTAACCTCTTCATAGCTTTTATCCATTTTTTTCTCATTTTAACTTCCTTTGGAACTATAAAAAACAACTTATCCGGCGAATTGGTAGTTGTATTTTTACATTTAGGCACAACACATGATTTTCTCGTATTTGGATTGGACATTTTTAAAAATTTAAAAGTATTTAATTATACAAATTTAGACGGCACGGGCGCGCGATCGCTAGCGGACTGAGTGAGCCAGATTGAACGTGTTGTGGTGTGACGTCACACCATCACAGGGCGTTTACAACTTGTTTTACTTCTAAATCGGAAACTAATTGACGTATCGAAGTAATTTTTTCACTAGTATTTTTTATTTTTGACAGAGAATATGGAGTGCTAATAATCAAAATTAGTGAACATTCTCCATTAGGACGTGTTGTTCGGTATTAGAGTGCAAAAATGATAGCAGACGAGATAATATCAGCAATGGAGGCATTTCATACCATCGGTAAGTCTTATTTTTATTTATTTTACATATAATATTTTATGTTATAACTTCGCTTGTAATTTGTCAAAATTGTATACAAATATCTAGACAAAATGAACCTTAATCCGTAAGAAATTAGTACTATTATAGATTGAACAGCAAACAAGACTTTCTGGAATATTATTGCAATAAACAAACGAATGTCGCTTTAGTGATGCTTGTGGCGCATATCGACAGTATCGATAGTTTAGAAAAGACAAACATTATAAATATTAAATTTTATTTTATTTTTCCTTAGCTTTCATTTGTCCAATTTATTTATAGATTTCCCAAAGAGGCTAATTTAAAAGAGAAATGGATAAATGCAACGTGACGAGTTAACTGGATGCCGAACAGCACTAAGCGGTCTAACAAAGGCCACCGATACAGCAAACCTACGGCAGTTCCAAGATTTAAAATAATGCATATTTTCTGTTTGTATTTTGTAAATATAGATTAATACTATTCTATTCCGTTTTTTATTTAATAATAATAATATAAAAAGACGTACTTAGTAGTAATAAACATACTCCAAAATGTGACACATTATACTATACTCATATAATAGAAAGAAAAAAAAAATACACAAAAAATATTTATTTGTGAATTATCGATAACAAGGCTGACATCCCTCAGGGCATAGCATCAGATAAATATCAAGTTAATGTCATTAATGTTGAGTGACACAAATTTCAACCTTATCTCTATGTGTTGAGGTTCAAAGTTATATCTATCGAAAACTAACGCCCTCTGTTGTGGAGTAGCTGAATGTTTTCGAATTTGGAATTTCTGTGCAATGAGAAACAAAACAGCTAATATACCTAGGAATGTTATACTAAAATAAACCGTAACATGGTGCGTTAGTGTACATATTGAAATGCTGAATTTATAACCTAAGTCAGTTTTTACTCAAATTAAGCTGTCCAATCAAAGGCATAGATTACTTGTAGTGTACTGTATAACTATCGGTTTAAATGTGTGGGTTTGGCGACACTGGTTTTCATAGTAATTATGACATTATAGCACTTCTATTTGTTTTTAATGTTCTGTGGTTGGCACATTTGTGACTAGCGTAAAAAAAAAATTCGCGTTTTTCTGATGAAATACATCCGTAAACAGCACAATATCTAACCATTTTCTACGAAAAACGATAATCACAAATCCAAAATAATAAAATTACTTTAAGTCAATTTGATTAATGTTGTCAATCTTCGTTGCGTATCGTCCTTGCAGAAAAATATGGCCCATTTTATGTCTGATCGCGCGGGGGTGAGGTAAGTTTAATATTGGCGGGAGGCGGAGAGTGTCCGTTCTGTAGCGTTTAGCTACTATTATGTATTCTGTGACTCCATACAAAATTATCGTTTTGACAGTCACACTGTAGAGACTGCAAATGTGTGTGTTAACGCTTTATGGTTGGCACATTTGTGACTAGCGTAAAAAAAATCACGTTTTTCTGATGAAATACATCCGTAAACAGCACAATATCTAACCATTTTCTACGAAAAACGATAATCACAAATTCAAAATAATAAAATTACTTTAAGGACGCTGTCACAAATCTGCGCTATTCAAATTTAGGTATTTAACGTCGCAACGTGGTTCGCGAGACATCACGCTCACGTAAACATAGCGCATTCCATTTTATAGACCATCTTCATACTTGATATTATTATTTTTTTATATTTTTATTGAAATTGATTCCAGAAGATTACTGGGAACTTTAAAAATTCATTTTGTTACTTTTATTAGTAGGTACGATCCTTATAAGTGTTTTAGTGTATTCAACGGTCAACCAACTTAAAAAAGTGTGACTATTTTACAACAATTTGAATATGAATTGTATTATTGTATACAATATCGAAGCTTTTTAAGAAATGTATTAAATACTTTTTTAAGAATTATTATCATACATAATATTATGTTACCGGCAATATATTAAACCCGGCATTGTATGCAATTCTTAGTAAATGTATGTTATTCCGAGAAACAGTCGGAATGAAATAAATTAAATTCGTCACATTACCTATATCTTTAAATCTGAACTTTTCCTAAGCAGCAAACAAATTTGCAAATGTGGGTGGTTTTTGGGGTAGCTATTAACCAATATGAGGTCAAAACTAAAATCCAAGATGGCGCCGACGAAAATTTTACATCTTTTCGACACGGGTGTCATTTTCATGGTTTTTGGGGTAGCTATTAACCAATATGAGGTCAAAACTAAAATCGAAGATGGCGCTGACGAAAATTTTACATCTTTTCATCACAGGTGTCATTTTCATGGTTTTTGGGGTAGCTATTTACCAATATGAGGTCAAAGCTAAAATCCAAGATGGTGTCGACGAAACTTTTACATCTTTTCGGCATGGGTGTCATTTTCAAGGTTTTTGAGACAGCTATGTAGGTATTACCAAATCCCCAATGTAACCGTCGATAATTAGGTATATTTTTCTTACTCCTTTAAAGTAAACTTAAATAAAATAACAAAAACGTTAACAACTACAGTTTTGTAGAAAGTCTTAAAAAAAACAATTTTAAAGAACATTGAAATGCATATTTAGAATTTAGAAATGTAATATAAAACGCAACTCTGTGGCAATCATCATCTGTGTTTATATTCTGACAGATATTATTAACTTTAAATATATTCGCTAAACTTTATTTAAAATAAAGTTTATCTAAAACATTTAAACGAAGAGAATAAAATAAAAAAGAACGTGTGTGCCGAGAAAACGTGTCAGGAGTGAATTTTCTTTGGCGAGATTCATAGATACCAAAATCGCCGCCTTGCTCCATAACGCGACAGTATTACCATGACGCGATCTTGAAATTCGACGACCATCTTGGATTTTAGTTTTGACCTCATACTCGTTAATAGCTACCCCAAAAACCATGAAAATGACACCCATAACGAAAAGATGTAAAATTTTCGTCGGCGCCATATTGGATTTTAGTTTTGACCTCATATTGGTTAATACCTACCCCAAAAACCATGAAAATGACACCCATGACGAAAAGATGTAAAATTTTCGTCGGCGCCGTCTTGGATTATAATTTTGACCTCATATTCGTTAATAGCTACCCCAAAAACCATGAAAATGACACCCATCACGAAAAAAAGTCAAATTTTCGTCAGCGCCATCTTGGATTATAGTTTTGACCTCATATTCGTTAATAGCTACCCCAAAAACCATGAAAATGACACCCATGACGAAAATATGTCAAATTTTTCGTCGGCGCCATCTTGGATTTTAGTTTTGACCTCATATTGGTTAATACCTACCCCAAAAACCATGAAAATGACACCCATGACGAAAAGATGTCAAATTTTTCGTCGGCGCCATCTTGGATTTTAGTTTTGACCTCATATTGGTTAATACCTACCCCAAAAACCATGAAAATGACACCCATGACGAAAAGATGTAAAATTTTCGTCGGCGCCGTCTTGGATTATACTTTTGACCTCATATTCGTTAATAGCTACCCCAAAAACCATGAAAATGACACCCATCACGAAAAAAAGTCAAATTTTCGTCAGCGCCATCTTGGATTATAGTTTTGACCTCATATTCGTTAATAGCTACCCCAAAAACCATGAAAATGACACCCATGACGAAAATATGTCAAATTTTTCGTCGGCGCCATCTTGGATTTTAGTTTTGACCTCATATTGGTTAATAGCTACCCCAAAAACCATGAAAATGACACCCATGACGAAAAGATGTACAATTTTCGTCGGCGCCATCTTGGATTTCAGTTTTGACCTCATATTCGTTAATAGCTACCCCAAAAACTATGAAAATGACACCCATCACGAAAAAAAGTCAAATTTTCGTCGACGCCATCTTGAATTGTTTTACCCCACCAATCTATTCAACAACCCATAAAAAAGAGCATCTCAGGCAAGGTAATTTTTAAAACATAATTTTAAATTACAAATAATTGGAATATGAAACTTATACAGTTTACTCTTATAAAGTATCAAATATTTCAAATCACGAAAACGACAGTGAACGCACAATAATCTTTTTCTAATTCGTTTTATTTTTGGGACGAGGAGCGATACACCCGTCCTTCCAAGAGCGCTTCTGAGCGCGGTCTGACGACCCGCGAGAGCAAAATGTATGAAGAAATCGACAAGTATTTTTAATTTAGCTAATAATTGAATTAAAATTTTGATTTAGATACAAAAAAATTATCAGAATCTATAACGGACTATATATCCCTCAATAATTTATAGGTAAGAAGATAGATTAGGCTTTTAATTTTCTTAAAATTGTACCGTTTTAGACCCCATTTTTTTGCATTTTATGCGATCATTGTGCTGAGAAAATCGTATTTCAGCGACAATTTTGTATGACGTCGTACAATTTTTATAAGATGATCGTAGAACTGAATATATTATCTTTAAATTAAGATATTACTTTGTTCTCACGTGTAATTGCTTTGAGTTAAAATGGTACCGTAAAATAGCGTTTTTTGTTAAAAATCGGTAATAGCACCCTTAAGTCAATTTGATTAATGTTGTCAAATGTCAATCTTCGTTGCGTATCGTCCAGCGTCCTTGTAGAAAAATGCGGACCATTTATAGCCTGATCGTGCTGGGTGAGGTAAGTGTTTAATTTTGGTGGGAGGCGGAGAGTGTCCGTTCTGTAGCGTTTAGCTACTATTATGTATTCTGTGGTATGGGATCAGATCGTGCCGTGTGTGAAAATTGCCCTGAAATATTTATTTAATTAATATTTTCGATTGGATGATCTAGATATTTTTTATCAATATGTATCTACCTAATAAGGAACTAAAACTAATACCACATGACCTATAATACCTACATTATAATTTATACTAATATTATAAAGCTGAAGAGTTTGTTTGTTTGTTTTTGAACGCGCTAATCTCAGGAACTACTGGTCCGATTTGAAAAATTCTTTCGGTGTTAGATAGCCCATTTATCGAGAAAGGCATAGGCATGTCTGTGCTATAGGCTATTTATCATCACGCTAAGACCAACCAACAGGAGCGGAGTAATGCGGGTGAAACCGCGCGGAACAGCTAGTCTACACTAATAATATAATAATTATAAAGAGGAAAACTTTGTTTGTTTGTTTGTTTGTTTGTTTGTTTGTTTGTTTGATTGTAATGAATAGGCTCATAAACTACTGGACCGATTTTGATGAAATTTGGTACAGACAATCTTTAGACCCTGAGAAAGAACATAGGCTACCTTTTATTGCGAAATATGTACCACGGGCGAAGCCGGGGCGGACCGCTAGTATTAGATATCCATACTTAATATTATAAATGCGAAAGTAACTCTGTCTGTCTGTCTGTTACTCAATCACGCCTAAACTACTGAACCAATTTTCATGAAATTTGGTATGGAGATATTTTGATACCCGAGAAAGGACATAGGCTACTTTTTATCCCGGGAAAATGACGCAATCCCGGAAGTCCCACGGGAACGGGAACTATGCGGGTTTTTCTTTGACTGCGCGGGCGAAGCCGCGGGCGGAAACCTAGTTAGATATATATATTCTACGCGTTTAAGTAAATAAAATTATAGCTATATTAGTTTTGTGTTCCCGTCTATTATTTTATTGTCTAGTTTATGGGCAATCATAAATTTGCGATTTGTGTTATTTATGCTAGTTCTGATAAATTGATTGTTGGTAAGCGCGTTCAGAACAAATTGTTTCATGTAGGTAGGTATTTTATTAAATATAATTTAAATTTTAAACATAACATTATAGGTACTATTATAATTTATAATTAGGTATATTAAGAGTTAGAGGTCTATAGACTATATCTAATTAAGGGTTTGTGTATCTATGTCTCGAATTTGAGAAAATGAAACTACATATATAGATATACTCATTTTAATATAAATAATAAGTGATAGAACCATACTTTTAAATTAATAAAATAAAGACATCTCCTTAGACATCTCAATAGTTGGTGATTCTAAAAAAATAATAAAAGTTAAACTTGAACAATTTTCGAGCAATAAAACCATACCTACTACTATCTATATTTATACTATCTATATCGATTATATTTAGAGCCATCTATATCAGAAAAAGTTATCGTTATCTATATATTGCCCCCATTACATTTAGGGCCGATTTTTCAATGCCCAGATAAACAGCTAGATAGACTTTATTCTTCAGTTAACACAATATTCAATTTTTCAACAGACGAATAGGACGTATCTATCGAATAACTACGTTATTTGAGGAATAAATCTATTTGCCGCTCCAACGGCCAGATAGCGCGCTATTCGACGGTTAGGCGTTTGAGTTGACAACTGACGCGTCAAATTTGGGATATTTTCGTATGTCATAACATAGAGCGTAGAATTATTAACAATTAAACCTCTTTCTATATAATTATTATCAATTAAAATCATATTGAAATTGATGTTTTTGATAGTACTGATGACCATGCCATTGAAAATTTTCCGAACGCTGCCTTTAAGTATGTCGTTTCCATCGTAAAATATATAAATTGAAACACAAATTTAACCAAACTCTTTACTCGAATCAAAACAACAATCAACAATCATAGAAGACAAGAGCAATACAAGACGTGAGTCATAATGACGGTTGTTGACAAATTGCAAGAGTTGACTCTATCCCGCTCTAACCTGACTAATTTAATATGTTTGTTTCGCCACTCCGAGAGCAGAGCTGCCAATATGGAAATATTTGGTCAGATAGTTGTTCATCAAATAAATCACGATTGAAAAATAGGCGAGCCGTTATGAGTTAGATAAATAATTGAATAAATCTATTCGAGGGGTAGTTATTAGACTGTTTATCTCGGGATTGAAAAATCGGCCCTTAATTATTCATAATATAATCCAATAATTGAACAGGATAACATTTTTACTTGTTAGCTTTTATGATTATAGAACTTATCACACATCCTGCTATAGTTCCGTAACGCCGTAGAATTTCTAATAACGCATTTATCGTCTTGACTGTTCGAGATCGAGCCACACCCATTCACCGCGTTCTTGCTCCAATATTTCTATCGGATATTCTGAAGCCGAAACGAGGTTGCAACAAGGGGCTATTTAGTAATTTATTGTGGGGTAACACGCACTTATACGACAACCACAACACTATTACAACAAGTGTTGAGAATGTTATATGGCATTTCTTATCAAAATAGACAATATTTGAATTCAAATTTGTATACTGCGAATCTCGAAGCCGACGTTTTTCTGCGCAGCGCTTGAAGTTTGTCAATAGGGTTTCAATAAATGTGGCAATTACAAAGCTACAAGTTGACAATTGATAGCGGTGTTTGTGCTTTAATACTACCAATTAATATAAATCAATATATTTTCTGCAGATTAGGGATTCAATAATTTGAATGGCAATAAATATGTAGAAAGGTTTTGTTCCCTACATTATTACGCATCCATTTTCATGGTAAATTGAACTGTCTATGAATTTTAATAATTAAAATTTTTGCTTCCTAACAAAGCTCTGGCTGAGCTTTGAAAGTTTCTTGTATTACAATTACATTGCGTAATTTTTCTTATCATTACCATGGCCCATAATAACAACGCTTTGTTTTCGATATTGAAAGTAAAGTTGAATGCAGAAGTGAAAAGTGTTTTTAATATTTAGATGCATGTTTATAAGCTCTTATACGCGCTTTGTGAATAAGAAAATATAACGTAGATGTTTGAATAAAAGGCTAAAAATAAATGTTAGAAATCTAAAAAATACAAAACGCAATAACTACCTATATAGAATATAATTTCAAAAGTATACCTTTTAAAAGGAAATGTATTTGTAACTTGTAACTGTGGCTTCTTCTTTTGCGACTGAAAGGCCTTTTAGTCGATTGTATTTATCATTACTTTATAGCCATTCATTTAAAAATATTTGAGGAAATAGATGTGTCTTTTGAACTTAAGCGAAGTGAAAAAAAAAAAACAACTATACAAGAAGGCACATTAATTTGGAAATAAGCGTTAATTTCCAAATGATAAATACGAACGACTGTACCAAGAGAATGTTAAGAGCAAGTGGGCGCGGTGGTTCTGTATCAGAGAATTGTTTTCGCCTTACACTGTTTATTGTTATTAATGTAACCAAAACAAGAATGTAGTTGAGCTAATGATACTTTTACGTGTTGAACTCAACTTAACTAATGAATGTTATTAATAGCGACAATTTATTGTTTTCTTATTCTCATGCCTTTGCGCTCAAAACTCAACTATTTACGCGTGTTCAAATATGGATTCTTGGACAGGCATATACTTAATTATTGGTTAGATAGTTATTAAATAAATAACTTAACGTTAAAATTCTATGATTTCCTTACAATACAAACATATCCATGAAATTACATTTTCACATAACTTTTTCAAAACAACATCCTTTTGTGATTCTTAACAGTTAGCAGGTGCAATATTTTATATGTTTTAGTAGGTAGCTCTATTACAAAATTGTTATTACCTAGTTCGTAAATAATTCGACAATTTGTCTCAAGAAGGAAATGCTAAACATAAGCGTTATTGAATCATACATATTCATTTAAAATTGATTGAAAAAAAATCTACAACTTCTGTTACAATAAATTACGTAGGTACTTATTTGTCGCATTGTTTGATTTATTGCTTTCGCATTTAGATTGACTGATTTCCAAGTATAGTCATTTCTAACGTAGTGATTTAATATGTTTCTGTTCTATGATTATTTTTATAAAAGATATGATTTTAAGGATTTTATACACATAATATAGTTTCGTCGTCATATAGCCTGTCAAGTAGCCTGAAAATTTGATTTTGTCAATTATCTATACTAATATTATAAAGCTGAAGAGTTTGTTTGTTTGTTTGAACGCGCTAATCTCAGGATCTACTGGTCCGATTTGAAAAATTCTTTCGGTGTTAGATAGCCCATTTATTGAGGAAGGCTATAGGCTATATATCATCACGCTAAGACCAACAGGAGCGGAGCAATGCGGGTGAAACCGCGCGGCACAGCTAGTAAGAAAATATGTAGAGTCGGTAAATTAGTGTCATGTCTCACATATTATCTGGACCATTTTTGCCGAGATGCCCTGAAAATCTGAAATAAAACATTTCGGTTATTATTGGATTAAAGAAAAAAAATACTGGCCGTCTCTTTTATTTTAAAGTAATCATTTATTCAAAATATTAGTCCGCCAAATCAAATTAACTAATGTGGTTTGTGGGAGTCGCCCTCATCGTCCCCAAACATCAATAGGTCAAATCAATGCTGTCAACAATAATTATTTTCATACTAGATTTCCGCCCGCCGCGGCCCGCTTCGCCCGCGTTTTCAAAGAAAAGCTCGCATAGTCCCTGTTCCTGTGGGATTTCAGGGATAGCCTATGTCTTATTCTGGGTCTTCAGTTACCTTCATACCAAATTTAATTGTAATCGGTTCAGTAGTAGGTATGTATTTGGGTGAAAGAGAAACAAACGTCCATCCATCCATCCTCACAAACTTTTGCATTTCGAATATTAGTAGGAATTAGGATTATATAACGAAAGCATTGTCCTACAAATTGTGTGATAAAATTCTATTTTAAATTTTTAAATTTACCAAAACTAAATAGGTTTTCTGGTCTCATTTAAGCAATTATCCGTATACCACGTTTCACAAGCGTCAGATATTGGTATTTGCGTGATTGAGAACAAATATCCTTGAATACTTTCGCATGTCTGGTAAGTTCCTTTGTATTATTATCTATTATTGGAAATGCTTTATGAAATTAGGAAAGTTCAATATTTTGGCTGCTTGACTTTTTATGATCTAAAAAGTGATGAAATATTACTTAAAAACTAAGAGAATATACTGTCTGTCATAAAAAATAAACAGAACTCACAGATACGTACGTACCTTCATAGGTAAGTACAACATATTATATCGGTAAACAAACAAACAAACAAAAATACTTTATTGTGCACCACAGAGAAAAGTACAAATAAGGACACAATACATTAGTTAATAAAAGAGCACAACAGGCGGTCTTATCGCTCAGACAGCGATCTCTTCCAGACAACCTGGTGGACAAGGAGACGCAGTGCAAAAGTAATAAAAAACAAAAAAAGGTAAAGTAAGTCACAGAGATGAGATTATACCTAATATGTAAATATGAATGCTTCAAATCAGTTAATTGGAAACATTACCTTCATTTTCACTTAGTAGGTGCGAATTAATTGAGAAATAAAATAAACACACATGCAGACCACTATTTAATTGAATTTCTCTCGCTACATACGCTCTCGACGTTACTCAACTAAATTTCCATTTGAGGTTCATATTTCGTGCAGTCGAGTTGATGACTGCAAGATTAGGCAAGTCCAGTGACGTCAGTAATTACTTTGAAGACAGTTAATTGCTGCGTGCAACAGTTTTGATGGTAACATAATCTAATTAGTGCAACCGCAAGTGGGCATTGGACCGCGACCCAAGCGACACCAGTATATCGACCTCTGCCCATTATTTACTCATTATAATATATTCGGATATTTGTTAAGGCGGGCTGAGAGATTACCAATATCATAAATATTTCTCATATCAAGTACATGAAAACAATTTGTCGATTACGAGAAAATAGCGAAACTAAAACATCTTTAATTGAATAGTGACAAACTTTAAAAGTATTCCCCTATTATGGAAAGAAATATTAATATAACTATATTATACAGTTTAATTGGCATGTCTTAAAGTGGTGCAATGAAATGAAGAGTAAATAAATAAAACAACAACCGGCGGTGCTTGTAATAAACTATCATTACAAGCGGCGATTAATTCGCAACAACTAGTAACATAGGTATACATTGCATGCCTATAAAGGGATGAATAATTAGAACACAATACACCTAATTCGTTGTTGTGTTTTGTTTATTTTTAAAACCAAACGTTGATAATTAAGAGAGCTTAATATATCTTGATCATTTGATAACTTTGTGTGTATCATAAACAATAGCGAGATATGTAAATATTTTTAAACGAAAATCTTAAGCGCCTTCAAATAATTATCAGAACTAAATGTAATCTATAGGTATGACACCACAAAATAGAAGGTACTAATAAAAAGAAGAAGAAAGAATTGTTTCAATATTGTCACAGAAAGGTTTATAATTTACATAAAGATTGTTTCTCAAATGCTAAATCAAATTCATTGAAACTATCGACCTTTACATTGATATAAACTGAAATCATTTCAATTATTATGACAAGTTTTTAAATATGCATGTCCACAATCTATGTGCATCTAGAGAGGCATAGATTCTTGTTTATGAATATGAGTAAATCCTGTGGTAAAACTAAAACTACCCCAGTTGATTTTATAATATGCTTAGTTTATGCATGGACCAATAAATGGTTTATGATAGGATTTTGTGGAGTATATACCTAGCCCCACAAACTCCAATCACGATCTTAGCATTGTAGGTAATTTCAATACAGGGATAGTAGTAGATATTTTCCCGTATTAGGTATGTATAAATAAACATACACTTCAAAAAACATAGCTATATTATTATAACGGAGAAAATATAACAAACGCGGTATTACAATGTTGCCTACATGCTGGCACAACATTAATCCAAGACATTTTTTATTCTTCCAAGCAGCTCGACAATGCAGCTTTAACACATTTGACATTACTATGCCGATAAATGTTGATAGTATTTAATGTAGTATTAATTAACTTTAATTACATTTCAGCTAAAGTTAAAGTCGAAGAGATATTTTTTACTACAAGTTCAAATCAATTTACTACGGAATGCTTGGTATGTCCATATCGATCAAGTGCGCATTTCTTGACAAGACACACCAAGATATTTATGGATTTACTCGTTAATTACTCTTTTTTTAAGTCATCACTACATGTACCTACCACATTATTTATACTTTAAAATTGTCTGAGGCTTGTCTACACATATAGATGTCGTGAGTCTTAACAATTCTTTTTTGTGGTGCGAATTACCATAAGTAGTAAATGGACATATGTTGTTTATTTTATGAGTAGATAGTAATTAAAATTCGGTAAACTATGCATATTATGTTTTTTAAACCACTGGATGAAAGTCAATAATCTCAGTAAATCATAAATGAGAGAAATAATATTATGTATCTAATTACTAATAACTACTTAGTTATCACTTAGGTACCTATATATGTATATATATATATATATATATATATATATATATATATATATATATAAGTGTGTACATATACATATTTTAAATTTTATTATTATTGTTCAACTATCGCTGAATTGAAAGTAATGATCGTAATTTAAATTAACGAGAAGAATAATTATTTAAATCAATATATTATTCAAAGAATAAATAAACAATACCACAGTAGGATGTGATGATCAATAAAAATGTAAATGTTCATATTTTATTTCAGATATTTAATGCATGGACTATGTATGTAATTGTTTATTGTGAAATTATTGCCTTTATATTGAATAATTAATGAACATAATGTATGTAGCGCAAAGTAAGGAAGTGAAGATTGTTTATGTACCCATTTTATTCAATTGTTTTGTTCATTTTGTCTTGATATCATCTTGTTATTTAATTATATTAATCAATATTTTGGTAAAATTGTATTTATTTAGAATCAAGTACAACAATTACTTAGTACGTACCTACAGTAATAATCTTAACTAGCTGGCCCGGCGAACTTTGTACCGCCCATTCAATGAATGTCGTGTTACCTTTGGGCTTGGAACTAATTTAGGCTATGATGAACGGAATACAATGATTACATAATAAATATAGATATAGGTATAATGGCTTTTTATTTCGATGAATAACACATATAGATATAGAATAAAAAATAATTACTTAAATACTTCATACCTACACGTGTCAGAGAAAAATTACCTATTGAATTAAACTACGTTTTGCAGCCTGGGATTCACTCGAATTAACTCTTTTCGTTCTTTAACTGGTGTCGACCACAAATCGTTTCCTTTCACTTTAATTATGATAGTTCTACTTCTACCACTATCATCGGGCGACCGACGATGATACAGTGGGTAACCATCGTTGCCTGTGATGGTCTTTGCCGTCAATTTTCGTGGATACCTTTTGGAACACTCGCTGTCAACCATGCATGGTGATTGGCGGTTGATGGTGCCCACATGGTGCCACACGGTCCATGAATCATATATTCGTGATTAGAACATCATGTCATGTCGTTCTGAATCGGTTACAGGATTAGCAATCATAACAAATACATACAATTTTTATCCGCCCGAATTCTTTCGACTAACCAAATTAAAATGTGTGCATGCTGCAAGCCTTATTTTTGTCATTCGATTGAATACATCCATCATTGAATAATCCCAAAGATGTGTTGCTTTTGTAACTCATGATCGGATTTTTTGCTTGAAAACATGTGTGGTAATGTCGAGCCGATCACTTGATATCTGTCCGGGAAGCAGCAGTTGAATAATTTCCATCCATTTCGGATTACATGTAAATGTAATGAATAGATCTGGCCGACCATAATGACGAAAATATTATGTATGTCATTGCATCTTGCGCATATTCATGACCTGTGTATGTCGCAGTAAACAGACCAACATTTTCTGCATCTTCTTCTCTGTGCTAATTGCATCGCGAAAATGGATGTAATCTTCAAAACGCAATTTAGCTTGGTTCGAACCAATGAATCAGGGGCTCCGTTTCAATTTTAACGTTATATACATATTAATATTATTATGTCAACGCAATATTGTTGAAGCCACAGAACAGTAAAGTAGATAGAAGTGTGATGTGGGCGTGGCCCACGTGTCACTTGTAAGGTAAGATCACCTAACTTGCTCTCAGTTGTGCGCAGAAAAATATTCGAGTCGGTTGTCAGCTGTCAAACCTTTTTTCCATATTTATTCATTAATTAGGACGTGTTGTTCGGTATTAGAGTGCAAAAATGATAGCAGACGAAATAATATCAGCAATGGAGGCATTTCATACCATCGGTAAGTCTTATTTTTATTTATTTTACATATAATATTTTATGTTATAACTTCGCTTGTAATTTGTCAAAATTGTATACAAATATCTAGTCAAAATGAACCTTAATCCGTAAGAAATTAGTACTGTTATAGATTGAACAGCAAACAAGACTTTCTGGAATATTATTGCAATAAACAAACGAATGTCGCTTTAGTGATGCTTGTGGCGCATATCGACAGTATCGATACTTTAGAAAAGACAAACATTATAAATATTAAATTTTATTTTATTTTTCCTTAGCTTTCATTTGTCCAATTTATTTATAGATTTCCCAAAGAGGCTAATTTAAAAGAGAAATGGATAAATGAAACGTGACGAGTTAACTGGATGCCGAACAGCACTAAGCGGTCTAACAAAGGCCACCGATACAGCAAACCTACTGCAGTTCCAAGATTTAAAATAATGCATATTTTCTGTTTGTATTTTGTAAATATAGATTAATACTATTCTATTCCGTTTTTTATTTAATAATAATAATATAAAAAGACGTACTTAGTAGTAATAAACATACTCCAAAATGTGACACATTATACTATACTCATATAATAGAACGAAAAAAAAATACACAAAAAATATTTATTTGTGAATTATCGATAACAAGGCTGACATCCCTCAGGGCATAGCATCAGATAAAAATCAAGTTAATGTCATTAATGTTGAGTGACACAAATTTCAACCTTATCTCTATGTGTTGAGGTTCAAAGTTATATCTATCGAAAACTAACGCCCTCTGTTGTGGAGTAGCTGGATGTTTTCGAATTTGGAATTTCTGTGCAATGAGAAACAAAACAGCTAATATACCTAGGGATGTTATACTAAAATAAACCGTAACATGGTGCGTTAGGGTACCTACATATTGAAATGCTGAATTTATAACCTAAGTCAGTTTTTACTCAAATTAAGCTGTCCAATCAAAGGCATAGATTACTTGTAGTGTACTGTATAACTATCGGTTTAAATGTGTGGGTTTGGCGACACTGGTTTTCATAGTAATTATGACATTATAGCACTTCTATTTGTTTTTAATGTTCTGCAAATTAAATTGTCAGAATTTTTACATTTTTATAGAATTTCTTTTTAATAACTATGCGAACTAACCTTCTTGGTTTCTCACCAAAAATACCTTATTAATTTCAGAAAACACGCGTAATTACAATAATTTAAGGAATTTTTATGTATCTGCTTTTATTGCACTTTTTGATAATTATTGATTTTAAAAGAATTATACAAACAATATTTATTCACCCTTTTTACTTTTTAATTATTTTACACATAATACATTTTTGAACGCATGAATGTCAAACATTATTTTCCGTATTTGACAGGATTGACAACTAATGATTGACATGTACGAAAATCAAAATTTTGGGAAAATATTTATTCGCCTAGTTTTTGTTGTTTTTATGATTTATTCTGCTATTCTGGGCGGTGACAATTCCAACAAATCCAAAACCATGAAAATTGGTTCAGCAGATCTCGAGTTATAAGTGTTGGAACATACAGACTTTCTTTTATATATATATAGATTATGTAGGTAGTAGTTTAGGAATTCTGCATAATGACAATTAAAGCAATTTCCGAAATTCAAGAAGCAAACTCAGTCTAGAGAGAACATACAACCTTAACCACATATCTTGCTCTTTATTTGTGAGAGTTATTTTTTCTGTTTTATTACGACCATACTGCAGCAAGGCCTGCACCGCCAATTATATAAAATATAGTAAGAAATTTCAGCTATTTAAAACAATTACTTTAATAACTGATTTTAACAAATAGGGTGGTAAATAGTCTACAACAATAAAGTCAGTGACAAATCAGGGGTCAGGGGAAGCCGCTAATATGGTTTTCGACATGTGTGGTTAACCTCAAGTTCATATATTATGTCAATGTTTATCTAGAATCTAGAATCACACCCGATCCGTATTGTAACATTTGATATTAGAACTATATGGTCAATGTCAGGTCGAACCCAGTAAATAATAAATACCTACATAATAACTCATAACTTTAACTAACTTTATCTTAATATATTGCCACAGAAACTAAATCAAACATGCAATCTTTTTTTTATAAAGACCGAAGTTTCAAATAAGTAAAAACGTAGTACCTAACGTAATGAATTTTCAGAAAAATATTAATAACTCAGGCCCCGGAACCACAGACACCCTTTAGTTTCTGTGATCTGTGACAGACACAATAGAAAATCTATTGTGTCGTGGACCGATCGGGCCACTTGGGGCTCAATGGGTTAAAAACTGTAGGTATACTTTAAGAAAGAAGAAGTTTGACTTTATAAATAGAGAAAACAGGCAGGCAGATTTAAATCTAAAAGCTAGGGGCTAGATTTTTCAATTTATTTGCATATTATCAACTTCATGCAGTCATGCTCCTATAAGTACTAAGCCAGCATTACCCAACCAAAAATCTCGTCGACACGTGAGCTTTTCCAGCCAGGATTACCTATGGCCTAAATCATCAGGACTTAAAAGGCCTATGAGCCGTGTTACCTGCAAACAATCCCAGGTTCAAATTAATCTTGCAATGCCACCACGCCGTGGTGAAGAATAAGAATTTACAAAAATAATACTAAAACTAGAAATTGATTACTGCTCTACATAATTTTCAGTTATCTATCGTGCAACGAGTCGGGTAATTCATCACTTTAATTTACATAATCTTGCGCTATGTTCTAGTTTTATTGGTATGTACATGTAAAAAGTCTCAATCGGTATTGTAAAAAACACGAAGACATTTCATTGTAACATAATTATTGCCTCCGGAGTTTATGAACCTTTTTATACATGACTTAAATCGATCGCTCATGTGTTAAAACAAAATTCCTTTTGTAAGATTAATTTTGTTTTTATATAAGTAGAATCCATTTAAAAGAGCCCTATATCTCTCGACTTCAAAACCACATACATCAGTGGTCATTCACAGAATAGCTAATTGATAATGAGTGTCTTTATGGACGGAATGGCAAAAATACATAACTCGAAACATAATATTTAGTTTTTAGTATCAAACATCTGAATATTTTGAGGCGAATGATTTTACCAACCATAGGACAAATACACGTTTCGTTAAAAAAATCTAAATTAATAAGGCATTCATGAGGGACCTATGCAAGCCACAGACAGAATCGAGGCTGACAATCTATCGCGAAGGATGACAATGTTTACAACATGAATAGAATAGTTTTTTTTAGAAATTGAAATCGACTAGTTACTGCGTTGTATTTTTTTTATTTATTATACTTTAATCCTTGCGTGGTCGGTAGTTTCTACGATCTTAATGGTTTATTATTCTGTACCATAAAACAAACACAATAAGTATGTATAACTCTCTACAGATAATATTAACGGGTAATTATTAATTAACGCACCTTGTTAAATAATATCAGACATTTCAATTATTAAAATAAACTTGATATCATTTTACGAAACCATCCAAATAAAAATGCCATACTCATTGCGAATGTATAACATGTCGACATTCAAATAATTGCTCGCACCCAAACTTAATTGTCCATGCCTCCGGCGAAACTATTACGTTTTCAATAGAAGCAAGTCCTTAATTGTGTTAGTACATATATTATTCTCAGTATAAAAAGTGCATTAGAAAATAATTACTTTACACCTAAGCTTTACACTGCTTCATGCTTGTTTTATTTTTAGTTTCGTAATTTAGTCTCTAGTCGCCTGTCGATGGAATGCAAATCGATTATTTTTTATTTGATATTTTATATTAGCTGTGGTATGTAATAAACAGTTAATACCTGTAGTGTAACATATTATTAAGAAGGTTATTGAGATCTTAAATCAATTTAGAATACAAGGAATTTGAATGCAAATATAACATTTAGCACACTGGGCGTATAACTGTATTGGTAATTTGTCCTAAATTCTCAAGTCCGTTTTACTTTTTTAATTGAACCCCTGCTACATAATTATTACGTCTTTAATAATGTAATTATTGTAACATTTAATTATGCTTTCAACTAGGCTTGAAATTATTAACAGCTTGTAGTAGGTATATATTTAGATAATAAATCTCGTGTTCTATAATTTCAAACGTGCTTCGTAAACTGTATCAATAGTGAAAATCAGTAGTTGTAATGTATGAATTATGATATTACCTATTATGTAGTGAAATACGATAAAGTGTAGACAATCGCTGGTGGCCTTAACATGACTAATATCTTACTAAAGGTCAATTACGAGACATAGGCAAAGTTCCAGTCTAGATCTTACTGATGATCTAATTGATAAGGTGCATGATAATTGTTTATTTTTAAAAGCGCATTCAATAAAAGCATGTGTGAAACATCATTCCGCACGATAAAATATATAATGAAAATCGTATTTTTCGTCAGTATTTTACAGAATTTACCCTATTCGAGCTATTATTTTAAGGGTTATTTTATTGGTTAGGGCCTATTTTATAGCATGTTACCTATACAATATAATATGGGAATTATAATGTAGAAGATGGTGAAATTTGTATAAATAATTATTATTGACGCTTTTTGATTTGTCACCAATACCACCGATTACAGTAAATTTGTAATAGTTAAAAGGTTACTATGTTAATAGCTTTACTTTAATATTTTCTATTCTAGTCAGGTTTATTAAATATCGGGCGTGTCTACATAATTTTCAGCAAATATCTTAAGTACTGGTAAATCGTTATCGGTCCTTTGTTAATTAATTAAAATGATTGATCTGGACTCGTAATAGCACGCTATTAAACAAAGATATGTATCTAGATTACAGGTAAATTAGCTTGGAGAAATTTTTGCATATGTAGTGGTGTGTATATTACTCAGATCTTAGAGCGCGTTTCCACTATATCGTTCTGGCCTATACAAAAATGTTTCGATATCCTAACATTACTATTTAATTTTATACTTATTCCTAGCAACACTTGTGTTTTCAATAAAAACAAGTTTTTATTTGAAAGAATATGGTTTTGACTTTATAAAAAAAAATATATCATTCAATTTCACGTCCTAGAGCAAACGACAAGACGACTACCGTGAAACAACAAAATATCGTGTCCATAATAATTTGTTTCATAATTAATATTTGACCATAATAATTACGAAACAAAACAAATAAATAAATCGTCACTTGATAGTGGAAAGTGGAAACACGCACAAAAACAGAATAAACCAGTTTACGCTGTCCGCAGGTGCCACGTGCAGTCGTTTGGTACCGTTAGAACATAAAGCACACATTTCATTCAAAAATTATAATTATTACGTATAGACCGGGAGATATTGACACAAAATTTCGAGTCATTTGTAACAGGATGGCGGTTCTACAGGGGTCTTAGTACGCAATGACAAAAAGAAAAACGATGGTGTGAACACTGGTACCGGCGGCTTAGTCGCGTGGGCGTTAGTCGAACTCGTCGGAAAAATAGCGAAGTCAAACAATTTGTAACACAAAAATTTTAGAATTTACCGATAGCCCATAAAAAAGAAGTAGGCGGTAGTGTCATGCCATACTTTTCCGGTGTGACTTACAGCCCGCCATACCGACGCGAATGTGTTGATTTAAAAAAAACAATTCAACCATTTGTACCAGGCTAACTTTTGCACAGGTAACCATCGTCGTGCAGCCATTTACGAAAATCGCCATGCCATACTTTTCGGACGATTCCAAATGGTCGCCATACCGCCGAAAAACTGCAAAAATTTTTTTTTTCGCCAAACTTTTTGTACCAGTATTGCATTTGGATTTTTGGAGAGTATTTGATAAAATGTGACCATTATTATATTTACCATACTTCTAGTAGGGGGAAAAAGTGCTGCCATACTTGAAAAATTAATTTAGTATTAATTTATATAAGTGAAGATTTCCACCACCTAGATCTTTGAAATTTTGTATTTATATTCGTTGAACCTCAAACTTACAGGAAAAATTAGTGCCATACTGTTACTAATCGTTCAAAATACGAATAAAATCTTACAATAAAAAAAAATCTTATACACATTCGCCACCTCCCACAGGTATGACATTATCACACTTCTATTAATTATAATCATTCAGGAGTTGTTGAAAAAAAAATTTAGGGTGGTAAATGGTTCGGCGAAAAAAAAAAATTTGCAGATTTTCGGCGGTATGGCGACCATTTGGAATCGTCCGAAAAGTATGGCATGGCGATTTTCGTAAATGGCTGCACGACGATGGTTACCTGTGCAAAAGTTAGCCTGGTACAAATGGTTGAATTGTTTTTTTTTAAATCAACACATTCGCGTCGGTATGGCGGGCTGTAAGTCACACCGGAAAAGTATGGCATGACACTACCGCCTACTTCTTTTTTATGGGCTATCGGTAAATTCTAAAATTTTTGTGTTACAAATTGTTTGACTTCGCTATTTTTCCGACGAGTTCGACTAACGCCCACGCGACTAAGCCGCCGGTACCAGCGTTCACACCATCGTTTTTCTTTTTGTCATTGCGTACTAAGACCCCTGTAGAACCGCCATCCTGTTACAAATGACTCGAAATTTTGTCTCAATATCTCCCGGTCTAGTAGTTTAATTGTTAAATTTTGTATTTGTTGATTGTTGTTATTATTTGTATTGTTATAATATTTGTTGAAGTGTTTAATTTGTGTGTAAGTGTTGTAACTTTATATTGTTAATTCAAAATGGCTCCAGTGTTAAAACATGGTCGAGGCAAGCCTTTGACTTCTCAAACTAAAGAATTAAACTTTAAATGTCGTTTCTTTTTCAGGTTAGTAAATTTTTCATTTTAGTAACATTGTTAATGTAAAAGTTATACGTATGTTAAATGTGCAAATATTAAAATAAAGTCTCATCTTTTTCAGAGGAGAAACACATATAGTTTAATTTTAAATCCCTTATATATATAAAATAAAAACTAAAAATAAAATGTTGTTTTATTTTATTTGCTGACCATACACTACTACAAACGCAAAAATTTCTCCAAGCTAATTTACCTGTACCTACTGCTTGTTTCGACTTCATCAAACAAATTATGACAAGTTTGTGAAATCCTTTGATTTTAACTCGGTCTGCTGAATGCTATTAATTTATCTATAGGATTGTATATTGTATCTTTAGACACCCTTTTAAATAGTGTTGCCCAAATTCAGTCTTGGTCTTGCAGTCTTGGTCTTGTTCTTGCGTTTTTGCAAGACCAAGACCAAGAACAAGACCGCGTATTTTTAGCAAGACCAAGACCAAGACTGACCGTGCAAGACTTGAGCAAGAACAAGACATAGCCTGCAGGCTGCAAGACTCTTGCGTCTTGCAGCTAGGACTTAGCGCTATTTCACTGAGTAGTTAGGTGTAACCACAGATCACAGAAACGGTGTAACAGTTCGGTGTATTATAGGTAGGTACGCTTAGGAATTCTATGAGACGCAAAAAACTTTATCAAAGAATATGAAAAACTGGACCTATGCGCATTACGACTAATACCATAAACATAGCGAATAAAAAAATATCTATTAAAATCAAACTGAGTGCATGCATAGTTATGTTTTAACCATCGGCACTTTGATAATGCGGCATCAAAGGTTTTGTACTTACTTCTCAAAGAAATTTGCCGTTTTTCGGAAGTACATGGTTATGAGTTATGACACAGTATTACAATATTATTTCCTACAGTAAGGAATCGCCTATGATGTCGCGCGATGCCGCCGCCAGCGTAGGTACTTACGCTGCCACACGAAAATACGCTAGGGTTGCAACAAATGGGAAATAAAACAATTGTGATTATTAATATTATGATGAAATCATTTATTCATATGTACATTCAAAATAATTGCGATTATTAAATCTGATGTAATTATTTGTTCATAAATATATAATTACAGATATTGCACTGCTAAATATTATTTACGTGGACACTTTATTTTTGGATGTTCTTAATTGTATATTATAACATGTAACTAAGTAATGCATTCGCATTGGGATGTACAATCTGATTAGAAAATAATGAGGACAACATATACATAGCTTTGATTTTAATTCAACAGATACAATTAATACAATCTTTCTGAAATATTGTTTCCTTCTGGGATTTCAATGTAGATTTACATCCGTAAACGGAACAGTTTGTGCGCGCCATAATAGAATATGTAAGTACCTATGTATAATAAAATTATTACACAAAAAATACGACTGCGTCGTCCTTTCGCGCTAGGTAAGGCAAACTAAGCGTGTTTGCCTTACGCGGCCCGCGTCGCCCGACCCCCGCCAGTTCCCCTCCGTTTCTCTGCACAAGTACATTCGTCGCACTACTGTAGGAAATATGGTAATACTGTGGTTATGATACACGCGCCGGCGGATTCTTTTGAAATCTAAAACAATCGTTGCCGCCACGCCGAAATCATAACATTTGACACTATTTGATTGCCGCCATAGGGCGTAGGTATACTCATGCAAAATAATTTCGAATTTTTTTAAGAGTACCTACAGGTGTTCCAAAGAATAAATAAGTTTCAGAGTGCTTAGAATGAAAATGAATACATTATACTGATCACTGATTATTGTAATTAATTTGTTTTTTTACATGTTTTAGCAAATGTAAGCTTATAAATCATAAATGTTTATTAAGAAACAGTTACTTCCATGGAAAACGACATATAGGTCAGTTGATTTTTCGAATTTCTTATCAAATCTTCAGTTATTTATTAATCTGCTTGATCTTTACTATGGCTATGTTAATTCAAGCTCACAATGTTCCAATTCTAATACGTTTTTCTAAGATTTAAAGTAAACTTTAATAAATAGTAATAGACTAATAGGTAATTGCAAGACTTGCAAGACTTTTGCTGCAAGACCAAGACCAAGACCAAGACTGGGAGCGCAAGACCAAGACCAAGACCAAGACCAGGTGTATTGGCGCAAGACCAAGACCAAGACTGGCTAAGTCTCGTCTTGTTCTTGCATTTGGGCAACACTACTTTTAAAGTGAAACTTTTATTACATCGTCTCAAACTTTTTGGTCTGTGTAGCGCATGTCGCGTGACGGTCGGCTGCCGAGTAGGTATAAAGCAGTGTTCGGAAAGTTTCACTTTTACCGTGGTTTCATAAAACCACACAACATTTTATTTTTATTAGTATATTTTTATTCTTGTAGAATTTAATACAATTTATAAGTTTGACGAAATATTAAAATCACACTTCATTTTTTAAATAAAATATACTTACTTACCTATATCTGATTACATTTCAGGTGGTAATTAATAAGATAACTATCCTGTGTGGCTGTGTAGTTGTATTACAATTAAGTTTAAACTGTAAAATGCCATAAATTATTTCTTTATGTAGAACTAGCTGTTGCCCGCGACTTCGTCCGCGATAACGTCGTTTTTCGTCACAGATTTTTCGTCATTCGTCGTTTAAAAAAAATACGTGACACTTTATTTTTGAATGTTCTTAATTGTCTCTTATAAAATTTAATAACTACATTAAAATTGAATACTCTGATAAGAAAATCTTAAAATCGGAGGACATCGAAAATCTGAGGAAAACATGAATGAATGTGATTTAAATTCTACATTACTTAGTAATTCAAATAATAATCTAAATCACTACATAGTATAAAACAAAGTCGCTTTCTCTGTCCCTATGTCCCTTTGTACGCTTAAATCTTTGAAACTACGCAACGGATTTTGATGCGGTTTTTTTTAATAGATAGAGTGATTCAAGAGGAAGGTTTATATGTATAATAACATCCAATAAATAGTGGAGAAGTACTGTTATTTTTGAGGTTTCTAATGTGATGTCGTAAAAAATTACATTTTTACATCGAGATAGTATGTACTACGTACTAGAGAGGCGATCGCTACTACACTCTCTTTAACACGAGCTAGAGGCAAGAATCACAAGTCTCTTCAGTCTGTGCCGGACTGTGCCCCCCGCTTGCCGCGTCAACACGTGTTATTGCTCTGTTCAAAATGCCTTCGTGTGTGCTAAGATATTGTTTTAACAGTTCCTATAATACAAACAAAGCCCGAGGAGTGACTTTTCACCAGTAAGTTTCCTTACTATGAGTAAGTCATGCATTTTACTAATATTGTTATCATTTTGCGAAAAATCACCACGCGTTCTGCGTTTCGCGCCATTTTTCATAGACTAACAGCACAGACGTGATATTATCGATGAGTCTGTTAAAAAAATGTAACTGGATTTTTTAACTATGAATATACAATATATACTAGGAAAGATTACCGTGGTGTAGTGCCTAAATATTTATACTTTTACCCGACTACGCAAAGTAAAACGGTAGGTTATATTAAGTAATATTTATTTATTTACCTATTTCTATTTATTAAAAAAAGGTTCATCAACAGTTGTTCCAATAGGATTTATAAATTATTATGCACAACAATTACAAATAAACACAACATTCACAGAAACTAATACAGTAAAAGTTCCTTAATCGCGCTTCCTTTATTCGCGTTTACACTATTCGCGGATTAAAAAAATGCGACCCAATTTCTATATTCGCGACTAAAAATTTTTTTTATTCGCGGATTTAATAAGTACATACATAATAATAAAATTATTCCAATAGGTATCTTACCCAATATCCTTGTCAAATGGACTAATAAGAAAGTAAAATAGATCTTATTACAAGTTTGCCTAAAGTACATAATATTATGTTCTTAAATGATATCGCCGAGGCCTTTGACACAAGCCGCCTTTGTCGCAAGCCGCCTCTGCAGCGATTGATGTTTTTGAGAATGTAAATAAACAGAATGGAAGCAACCTTATAACTCAATAAATAAAGTATATTTTTAAATGTAGTTCCGTTTATAGTAAAAGCCGCTTTGCGTATTTATTGTTTCGTCTTTCACATTCGTTACAAAAATTGTGATCGAGTAAGGGGGCGTCCATAAATTACGTGAGGTGTTTTTTTAAATTTTCTGCAACTCCCTCCCCCCCTGGTGAGATGTCGTGAGATTTTATTCAACCCCCTCCCCCATCCCCGAATCTCACGTGAGATTTTTCAAAATGTGAGTTTCTTATACGTAAACGCCATCAACATTGAATCATCGTATCCATTTAATTAGGGCTATTATAAACCAATACTCCAAAATTCGATTACATCATGAAGCAAAATCTGATAAAACTATTGATTACTACACAAAACGACAAAAGTTTACTAAATTGATATTATTTAAAGGAAATTAAAATACATAGTTTAATATAAAATCCTCTTTTTATTAATTCCCTAGTATCAGTACCACCAGATAGTACCGAGTAAACAGATTGCACAATGTGTCGCATCTGCACGCATTGCTTAATCTTTGAACTTGAAGCCACGCCCCGCTCGTTCCACACGTACCCCACCACATCGGCCGCGCGCAATGTTTTTGTTTGGAATAACCCCTCTAGTAGTACATATATCTCGATGCATTTTTACCGCTTACATTGCAAACGCAGGCTGAACCCTACGAGTTTTATCAAAATAATGTACTAAGTATTATACACATTGAAAAGGTCTACAGAAAAGTCCGTGATGGTATATGTCTATCTCTTATGGATAACCCACAATAACTTTTTTTTGTCATTTACTTTTTACGACAATTAATGGCTAATTTTCGAAGCGATTTTAACCAATACAGCATTAATCCTTAACCAATTAAATACCTTGAATACATTGTTCATTTAATATACATCTATATGGCCCTTTACACCGTATGATTTAAGTGAATATTTTCGAAGATATTACAGATTTAAACATTGCGGGACGTAGCGTTTGCGGCGGTACCGGCCGGCCGCCCAGCTATATATTTTATACCCGTGCAAAGCCGGAGCGGGCCGCTATGTTTTTATATACAACGTTCACAGTTTTTCTGTAGTGTATTTAGTATCAGCATTGCACCCGTGTGAAGCCGGGGCGGGTCGCGAGCGCACTATTATAGCATATGTACCTAAGTATTAAATTACGTTAGTTTACATAGTAATTTTACTAAAAACACGATGACTTTCTTTCGCGCTCGGTACCACAAACTAAGCATGTTTGAGGTACGTGGCCCGCGTCACTTGACCCCCCCCCCCGATTGTGATATGAGTTCAGTTTTAAATTCGAGAGATATTGATTTCTTGTATTCGACTATTCGTTGTAGTCGAATACAAAATATATTTGAAGAAACTTAGGTTGGCCTTCAGGCAAAAGGGATCCTATCAAATGATAAACTTGACCTTGTATCTTAAAAGTAAGCATGAAAGGACCCTGATAATTGTTGAGCACCAAAGGATCATTTAAAACGCACTACTATAAGAGCGAATATTGTCTAAGAACTGTTAGAACATGTGCAATCTGTTGTCTTAGATTGCACATGTTCCTCTAAAAGTAGTGATTTCAAAGGTTCCGGTGTATCTTCAAACGAAAGCCGACTAATTACTCCACTATATAGTATTACAAAAAGAACATACTATGTTAATATCCCCTATACAGAAAATGATCTGTAATCAATTGTGAGGTTATAAGCAAACCCACTTTTATATTTGTCGGACCACACCACCGAATTCGTAGATTGATCTTCTATGTTTACCTCTAAGTCATTAAGACTATGTCGAAATCTGTCTGCAGTAAGACGGGCCTCTCGCTATTCGTCCGTTTCAAGAGACCAAAATATAGTTTCAATTCTTAATCTTTCATTAAACAAACTTATTAATCGTTCTTGTCTCAAATAATGGTAATATTCGCGTCCCTACTCTAGTCATTGCTTATGCTCATGTTCATCTTCGAGAGATCGAATAATATTATGGTGCACCCTATTATTTGTCAAACGGTCTTCATATTGAGTAAAAGTTTCAGATTCTCGAGATAAAATATGACGGTCGTGATCAGCTGTGAGACGTAATTCCCTCTCAGTGAGGGTTTCGGTCTCACGGGATAGTACAATATGCCATTTGCGATCAGCTGTGAGACGTTATACCCTCTCAGTGAAGGTTTCGGTCTCACAGGATAGTACATGCCGTTCGCGGTCAGCTGTGAGCCGCAATTCTCGTTCTGAAGCGGTTTCAGGTTCGGCATAACACATGTTGTTTTCGGTCAATAGTAAGCCTCTTACCTCTAACGATCCTTGAGAACTCTTATTTCTCATTTTCTTAGCTTTGCTCGAATTTCGATATAAAGATTTTTTAGGTGGCACTGATGCAGGTGAATAAAAATTAAGTTAAAACGGACTGAGAGTGTTATAATCATCAATCAACTTCATCAATACATATAATAAAATTGTGGAAAAGTGATGTCTGTATAATGAAAATATGTAGAAAAAAATTAGCAGGTGTTATTATTAAATCGATCTTGAACCCAAAAAATTTTTTGTCTGTTTGTCTGTATGTTTGTGCACGCTAATCTCAGAAACGGCTTATCCGATTCAGATGCGGTTTTCACTAATGTATTGTAGTAATCTTCATTTAACATTAAGTGTTTATTTCATGTCAATCGGTTCATAAATAAAAAAGTTATGACAATTTTTAAGTAATCACGGCGAACATTTGCTAAGGCATTCTATTGTACACTGTACAGTGTACGATAAAACGTAATTTATCTGTTATACGCTACAGTTATTCCTTTACATGTCCAGATGATCATATAAAAATTCCCCAAGGGTTTGGGGGTAAGCTGAGGTAGTAGGGGGGGGCGGGGTCAAATTAACGTTATGGTTACTTCTAGGTAAATTTTCCACATAAAATGTCCTTTAAATTATGTCGTATTATATTTTTAACCCCCGACGCAAAAAGACGGGTGTTATGTGTTTGACCGCTATGTATTTCTGTGTGTGTGTGTCTGTCTATGGCACAGTAGCTGGCTAACAGGTAAACCGAATTAGATGCGGTTTTTTTTGTTAGGCAGCATATTTTCCGACGCTGGTTCTTAGATAAAGTGTATCAAAATCGGTCCATCGACTTATTATACCTACATAGGGGTAAAAGTGGGAATGAAAAAAATGAAAGTTATAATTTATTTTTAAAGATCGTCGGGAAGTTTATGAAATTATTTATTCCTTTTTCTATACACTTTTCTTCGTCTAAACGGTTTAGTTACGTGCTCTCTCTCTCTCTCTCTCTTAAGCCTTTAGTTACGTGCGTGAGACAGGAAAGATCTAATTTGGATTTGTTGCTGGATTTGATAAAAACTGAGTATCCATTAAGCTGATCAGTGGCTACACCATACATTATTAAAAACATCCATTTAAGAAAGGAAGGAAATAGAATTTTCTTCTCTCCCCCCTGGTCCCTAAAAAATAATATGACATAATTTAAAAGAAATTTTACGTAAATTAGTTAGGCATTTCTTTTTTGATTTTCGATATTATATACTAATCATAATTTTTAATTACAATATGTAGTAACTATTTGGTATAGGTTAGGCATTTCATTTCTTGATTTTGTTTAATAAGTTGGTACGTAAGTTTTTTAGCTCAGTTTAGCAAGAAATTTTAATAACAATTCTTTTAATTATTTATGGTAGTACGTATTTACTCAATAATTGTATGTTAATAGTAGGGGAGCCCAAGAGGGGATTTTGGGATTTACTCGAGCGCGTCAGATTACTATAAGGGACGGTACCTTAGCTATTCATTAGTACCTCTAGTCAATATGAGGAGTTATGGTTGGTGGGTGCGCTCAGGGGCCCCGCTGGAAAATTTGAATAATCCATAATTCCCTAAGGTTGAGCTCGAATCGTCAGATTAGCGAAATGGGGACTTCTTATATTGTAATTAACCCCCCCCATATATTAATCTGACGCGCTCGAATAATATTACTTTAATTTTTTACCCCTTCTTCATAGCGATTAAATCGCCACTTAAATCGTCAGATTAACGTATACTTTTTTTCAGTGACGTCCTGGAGCATGCAAAATATCAATATCTAACGCGCTTGAGTATTTCCAAGCCAATTATTTTCTTTTTTAATTTAAAAAAAATCAAAAAACCCTTCCCCACCGCTAAAAGTGAAAACATTATAGGACCTTTTTTTCTCGCTATGGTCTAATCTACCAATTCTAATAGGTTCCCGTGACGCTCGAGTAAATCCACATTTAGCATCCTGGGCTCCCCTACTATAAGTAGTAATTCAGCATGGGCGTAGCCACGGTGGGGCTGGGTGGGGCGCTTACCCTGGCTTTGATCTGGTAGGTACCAATTGTGAAGAGGCGTTGGCGTGGGCGTGGGAGTGGGCGTGGGAGTGGGCGTGGGAGTGGGCGTGGGGGTGAAATATCTTTCACTCTATCGCGTGGTAGTGGGAGTGGGAGCATGAAAATATAAAAAAAATATTGTTGCCCCACCCTGAGCCCATGGTCATAGGTCCCATAGTCACTATTCCACGCGGACGAAGTCGCGGGCACAGCTAGTAGACAAATATAATCAGAAAGCTTTAAACTCCTAAGCTCAACCATAAAAGATAGACATTTATGATGTCAGGAGATATTATTTAAATAATATGGAGAACATTTCTTTCATACTTGATTTCTGTGCAGCTTTAACCATTAAGGTTGCACACGCAATGAAAGCTTAAAAATGGAGTTACTGCTCTGCTCACGAATATGAAAAATAATTGTACCAAGTTTCGTTAAAATCCGTCGAGTAGTTTTTGTTTCTATAACGGTTATACAGACAGACAGACGGACAAAAATTTTTGGCGTCGATGTCGATCTCTAATTACCTCGTGATAGTTATTTAGGAAATATATTTCATGTGCAGAATTGACCTCTACAGAATTAATATAAGTATACATATATTTAGATTCCAATTTCCATGTAACGTTAAATTCGACTATACAATAACTAACAGACAACGCAGGTTACTCTCGTTTCCGTAAGTTGAGGCGGCTACATATTCGGTCCTCATAACATCACTTTTTGTGAACGAAACGACAGCGCGGTTTAATTCGATGCCAACACCATCAGAAAAAAGGAAATATTTTTAATTGTGAAAAAATATTATGATTTACACTACTAATACTATGTTCAAAATATAAGACTGTGAGTGTGTAAAAATAAATCCAGCTAGTTTCACATCACACTTATGTTTATAATTAGGTATACGACATGAAAATATAATAATTACCAAGCAATAATCATACAGATAAATACTGAACAAAAGTATTAACAGTCAAAGTATATTTTTACTAACAACATGTAAATGATGAAGGAATACTAATTATCAACGAACTAACCTTTTTGTATTATTGTTTATAAATATAAATTTATAAAGAATAAAAAAATACGATCACTAAAAATCGAGTCCCGCCTCGTGATCGAATTTTTAAAACACGAAGATTTTTAAAAATGTAACCAATGAACACAATCAATATTAGATTAACTGTAATGGTGATAAACATCTTCCCTCACTTTTAAAAAAGTAGTATATTCACACGAATTATAAGCGCACCTTATAGGGAAGGGAAGATATGGGTTAAAGAGTTAAATAAATAAATAACATAATTATATTTAAATTATTCATTTTTAACATTGTGTTCAGTAGTGTTAACATGTAAATTGATTTGATTTTTACGAAATCTCATAGATGGCGCTGTTTCAAATTTGTCTTTATACTAATAAATTCATTAAACTGATTCTCTGCCCAAATTACGTAAATGACATAGTTTTTATTGTGTAAAGCTAGATAATAGCATGGCTTACCCGAAACCAACATTTAAACATGAGTCTTTAGATTGTACGCTGTCGTAATACACGGAATACGTAAGAAAAATAAAGGTTCACAGCTCCTCCCCCGGAGGTGATAGCATGATAATATGTATATAAAAGCCTCACTCGACCTGTAAGTAATATTCATGCAAAATTTGAAGTCAATCTATGCAGTACTTTTCGAGATTAGCCTGGACAAACATACAGACAAACAGACAGACAAACCGACAAACAGACAAACAGACAAAAATTCTAAAAACTATGTTTTTTGCTTCTATATCGATTATAGATCACGGCCCAAGTATTCTTTTAAAAAAATATTCAATGTACAGTTTTGACTTTCCTACGATTTTATTATATGTATAGATAAGATATTGGGCTGCTTATTACATGGATCATTTATTTCATGTCAACTTAAATATCATAAGCTATTTTCCTCGTTCCTGTATTGGCATACCTTCTCATACTGTGTTATTGTAGCACCATGACGGTTTATACAACATTTTCGATCTCTATCAGTGTATATGTTACCGGCCAAACCCGATTTCAGGACAAACTAGTTTTGCCTAGGCTAAACTAGTTCGTCCTATACACGATCGGATGAACTGGTATAGCCTAGGCCAAACTAGTTCATCCTAAGACCAATAGGATAAATCAGTTCATGCTAGGCCATTTTTTTTTGCGCGTCGACGGAGCCCCGCTTCGCGGGGCTCCTATTTCTGTGTAGTTTTTTTTTTAAGAAACCTAACCTAACCTAACCTAACGGCTAACCTAACGGCTAACCTAACCTAAACCTAACGTATTTATTTTAGGATAAACTAGTATGGCCTAGCCTGAACTGATTTATCCTATTGGTCTTAGGATGAACTAGTTTGGCCTAGGCTATACCAGTTCATCCGATCGTGTATAGGACGAACTAGTTTAGCCTAGGCAAAACTAGTTTGTCCTGAAATCGGGTTTGGCAGGTAACATATACAATTAAAAAAATATTCAAATTGCGCTCTTAGCTAAGTTAGCTATATTTCATTTTTTTTAATGAGGCAGTAAAACTTCAACCTCGCATTTATTTTCAATGAATCTAAAATTCAGCCCGCGTCTACACATGTGTTGAATGTAATGTAGAGCCTGAGAATAACTAGGCTATCTGATTATCTTTTTGTTTGTGTAAAATTTCATGCTGATCAATCAGCGATTTTGGCGTGCAATAGTAATAAATATCAATTAACACGAAATTTCGCGAAATCTGCTAGCAGCTGCTTAGGTACATACAGCAGCGTATTTTTACTTTTGTTTTGATAAACAATTATACTCATTCCAGACGTGTTTTAATTTTCAGTGACCGTGCTCTTAAGTAGCATTGAAAACGTCAATCAAGAAAATAAAAACGAAATGCCTAATCTTGTACTTATGGAAAATACATCTCTATAACACGTTCGTGACTTACTAAAAGCTATGTCAATTACAAATTTGTATCGTATGTTTACAAGGCAATTATTGTGACTTGTGACATCGTTTAAGCCTCTTAAGATGTTTATCTGTCATTAATTGAATTACTTTTATTTGACAGCTGGCAGATTGAATTAAGATGGAATTAAGTTTCTAGAGATGGCGAAAGGGCGGCAAGGTTGACATTGGGACTGAATATAAGTTATGTACGTAAAGTATGACGCACGAATGTAATTGTATGGAATTTTAACCATAAGTGCAAAAAAAAAGGCGTCCACGAATTTGCTGAATAATCTGATCGCTTGTATTGTAACAAATAATAATCAGACCTTTAAAGGTTACAGCGAAAACGACTTGAACATTATTTTTGATATAAATTAAACCTTAGTCTTTTTAACATTTATAAACAGAAATCATATGAATGGGTGAGTGAAAAAGAAAGTGCTCTTACTTATGCAATAAAAAATTTAAGTGGGATTCTATTTTCTATCCTTACAAAAGGTACTTGGTTTATTTTGAAGTATAGAGTTTTTAGGATAAATTATTCAAAATAATATTTATACGTTGAATTTATGTTTATAAATTAATGTTTTAATGAAGTCGTTACCGAACCTGAGCTATTCAACAATTTAACTGTTTCAAACTATTGTCTGAACTTTATTACTCATAAAATCGTAGTAGTGCTAAATATCGCCCGTTCCAATCAAATTCCTGTATCAGTTTAAACTATTTAAGTACTTCGGGTTAAATGGTTGATATTAAATATTAGTATGGACTGTATTTGAAAATACCTATACAGTTAATTGTATTTGTACCTATTAAACAAACTCCTCAAAATTACATAACTATTCATTTTTTTAGGTATAAGACGCAACTGAGGATATGTATTTTGTATATATAGGTCTCAAGAAGAGAGGACTGCTGATACTGAGCGGGTATTATTTTTGTGAAATAAAATAATAAAATCTTGATTTACGATAATGACTTTATTGATTTCTATCCATATGCATGACCCCTATTTGTATTTTAAACACTCTATTAATCTCGATATAGTTTAGGCAAGCAACTATAAAATTAAACGCTTGCATGCTATTACTATTAAGTTTAATTGCACAATTACAATCTTGGACAAACCTTGGCTGAGAAATTTACTAGTTTATCATAAAGTGACATACAAAATAATGAATTCAAAGATATTGTTGTAGAGCCGAAATTCGTAGTATGAAATGAATGAATGAAATACTCTTTATTGTACATACACAGTGATAAAGTTACATAGTTAAGATAGCTTATAGTAGAGATGTACAAAGAGCGGCTTTATCGCTCGTGAGCGTAGTAATACTTATATCGAAATAAGGGAATGTTTTTTTAATGCTATGGTATCAGAGTATTATCAAATCAACGTTTCTCAAAGTACAACATTTATTTATCAAAAAATTCAATTAAACACTTTTAAATCGTCATAACATGGTTTTACCATTAACCATCTGCATCGGTTTGGAAAGCGGTTTTTGTACAGAGAAGAGCCGAATTGTCCCTTCATACATCTGCTTAGTTTTATATGAAATTATAAGAGAATTGCAACCTACCATTGGATGATACACTTTTACAATTACCACTAACACTAAGCCAAGGAAACGGTCAAGGCCTATGGTTTCTGGGCAACATAATCTTAAGAGTGGTTCTAGGTTCCGCTCTCACAGACTTCATATTATTAGCGGAAGTGTTTTTTATGTAGAGTCCGAATAATTTTGCAATGATTTAATTAATATCCTATTTATAAATCAAAAAATTTATGTGCACAGTTTAATAGTGTAAATTATATATGTAAAAGATTGATGGGAAACAATTTGTGACGGTCTATGTATACCTAAACAGTTTATATGTTATTTTGTTGTGATATTTATAGATAGAATGGAATGTAATGCTTAAGTCCGGAAATTAAGTTAAGAAATAAAGAATGTAACAGATATTAATTGATATAAAATATTATCTATAATGACAATTATTTATAGAAGTCGCGGGAAGAACTGGTTTATTTCAAGACAAAAAAGTTGTTTAGTCGGGACTTAGTAACGATTTCTTCAGCTCCAGGAAATATTTTACTTCGTATGGATTTATATTACCAATAATGCTTCGTTTCGATTTTTAGTGCCTCATTATAGAAATTGACACAAATTACAACAAATTTAAATAACTTCAAAGAATCATTCACTCGTAAGTCGTAACTCGTGACCTATGTCCTTAAAATATTTTGCATTATTTCGAGTTCGAAGTGGCACATTTGTATAGTTTATATCGTATAGGAGCTACCAACGTTGACAAGAGAGAATTTTAGTATAGTTGGTTCTTTGATATACTGTTCCTCTTGCTATTTCGGTTAGAGTCCGGGCTGTCTGGCTGGTCGCAGTGGTTGCGTTTTTTAGTGCGCATCTTATCTGCACAGGATAATTTCCTTAATTTTAAGTCATTTTTTAACGCGTAATTTTTAATCTTTTGCCTTTAGATAGATCCATCAGACATAATTTTTTTATTGCAAGACGTTTTTTTCGTTGTTAAATAGGTGCCAGACGCAATTTTTTATTTCGTTTTTATAAAAAATTCAAATTATTTTAGAATGTCTGTAAATTTCATATTATGTTCTTCAAACATAATATAATCTAAAATTAATTAGCCAGACGCTAATTCGATTGTTAAGTATTAAATAATGTGTATAAATAAAAAAAAGTAATGAAGCATGCAGCTCATCAGCTAGTGTATTTTAATTATGTGACAGGAAATAATTGCAAGAATACAATATTATTTACACTTGTTCTTATAAATAAAAGTTAAAATAAAAAAAAAAAACATAAAAGTGAAAAATAAATTAAAGTTACCATACATTGAAAAGAATGGAATACAAACTATATCAATGAAGGTTAAACAATTACATTGTTAAATTTAAAAAGCCATCTTCATAATCATCATCATCATCTTCCCTCTCACTGTCAGAATTATTTATGTTATCGTCTAAGGAATTGTTATTGTTTTCCAATATTCCATCATCTGTAAACAACTAGAAAATTAGTTTCAATATTGATGTACACACATACACACACACAACACACACACACACACACACACCACACACGACACACACACGTGAACACACACACACTCGCATGTTTAAGTTTGTATTGAATTTAACTAAAGTAGTTAGCATGAATTTATATAGGTATACTAGCGGTCCGCCCCGGCTTCACCCGTGGTACCTACATGTTTAAACTATCCTATCTCTCAAGTTGGATCGAACTGCACATGGTGTGCGAATTTTATTATAATCGGTTAAGTGGTTTAGGAGTCCATTGAGGACAAACGAGATTTATATATATTAAGAATTAAGATTAATGAATTAATATTGTTATCATCATCACTACATAGTATAAAACAAAGTCGCTTTCTCTGTCCCTATGTCCCTATGTCCCTATGTCCCCTTAAATCTTTGAAACTACGCAACGGATTTTGATGCGGTTTTTTTTAATAGATAGAATGATTCAAGAGGAAGGTTTATATGTATAATAACATCCATTAAATAGTGGAGAAGTACTGTTATTTTTGAGGTTTCTAATATGATGTCGTAAATAATTACATTTTTTCCACTTACAGTGCAAACGCAGGCTGAACCCTACAAGTTTTATCAAAATAATGTGCTAACTATAGTACACATTGAAAAGGTCTACAGAAAAGTCCGTGATGGTATATGTCTATCTCTTATGGATAACCCACAATAACTTTTTTTGTCATTTACTTTTTACGACAAATAATGGCTAATTTTCGAAGCGATTTTAACCAATACAGCATTAATCCTTAACCAATTAAAGACCTTGAATACATTGTTCATTTAATATAGATCTATATGGCCCTTTACACCGTATGATTTAAGTGAATATTTTCGAAGATATTACAGATTTAAAAATTGCGGGACGTAGCGTTTGCGGCGGTACCGGCCGGCCGCCCGGCTATATATTTTATACCCGTGCGAAGCCGGAGCGGGCCGCTATGTTTTTATATACAACGTTCACAGTTTTTCTGTAGTGTATTTAGTATCAGCATTGCACCCGTGCGAAGCCAGGGCGGGTCGCTAGTTAAGTAATAAAAAAAATTGTTTTGTGTAGAAGATTGTTGATGTACCCTAATAGTTTATTTTTTAGCCTAAGGAATAAAATGTACCAATGAAAGGTACTTGTTCCCACAACACAGGGAATCCTAGAGTAGGAACAATTCAATTTCTATGCATCTTATATTTTCGAAAAAAAAAAAAGTTATTTTTATTGTTATTTAATTTTCGCGGCCGACCCTTTCTATCTCTCTTGCACTTTAAACTATCTCTCCATATACACAATCATCAAATTGTTATGCTTACCTACTTTCACTACGTTTTTATTTGTACATATTTAATACTTAACAATCGAATTAGCGTCTGGCTAATTAATTTTAGATTATATTATGTTTGAAGAACATAATATGAAAATTACAGACATTCTAAAATAATTTGAATTTTTTTATAAAAACGAAATAAAAAATTGCGCATGGCACCTATTTAACAACGAAAAAAACGTCTTGCAATAAAAAAATTATGTCTCATGGATAGATCTAAAGGCAAAAGATTAAAAATTACGCGTTAAAAATGACTTTAAATTAAGGATAATTTCCTGTGCAGATAAGATGCGCACTAATAAACGCAACCACTGCGGCCAGCCAGACAGCCCGGACTCTAACCGAAATAGCAAGAGGAACAGTATATCAAAAAACCAACTATACTAAAATTACTTTTTTTTAAACGTTAATAGCTCCCGTACCAATATCAGACAGTGGCATGTTCTCTGACAAGCATTTAAAGTGTCACGTCATAATATGTCTATTGTGATTGCGCTATTATTTAAGTGAAAATCCAGAGGTATTTTGACACAGTCACGACACTACAAATAATATTAACACGTAAAACGTGTTCTAGTTTGTCTAAAATACTTTTGTAATCAACCAATAAAGTTTTCTTGATAGCCCATAGCATACCTCAACCCGTTTAGGCAATACATTTTAGTTGCAGTTGCTCGATAAGCATCAGCAAAGTGCCTCAAAATCATGTAGAACAAGCTTTGTTTTCAACGCCAAATACGAATATAATAATGTTGCTCAACGATCCTATTGCAAAAAAATACTTATCAGTTAATTACCCAGGTCGATGTTTTAGGCAATATAACAACCTTATTACAACAAAATAAAGATAACAGGAATCAGGTAGGTACCTACGTAACTGTTCAGTTTTGACAAAGTATTATATATTTTAAGAAGGGGAAACAAACAATGTGGCGCAAGCTTACAAGCCATACTTTCTTATCGACTTATTAATCGGTAAGTCGGTAGCTCATTCTTATATCGAAGCAACCTCAATAACACTCAGTTGTTCCTCTTCTGTTTTATATCTTATGTTCTTTAGTTAAGGAATAAATATTTTTTCTGAAATATTTTTTCTGAAATGTCTGTAGTAGGTACCTATACAGTATACATACCAAAATTCTTCTTTTCTTTTTTAATAGGTACCTTCCTACTTTAATATTGTTATTGAAATAAAAAGTCATTATCGTATTTATTGTTCCAATTTCCACTTCAATGTCATGAAGATGACCGGCTTTATTCAATTAAGTAGTAGTGATGATGAATGCACGTTCAGCACGTAAACAATTCCATTAACAAAATGCAACTTTCGACGCATTCATGAAATTTATACTGCAAAGGTGGTTGAACTTGCCCCTTCTGGCATTAAGGTATTAAGGTGAAGTGCGTACTACTTGCACACGCAAACGTTACCACTTACAAACAAATCAACAGTTGTAGATAGCAGGTTTAGTGAAGTTCAATATATAATTTATGTTTATGAAGATAGAGCGCTGATGAATTGGTTATGGCCGAAAAAGGTTTGATTGGTTTTGCTTTTCGTCTGCATCCTGGTGAATTGGGAAAGCAGAAAGTTCGGGAGTTTTATGGAATGCTGAATCAGCCATTTAGTGTATAATAAAAACAATTAAATAATATGATATTTTATCTTAAATATAATAGATAATATCTAAGGAGATAATTGTGTTTAAAATTATGTGAATTACATCTAGACAATAAGATAGAAAATATTTTTTAAATTCAACAAATTTATTTATTTGTTCGTTATCTTTATGTTTTTAATTATGCGATTATAATGATATATTTCCTATAACGGATCATATTGGTATCAGTAGAAAATGAATCTTATAGATAGCTGTGACTCAAAGAGATCATTATTTTTATTATCATTGTGTAATAACCGTGAAATAACCGATTAGAATCATGATAACATTTTGTTTTACATTTTTATCACTTATTAGTTGCACACAACTGCGTTTTTTGTGATACAAATAAATAAAACATACATTAAAATTATGTAAGGTATCATTGACAACAGCTAAGAAAATGTTTGTAGTATTTTTTGCAAGTCGCGCCTTTTGTGAAGGTTAGCTCTATTAAACGTAGAACCTACCTAGTACCTACTATTGTAAAACATGATCACATTTTCTTATTATGTTTTTAAACTTACAAAGATAATTTAGTAAAATCTGCTACACTAAAATAGTTAAAATTACGAATCACTAATCATATCTCTGTAAGATTAATTTTGATTTTGTGAACCTTGAATATGAATGTAGGTAATATACAACCTCATTAAGATAAAAAATTCACAGTCTACAATGACTTACAAAATTCCGCACTTAAGTAACACCTATTTTATGTACATAATAATTTGTGTATTGTTTTACTTAATAACGAAAGTGAGCGCGATCTTGACTCTTGATACCTACTACTAGTGTTAACATAGACAATCAGCTCATGAGACTGGGCATTATTTCACATTCTCTTATCTTTACTGCCATTTAGAGATACTTATTATGAAAAGCAGCTATTAATCTAGCTTAACTTTTAGTTTGGATTTTACGAGATCAGATTTCGAAATTTTATTGTCCATGCTAAAAATATGTCAATAATATTGCTGTAGCTCTGTGGGAAATATACTTACATTGTTTCAAACAGAATTAAGTTCGTCTCTCCGTGCTGCATCTTAAATACAAAAGGTCTTTAGTTTTAATTGACTGACCGGTTGGCTTGGTTGGTAGTGGCCCTGCCTTCCAAGCCAGAGGTCGTGGGTTCGATTCCCACCCGGGGCAAATATTTGTGTGATGAACATATTTGTTTGCTCTGCGTCTGGGTGTTAATTTCAAATTATATAATATGTATGTTTATCAGTCATCTGGTTTCCATAACACAAGCGAAAGCTTAGTATGGGATCAGATCGTGCCGTGTGTGAAAATTGTCCAGAAATATTTATATTTATTTATTTATAATTTTAACAATGAGAATCTTGTAAATGTTTAAAGCTAATTCGACTAAAAGTGTCGTTAAAAATGGACATTAAATATTTCGGTACAGATCTAGCTGAATCTCCAAAATATTTTCTAACTTTTGTTCTTTCAGTGTATAATATTATCTAATGTGAAACACATCGTTGATCCTCAGAATAATTGACACTATTCAACTCTGAGGTTTTGTTGTGACTTGCGACCTGGTTTACTATGTATTTATACCACGAGGGTATTATGTACAACTTGTAGAAATTAATTGAAGCATGCTAGAGACATTGCGACACAGAGGTGTGGATGTCAAGTTATTTTAATGTTCGCAACGACACCCTGCACCGGTGTGATTTCGATGCTGGGATATATCATTGACTCATTTAAAGATTTACTATGACACGCAATTATTTACTAGAAAATTATATGATTAACTTCATAAATTAAACATAGCTGTCATAATAAATTATATTTAAGTGAATTGTATCTTATAAATCTATATTTTTATTGATTGTACCATTTTACACTTCGATAGACACTTTGTAGACAATATTGTATTATTCAACTAATAACATCTGAAGGAATTTTCAACTTTCACACACTTTTCAAGTGTAATCGACGTTGACGAACTTCAAAATTAAGGAACAAGTAATTAACGAACGAAACAAAAAGTTAATTAAGCGCTGTTAATAAATAGAGCGAGTAATCATAGAATGTTTACACGCAGCCCGTCGCGAATTCTCCGAGACACGATCGACGGCCTTATTGGTGGAAAATACAGTTTAATTTTGCTTATAAGAGCATGAATACGTAAAATTGTAGACAGTGTAAGGGCAGACGCAATGCCAAAGTTGCTAAAGTGCAGCAATGCATGATTTGCAACATTTAGATGAACTATTATTTGCTTTTTGTTTCAAATATAAGTGGACGTTGCTTATTATTCGAGTTTGTACGCGCGGTTCCGTTTGCAAAAGCTTAATTAAGATGTGAGGAACGATAAGCCGCATTATCCGGACAGATTGTAATTATTATAGTTCATACGAATATAGTATAATTAAAACTACTAATTGATAATAGGAAATCTTAAATTAAAGCTGTTATGAAAGTGTATGTCACATTACAGAAAAAGTACCTTTCGAAGAAGAAGGTACCTTTCGTTTACTTTAACATTTGATATATTTAAATAAAAAGAGACGAGAGAAAGAAGACACAATAAACTAAAATAGGTTAGCTGTTAGTTAGCCGAAAACATTAGCAGTAACAAATATAATTGTGAATAAATAAATTTTTGTAAATAAAAGTACCTACATTAGATAGGTGATGAATTTAAATACATATCTAAATATCATACAAAATATGTTATATGCATAACCTTAACATTATTACATTTTGGATGCTGTGATACTATCGCGCAATCTACAATTACTTAAGACACCATTTTTTGCGAAAATCTCTCAATAACTCTTCTTACAGCAGCATTGATAGAATCGTGATTTATAAAACTGTAATTTAATTATGTAATACGCAGAAGAGCAACTTTATTTTTATTTTCCATTGCAGCGATCTTCGGACAAATAAATGTCTCGTTTGATAAATAAAATTTAAAGTCAGGATCGAAAATTATATTATATTTAAGATATTTTACCAATATTGGCAGTTTTGATCTTTCATCAGAGTAATATCGACAAAAACAAGACGCGACAGGCTTATATGATTGCTTCCTGCTTTATGTACAACCATGTTTATTATACGCGCCATATTTTTATTGAAATATTTTTAATGGATTGAACTTATTTTGGCTCAGAATATATGAAACCTTCTAAAACAAATTGGTCAGTAGGTAGATTTTATTTTTTGTGTGACGTTCCCAAATACGATGAAGGTTCTCGATTTAAAGCGTAGGGGTATTTTTAATTTATTAACCTATCTCTGTTACTATGAATACTGATGGATAGTTAGTAATTAATCAAATAATAATGACGTGTATAGTTAAATGAAAAAATGAAACAATAAATGACAAAATATTTGCTGTGTTTCTTGCTGTGTTTACATCGTAGATATAATTATATTTATATAATTAGAAAATCCCAACACAAACTAGTTTATTTATGTAACCAATGATGATGATGATGGTGATCCCAGTTTTATTTATCCATCTTGTTGTGGATCGGCGCATTATGTTCAATTAAAAGTAATATTCTAGACTTAACTAGTTGACCTTAGTACTTAAAATTGCTCCACGTTTTTTGTGTATAATTATTTAACTACCCGAAAACTTGATTTTGAAAAGTGTCGGCCTCCTTTGACAGTAATTTCCTAATTGCGTAATATGTGGTAATATGTATTTTTTTACTCTACTTTATTAATTGATTTTTAATTGATAAATGTTTATTTATTTGCTACATTTTTCACTAATATATTCATGATGATTGACTTCAAGGCGGGCCGTCATATCGTTTGACATTATCGGAGTCCGGTCATACTAACTTGTCGGTCAGGGAGTTTGTTTAGATATCATCTTCATGATTTGCCTACTAGAGAAGAAACCCGGTATGTGAATACCTTAGAAAAACAATACACATTTTATGTTTGCGGAAGTATCTCTCCAGATCGCATGCCGAATCTAATAAGCAATCGCTCATACTTTTCAAGGAATCGATACGATTTTTCGCTGGAATTTCATTTCTACGTTGAATGATTTAACATTATTAATTTAGGTGTATCTCGTGATTTTAATTTTGAGTAAGAGTTTGTAATTTTGAGTAAGAAAGTACAAAATTTTTATATGACGGTGCATTTACATCAAACGAACATAGAGCCTAGAGCTAGAGCAAGAGCATTCTTTCGTGATCTTTTAGTGTAAACGAAAACTCGTATTCAGTGTTATTACTGTTGTTTACACTAAAATAATTTGACACAGGGGGGTTAGAAATTAGAATGAGCATTCGCTCGTTTGATGTCATCATTTGCGTAAAAAGTGTATATATTATCTAGATTCAGTAATTTCAAAACTTTTATTTGTTGGTCCAACGTCTTTATCATAATCAGATTTACAGTCTTTCTCCATATTGATCTTAAATAGTTATTTCACAACTTACAAAAGTAAATACATTTTACCTAATTAGGTTCATGACTTTAATACGTACGACGAATTTATCATTAACGAATACCTTTAAATATCTTTCCCAAATTTGTAAGGAAGAACACATGTCAATGTACAATTTCATATTGATTGCATGTACTTTAAAGGGATACGTATCTTAATTTCTTTCATTGTTTTTACAAACATGAATAATAACTTCATTAAATACTTCATATTTAGTCTTATTCTGATATATAGACTACTGCACGTGGTTTTGTGCTTTATTTTTGAGATGTAATAAATAAATTCAAACCTTAGTCTACTTTACAGACTGTATCATATCTTTACAAAGATTGTACATTTAGTAGTAGTAGTTGCGTTATTTTGGGCTATACTGTTAAGTTGGATATTACTGTTAAGTTTCGCTTTCGTTTAATATTTTAACTGTAGATAACTAAAATAATTTTTGAATGTTGCGTCAAATAAGAAACAATAAATAAGTTAAATATGAACCTTGCGTGCTGCAAGTTATCTAAAACTTTCTCAATTCGTTAATTATTTCTTTTAATTATGTCGATCAATTGTACTGTACAATTGTACTGATACTAGTAGTATGGATTCCCGGACTCTGCCTCACTCTATGCTGCCTCACTGTATGGTACGGAGAGGACGTGACTTGATTGAAAACCCCGACTAAAAAAAAAAAAAAAGTTTGGACTCTTTTCCCACTAAAGCGGCCATGCTGAGTCGATAGCACTCACTCCCGAAGCGATAGGATGCACGGTTCAAAAGATAGCTGAGGTGTGCAGATCGATTAACTCTTATCAAATATCAATTAGATAAGAGTTAATCGATGGGTCATTAATGGGGCGCTAATGACCCACCGGTTGTTTGCCTTTTCCTATTATCTATCGCCGTTCATATCTATTACTCATTGTGCACCTCGCTTATCACTGCTTTTGTATTAAACTTCTTTGTTACGACCTACCTCGCTATTCTAACCAAACGATGTATTATTATATTCAAGAAAAAATACGTCTAAAATCCTATAACTATATTTATATATTATCCTACTATATTATTATAATTGTTGCTTTTTTAAAAAAGCGATTCGCTTCTGTTATCAAAGTCTAACCTAACTTAACCTAATTGTTGCTTTTTTAAAAAGCGATTCGCTTCTGGCGTTGTTTATCAAAGTCTAACCTAACCTAACCTAATTGTTTTTCCGGGTAATCTGATGTATCGAACTTTGTTACGGCAGGACAAGGATTGTAAAAGAGTTGATTGACAATAAAACATATTATTTCCATATATTATTTCTTTATTTACACCCGCATTACACTACAATACAATTTAACAAGTGTCATATCATTTCTTGGTGAGTCATACGAAAAATTTGTAAGGAAATCTTCCAATCTCAGGCCCCGGAACTTGTAGTACAAATATACCACGCAATACTCTCCACAAAACGCGGAATAGATATCCTGAATTCTAGCAGTATTATAGTCCCACATGCGACAATTTCTTCTTAAAAATTCCGCTATTACTCTAATCGGTTTACGTCCAAAGGAATCAAAATATTCTCCAACTCTTTCGTGGTTGATATGAATAGCTACCCAATGAGAACCTGGCTGTGAGTCAGGGTCGAGATTGCATATAATAAATGCAGGTATGTGTATATGCATTGGTAGGCGATTGGAGGGGTACACGCTATACTGGAGGCTGGGGTGTATTCTATGAAGACTCATTTGCAGGTCTAATGTATTCATTTTTACACGTTTGACCTTATCCAATTTCTATCAATCATCAACCTAAACTAACATCACGTTATATTGTCATCCCAATATATGCAATATTTTTATATGTATTTATTGTTTGTAAGGAAATAAAAAACAGTAAATTGCATACAATTTGTTTTATTTCATTTTATAATGTTTCCTTTAGCTACATATACACAAAATGCATGAACATATTTGATTATTATTATATATATATATATATATATTTTTTGGATATGTGCTTTGTAATAATTTCTAAGGTTGTGTTTATTTGTATCTATATATTACTTTATTTATATTAAAGTGTAACCTTAATGTATAAATAAAATGTTTAAAGAGAAAAATATTCAGTTTTATTGCTACATCCAAAGAAGATAGAAGTATAAAAATGATTCACTTTATTCATCCATTTGCTGCCATTGTAGCAGGTCCAAGTGGATGTGGAAAATCTAACTTTGTTACACAATTCATTAAACACAGGAGTAGTGTATGTAATGAATTTTTTTCTGAAATCACATGGTGTTACGATGAAATGCAACCACTTTATAATATACCTGATGTAAATTATCACCAAGGGTTGCCCGATTTGCATATGTTTGACGGTAAAAATTCCTCATTTGATTATAATAGATGATTTAATGAGGGAATCTGATGGTAGAGTTGTTGATATATTTACAAAAGGTAGTCATCACCGGAATCTTAGTGTATTTTATTTAACACAAAATTTATTTCATCAAGGTAAAGGTCAAAGAGACATTTCTTTAAACTAAAGTTATATAATTTATTTTAAAAACCCTCGAGATAAAACTCAAATAAGATATTTAGCACGACAAGTGTCACCAGATAACACAAAATTCATTGAAGACGCCTACAGGGATGCAACTTTAGAAGCGCATGGATATTTAATGGTAGATTTAAAACAGAATACAAATGATTTTTGTCGTATCAAGACAAATGTAATCCCATTTAATGGTCACTGCACAGTCTACGTCCCCACGAAAGAGTTTAAATACACCAAGAATCAAACAATTCAAATCACTTCTAAATGATGCATCGTCGAGTCACAACGCATAAACATTTGCTAAATGCTTTACATACGCTTAAACCAAAATATCAAAGAGCGTTACTTAAAACGTGTAATGAAGAAGAAATAAATTGTATTTGTGAATGTATTCATAACGTTTTACAAGGAAAGATACCACTTAAAGATCAAGATAAACAAAAATTGAATAAACACAAAAATATACTCCGTAAACTGGTGCGTAAGTGTAAACATAAACTAAGAAAAAATATTATTATACAAAAAGGAGGGGCTTTCTTACCAATAATATTAGGTCCAATATTGAGTGGATTAGTAAGTGGACTAGCCAGTTAACATGGAAAATGCTAAGAAAATGATACTTATTGAACCTGGATTGATTGAAAAATTAAAACAAGAAAATAAGATACTAGTAATTTGTCTCGATTAGATATTGAAATGCAAAATATTATGAATAGTAAGACGGAAGACCGAAAGAAGTGGATGTTATATTTACAAACACTACAAAGATACCTTCACTTTATCGAAGAGGATCGTCAACCACTCAGATTACCAATTTATTCTGATACATCTAATGAATATTCAAATGACTCTAAAATTGGTTTTAAAAATAAAGATAGAGATCTAAAAAGTTCAGTTGATGCTGAATCTTTGTTGGAGGAGAAAGGTTCCATTAAAAGTATAGAAAGTGAGGTAAATCCACTGTATTCACCAACACAAATACTCAGTTTAATACCAAAAACTTATAATAAAAAAGGAGAGTCATTATTAAACTTAATTGGAACAAGTAAAAGTAAAATACGTTGGGATAATGAAGGCACAGTCATAATTGATAATGAAAAAATTCCAGGAAGTAATATTGTTGATTTAATAAATGATTCACTTAGACCCTTAAAAAAAAGTGATCCGATAGGGTGGGATAGATTTGCTAAAGCATTAAAAGATATTAAAGTACCACTTACTTATATTGGAAATCCAAAGAGATGTGAGTTTATTAACCAACTTCAAGCAAAAGATCTGAACAAAACCTCTGAGATTGAAGTTCAAGAATTTTCTACACCGAGCAGTGGAGATAAAAGATATATAACTAAAATACGTAAAAAGATCGATTGGGAAAAATGGACCCCGTACTAGAAGAAATTAACAGGATTTATTATGATCCATCTAACCCCGCTGGTTTTGGTAGTATTGATAAATTATCAAAAGCTATGAAGGGTAAAATGGATAAAAAGCAAGTAAAGGAATGGTTACAATCACAAGAAACATATACATTACATAAACCCATTCGGAAAAAATTCCCACGTAATAGGTACATTCTATCAAATATTAATGAGCTGTGGCAAGCTGATTTAAGTGATATGTGAACTTATTCTCAATATAATGATGGTTTCAACGACATACTTTGTGTTATTGATGTATTTAGTAAATATGCTTTTGCAAGACCAATGAAAAAGAAAAACTCAGAAACAACTAAAGAATGTTTTGAAAGTATATTTACTGAAAGTAATTCAACACCTACTCACATACAATCTGATAAAGGTACAGAATTTGTTTCAAAAGATGTACAAAAATACTTTAAATCCAAAAAGATAAATTACTATACCACTAACAATCCTGATATTAAGGCTAGTATTGTTGAACGATTTCAAAGAACTCTAAAAATGAAAATGTGGCGTTATTTCACTCATAATAATACTTATAGGTATATAGATGTTTTACAAGATTTAATATACTCTTACAATCACAGCATTCACTCGAGTATTAAGATGTGCCCATGTGATGTAAGTTCCAACAATATTATGACAGTTTGGACTAATCTTTATGATAGAGGGTCAAACAAACTTTCTTTAGAAAATTCAAAACCAAATTTCAACGTGGGTGATTATGTTCGAATAACTAAATATAAACATGTTTTCCAAAAAGGATATGAATCAAATTGGAGTGATGAAATATTTATTATATCTTCAATAATTGATAGATCTCCATGGGTTGTTTATACAATAACAGATTTACAAAATGAACCAATAGTTGGTACTTTTTATGAAAGAGAATTACAGAAGGTCACTTACAACCCCACCACACAATATAAAATAGATAAAATAATTGGCACTCGTTATTCGGGTAACAGAAAAGAAGTATTAGTGAAGTGGAAAGGTTATTCCCGCTACCAACTACGATAACGTTGAACATATTTTGAGAGCGTTAAATGGTATCGGAGAGAACTTGAAATTTCGTTATGATGAAATAACAAAATTTGTGTCTGTTTCTGTTTTGGATAAAAATATAACATCCGTAACATTATCACCCAAATTAAGTTTACAACTAGGTTATGAACCAAATACAAATCTCCTAGACAGAAATTTTGGGAAGTGTCCTGCTAATTTACACTTAGGGTTACCATCTCAAATATTTCTATATTGCGACATTATCGATCCTCAGATTGTGGGTGATGTTATGACTCCGCTATTAAGAGTCATTTCATTAGATCCTTCAAAATACATTTATGGTGCGTATAAAATGCACGTTTTCTCTCCACCTCACTACTTACCCGTTATGCGAAGAGAGTTCGATACGCTGAAAATGGATATAAGATCGAGCGCAGGACAAAAAATACCATTCCAGTTTGGAACCGTGTGTATTAAACTACATTTCCGCAAATTATAATAATGTATTCTCCTCATGATCATCATAAATGTCCATATGAAAATTATTATTCACATCAAGCTGGATCAGGAGTTGGAGTAATTTATAAGGGTTCACCATCACGTGGTCATGGTATTGGGAGCTTCTTAGGAGGGTTATTTAGATCAGTTTTACCTTTACTTTCAAGTGGTGCTCGAGTGGTTGGTAAGGAGGCATTAAACGCTGGAGTAGGACTTTTATCGGATATGATTCAAGCCCGTCCTATGGAAACCTCAATAAAAGATCGTCTAAAGCAAGTTAGTACGAACGTAAAACGAAAGGCTGATGACAAAATTGATCGATTAAACATGACAGGATCTGGGTATATAACTAAAAGAAAACGATTGGCCTCGTTCATTCCACCACTAACAGCTAAAGTGAAAGCTACGAAAAAACTTGGTCTAAAACCAAAAAACATCAAAGATATATTTTCAAATTAAGTATGTCTTTCCTTCATAATCATTCTTGTGAGTGCGTTAAGTCAGAATTAGATTTGTTTGCATTACCGTCTACACAAACAAGCATTGAAAATGGATTGTGGATTCACTATAAACCAATTTCATCTCTTGCTGATGATGGACCTATCGAGTTTCAAGTTCCTGGAACAGGCGATGACTACATAGATTTGTCTCATACATTACTCCACATAAAGGCAAAAGTATTAAATCAAGATTCAACAAACTTGACATCAGCTACAGTAGTAGCACCTGTAAATAATTGGTTGCATTCACTTTTTAGTCAACTCGATGTTTATTTAAACCAAAAACTTGTATCACCACCTAATAATACCTATGCCTATAGAGCATACATGGAAACCCTTTTAAACTATGCTCCTGCTGCTAAACAATCTCATCTTACTTGTAGTCTTTGGTATGATGATACAGCAGGCAAAATGGATTCCACAGATGGTAAAAACATAGGATTTGTTAAAAGACAGGAATTAGTTAATGAAAGCAGGGAAATAGAAATGATAGGTCATCTTCATGGTGACATTTTCAATCAAGATAAATTTTTAATTAATGGTGTTGAAATGAGTGTAAAATTAGTTCGGTCAAGAGAGAGTTTTAATTTAATTGCTGGGTCAAATGATGAAAAGTTTAAAGTTTGCATTACGGATGCAACTCTTATTGTTCGAAGAGCACGAATTAATCCAAGTGTATTACTCGCACATCAGAAAGTTTTAGCTTCTACCACTGCTAAATATCCTATTACTCGTGCTGAAGTTAAAGTTTAAACAATTCCATCAGGTGTTCAAGGAAAAACTCTTGATAATATATTCTTAGGACAGGTACCTAAAAGATGTATTATTGGATTTGTGAACAATTGCGCATTTAATGGCTCACTTACTAAAAATCCATTTAACTTTGAAAACTATGGTATTAACTCTTTCAGCTTTTATATTGATGGTCAACAAATACCTTCAAAAGCTTTGCAACCATCTTTTAATAATAATATATTTACATCAGCATATCATACTCTATTCTCGGGGACTGGTATTCACTTTCTTAATGAAGGAAATGCAATCTCTCGTGAACAGTATGCCAAAGGCTACTGTCTTTTAGCATTTGATTTAACTCCTGATTTATCAGCTAACTCATCAGCTCATTGGAATCTCATAAAGCATGGTAGTGTAAGATTAGAAGTACGATTTGAATCCTCACTAATACAAACAATTAACTGTGTTGTTTATGCTGAGTTTGATAATATTATTGAAATAGATAAAAATAGAAATGTTACTGTAGACTATAGTAGTTAAGGTTATAATGTGTGTTATGTTTTAGATTTATGTGTTATGCTTAATGCATTTTGTGTATATGTAACTAAAGGAAACATTATAAAATTAAATAAAACAAATTGTATGCAATTTACTATTTTTTATTTCCTTACAAACTTCCTATTTAATCTTATACAAAACACTATAATTGAACATTCCTATGACAACCATTGAATAGATTGGTACTGTAATAATCTGCTAATAACAGTAATATCATGGATACACTAGAATTACAAAAACATATGAAAAAGATTCATCCCAGTCTAGAAAATAATGTTTATGCTGCTAATAGACTGCCTATGTATACCCATGTACCAACGTATATAATATGCAATTTGGATGTGGATGATAAACCAGGTTCACACTGGGTAGCTGTACATATCGATACGAATGGCATCGGTCAATATTTTGATTCATATGGACAAACACCTGAGCGATATCATCTCCAGTTTTTGAAAAGGAATTGTAAGAGATGGGACTGGAATGTTGATAGGATTCAGAATTTTTTTTTTTTTTTTTTTTTTTTTTTTTTTTTTTTTTTAGTCGGGGTATGTTTGGATTCACTGACATACTACTGATACTGCTTGGAAAGTTTTTCTGATTACGAGAGACAAAAAGTTATTTAATATACTCACAAATTATATTAATTAATATTCTAATAATCGCAATTAAAATTTAAATAAATCATTAATTTACATTGTACCTACATGTTTCAATTTCTTTAGAAAACAACAAGAGCTTTTATGAAATTTATTACAACATTCCAAAAACGAGAAAGTTGATGAGGATGTTTAATTTTGTAAGTTTTATATTATAACTAGCTTTCCGCCCGCGGCTTCGCCCGCTTTGTCTAAAACATAATAAATTACTTATATACTAAAACCTTCCTCTTGAATCACTCTATCTATTAAAAAAAACCGCATCAAAATCCGTTGCGTAGTTTTAAATATTCAAGCATACAAAGGACATAGATTTTACCTATACTATGTAGTGATATTAAACACGAAAAATTTTTTAATATAAACATGCGAAATAGATTCAAATAATGCGTTTAATCAGAAAGTAAACATAGATGCCATATAGCCTAGTTGTATGCCTTACAAATTAATTTGCAAACTTGAGATATAACTACATATTTTAAATCACCTCATTTCAATAATAAGCGGGACCTGTAATTGATTGCATTATTGATTATGACGGTCGTTTGGCCCTATTAATAAATATAAGTCATCTACATTTATGAAACACGAATTCTAAGTGAGTTTTCTGCCACCCACTTGTTGAGAATACCTACAATCTAATTTAGCTGTACTTTAGACTAGATGACCTTTGTCATAAAGTAATTCAAAATAATATAGTTATTAATTTATTTTATGTAGTTTTTTTATGGTATCAAAACTAATAGTGGTCTTGTTAGTTAAGATCGAATGAAAAAAGATAAACCATAGTCACAGAATAAAAAACCATAGATATGATTGATTGTTAGGTATATTGTTGTCTTACAAAGTAGTAATAATAATAATTTTTAATAAATGACATGTTATCATAAATACCACTCTATTTAAAAGGTCAAGTTAAGGGATTCGAGAACGAATTAGAATAATGTGACTCATGTTTACGTTGTATTATTATGTTTAATAATTAAAATATTGGTACAGATTACAGTGGACACACACTATTTATCTAAATCCTAAGTTTTATTAAGATGGATGTTTATCTACTGTAAAACATTTTTTATAGAATCAATTTCCGAGGTATTCGAACCAACTCCGCCTCACACCGCACCCACAAAACCAGAGGATTCACCTTCTACAGTGAAGGTAATTCGTTAATAATTATATTCTATGGTAATTATGAGATGAATTATGGAGGTGTCATTATCTCTTGCTCACGGACCTTTAATTCTAGTATATCCGTACTTACTCGTGATACACTTTAAATTGTAAAATTAAAACAGTTATTTGTGTATGTAGTAAATTATCCAACCTTCACTAGGTACTTACTCTACTCTAATTTTAATTCCCAGAAATCCGGAATATTTTAAAATCTTGATATAGCCTGATACGTCAGAATGTTTAAGTTCGTGACGTCTTAGTTTCCTAGTCGATTATCAGCAACGATAAGCTGACTACGAGCTACACCTAGCACGTATTTGACAGCGCTTACTAAACACTTTATTGTGATAATACTGATAACGCGTAAACTGGGAACGGAAGCATTTCTCGGTGAAATATTGTAAACCTGGATAATATAAGAAATGAAGGGAAATTAACATTAAACACTTGACCGTAATTTGAAGCTTACTTATTGAGAAGGCACCTAGCTTTTTCCGCCTATTTTTCCCTCTCTTTCCGTTGTATGTATGCTATCTCTCTCGCACACCTCCCCACCAGGTGGCGTAGCGCACGATAATGTGCGGGCGCTGGATGTTTTTCATTGGCGTCTAGCTTCCGCCGCGAGAAGGTTGCTTACAAGACTACAACCTTGGTGCTATTAAGTATTAAGTATTGCATATTGCAAGTGCTAAAAGTGTGAAAAAGTGTATCCCGTCGGATCGGTACAGTGAGTTATTTTTACGTCTATTCTAATGATATTTTACTAAAAATGAGTAAAAATCTTTTAAATCAACGGTATATCCGTTGGACTTTATTTAAAATGCTGAGGTTTTTTAAGGAATCCTTCAGCAATAGTTTATTTTTCAATATGCTTAAATACTTAATAGCATGAATAAAGATATTTAAAATTAACGATACATTTTACTTGAAATAAGTAGTAACTTTTCTTTTGAAATATTTCATTATGCAATATGTACTAATTAATATTAGAATTTTTAATACTGTGAGTAAAGCTATTTTAACGGATTTACCGTTCGGCTTTACTCGAATCGTTAATATTACTTTTGTGATTATTTGATATTGACAAGATATATCAAATACCCTCTCTTGTATATAGATATTTTTAATATTTTATTTCATTTTTAATAATGTGTTTTTATTACAAGGTTACAAGTGAATTTTTCGTGGAAAAATTACAATTAATACTTAGTATGGATATGAGCTAACGCCTATGAGCCAACTCAAAGCTTTACAGGCATACAATCCATTGCTACGACTTTATTACATTGTCGTTATCGCTAGGAACGGTCGGAATTCCAATCATAGTTTATACCTAACTAAAAATTATCGAACGAGATGAGTCAGCTCCAAGAAATCACGACATGTCAGAACATGATATTATTTTATAAATCGTACGGGAGTTAGCCGCTCATCTGAATAATGATGGAATTCGCTCATGTATAGTAGATATGTACCATGAATGTACCACACATTCAAAACTATCCGTATTCTATACGTGTCCTTTTATGAGTATTAATCTGATCCGTATTTATGTGAAAATAGACATATTACACACGGTTAATTTGATTGAAAATTACGTTTCCTATGTTTCAAATGATGCAACTTTTTTGTTAAAACGAGTAAGTTCCAAAATTTTACAATTAAATTCTTTGGTTTACTGAACTTGTGCTGAAAGGGTTATCGTATAATAATTATCGAGATACCTTAATAGAAATTAGATTTAGAGACATTTATTTCAAATGATTTACAATTCACTTATTCTAACGTTTTAGAATAATATTATAAACTTGTACACCTTGACAAAAAGTAAAAAATTGCGGGTGAGTGGAGATTATTTTGTGCAATTAATTATAACGTCCTACGACGGTATGGTTGCGTTCGTAAGGAATGTTAACGGATATAAAGCAACTAAATGTTACATCGATTGCATGAACTAAAATAAATATGAATCGAAGTTCATTTTAAAATTTAGTGTATTGATTTGAATTATGAATTTATTAAATAGTTAGTCCTTTTTTATATAAACATAATAATTAATTACCATTGTCAAATCAATTCTTATCTCATCCTGGACAGTTGTCGCTAACATTGGAAAATAAGTTAAAGGACCTTGTTAATTGCTATATTATTTAAATGATTATTTACTGCTAATTTTATATTAGCACTAAGGTGTAATCTTGCTCGAAGCAGAATACATAAATGTGGCCACTACTCCTCGCAGGGGTTAGCCAGGTCAAACCCACCCTCGCAGCCGTCGCTCGCAGGGAAATGGTGCAAATATATATCGGCCCTCGCGGGGCTTTGATTACAACCGTCCCTCACGGAGAAATGGTGCAAATATATATCAGCCCTCGCGGGGCTTTGATTACAACCGTCCCTCACGGAGAAATGGTGCAAATATATATCAGCCCTCGCGGGGCTTTGATTAAAACCGTCCCTAACGGAGAAATGGTGAAAATATATATCAGCCCTCGCGGGGCTTTGATTACACCGTCCCCACGGGGAAATGGTGCAAATATATATCAGCCCTCGCGGGGCTTTGATGGCGGTTGGTGCAAATTTACAAAGGATTGATCATTAAAATGATCATAGCTTTCGTCAACGAGGACCCACGAAAGAAGTTTTAGATATGACAGTATCGGATCTTCATTCTTCTAAGGTAGGTAGAAAAAGGTTTTGAAATCTACTTCAGTGGGCCATCTATACAATATAAGTATAGTAATATGACCTAATAAATACAATATAGGTTAGAGACGTTAAATAATGGGCGCATGAAATTGATACTTCGTATCCTAAAAGGTTACCGCTTACGCTTATTTAATCAGGAAACCACCATTGGTTTACCAATAATTATGGAAATTGGAATTGAACAAATTGTATTTACCAATGCAAAGCCTATTCACAACAAAGGATGACGAGTCGGATCAAATATCATCTCGCAGATGATTTGTGGCGGTGGTTTCGAGGATTGTCACCAAGCCTTGTGTCAACGGTATGTTTGGTATCGTAATTCAATGGCACTAGCCGACCAATTTTCATATAAAAACATCGGAAGAGATTTTTTAATCGCAAAGCGATTGAATGTAACAAATGACGATTGATTATGTATAGTTGACCTCTCATAGGCCTATTTTAGTTGCCCGGTCTTGTAGGCAATTTATTTGACTCTTTTTTCAACCCATTTGACCTCATTATGGCACCCATGAGTTTTTCTTCAGAGCTCAAACAATAAATCGCTGAGGGATTAGGATAATCGTTTGTTTAGACAAGTTTCTTGTCATCCCACCAGGATTATTATATTGTATAAAAAGTTATATACAACTATTAACGTAAAACGTTTAAGTACTCAACGAATGTTGCGAATACTGACTGTTGAGTTACATAGGATAGAGGATAAATAACGGAAAGTCAATCTTTCCAAACAAAAGCCTCTTATTATTAGATATTACTTGGAACCCCTACCCTTAACGAGAAAGCTCTGCCAAATGACTTCTCATTTCTTTGCTTTGAAGGGGGGGGGGGGGGCAGGCAATAAATGCAATGCAGTACAGACTATACGGCTTTTAAAACATAAGTCTGGTAAGCGAACTAAACTTTGCTGGTTTAGTTCTTGCTATATCGCTATCCGTGCCTGCTTCTCGTGTTTACGGGTGAATTAAGTTTATCAATAGTCATAAATGCAATGCTATACAGAGGATATACTGCATTTAAAACATGACAAAGTCTGGTAAGCGAACTAAACTTTGCTAGTTTAGTTCTTGCTATATCCGTGGCTGCATCTCGTGGTTACGGATGAATAAAGTAATGTCCTGTCTTCGCATCCACAGCTAACTGTCCTATACTGTCATAATCTTAACACAGATTCATTCGACATAGCTCCCCACGAGCTCAGTTCTTCATTTTTGCACTCGCACAACTGTGGACAACACAAGAGCAATGCCTCCATTGGTAGCAGTTACAATCAAGGGATAACTAAGGTAGGCTAGCCATATTACGGATGTTGGAACAACCAACTATATTCAGGGCAATTTTCTTTGTCCAGTGTAACGTTTAGACTGTCGTAGCATTCCTACGGAACAAAGATGGGATCAGATCTGCATCCTTAATGCAGTTAATCGAAAGGAGATACTTTCAGACGACGATAGTATTCAAAACCCACCATATTCCTGAACATAATAATGCATAGTTAAGCTTATAATCTCTCTTGCCATTATCCTGCAGCAGAATTCCTTGGCGATAATTTATTCTCGTTAGAACGAGCGAGGGTTGTTACGATAATATGAGAAATCCTAGTCACTTAGAGACCTGAACGACGCGTAAGAGTACCGCTATTTCAGTAGTAGTAGCACCGAGAAGGGTGAAGGTATTCTGGAAAGCGGAACTGAAGGCCCGGTCACCTAATAGACAGTGTTCAGTGCTGCACCACTATAATCTGCAAAATGACTCGGACGGTATGAAAATGTGGAGTACATTTTCCAAATATCAAATGATATAGTCGGAATAAAAATCCTATTTGCCTCCGTCTACCCAAAAGACTACGGAGTAGCTAGTAGTAGTTGGTTGAATTATAATAAGTATATTTAAAATATACTTATTTATATAAATAATACTGACTGGATAAATTTGGCTCTTTTCCTATCTGACGTTCATATAGCAGTTGACTGCCTAGTGTTATGCACAAACACTATTATAAATAAGTCACGTTATGTAGTCCCGAGGCTTTCGGTATATAAGTTCTGATGTAAATAATAATTATATCTTAAAACCGAATTGATTAAAAGTAACGTACTTGGCTGTAGTAATTGCAGTTTTGGGACACAGATAAGCTCTTTATCATTTTAGTCTCTTGAGTTCAGTATATTTGTTTCCAGTACAGTTTATGACCTATCAGTTTTAAATAAATAATTCATGCATTGTACTGAAAGTACCAGCCATGTTTAGATTATGATTGGTGACGTTGGCTCTAAACATTAATAGATACCGCACGGTTTGGTTGGATGTTAAAAATCTGTATTATAATTTAAACCGTTTACCTGTTTTGTTATTTTATTGCCTTATTCAAGGGGTGACCTTTTAAATTTATTTCTGACCCCAAAAGTAAGGACCAAGGTCTCTTCTTGTCCGCTTGTAGCAGGTTGGGTTAAAACTGTGTGAGTTGAGACAGGTGGTAATTGTATGTTAAGAAGATTCAATGGTGCTTCTGCAGAGTTCTAATTGAATAAATAAAGGTTTGAGTTTGAGGTATTTTTGCCTTGTCGGGATCAACTGTTGCTTCATTTTGTAAGTAACATCTAAATGCGTAATTGAAAGTCGTTACTGGCGCTTTCGCAGACTTACGCTAAAGATAGTGGAAATTGTAGTAACTTTAACTTTTCAAGCCCAAAAGGTTAACTAAGGTACACTTGAACCAATCTCATAAGTTCTAATACTTTTAATCATTATGATTAACTTTTTGGTTCTTATTTGATTAACTTTTCATCTGGGATTGTTAATATATGTATTATATAATATAAAAATTTGTGTGATTTATTGGTATACTATCTGCACACCTTACTCTTTCCAATAAAGAAATAAGTAATTACTTATGTATTCAAATTCACATTGGCGTCCATATATTGTACCTACACCAGGTGGGTAACAAACAGGTCTCAATAAGTAAGCTTCAAATTACGGTCAAGTGTTTAATAGCTGTGTTTTACCTGAAAATAAAACACATTTTAAATACTTACCTATATTTGAAGCTTACACTTAACGTCCACCTGTTGTGGATTTCGACTCAATGAAAAACATCCAGCGCCCGCACATTATCGTGCGCCACGCCACCTGGTGGGGAGGTGTGCGAGAGAGATAGCATACATACAACGGAAAGAGAGGGAAAAATAGGCGGAAAAAGCTAGGTGCCTTCTCAATAAGTAAGCTTCAAATATAGGTAAGTATTTAATATGTGTTTTATTTTCAGGTAAAACACAGCTATTATTAGATACTGTTCATTTCCCTTCCTGATTTATAGTTTCATTCAATTTCATGTTATTATCATAATATGGAGTTGACATTGCACCACAATATCTTTTTCAGTAGGTATTCCGTTCCGTACTCGTACAAAATTTTAGCGTATAAGTTACAACCCATTATTCATTTTTTAATAAGGGCAGTTAAAAAAGAAAATAAACAAGCCTTTAAGGTAAGGTAGTGATAGTAGTAGGTTGTTGGTTGAAGTGGTTGTCTGTATGATAATGTACGTACATTGTTTTTATTTCATACTAGCGGTCCGCCCCGGCTTCGCCCGTGGTACATGTTTACGTTTTCTCTACATAAGAACCATCCTCGTACTTCAAGGAATATAATAAAAAAAGAATTATCGAAATCGGTTCAGCCGTTCTCGAGTTATGCGCTTACCAACACATTTTGCGATTCATTTTTATATATAAGATTAAACAAAAGTAGCCTTGTTTGCTATTGATTTTTTTAATTGAATAATTTCCAAACAGATCTAGGCATGTAAGATGAATAGACTAGAAAGTCAAGGCTATTTCAATAAACACCCTATGAGGAACATATTTAAACTAATTTAATTTAATTATTCATTACGGATATGCCTTTTACCAATGAATCACAGCAATCAACAGAAATAACCGAAAGGTTGAGTGGTGAAGTAAAATAATATATAACGAACATAGGTATAATTAGTTCACGCTTGTAGCACAGATAATCATACATTATTAACTCAATAGCTTATATTTGATATTATTCTCAATGTTATAGATATTTTAATCACTTTTATCTCAGCTTCAGGCTAATTCAATATGTTGTGCGAAATAATATACACGGTGTCCCGTAAGTAGTGGACCAACGGGTTATGGGGAGTAGAGGGACTTATTATGTAACAAAAATACTAAAATTTATTGTCCTAGACCATAAAGTTTTTGATTTATGCTTTATTTTCAAAATTTGATAAAAATATCATTCACATAAGCTTAATATGAACTTTTACCATTTCTGTTTTTATTTTATTCTTATTTTTTTGTTCAAGGTTGTTAAGAATACATAAGTCTTCCTAATTAAAATGATACTCAAGCATAATTAACAACAACAACAAAATTAGACCAAAAAATAGAGCAAAATTTTACGTTTTAAAGTTTACGGACTGAAGTTTGAACAAAGCTGGTGTAAAAAAAATGTATGGTAACCCTGTGATACTTTATTTTAAAAACTTCTACATTTCATACAAATTACAAAAAGGTATAATTATGTGGTATAAAGTATTTAAAAAATGTTTAATTGGCGTACAACATTCAAATTAGAAATTATCAGGCAGTCAACTCATTAAGTTATTCCGAGAATTATTGCCTTTATGGGCGCGCGCTGGAATTCTTTTGTATTGTTTCTGGCCAATCATAGACGATACTTGAACCCACTATTATTTTCTTTGACTTTCAACTATTTCAGTGACTTGCTTATAGCTCGGAACTACACGCGTGTTTAGCTTGATCCCGTCATTACGATATTAATCTTTGTTGAAGTACGCTTGAATTGGACACTGATTTTGCTTGTGATTTGGATGTTGTTCGACTTTGGTTTTTTGAAGGAAAATGCCTAATACATACACTCCACTCGAATATGCAGAAAAATGTTTTTTATTTATGGACTCAGTGATGGAAATGCTCGACAAGCAGCACGTGTTTATCGTGAGCGTTATCCAGATGATAACCGATTTTTTCTCAGAGTAAATAACGCATACCATGAAGGTCGTATTCCTGGAATTAGAAATTGAGTAGGAAGGCCTAGATCAGTCGATGATCGTCTAATATTGACAGAAGTAGAAGAAGATCCTTCAACTAGTACTCGCCGTATTGCTAGACGCACTGGTGTACCAAGAAGTACAGTGCATCGCATATTGAAGAGAAGTAATTTACACCCGTATCATGTACAATGAGTGAGCAAGCTTAATACCAGGTGATTATCAACGACGAATTAATTTTTGTCGAGAGATGCTTCGTCGATGCAGACAGGATCAAAATTTTTTTAACTCAATAATTTTGTTAACATTTCTGCATATTCACGTGGAGTGTATGTATTAGGCAATTTCCTTCAAAAAACTAAAGTCGAACAATATCCAAATCACAAGCAAAATCAGTGTCCAATTCAATCGTACTTCAACAAAGATTAATATCGTAATGACGGGATCAAGCTAAACACGCGTGTAGTTCCGAGCTATAAGCAAGTCACTGAAATAGTTGAAAGTCAAAGAAAATAATAGTGGGTTCAAGTATCGTCTATGATTGGCCAGAAACAATACAAAAGAATTCCAGCGCGCGCCCATAAAGGCAATAATTCTCGGAATAACTTAATGAGTTGACTACCTGATAATTTCTAATTTGAATGTTGTACGCCAATTAAACATTTTTTAAATACTTTATACCACATAATTATACCTTTTTGTAATTTGCATGAAATGTAGAAGTTTTTAAAATAAAGTTTCACAGGGTTACCATACATTTTTTTTACACCAGCTTACTTTGTTCAAACTTCAGTCCGTAAACTTTAAAACGTAAAATTTTGCTCTATTTTTTGGTCTAATTTTGTTGTTGTTGTTAATTATGCTTGAGTATCATTTTAATTAGGAAGACTGATGTATTCTTAACAACCTTGAACAAAAAAATAAGAATAAAATAAAAACAGAAATGGTAAAAGTTCATATTAAGCTTATGTGGATGATATTTTATCAAATTTTGAAAATAAAGCATAAATCAAAAACTTTATGGTCTAGGACAATAAATTTTAGTATTTTTGTTAGATAATAAGTCCCTCTTCTCCCCATAACCCGTTGGTCCACTACTTACGGGACACCCTGTAGATGACTAGCTGTGCCCAGCGGTTTTACCCCATTACTCCGATAAATTGGCTATCCAATCAATACCGAAAGAATTTTTTAAATCGGATCAGTAGTTGCTGTTGCTGATATTAGCGCGTTCAAACAAACAAACTCTTCAGCTTTATAACATTAGTATAGATTATGTTTTGTAACTTTTCAGTATATTCTGGCTCACTTTCTACTATTTTTCAAATCACTCTTATCTTCAACAGATTTTTCGAACGTAGGAATGTTTCATTGTGATACGTGCAGAGGTCGCATGTAAGAGCCGAGACAAAAAAAAATCGGCCATCGAGCGAATTTCTTACACTTCTTACATTATATGTAATAGGTACTTACATTATAAATAAATTGTTATATAAAAACTTATAAAAACTTGAAACTGCAATGCTCTTTTAAACACTTTAGTTAACAATCGTATGATCGAATTTCCTTTTCTAGTATCATGAAAAAACAACGTGAAGGCTTGGTAGATAGAGTGACTTCATCAACCAAGCCTTGCTTGGTAAGGCTTGGTTGATGAAGAATTGCCAAATTCTATATTAGATAAGATTTTGGTACCTAGAAGATTTTGAATGGGCTATCTTATATCACACCTTGCATTTTTTGTAACAACATCAGGCTTACAATTTTAGAAATAGTCTTAAAATTAATACGAAAATAAAATTATATTCAGGAATCTCTAAAGTTATTATGTTCGTATAATATAAATCAATTAAATAGTGCTGTTGCATTCAAAACAATAGTGTGAACACGCCTTTACATAGAAACAAAACATTCGAATTGTTGAAATGGCCTTAAAATAATGATAGACATGATTGATGAATGGATTTTGTATGTCGAGCAGTATTTGTCTTTGATGCAATGAAAATACTATGCAAATGTTATTGTTTTGTAAAAATGGGGCTTTAGAGCTTAAAGATTTTGTAAACCTTTTCTAACTTTAACAAACTATTATGTTTTATTCCAATCTTGAGGTGTTTATAAAAACACTAGCGACCCGCCCCGGCTTCGCACGGGTGCAATGCTGATACTAAATACACTACAGAAAAACTGTGAACGTTGTATATAAAAACATAGCGGCCCGCTCCGGCTTCGCACGGGTTTATATAGCCGGGCGGCCGGCCGGTACCGCCGCAAACGCTACGTCCCGCAATTTTTAAATCTGTAATATCTTCGAAAATATTCACTTAAATCATACGGTGTAAAGGGCCATATAGATCTATATTAAATGAACAATGTATTCAAGGTATTTAATTGGTTAAGGATTAATGCTGTATTGGTTAAAATCGCTTCGAAAATTAGCCATTATTTGTCGTCAAAAGTAAATGACAAAAAAAAGTTATTGTGGGTTATCCATAAGAGATAGACATATACCATCGCGGACTTTTCTGTAGACCTTTTCAATGTGTACAATACTGTTTACTACTACGAGTTTTATCAAATAATGTGTACATTATTTTGATAAAACTCGTAGGGTTCAGACTTCAGCCTGCGTTTGCAATGTAAGCGGAAAAAATGTAATTATTTACGACATCACATTAGAAACCTCAAAAATAACAGTACTTCTCCACTATTTAATGGATGTTATTATACATATAAACCTTCCTCTTGAGTCACTCTATCTATTAAAAAAAACCGCATCAAAATCCGTTGCGTAGTTTCAAAGATTTAAGCGTACAAAGGGACATAGGGACAGAGAAAGCGACTTTGTTTTATACTATGTAGTGATAGTGAAGTATAGATTGTTTGTTATTTTTTGATGTGTGCGTTGATCAGAAATGCGTAGATACTTTGACTCGAAAGAAGCACGTGTTTGCTACTGCTGCTGTGTCTACTGTCTAGTATAACAGTTGGGGCCCGGAATCCCGTGTCTTTTTCACCATACCCAGACGATTTCTTGATATTTATAAATAGGTAACATATAAGTGGAGACATTATCTCTGTAAATATTCATGGGCGGTGGTTGTCAGGCATCATGTACCAGCTTGGTGGTAACCAATACCGTATATTACATTAATAGGTAGGTATACCTACGTATTAATATAAGCAATACTTCCAGAATAAGTATATACCTATTTATCTTAAAAATCAGTTTAATTATCTTAGTGAAAATAGCTCAATCTCTCTTCGCTCTTCCAATCTTTTAACTCTCTCTACACCGGTTCATCGCTCAAATTTCTACGGCTCCTCATTTACTGTTCGTGCTATTCATCTTTGGAACGCTCTGCCTGAATCCATTAGGCGAAAGCTCTGGTTAAAAATCATTTCTTATCATTATAATATTGTGTTGCTATATTTAGTTTATATTTCTTGATATGATATTTATGTATGAGACATCTTTTATTATAATATTATAATATTTGTGTGTTATTTGGTATATTTAGTATATGTATTTAAATATATTTACAATATGTTTTATGTTATCTGTATATATTTATTTTTAAGTAATATTATTACATATAATATTTAATTTAAATATATATATATATATATATATTTTCTCTATTATGTATATTATATTTTTTTGTTTTTGTATTGTATATAAATTAGTTATTTTTACAATGTATCGTTTTTGACATTGAATTTGCGCCAACGCGTACTCGTTCAACATTCCTTACAATCAGGGTTGCCTGGAAGAGATTGCTCTTGAGCAATAAGGCCGCCGTTTCGTGCATAATATTATGAGCCCGTGTGTTATTATTGTATAAAATTATGATCTAAGTTTGTTTGCCCTGGTATGTATGTACAATAAAGCATAAATAAATAAATAAATAAATACTGGAAGTACTGCTTGGCATACCTACACTGGTTTCAATTTCTGGGCGTTTAAGACCATTACTAACATAAGCAAATAGGTACTATTCAGCAAGAGTATAAATGTTAATGTTAATATCAAAGCAGTAGATGCATAGTTCACAAAAAGCGTCAATCAGATATTTTGTACGCCCAAATCGGGACTGATAATAAATTTATTCATTAATCATGTTACATTTCGAATAAATTGGATTCCTGTTGTGAGTGCAATTTAATTAAATTTGGTTCATTCCGACTGGATTTCATTTCATATACTTAATTGTAAAAATATATAGATAAATCAGATATGTTTCGTTTTTGTTTAAATACTAGATTGACATTATCTTTCGTTTTGGGAAAAAGTTATTTTAAATATCATATAAATGTTTCAGACATCTTTTATTGCCTTATTGGTCTAAATAGTTCGTGTCTGCGAAGTTAGTTAACAAATCCGAATCAAAATGAATCTGAGATCTCAAAACTTCATACAAGTAAGCTATTTTCAAAAATACCTATATTGAATAGGTAACTTGATGCTTAGGTATAATCTTAAATAAGAACGTTGCCAGAAGATAGATAGAGTAGAGCTTATTTAACACTTTTTTTAAATATAAGCTATGTAAGAGTTCATTTGAAATATCTTTTAATATTTGTTACATCAGAAAATGACAATAGATTATTGAAATACTACAGCAAAATCTTTTATCATTTTAAACGAACACGTTCCTCTTTTACAGACACTTATATAATGCTAATTGATTTTTTATCACATTCAAAAAGCCAATATAAAATTCACACAGCGTTTAGTACAACAAAGACTTCATAATAGATAATGAGTACCGCGTTCCACAGATCTATTACGGCCATATTACAAGTATTTAAACATTTGCTTCAGGCGTCTATCATGTACGACAAGTAGATTATAACTCTAGGACCCGGTTGTGCTGGGCTCGATTATCGAAATATCGTCACCTTTTCAATACTATTAAAAGCTCTTTGAAAAATAAATCACATAATTACATTTTACCAGTCTCTGAACATATTAGATGAATAATAATTTAATAAAAGCGAAAGCTACCTACTTATTTTCAGAAGGATCTCTCGTTCATCGAAACAATTTCAAATGTTTCATAATAAGCATTACAAATATTCATCGTGAATACTGAATAAACAATAACATAAGAAAATGAATTTGTGAACAACTGAAGACTTTTTGAACCCAATCACACCTATAAAATTTTAAATTAGTTGTAAAACTTTATGTAAATTTGACTGACAATTTAGAACTATACATTTTTAAATAGTGTTCATTGGTACCTTAGCCTGTAAACCAGCTTGGGTATAGTTTCGTTACTAATTCTATCAAGTATTGTTCTGATATTCAAATGTCAAAATCATATTAGTTAAGAGCAATTATTGTTATTGTTAGAGCTTTATGCGTGATTAACAAGATTTACATACAATACGAATATACGGAAAGTCCAGTTGATTGAATTGTGAAAATATTTGGAAACTTGTTGTGTTGGAAAGAACACGTTAAGACAATAATGTTAATAAATAAGATAAAACACGAATTTAGAACACTGCTAATTTGTTACGAGGAACAAAAAGGGAACGTAAATAATAAAATTTTATTTAATAGACGAACAATCATGAAAATTGCAAAAGCGCTAATAACAATACACTCTTAATACTCAATCAGATCGTAGAATCAAAATAAGAATTATGATATTATGGTTTATAAACGTGGTGGTACGAATCACAAAGCGATTGATGGATTTAACATTCAAAATTGAAGCCTTAATCCGTGCACATGCCATATAGAGTTAGTGTGATACCATTAGCTTTAATTTGCCATAGATATGTTTCCGTATTATACTGGGTTCCTGTTCATAGATTATATAAACATTTATGACAGAAACAATAATTTATTAATGACATACTACGTGTACATATGACAATGTTCCATAGTACTCACATTAGAGATTAATTGATACGTTAAAGTTTTTTCTATTGAGGTCAGTTTTTATATTGTTATTGATTGAGTTGTTAATTATATTTACAGATTAAATAAAATTATGTACCATGTCAATTGCATTTTTATTTTCAACTTATAATGTTAAATTGAAACAATTTCAAATTCCTATTATGAAATGGTTTATAAGATACATATAACTCGTTTGTGTTAACAACCATCTCGATTACACTTTTTTTTCTTTTTATCGAAAGCTTTGTACTGATTGGCTACCAACTAGTAATGTTTATGCAATATACCTATGATGTGCAGTAGGTTTATAATATATATGATTCCCGACTAAACATTTTCTTCTAAAAATCAACTCTGAAATATGTATTATCAGTAAACATGACATTGTTTGTGACGTACAACGTACGTTAAATTTGTTTAATGCAAATAAAAGCCTTTTTGTTAATTATTTTGTGATTGTTTGTTATTTTTACGAGATTGAATTTTTTTCATTTATGAAGCCAAAAGAAGCATTATGCATTTCATCAAACATTTTTCATTGTTTATAAACAATACTTTTCCGAGTAAGAGCAATTTGCGGTTGTAATTATTTCCTTTCTCCTTTTTAATTTAAACGTTTTTTACGTGTAACATTCTTTTATAAAAAAGCCCGGACGTGTATGCGGTCTGATACATCAAGGTCAAGGGAAGCTTTGTTTTGTTTTTTTCATCCTATGATGTTTATGCACCAGAACTTGTAGGGGCTTAATCAATGAGGATTGAGTTACACGTAACTTGAGAAAGGTTAAAGAGCAAAAAATATTATTTGAAGAATTAAAGGGACTTTTAAATTTGATAACAGTCTATCGACGTTTTTGGTTCGTATTAAATAATTTAAAAAATTACTACTACTCCGTCAATAACTGCAAATATTACAACAACGTATATTGTTCATGATTTGCCAATTTTAGAAATAAAACAATACTTTCTTTAATCCGAAACTATTCAGGAGTGTAAATTATAATAAAAACAAGAATCGAGTAAAAATTGTTTCAGTTTTAAAAAGGCCAAGTCAAAGTGGGTATGTACGATAAAACACCTCTTGCAGTTTTCAAGGTGTTATTGTAAAATGCACCAAAGGCAGTAATTTGCAAAAATAAATTATTAATAATTGCATACAATGTGTCGCAGCATGTTCGGAATTTTACGGAACTCGCGGTACCGGAATCGATCATTCAAAAGACTTCAACGTGCTCTATGTCACGCAGCTTGTATTGAAATACTTTTCAGTGCGTTATTTTAATAAATACATGTACGAATTATAACGTATTGTATGTGTTGAAAAATGTATAGGTATATATTTCATATACAGGTTATTCCAAAAGTGTGTTTGTCTTTATATTTTTAAGCTATTTTTATTTTTCACTTTAAAAACATTCATTGTTCCAATTATTAAACTATTAAAGATTGTATAATATAAGAAGACTTAACAAAATTAAAACAACATCGTAAAATAAAGATTTGACATTTATGAAATACAGTTATTGTTAATATCTACATGCGTAGGTAATGAGCGTACAAACCGAAACGTAAACAAGAAAATTTAAATAGTTTCTGCACCACATAAGTGAGTAATAATTAAGGAATGTAGAGAAACTTTCAACACCGAATTTCATCATATAAAAATTTTAACACATACATTACAGAAATTTTCGTACGACCTCATCTAAATGACCTTGCCGCTATCATCCCTTATCACAGCGCACGCGCATCTCACAATAAAAATTACGGCATTGCACTTGCCCGTTAATTGTTTCCAGTTACGAACTGTATCGGGTTGATACATATAAAAGGGGCTGGCAGCCACAATCAGCATTCACAGTTTCGAACTAGTTGCGAACACACGTCGCTTAGGCGAAAATTTCGAGGCGAGTACTGGATAGCCAGCAGCGCCAAGTCAGTTCGTTTGAGATCTCCAATTTACTTTAGTATTCAATAATCATGCAGTCTATGGTGAGTTGCATTTCATTCTATAGATACGACGTACTATGTATTTCTACGTTAGCATATTTCATGATAAATATTATTTGAGTGATAAGCGAAAAATCGTAAATATAAAGATCTATTGTTAAAGTGCGAGAATAATTAATCAGATAACGCAGTAAGATTTACACAGCTATAATTGATCAAACGATCATAAGTGGTTTCAGCATGTGATCTCGGCGTTAAATTTTTATTTCAGAATAATTTAAAATGTGTTTTTGGAATCTTATAAACAGCATTATTCATGTAATAAATAATATAAACTAGACCATTGGCTATACATTGTACTAAAATTTAATTACCGCTATTAATATTTTCCGATACTAAACGTGTACTTCGAATCAATAATATCGGTAATTGAAAGATATTAGGGGACATTAATATGCATAATCGAATTGAAATATAAATTTATCTAGCACCAGCTAAATACATGATTTGTGGGTTATTATCAGGTTGTTTTTGCTACCGGTTACTAAAACTGTCGAAGCTGGATTGGACATACTTTTTATTGCCTGAGCTTGAATAGAACAAAGGATTTCCGCAAATCACCTGTTTCGAAAGCAATTTGATTATAGATAAAACAATAGATTTATTGTTCGTAGTACTTTTTAATTAATCAATAATTATAAGATAAATCGTTATTCACATTTGTTGATTGCCGCGTGAAAACGTTATATAAAATATAACTAAATATCAATTTACTTATTTCTTAAAAGCATGATTTTCACATTATAAATCATAGCCATGAAATTCTCACTTTTTGATAAATTTTAACAACCTATACGGAACCTATTGTGCAGAACCCAAGAAAATTTTACACGATATAAACAAACAAACAAAAATCAAATTATGTCAAGATTCAAAAGTCATGTAGCAGATGATTAATACAACTTGCATCCTGTTACATCGCCTACGAATTGTAGCTATCTAAATGAATTCCAATCTTATTCATTGTTATGCTAATTTTCTTCACCTTATTTACATAAGCATTCTTCCGGACCCACGATAGTTTGATTGAATTTACCGATTAATGACTCATTGTATGCACATTAAAATTACCACCATAACAATGTAAACGTATTTTTATTTGGGACGAATTTCTTACATTAAAAACTAAATTAAAAAAATATTAATATGAAAAAAATGTATTAGTTGTAATACACTAAATTTTTATGAGCCAATTTTGTCAGTTTCACTTTCAACCGCGTAATATTGCAACAATCGAATCGTACATAGCCAACCACAGATCGAACGTGTCATGGCGCGATTTCCCCGGCCCTCACGAATTTTCTTATGACCTTCGAAACCATAACACTTCCTCCGCCCACTGTTTCCTCTGTTGCAATGCAATCGATCGTTAGTTGTGCACCAGTTCACTGAATGATAATTCCGTTGCGTTGCAAAACCTATTGCATTGTAAGTGGACTATATCAGGCATGCCTTAAATTATAAGGTATTGTCCTAACCCCCTTGACGACTACGTTATGAGACCTAATTGTGGGCTATGCCTCAGAGCGCAATACATTACATCAACAAACATGCATTATAGGACAATGCAATCGAAAGTATGAAATAGATTTGTGTGAGATAGTGAAACATATTAGAGGCCTTCGCATAGCTTCAAATGCCGTGGTCTCCGTGATTTCAAGGTATTTGACCGCTCCTAGACATAAAGGGAATTAGATCAGACCTTTAGGACCACGCTATATTTCACAACATTTGATTGTTTGCGAGTACACCTGTCTCACAATACGATTGCTCGTATTTTCTTTATCTAAAATTATATCTCAAACTCGTTAACCTATTTATTATTAAAACTCGGGTGTGTGCTAACATTTATCTCACAATAGTTAGATTTAAAAGTGTAATACCACGGCATTATTTGGTACTATGTTAACATAATATATGTAGGTATGTGGTTATGAAAATATGTAATTATATAACAATTTTAAATGTAAATTGTTTCACTGTTATGAGTAAAAGTGTCCAAACATTTAGTGATCGCAAAAGTTACACGGTGCTATTTATGCTAAATTGTCCCAATTGTAAGCAATTTAAAATTATAATGACTCTTGTATGAAACGACTGCCTCATCGGTCTAGTTGTTATAGTTGTGGTAATAAAATAGTCTATAGGAAAACCTTAAAATTATGAAATACTCAAAATAGTCGAAAATATCATACTTAATGTTAGGATGAGATTACTACTCTTGCATACTATATCAAAAACGATATTTGCATAAATACTCGCATTGGAAAATGTTGAAATATATATTGCAAAATCATGTAACATGGATGGTATATTAAAAGAAATTCATAATGCGGTGTAAAATGTGAGCAAATAATGTAAAGAAGTGAACAATAAGGTACGGGTGATGTGTCTGATCCCACACTGCATTATTATCCATTCGTCTTAGATTCGCAACGAAGTTTTTGCGCCTATGTAATATGGATTTCAAAATGATTTACTTTTAAAGGCACATATTTCCTATCACTGCTCTTACTGTACTGTTTCATCATAAATACTTTTTTTTAAAATATAACTAGTATGGTCGTAAATATTTTCAAATAAATATTTTCAACTGTATAACTCCACAACTTGTAGAATATACTTATGTATACATTTAATCAAAACACTATCTACAAGTGCGACACTAAAGTTTATGCAGATTTAATTCAAGTAAATCAATCAAAGTAGTTTTCGACAAGTGTCGAGAATTTGAGATTTGTTGGAACGCAAGTTGCGTGCGCTGAGATAATAAAATTTATTAAGGCAATGCCACACGATAAGCCGTTACATATAATTACAATAATATTAATATTACGCAGTTGAATTTATATCATATGGAAATTATGCATTTTTATATTCTCATATATATGATTATATGCATTTCAGATATCCATTCTATATTTTCTAAACTTTATTACCTACCTAGAGCAATCTCCTGTTTCCCACGTACTTGATATTTAAACGGTTTTAGTATGTCAGTCTATGACATTTAAATAATAACAGATTGGCGTTAATTAATGTATAACTTAGATATACCTAATATCGCACATATAGAAGGAATATTAAATTAGACTTACAGTAAATACGAGCCTTAAATTCAATCGACAACTTATCAGTCTAGATATTGGATGTTAATAATCTTGTTTCGTGTCTCATTTATGTCATTTGTTTAGTAAATTCGATACTATTTATTGAAATTCGAATATTATTGGCATTCAGTAGCATTTTGTTTATTAAAACTGTTAAATTATTCGCACATACAAGGATACAAACTCTGGGTGATGGATGAGTTTTGAAAACTAATTTATAAATAGAAAATATATTCAAACGCGAGTCTTTTTAATAATGTAATAACTATATTTACTGTTTAATAAATATTGCAATGCAATATGTAGTTCCCAATAAATAATAGTTTAATTTTATATAAGTTGTGATCGAGTTACGCAGTCCAAGTATCAATAAATTATTCGTCAAATAGCCAAGATTTACCAGTTCGCTCAGCTTTCCTACTCAGTTGTTTTGTTAACTCCTTGATTGCGTGAGCCACGCCTTCACAATAATTTCTGTACCGACTTTCTAATTACATTTTATTAGGCTAAATTATTCGGACACTTGAATAAATTCCTATTTATGGATGCTGGAACTTTGAATACAAATTTATAGTAAGTTGTGTAGTTTTGTCATCGACGTTCTATGACAATATATTTTATATTTTACCTTATAGATTTAAATCCTTATTTTAGAGCATATGATAGAGGATAACAAATAAATTATTGCTTTAGTATTGCTCCAATTTTTTACAATCGTTTCAAATTCACACGGATATTGCTATCTAGTGAAGAAATCGAATAAGCAAAACGCTGCGCATTTGTTACTTTTTGTGTGTAATTGTGTGAAAATAATTGCTAATTGCATGCGTAAGTTTATAACATAAATTATCGGTCGAGTGTAAGAAAATCTTTATTTAATTCTATACTTCTAAATCCTGTTATGTTTTAGACTTAAATATTTTTTTACTATAAGCATAGGTAGTTAATTTTCTAAATCTTAAAAGTTTTATAATCATACAAATTTTAAAAAATATAGTTTAAATGTAAAAACATAATGTTCAACGATCCGTATCAAAATAAGTACTAAAAACATTGTCAAGCACTAAACTATTTCAGGTCTCAGTGAAATCTCTTTACAATTCACAACTTTTTGCATCAATTGTTATGGAAATGTGAACAGTTAAAACCTAATACGTAACCAATTTATTTTATTGATATTGGCAAACTAATCTGTAACATTCCTCAATGACTCATTTACTACTTTCATTAGTTACTACTTTTTAAGACTCATTATTTTTAATGCGATTAAACGTTTACATCATAATTTGTTTTCAACTACCTATATTATAATTCATCGCTTCAACCACTTTATATTCATAGTACCGCTATTACAAGCATGTGTTTCATAATCGCGTTCTTTTCCAGATTATCTTCGCAGCGGCTTTATGCCTAGCCCAAGCTTCATACTACGCGGGTGCCCCCGCTCCCGTCCAGCTCAGTCCCGATGGCAAATACGTGCTCGACACACCTGAGGTAGCGCACGCTAAGGCCGCTCACTTGGCGGCTCACGCGCAGGCCTCCACCTCTCATGGAGCTTGGGCCCCGGCTGGTGGCGCATACGCCGCCGCCCCCGCTTATGGCGGTGCTGCTCACTATGGTGCTCCTGGTGCTGGTAAATATCTTTTTTTAATGTAACTAGTAGGTAGACGTATAGGCAAGCGGTATACTTTGGTATCGTTTAAGTTTTCAAATAATAAAGGATAAGGATTATGAACCATTTTATTTATGCTATAATGAAGCTATATCTTGAATCTTAACGCAAGACTTTACCCATGCAAACAACTCTTTTTCTATGACTTGTATCTCATCGTAAAAGATTTCTTTTAGGCATGTAACTAATTCTAATGACTATATTTTCCAGGCCTTTACAAATACGGCCCCGCTCCCCTCGCCCACGACGGTCGCGTGATCGACACCCCCGAGGTCGCTCACTTGAAGGCTGCCCGCCTCGCCGCTCTCAACAGTGCCCACGCTAACGCCGCACACGCCGCTCCCTCAGCGCCCGCCGCCTACGCCGCCGCCGGTGCCGGAGCGGGCTACGGAGCTGGCTACGGAGCGGGCTACGGCGCCGGCTACGGAGCGGGTTACGGCAAATGGAACGGCCCTCTCGCCCACATTCAGCTCACCCACGACGGCCAGTACGTAGTAGACACACCTGAGGTGCAACACGCCCGCGCCGCTCACTTCCACCAGTACGCCGCCGCCGCGCAAGCCGCCGCGTCCGCCCCCGAAGAACCCTGGGGCGCGCACGGTGCTCACGGCGCTCACGGCTGGAACTAAACCCTACCTCCGACCCGGCTAACTGACTGCCTGATATTTTTATACAAAATGTAAATAAAACCGAAAAAAAAATGTTATGTAAAAAGTTGAATGATAAGTGTATAGCAATGCGACTCTTATAGAGCGTAATGAAACAAATAAAAATATAATGTTATACTTCTTTGTTTTATTTTAGAGTCTCAGTAATTGATGGACATATTATAATATTATATGTATCAATTAGATAAGCTAAGTTATAACAAGCCGACGATAAAATATTAAACCAACCGATACTTAATGCGCACTTTTTATACATACAAATTTTATATGTATATTTTATACATCCACTTGCACCTCAGGTATCTTTCTTAAACAAAATTTTTCGATTAAATTAAAATTTATCCAGTCAGCCTCAATCTTGATCTGTGTACATAAAAAAATTTAAAATTTAAAACGCCTACAAAAAATATTTAAGCAAGAGTGCTTATGGAAAATATCTATGCACATAAAGTAAGGATTCATGAAATTGAAGTTTAAAAGAACAAACAAACTTGAAACAGGCACTCTTATATAAAATGTATATCTTAATTATATAATAAAAGGAATGTCTAGACTCAACTTTAACTTGAGACTAACTAAAAAAATGCTGACCTACATTTTCCCTGAAAAACTAAAAATTTTGAGAAACTAAAGAATTTTATTTTTATACATATTATTTATTAAGAGGTATTCTGCTTTTAATAAAAACATTCAGTAAGAGTCTGGATAAATTTTATTAACAACAATACCTTTATACCTTTGTTGCATATGCGACTTATATCAATACCTTTGTCTCTATAATCATACCCAAAGTTAATAAGTATGGTTGTACTCAAACATTAAGGCCGTGTACGCGGTCCGTGCGCTGTTTGGCTCAAATATGTGATTTTTCAAACCAGATTGTCCATCAACCACTTATCTTACAAACATATGAATTACTAATAATTTTAGGAAATTTTATTGTCTATGTAGTTAGTTAAGAGTTTTTTTCAATTAATACAGTATTTGTGAATACCATCAAGATAACTGAGCCGATGATTACTTGATTTCACTTTTAGTGTCAATTTCGAAGCTAAAAATATCTGAAATCGCTGACAGATCTAACACACAATTATTTTTAACTAACTGCAAAAATCCTTATTAAAATAGTTAGTTAAAAGATTTTTTTATTTTGGACTCCTAACTTACGAAATTAAAATCCGAACAATGTGAATTTTTTTAGAAATTATAGTCGACAAAATGATTATTTTCACCAAGATATTTGACTTTATTGAATATAATTTATACATATTGCAATAAAAGAATGTCTTACTTATAAGATAAAATTTAAAAAATCAACTAAGGTACCTCTAGTATTTTTCTACAAATTTTTTTAAAGTACTATAAAACACTGCGCGCGACCCGATTAAAATCAGTCGGCAGCGAGCCTTTCCAGAGAGAGGACATGTTGCTCGGCGCTCTCCTGTGGACCTATGCTGTTCATAGTAAAAGGATAGCGCAAGCCGCGATCTATCGTAATAGATCGCGGAGATTTTGACTTGCGTTAAATTGAATATGCGCTCTTAACTAAAATAACAGGGAATTTTCATAATAACTAATTTTGAGAGCGGAAATTATTTTCGCTACACAACTTCCAAATATCATAGTATTATAATAATTTGAGTTCACATGAGCAGAACTGTGTGCAAAGGGGACAAAGGTACTAAGATATGTCCTTAGAACAGCATCAGCCCGTTTTTATTTACTACGATAATACAAAACATTTCATAGATAATGGCTTTACAATTTTAATATTTAATTCGAGTTAGAATTTGTCGAACTTTTATTATTATACTATTATTGTCTCTATTGATTTTGTAAAGATAGTTGTATAGGTAAACATTTCAGAATATTTAAGAAAATGATTATAGAAAGTAAGTTGTGTGGTGTGATATGTAGAGTTAAAACAAAAAATATTTCGTTGTGTACTAATTATATTATGTAAAACTCTTTCATTAAAAATATTCATATATAGCAAAGTATATATACGACTAGCGTCGTAAATCTTCATTTATTTTCAAGTTCCCTTTCCTATAAAAACTTTTAACCTTCAATATTAACTTTATTTTAGTAAATCTATTCATTTCTTGCAGGAAATCATTATCTTCCGCAAGGCATTTGTTTTGTTCGTAAGCATATTATATAATTTATGTGCAGCTAGACTCTTTCACCGTCATAACTTCCAGTGACTCCATTATTCTTTAATTAGCGCAAATATGCATTGTTCAATTACAATTAGTGTTTATAATCTCGTATCTTAACTAATAGTTAATGCACGTTCATTTAAATATTTAATTATATTTGTCGATAGGATTTAGGTTCAGTATTAAAAATATATAAAATACGTTTAATTAATTTAAACTAAACTTGGTTTTGTCGTGACGAATATTTAATCTATCCCTCATATTTTTTTTTCATTTGTAATAATGGTAAAATAATAAAATCCTACCTAATCTCCATAAAACTTCTTTTAAAAAGGAAAAGCTTAATTGTCTGTCAGCTTAAATAAAAAAAAAAAACGAGTACAATATGGGGGTCTTCAAGCGAAGAGTGAACCGGTACCTACTAGGGAAGCGCGTACCATCTTAGACCGCATCTTAGCTTTCCATCAAGCGAGATTGTGGTCAAGCGCTTCCCTATCTAGAGTAAATAAAAAACAAAAAAAAAAAAAAAAACATAGTAAGTATATGATCTCTTTTCAAGTGTTCTACTCTTAGAGTATATATTAGTAAACTAATACTCCAAGGTTCTACGACACATCTAGAGTCTTATCGAGGCTACATAGAGCTAAAGCTAGCTTTCACACAAAAGGAAATAAAAAATTGAAACAATTTTTACTGGTTCAGTATGGAAAATTGATTATGATTACAATTGAAATGATTACATTTGAATGTAATCATAATACAGGATTTAAAAACGTTATACCTAATGTTCATTTAGAAACTTAAATAAAATCCTATAACATACTAATAGTATATGCTACTATAGCTGCGTGGATTTTAGTCAGAGTATTTTGGATGTTTGATGCGAAAGACGATAGATTATATTATATTCATTAATAATAATATGTACCTACCCACATGGCAACAAGCAGATCCTACTAGGATTGTACATAATGTTTAATGATTAAAATTATCAGGTATTTTGCTGTTAGCGGATATCTGAACTTCTTTATTTAATCTTTCAAAAAGATCATCATGGATCATGACTTTGCGTATGCAAATCATAGTTCAGATAATACATGTCGAGACGTATAAATAATATAATGTTTGTGAAGATTTTCGCAGTGCGGCGTCGAGGATGTTAGCGGTGGTCTCGCGTGATATATCTGCATTCATTATTTAAAATAATTCTAAGATAATTCATAAGCATATTGTTCTATGTAAGTAATAATCTGCCAAAGTAAATAATCTTTATCTGTAAGTTAAAAATCTGCAAAATTAATTTAAAATGTACTTTTGAAAAGGATTTTAAAGTAATTAACATCAGTTGAAATGTCTAAGTAGGGCAAAATATATTCCCCATGCTGTTATATATAGTAGTCATTCTTTTATTTCATTTCAGAAATCAAGGATGATGCCAAATACTGCTGTGAGTTATGTTATCAACGAATTCCATTAAAGCTGTAACGAAATGTGATAATAATGCTTATCGAAATCATAAAATTTTAACGTCTTAGTACAAAAATGAAATATTTATATGTAGATTATACCTAAGCTAAATAGGGAATTCGACGATAGGAGAAATAAGATTTAATCTCTTTACGAAGAGTCAAATCTTCAATAATGAATCGGAATAAAAGTCGAGACATCGTATAGGTTGAAGTTTTTGGTGCCGCTAAAAATTTCATAGGTAGTGAGGTTTCATACGATAATTTAATTTGTAAAAACTTGTAGTTTGCAGTATCGGTATACTCCCTTAATTACCTTCGATTTATTTTCTCATTTCTATGTGTATTAGGGCATACATAGGCGACAATGAGATATGCAGATAATATACAGAGAAGTTCTGTTCGAGCATGCACTTATATATTATTATATAACCTTTGTAAATGGATTTTTGTTCTATAAGATTAACTTACGTAATAGAAAAAAAAGAATGAAAATAATTATTTCTTCAATATTATATTACTCATTTTAGACGTGCCTATGCCCAATACGCGACTATGGGCCCTCCATGTTGCCATCCTGTGGCAGCTCGTTCATTTTGTTTATGAGTATATTGGAAACCTATGTGAATCGAAGCTGTGACCTCGCTGACCCTTGTGACCGCGTCAAGGATAGAACCCAATTGTTTAAAAGTTATGACTTCGTGGTTATTGGAGGTGGAACAGCCGGCTCGGTTGTTGCTTCTAGACTGTCAGAAAATCCAATGTGGAAGGTAGGTATTATATTTTTTTAGTATGCTCTAAAGTAGTTATTATTTATAGCCAGGTAAGCTCTGATTGTACGAATAAAAAAAATATTATCACAATTGTATGGACTTTTCTGCCATATTTATTATTTTTTTTTTATTAATGGTTTATGGTACAGGTAAGAATATCGTCTCATCTTAATATCTCGCAAATTTTAGGTTCTTCTGATAGAAGCGGGTGGTGACGAACCTGTTCCTTCAGCAGTACCGAGTTGGTTCGGAGCTTATTGGGGTCGTCCTGAGACCGATTGGATCTATTACACCGAACCACAGAGCAAAGCGTGTCTAGCTAAAGGAGGCAAGTGCTATTGGCCGAGGGGCAAAATGCTGGGTAAGATCATTAAGATGCATAGTTTTCTTAATATCAGTTACATGTGAATAATTTGGGTTTGGATTTCTCGTGTTTTATGAGTAAGGAAAAAATACTTCCATAATATTTTCATTAAACTTTCTTCTAGATAGAGTTAATTTTGAGAACTCCCATTTTTTTTAAAAGATCATACGAGTAATGAATTATGCATTAAATATTCTTCCAAGAAAAACATAAACGACGCGACGCCTTTAATTTTTAGAGTTGTTTATTATATTCTTTAGGTGGTACGTCAGTTATAAATGGTATGATGTATATGCGAGGTCATGCAGAGGATTATGACAGCTGGGCAGCGAACGGCGCTGAAGGTTGGTCTTGGAAGGAAGTGTTCCCATATTTCATTAAGAGTGAAAGAAATAAAGAAGTGGGAACTGTAGTCTCGCCTCAATATCATGGTGTTAATGGACCACTACCTGTTCAAAGGGTGTGTTGTATGTAGTTATTTTTATAAATAACTTTAATTCATATTATAAACGTATAAGAAAAGGACGAGAAGATTATTACTTTTCCTTTATCTATCGATAAAAAAGAAAGATTTTAATTTTCCCAAAAAGTATTCGAATCATTTTTTATTGAATGTGATTCAAAATCAATATCCAAATCATTAACGTCTGTGAACTCAGGATACTATTCTTTTCTTACTTTAATAATTTCATTTTCAGTTCCGATACACTCCACAATTTATGAAAGATGTCGTCAATGCAGCTGGTGAGCTTGGATATCCTCCAACCAGTGACTTGAATGCAGAAAATGCTACTGGATTTACCATCGCGCAGACTTATAATGAGTAAGGCCATATTTTACTTTTTTCTTTCATCAATAAACAATCCAAATTGGAATATATAAAAAAGTTGTTCAAGTCACAGTAAGTATTTGCAGCCACTGTTTTAAAAACAGATGCTACTATAACTATATTTTCTTCTTATATTATTATTGATATTCTTTAATACATCACTCAAGTGATAAAACATAGTAAAAAACCATATTCCAGCCGCGGCTCAAGATACAGTTCCTCGCGTGGTTATCTACGTCCAGTTTCAAAACGTATAAACTTGCATGTTAGTCTTAAAACCATGGTATCCAGAGTAATTGTGAATCCTGATACAAATAGAGTGATAGCAGTAGAATACATTAAAGGAGGTAAAAAAAGGACTGTTGGAGTCAGAAAGGAGGTGATAATTTGTTTATTTTCGACGATTGAAACCTTTTACATTAAATTATTGATGCATCACATTGTTTTAGTATTTTTATTCATTTGCTTATTCTTTGTCTTTATCTAAGAATAAATAAGAATATAATTTCAGGCTATTATAAGTGGAGGTACCATTAATTCTCCTCAAATTCTCTTACTATCCGGAATAGGTCCAAAGGAAACGTTAGAAAAGTTTAATATTCCGGTGATAAAAGATTTGCCGGGTGTCGGTCAGAATCTTATTAACCACGTTGGGTCTTCGTTTGACTTCACATTAACAAAGGAGTCCGATATTCCTGAATTAACATGGTCAACTGCCATGGAATACATTGCAGAAAGGAAAGGACCTTTATCTGCTACAGGATTGTCACAGGTTAGCAATCTTTCTTATTTCTCACTAATATTATTCTTACAATCCTTAGCTTCACATAATGTAGTAATTTTCGATAGGCGTTTCTTATTTGTATGAATTTGTCTGAAAGTACAATGGTGGCATTTCAAACATCTTTATTCATAGTTTATGCAATAAATTACAGCAATTGCGTGCTGAGAATTTATTGTTAGTGTTATTTTTCGGAAGGGATGTAGTTTGTTACATAATCTAGTGACCTACGCAGAATTTATTATATTGACAATTACGTCCTTATCTTCTGGATGGTGCTTTAGGAGTAAACAAAATCCTAAGTTCCTATCTTGTTACAGGGAGTTGGTTTAATAAATTCTCCTATGGCACCTGCGCATGGGCGACAACCAGATATTCAATACTTCTTCTATGGGTACAGGGCTCATTGCGCTGATGGATCTATAGCTAATCAGAATGATTTGAAGAATAGGAGGCATATCACGTAAGTCTTTAGTCGATTCTTAGTTCTTAATTAGATTTATAGTATTGTGATTAGCTTTATAGTGTAATAAAACATGTTTATATGTAGTAGTAAGGTCCATAAAACGGCTTCAGAGATTCATCGTGCGTGATTTTGATGATGATGAATTTAATAAGAATTATTGTAACTTTAAATTAATAATTATTATTTTTTTAACTTTACTTTTTTACTTTTTTTTAAGTGTTGTAACTTTGTAATGAAGTATGAAAATAAATTGAACGCCGTAGGTAACTTAGGCGTCTTACTGAACTGAGATAAAAATGTCTTAAAAATAATCTTTTAAATGTTAATAAGTTATTAATATTTGCAGAATCTCTCCAATAGCTCTTCAGCCTCGCAGTCGTGGCTACCTGACCCTCAGGTCAGCCGACCCATTCGATAAACCAGTATTGCAGCCCAACTATTTCGATGAAGAACATGAGCTTAATATTCTTGTAGAAGCTTCGAAGATTGCGTACCGATTGGCTAATACTACGGTAAGTTATTAAAAATTATAAAATTGTTAATATTTAGATTTTAATCAATTAAAAGGACCGTAAGAAAAGCAAAAGGATACGCCTTCTTCTTCTAAAAAACTTTTTAGCTCGTTGCTATTCCAATAAAAGCTGAGAAATCTTGTGAATTGTGTTTTACGTGATATTTTTCTTAAATAAGTATGTTACAATATCAAGTTGAATCAATCATAGTATATTTAGACATTACAAAACTATTAACTTATCCAACTATTTGCATGCAAAATACAGCGCCTGTTCAAAATCTAAAGCACCTCTAGATTTTTTTTACTAGGCGCTTTTATATATTCTATTATTCTTTTAGCTCCTTCGCGAAAAGTATGGTATAAAACCAACGGAAGGATACGCGTCAGAATGTGGAGATAGTACGCAGCCAACAGATGACTTCTTCAGATGTGTCGCACAGCGGTATACGGAACCGGAGAATCATCAAGTAGGCACGTGCAAGATGGGAGCCAAGAACGATAGCATGGCAGTTGTGGATCCGCAACTACGAGTGTATGGCGTGGATGGTAAACTAATAGATGTTATTACATTATAATGGAAGAAAAATTCTATTTGTATGTTAGACAATTTAAAGACATCCGATTTTGAGGACTTTAAATTTCTAAATTTACTGATTTTCAGCTGTTATTTTACCTCATTTATACAATATGTAGTTAAAGCGCATTCTCTTTTACTTATCAAGATGTTATTGTTAAACACTAACAATGCACTCTGCATTCGAAATTCATGCGGATATTTCCTTATAATTTTCAATGTTTATGGTTTTTTTAATTCTGTTTTACATTCATTTACCGGAATTGACCCTTAGATATAAATCTTTTTATCTAAATGAAATTGAAATTGTTTTTCAGGTTTGCGCGTGATAGATGCATCGGTTATGCCCAATGTGCCTACTTCCAATACACAAGCGCCCGTTATTATGATAGCAGAAAGAGGAGCTGATTTTATTAAGAACACCCACCAAAGATCGTGATTGATGTAAAGTAGAACTAACTATATTTATTAAATAGGTAGTTTAAGAACGTAATAATAGATTTCAATACTAAAAACAAAACGTTTAAAAATATGTTTTGCTCCATTTTTATCATTCAATAATTTTTCATCAGATTTTTTGTAGATGGAGAGCAAAAATACTATATTATTAATATTTTGATACTGTTGATGATTCATGGGACAAATATATAAATAACAATTTATTTCTCAGGCACTTATAATATGGTTTCTAAGACTCACGATTAAATATAAAAAAAATCTTCGTAAAAAGTTTTTTTACTAGAATTCCTTCCTCCTTTAGAATTCTATGTACCTATACTCATGATATTAATAGTCTGTTGCGAGAAAAATGCGGGGGTTTTCGTAGAGAAAGTGTTAGAATGGTGTTAAATCATGGGAAAACTTTAACGCACGTTGTCACTTGCTAGTGTTTGAAAGTGGGTTACTTGAACACCACCCGCATCTATGATTATCTATGATGATTTATGTGACATTATTACTTACGTCAATGTCAGTCTATGGTTCAAAATTAGAACATGTGGTTTAGGTCATTTTGAAGAAAATTTGATGCATTTTAAATGTGATAATACATTTTTTTGCATTTATATTGCTATGTCATAGATGGTCCTGTTATTTAACTCATTAACGGCTGAACAGCTTTTAATGAACTTCGCCTCACCTGAATAATTATAATAAGAACTGTTAAAATCCTGAATAATTCATAAAAAATTGTCTAATTCCCTGGCTCCTCTCGATCTTGTACCTATATATATAGATCGAGAAACTGTATGATGTATCAACTATCAAAATGTATATTATGTACGAAGTATGAACGAATTATTTATTCTGCGGTGTTTGTTAGGTGGTGTTTCTATCACTTTCTTTCTGATTTCGCTTTTAAATGGTAAACAGTTTTATTGCACAATATACTCATAGAGAAATGTGTATATTTAAATGGCTTCGTAGAAGTTACATTACACATGCATTATACAAGGAAAAAATAAAAATTAGTGTATGCATTTTCAAACAGATTTGGGGATTTTTCAATTGTGCATCATGTAATGCCTCCTTACATTAACTTATCAAGCAATCAGTACACGAATCACGTATTTCATAGGAATACATTTAATTCCACATTCTCATCATTCTATAATCGTGTTCATAATCAATCTCAATTAATTGTTTAGTGTAAGTTTCCTCGTGGCTTTAACTACGATTCTGCTGACTCATTATGGGTTTTTCAAGCTCTTTTGAAATTTAATCATAGGCGTCTAAGAATAATATTGTGGAAATATAATACAAGTTCTGGCAATGGTAACAAATCTAATAGGATTCGAAAGGCATTAAAGAGTACAATAAGTTAAAATTTAGGGGATTTCGACCATCTTCATAAGAAAGGTTTTTAATATTCCTCTACACAGATTTTGGGAACACATCGAAACGCTTATTTAAATATTTATATCATATCTATGTTTATTCTTCTTATTTATGTAATTTTGTTGATTGTTTGATTAAGGTAACACTCTGGCCACTGCTGTTGGCGATCGAATCATGACTTATAGTTTGCATTACCTACTTATACTAACACACAAGACTTTACGTTATCTATTTATAAAGGAATCATATTTTAAGCCTGAATAGTTTTACAATTTATTGTAAAATTGGCAGCGAAAAAAAGCGAACGCAATACGATTGAAAATTACACCACATTCTTTCGATAAATAATTGAAGGCATAGCACGTGATGTTTTGCAAATAAACAAAATAAGTTGTTAAAAAAACTTCCTTCACTCCGTGATTATGTCTTGGGTTAAACTACGAGCTATACTTTAGTCACGATGATATCTTATAATATAAGATAATATAAGACTTATATCAACCGCATGTATTTTAATTATTATGCAACTCTTAGTTCCCTTCACGCCTTATGATACATTTTAAGCCTTATATCATACTAGATTTCCGCCCGCAACTTCGCCCGCGATTTAAAAGAAAATCCCGCATAGTTCCCGTTCCAGTGGGATTTCCTGGATAAAAAGTATCATAATATGTCCTATTCTGGGCCTTCAGCTACTAACATACCAAATTGCATTGTAATCGGTTCAGTAGTAATTGAGCTATCCATCCATCCATCCTCACAAACTTTCGCATTTATATCTAATATTATTGAGTAGGAATTAATTATAATTTTCATGGTAAGACTAGTAGAAGATACTCAATGAATAAATCAGAAGTCATGATCACGTGGTCCTGTAATATAGTCTTAAATTATAGTTTTTTCTTTATATCTACATGTAGAACACAAAACATGCCATGTTTCGATAATAATACCAGTAAAACTTAGTTCTCCTTAATAAAACCGATCGGTGAAACAGATGAGAGGCATTTGCTGCTTTCCTAATGATAACATTTTATTTGCTTTAACAAAAACAACTGAATGTCGAAACTAAGCTTATTATACTAACATAATAAGAACATAATACATATTATGGTTGAAAATAAAAATAAAAAAATTACTAAAAGGACTACCTAACTTACGAATTCACGGTACGACTTTTGACTTGGACGTATTAATCCGTCTTATTGAAATATAAGTGGCGATAATTATTTGGCTTTTAAAGTAAGCCCGCTTTGATATCGCTATAATATTGATCACAAGAATTACTGCCGTGTTGCTAAAAGCATCAATTCTTTTTAGCAGAGATTAAAAATTGAGATGAATTATGCAGCTTTTCATATACGTTTATATCTATGTTGTTTTTTGACTTCCTCAAAAAATATGAAAATTTATAATCGTAGCATTTTTTTATGTTTGTTCAACAAGTTTTTAAATAATGGTTTATTACTTTTGTTAACGAATAGTGCGGTCACTATTCGTCATTTATAAGGATATATTAACTATCTATTAGTGTATAAAAATTCCTTCTCTATATATAATATATATTTTACCACAGTTATAATATTATAATACAGCGTAGTGAAAGGATTTTTATCGTACTATAACGTTCTTATCAGGTACCTAAACTAAACAATAGAGAATTAATATCCAGAAAAATAAAAATAAACACAACGTATTTAACTGTTAATATGCATTAAGAAACATTATTATGATAAACATATATATTTCAGCACCTACCCATATACCTTATAGTGTTGATAACCTAAAGCGAAGTTAACTTTCAATTATTTCCAACCGGTATTTTTTATTTGCCGCTATAATTTTTTTCCCTGATCTATCGATTTTGATTTTGTGGTTTACCGATGTTCTTTGCTATTGCTCGAGTTTGATTTTTATGACTAATTTTATGTAACCAGCCGCTTAATCTAGTTGCTTATTATCTTAATCTAGTTAAATAGTTGCTCTTTCCAGTTTATAGCAACTGAGCAAGAATTTTGATACATCAACATTAAGAAATATTACCTACATTTTATAGTTAGGTAAATTGATAAAAATTTGATTAAACAACATCACGAAAATTATGTAAAAAGGATAAAACAAAATGCCACTCACTCCTCATCCTATACCATTGTCCTAGAATATAAGCATTCGTTTCACGGAAGCAAAATAAATCAGAACTGAATTATCTATGGTCTATAGTATTTGTGCGAATCGAAATGATTCCAATGTTTTCTATTTAATATGATCAATGTGACAATGCTCAAGGTGTTGTACATATGTAAAAATATAAGTAACTAGAGCAAAATGGGTACAGCCGTTTAGGAGTTCTGTGACAATCACAGATCCAGAAGAAATAGTTTTGTTTTTATAAAATGCAACAAAGAAATTAAGTAATTTTCAATTTTAGGTACAAATAGCATAGATAATAATATAATACTATACCAGTACTAATAGATAGTTTTTCTTCATTAATAGGTAGCCACAGGAATATCACTACATAACAAACAAAGTCGCTTTCTCTGTCACTATGTATGCTTCTATCTGTAAAACTACGCAACGGATTTTGATGCGGTTTCGTTTAATAGATAGAGTGATATAAGAGGAAGGTTTTAGTATGTAATTTTATAGGTTTAAGAAGAAGCGGGTGAAGCCGCGGGCGGAAAGCTAGTAAGTGATATAAGGAGATGAAAATCTAATTTGCATTGATAAATATTATATTGATATATTCTTATAATTTATCGCTTATACTTAACGTTAATAAATTCAAACCCAAAGGTACGATTGTCAGAACTTTCACCTGATAATAGGTCATATTATAAACATCGGTGATTGTTAAAAGAAATTTCGAAAGCACTTTTTACTGTATAATTTTAGCACGTATTCATAATACTTTTAAGGTGGGATATATCCTTTTCAAATCACTAGGGCCAGGAAAAACGATTGATAGACATAAATATTAGAAAATGGGCTTTTTGGAACAGGATAAAGTTTGGCGGGTTCTATCAATTTCTTTAATCTCACATGCTCTACAGTTCTCCATATATAATATAAAAAAATAGACCTATATCTCAATGCATAATACATATATAGATTGTAGCCTCTCGATACTACATCCATTTCGATTCTAAAAAAATCTAGGCTTATCTGGGAAATAAATCATTCCTAAAGAATCTTATGAATTTTTACCCCTTTTTTACTAGCGTCTTCATATTTCATACTATTATATATATATGTTAATAGTCTTTTCGTTATGACTACCGAATATAAAAACTAATGTATCCTTGTTCTTGCCGTCGTAATTATTTTTAGATTCTTCACGAGCAGATAAGACTCTATTATGAAAATGTTCTGTTTGACTTTTGCCAAAAAAAGCTCTACTCTAAGTTATAATTTTTTAGAAATAATTAGTGAAAGTGAATACGAAAATAGAAAGTTATACTTGGGGTTTTCCATTGGGAAATACGTTCCTATTAATATAAGAAAATAAATTTCTCGATCTGATAAGAAACAGAAGGCTGATCGCCTACCTAAAGAATATCGATCAGTGAAACATATGCAGTATAATGTAAAATGCATCTGCCCCATTCCTCACAAGGGGACACGGGACTTCACTCTGTATCGCTACTAGTCAATACTAAGGTTTTCGTTACTTCTATTCATTCATAATGATCGTTTTTATCAGACGTTAATTATTGTGTTCCAGAGGTAGGTAAGTAGGTAATAAGTTAATAACTCACTATGTCCTCAGGGTCAAAACTATTATTAATAATTTTTCTTTGTTTTATTTATCGTTGATATAAACAATAGGATACATTTTTCGTTCAGATCTTTATTAGGTTTTATTGAACTCTGTTAAAATATAGTTTTATTGTTGGAAATAAATGTAGACAGCTCGATGTAGAGACATTTGCACTTTCGAACCATTTTCCGTATAAAATAATTCATTATAATATCTACTTATATAATATAAACTTGAATATACACCAAATGATTCTTCTACATGTTTCAATTGTGCTTAGTTTCCCATTATGTATGTAGCAAAGACTACAATACATATTTGTAAATTTATAAAAAATGGGTTTTAGTATATATGTTTATGGCTCGGCGTTGATTATTTTAGGTAGGTTAATAGGCATCAGTTAATAACTTATGTCACTGTAGAGGCACATCAATATAAACTTTAAGCTGCGCACGAGCTGTCGTGGTTGCTTGCGCGTCTTCATTCGAACGCGTACCGGCGCGGGTGCCGTGAATAAACAAAAATAAATAAAATACTGTGATAATCTATGTGATTTTAGGTACGTGCTTATTTTTTTTTTATTGATACTATCTTCAAGAACTAGCTTCAATATTTTTTATGAGTGTTTATAAAGATTTTTAAATATAATTTGTTTTCCACGAAAATTCATAAATAATTGTTGTTATAAACATTTTCCCCTTAATTTTCACTTTCTACGCTATGTTAATAATTTTATAATTTTACCGACCATAAAAATTCGCATTACAAAAATGTAAAAAGCAAATTAAATAAGAATATATTAAATCACATTAGAAATAATAACCACGTTTAGTAAATATAAAATATTACTAAGTATGCTAATTATTATAATTATTTCGCAAAGCTATTCAAGGCGCATAAGTATCTAAATATGTCTAAAATTTCTTCCAACTATCATTATTTACATTATATAATTGTTGACTTTATTAATAACACATTTTTTTATTGACAGTCTAAAATCACGTTCAAGGTAGAGCCGGCTGCCAGACATTTTAAATATTTAATTATTAAATGCGTATTACATATTTAAATATTAATTGTTTCACACGCAACACACATTTGTGCATACATATTTTACTTCCCATTTTTGTATAATATCTATACTATTTACATAATATAATGTCTCTTCTGTCTGTCTCTTGTCCGGGTTTTCCCGCAAAATCTAGTGGACGGATTTTAATGAAACTTTTTTGTTAGATATGTATAGGTAATATATGTATATGTCCTCGGCTACATATGGACTATAATTAATTTGAAGAGTTTAATTTAAATTTGAATCTGAAAATAATTTGAAAGTTGCGGGCACTGCTAGTTTCTAATATATGCAAAGATCGAAAGGAGAACGAATATAGCAAACCATGGACACAATATACAGATACATACAGTAAGGAAACTTCATACAAAACGTTCGAAATGGCACACGCACACAAGCAAGCGTGTTTACGAGAATCATAAGGGTATTCAGGGGATCGATAGTAGCGGGTGACACATCCACAGATTTTGAATGACAAAGATATATAGTATAGAAAAGTGATGTCAATGATACACTTCACGTTAAATAAATATCGATTGTTTCCGTTTGTAGCCTAACTATATTTTTGGCTTCGGTATCTATTGTCCCAAGTATTCTTTTAAAAAAATATTCAATCTACAGTTTTGACTTTCCTACGATTTTATTATATGTATAGATATTAAAATAACCATTACATAAATATGCCTTTATTCGAAAAAAAAAATTACAAATTATTTACTGAAAAATACTTTCGTCTACTACGACTAATTCGGAATTTATTGTTAAATTTTATAGTGTAAAATATTCTCAATCTTATGAACAGTTTATTTAAGTAACTGATTATGTTTAATTCGTTGTAAATTAATTCAGCCACTTTACAGTTTATGTGTTCTCTCTTAAAGCAGCAACGAAAATTTTATCCATTTTCTTGACATATTGAACAAAATCATCTGGTGGTATAATTGGTATAGTTGAATTCAAGCAGCCGAATACTGCGCAATTAGTACGTGGCATTTTTAAAATGATCGCCGAAATCTACTTATCTACAAGCACGTGTTCAAATTAAACTGAAATAATATATTTCACCAAAATGTTAAAACATAAATACATAAAAGATATTAATTATATATTATAATTATTGTATTTCTATCGATACGAGACGTCACCACTTTGTCAAGCACTAAGCCTGTTAAACTATTTTCTTTTTCATCCTAAAACAAAAAGGTGGAGGTTCTATGCTCGTATAATAATAATTTTAATTTATTTCTGCATATTTTGTGTTTTTTAATTTAATTTAATTTATCGTTTTAAAAATAATTTAGTAGGTATACCTACATACAAGTATGTAAGTAGTGTATGTAGTGTAAATTCTGGTTTAAAATAATTATTGAATATATGTATAATACAAATATCAAGAATTATAAATAATTTAGGTACATTAAATAACCTTCGGCGTCCATAACAAAACAAGATTTCGAAATATAGCACTGATAAAAACGTATTTACTTTTACAAGGTGTATTAATTCGGATTGTTTGTTCTTGTAAATTCATATTTAGGCTACACCATTTTTGTATTTTAATGATTTTTAATCTCAAAATTACCACAAAATCGACTGTGAAAAAAAAGCAAACAGAAATATACAGGCCGAAACTCCTCCTTTATTTTTGAAGTCGGTTAAATATCAAAAAGGTAACAGCCCTATAGCTATAACAGTGCTTACGTCATAATTTCATCGCAGGGGCTTAGTTTCCTAACTGTATGTACGTATATATCTGTCAACTGTGGTTTTATGTCACTACTTAAACAAACTATGGCAAAAATAACTTATATTATTCAACATAAGAAACATCAATGCGGCTATGAGCTAACCAAAATCCGTTATATTTTGTGAGATGCCTGCGCAATTTCATGGTTTTCGAGGAGCCATTCAACCTGCACCATCTATCGATGCCTACGGTTGGCCACGCGTGACGAATCCTAACAAAACATTTCACTGTTACTATTCCTTGCACGTTTCTTCAAGATCACCTTCGCAAAAATCAATACAAACTCTTGACCCAAGTGTCAACTCTTGAACAACTGGTTTTGTGGTGTTCTGAATGATACTTGGATCGGTTTATGTAGGACGAACTTGACAAGAAAGCTTTCTTTACGTCAAAAGCTCATTTTAAAAAGTGGCTCTAGGATGTTCGGTACTACATGTATACTTACTGTGTACGGGTATTTCAAGGAACTTGGAGCAAAAATGTGATTTGAATGATATTATTAATTACCCACATATTTTAACATCCAGTTAAAAAAACATAATGTGCGATCTCAAATTGGCAGGCTAGAGAAAAATGCATAGTATGCACAATGCACATAATGCGTGCGTTGGTAAAAATAGTGAGATAATAATTATTACTAATTTTTATTTAGTAGATGGTACATACTTACATACAATTACGATAATATGACGTGAAAAATGTTACGTATGTAGAGCTTATTATAAAGTTCATAATTTACATAATAAATTAGCTTTGATTGTCTTGGCTTATGAACAATGTGGAAAATAAAATAGTTCAATCAATTACATATTAATTTGTACTTATATGGTAATATAGTATGTAATTAGTGTTATATCATAATACAATAGATGTTATATAATACTAATTAATGTATGTATTTGCTTCGTTAAAATATCAAAGTAGGTAGCTTTATTTACGCTATCTATGGTTATCCAGCCGCAAATATATAAATGGTGGTTAACTTTTTGTTTCAGTATAACATACATTATAGACCTAGATGTCAGCAACAATGATTAGAGCAGCGGAGGTAAGATTTTCATTTAATTTAAACAATCTACACAATTTTTTTTTTAAATAAGCAAGTAGATAGTTGTTATTCTCCTGCAGCAGGAATAAATATCGGCTGAAGATGATGATGTTATTAGAAATTGACTTTAAAAGTGAAAAACTAAATACTGAGAGAAAGAGAACTTTTTGTACGTGTTTCGGTGTAAGAGTTCGTCCTTTATCGTAAACTATGTAATAACATTGAACAAAGCTTTTGAATTGAGTATGAGATGAAATTACGTCTAAGTATAAGAGTAAAACCACAACAATACGATTAGTTCAAACACATTTTTTTTCAATTTAGTAAAAAAATCATCAAAACCATGGTCAATAAAAACGGGTGGTAATCTATTTTGGTCGGAGATACCCAGTTTTTACATAACATTATCAGTACATAATCTATAATTAAACCAGCAAAATGGGTTTAATATACAAATTGCATGTACGTATAAAAAATAATTTAGTATGTAATTATGACCGTAATCAATGGGTAGGTCAAAACAATAGGTCTTCCTAGTTCGAAGAAAAAAGAAATCACAACCACATTCCTCAAATACTTTTCATTGTTATTGTCACTGTAATTACAATCATATTAACTCATTGTATTAACTATAAATTGTTGCATGCGTTTCGCGTTTTTGTATATTTAACCAACTTGCATTCAAGACTAAACTTTTTTACATAAGTATAACACTATAGACACATTAATTAAAATTCTCTATCATAAATCATAATCTTAATGTTATTAAAATTGTTATTATATAAATTACTAGAGGTCCGCCCCGGCTTCGCCCGTGGTACATATTATTTCGCAATAAAAGGTAGCCTATGTCCTTTCTCGGGTATCAAAATATCTTCATACCAAATTTCATGCAAATTGGTTCAGTAGTTTAGGCGTGATTGAGTAACAGACAGACAGACAGAGTTACTTTCGCATTTATAATATTAGTATGGATTTGTTAGGAAGATTTATCCAAACGCATTCATGAATCTATCTTATAAGGGGTGAAAATATGCTTTCTATTTATTATTTTTGTAATTTAATTCCAATAGGTATCCACTCGTATCATAGAATAGATATAATAAATATAAATAATTATTTAAAATGAAGTGACTCGTGGTTATATGTAAGTAATTAATGATTACTAGAATAATGAATAATGATGGTAACTACGTCTTGCTAGTTTTATTTAGAAAATTATATAATTGCTCTTTGCGAAGTGTCTGTCCATTTAAAGAGATTAAAATACAAACTTGGCACATATAATATTTGGTTAAAAATAATAATTTTAATAATATTATGATAAAAATTAAACTTAATTTTCTTTTTTATGTGCATGTATTTTGTATGTTTTGAATGGATTAAAATGTGTTGTATTTTATTTAGAGCTTTTCGTTTAAAGTATTATAAAAATATATTTCAGAATACAGCAAGTAGACCGTACTTACGTTAATACCTAATTTTAATACTAAAAAATTTGTAGATATTTATAACGATTATCGCATGAAGGCTCCTCCTTTATTTTTGAAGTCGGTTAAATATCAAAAAGGTAACAGCCCTATAGCTATAACAGTGCTTACGTCATAATTTCATCGCAGGGGCTTAGTTTCCTAACTGTATGTACGTATATATCTGTCAACTGTGGTTTTATGTCACTACTTAAACAAACTATGGCAAAAATAACTTATATTATTCAACATAAGAAACATCAATGCGGCTATGAGCTAACCAAAATCCGTTATATTTTGTGAGATGCCTGCGCAATTTCATGGTTTTCGAGGAGCCATTCAACCTGCACCATCTATCGATGCCTACGGTTGGCCACGCGTGACGAATCCTAACAAAACATTTCACTGTTACTATTCCTTGCACGTTTCTTCAAGATCACCTTCGCAAAAATCAATACAAACTCTTGACCCAAGTGTCAACTCTTGAACAACTGGTTTTGTGGTGTTCTGAATGATACTTGGATCGGTTTATGTAGGACGAACTTGACAAGAAAGCTTTCTTTACGTCAAAAGCTCATTTTAAAAAGTGGCTCTAGGATGTTCGGTACTACATGTATACTTACTGTGTACGGGTATTTCAAGGAAAGGCTCTTTTTTGGCTAAGCACATTATGAATCGTTATTGTAGTCTCTAATTTGAACGAATTAAACGTTTTGTCTGAAGATTTTGAACATTAAGTTTTTGCATCATGTATAGTTACTTAGTTTTTTATTGAACTGGGAAATGAGATACTACTTGTGCGGCCTGATTTTATACTAGGATATAAATCGGTAATCTTGTATTTTACCTATACATACTCATATTGTAGAGATATAAGATATAAAGCTTATAACATAGACTATGAACAAGTCCGTGGGGACTCTTCTGTTAATTTTTTTTATTGAGATTTAGAATATGAAGATCCTCCTTCCTATAACATTTAGATAGGTACTAACTAAAACTCGAGGTGATTATCAAAGCAAGCAAGAACTTAAATATTTAAGTCGGACGAAGAATATACCTTTCATTTTTATCAATACAATATTGAAACAAGTTACAGTGCCCAATAAAATTTATGCGAAAAGTCAAAACTGCGGTGTTATTTACAATGCCAAGGATCGGCGAAAATGTTAAATCCCGCTCTACATAAATTTAAAAGGATTTTTTTGCTATGATTTAACTTAATCATTATATAGATATGGATTTTATCTAAAGTTTATTATAGATTCGATTGGCATCGGGGAAGTAAGTTGTCCCGTAGAGAATGAATAGTTGGCTCTATAATCATAAATTATGTCACCTAGCATTTGCCATTCCGAACTCCCTAAACACTTTCGCTTCCTTTGTTCAGTCTGTGTTTGTGAATATTCAATTGAAATAACGTATTTAATAATAACGATGTAATGTAATAATAACGAATTTTTGCCAACGTTGCATCTAGAATTTTTTTACTCAATCTTTATGAATACAGTGCTATTTTTGGCTATTTACATAGCATGATATTTTTTTTGGACTATAATTTCTAATTAATAATCGTTCAAATATTACATGTAACTTACATGTAATATTTGAACGATAAAAATTGTGATCATTTCTTATACTTACATGATGTAAGTATAAGAAATGATCACAATTTTTATTTGTAATCTTCAATAAATAAACTATACTTATCTACCTATATTATCAGTAAAAAAAAACTATTGTAGAGTCAATGAAAAGTTAAATATTTCACCTAATTGTATCTAGGTACTATTTTAAGAAGTAAAATTGTAATTGTTTATTTGTTCAGTAAATTACACAGAACATAATTTTTCAGACATGTGCCTGTCCGTTGCGAGAGATAGGGCCGTCGATGGCCGGTTCCTGCGGGAGTCAATTCCTGCTATTCATGAGCATTTTGGAGTCATTCGTCAATGGTCGATGCGATCTTGTGGACCCTTGCAACCGAGTACCAGAGAAGGAGACGTTGCAGGACAGCTATGACTTCGTGGTGGTTGGCGGTGGTACCTCTGGATCGGTGGTGGCGGCTAGATTGTCGGAAAATCCGCAATGGAAGGTTTGTACTGCTTGTATATATGCAATAGGTAAACGTTAATATTATGCAGTTGTTGTTGAGAGTTTAATAATACGATAAATAATACGATTGAGAAATGATTATAAGATTGCTGTAAATTACTGATGAAACTCGGTATCTAAGATCACGGATGCTTAGGGCATTTTCCGAGATAAAATTCACTATCTAGTATGTTTTACTGACATAGGTTAGTTAGACAGGTAGGTATGTATTGACTAAAAATAGCTATTAGACGCGGACAAAGCCAATTAATCATCCATAACAATTTAACGCGTGGATCCGTTTATTGTTAGTTATACCTACAGTAACACCTGTGATATATCCAGCTGTATGAAGAAACTCTACTTTTTAAGGAATATCTAGTTATTGTAAATAATTTATTCTTAATTTTCATAACAGTTCTTACCAACTCTATATATTTTTGTTGTAAGAAATTCATCTAAAATTTCCATGATTTACCATAATATGATGCATCTCGTAGATTCCTGTGCCATAAAAACGTGAAATATTTCAAGTGTAATGTGGTTTTATGTTTTATGTATAGACTTTATTATAGTTTATTTTGCTATTATAAGATTGATAATAGCACAATAATTACGCGGAAAATCATTGCCACTAAAAATATATCGTTTTTCCTTGACCATTGATTCCAAATGCCATTTAATTTATAAAATTATCTTTCAAAGGTTTTGCTGATAGAGGCTGGTGGTGATGAACCCTCTCAATCGTCAGTGCCAGCGTGGGTCACAGCTTATTGGAGTCGAAATGATACTGATTGGAATTATTATACGGAACCGCAAGAAAAAGCCTGTCTATCTAATGGTGGGAGGTGCTCTTGGCATAGAGGGAAAATGTTAGGTAATTTTGGGATTTCATTATTTAAAGATTTATAATATAAGCATATAAAAAACATTCTGACAATCACGATTTATGATCATTGATAAAATATACAACAACTAGCGGCCCGCCCCGGCTTCGCCCGTGGTACATATGAAAAATAGATGTTGGCCGATTCTCAGACTTACCCGATATGCACAGAAAATTTCATGAGAATCGGTCCACCCGTTTCGGAGGAGTATGCAGACTAACATTGTGACACGAGAATTTTATATATAAGATATACTTTACTTTAGAAAACAGATCACAAAAAATGTACCTACTAACCTAATAAAAAAGTGCGCTATGCGGTTTCACCGATGGAAAAAACCACGGGCAAAGGCAAATCATTCCATATACTTAGCTATTAAGTTTTTTGTTACATAAGCTACACTAGTGCTAAGCAGTAAGCACCTATGATAGATCATACATTATTTACCTATTTGATGATAGGTACCAACCACAGCAACCTATCATCAAAATCCGTTCAGTCATCAGCGGTTCTTGCTTGAAAGAAGCATCCATCCAACTTCGTAAGCTTTCACGTTATTACATTAGAAGAGCAGCGTAAACAACAACATGTTAAATGTTACATTGTTATGGTTTTAAAAGAGCAACTAATAACTATGGTGTTTTTTGCCGATTTTTCTCCGTAGAAACTGCTTTCCGAATCGGTGGTAAATTTTTCTAAATTTTTCTGTATTTTGACGATTCAAAAGTGCTTCTAAACGAAGTCTAGTTGAATAAATAAATGTTTGAATTTGTACCTATAAAAATATAATGAATATGAATTCCATATTGTAGGAGGATGTTCAGTAGTCAACGGCATGATGTACATGCGTGGTCATGCAGCGGACTACGACGGTTGGGCGGTCAACGGCGCGACTGGTTGGTCGTGGTTCGAAGTGATGCCTTCCTTCCTCAAGAGCGAAGATAATAAGGAAATAGGATCTGGAGTGTCCGGACAGTACCATAATACTGGCGGGCCACTACCCGTGCAAAGGGTAATCATCTGATATTGTTTCGCCCATATTCAATGTACCTAATTTAGTAAATATAGAGGAACTTACGAATACACCAGAACGATTATAACATTTACTTAAAATACTTTAGATAAGCATTTGTTAAAATGTATCAGATATTAACATCCCATCTTGCTTTACAAAGGTAGAGCTTGTAAATGAACTTTTGCAAATGAATAACGTTTTATAAAGTTTCATTATTTAGAATAGTGAGGATATATTTCGAAATATGTATAGTACTTATATGGAATAGTTCCGTATAGGTATACCAGTTATATGATAGGTAAGTATTGTACGATGTAGACATATGTAAACAAACAAAATAATTTTAAACAAGTTTTAAAATTCAATGGCAATGTTAAAGGCATGTTAAAGGATTGTGAAAGCTCCGAGAAATTTGAACAAACCGGTCGTTCCAAAAACATCTAGAACTTGAATCCTCATTACTTTGGTGATAAAATAAATTATTAAATGGTCACTGTCATTTTTATGTGATCATAAATTTCATAGCACACTTTCAATATTTCGTATAGTTTGATATTATTTATTTATCACCGCAAAACAGGAAAAAGTGTTGCTTCAAGGAGTAGTAACTACCAAATACATTTTATAGATAAGGTAACCATCTTTTTTCGTCTGGTCAATCATCAATGGGAGTCAATTCTGGGGTAGAAAATGACCATTGTTTATAAGCATGGTTGGCACGATTAAATCATTTTCAAATCATGATTTAAATCAACCGGTTTTTTTCAATAAAAATCAATGATTTAATTAAAAAGGTTTAATTTTACTTTCTTTCAAACTCAAACTCAAACTCAAACATTTATTTATTCAATTAGACTTCTTCTAGAAGCACTTTTGAAACGTCATAGGTACATATTTTTAACATTTACCACCGATTCGGAAAGCAGTATCTACGGAGAAGAATCGGCAAGAAACTCCATAGTTGCTCTTTTTAATCATGTCAGTTTTACAATTTAATTTTACAAATTACATATGTAACATCATAATTTATAGTGATATGCCAAAGAACTGTCCTGTGGTTTTTACGCGACAACCCTCCATGGGTTTTTATCGTCCATATATTCCTTAATACTGTAATAGGCTCTCTGAACTAGTACATTTTTTATATAAGTTTTAAATTTAGAACTACTAAACTCTTTAATATTATGAGGAATTCTGTTGTAAAAGCGTATACCTTGACCCATAAATGAATTTTTAACTTTAGCTAGCCGGAAAAATGGCATTTCAATTTTATTTCTGTTTCTTGTGTCATAACAATGTCTATCTCCTACTTTTGTGTGTAAGTAAGCGTTATTGTGTACATATAAAATATTATTAAATATATACTGCGACGGTACAGTAAGGATACCAGTATTCTTAAAGAGATCTCTTAGTGAGTCTCGAGCACGCAAATTATATATAGAGCGTATGGCTCTTTTCTGTAATATAAATATAGTTTCTATATCTGCAGCCCTGCCCCATAGTAGAATTCCATAGGACATAATGCTATGAAAGTAGCTAAAGTAAACCAATCTAGCCGTCTCTTCATCGGTGAGATGCCTTATTCTTCTAACTGCATATGCAGCTGAGCTGAGCTTAGCAGCGGCGGTGGTAACATGGGCCCCCCATTGAAGCTTCTCATCTAATGTCAAACCAAGAAAAACAGTAGATTCCACAGGGTATAATACCTCCCCGTTTAAAATAATATTCCTTTTCACCTTTTTTACATTTGGGAGGACAAATTCTACACAATTTGTTTTTTTTTGCATTTAATAGTAAGTTATTAGCATTAAACCAATTGGATATGCGTAAAAGAGCAGAGTTTACTTCGTCAACATTTGTATCATGTCTATCCACATTAAATATTAATGAGGTGTCATCTGCAAACAGTACTATTTCACACATATCCTGCAAATAATAAGGTAGGTCATTAATATACACTAAGAACAAAAACGGTCCTAAGATAGATCCCTGCGGAACACCTATGTTAATCGGCGCACCGCGAGATTTCTCTCCATTAACGACAACGGTTTGTACCCTGTTCTGAAGATATGAAGCTATGAGATCCTGAGCTAAACCTTTGATACCATAAAAATTTAGTTTCCGTAATAGAGTGGAATGTTCTACACAGTCGAAAGCCTTAGAAAGGTCGCAGAATATCCCCAAAGCATTCTTTGAATTTTCCCATGCTTTGTATATATGTGACAAAAGAGCTACTCCGGCATCAGTGGTAGAGCGCCCCTTTGTGAAACCATACTGTTTGGCGTGCAGTAAACCATTTGATGCAAAATGACTACTTAATTGGTTTAAAATTAATTTCTCGAATACTTTGCTCAAAGTTGGTAATATGGAAATTGGCCTATAGTTATTACAGTCTTCTTGGTCACCACTTTTAAATAAAGGAATAACTTTGCTAAACTTTAGTAAATCAGGGAATATACCACAGTCGCAACACTGATTAAATATAAACGCTAGATGATTGGCAATGTTTTCTATGATATTATTTACTAAATTTACAGACATACCCCACAGATCACATGTTTTTTTTTAAATTTAATGTTTTAAAAGTTTTAACAATTTCATCAGCAGTCACGTGTCGCAATTCAAATAATTTGTTACACTCAGCAACGTGATCCCTCAAAAGAGACTCTGCAAGCGCTGAAGACGAATTTAATTTCTTAGTAATACTAGCAGGGACACTACTAAAGAAATCTTCAAAAGCAAGCGCAACATCAGCACTTTTGTCAATGACCCTACCAGCATTGACAAGTTTTATGGTACTATCATTTGATTGGCTTTTGCCCATTTCACCATTAATAATTGTCCAAACCGTTTTAACTTTATTGTCAGAGTTGCGTATTTTATCTCTGACATACAAACTCTTGGCAGTGAAACAAACTTTTTTAAATGTTTTAGAATAATTTCTAACATAACTAAGAAATGACAAGTCTTTGTTATATTGTTTCATACCATATAACTCGTAAAGAACGTTCCTGCATCTGTGTATACTAGGAGTTGCCCATTGGCTGAATGGTAAATCCTTGGTAATAGTTAATGACTTAATTTTAAATATTTTTTCATATTCACTATGAATGAACTTAAAAAGATTTGTAAACATTTCACAAGGGTTTTTATGAAAGGATTGATCATTCAGGTCAGGCAGTTTATTATCAATATTATTTCTAAATGTATGAATGCCTTTTTTAGTTATAGGCCTAACATTAATTCTTTTAAATGTAGGTATGCAATCCCATTCAAAAACTACTTTCTGGCCACAGTGATCCGAAGTTAGCGTGTTATTTTTTTCTAAACATTTGCAATCACAGTATATATTATCAATACAAGTTGCAGAAGTAGGTGTTATTCGTGTGGGTTCATCAAAAAGTTTATACAGATTAAATGAATGAAACAAATTAACTATTCGTGTTGCCGTTTGTGTGTGTGAAAGTAAATCAATATTAAAATCACCACATACTATTACCTTCTTTTTACTCCTGCCTAAACGCTTTAATATTTCTTCCATGACTGTCTCAAACAAATTATAGTCACTGGAAGGAGGTCTGTATACGCAAACAATAATGTAACGCTCAAGCTCAACACAGGACAGTTCAATGGTGCGTTCTACAGAAAGGCTAACAATGTCAGTTCGTTCCTTGCATTTTAAACTGTTGTGTACAAAAATAAGAGAACCTCCATGAATAGCGTTTGTCCTAAAGTATATACTTTTTAATTTATAATTATCAATATTTAACAACTGACATGATTGTTTAAGCCAATGTTCTGTTACACAAAATATTTTAATTCTATTATGATTTAAAAATAATTCTATTTCTAATAATTTGCTAGCCAAGCCTTGAATATTTTGATGCACAATGGAAAAAGGCTGCTTAGCTGTTGTCTTACATACTAGTTTAAATCTAGCTTAGGGCTAGTTTGTCTGTCAACACTTAACCTAGGTTGATGTATATAATTACTACTACATAAAATTATAGTAGATCGATGGTCTCATACCAAACATGTACCAAAAAAAAGTAATGATTAATTAGGATTTTGTGAAAAAATCGAATAAAGCACGATTTATTGAAAAAATCCTAATTAATCATTACTTTTTTTTATTTTTTGATTTTATTATTTAAGTAACTGTATTTTTGTGCAAAACGGAACGCGCCGCGTGCCTAAAGAGTCAGTACGGGATTTCCCTTTAGTCTAACGTGCTATTGAATTTCAAACAAACTTTTTCAATTGTTTGGAGCGATAGCTTCTTCAGCTGCTGTAGAAAGAGTGTTTTCTACATTTGGAATTGTTCACAGCAAATTAAGAAACCGACTGGGAGTTGAAAAGGCTGGATAACTAGTTTTTTTATTCAAATAGTGATATTGATCCCTCAGATTTAAACGACCCTAGTTTTTAATTAAGATATCTTAATCTTTTTTATGTTGATTTCTGTGTGTGTCTTTGTTATTATATTATATGGAGATAGTTTTAATTTAAAAAAACATGACATTGATATAGGATTTCAAAAAATGTTGAAAGTTAGTAGTGAGACAAAATGCAAATTTATGTTGTGTACATTACCATATTTGCCTGGTTTGACACAAAATCAAAATAGATTTATCAATAATATTAACTTCAAATTATACAGGGTGTCCGCCGGCAGATTTTACACTTTGAATTATGTTTACGGCGACTAATAATGCGGAAGGGTGGGGATAGGGGTATCATTCGATGCGCCAGAGTTGCGGATTATTTAGTAGCCATGAGTCAGTGGACAGGAGCACACCGCGCTTTTGCGGTTGAGGCGTATTTCGCGAACAATAATTCGACCAATGTGGCGAGGCGTCCTTTTTGTTCAGGCTATGAAATCCGACGACTAAACGATGGGCCATCAAAACAATTAATATGGTCGTGGGTACAGAAGTTTAGAGGTTCTGGCTCACTTAAAAATGAGCCTCGGCCTGGACCTTCAACGTCTGTTACTACGCCTGAAAACGTAGAACACGTGAGAAGAGAAATTTTACGTAATCCGCGTAAGTCTATTCGGAAGATTGCTGAACGTTACTGCGCAATGCTAGACAACTTTTTTATACCGGAGCTGCATCTTCATGTTAGTGACAATAATAGGACCAATTTTCAGCAGGATGGGGCCACGGCACACACTGCTAGGGACTCAATAGCAAAAAGTGAGAGAACTTTTTCCCGGAAAATTAATAAGTCGCTTTGGCGACATAGCCTGGCCCCCTAGATCACCAGATCTGACACCTTGCGACTTTTTCCTATGGGGATATTTAAAGTCTCGCGTATACAGCAATTCACCATCAACAATACCGGCCCTCCAAGAAAATATACGACGCGAGGTTGCGGCGATCAATCCGGAACTTTGTAAGCGAGTTTTCGCCAACATGAAGGAAAGGTTACAAGAATGTTTGCAGCTAGAAGGACGCCATTTGAGTGGAGTGCTTTTTAAAAAATAAAATCCGCATTATTCTTCTGTAAGATAATTAATAAATGACTTTGATAGTATTCATGGTTCATTTTATTTTATTTTTTAAAGTGTAAAATCTGCCGGCGGACACCCTTTATAACTTAACAAATCATCATAGTGATGCATATATATATTTTGACATAAACTCTTGTACAAAATCTTTTTGCTTGACAAGGAATACAGTGTATCTGCCATTTAGATATAAGAGAGAACTTGCTATGTTAATAGCATATAAAATTATTAACTTTCAACATTTTTTGAAATCCTATATCAATGTCATGTTTTTTTAAATTAAAACTATCTCCATATAATATAATAACAAAGACACACACAGAAATCAACATAAAAAAGATTAAGATATCTTAATTAAAAACTAGGGTCGTTTAAATCTGAGGGATCAATATCACTATTTGAATAAAAAAACTAGTTATCCAGCCTTTTCAACTCCCAGTCGGTTTCTTAATTTGCTGTGAACAATTCCAAATGTAGAAAACACTCTTTCTACAGCAGCTGAAGAAGCTATCGCTCCAAACAATTGAAAAAGTTTGTTTGAAATTCAATAGCACGTTAGACTAAAGGGAAATCCCGTACTGACTCTTTAGGCACGCGGCGCGTTCCGTTTTGCACAAAAATACAGTTACTTAAATAATAAAATCAAAAAATAAAAAAAAGTAATGATTAATTAGGATTTTTTCAATAAATCGTGCTTTATTCGATTTTTTCACAAAATTATGATTTTTTCCAACCCTGTTTATAAGTTAAGAGATCTTCTACAAGGTAGTTAGGTACTTCTTATTGTAAATTACAAATTTATTACAAATTATTACAATATACAATTTATATTCATGTTAAAGTATAAAAAATATAAAAATGCTACTAAAAAAATTTAAAGGTACAAGCCAATGTTTCCCTACCTAGGTTACTGGGCAACCTATATGAAAAATGCATCGGATGTACATTATGTATAGGTATAATTATTATCTATGTCTTTATTTGCAGTTCCGCTATGCACCTCGCTTCGCTCACGATGTGGTATCGGCTGCTATTGAATTAGGTTATCCACCAACTGGAGATTTGAACGGGGAAACTACCACGGGATTTACCATCGCACAAGCCTTTAATGAGTAAGTATTTCATAACAATCTACAGACTAATTGAATAGGTATAAGTGTATTTATTTGTTCAGAGTCCAGTCAGGATCATAACTACTTATATGGTGGTGTGCAACTTCTATAGGTACCTAGATATAATCGCATAAATGAAGTAAGGTTTTTAAACGTTACGTTTTAATAAGTAAATTGATTCTAATTTGAATGACAATGTACCTACTCAAATTAAATTAATTTTAATGGCCTTTTAGAGAAATAATTTATAGAAAAATAAAATATATTTGAATTATTGTAGCAATGGAACTAGATACAGTACAGCACGCGCATATCTCCGACCAGCAGCGTATCGGCAAAACCTGGATGTCATGCTAAATGCACTGGTATCGAGAGTTACCATAGACCCCAGCACGAAAAGAGTCACGGGAGTGGAGTGTGTTAAGAATGGAGAGACTAAAGTTATTGGTGTCACAAAAGAGGTAATTAATGAAATAAATACATATTTCATTTTGTCTTTGTGTGAAGATCCTAAATATTTTTATCATCAAAAGTATACATTTATATATAAATTAATTGTGAGTTTTGACCAATTTCTAGATTATAGATTCCATTAGTCTACAAACGAGGCTATGATTTTCTAAGTTTTCATCTGAAATTTAATAAAAGCAACGCATTTATGAAATAAAAATTCATTCAGCGTTTTCTCTATTAAGTATCATACAAACCCGCATGCAACCAACATAGGTCAATGTCGCATTACTTTCAACATTTCAACTCCATATTTTCTTTCTAGGTTATCTTATCAGCTGGCACCATGAATTCGCCACAAATACTCATGTTATCTGGCATAGGACCTCGACAAACGTTGGACAAGTTCAACATACCAGTTATCGTGGACCTTCCAGGAGTTGGTCAGAACCTACATAATCATGTTGGAGTGACGCTGGACTTTACTTTGACGAAGGAACCAGATGTTCCAGAACTGTCTTGGGAAAGTGCTATGGAGTATATGTTGGAGAGAAAAGGACCGCTTTCAGGAACTGGTTTGTCCCAGGTAAATGTACAAGTACTATTTCAATGCGAAACAGTCTTGAATGTTGGTTTTTGAATATCAACATGAAAATAAATACCGACTACACATAAATGGGACAACTTAGAGCAAGCTAGCAGCTTAGTCTTGTCTATTAAAATTAAAATATCTACATGTAGATAATTTTGGAGTCATACAGCAGGCAGCAGCTAAATTACTTAACAACAGTAAAATATACATTATTAGAAGTTATTAGAATGTTTTATATTTTATGCAGATAAGGTATTAGAAAAGTTTTATGTATTTTTTGACACGTTCTTTAATTAACTCACTATAATACTTCATGGTATTTTGGTTCAGCTAACGGGCATGATAAACTCCCGCCTCTCGTCAGCGGGCGGGCGCCACCCCGACATACAGTACTTCTTCAGCGGGTACCACGCGTCCTGCGGTGACGGGAATGTTGCGAAACCGGATCAGATCGCCAATAAGAGGAGGATATCGTGAGTACAATTAAAAAGGTTGCAGAACTATAAAATCATCAAGGATTTTTAATTATTTTCAGTAGAGATTGTGTGTGTGTGATCTTCGAAAACAGTTTAATAGCAAGAGAAGATAGATCTTATGGGACGATATATGAATGCGATTATTTGTCATGCTAAGTGCAAATTTAAGGAATAAAAAAAATATTGGTGAGCGTAATTTCGTTTTGATTTAGTGTAGAAACCGGTTCAGTGTTGTAAATCGATTTTTCAACAATTTAATGCTCTGTGGACTGATATTTTTTACACAGATATGAAAATTATATGCAAAATTCATACACGATACAATGCGAAATAGTTATTATAAGCATCAAATAATTTTTGTACCAATCAACCTATATAGATGAAATGCTTTGAATGCTATTTGCCTAATATTTTTTAATTGCAGAATATCAGCAGTAGCCCTACAACCACGCAGTCGAGGCTACCTCACGCTGCAGTCAGTGGACCCGGCTCAACCTCCTCTGATGCAGCCGAACTATTTCTACAATGAACACGAGCTTAATGTGCTTATAGAAGCTGCGAGAACAGCATATCGTCTGGCTAATACTACGGTATATTTGTTTTTTTGTTAATTTTGTAGATATTTTATTATATTTTGTTAATTACCGTAATTGAAGTTCATAACAAAACTTTATATCTCGAAAATATTGCAAAAAATTCGATAATTATAATAAAAATATTGCACTCACCTAAGTAAAATTAGATGTCAAGTTTTCCCATTTATGATTTACTAGCTTCGTCCGCGTTGTCTAAAACCTAATAAATTATATACTAAAACCTTCCTCGTGAATCACTCTATCTATTAAAAATAACCTCATCAAATTCCGTTGCGTAGTTTTAAAGATTTAAGCATACATATGGACAGAGAAAGAGACTTTGTTTTATACTATGTAGTGATCTAAGATTTATCTATACAAAGAACAGTCACATATCTACATTTAAATCTTTCACTTAGATTCTCCGCGAGAAATACGGCATGCAACCAACCGAAGGCTATGGCAAGGAATGTCCTGGAGGCGGTTTGAACCCCACAGACGATTTCTTCAGATGTTTGGCTCAACAACGCACCGCTCCTGAGAACCATCAAGTGGGCACTTGCAAGATGGGCTCTAATGACGATCCTATGGCAGTTGTTGATCCTTCGCTTAGTGTGTATGGAGTTGAAGGTAAGATATGAAAGAACTGTTAATGTAATAATATTATGACGTAATTGAATGCGATTAGAGAAGAGTTTTGTAAGGTCTTTCGGTTTTGTTTTAAAGTGAGAAAAAATAATATAAGAGTGTTTGTACAACAAAGAAGAACAATAAGAAAAAATATTAAAGTATAATCATTTTATTACGACATGTATTAGTTTGGTAATCGTGAATAAGAGTATAATCACAGATTACTAAATAATTACTTCGTCTATAATGTCTACAGTAATATTTTTGAAACGACTGCAAATAATCAAGCTTCCTAGTAACAAAATTACAAAGAACGATACACATAAAATTTATACGCCCTAATATTCCTATTCAGAAACAAACCAGATATATAGAGGGACTTTAAACACAATACCTAGTCATTTGACTCATTTTCTATTAATTTTTATCCAGGTCTGCGTGTAGTAGACGCGTCTATAATGCCAACAGTGCCATCCGCGAACACAGCCGCTCCCGCAATCATGATCGGGGAGCGAGGAGCAGAATTCGTTATCACGAGGCATCAGAGGTTCAAGAATAGATATGGCAATGATAATGTTACGAAGGGAGGATCTATTAACAATGATGATAGGTAAGTAGACAATACTTTTGACGGTTAGATCAATTTTTAATAAGGTCACTATCTATTGTGAAGGCAAATAAATGAACTTTTTATTTCATTTTACATGTATATGTTACGATCAAAGATCGAAAAAGCTTCTTGAGTGAAAAAATAATTAACAACGCGTTGTGGTCAACGTAAAAAAGGTTATAATCACAACGCTCTCAATGCGGCAATGAAATGCCACGAAGCGATACGAGAAACAACATACTAAACTCAAGTTTTCTTATAATTTCTGAGCAATATCTCTAAAAAGGGTAGTCAATAATAAATATAATTATTAAACCATATTATACAGGTACTTATTATGAATTAATCAACAGGTGGCGTAAATGGGACGACAGACCGTGGTCGTGGAATAAGAATTGGCAAAACTCATACAAGCCGCAAGATTGGTACCGACACAATCGGGTTAATCACGCTAATCATCAAATTTCTAGATAAAATGCCGATTTATATGTAGAATAAATAGTTTTATATGTATTTAATATTTAATTTTGAAACTGATATGGAACCTATTATATTTATTAATAATTATAATATAAAGTTATTTAAATCATATAAGTATGCCAATAAGATGATCATTATGAAAATTTTATTAAAATAGATGAATTATGCACGCAATAAAGGGGCATGACATGTATTAATTGTTTTTTTTTTATAGTTTTAGTAAAACACAAAATAAAATTTAAAGCGTTCAATTTAAAATGATTACAAGTATTAATTGAGTATTGGGTTACTTTTACGGGAAAGTATTGAACCACAGTTATGTATAAGTAATTAAAAGGTTACTTATAAGTTATTAGTAAGAAAAGAGGTATTATGAAAATAAAGATAATTTAATATGCTACAATTATTTCTTATTTGTACGTTTTCCTTTCCCTTTTGGAATTATTGGTTCTGGTTCAGAATCCGATCTGTAAAAACAAAAATATATTTTGTAAGTTTGTACAGCTGCTAAATAAAGGTAATTATTATGCATACAAGCTGCATATTTCAGTTTCTGCTAATTAAAAATTATAAGTGATTGGGTGATTTATAATAAACTTCAGTAGGTTCTTTCATTTATGACTAGATGTGCCCCGAGGTTTTACCCGCATTTATCCGCTCCTGTTGGTCTTAGCGAGATGATATATAGCCTTCCTCGATAAAAACCGAAAGATTTTTTCAAATCGGACCAGTAGTTCCCGAGATTAGCGCGTTCAAACAAACAAACAAACAAACTCTTCATCTTTATAATATTATATAGTATAGATTTAAGTAGGTTCTAGATTTAATTTAAATATAATATTTACCCTTCACTCGGTGTTTCTGGTATCGTAATGTTGGACTTGCTTACTCTTTTGCTATCATTCTCTGTTTCATTTAGTAAGGATTGTTGCTGAAATATGTAAAAATATATAAATATATAAAATTATAAATATATAAATATAAATTATTTCAGGGCATTTGAAACTTGCAAATTGAATTAAATTATATTTTTCTTTTAAATGGCATAACGAAAATATGACTATTATTATTGAACGTAGATAAACTAACGTCATTGACAATCCTCTGAAGCACGAATTGAGACAGGAAAATAAAGATTATTAGATTAGGCTTATTTAAAAAAAAAAGAACTGACATAATCATGAATAAATATACAAAAATATATTTTTATACTTACAAAATCATTATCATATACAATAGTATGTAATTCCGTTTCATCGGCTGAATCGTTCGCCATGAACTGTTCCGCCATGCTGCTGCGGGAGCCTGTCGACGAGCGAGTCGAACGGCGGGGTGCTGGCGCTGAGAAAAATAAATATCAGAATTTGATACTTATTGTAGAGCCATTTTAATAGGCAACATTTGACAATTCAACAAAAAATAAATTTATAAATTCAACAAAATTCAACAACGTAACCTAGTAACCACGACATAGAATAACATGATATTTCGTTTTGTTAGAACTGCACATTTGCTTAACTTTTTTCAATTACGATTACATATTTATAATAATGACCGATACAAGTAATTTTAGGATTTGATTTTACTGATAAACCATTCTAAACATAATAAACAATTTCTGATTTAAAGAACTGACGTCGCTACAATTTTGTGTCAATAAACCTTTTTTCTTTTTAAATACCAGAGACGTTACTCTAAAAATCGAAATCTGACATCTAGAATCAAATTATTCATTTATCTTGGGAATAAAAATTATCATATTGACATGTGTTTCAAGTTCGATTGACAAATGTTTCAAGTCCGTGTCGTAATTCACTTTAATCGATGTTTTTAAGCAGGTTACCACCCTATGAAGATAAAATTGATAGACGTCAAATGTTGCCTATTAAATTGGCTCTACTCTAGTTTTATAGTATTCAAATGCTTTATAAAAAAGGAAAAAAAAACTTGATTGTGACGGAATATATTTCAGAAATTAATATTATAAAACACTATTTTGTTGTACATAAAATTAATTAATTACTCCTTCATTAAAACTTCGACAATTTGAAAATAGAGATAATGCTTTAAAAACAGAATTGAACACATACCCTGCATTTAAACCTGTTCAAGAATTACATTTTACGATTAAATATAAATATAGTCTCAGAGAAACAAGCATGTTAACCAAAATAAATATGTATAACCTCGGTTATATCACAGCTCCGAAAGTATTTTTCATGCAGAACTACAAATTGTCTAAAATAGATTTAGTATAGATCTATAAACAATACCTTTCTCTTCCTTTTTCTTCTGACTGCCCTTGCCACTTCTCCCCGAACTAGGGGAGTCCGAGCTCGAACCTGACTTTCCGCCGCGCGTCTTGCGAACCGTTATATTGGATACATCTAGATCAGATACAGGTGACTCCTGCTCCTCTGGTACTTTTGATTTGCTTGCCGCTTTTGGTTTTGCTGTGATAAAAATCGAATTTAATTATGAAATAAGGTTATGTAAAATTATGAACTTTTAATTTAGCACAACTCGTTTTGATTAAAAACTATCATATCGAGAATTGTATTGAACAATTGAATTGATTTTATACGGAATTTATTTGTTAAAGAACAAAAGATGCACCCGTAAATGAAACATAAAATATCAATAATGATCTGAGACATAAGAATATAATGTTCACTTTAAAACAGTTATTGCTGTTAAATGGTAAAAAATTCCTTTCATAAAAGCCAATCGCAAAGTTATTAGAAAAATGATATAAAAATGTATAAAATAGTTGAAATATTATTCACCTCTTTCAACATCTTCTACAGATCGCTGAGACCGACTCCTCTTATTTCCTTTCTCTGTTTGTTTCTTCTCATTTGCCGTCTTGCTGTCCTTGTCTTTTTCTTTAGCATTTGTTTTTGTTTGTTTAGTCATTGATAGCTTCTTTTTCCTACCTGTTTAATTGAGATAATGTATTTTATACGTAGTAATTTGAAATAAAGGAATAATTTTTATTATTTCATATTAAAACGCAAAAAATGTGAAAATGCACGCTAACGAATCAAGCTACAGGAAAAATTTTCATGCTTTGTGGTGCAATTTACCTTCCTAGTAATCAATAAACAAGGTTATTGAAGATTTTCATTTTTTTTGTAAATAATATAACAAAGTTATTTTAACATACCTTTAGTAATTTTGGCTTTCTTCACCGGTGATACCCCACTGCTTTCCTCTGAAGCGCTATTCGCATCCTTGGATGGTACAACAGAATCGTAATCAGATGATTGGGCAGATGTACGCGTTTCTTGAATTGGTTCCACTTGTACTAGGAATTACATTAGAATATGAATTAAGAAATCAAATTAATTACATAATTTTTTTTACATTCAGTAGTGTACCAAAATTATAAAATACATGTGGTCTTATAACCAATGGGATTTTCTGCTCAATAATAATCATTTTAAACTAGCGGTGCTCTGCGGTTTTACCTACAGTGCTCCGCTCCTGTTAGTCTTAGCGAGATGATATACAGCCTATAGCCTTCCTCGATAAATGGGCTATTTAACAACGAAAGATTTTTTCAAATCGGACCAGTAGTTCCCGAGATTAGCGCGTTCAAACAAACATACAAACTCTTCAGCTTTATAATATTAGTATAGATAATAAATACCTTTGGATATTTGCGATGGTTCCGTTGGCGATGTTTCATCAATTTCCACTTCTTCTTCAACCGTTTCATTTATAACTACGTGCGTGCTGCGTGCTAGAGATTGCGCTGTAATAAATTATTCTATAGTATTAAAGAAATAACTAAAAATATATTGATGACTGATGTACCTTGAATTATCAAATATCACAGAGGAATGAGATTACCTAACACTACATAATAATAATTATATCTGGTAAGTTCAATTTGCTAATATATCTATTGGTTCCATCTCTAATATATAAGACAAACCTGCAAATATGCAGTTTGCAGTAAACAAATTAAAAATGAGTCAAACAAGAACTTTCTGACTAATGCACAACATACGTTCACTACGAGTATTAAGTGTAAATAAAAAAATACGAAAGTAAATCAACATTATAAAAAATTAAGAAACAAAATAATAAAAACGCACTCAACGCCAATTTCTTGAACGTAAAAATTGTCGTACGAATACTGCTGTTTGACGAGAAACCTTGAAAGCAAATTGTTAATAGGAAACAAAATTATTGTATCTTTTATAAATATATCGCAAATCATTAGACCATAGTACAAAATATTACTGAATAGAACTTACGTAAAGAAGATGTGGTCCGTCCTAGTATACCTAATGTGTCTTCACCAGCCATTGTTCCTTCAGTAATACCTAATTTAAAAAAAATCATTAGGAGTAATATAAAATGTACACAGAACGAACAAATATTAAGTATGATAAAATATATATAAAAAAATATACATTTCTTACCAGTATTAGACATTTTATTAAGACTCGCCCTTTCCATCGCTTCTAACGCGCCGAGATAACGAGTCAAGTTCCGACACGATTGTTTGTCGGGCAGTTTCTAAAATGTAAAAAGTGAATACATCATATAAATAAAGTACCTACAGTACACTCGATTTAACAGGGTAATTAGATCGTTATGTTTCTAGAAAATTTGCAATAATGCAAATTGCAAAAATTATGGAAAACAGCAGTCAAAACATATCATTAGTACTGTTTAAAATTGATGTTTTTATGGTTTCTAAATGTCGAAGAATCAAAAGTTCATGTTGAAACGACATGAAACATCCCTTAACCCATGCTTGCCCAGCAGTGGGAGCCTAATGGGCTGCTGATGATGAATTTTATTAAATTTGCGTCCAATTGAAAATTACCGTGCACAAATGCCGCAACATAGTGGCCAAATCAGAAGCCACATTTTCTTCTCTAGGCGGCGAGAGTAGAGCTAACATTCGACACGCTAACCCCACTTCGGGGGCCGTCGGGTGACGGACTAAGTATCCACATAGCACCATCGCCATTGCTCCTTGACTATCTATAAACTAGAATGTAGAAATAATTTAGTAAGACTTGGTTGGGTACGTGGATAAACGAGCAATATAATGCTCACTGCATAAGAAGTGATTTTTCCTGCGTAAGAAGTGTTAAAAGTAAAAATGATATTAAATAAAATATATTTTTATTGATTGAAAATTTAATCTATACTTGAGTTTCATAAGCCAACTTACATTTATATTAAAACTAATTAATATCCATGAAAATTTGTAACTTTGGTTAAACATGTAATTTTATTCTGACTTGCATCAACAAAACGTCTTAACCGTTATTTAGAAACTATAATAACATAATGTATTAAGTATCACACTTCAACAAAAAAGCCGAGATTGGCAAGTATATAAAACATAAATAATATGTAATATGAATCTATTCAATACACTTACCTCATGGTTAACTCTAGTGAGCGACACAATAAACCTGACCACTGCCTCTTGGTCGATCTCAGCGATTGGAGAACTAGATGGCGCGTTTGCTAGCGCTCGTAATGTTGGCAATGTTGCTTTCTGATAAATACAATAAAATATTAAAGATAAAGGCAGTAGAATAAAATCTAAGAATTGGATCATTCCTACCTAATATCAAAGTTGATACAAATGTGTTAATTTATAATTGTATGTCAATTTTGTGACTCTGACCATTACATCTTTAATTTTCATTTTTATATCAGGAAAATATTTCTGAACAGTTCTTTTTTTGTTGTTATACTGACGACTTTGATAAGATATAGTAAAACATATGTAACATAAAGATGAATATTAAAAGAAATAAATACAACGCAAGTACCTGAATTTGTTCCTGTGCTCCATCCACGCTTATAGGGAATGTTTGGAAGAATACGCCTATAATTTGGCGTAACATATCTTCGTCCACTAAAATAAGTTATTACGAGTTTAAATCTGATGTCAAATTCTTATTTTAAAAAAATAAATACGCTTTATTTGGATAAATATACTTTACCTGTGGCAGGATTGAACCAGAGTAACATCAAACGGCTGAGAATTGCAGGTGATTCCAGATGGCCCAAATATAGTAATCTACAAATGCCTTCCACAATAATAAGCCGATATGAAGCACACTGCAAAAGAATAAGAAATATTCAGGCCAAACATGAAGTTTCTATTAATTTAGAAGTCGCTAAAAACTGTACTGTGGCCGTACACAATAACCATGGCTGGTTATGATCTTAATATGATGATCATTGTCCTATGAGTGAATTCGCAAGGGTGATATTACAGTTAATCTGTTATTTTTAGAAAGTTATTTCAATCATCTATTTCTATATTAATTTATGCATGTATAATAATATTTATTTAGTTTTTTAAGTTAGTTAAGTTTGTTTTGATATTAAAATTGTATCTCTGTCGCATTGGGCATGACCTGTAATGGCAAGTGATGTTTTTTAAATAAATACATAAAAAAATGAATTTGCCAGTCAGTTCAATTCACGGCGTAAACTGTCTGGAAATAAGAGAGGTCATAATACGCCCCCTGAGCTCATGTGTAGAGTAAGTATAATTTAGAATACTTACAGCACTTTCCATTATTTTCAAAAGCAACTCAATAACTGTGCTATGAGTAGGCGATAATGATATTGCTGATTCAGACAATGTACCTGCAAAAAATTGTTATAAATTATAGCGAAAATAGATGTGGAACATTTAGTAAGTATTCATATACCATATAATAGTTGGAAAAATGATGTTAGAAGAACTATCACGTAAATCTGAATTATGCTCATGTTGCGCCCAAAGATCAACAACGCTACTTATGCAAAAAAAGGGTTTTCTTTACAGATAAATTAATGGTCATAAATCGTCGTGGAAATTCATTGCTACAACGTGCTGTGAGCGTTTTCATCAACACATTTTGCGATGTGGATAAAAAGCCACAAACACGTTTTGAAGTATTTTTCGCTCAAAGAGTTTTTTCGGTTCAGAGCGTTACACAAAGAATAATTTAAAGATATTTTCTAACTAGTATAAAATCATCAAAACTCACCATCCTCTTCAGTAGCATCCACAGATTGTATTGTATTGCGTTTCTTCTTGCTAACTTTAGTATCGTTTTGCGTGACGTCATCATCTTCGAACACTCTCGCGCCGTGCACGCACAGTAAGTCTATTATACAACGCAACACTGTTGACACTGTCGGCTCATTTGTTGTGTCTATTAGCTGAAAATTTGGAAATTAAAAACATAAAAAAAATGGTTCATTATGAATGATGTTTCAAATCTGTTTTTTTTTAATGTGCATGAAACAAGAAAACACGTGAGTTCTGTAGAAAAAAAATAGTTTATCTGAAAAAAAGACTCAATAAAAAGGAAGGAATTATAAAAATAATGATTGAATAAGTTATATAGTGTTTATAGGTTTCTTAGTGATAAACATAGTAATGTTAAATAAATATGACTTACGTTAGCGAAAAAGAAAGCCTTATGTTCTCTTGCAAACTCTTTGTCCAGCATTCCAAACAGTGCTACCGTTTCCAATGCGTTATCTAATATTTCAGCATTTTGGAATATTTCGTCCTGAAAAAAAATATATAAAAAAAAAATATTAAGCTTTTCAAACCAAAATAATTGCACTAACATTTCAGTTTCAATTATTATAACTAAAAATTTATTTATAATATTTAAAAATCCTACCATAAAAAATAGATGAGTAGATAAATTTAAAAAGAGCTCATTATTTTTTACATATTGTACGTTTAAAATAAAGTTTAATAGAAGTTAAAATATGACTTACCTCCAATTCAGTGAACATCATTTGTAACATAGGCGTAACAGACTTCAACTGCGGCGTATCTAATGCACTGTTGAGTATTGTTAGGCACTTGTTCAATGTTTCTGTGTCTGTCGCTTTTTCTTTTATAGTCTGGAAAAAATTATTAGAACATTTATTATATTAGTTTAATTTAGTAATAGTTTTAAATATATAAATATCATGATATTGAAAAACACTATAACAACTACACTACTAGAGTTCGTGAGATGTAAAATTTTGCATAAAATAAAATATTATAATATGTAATATATTGGTTTATTATTAAAAATAATGTCTACAAAAATGAATACTTACAGGTATAGGCGGTTGCGGCGTGGCTTCAGTGTTTAAATCTTCCAATTTCTTTTGAATATCAGCAACCTAAGTACATACAAAAACATCATTAAATTCTTAGTAAAATTAAAATATAATGTTATAATTAGTAACCTGAATAAAATTAAAAACCTGAAGAAATATTAGGTTTTGTTTCTTATAGTATTATACTTACTTTGACTTTACATTCAGCTGCTAGTGCATAGTTTTCATCCCTCACAGCTTCCTCTTGAGCTTCTATGGCAACATTTAGCGACACCCGAAGTCTCGCTCTCTGGAATAAATCGATTATGGCATTATTTTTTTTTTTTACTATAAGTGACATAAAATATATGCCAACACATACTTATTATAGACACAAATATCACAATATTGTTTTTCACAAATTTCATCCGTCAGAATAAAGTTCACGTTCCCATTACACACCTTAAGTTTAACCTCTACATGTTGTACTTTCTGAGGTAACACAAAATAAAACCCTATATACCAAACAATAAAGTTCACTTTCCCATAACTCAATTTCAGTTTAACTTCAGTTCTGTCTTAACAGGCGGCGTTGCGAACGATTCTACGTCGGAAGGATGTGGAAGTGTGTAGTTATTTTAATTGAAACAGAATTCAACTTTATACCTATGACAATAGAGACCACTATCGCCCAACCCACCTTAAGTTTAACCTCAGCGCTGTCCACAGGTGGCGGTGCAACCGTCTCAACTTCGGGCGGATCTCTCAAGGCAGATATCACTTGACACACGACCTCCATACGTTGCGTCACATCCGATACAACTAGTTCTAGCGCTGATACGAACGCACGAATTACGTCTGCGTCTAGCGGCCCGTATTCTCCTATGAAATTTGGTTAAAATTAAAAAAAATAATAAAATTACCACTTTGGAATCTAGTTCATAGTGCTATAGTTATAAAACTGTGTTATACATATACATATGTAGCTCTTATTAATATATTATATGTTGGTAAAAATATTTCTATATTCTCAAAGTAATAGAACTTATAAACTTTTACATATTAACTTTTTTATAATTAAAACAACATATTGGACATAATAATTAAGAAATTATGTGTATTTAATTAAGACATATTGACAAAACTTTAGTACAGTACTCCAAAAGTAATAATGCGCATAGAAATCTTCGTCACTGTTCGGCAACTGTCATATTCCCGGAGCGTCCGAAGATGATATGTATATAGAGTGGTTAAATGCATTTTTTTCATGCATAATTTAGTCAAATTATGTGTTTTGTGCTAAAAGAGATTAATATTGATGTGTAGGTAACGATTTTGTTTCGATAATTCCTTATAAGTAAATAGCGAGGATAACCCCACGATTACGAATATATCTTTGTTGGATTGATTTACTTGGAAAATTTTGTAGTACCTACTTTTAAAGTGTCTCACTGATACTGGTGTAAGGTTAAAATAACACAAGGTTTATATTGTAAAAAATATGGTTTACAAACACAGGTTTACATTTAAAGCGTAGAAATGTAATCATTAAAATCTCAGTTCAAAACTATTTACAGTACTGATCATTCCACAATATTATTACAATTACAAAAAATAAAACAAAGTAATCAGAATCAGGAATTATCTTTATTTCTGACATTTTAGATTCATCGGAACTTTCATTATGCTCTTCTTCATTTTCACTTTCCCTACTGCTATCACCTGTGTAAATAATCATTTCATCGAAAATTTCACCTTTAAAAACAAAAACAAGAAGGGTATGTAATAGCAACTCTATATAATTCGACACATAGAGAACACGTGCAGTCACCACCAATATATAAAGACGACTGGCGGATTTTTGACTGACAGGCTACCTACCGCCCGAATTGTTTTCGATTGTGTATGACCGCGAATTGACTTCTATTTATTTTGACCAAGGTGTAAAATGCAAGTGCATTGTATATGGCTCTTACGATTCAATGATTCGGGTGTTTTTGGAAATACGACAATTAGCGAAGATTTGCATGCGCATTATTAATTTTGGAGTACTGTAATATACCAGTAAAATTGGCAGCAATATAAAACACATTTTTTTATTAATATTATCTTTATTCTTTACTTACCAGTAAGAGTATCATTTATGAGTGTTTGTAGTGCAGTACGGCCAGTGGGATCTGTTGCATCATATACCTTTAGCATACTGGCCAGTTCATGTAATACATATTGACGAGTACTGAACCCTACTGGGTCTTCGCTTTCTGAAGGACATGGTGACTCTACAATACTGTAAATATTTTTTAGAGTTTAAGACTTTAACATGAAAGAAAAAATTGATGGAATTTATATTTAAAATATTCAGTTCTTTCTAGTTTTTAGTTTGATAGCATAAAATAAAATTCATCGATATAAAATATTCGATCATACAACATCTGATCCTCCTCTCAGATCCAAACTCAGAAAAATACAACTTTCAAGCTCCTATTTTCTAGTAAATAACACTATTTCAAAAACTTACGCTCTAATATATCCAGTCAAAACTACCAAATCGGGTAGCACTATCTCTAATGTTTCGTCATCTTCAATCTTTTGCAGATGTTCCGCCAAATGGCGCCAATACCACGCCGTTTCTTTATTCAACTTCTCAGCTGGTACCAATCTTAGCGATTTTTCTGTTGGCAACCACTCTAATAGCTCAGAGATTGATAGACGTCTGTAAAAATTGTGAAAAAATTAATAATAAAATAGAATAGACTAGAAAACAAACATTCTGTTAAATATGGAGAATGCTACATAATTAAAATATAGTTGAGATATTAACAATTTTCTATCAAGATTAACTATGAAGTTAAAAAATAATATAAATATTTTTATTGATATAAAATCATAAAGTTCAATCCATACATGATCCATTGACTACACAAAATAGATCTTTGCAACTAGTTTGAACTGTATTTGGTTTTCATTCAAAATTAAAATAGATTTATTTTCCTCAAAGTATATGATTCAATTTAAATGTTAACAAAGACTTACTTAAACAGTGATTCCAACAATTTGCCAGCAACATATTGCGAGTCCTTCGCGTCGTGTGCATTGTCTAATCTTATAGCCTTCAAAAGGTGCACAATATTGCCTTCAAAAGTACTTAACCAGCCAGGTATCAATATCTCTTCAACTACCCTCTTTACGCGCGGACTACGTTCGGTGAGACCGACCTGTAATAAATGAATATGTATTACAATAATTAACAATAATAATTTCTGCATATGATCTGATATTCTGCTCTTTTTGATCAAATGAGAGAAAGAGATAAATATAATGTATATAATCACGTCTAAAATATGTTAAAGAAAGGTTGTTAGTTTTCAAATAATTAATATTCGCCTAAAACAAAAAACAAAGTTCCATCTATAATTTTTACTAAATTGTGGATATTTTTTAAATAAATAAGAAGTAAATGATGAAAATTTCATTCTATATTATTCAGATTACAAAAATATAATTACTCACAAAAAAATTAAACATAGAAAAAATACCTTAATTTAAACTTACCTTCAAAGTGAGCAATCTCTGTTTAACTCTAAGCTGAGTAACATTTATAGCAGATATATAAAGAAAAGCGGCTCGACGCACTGCGTCGTCAACATCGCATAGCCTCTCCAGTACAAATGGCACATTACGGGTACATTTAGCTATCGACATTACTATCGCTCTAAAATATAAAAAAAATTATTTTATATATCACTGAAGAATTTTAGCAAAACTTTGCTAGGCTATAAAATAAAGTACCAATGTAGTGATGCTGTAGCATAAGCACAGAATACATAATAGTAGCTAAACGCTACAGAACGGACACTCTCCGCCTCCCGCCAAAATTAAACTTACCTCACCCCGCGCGATCGCGATTAAAATGGGCCATATTTTTCTTCAAGGACGATACGCAACGAAGATTGACAACATTAATCAAATTGACTTAAAGTAATGTTATTATTTTGGATTTGTGATTATCGTTTTTCGTAGAAAATGGTTAGATATTGTGCTGTTTACGGATGTATTTCATCAGAAAAACGCGAATTTTTTTTTACGCAAGTCACAAATGTGCCAACCATAAAGCGTTAACACACACATTTGCAGTCTCTACAGTGTGACTGTCAAAACGATAATTTTGTATGGAGTGTCCGGGGTGTGGCATAAGCTGAATCAGTTGTACAGAACTTATTAATACTTTCTGTTAATCTATACTAATATTATAAAGCTTTAATCAAATTGACTTAAAGTAATGTTATTATTTTGGATTTGTGATTATCATTTTTCGTAGAAAATGGTTAGATATTGTGCTGTTTACGGATGTATTTCATCAGAAAAACGCGATTTTTTTTTTACGCAAGTCACAAATGTGCCAACCATAAAGCGTTAACACACACATTTGCAGTCTCTACAGTGTGACTGTCAAAACGATAATTTTGTATGGAGTGTCCAGGGTGTGGCATAAGCTGAATCAGTTTTACAGAACTTATTAATACTTTCTGTTAATCTATAGATTCTATACTAATATTATAAAGCTGTAGAGGGTTTGTTTGGTTTGTTGAATGTTCTAAACTGAGTCTGATTTGAAAAATTATTTCAATGTAAGATAGCCCATTTATCGAGGAAGACTTTAAGCTATATATCACCGATATAAATTTATAAATATAAATTTATAAAGAATAGAAAAAATTCGATCACGAGGCGGGACTCGAACCCGCATCCTTTCGCGCCATTCCGGGGCGGATGCCTGACCAATTCAGCCACTCGTGACCCGCCAGAGCAATCGAATTTATTCTATTCTTTCAGTTTTATGTGTCAAAGGGACACACCGCGCGCCATCTATTGAGGTGATAAACAACCATCTCAACCAACACGAAACACTTTACAGTGAATACAATATTGTAACGATGGAACACGACCTTTTGTTGAAATTGATATTTTTGGTTAAGGCATTCAAATGCTTTATAAATATAAATTTATAAAGAATAGAAAAAATTCGATCACGAGGCGGGACTCGTGGACTCGCGGCTATATATCACCGAGTTAAACCAATAGGAGTGGAGCTATCATGTAACACTGCGCGGCACAGCTAGTAGTACATATTTCAAAAAAGGCGATAAACGAAACGCTTTCTAAATAGATCTTAAAGATTTGTTACCTTCTAACAGACGAACTAGGATCACAGCTCATATGAAACCGATAAGCCCGTGTCACCTCATCATCTGGCTCCACGGGGTTTTGTAATCGCTGAAGAGCCAGCGCAGCTCGACATCGTACAGCGCCGCGCGTGTCTTGAAGCCGTTGCATCTAAACACATTCAGATTATTACCTATTACTAGCTTTCCGCTCGCAGCTTCGCCCGCGTTTTCAGAGAAAACCCCGCATAGTTCCCTTTCCCGTGGGATTTCCGGGATATAACCTATCCTATCTCTCAAGTTGGATCGAACTGCACATGGTGTGCAAATTTTATTATAATCGGTTAAGTGGTTTAGGAGTCCATTGAGGATAAACATTGGGACACTAGATTTATATATATTAAGATAAGATTTAGCTCAAGCAATTTATGTAAGACTATAAAATATAATTTTGTCATGTATTAAAAATAAAAAATAAATTTGCAATCTTTACTAATATTATAAAGCTGGAGTTTATTTGTTTGAACACGCTATTCTCAAGAACTACTGGTCCGATTTGAAAAATTATTTCTGTGTTGGATAGCCCATTTATCGAGGAAGGCTATATATCATCACGCTAAGACCAAGAGGATCGGAGCCACGTGGGTGAAACCGTGGACCGCAGCTAGTAAGTAATATAATGACTACAAGCTGTTTATTATTTTGAATTAAAGTATTTTTTATCAAACAAACTGAAACTATACTAAACTGTGTTGTTACTATATTCATAAAAAAATATGTAATACACAAAATGTTTAACAATTGAGATTGAAACTTATATTCTTTACTTATACCCACTCAAGTCATCTTACCTACTAAATTATGACTCTATTATCTAAATTCATCACCAAACTTACCTGAGATGCTAACAACTTATCACACAGATCATCATCAAGAGATGCATCATCACCGAGTGCAGCAAGCACAGCCGCCAGCAGCTGGCTCGCTCTGTATCTCACGGATTGTCCTGACACACACTGACACTGAAATATTTTATAAACGATTTTATTACATCGTCAAGCAAATACATTTGTACTAAAACGTCACTTATTTATCTATTTATTTTATACAAATATATTCATATAGCTTTTACCATTATTACATTTCTAGACAGGTGATACTTACATCAAATATGATATCAAATATAAACATGAGAAACTCTTCTTCGTCGTCAAGAGAAGTGCAAAATGTAGCTACAAATTGTACAACACGATCAACGTTTGCACTCGTATCTCCAAAAGTAAACAAATAATGCAATGCATTCTTAAAGCTTTCACGAAAATAATCTTGATCTATCTGTAAAAACAACAGGGAAATAATTTAAACAAATAATAAAGAATCTTGTAAAATATAAGTAAATAAAACAATAGTACATTTAATTTACCTTTTTATAAAGTTTTATCAACTCTTTCTCGTATTTTTTATGTTGCACAACATTGTATTGGACATTTTGAAATATTTTAAAAATAGCTGGATTATTTCGTGGGTTTGGTTTATCCACTTTTTGTGGAACCTCTACTTCAACGTGAGGCATTTTAAAATCAAATTTATCTTACAGCGACTACAACAGAGATCAGTTTTTTTAAATATAAACACAAAACAACCCGAATACATTTATTACAACCGTTACCGTTTGAAAATATTTTGAATTATTTGTCAAATGTCAACTGTCAAATAATGTCAAATTTGCCTGTTATAACGTAGAGGGAGAATGCTGTTATAACATGGGATCCCACCACGATCCCACGTTCAAACCATACAGACTCATAAATAATAATTTTAAATGTTTAAAGTTTAAAATTATTGTTTATGTTGTGATTTTACTTTTTCCAATGATGTTTATTTATTAATTAATTTTACTTTAAGCACTCTTGTAAAAATTCACCTGTAGGATAACCCCGTTTTCCAATTACAGAGCATAATACGACTCAGTGCCGCACAATGCCGAATTATGCTGATGCTTAATTGGAACGTGAAACGCACCAGCAGGTTGCGCCAAGTTCAGTATTGAAAAAAAAAATATTCATAGAGTTAGCAATAACCTCATTAATGTGTAAATAAAGTGGTATACATAATAATTGGTTGAAAAATATTTACGGTTATTTTAAGTAATTTGGATTTTGATTTTTTCATTAACATTTTTTTCAATGTTTGTACCTTCATCCATACTTATATTTATTTTTTTAACACAATTTGAATTAACTTTGATTATTTCGAAAAAACTACAATGAAACGAAAGCTTTAAATTTTTTTCCAACAATTAATAATTACTAACGATAAATCGATTGCACGCATCAATTCACGCGCATTACTTTTTCTAGTGCTCGATTGTGCGAAGCGTTGCTGTAGTTGGAACATTCAACGTTAAGCATTATGCCGCATAATGCGCTCTAGTGCTGTAATTGGAAAACGGGGTAAGACTCAGTATAAATTTGGGCGTATGAATATTAAAATATTAAAAAAATTCAAGACAGTCTCTAGCTAGCTAGTTGTTAAGTTGAATGAATCTGACTTGGTAATCGAATGTTTATTGCAGTTCGCTCGACAGCTATTACCTCGGAGCAATTAACAAGCCTGGAGAAGTAACAATTAAATTGAACGTTTCTTATATTATAGTGGCTCTCTTTTATTCAATACCCTAATTAATGCGATAGAAAGAGACAACACACTGTTATCGGCTTGGCATTCAAATCCACATGTAGACACTTTTGGTTCTAAAAAGGTAGTGCTTGCCACTTTATCGAATACTAAAATATCGATAAATAAAAAAATTAAGTTATAAAATTGCTTGAAGATAATTTAAGATTCTTTTAATTTTGAATTATGGATAGGTAATTCCAAATTTTAAGATTCGTTTAATTTGGAATTATTCATTTACGATGCGTATTGACTGCCTTGCATAGGCATGACGAAAGATTTTTAAAACCTCTTCCATAATGTGTGTATACGTTTATTAAACAAGAAAAACCCTATATTTCGCTAAGATACTTAAAGTTAACGAAGATAAAAGCCATTTTTCAAAAAATATTTATTAACTGTGCTAAAAGAAGATAAAAACCCATGGAGGGTTGTCGCGTAAAAACCACAGGACAGTTCTTTGTCATATTATGATAATATATACGTACAGTTAATGCATCTACAGACGCTCCGATTTGGTTGGTGCCAACCATCCGACCACGACCAAATCGGAAAGTGTAGAGAGCGGTCGGTCCGACATAATTATTATTAATATTGGTTTGACGTGGTCGGATGCGCCGGCGATACCGACCAAACCAACTTCCTATCCGATCCAACCAAATTGGAACGTCTGGAAGCTTTGTTCCGACCAAATCGGCTCATTCCATAGAGTAATATAGGTAATTGGCTCATTCACATTCGCAACGCCGCCGGTGTAGGACGTCAACATGAACGCCGAGGGAGTTACGGTCACCGAACGTGACATATTAATAAAATTGCTGGAACTATATAAAGACTTTCCCTGTTTGTGGGACTTAAGTAACAAAGATTACGCAAATAGAGATGCCAGAAATCAAGCGTATTTTATTATGTTAGAAGTATTAAAAAAAATTGACAGTGCGGCTACATTAAAAACCTTAAAAAATAAGTTGTAAGAGCCGCATATGACTGTAATTTTCTCTATTTCTATAGTAGAATTTAGCCCATTCTCTTCGTACTATGGTCAACTGACATATTACTCTATGGTCAACTGACAGCTGGAAGGCCAACCGTCGGACAATCTGTAGCAATGTTGGAATGGTTGCCTTGTCGGTTCCGATATGGTTGGCACCAACCAAATCGGAGCGTCTGTAGATGCTATTACTTACATATTTTGTAAAATTAAAATTGTAATACTGAAATGATTTAAAAGAGCAACTATGGAGTTCCTTGCCGATTCTTCTCCATAGATACTGCTTTCCGAATCGGTGGTAAATTTTAAAAATATGTATCTTGACGTTTCAAAAGTGCTTCTCGAAGAAGTCTAATTGAATAAATAATTAATGTTTGAGTTTGAGTTTGAGTTTGAAAACAGCTCACAGGTGTCATGGCGTAGGCGTGACGTCACTCTTACGTAAATACGTAATTATCTGTGTGCATAGCGAAGTAAAATTAAACAAATATTTAATTATAAAGTGTTATAGAATCTAATTTCAAAGTTTATAAGTGGTGTGCAGTATTGCAATGTGAATCTACATAAAAATAATACCCAAAAAAAGTGTTAGTAATTGTTTAAAGTGAGAAAATAATATGAAATGATTGTATAAATTTGACGCAGAGAAACCCGAACCACATATTCGTGAATTCGCAATTATGTTTCTGTTCTGAGTCGATAAAGCATACGTGAAAAAATAGAAATAAATAAAAATGCGTATTCTCAGCATATTCATAACAACAAAATACACCTGCCGCGAAGTTGTTGTGAGTTGTTTATGTAGACGTGACGTCACGCGTGTTTCAGTCAAAATGGCCGACTGCAGAATTTCAATGTTTTTCACTATTTTTAATTTATATTATTATTATTTTCCCTTAAAAACACTAATTCGAACATTTATGGATACTGTCGTCATGCCTATTGTATGGTAGTGGTAGGTATTTATAAAAAAATATTATTAGGTATTTCGGTTTAGGTTGTTTTTTATGGTTTCGAAAAAGGTACGTATTTTTTCCTGTTTTCATAGATTCATTCATAGAATTATACGGAACCCTTCGTGCGCGAATCTGATTTCCACCTGGTTGATCTTTTTACAAATCAATAATCGTATCCTACTAATATTATAAAAGCAAAAATATATAAGAATGGACATTTGATATTCTTTCACGAAAAAACTACTGAATGAGTTTTTATGGAACTTTACAATTATACATATTATAGATTAAACATCAGAATAACATATAGGCTACAATTTACCGCGGGAAAATAACTCATTCCCACAGGAAAAAATTGGTAAAAGTTTAAAATAAATTGCTAAAATAAAACAAATAAAATTTAAAATTTTTTTTTACAACATTTTATTTCGATACTTAATTAACAAATTACAATATTTATTATTTAAAATAGATGCCACCTTAAACTTGTGGCACAGCATCTCTGCAAAGCACTTTACTTTTCTTCCCGTCTGATTCGAAATGATTTGAACAAGGCCGAGAATGTTTTGAAGGCTTCCAATTTTCCCTGTGCTATAGCTTTAACCCAAACATCTTTTAATTTTTCTCAAGCCAGAAACCTGCAAATAACAATAAAATCCATACTTAAATACCTTTTTTTTTCTCCTAACCTAAAGCAGTCATTATCAATGAAGTACTTCGTACCTACTCAAGTATCGATAATTGCACAACACTATGGAAGTTATATTTTGCATTTTTTCTAAAAACTAAGCTGATTATGATTTCATTTCAATGATTACGGTTAGATAAAACATAGATGATTATGAAAATAACGTAAATTAACTTATTTATAATACAATTAACAAAAAAATTGATCAAAACACTAACCTGTGAAAAGACAAATTCCAATCTTCATCCGATTTCCTAGTACTACGGCTTTGACAGCCGTGAACAACACAAGCCATGTAATCTTTAGTAAATTATCTTTTCAGAAAATAACATAAGAAACTAGAAAACACGTTTTTCACTTCAAAAACAATAATTAAAATCACCATGCGTTAGTGACCAGACTGGTCACTAAAACAAATTGAAATGGCTACATGTCATTTCAAACTGTCGAACTGACATATATCTGTCCTCTTTTTTCGCATGACATTTTGCCATAAGCCAAAAAGGCCAAACTAGTGCTATAGTGTTCAATTAATTGTTACTTCTCCAGGCTTGTTAATTGCTCCGAGGCTATTACTAATTTATGTCAAATATAAATGAAAATAAAGATCAGCGGGTGATGAAAAGGATGAAAAGGTCAAAAACCATCTTGAAAGTTTCGTTTTTTCTTTGTGGTATTATATTATTATCTGTGGCTATACTCATTGTTTGTGGTTGACACAAGGGCGGACGTCCGAGGCGGACGTGCTTGTCGCAGCGCCATCTAGTCCATAATTATTCTAACAACTTTTTAATTGAGACGTCAAAATTCAAATAAACCGCCTTAAATGTTGATAATTGATATAACTGGAAGAAATAGCCTGCATACATTTTGTACTATTCCAGAATATTTATCAAGCGGTAAGTACAAGTGTATTTTATTATACCTATGTAGGTATTTACATCGTATGATTGATACCAGTGATTATAGATGTCGATAAAGTTTAATGAGTAGAAAACATGGTGACAATTTGCTGAGTGTAGGAATTGATGACACAGTAATCTTTACATTAATATATTTCGTAATTCATGGTACCTACCTACAGGTAATCATATTAATATTAATAATTAATATAATAACTATGTGGATCGCATGAATTATAAAACCATCCAACTAAGAATAGGACCGATTCAACTCCATATTGTGACGTCTTATATTTTGTTATAATTCGGATTTCGGACAAAATATACAAATTACACGTTCGTTTTTCAAAAGCGAATTAGGTAATTGGGGAAAAAACAAATGTTTGGAACTCACCTACTGTTTCAAACTAAGATTTCGAATTATTAATTGACTTTCATTAATTTCATCAAAAAGCATATTTCATATGATATTACAAAAAAATTATGAGTGGACAGTACGAGTACCTATTGGGTTATCGGGATGGTGTACGATACCGAAATTCTTCTTCCAAAGGAAATCTAAAGTTAATGAAAAAAATCCAAGTAGATAATGTTGAGTTTTTCGTTTTTCTTGTTTACGGACCTTAACTGACGTCCAAGTGATTATGGTAGACAAATAAGTATATATACTTAGGCCCTAGAAAAAGTTATTATTGTGTACCCGTATTAACATTAAATTAATTATAATTTGTGCAAAAATGACGATTTATTCATTATTAATACTTACTGAACTTCTAGTAATTATAATTCTGAATTTCGAGCGGCCACGTTACTAGTAAAAGGGTGCCCACTGCCCGTGCCCGTACGTGGAAGAAAATAAAACATAGATTTCTTATGTAATAATGCGTATAATATATAATAGGTATATGTCTCTCTTGTATGACTACAAAATAGGTCCGGTCTCAATTCAGCGTATGACGCAGGGTCGGGACTTAGGCGTTAGGTTCTCTGCTGATCTAAGATTTCGTGAACATATAATAAAAACATGTAAAACGGCATACAGGAACCTTGGATTTGTTTTGAGACAGGCCAAAGATTTCACTAACATTACAACACTCAAGGTCCTATATAACGCGTTAGTAAGAAGTCGTTTGGAACACAATGCAGCAGTTTGGGCTCCTCATGAGGACAAATATAATTTAATGTTGGAGAGGGTTCAAAATAAATACATGAGACATCTATATTTAAAATTATATGGGGTATATCCTTTTTATCCGTTGATGTACCCCACCTTATTTGTATTGGGTATGGTGGGGTACAATAAATTGAGTGTACGGCGAGATTTTTCGCTTGCCGTCTATGTAATAAGTCTTCTTCGTGGTAGGGAACAGAACTCAAGACTACTTGAATGTTTGAGTTTCTGCGTCCCCACCAGATTCGCGTGGAAGCGGCACCGCTCACCACTGTTGCTTGTGCCCACAGCACGAACCAACCTTCTTGCGAAAACACCAATAGTACGGGCGATCCGCATCATAAATGAAGCGCACGAAAGAGCGGACTTATTTTATTGTCCTATGAGTGAATTCGCAAGGGTGATACTACAGTTAATCTGTTATTCTTAAAAAAGTTATTTAAATTTTCTATTTCCATGTTGATTTTTGTATGAATATTTTCAATTTAGTATTTAAGTTAGCTAAGTTTATATTGTATAGTAAAGTGTATCTCTGTCGCATTGGGCATTGTCCTGTAATGACATGTGATGTTTTTTAAATAAAATAAATAAATAAATAAATAAAAATGTTTACATTATATTTATAAGTTATATGAATGTTGGTTAATAAATATTGAACTCTTAATTAACAATATTACAGAGCCACTCAAGCATTTCCTGTTAAAACTTATTTAAACGTTACATTATAAAAATTAAATGTGTACTTGATTTAAATGAGATTTTATGAAATTAAGCAAAAGCATCACATCACAAATTAAGTTTAATTAATGGATTCATTAATAGTTATCTAATTTTTGGTATTTATAAAAGTACAAAAGTGAGTAATTTATAAACTGTACAGTCTACTCGAGATCGTCAATTAGAGAATCCAACTCTTTCTGAAGAGTAAGGGACATTTCTTTTTGCTTGAGGACGTCATCTTTAAGTCTATCTACATTTGCCATTAACAACGTATTGCCCTTTTTCAACGCGTTCACCCTTGTTTCGTGTCTTTTTAGTCGTTGAGTTAGGTTATCTTTCTTCTTTGGCAGAGGTGCATCCTGTAAAGTTACAAGTTCGTATTAATACAAAAGACCTTGACTGTGACTTATAGCTTGACTTTCAGTTGAAAAAAAATATTATAATTAGTTACAATAAGTACTACTAGTTTTGTAAGGTCAATTTAAATAGCAAAGCCATGATTTAGCTAAAATGCTCTAAATTAAGTTGTCCTACCTCAGGTTCACTTTCACTCTCGGTCTCGCTTTCCGTGTCTTGTTCTGTTTCAGTTTCCGTTTCCTCCTCTTCAGACCCACTCTTCTTTTCATCCTCGGATTCCTCTTCCTCAACTTCTTCATCTTCATCTTCGTCAGACCCAACTTCCTTCATCATAGCAGCCATTTTATCGACCTCTCGCTTAAGCTCTTTATATTTCTTTTTCTCATTCCTGCAATTAGTGATAAAATATGTTATGCGTAATTAACTTTAGCTCTAGCTTTAAGATACATATTATCTTTGCATTTTATTTTATAAAAAGAGTAAAACTTTACATTAGATATGACCTTAATATTTTGCTAAAAAAAAATGTTGTGTGGTTTTATGAAACCACGGTAAAAGTGAAACTGTTCGAACGGTTCCGAACACTGCTTTGTGTAGCGCATGTCGCGTGTCGGTCGGCTGCCGAGTAGGTATACCTACTCGGCAGCCGCGATACACGCGACATGCGCTACACAGACCAAAAAGTTTGAGACGATGTAATACAAGTTTCACTTTAAAAAGTAATGTTTTTATTACTTACTTCAAAGCTGCTTGCGTGTTCTTTAGCGACATCTTGTAGGCCATTCGTTCTCTTTTCATATTATCTTGTTTTTCTTTCAAATACCTAATCTTGTTACGCATGTTACGGACTTCTTTCTCCAATCGCTTTTGTTTCTTTTCCTCTGATTCTTCCTGTAATGTGTTGCAAAAATATTAATGTAAACAATAATTTAATTAAAAATACAACAAAATGGCTCAAGGACTTATTAAAAAATAGCACATATTTTTTTTTGTAATTAACACACCGTATTTAAATGACAGCTACATGAATACTCATTTAATATTAAAAAATTAGCTTAAAAATATTATCAATACGTATAAAAAAACTCACTGCTTCTTCATCAGATTCCTCTTCCTCTTCAAAGCTATCATCTTTGGTAACAGATAACTGTTTAATAGCGTGACTGGATCTTCTCGATCCCACATTTGTTGGCATGATACCCTGAGAATTACAGGAAATAAATAAAATACTTGTATCAAAGATTAAAAATAAACATTGTCCTTTTACTACGCCACAATATTAAATCTACATTGATAAATATTTGTGAATAGTAGCATGATGACGAAGGTTTATATATTGTGTAAAATAATACTAAATAATGAAACTGCAAATATCTAAGTTATGGTAATTCAAGCTCTTCGAGGATTCTACTATGATTCATAAATATTCGATATTTATACTAGCAACTATGTAGTAATCTGTGATAAATACAATAAGCATGATTTGTGGAATGATAGTCTAGTGAAGACAAGAGAATATATCGTTTTTACCTCATCTTCTTGGCAATTGTTAGTATAAGCGGAAGCGTTATTGTTAGCTATTATCTTTTTTTTGAGTTCTTCTGCTTCTGGAGAAGTTATGTCTATTTTTGACGACTTGCATTGCTTAATAAAATCTAACCAGTTCTTTTGATTGACTGACAATGAGTCCCCTGAATTAGCGAATTCCTCGAAATACTGCGAATTAGTTATTGAAAGCAAAATTTAAGTACACATAAAAAAGAGTTAGCAAGGATTTTAATTAGAACAAAACATACCGATAGGGCCTGCTCTAATTTCTTTTCTAACTCAGAATTTTTCCGTTTAACATCCTCTAATTCAGTTAGCGCATCATCGCGATCTTCAGCTGCCTGTAAATACTGTTTCTGCAAACTGTCAGCTGTTTCCTTAGCCTTTTCTACTTCTAATTTTAAACTATTCACTAATCTTTCATCGTAGGCATCTGTGACCGATATAACTGTTTTGTGTTGTTCTTGTTTAATAAATGCTCTTTCACGCGCTAATTCGGCTTCCAAATTTTGTATCCTTGTTAATAGTCGCTTATTTTCCCTTTCTTGCGCTTCCTTATTTCTGAAATCAGTTTTTCAATCACATTTATATGGTTTATAACAATGCACAAAATGAAATTTCATTTGATGTAAAACGATTTTTACCTTAACTCTATCGCTAAAAGCTGTTTAGTTGATTGAAGATCATCCCTCACTCTATCAATGTCATCCATTTCATCAATTTCTTCTTCTTCAGCCGCTGGCACCTTCAAATAAAAAAATCCCCTAAGTGAAAGAATCCCTTTAGACGATTTGTTGAAAGAAATAAATTAAATATGTATGTATTACCTCGGCAACTGCAGCGCCTGGTGCTGCCAAATTGGCCTGAGACATAGACTTTTGGACTTGTTCTTCTATCGTCATTTGTCTTCGGAACTTTCTCAGTCCTTCTAAGTTTGGCTTACTTCTATCATTACATTTAACTTTCTTTAATCTTACACCTTTAGAAATCTCTTTAAGTAATTCATTGTGTGAGTTTGGTTGCTCGGACTCGAAAATAAACTGCCCTTTGTTCTTCACAACGACAGATGTTGTTATTATGGGGCTCGAACTGAAATTTTATCAAAGCATTGTTTACACATTTTATTGTATGATACATATAAAAAAAAATAAACTATCCATATAATATGACAGAACAAGATTTAAATATTTACCGATCATTGCAAACGACGTGTTTTAATTTCCTTCCTTGCTCAACCTCTTTCATCATGTCACTCCAATCAGGGCGTCTCCTAGGTCTACTACGAAGTTGTTCAATTTTTTTAAGCTTGTTTGGATCAATTTGTGGCTTTTTGAAGTCCGGTGGAGGTGGCAATTTTGGTGGTGCGGGTGGCGGCGGTGGTGGTGGTGTAGGCTTCAGTAAGCCTAAAATATTATTAATAACATATATACCAATTCACTTAATCCCATAAAAGAAATTTCTGTACAACCAGTGATACGAAATGATAACGGCGAGTATAAAAGACTAATAAATAAAACACCTGAAACACGACACGGTCTATCAAAGTATTGGAGACTAATTCAATTAAGGGATACTATAAGACTTGCATATTTATTTATACCTGCAATGTTGGAAATCCAATTATCACTAACTTCCGTCATTTTATAGTGCCTCCGTAAGTGAATTTTATCAATAATAATTAATCGCTACTTATATTGTGTATATTCACTTTTGAAATGTTTTTGTACAGCATAATAGAGATCGTTAGTATTTGCACCTGATCTGTGCCCGCGTCGCACACGGAACTAACTGAGACTATTCTGGATCACATTTAGACCACAAACTGTATATTACAGAAGACATCAAAAGGAATAGCTTGGATAGAATTTTAATGGATATATGTAGAGTGTCTACCTTTGTTTATACATTATTGGTATCTCAGTACAAAAACTTAATTAGATTTTGATAATCAGGACGTTTCGAATAGGTATTCCGAAAAAAATACGTTGCTTGTATCAGATTCATAACCTGTACATTGAATACAATACAATGAATAGTGGGAAAGGAATTTAGGATGGAGTATCCCGTCATTATATTTTTATCTTCCTACTGCCCGTCGTTGTTATAACTGCCAAATAGCGACTTGTATGCGCATAGGACACAATTAGATTATTTGATTGATACGCATCGAGATAATTCGATCGTGATTTGGCGGAATGATATTTATACATGTACGCATATTGAAAACAAGCTTTTTATAGAAATTTAACAATATGTAGTACCTAATTATGAAAGTAAAATGATAACAACGTATTTAAAACATTAGTCTTATACAGGGTGGCCCGTTTATAGTGGTCGAAAAATTTTTTTCAGCTTGAGAGTATGATGAGTAATCATTTAAAACATACTTTAGTTAAGCGAAAACTTATGGTTTAGAAATTATGATTTTTTTTTTATAAATAATCCGGAGTTTCAATATTTTTGTCACAAAACCACTCTGTTATGAAAACTACTGGACCGAATTGAATGAAATTTGGTATAGGTATAGCGCAATAACCTACCTATCGCACTATAGGCTCATCTTGTGTAAATAATTAGACTGCATTTTTTAATTTGAACTTTTTCTGTAGTTTTTTGAATTTCTCGGCAAAATATGGATTTTTCGAAAAAATCCTGTGAAAAAAAAATGTACTACCAAGGTTTTGCTGGTACTGCTAAAAACTACCTTAACATAGGGTTATTCTTGACACAAAAAATCATAGTTGTCCTTCGATTGTAACATCTTCAAAAACAACATCATGTACATTAACACATGAAAATCGAAAAATTACGAAATTTACCATAATTTAATTTTAATTATTTGGAACGGCCAATTTTTGATTAAAGAACCATTTATTGCCATAAAAGTCATTACAAATCAGTATTCACATGGCTATAAAACTTTAAATGAATGAAATAAAATTTTAACCTGCCAGCCAAAATAACTTAACTTTGTTCTAATGTCAATTTATTGAGTTTTTTTGTTGTTTAGTTTTTATGATTAAATCTTAATAAAAGGTTTGGAGAATTAATAAAACAACATAAATATTAATTAACATATTGTTTAATTTTTACAAAAGGTTTTTGAAATACCGTCCGCCTTAACTAAACATAATCTGCATCTGCGTAAGAAATTTCTTCGCAGCCTTTTAAATGGCTGCCGGCTTTCTTTAATGGGTGTTATAGCCACTTGAATTTATGCCTATAAATAACCATAAATTCATTATACATAGGTACATTTGTATACCAATTTATGGTATTATACTATTTATTACCATAGGTTCATACCTAAAAATTCAAGTGGATATAACAGCCATTAAAGAAAGCCGGCAGCCATTTAATAGGCTGCGGAGAAATTTCTTACGCAGATGCAGATTATGTTTAGCGAAAGGCGGACGGTATTTTGAAAACCTTTTGTAAAAAATAAACAATATGTTAATTAATATTTATTTTGTTTTATTAATTCTCCAAACCTTTTATTAAGATAAACATTAAAACTAAATAACAAAAAAAACTCAATAAATTGACATTAGAATAAAGTTAAGTTATTTTGGCTGACAGGTTAAAATTTTATTTCATTCTTTTTAAGTTTTATAGCCATGTGAATACTGATTTGTAATGACTTTTATGGCAATAAATGGTTCTTTAATCAAAAATTGGCCGTTCCAAATGATTAAAATTAAATTATGGTAAATTTCGTAATTTTTCGATTTTCATGTGTTAATGTACATGATGTTGTTTTTGAAGATGTTACAATCGAAGGACAACTATGATTTTTTGTGTCAAGAATAACCCTATGTTAAGGTAGTTTTTAGCAGTACCAGCAAAACCTTGGTGGTACATTTTTTTTTCACAGGATTTTTTCGAAAAATCCATATTTTGCCGAGAAATTCAAAAAACTACAGAAAAAGTTAAAATAAAAAATGCAGTCTAATTATTTACACAAGATGAGCCTAAAGTGCGATAGGTATGTTATTGCGCTATACCTATACCAAATTTAATTCAATTCGGTCCAGTAGTTTTCATAACAGAGTGGTTTTGTGACAAAAATATTGAAACTCCGGATTATTTATAAAAAAAATCATAATCTCTAAACCATAAGTTTTCGCTTAACTAAAGTTTGTTTTAAATGATTACTCATCATACTCTCAAGCTGAAAAAAATTTTTGGACCACTATAAACGGGCCACCCTGTATATAAAAATGAATCGCAAAATGTGTTGGTAAGCGCATAACTCGAGAACGGCTGAACCGAATTCGATAATTCTTTTTTTATTATATTCCTTGAAGTACGAGGATGGTTTTTATGTAGAGAAAACGTAAATATGTACCACGGGCGAAGCCGGGGCGGACCGCTAGTTTTAAATAAAATCACATAATAAAAAATAATATAAAATTTTAAATTCATTATGGTAATGCGAATGTAGTGTTCGCATCACTTTGTATTACAATTTTTGTTCACGTATCGAATATTTTTTTGTTGTTGTTAAAATATATATATTTTTTGTATATTTAAACGTATATTTCGCGTAGGTACTTCAATAGTATCACTCAAAGCTAAACGCAACAAAATAAAACATCCTTCTAACGACACGGAACTGTTAACTTAGTACACAAAAGATTTCGTACATAACTCAGCGTGAAAAATATCAAAATGTACACATGACATATTGCTACTTACTTCTTAAGCTTTCATTCTTGGTAAGTGTATGTCCTTTGGGAATTTCATTGGCTAGAGTCTTATCGATGTTCTCCTTGACACGTTCATGTAGAGGATCCCTCCATTTTTTCAGCATCACATCGTCTTTTGATGGCGCTTTTTGTAAAGGTTTACGTGGTGGGAGCTGAAATTTTAATTATTTATTTAAATAAAATGTAATTCTAAGTATATAATCACTTTTAATTTATTAAATTACCTTTGAAGGAGATTTTTCAATAGGAGTCGGTGGTTTAGTCGCCATGTTTGATTTGTCTTCTTTTTTCACCTTTTCTGTCGGTTTCTCGTTTAGTTTATTTTCTTTAATAAGCGAATTTGGAATTGCTTTACCATTTAAAGTGACATCATTTGCTGTATTTTGCTTTGATGTTTCATTCTTATCAGATTTTCTATCAACAATACTAACGGATTTTTCTTTCGCTTTATCATCTATGGTTTTAACACTCTTTAGAATTGGTTTTTCAGGAACCTTTGCTGTTGTTGTTTTATCTTCGGGTTTAGATACTTTGGCTACGGGTTTATCATCTGGTTTCACCTTGTCAACGATGCTTACTTTTTGCACAAGCTTACTCGGCGAAGGTTTATCATCAGTTGACTTTTCAGTTGATTTTAAAGAAGATTTTGTGAATCGAGGTTTTTCGCCTACCGGTCTGGACGCCTTATCAGCTTGTTTCGCTGCGGAAGGCTTGACTAGATTCTCTTCTAATGTTTCAGATGAACCGTTAGTAGGTTCTGCTCTAATCGTCGCTTGTTTCTTTAATAGAGCTGTGGAAATAAGTCGTTAAATATTAAAAGGGAACGGAATATTGCTGACGGTTCGGTCTCGTCATGTTTCAATATCGAATACACTGCATTTTTTAAAGAAAATATGCGGTTTTTGTTCAGCTATATAAAATTTTTAAATGTTACTGATGATATGAACTAATATTTGATAGCCCCATGATCTATTGATTGTATGTGGTCATAACAGTCTCATCACTTTTACTTTTGCAATAAGAATTTGTGTGAAGATTAGGTAAACGAATTGCAACACGTGTTTTCGCTTCGTTCTGTGTGCATTCGATAGCATTCACGGACGTAAATAAACATGGCCGCTGCCAAGATGGCCGACCTTCGCTATTTTAGTGCGATTACTTGTCAAAACTATAAGGGCTAATTTGTGAAATGTTTTATTATAACTGATTACACTATAATCAAAATTAATGTTCGATCTTGAGAAAATATTTCACCTTGGTACATTTATATGCTATTTATTAGTGTAATCTAATCGTTTGTTTTCAGTTTTATCTTTTTAAACATTCGCTCATTATTTTTAGAATTTGAGGGCTTATAATATAAATTTTCTTCTAAATTCGACACATACGCAACATAAAACTAAAATAACTACTCTCTTCTCAAATCGTTCTTATAAATCATAGTGTAACTCCAACATCTACGTTTATTTTGTAAAATGCGTGTCGTCTCTAAAAATATCGCGATTCGTTGGCGTCGACTGGCTTGGAATATCTCACCGAAACGTTAATTGTAACGATTCATGATACTGTTTTAAGATTTTCTGATTGTCCGCGATAATTATACCCAAGTATTGTAAACAATTTGGCTTTTAACAGTTACCGTTATAAGGAGTGCATTTTATTAAACAGAGTCACAAAATAAAATTGAAAGTAAAAATCGTGAAATTTGTGAAATACATTGGTTAATATTTTACCAACACTGTATGAAAATCCCTTAAATTGTTAATTTTGCAAATTATAATTACAAGTACAACGTATATTTCTGAATTATTGTATCAGGGCAGAGTCCATTTTACATGCTCCTTATTTCTTGGACGAATATTATGTAAAATAATATAAAGTTGTAATCGTTACGTCAATCAAATTGATATGGACCCTATATGACTTGCTACTTTATGGATAAAAACAAACAAATTGCAGTGCAATGCTGTGCAGTTTTCAACACATTTTCACTTCAAATAATTGCTATACCTTAGCACATAACCACTATATAATTTCGTAACAGTTCTCTTGTAATGAACACACTCCACGTCACACTTCCAACTCCAGACTAACGAACTTGGGAACGAGTAAAGTATTGAGAAGTGGTGTCCATGCCAAACTTTTGGCTACGTGTTGACGTCATTATGTAGGTGAGTATATACCGACACATTACATGCACTTTTGGATATAAACTTGTTAGTACGTAACACCTAGTACGTAGCATGACTGAAGATAGTGCATGCGACATTTTTCAGATGCGCGTGGTAACTAAGATGTTTAAAGTAAAACGAGAATTAATCAATTCATTATTTATTAATTGATTGATGTTAACTTTACTATACGTAATAAAAACAAAGATTTTATCAATTAAAATGAATCGAAACATATTTAACTAGTAACTGACTACCATGTAAGTATTTGAATTAAATGTAAAGTATTTCTACATACCTTATACAAAACTTCCAGAATCGTTTATTTGTTCCAAAACACATACTATTTATGTGAAACATGAATAGGAAATGATTTAAAACAGCTGCTCAACCAAAAACAAAAAGATAAGTTTGGATGTTGCTTCATACATGTGGGAGAACATCGTCACGTGCTATATTACACTCATTATTATTATTTAATATAACTATCTTTTACGTTAATTATTGCTACTAAGCCAAACAGTGTATCGTTATTTATAGTTCTGCTATTTATTTATATCGTGAACGATTCATTAAAAATTTTACGAATGTTCACATATGATTGACTATTGTTGTGGATCGCTAGACGCAAATTACCGTCTTGTTATTCCTGAGTGATAAACTAACAATGATTTTCAAACAAGTTAATAAATATTAAAAATAAAATATATAGTTTACGTCTTAGTAGAATTGTATCGAATCACTACATAGTATAAAACAAAGTCGCTTTCCCTGTCCCTATGTCCCTATGTCCCTATGTCCCTTTGTACGCTTAAATCTTTGAAACTACGCAACGGATTTTGATGCGGTTTTTTTTAATAGATAGAGTGATTCAAGAGGAAGGTTTATATGTATAATAACATCCATTAAATAGTGGAGAAGTACTGTCATTTTTGAGGTTTCTAATGTGATGTCGTAAAAAATTACATTTTTTCCGCTTATATTGCAAACGCAGGCTAAACCCTACGAGTTTTATCAAAATAATGTACTAAGTATTATATACATTGAAAAGGCCTACAGAAAAGTCCGCGATGGTATATGTCTATGTCTTATGGATAATCCACAATAACATTTTTTTGTCATTTACTTTTTACGACAAATAATAGCTAATTTTCGAAGCGATTTTCACCAATACAGCATTAATTCTTAACCAATTAAATACCTTGAATACATTGTTCATTTAATATAGATCTATATGGCCCTTTACACCGTATGATTTAAGTGAATATTTTCGAAGATATTACAGATTTAAAAATTGCGGGACGTAGCATTTGCGGCGGTACCGGCCGGCCGGGCCGCTATGTTTTTTAGACAACGTTCACAGTTTTTCTGTAGTGTATTTAGTATCAGCATTGCACCCGTGCGAAGCCGGGGCGGGTCGCTAGTATTTTTATAAAATACATTTCTGCCTCGACAATCTTCATTCTTTCCTAAAATTATAAACAGATCTACTGCTAGAGCTTATAATCATTGCACAGTATAATATTCTAAAACAAAAATGTATAATTTCTCAAATTACATCTCCTATCATCGTACGATAAGTAACATTATTAATCTTCAAGGGCGACTGATACAACGCCGCCCGCCCTACCACGTCTTCTTAATTTTTGTGACGTAAGTAATTGATTTAAAACTAAATTCTTAAAACAACACACATACTTACGTTTGATTGGCTTTATAGTAAATTCTTCCTGGACGGGCAAAGCAGGCTTCGGGCTATCTACTGGCTTCAATTTCTTCTGAAGCCATGGTGGAGGTGCTTCTGAGTCCTTATCTTTGACCCATGGTGGTCTAAAGCTTTCCTGCTTTGGACCTGAGTCCTTACTAACGTTGCCGATGGGCATTGTGTTACTGTGGATAAAGTGGTGTGTTTAGAATTGTTAAGTAATTGGTTAACAACTGTGTTTCACAACTTTTTGTGCAACTAACTAAGTGTAAGCACCTAAGTCTCGAGTTTTCATCGTTTTGTCAGTCGATGTGTTTTCATTTTGTAATTTGAATATGGGTTTTGTATTGTGTGTGTCGATGAGGAAACGGTCGTTCTTTTATTGCAAGTTTTTTTTTTATTTGTGTACGTAGTTAGAAAACTAAACAAAATAAATCTGCCTTTGATATCCAGGATAACAATGTTATGATTATATATATTTTGTATTTGATACTTGTGATGGTTATCAGCTGATGTCCAGATATTTTTTTAATTATATTATATGTGCTGTGTAATTAGTTCTATTATAATAGGCTGTACTTTTCATTGCTGCTTTATTTTAAAGAATTCTACGTTTAATCTTTAAAAAATACATTTATATCGCACAATAATATAATGGGCTAGAAAAATAGAGAAGACCATTGAATCTTTCCAAACGACTTCATTCAATAAAATTGTCTGGGAAAAGCTGTTCAGATATATTTATCTCCGCTTTGTAATCAAAGACATTGAAAACTTTGCATCGAAGATAAAAATAATACCTACTGCAAATTTTTCAAAGAAAGATTGTTTATGATATAAATTTTATAAGGGATATTTAAAATAGTGTGAGTTATATTTCGTTTGCTAAGATTGAATGATTTTATAGAGTTAAATTAAAAAGAGCTCTACTTTTGCTTATTCATGAAAATTTTTAATAATACCTCTATAGTCGATTACTGTTTATACCGTTTATGTTAATTAGTTAAACTATTTGCTCATTTATTGTTGAACTGCTATTGTTACCTACAGCTTTTAAGACAAATGAATTAAGACGTGTAATGAATTAATGAATTATCGGAAAGGGAAAATCACCGTTAAATATTTATTCAAACGGATCTAAATACCTGACCTTTTGACTATTAATAAAAATCCAGGCAAAACTGAAAGTCATTATCAAAGTCGTTATTACGTGGATGTTTATCTTTTTTTCTCATAATTCATAACAGATACCATCAGTTTCCGCTGCAATAGAATCTATTAGAGAAGCTTTTATAAAAGCTCTCCATTATATGGTTTAATTTAGAAGGTTATAAGAAACAAGTTAGTGTACGATTACTTGCATAAAAAGTGTGTGAATCTAAAATATATGGAAACGCCTGAAAGGTTGTCTTACTCTGTTTTCGTGTGGTTTGTATGATAATGTAAATCACAAATATACACACTTATAATTCACCGCACAATACACCAATGTGACAAATAGTCATAATTTAAATTATGATAATTCTATCAAAATATACGATAAAAATGGAGGATTGAAAAGATGAAAAAGACGCGGCGTCTGGCGCGCGCGCTTCGCTACTAGCGGAATTTCGTGTTTCGATAATCTCTAGAACTTATAAATAGGTGCGTCAAGATGGTGAACATGCTATAGCGTACTCGGGATGTTTTAGTTTTCTACACTGAGATAAGTCGCTAATAATACGAGTATTCAATGAACACTTGATGCTAGATCGTCTATAGATTTTTTGTTCATTGTAGAAAAACACGCAAAGCGTTCTCTAGTTCTCTATGGCTGTGTTCTGTCATTGATTAGATATTTTCAAGAGCATTTATTAAAATCATAAAAGAAAATAATTGATGAGCATTCAAATGATACAATATTTACGAAATATCCTTTTCGTACATTATCTCTTATACAAGTCATTTATAAATAAGCTTGCCGTACAAAAAATGGGCAGCTTTTTCATTTTACCTTAGAAATATATTTTTTAGCATGTGCTTCTTTAACACAATACTTACATTTAATCGAGGATGAATGTATATGTAATTAAATTCAGCAATGTGTCGACTAACTTTTTTTGTATATTTGCGGGTAGATTATATACCTATTCATTTATATTAAATAATGTAGTCGAGATAGTGGGTGTTTTGTACGATGTTGATCGTAGGTAGACATATCGCAAAAAATATGTAATATATGTAGGTATATTGATTTATTCTAAGTGTAAAACATAGGTTACATACGTCGGTAAAACGTATTTCCAAATATTAGTTTTGTATTGAAAAGATAAACATTTACGATTTCAATATGTATTGCTATAATATAGGAAACATTTTTAATTTTAATTTTTTAAGTATAACTATATTGTGGTGTAGAGTCGGCGCACAGATTCCACGTCATTTTAATAATTTTTTCCTTAATGAAAGTAGGTCAACAGTTTGTCTTAATATACAGATACTATATAACAGTTTACTATACATTTAATATACAGAAAACTATAAGTATATCCATTTCTACCAGTATTTTAACAAATAACTTCTTATTACGCCAAATATTCATCATTGTTAATTACAAAACCTAATTATATGATTATTCTTTATAAAATAGTATATCCTTAGTAACATTTAAATTTTCATTTTTTCTACATAATAATATGATGCAATAGATTGGCCTCCGTTTCTATCACTAGTTAAGCCAATTTCATTAAGAAGGATAAATGAATATTATCAACAACATTATATACGACCGTGACGGCGGATCATGTCCGCATTTTATTTAAAAACGCTCTCGGACAAGATCTATTTTCGTTGTTTCCTGCTAAGCCCCTGACGCTGACAGAACATACTTCCTTGGGAATAAGTGGCTCTCAACAATAAAATCATAAATACGCCACGCCGAAATATTGGCAAATTTTCTTAGATCTATTGGAAAATAAATGTGTGGATGCCAAACATTGTGGCATGAAAAATGATAGATTACTGTTACAAACTAATGACGGTCAGCACGACGCGACGGTCAGATATATTTTTTTTTTATATGTCGCAAGCAAATTGTATGATTTACAAACGGGGGCGTCAGTTTGCAAACGCGAGCATATTGAAAACGCTCTGTATGTTTTAACTTAAAATTAAATAATTTACATGATTTTGTTAATATACCTACTTATTTCGTGTTATTTTTACCTCGTCACCGTGTTTGTTAAATGATATCGTAGAAGAGCTATTATTTATTTACCTACCTACGCTTTTATTGATAAATTGAGCAATAATTAATAGCATCTGCTATTCGCGGGACTTCACCATAGACTTCACTCTATGAACTTTACTCGTGTCGCCGCGGAAAAACATCATTATAAAAAATTATAGCCAAACACCTACCTATTATATTCAAGTTATAAGTATTATTTTTTTAACTTATATTTTCATACAATTAATGTATTACAATAAGCTACAGATTGAGAATATCGGTCGTTTTAAAATTGAAAAGTACCTACTCTATCCTAGTTACTATCACTACATAGTATAAAACAAAGTCGCTTTTTCTGTCCCTATGTATGCTAAATCTTTAAAACTACGCAACGGATTATTATGTGGTTTTTTGTAATAGATAGAGTGATTCAAGAGGAAGGTTTTAGTATATAATTTATTAGGTTTTAGACAAAGCGGGCGAAGCGGCGGGCGTAAAGCTAGTAATATTATAAAATAGGCAGCGAAAGTTTTTGAGGATGGATGTATGGAAGTCTGTTACTCTTTCACGCAAATACTACTGAACCAATTACAATGAAATTTGGTATGTAGGTAGCTGAAGACCCAGAATAAGACCTAAGCTACTTTTTACCCGGGAAATCCCACAGTAACGGGAACCATGGGTCTCTCTTTGAAAACGCGGGCGAAGCCGCGAGAGGAAATCTAGTTTACACTACTAAATAATCATTTACCATCTTCAACACAGATTTCAATTCAACTAGAAATAAAATATTTAACTAATTAGTATTGTAACGTTTTTCTTTTGTTGATTTGGTGGCTACACTATCTATATAAAATAGAAAAATCAAGCCTTTTACACTGCTAAATGTATGGAAAGTCACATTCACAAGTAATTTTCATACTCTTGATTCTTTCATTACTATGGATCGAAAGGAGCGGTTCTTTGAAGTTGCGTAAGCGCAGGCGTGTCAGCCGGATGTCGGGCGCCAATCGCACGTACTGGCTAATCGATGGAAAGATTTATGATTAATTATCGTTTGTTGTTAACTATTGATGCATCGCTTGTCGATACAAGCGATGCATCAATAGTTATTGCATAATTACTTATTTACGATTTGAATGAACTCGTCGTCATTGTCGTGAATTAAGTCTCTTCCTCTTGTACAAGGTAGGTGTAGTAACTAGACAATACTACGATATTTTTCTGTATTTTCATACACTACTAAATAGCCTATATTTATTTTACGAGATTTGTTTTTTTTTAAATTTAAATAACTGTTTTATATAATTTAATTTAATTTTTATGCTCAATAAATCATCAATTTTACTATCTACTGTATCTACTAGGTACTGTATTGTACTGTATCAGATATAGCATGATTGTATTATTTCTTGAAAATTACATGATCTACATGAAGGAAACAGGGAAATATTATATCACTATTATTCCATGATTGTGAATAAAACCAATAATAAACAGCCATGATTTCCATCAGTGATGTCATTAGCGTTTTATAAACTGAATTCGTTGCATTTCCTTTTTCACTGCAGTCCAATCTCTTGTCGCTTTACTTTGTCTAATCTAACATATTGTGTAGAATATATTATGTACTTTAATAACGTCACACCAAATACGAGGAATTATTTTTAAAATATTACTCATTTTATTGTAATTCCGCGTGTATAAATAAAGAAAACCGCATGTTCTCACGTTGTTTCCTACAAAGCCCTCATTAATATGAATTTCGACATAAAATTGTTGATGTCAACCCAACCACTACATACCAATTGATTTCTCTGAATACAACTACTGTGATGTATTGTTATTCTCGTAAAGTAAGAGTACTAGGGACTGTCCCTTTATGTATTTATTTGGTCAGTTGAAATCAGGACAATGTATACATGATTTTAAATATTCCACATAATATATGTTAAGACATTTCTTATCTTTTAAGCAACATAGTATAGAAATAGCAATAAGTATTTTGTATAAGGTACCTACTTACTTAAATAATAACAAAAAACAACATTTAAAGTGGTGATGGCCGCCCCGTAGCCCCGACTTGACACCTCTAGATTTTTTCATCTGGGGTTATGTAAAGAATGAAATTTATAAAAGATCATACAACAATGCTCAAGAACTAAAAGATTCACTTTCTGCAATACTTTACTGAATTCACCCAAATAAGTTGTCGGCTGCTACGCGCTCAGTAGTAAAACGAACAAACCTATGTTTACGACAAAACGGTGACCACTTTGAGCATCTCATATTATCATAAGTTTTATGTAAATTATATCAGAAATTCTGGAATTATCACCACTTTAAATGTTGTTTTTTGTTATTATTTTGTTATTTTTTATTTTCTTTGACAACCGTTTAATTAAATTAATGTTTCTTCTTATTATCAGTATGTGTTTTAATAATCAGAAAGAAAAAATATTGAAGCCTGAAAATCTCTTTAGAGTTTTCTATTAGCGCATCTTTTGTTGAATCACTTATTTTCTTAGTGAATGTGTGAAAATAGTTTTTCGCGATTTCTGACTTTTCTAGTACTCATACCTCAGTTGGTCTTTTAGAGTGTTTTGATCCCCATGAGAAACTGGATCGATTGGCATCAAAAAAAATTTTTTTGAAAACTGCCGATTTTCTTGCTGACCGTACATTTTTTCAAAAATCTGTGAATGCAGATTAAAATTTCTCAAGAATTTAAGGATAGTCTCCTAAGAACGTTTTCATGTAGCTACAACGGTTAAGGTTACGGCCCTCCATGCCCCATCTTAACCTTCCACCCTGTATAATAAAAATCTACACACGTGTAAATCTGTTGAAGTAGGAAGACGCTAGAAAAATATGATTTGAAAAAATATTTCTAATTACATTTCCTCGTGAATTTTCTAAAATCTTAAAAGCTCTCTAAATAGAGTTAGTAATTTTATTTTGGCCAACGGCTTTGGTCTCCTACATAGGAAATTATATGGAGTAACGTAACGTATTATGTTCTCAATTAAAGAACGAAGTTTTTATTAGGTACATACTATATACACAAAAAATGCATCTTTTTCAAAAACAATTTTAATACAAGAAATCAGTATCAAATAAATAACAAAGCTGTAACAAATATTAACTAACTATATAAATTTAGATAGAGTTTGTGAATCTTTCCCAATTATTAATTTCATTGAATAGCGCTTGTCCGGGGCATTCTGTGGCTCCAACTTGTCTGTGGCCGATCAGCTTGTAGTCAGGACTGATGTAACCCAACTCAATGCCTACTTGAATTAGATCTTTTGCAGCGTCCAGTTGGATTTTAGGAGGCACAACCGCTGAAAGAAGAATACGATTTAGTTAAAAAACTCAATAGAACTCAACGTCACATAGGTAATCACATATAAGTAAAAAATATCAGTGGTAATGTATGTTACTTAAATGGGCACACGAATTCATAAAGTATGGTGATCTAGTTGATCTATATTAAAGGCTAATTTATTACGACTAACAATCTTGTTAACCACAATCTGCAGAAATTCGAAATGTTTTAACAAATTCCTGTTAACCAACGATCTTGCAATTTTTTTCTGAAATTCGTAATGCATTAGCAGATTGCTTTCAAGATTTACTTTATTTATGACACATTTTATTTTTTTATATAAAAAATTAGTTATACTTACAAACCCAATCGCCAATAAGGACAATTCCAACACTGTTAACATTGTAGCCGACTGCATGCGCTCCCACACGGTTCCAGCCGCGTCCCTCGTAGACTACTCCATCACTGCCCACTGCGAAACTGGAAGAAACGATTATTTATTAATCAACAATTCTACCAATTTAAGAAGAATGTGAGATAATAGAAACATGGCTAAAAATTGTCCAATCGCTGCTTCTCTGCTATTTTAGGCTAATCCCAAATCTAGGTATATTTCGTAGTGTAAAAGATAAGGTTAGGATATGCGAAATTTTTTATGTATTCCATTTCCTTAATATGGAAAAAATATTTATAAGTTATTCTTAACAAAATAAATCAAACGTGCATGAACAACAACCATTCTTACTTATATCCGATATCACCCCATCCATTAGTTATCATATGGGTATTCTGCATGGATTGCATGGACCTCGAACATTCAGCTCGACTGTAGCAAGCGCCAGGGATGTACGTGTGGTGGATGACAACCAAGGGCACGGGGAGGTTCTGTGTGTTAATGACTGTTGGAGGTCTGGCGTTCCACTCTTCACGGCTTACGAACGGGAATGTGTAGCATCCTGCACAATATGTAAGTACATTGTTAGGTTTCCTGATGTCGTGAGACCGTTGGAAACTGCATGGCAAACCGAACCAAAATTGGAATCAAAATCTATCTGTTCATAGGTATGTGTGAGTTATGATGATAGGTAAACAAATAAAAAAGGTTTGCGTTTGGAGTTTCAATTCGGTAGAAGGTATGCGAATTATGTACAACTAGGTATAACTTGTGGTTCAGTGAATATGATAAACTGTATGTAAAGTATGTATCTAGTACATACTTGTATGTATCTATCTGCTACCTGTAATGTGAGTTTGCTTGCACGGATTTCAAAAAGATAACAGGGTGCTTATAATAATTACTATGTTAATATATTTTAGTCTGGTTCTGAAGTCGATTTAATGTTTTATTTTAAAATATTTATATTTTCTATTAAGTTTTAAATAAATAACTACGCACATGTTAATATATTATAATTTGTTATGTAAATAATAAGCAGTCTATAAATTTGAAAAAGACTGAAACGCGAAAAGAAGCGTTGATTTTAAGGCACAGAACAAGGAGGGTGAAAAAGGGAATTAAAATAAGTAATAATCGAATCGAGAACACAAGTACTTACATACAATAAAAATATTGAAATAATTATCTTTTGATCACTTTTAAGAAATGGTAACATCTTTTAACATAATGAATTTAATAAAAAATCGATACGTACTCAATTCCTTCGATGCAATTGTTCTGGGCGGCAAACTTTGTGTGGAAACTGCCAAACTGATCAACACAAGAACTGCGTAGAATGCCATTGTACCTTAAAAACCGAATAACATTAATCAAAACACAATGCAATACATATCATTAGCTTTTATGTGGTATCTAGATATATCAGTGCTATCGACTCAATCGCGGCGCAAAACAAGCATATTAACAAGTTGATAAGATGATAATAATATCTCACCTTTTTAATTTTGACAAATACCTTGATTATTACAGCTAAGGCGTTCATTGTCCGAAATGGAATATTTTGGGTACCTATTAATGGTCAACCGGTTTGAGATGTACCTAACATTTAATTATATCCCCGATATATATTTTAGCAGGTAAAATATTGACTGAGTTTTATAAATAAACAACAAGCGATAAATAATCGATTTTAGAGGAAAATAATAATATATCTTCATCTATTTTAAATTTTAAGTTAATTATAAAATTATTTAAATTATATATACAATTTTATTTTAATTTTCTATAATTTGAAGAATAAATCTACCGTTGCTTTTTATGATCATAATATATTTAAAATAATAAATTTACCAACTTACCGTTTAGAAAAGCTCCTGCTGTCTATCATCCGCAGTCTGATAGCTAGTGTACTTTTTAACGAGTTTATATATTATAATGTACCTAAATGTTAATGATTTGATAAGAAGTTCAATCGGTTCTTACCGAGATTTGGCGAAGATACAATACATCATATTGATGAGTCATTATTAATTGTTTTTGCGTAACGAGTTCTTTATACTTACCTAATAGTTGATGGTAAATTAGTTGTCGGGAATGTACCGTGATCCTGCAAATATAGACCGTACATATTTCCATTTGACCTGCGATCTACTTATTCGTTAAGGGCTTCAACATTCAGCAAATTTATAGGATTTTAATTGATATTGTGTAATATTTATTTTTTTATTCTGCCGGATTTTAAGAGGAAATAGAAATTAAAAAAATATAATAGGTGTAATACAAAGGACTGGGATAGAATAGCTGAGGAAAAGGATTAGAGCTTCCGGTGCGTGGCAGCCCACGTATCATACAAAACAGTATGGCATTTACGGGATGTACAATGTACATGCTACTATTTGACGGCGGTATTCTGTGGGGGAGTGGTAGGTATAGGTATGCGAGCGGTGCGAGCTGGCCCAATTCGTGCCGAAACGTGCTAGACTCCACTTAGACTCCACCTACTAAATATTATATCAGTCTTAATGTCGTCTAATTCGTGCTATAAATATTTGGACCATTTTTAAGCTTCATTTATGTGTTGGTCGTACAGGAAAAGAGAAAATTGAGATACTTACTCGAAGTAATTTAATCAATATTTGGTTTTTAAAAATTAATCTCAATAAAAGCATGCGAAAAGCTTTGTGTACTTACCCATTATAATAATCCTGCTTTGAATTGAAAATTGTTAAAAAAATAAAAAAAGAATAAAAAAAAGAAAAGACCCAAAAAGAACAGAAAGGTACTACGCAAGTATTTTATACGAGTCTTTTTACATAAATAGTTTAGATATACAATCGATAAGTGGATTTAAATTTTTGTTAATTAAAATTTAACTATATTGACCTAGACCGTGATTTTCGAAAGGAAATAAATTTAGATAATAGCGAAGCGTTAAAAAAAAGCAATTAGATTAGTTTTTCGCGAGTTATAGTGACCACGCCGGTTTTTTTTTTTTATATAAGAGGAGGCAACAGAGCAGACGCGTCACCTGATGGAAAGTGTACTGCGTGCACCAGCAATGCCGGGGACATTGTCAGTGCAGTCTTTGGCACTGACTGGTCAGTGCGTTGCCGGCCTTTAAGGTAGGAGTACGCTCTTTTCTTGAAGGTTCCTAAGTCGTAACCGTTTGGAAACACCGCATGAGGAAGTTCGTTCCATAAGTTTGTTGTGCGCGGAAAGAAGCTTTCCGCGCACAACGCTTTTCTTTTGAAGCGCGCAGTCGTCGACCGCCAAGAATCAAGGTGGTGTGGGTGGTATTTGAATGGTATTTGTGGTATTTGTGGTTTTCATACATACCTACATACGGAAAGGCACTACTAACGGAAATATTTTCTTAAACATTATTTTTATACATTTAAAAATCAAAATGTGTTATATGTATAGATATTATGTTATAAGTGTTAAGACTAGTGTTTTCTCTTAACAATGATGTGTAAATATTATTTATTCTACAAGTGCGATAGATAATAAATGTAGGTAGTTAAAAAAAATGATTTTTGTAAGGCGAGGGTAGAGTACTACCTCAGGTAGAGGGTAGAGTACTAACTACTACCTCAACGCGCTCCGATTATGAAGCGTACAAAACATATCGAGTAAGATATCAAATCACTAAAATTAAATTATATTTCATGTAAGATATAAATGTAATCTTTACATGAAAATTTTTAAAATATCCAAATATGATACGGCGCGGTCAACAAACATGCCCATGCAACAAATTGATAGTCCTATAATTCGATTTGAATAAAAAACAAGAATATTGTGTTTTAATCGTATATTATAATAACACATATTTTAATAACTAGTATCTTCTTGGTTTTGAGTTAAGACCACTAACAATATACGTCTTCTAAGCTTGACTAGGAGTTATTTTTCAATTGCGTAGTTGATCAATTTGTGACCGTTTTTCATCTCGTAGATACGCCCTCTTGATTCAAATGAAAATTTGCACAGACTGTATGTGTATAGCTGAGTGGTTTGAATTCCATTCCATATCAAATTTTCACAAAAAAATCTGCGCTGCGATAACACGGAATTGTTAAGTGTAACGAATAAAGAAGTGATCTCTAACAAACAGTCTCTAATCCCAAAAATTCATTCACTTTTGAATGGATTTTGGTACCTATATTACCTTTTAGGTATTAATCTGTTTATCAGTGAAAGGTAATTTATATCGCGATATGTTTAATTACGTCACATTTTATAAGGTTCTTCCCCGTTCTACGTCACTATTACTTATAAAATCAGATAATCATCGAAATGTACTCAAAACGATAATATTAAGATAACACAAAAACACATGGTAGGTACTGTCATTTGTTTAAATTCATGGGATTACCTACTGGGAACGTTTTTCAGATGTTTGTAAAATGAGTGATTTAAAAGAATTTTAGGTGATCTTATACTGTTTGCGTATCTTTGCCGCTAACTTACGGTTGAAGTCGCCATTTTGTAATAAGTAATGGTGTTTTTGATAATATTTCCATTCGAAGTCATTTAACGAATATTTGTTTATTTTTTTGAATAAATACATTAGTTTCATCGTACAAAAAAAAGGAAAAAGTCTCGTCTAATAGGGCACAAGAAGCTAGTCACCTAGCGCGTTGAAGCGTTGTAGTTAACGGAAACAAGGGAAATATTATGTGAAATTGGTCAAACTATGTACGATATACATACTTTATACCTACTGTTTATGTGAAAAAAATGCAATCCTTCATATGTTTGTCTAATGGCATAAACTTAATTTGCTCTAATAATGGTGTGCCAAGTTTACCGATTCTTATAGTACCTAAAAAAGATGATCTCGCTATCATATAAATCTTAAGAAAATTTGAAAACCAACTTCTAAAATAAAAGGTTATATAAGTACTTATTAACTTATATAAGGGATTGATTTGGGCTGGCTTCATAAAAATTACTCAATCATCCATTAGAACTCACCAAACATCAATATTTGACTTTCTCATATTATGAATATAATGTCAAGTTTTTTAAGACGTGCTAAAAACCGGTTTTGGGGAAACCTCTGTTAATGATTTTAATATTTGCATTTTAAGTTTTGATTATAAAAATACACCAAACGTACCTAATAATATACTAAAAGTAAATAATGAGTCATGTAACTAAGAATCCGAAATAGACACTTTTTTATTATACCTAAATATTAAAACCATAGATAATATTATAGATAATTAATTTCGTCTATAGTTAAATATTCTGTTTATACTAAAGTTTTTTTTTAAGATAATCATTCAATATTGTTCGATTATCATCGCATTTAACTTTCAGGTGTGTATTATATAATTTAATCTACTGTGATTGTATCGATGTCACCAATCATAATGAAATTAGCTTGATTATTATTATATATCGTAAAAAACGTCACGTAGGTCATGAGCAAATATTCACAAGCAGATAGGTAAGTAGTAGTACCTGTACTATTAACCCTACAGTAGTCGCGTGGTCTACACGTGTAATCCAGTGATACAAAATTGCAAATTTCTAAAAATCTAATAGCTCCAGTTATTTCATCCTTCGTGAACTCTAAGTTGAATAATTGCCGCATGCACTCGGTGCAACAGGAGCTCCGCAAATTCGCGGTCTACGTAGGTATGCCGCGCGACCAGTGAGTCAATCACTTAAGTTTTTTGTTGTGACTGTTTCATTTATTTTTTACAAATACATATTATATTGTGATTTTAAAAATAATGTTACATACTTATAAATTATTAATTTTATAATGTATTTATTTATATTTGGTAAAACAGAGTTATTATTTAGATAATTATGGACAACAGACGAAAGAGACTGATCGAGGCTTGGTTGGCCGAAGGCCATTGCCGTGATGATCTTGGTGGCGACTAGTCAAGTTCAGATAGTAAAGCAAACCATGTAGAGAAACAGCAGTTGATGCCTATAATACTGGAGATAAATTGAAACCGGAAATAATATCTTTTTATAATCACACTAAAAATGAAGTGGATCTGGTTAATAAGTGTTCACTGTATCGTTACTCTCTTATATTGTTCACGTCCAGAAATTCAAGAAGATGGCTTGTAACCGTGTTCTATTATCTGATCAACCTCCGTGCCTTCAATGCGCTATGCATACATTCAGCAAATAAAATCTTTGAATCTATTCAAATTCGGGATTTCAGTCGATCCTGGAACTTTATTTTAAACCAATCCAAAGAGGCAGCATTTTTTTAACAAATAGGTATACCTAATTCTATTGAGGCTCTACCATGAATCGTCGTATTATTATTGATAGGATACACGTACATGTACGTACATATTCATCGTTGAGCATTATAAATATATATCTATACTACCTACAATAGTTTTATGGGCAACAAATAAAAATAATTGACATGTTATTATCAAATGTGTACATATTAATTCACATTACAAAATTATTATCTACGTATTGTAGTTGAGAAGGTACTTCGTATAAAAACATAATATTAAGAAAAACGATTTATGGGCAACAGTTACAAATTAAATTTTTGATCTCTCTTTGTCTACCGTTTTCAATATTGAGAATGAGGAATATTCAGAATTATTTCTCTTTATTACCTGTTGTATCTAAATGGATCGCATAGGCCGCATCTCATTCAAACTCAAACTCAAACTCAAACATTCATTTATTCAATTAGACTACTGTTTAGTAGCACTTTCGAATCGTCATTACATAAGTATTTTTAACATTTACCACCGATTCGGAAAGCAGTATCTATGGAGAAGAATCGGCAAGAAACTCCATAGTTGCTCTTTTAAATCATGTCAATATTACATAATATGTAACTTATATCTAACTACATAATATATCATAATATGCCAAAGAACTGTCCTGTGGTTTTTACGCGATAACCCTCCATGGGTCTTTATCGTCTATATATTCCTGAATACTGTAGTACGCTCTCTGAACTAGTACATTTTTTATATAAGTTTTAAATTTAGAACTACTAAACTCTTTAATATTGTGAGGAATTCTATTATAAAAGCGTATACCTTGACCCATAAATGAATTTTTAACTTTAGCTAATCGGAAAAATGGCATTTCAATTCTATTCCTGTTCCTTGTGCCATAATCGTGTCTATCTCCTACTCTTGTGTGTAAGTCGGAGCTTTTGTGTACATGCAAAATATTATTAAATATATACTGTGATGGTACAGTAAGGATACCAGTATTCTTAAAATGATCTCTTAGTGAGTCCCGAGCACGTAAATTATATATAGAGCGAATGGCTCTTTTCTGTAAGATAAATATAGTTTCTATATCTGCAGCCTTGCCCCACAGTAGAATTCCATAGGACATAATGCTATGAAAGTAGCTGAAATAAACCAATCTAGCTGTATCTTCATCGGTGAGATGCCTTATTTTTCGGACTGCATATGCAGCTGAACTGAGCTTACCTGCAGCGGTGTTGACATGGGCTCCCCACTGTAGTTTCTCGTCCAATGTTAACCCTAGAAATACAGTAGACTCAGTAGGATGCAATACCTCCCCGTTCAAGGTAATATCTCTGTTCAACTTTTTTACATTAGGAAGTAAAAATTCAACACAAGTGGTTTTTTTGGCATTTAATAATAAATTATTGGCAGTGAACCATTCAGATATGTGTAAAAGAGCACTGTTCACTTCGTCAACATTTGGGTCATGCCTATCCACATTAAAAATTAATGAGGTATCATCTGCAAACAGAACTATTTCACACCTATCCTGCAAATAATAGGGAAGATCATTGATATATACCAAGAACAGGAAGGGACCTAAAATTGACCCCTGTGGAACACCAATGTTAATTGACGCACCGCTAGAACGTTCTCCATTAACAACTACAGTCTGTATCCTATCATGCAGGTATGACGCTATGAGGTTCTGGGCTTTTCCTTTAATTCCATAGTGATTAAGTTTACGTAACAAAGTACAATGTTCAACGCAGTCAAATGCCTTGGAGAGGTCACAAAATATCCCCAGAGCATTTTTTGAGTTTTCCCATGCTTTATATATATGTGTTAGAAGTGCAACTCCAGCATCTGTGGTTGAGCGCCCCTTTGTGAAACCAAACTGTTTGGTGTGCAGTAAATTATTAGATGCAAAATGACTACTCAATTGGTTTAATATTAACTTCTCGAATACCTTACTTAATGTTGGTAAAAGAGAGATAGGTCTATAATTGTTACAGTCTTCTTGATCGCCCTTCTTAAATAGAGGTATAACTTTACTAAGCTTTAGTAAATTAGGAAATGTACCATAGTCACAACACTTATTAAATATGAAAGCTAAATTTTTCGCAATATTTTCTATTATATTATTAACTAAATTTACGGACATTCCCCAAAGATCACAAGTATTTTTTAGATTAAGCGTCTTAAAGGCAGCAACAATATCACTAGCAGTTACGTGTCGTAATTCAAATAATGTACTGCACCCCGCAACATGGTCCCTCAAAAAGGTTTCTGCAAGTGCTGAAGACGAATTTAAACTATTAGTAATAGTAGCAGGGACACTACTGAAGAATTCTTCAAAAGCAAGCGCAACATCAGCACTTTTGTCAATAACCCTGTCATTATTTACAAGTTTTATGGTATTACTTGATTTGCTTTTACCCATTTCACCATTAATAATTATTGACCAAACTGTTTTAACTTTATTATCAGAGTCGCGTATTTTTTCTTTGATATATAAACGCTTTGCAGTAAAACAAACTTTTTTAAAATTTTTTGAGTAATTTCTAACATAACTAAGAAAAGATGGGTCTTTATTATATTGCTTCATACCATATAATTCATAAAGAATGTTCCTGCACCTATGTATACTAGCTGTCGCCCATTTACTAAATGGTAAATCCTTGGTAATATTTAAAGATTTAACTTTAAATATTTTTTCAAATTCATTATGTACTAAATTAAAAAGATTATTAAACATTTCACAAGGACTATTAGGAAAGGATTGATCATTTAGTACGGGCAGGTTTTTATTAATATTATTCCTAAATTTATTAATGCCTTTTTTAGTTATAGGCCTAACATTAATCCTTTTAAATGTAGGTATGCAATCCCATTCAAAAACTACTTTCTGGCCACAGTGATCCGAAGTCAATGTATTGAGAATATTTTTCTCTAAACAGATGCAGTCACAGTATATATTATCAATACAGGTTGCAGAAGTAGGTGTAATTCGTGTGGGTTCGTTAAAAAGTTTATATAGATTAAATGACTGAAATAAATTAACAATTCGTGTAGCCGTTTGTGTTTGAAAAAGTAAATCAATATTAAAATCACCACATACTATAACTTTTTTTTTACTCCTGCTTAGACGCTTTAATATTTCTTCCATGACTGTCTCAAACATATTATAGTCACTGGAAGGGGGTCTATAAACGCAAACAATAATATAACGCTCCAGCTCCACACAGGACAGTTCAATGGTCCGTTCTACAGAAAGACTAACAATGTCAGTTCGTTCTTTACATTTTACACTATCATGTACAAAAATAACAGAACCTCCGTGAATAGCCTGTGTCCTAAAGTATATACTTTTTAATTTGTAATTTTCAATATTTACTAACGACTGACATTGTTTAAGCCAATGTTCTGTTACACAAAATATTTTAATATTGTTATCATTCAAAAACAATTCTATTTCTAACAATTTGCTAGCCAAGCCTTGAATATTTTGATGCACAATGGAAAAAGACTGCTTAGCTGTTGTCTTATATACTAGTTTAAATCTAGCTTAGGGCTAGATTGTCTGTCAACACTTAACCTAGGTTGATGTATATAATTACTACTACATAAAATTATAGTAGATTGATGGTCTGATACCGAACATGTACCAGACTGGTTAATATTATATGCTATTAACATAGCAAGTTCACGCTTATATCTAGATGGCAGATACACTGTATTCTTTGTCAAAATAAAAGATTTAATACATAAGTTAATGTCAAAGTAAATAAATGCATCACGATGATGATTTGTTAGGTTATACAATTTTAAATTCATATTATGAATTAATCTATTTTGTTCTTGTGTTAAACCAGGTAGGTATGGCAAGGTACACAACATAAATTTACATTTAGTCTTACTACTAATATCTAACATTTTTTTAAATCCTATATCAATATCCTTATTATTTATATTTAAACTGTCCCCATATAATATAATTACAATATTATTCTTATTAAAGCTGAAATGATCCAATGATTTGATTATATATTTATATGAGCTATTAGGCGTACAAACATTAGTAACTTTAAGCCCTAAGTTGTTAGGCATAGCGCCAAATCCCTGACCAATATTATCAGACAACATAATAATTTCCTGCTTTGAAAGGTATTTAGTATTACTGGTTGGAATTGTGGTAGTGGGTTTAACACTATGTATGTCTGTGTAGTCAGACTTATGGGGCGACGGTTGCTCATTGTCACTGTTTGAACACTGACATACATATTTATTGGTCAGCGACTCAAAACGATCCATATTCTCATTGCTCAACTTAATAAGATAATCTGCCTCTTGTATATGCTCGTTAATTTGCATTTGGGCAGAAGAGTATTTCTGGTTCACATCATTTAACATTTGACTTAAGGAGTCTATCTTCTCCTTAAGTTCAGTTGTTTCTACATCATACAAGATTTTATAATATTCAAGATCCCTATGATATTTATCTAACTCCTGAACAAGGTTTTTGTTGTCTTTCTCTAGTTGAACTTTTTTTTTTAAAGAACTCTTTCTAACAATAGATTGCGTACGCTTAATGAACTTACTTAATCTAAGATATTTTTTTAACTTCTTATGCGAAGAGAAATTGATTTTTTTAAAGTTTATAGAGCCACTTAACTGTCCACATTCAATTAATTCATCATGAAGACTACTTGGTGTGTTGCATTGCCGCTTGGGATTGTCCTCTTGCACTTCCATTAAGCTACATTCCAACTCAGCGATACGGCTAAGAGCTTTCTCATGGTCACTAGAGCACTGCTGGAAGCTGTCCACAACGTCTTGTAGGGCTTTGCACTTGTCTTCACTATAAATGTATTTCATGTGTAGTTCAGCCAGCTCGGCCTTTAGAAGAGAGTTCTTTTTTATAATTTCTTGAATCTCTAATTCACTTTCATCCCGCTCTTGTATGAGTTTTTCACATAAAGATTGTGAACCTTTTAAATCATGGAGTGTAGCTTTTAATTTATTCTCCATGTCCTTAGCTACTGCCTTATTATATTAATATTCGATGCGACTGAGTGTTTGTAATATATAAATACTAGCGACCCGCCCCGGCTTCGCACGGGTGCAATGCTGATACTAAATACACTACAGAAAAACTGTGAACGTTGTATATAAAAACATAGCGGCCCGCTCCGGCGCACGGGTATAAAATATATTATAGCCGGGCGGTCGGCCGGTACCGCCGTAGCGTTCAAGGTATTTAATTGGTTAAGGATTAATGCTGTATTGGTTAAAATCGCTTCGAAAATTAGCCATTATTTGTCGTAAAAAGTAAATGACAAAAAAAAGTTATTATGGGTTATCCATAAGAGATAGACATATACCATCGCGGACTTTTCTGTAGACCTTTTCAATGTGTACTTAGTACATTATTTTAATAAAACTCGTAGGGTTCAGCCTGCGTTTGCAATGTAAGAGGAAAAAATGTAATTTTTTACGACATCACATTAGAAACCTCAAAAATAACAGTACTTCTCCACTATTTAATGGGTGTTATTATACATATAAACCTTCCTCTTGAATCACTCTATCTATTAAAAAAACCGCATCAAAATCCGTTGCGTAGTTTCAAAGATTTAAGCGTACCTACAAAGGGACATAGGGACATAGGGACAGAGAAAGCGATTTTGTTTTATACTATGTAGTGATATATTATAATATTAGGTGCCTAGGATATTGTTTATAATATCCTAGGCACCTAATTGACTCTCCTACTCTGATAAAGGGTGAATAAAAGAAGTTGTACATTGTCAAATTTCTAATCCCTAAAAGAGTACCACCAATTGCCATGTTATGAACTGATAATAAATATGTATTGTAAGTGAATTCCGTTAGCCTTTTCACTAGAAGAATTAAAATTTTCAGCAATCTGCAATAGTTTTTCATAAGCTTATTGATACAAGAAAATACTCAGGAATTGAAAAAGCCATTGTTTCATAATATTAGAATATTCTATACGCGACGCATAATTATATCTAATAACGAAAATATACCTTATACGAAAAATGTAAGAAAAGTACAATACACTCTCGACAGAGTCAGCCCTTAAGCATACACAGTGTCCAGTAAATAATAAACAATGTTGTTTATTTCATGGGAAAGAACCGTCACAGTACTTAACACTCAATATAAGCGTAAAATCTGCTAAATATATATTAGTACGGTTACAACTCCTAATTAAACAACGTCAATTTGTAAATTGGTGAAATTTATTTGTAGTAATTTACTATAATATATCAAAATGATGTTATTCAATACTTTTATCTTAATTGTAGTACTACAAGTGTGTCGAATTCACGGATTCCCAAAGTTAAATAGTGAGTAGCTGAAATCATTCAATTTAACGGACGTATTATTTCCATTATTTTCTAATGTTTTAAAAGGTTTGTGAAAAACTAGAGTGCCGCCTACATGATTTAAAATAATTTTATTATCTATTCTTAAATGTCTTTATTTATTTATTTTAATTCGTGTTTAGGAGATATTAAATTCAGATTTCTTTGCTTGAACTTGTTCCATAATATTTTCTAATTGTAAAGTTAAATTTTTCATAAACACTAGCTTATTGTAGTTATCTTTTGTATGAAGTATCACTTGTCTTTTATTAAATTGGTATCTATAGTTTCTGGCCTCTTGTAGAATATTGAGTGTATGAATTGTATAATGCAAAATTATTACGATATATTTTAAATATAAAGAATGAAATAAATATTATTTAACACATTCATAATAATGATTTCTTATCCAAACCGTTTGTGTTACGGTTGACCTGTGTTACGAGATCAATAATTACTCTATCAATTACATATTACAAGATAAAAACGTTCAATTTGTTTATTTATTCAGTAGATTATTTGTTCTATATTTTTTACTATTTTTGTTAGTCCTAAAACTATTTTATTATAATATTCAATCCAGATGTCCTCGAAACATGTTTGTTCTTAGTTTTACTACTACTAAAAATATTTCTACCCTTACTCATTTTAAACGATTCGCATAAGACGATAATATAAAACATGTACTTATCGGATATTAAAACTTAAAAATAAGTAAAAGTTAACTTGAAATAATAAGGTTTCAGACGAAAGGAAATCGACAACGAACACATTCAAATTTGTAGGAAGGAAATAGATTTTCATTAGAAAACATTATTGTTTATCATTATTCTCATATTCTCTACATCTCTATTATTCAATTTGAATTAACGTCCGTACGTTATTTTTAAAACCAAGAAATTAAATAACAAAGAACTTTTTTATCATAGGTTGTCAGCAACGTTACAAGTACTACACAAGATCAGATTGGGAAGCCCTTCCGGCATCAAACGTCACTCCCCTCGTAACACCAGTCCCAAATGTGGTGATTCACCATACATATAAACCGGACGCCTGCACCACACATCAACAATGCATACAGGCTATGAAATCCATGCAAGCGTACCATCAAAGCCTTGATTGGGATGATATTGGCTATAAGTAATTTACCTGATATTTTTTTTTGCATGGACATATCTAATCTTGTTTTACACATGTACCTAATGCTATTTATTTTTTATATCGTCGTTCTGTAAATATAATAAAGTTTGCAGCCAAATGTTTCATAGCAAATTTTTCTTTATGGTTAATTGCTTTTTCCCATATCTAATATATAAAGTACTAGCTTTCCACCCGCAGCTTCGCCCGCGCAGTCAAAGAAAAACCCGCATAGTTCCCGTTCCCGTGGGATTTCCGGGATAAAACCTATCCTATTTCCCGGGGTAAAAAGTAGCCTATGTCCTTTCTCGGGTATCAAAATATCTCTGTACCAAATTTCATGCAAATTGGTTCAGTAGTTAAGGCGTAATTGAGTAACAGACAGACAGACAGACAGAGTTACTTTCGCATTTATAATATTAGTATGGATTAAAATATTTGTATCATACATTAAATACTGATTTCTCTTATAGTTTTTGTGTGGGTAACAGTGGCGATGTTTATGAAGGAAGAGGCTGGGAGGTAAAGGGTATTCATGCGGGGCCAGCGAATGGCGTCAGTATTGGCATCTGCCTTATAGGAGATTGGAGGGGTAAGATTATTTATTTTATACACTCGTACATACTTTTCTTCTATTTCTATATAATTTGATACCTCACACCTGATTATCTATCCATAAAATATATAATATAAAAGTAAATAAAATCAAGATAAAAAACCAGCCAAAAATCAATCATGTTGAACAGTAAGAATCTAGGTAGTAAAACTAAATTTGTAATTATATTGCAATAAAATCCCACATTTTCTAAAACCACAAAAAACTACATTGTATCAGGAAGTTTATATAAGAAGAGGAAAAGTCCTCCACACAGCGACAGCCGACAGGTAAAATATGCGAATGACCTGTTACACGAGCATTTAAATCTAATTGCAGGTCAATTTTATTGTTATTTCGTCGCATTTTACAAGGTCATCTATACATATTTAGGAGACATTCCAAAATAGTATATTTACGTACGTTATAAAGCTGGGTATTTTTTTTTTGAATTAACAAGAATATCACTTATATAGCATATTTAGCTAAAATTCATTTTTTTATTCAATCGAAACTAGATTGCGCAAATATCTTCAAAAAATCAACCTAGAGCTGGCTTACGAAGGAAAGATTTCTCTGTCTCATCCTACTATAATATTATAAATGCGAAAGTTTGTGAGGATGTATGTGTGTGTGTTTGTTACTCTTTCGCGCAAATACTACTGAACCGATTACAATGAAATTTACCACACATAATTATATAGGGTAACTTGGATTAACACATAGGATAGGTTTTATCCCGGAAATCCCACGGGAACGGGAACTATGCGGGTTTTCCTTTTGAAAACGCGGGCGACGCCGCGGACAGAAATCTAGTTGGTGTATAATTATAATTTAATATCAATTTTAATTCCAGTAAATCAACCACCAGAATATATGTTAGAAGCGACGAAATCTCTCATTGAAACTGGAATAGAACAAGGATACATAAAACCAGACTATAAGCTAGTGGGACACAAACAAGTGATGGCCACCGAATGCCCTGGAACTGCACTCTTCAATATTATATCTAAATGGGACCATTTTTCGAATAAATTTAGTGTAATTTAACAAAATGATAGATTATTTTAATAGCCATGTGAAACATAACTTATTTTTTATTTAAAATAATTTAAATTGCTTGTGTATAGGTAATAAAGGTTTTTGTTATTGTTTTTTAAAAATATTTTTATTTCACCGTATGTTTTATTTCATACCAATAGTCATCCCTCATTTTATGTCTTTATAAAATGTTTTGAAATGGGTAGGTATTCAGATATTACTCTGAAGCCAGCAAATCAAATTCACATGATATACCTACCTACAAATATTTATAATACATACCTGAATAATGTAAGCGCTTCATTCACACCTCATAATTTAGAATAATAACATAAGTAGCGGAAGCAACATTGACATTATTTTATATTTACAAGGCTCTAGTAACATTTGCTTCTTGGGGAGTGTATACCTAAAACACTTCAACGTGTTTTTAACGACGAACTAATTTATGTCGCTAATAAATGCTATAAAATAAGATGATATTAGGTAATAGATCATTTTAAAAGTACCTCGAGATGCCTATTATCATAGTTCCTTTGAATAAACGAAATTGTGTTAGATCCAATAATATAATCAACTAAATGAACTAAATAAAGACTATTCCGAGTAAACTTCTGCAAGTAAACTTTGAAAATAGATGCTTTGTCTAAACTCATTTACCAACAAACAGCAAACTCAATTTTAGCAACAAAGATTGAGATTAGAAGATGTCCTATTTGTTCTGAAAAATATCTCATATTTTTTAAGAGAACAAGGGAATAAGTATTGTCTCTTCTTGTCTGTATCACCGCCTATCCGCAATTTAGCCCAGAGTCCCATAGAATTACAATTCATAGTTTTTAGTTAATTAGCTGTAATAAATAAACGGAGAACGAAATTTTACTGAATATTTCATCAACTTGTTACTAACTATACCTATCGGTCTCTGCAGTTGATTTTTATGATAGGGGTATTAATTTCTAATCAAAAGATGCAGTATTTAAGAAAATAACTACTTATTACAGTAATTATTAAGTACGTATTTTCACCATGTTTACTCTTTCAAAGGTTTTTTTTTATTAAATGTAATTTTTTTTTTTAATTATTTGCATACAAAATAGAGCTGCGTGCTAGTTTTAACTTTCAAGGTTCGACATCAGTAAAAAGTCGGGGTTTGAGAGTACCTACAAACAAGTTTCTACTTACGGAAATAATTATAATTTAAATAGATTAATTTATCTACATACCTACCTATAATTTACACCAATATTGTTCCAATCGGTAATTGAAAATATTGTGAGGAAATGTTCAGAATCAAAAAATTTTTATCAAAGAGTTAGTCATCATACTGTGTTGAATTATGGCTACACCCGTCAAGGGATTAAGGAAGACTTCAGAAGGTGAGGACAAAATAAATATATGGACTGATGATCGTGAAAGCAACTCTACATTACGTGTACCTACTTGCTCGGAGAGTCGCAAATAGTGGTATATAACGTAGGTACATTATTAATATTAAACCTTGATAATATTCTAATCTTCATATACAAATTGAATTATCTCAAAAATTTAACATCTATTATTGATTAGATTCTAATTGCTCTACAGCATCCGTTATGCCACTTTTTGTCCCAAGAATATTTTCGCTTGATGTGTTCACAGTACTTCTAGGGGATTAACCGCCGAAGGTTGATGGCTATATACATAACAATATGAGGTCTGCGCGCCTGTATAGTACAGTTGGCAGTGCTAAGGACGGCAGTCGAGTTCTGGTCCTAATTTGTGCCAAAATTAAACAGTTTGTACGGAAAAAAGTTTTATAAATGTACAAAATTGTGTTAGTCAATTATTAAAGATTTGGCAGTAAAAGTTGTAAAGATTGTGATTAGTATTATCAATTGATATTTTGTTCGTGTAAGTAATTGTTTAAAAAAAGAAATCCATTTGTTATTAGATAAAACAATTTTCGTTGATATTTTGCAAGGTCGATTAGGTACTAGATAGTTTGCCGAGACGTGATTATAAACTCATTTAAATATTTATTGTTATTCATTGAATCTGATCAATGAATTACTACTACTACTACTAATGGCAAATCACGCGTCTATGTAATAAGATATTATTGTAAAATACGTTCCACTCAATGTAAATAACTCTTATCTATTAGGACAGATCAATAAAATTTTCATAAATAATATACGTTTTGTGATAACGATATGAATAGGACGTACTCGGGGACTTATTTTAGTTTTTGAATAATCTTTGATATTATTTTATTATGATTTACAGATAATCCAACCTGATTCATAATTTAAGCACATAATTAATAGAAGCAATGGTGTTAGTGTTTTCAGCTGTAATCATAATGTGTACAAATATATTAAGTGTTTCTAGTGTGCCTGTAAAAGGTATGTTTACTTTTTAATTTATGCTTGCATGATCCATTTTTAAATCTCGTATATTTTTTAGTGTCAATCAATATTATAAAAAAATGTGTTTGGTGAAAATAATATAGACCGGACTCTCAGTGGAGTTTCGTTTGCAAAAATCGCGGACCTAAATCTGACTTCTGATATATATTGTATAGATCCCAGACATCCTATAGACAGATGTTGCCAACCAGTTTTGTGGTCCCCCTGCCCGCACCCCGGTAATTAAATATGGCATACAAAGAAAAAAATAAAAATTTCCAAAACATGCCGTGTGGGATATCAAATGAAAGAGCTTATTGAGTAGATCACGAATATATAGCATACTATATACATTTCTTACACTTTCTCTAAGATTTTTTAGAAAATTTACGAAAATGGTCCATTTTTGAGTTAACTTTAAACCACTATAGATTGAAAACTCATGAATATATTTTTTAAATTATTATTTTAAATAATTAACAATAGTCCATTGTTTACGATTCAATATTTCGTACAGTGAAATAGTTGCATGGGGGAGTGGGGGGAGCATTCAAAGATGGCGAGTATATTTTCAAGTTCATATAGTATATAGTTATTTTCATCAAATCCACCACATAGCTCACTTATATTATATTACGAACTATTGAATTATAAACAATGGACTATTGTTAATTATTTAAAATAATAATTTAAAAAATATATTCATGAGTTTTCAATCTATAGTGGTTTAAAGTTAACTCAAAAATGGACCATTTTCGTAAATTTTCTAAAAAATCTTAGAGAAAGTGTAAGAAATGTATATAGTATGCTATATATTCGTGATCTACTCAATAAGCTCTTTCATTTGATACCCCACACGGCATGTTTTGGAAATTTTTATTTTTTTCTTTGTATGCCATATTTAATTACCGGGGTGCGGGCAGGGGGACCACAAAACTGGTTGGCAACATCTGTCTATAGGATGTCTGGGATCTATACAATATATATCAGAAGTCAGATTTAGGTCCGCTATTTTTGCAAACGAACATCTCCTTGGAGCCTGCTCTAATAATTATTTGGTCATTGGTGGTACATACTGCAATGATACCTACCTATGTTTAAACTATCATAATTTTAGAAGAATCGATTCCGGTTTGTATTGTCTATCTAAAGCATAATGGTAGATTATTATAACATCTACGTATGTTATAATTATCTACGTAGATACTCAATTTTTACACGTGATCATTGTATCATTAATTGATCCTAATCATCATCATATGAGTAAGAAATACATTGAACTCTAGTATGCAGTATGCGTCTGCAGTATATACATCCATACTAATATTATAAATGCGAAAGTAACTCTGTCTGTCTGTCTGTTACTCAATCACGCCTAAACTACTGAACCAATTTTCATGAAATTTGGTATGGAGATATTTTGATATCCGAGAAAGGACATAGGCTACTTTTTATCCCGGGAAAATGACGCAATCCCGGAAATCCCATGGGAACGGGAACTATGCGGTTTTTCTTTGACTGCGCGGGCGAAGCCGCGGGCGGAAACCTAGTTCATAATAATTATTTTATACTAAGGTACCATACATAATTATTTTATGTGAGAAAAGTAAAACTACTATTATACTATACTATTACTATACTTATATTATACTTACTATAACTTATATATACTTATATTATACTATTACTAGTACTTTGGCATTTACATTTTAAATTTAAGATTTAATAGAGCCGTAAGTTAAAAAGGCTGCGTCAAATATAATTAATAAATCGAAGTATAAATATTTTCATTCATAAAAATTCATTAAAGTCCTAATAATCTTTCAGACGAATCACTAGAAAATGAAGTGATCACATACAACTTCCCGTTTGTGAGACGAAAGCAATGGGGTGCTTTGACTCCGAAACAGATCCTACCTCTAACGGTCCCGGTACCATACGTTGTTATACACCACTCGTATTCACCCCCTGCTTGTACGGATTCAAAGCAATGTGCAGAGGCTATGAGATATATGCAGGACTTTCATATGAATACAAGAGGATGGTGGGATATTGGGTACAAGTAAGAACTGTTTTGTACTAAAGTGATGTTTAAAAACAACTTAGAGTAGTTTAATATAATAAACAACTGTGCAGGTACTTATCTAGGCTTAGCTAATTTTTTTTTTGTTAGTTGCTTTTATTTTGATCAAATCTAACGAACTATATTCGTAGTTAAATGAATATGCTAGGATAATTAATTTGTTAAAGTATACTATAGAATTTCTATAATTATTCTAGAAATTATCTTGAGGTATAAAGGAAATTCATTATTCATATATTTCGGTAGTCTGACCACTGGCCGATTAACATGTTATTGATGATTCATGATATGTAAACTATTCGTATTAATATTGATAAACTTATGTATTGTATTTTCCGAAATGAGTGACCATCACTCATTTAGGGCCCTTAGTAGGTGAAAACGGCAAAATGGACTGTTTTCTATCAGCTATAATTGAAAATATTGAAGTTTTTGCACTGAAATTTCAAATATGTATTACAGAACGTATGTGTGATGGGATGACTGTTTCCAAAACACGATTGGAAAAATTTTGCTCGATAAAAAAAAATCCTGAAGTTACCTCTAAAATATCATATAAATGCTCATTACAACCATATTTTACGATAATAATTCGTATAAAATCACAAATACATAGGTATTTACCTTCTCGATTTCGTGACTGTTTTAGATTTAGAAAATACTAAATATTTTCATTCACTTTTTGATAAAAATGTGAATGGCGCTTACGATTTTTAGTTTCGAGCACGTTGATTCCATACTAAACGCGGACCCCCTCACCGCTTACCTCAGGCCCGAATAGCTGAATTTTCGCTGACCGTCTAACACTCCTTAAATATGTAAAAAGACTTGAAATAATTGAACACTCAGTAATCTACTACCTAAGCTAGAACTGACATTATTTAAGTATTTTTGTAAGTAGCTAAACTCCATTTAAGACAAGATAATCTATCGGAATTAAGTATTATCATAAATAATAGACAGTATTGTTACTATTTACTAAGTCTAATAAATAAGAAAAGCTTTGATCACACCCCATAAATGAATGCGGTCTAACATAATAAGTAGGTATCTAAGTATATGCCCCCCGTCTTGTTGGGGTGGCTGGGGCACTGGGAAGTCTGCTCCCGAACCTTAGGGGTGCTAGGAGTGGGTGTCGCCGTTTGTATACAGGCGTTATCCGCTCCATGGCCCTCTATGGGGCCCCCATCTGGGCGGACGCCCTAAGCGCCCGTAATAGACCATTCCTGCGGAGACCGCAGAGGGTCATGGCGCTTAGAGTAGTGAGGGCGTACCGCACGGTGTCATTTGAGGCAGCGTGCGTGATGGCCGGGACGCCCCCGTGGGAACTGGACGCCGAGATGCTTGCGGACGTGTATCGCCGCGTCTCGACGTCCAAGTCCCTTGGAGTCAACCCATCCTACGAGGAGGTCGAGCAGTGGAGGGCTGAGGCTGTTGATCGGCGGTTCCGGGAGTGGGAACGCCGGCTCGAAGAGCCCAGCGCTGGAGAGCGGACGGTCGCAGCGATTCGACCTGTTCTGCAAGAGTGGTGCGACAGGCGGCATGGGGCCATAACCTTCCGCCTTACACAGGTACTGTCCGGGCACGGTTGCTTCGGACGGTATCTGTGTAAAGTCGCGAGGAGGGAGCCCAGCATGGCTTGCCACTGGTGCGCCTGCCCGGAGGACACGGCAGATCATACTCTTGCCGTGTGCCCCGCGTGGGCCGAGCCTCGTGCTCGCTTGGTCGCGGTCGTCGGGTCGGATCTCTCTCTGCCCTCCATTGTTCGCGCAATGGTGGGCAGCGACAGATCCTGGCGCGCGGTGATCACGTTCTCCGAGGACGTGATCTCGCGGAAAGAGGAGGCGGAGCGGGTTCGCGAGAGGGATCCTCACGCAGACCCGATCCGGCGCCGACGTCCTATTGGGCGTCGTCGTCGCGTTGCGGCTGATTTACGCGGCCGCAACCAGCCTCCCTAACGAGGGGCGCCGGGCGATGGAGCGGGGATTTAGTCCATCGTCCAGTGAGTTGAGGCGGCGTGAGACGTGTTCCGCTCACGCCGCCCCATGAGGTCAGAGCTGGCGGGCTCATAGTTTGTGTTGGCCTGGAGACGGGCAGCTGCTGATGGGGTCACGGAAGAATTCTACCTATACCCGTGGCCCCGTCGTTGATGCGGCTTGACGGAACACAGTGGGGTTTTGGTCGTTAGGAATCCGACATAACCCACGGCCCTTTCCCCGGAGGCCGTGGGTATCTATGCAAGATTTCCCCACTTAAAAAAAAAAGGTATCTAAGTATATAACTTACGTACGTTTGTAGAATCAATGTACCTAGACAATTGAAAATTTGCTCTTTGAGCACGTGTCAAGTCTTTGTCAAGTACATGTTATTTATTGTATATAAATTGCCTTTTAATTCTAGTTTCGCGGTGGGCGGTAACGGTGCTGCGTACGAAGGGCGTGGTTGGAATGTTTTAGGCGCACATTCATTGCATTTTAACAGCGTGAGCTTGGGCATATGCCTCATTGGAGACTGGTCACGTATGTATTAACTTTAGTGAGTTATAAAAATATGTATTGTTAAGAATATATGATTAAGTTTTATGGTAGTAACCACCAATGGTAGTAATAGCTGTGGTAGTAGGTAGGTGATAATGACGTTTGTTCATCATTTCCAGTCTATAATACTATATTATATATTTTATACTGTTCAAATGTGGTAGGTAATGCCATGACGCGAACTTGAAATTTTACTCTCAACGCGCCTAAAGAAGTTTCTCTTCAAAAACTTTATTCATATCATAAATCAGAGTTATTTTACAAACACATGGTTAAAATTAATCTAATATTTAATTTCACGATATAACATAGTTTCATGCTATGTATAAAGGAATTTATTTAAAATTTTCCCTAGAGCATGTCGTCACATTTTAATGGCAGATATCCGATAACAGCGGCTATTATGTCCTTAGATAAGAGGTTAAAACAGTTGTTTATACACATACATACATTGTTTGGATGTAATATAATATAATATGTCAAACATAATTTTTAAATAAGGCGGGCAAAAAGCTACTTACAAAATGTATAGATAGCAGTATTTTGACCGATTACATTTTTAAATTGTTTCCTTAAAATATACTTAATCGCTATTGTTCACAGTTCACACGTTCAATCTCTATCACATAAGTACACAATTCCTGCATTATGATAAATTTTAAACCGCTTATCAAAATTTGCACTTTTTTACGTCTTTTTATATGTCTCTTTCAGATGAATTACCACCTCAAAATCAGTTAAAGACCGCTAAGGCCCTAATAGCAGCTGGAATTGAAATGGGGTTCATTAAACCTGACTATAAACTCATTGGTCATAGACAAGTTAGAGATACTGAATGTCCAGGAGACGCCCTCTTCAACGAAATACAAACTTGGGAACATTACTTCCCTTTTCCAAACAACTCTAAAGATTTGGTAAACGTGGTAGAAATCCCGGATACCATTCGAGAAGAGTGGAAGAACAATGGCACTTTGGTTTCGTAACTATTTGAAAATAAGTTTGGTTTAAGTGAATATATGGTGTACAGTTTGTTTTCTGTTTGTTGTTTTCGCTTTGTATATGCATTTTAACTTTATTTATTGTGAAATACCTATGTTAATAGTTCCTTGATAAGAATAAATAGCTTTAATTCTGTAAATATTCTGTATTATTAGGTACATATTATAATAATGAAATATATATCACTACATAATTGTTTTATTTACTTTCTTGAATCAAGCCTACCTATATAAAAGATGACAAACTATGAGATACAATTTGAGTTATTAAAATAAATACTTAAATGACTGACGCAGTTCTGGGATCGTCAATATTTTTTTATAGTCTTGAATTTTAAAGATATTCTGGTAGTAAAGTTGCCGGTCAGCTGGTTATAATTTATTTATTTATTTATTTAAATACTTTATTGTACTGCCAACAAAAAAAATTACAAAAAGAAAACTTATACTAAAAGAAGACACAGCACAGATGGCGGCCTTATCACTTATAAGTGATTTCTTCCAGGCAACCAACTGAAGATGGGATAACATAATAGAAAAAAGGAGGTGGGTAAAAAGTATACGCAATAATTATGTAATATAAAACTAATAGAAAAAAAAAATACTAATAAATATACTATAGATAGTACATAGATATAATAATAGATATCATATATATACATACGTATATACCTATAATTATATATACATACCATAAGTAAAATAAATACATACAATACATATCGTAATACATGTACATAATATAATATGTATAAAAAGGCAAATTACAGCGAAAGAGAGATCATGAGCTAAAATATACTATCCCGAGTCAAAAGCAAGATTCAAGTAATGATTCCTGACAAGGCTTTTGAATGTGGATAGCGTTTGGGCTAGTCTGATATTTATCGGCAAGGCATTCCAGAGTTTAATGGCAGTAACCGCAAAGGAATCGCCATAGAAGTGTGTGCGGTGAAAAGGAATGCCCAGAACAAGCCTATCCACAGAACGAAGAGAATAATTTTCACAATGCAGGAAGTTAAATTTATTTTTGAGATAGGAAGGGGTCTTAGGGTCAAAAAGGATACGATATAGTAGCTGCAAATAATGCACATTCCGGCGAAGACGGATTGGGAGCCACTTGAGCTTCTTGCGAAAGGAGGAGACGTGGTCGTATTTGCGAAGACCAAATACGAACCGGATACCGAAATTCTGAAGACGCTCAAGTTTGTCTAATTGCTCCACTGTTAAATCAGGAAAGCATGCATCAGCGTAATCAATAATGGGTAGGAGTAGGGATTGTGCTAGCATAATTTTTGTCGATATGGGTAGGAAGTTACGAAGACGCCGTAGAGAACTAGACGCAGCGTAAAATTTCCGACCAAGTTCCTGAATGTGATGGGACCAAGATAAAGTCTGATCCAAGTGAATACCTAGATTTTTTACATTCTTACTGTAGGGTATGATTACGCCGTGAATATTTATGGAAGGCAATAAACCCCAGTCAACCTCAGAAAGTTGATAAGGACTACCGATAACGATAACCTGGCTCTTTGATGGATTCAACTTAAGGCCGAATTGATCGCACCAACTAACTATGTTAGCCAGTTCGTTATTAATAGAGCGAACAGCATGCGGTAGGTCATCAAGCGTTGACTGGACATATATCTGTAAATCGTCAGCAAACATATGGTAGGGAGAAGTTAATAGGGATGTGAGATTATTAATGAAAATGGCAAAGAGAAGAGGTGACAAGACGCCACCCTGTGGCACACCGGCGGAGACTGCGCACCAAGATGAATGTTTTTCATCAAGCAAAACACGCTGCCGCCGATCGCCCAGGTAACTTCGAAACCAGTCAAGAACTGTTGATGAAAAGTTAATAAGACGTAGCAAACTAAGCAGTATATTATGATTTACAGTGTTAAAAGCATTGCTAAAATCCAGAAGTGCTAAAACTGTGAGTTGCTTGTTATCCATACCGTGGCGGATGTCATCAGTAACTTTGACAAGGGCAGTGGTCGTACTATGACCGGGACGGAAACCAGACTGATAAGGACTAAGGATATTATTAGTGTTGAGAAAGGTACTAAGCTGGGAGTGGATAAGACGCTCAAGTACTTTGGAAAGAAAGGGTAAGATGGAGATGGGTCGGAAATCAGATAAACTTAAAGGATTCGATTTTTTGGGAAGAGGGATGATATGAGCGTCCTTCCAGGCGCTAGGAAATGTTCCGGAGACAATTGAAAAATTTAGGATATGGGTAATGATGGGAATAATGATATCAAGGATAGGAATGATCATATTACGACTGATAAGATCAGTACCGATGGCATTCGACGATATGGACAGGATTGTCTTCTTAACGTCATCAACAGAACTTTGTTTAAAAATAAAGGGAGGAAAATCAGGAGTAGAAACGGTAGAGAGATTTTTGAGAGTAGAGGCATTTTTTACGGTATCGTTAGGAATAGATGAAGACGCAAAGTGTGAATTTAAATTGTCAATACTGATGTTGCAAGAAGGGAACGTATGGGAAGATTTACCAACTCCTAGAGATTTTAAAAATTTCCATATTTTAACAGGGTCGCCGTTTTCGACCGACTCATGAATATGGCGTCTTTGTGCATCCCTACACAATACGTTACAACGATTACGGATAGTTTTATATTTGTCCTGCATCTCGGTTGATTTGGCCGTCTTCAATTTAGTCTTTGCACGATGTTTTTTGCTAAGAAGAGATTTAAGTTCTGGCGAAAGCCAAGGGGCAGGAGTGTGCTTCTTCTTCACGGGCCTTAAAGGGGCATGCTTATCATACAAAGCAAGCATAATGTCATTAAATATGTTCACTTTTAGGTCCATTGTTTCAGCATCAAAAACTGCTTGCCAATCACATTCGGAGGCATCCAATTGAAGTTGGTCGTGGTCCATACCGGCAAAATTACGCAGCAGGATAGAGGTGGGTTTGAATTTAGGAGGACGGAGTTTATAGGATAAGTAGATGAGGTCGTGATAGGAAAATGCATCCGCGGAGCACTGACCATGCTTGGATACGGAAAGGGGGGAGGAGGTAATAATGATATCAAGGAGGGAAGGGCAGCAGCCGGGAGAGAAGTGGGTAGGATTAAGTGGTAGAATATGGAGATTGTGTGAATTTAGGAGAGAGTATAATTTCTTACTGCGGTGGTCGAGGTATAATATAAAATTTAAAGCACCCGCAACACTACCAGTGTTTTTAGTGCGGTGGTGACATTTATTTATCTGCTCCTTAAGTTGTTCTGCCACGAAAAATATTAATAAATATGTAGATACATCATTTTAATGACTAATTTATTTCTCATTTACAGTATTACACGTGACGTGTATAATATACAAGGAAATAGATATTGATCATTTGATAACAAAAATTATTATAATAACAATAGACTTCAAATTGCGACCAAACGCACTGCAATGATTATTATTATACATTGTATATTTGTGTGAGTCATTTACTCGTGTGATGGTGCATTTACATGCTCGATGCATCAAACGAACATAGAGCTAGAGCTAAAGCAAGAGCATTATTTCGTGATCTTTTAGTGTAAACGAATACTCGTAGGTATTCAGTGTTGTTCAGTATTAGAACAATGCATAGATTTTTTTCAAACGCATTAAGAACAACGAAAGAATGCTCTACGGACTACGCCTGCTTACACTAAAAGAATTTGACATAGTGGGGTTAGAATGAGCATTCGCTCGTTTCATCTAAATGCACTGTGAGCATAAAGTTAATGAGAGAATTAATATAGGTATAGGCAACTAGATTTCCGCCCGCGGCTTCGCCCGCGTTTTCAAAGAAAAACCTGCAAAGGTATGATTTATATTTTTACATTTTTGGGTAATCCCCTGGTTTGAATACAATCAGTCATTACAAGGATCTGTATTTTTTTTGCGAAAATGCTTAGATAGATCAATCTTAAAACTAATTAAGTTGAAGGAAATCACAAATTAAAATACGATTTACACGTCATCCTCGTGTTTCAAAGGTACTTCCCAAAGTAAGACACGATAAAAAATTCTTGGAATAGGTCAAAGTGTACGTATTGATTTGTAATGTGTACGGTCTACGTCAATCACTATAAATAAATATATGCGTAGGAATTTGCTAAAATGCTATAAATAGATATAAATGTTGGTTCTTGTATATTTTTTTTGAAGTGAAAACTTCTTTAGCGGCGTTGAACACTTTTTCTGTAATGAGTATAAAATCTTTAAACTCGCGTCAGGACACGTGACCTGATCGAAAAAGCGTAAGACGGATACCATTCCAAAATATCAAACATGCTCAACGTTAATAATCAAGTTTTCACTTCTGCCGGCACTCCCGGAGTGCAACCCGTCTTTTTTTGTTTGATTGGATGTGACGATGTGTTCTTAATTTTGTGTGTAAGTGGATAACTCTAGGTACCTACTACTTATTACTCCAGATGGGTATAAACTTAGCTATTATACGATATTATGCTGATAAACAACCAAAATGGATATATGTTCATTTAAATACCTCATATCACCAAAGAGTTAGTTGCAGTATTTCATACCACAGATAGTATCTACTTTTTATTGCTGTAGCACAGATAATTTTAATACTATACAGTATAAAGTGTACACCTTAGTATTATCATGTATTATTATTTAAATTGTAGTAGCACGTGGTTGCTCAGCTATTATCTAGTTATCTAGGAAATGCATTGAAACGGTAGCGGGAAGAAATAAAAGGCATTTATAATTGTAAACATACTTTAATGACAAGATGATTTTCACAAAAATATTATTTCTTACAAATTCCATCATACAATATAAATAGATTAGAAATTTTTGCTTATTTCATATTGATAGGATTTTTGTGACGAAATATTTAAAATTATATTCACATGGAGATATATACTTAGGTACCCATTTTATCACATAGTCTTTAAATATAGGGAGATATAATTTAATTTGTAAACATATATTATCTGTATTATAAATATAACTTTTCGTAGGTTTTTATAAACATAATAATATGGAAGCTCATGATATAAACAATGTGAAAAATAATTAATAGATTTCCTTTAAAATATCATAATGCAAAAGTAACAAAGCGAACTATTACACTTATATTGACAGTATATTATAAAAATATTTTAGCTTACGGTTAGGTAGATATTGTTAAGAAAAAATTAATAAGTATTTAAATATTTGCTATTTAAATCTAAGTAAGTATAGCAGAAAATAAATACATATTGTAAGGAGCCTAATTACACAGACAAACATAATACCAAATAAATGGGTGATGAAAAGAAATATGTACTACAAATCATTGGTATCGGCGATGACAGCATTTTTTTATATTTACCGCATCATTAGGTATAACGAACTTAGGTACTTAAGACAATATTGATTCTGTATATAAACTGAACTAGAACTGTGACGTCAAATGTAGGTATCGTTTTACGTCATCTTTACGCAATTATATTGCAAGCACATGTTGCATATAGAGTTTAAAAATATGTTAAATAAATAGATACGTAGGTATTGAAGAACGTCGTGTTACACAGAAGATTTAATATTACAATAAACTTATATGTTTAGTCATGCTCACATTAAAAATGCTTAACAATGTCTGTTAGTAACATAAATACTAATAAATAGTCTGAATCTTGTCTGAATAGCTAAACGGATTTGGATGTCCTATCATACGTAGTTGGAACTTTGGAGGACGTTCGCTTTTTTGTAAAACATATGGAAAGGAAAGATAACGAGCGATGCAAATCTTTATCAAGAAAAAAATGCAGGCTTCGGGATTCTATGAATCCAAAAATTATCTAACGGTGAACGTTTGCTCTATATTTAGATAGAGCCTTTTTCTATGTTACGACAAATGCATAAGTAATGGTGTTTTCATAATATCATTTGTTTAAATTTATATTTGATATTAGGTGATATTATATTTCCGATAATTTTTCAATAATATGAGAGATAACTAATTCATACTGATAGCTATTTAAAATGTGCTCTTATCTGAATAAAAAAAGCCTATATTATGTATACTTATAAAAAGACATGCGGACCAAAGTATGCATAAAATAGTTAGTCTGACTGTCTGATTAAGCGTAAAAATTTAGATTTTTAATAATTGTAAAAAATAGAGCAATATTTTTATACCTGATATTATAGGTAAGATATTATCGATATGGCAACTTAGTTGTAATTTGTACAAAATTATTCTTGCGGTAAACAAGGTTGATATTCCTTTAGCAATATTCTACGATTCTTATAATATTTTATAAAACCGATTCTGTGTTTATAACACATAAAGCTTAGGTATAGGCCCGGTAATTTTAGACGTAGAATAAATAGGTAAATAAAAAATTTGCAGATTTTCGGCGGTATGGCGACCATTTGGAATCGTCCGAAAAGTATGGCATGGCGATTTTCGTAAATGGCTGCACGACGATGGTTACCTGTGCAAAAGTTAGCCTGGTACAAATGGTTGAATTGTTTTTTTTAAATCAACACATTCGCGTCGGTATGGCGGGCTTTAAGTCACACCGGAAAAGTATGGCATGACACTACCGCCTACATCTTTTTTATGGGCTATCGGTAAATTCTAAAATTTTTGTGTTACAAATCGTTTGACTTTCGCTATTTTTCCGACGAGTTCGACTAACGCCCACGCGACTAAGCCGCCGGTACCAGCGTTCACACCATCATTTTTCTTTTTGTCATTGCGTACTTAGACCCCTGTAGTATCGCCATCCTGTTACAAATGACTCGAAATTTTGTTTCAATATCTCCCGGTCTATGAAGTGGTATTTTTAAAGCCATGTGATAGTAATATGAAACTTAATTGAGTAAGTGTAACTAAAGTAAGAAAAAATATATACAGGGTGTCCCAACAAACAGTGTGAAATACTGAAGCTGGGAGGTAGAGGACCTAGAGGGCTATCTGAATCACCCCCATGTATGTTATGCGATTTTTCGTATTTTCAGAGTCAATTTTTCACTTAGCTGTAGTACGATGAGATTTTTATTTATTATTATATTTGATTTTTTGGTGACGTGAACTTTTTGGGACACCTGTCTAATAGCGTAAATAAAATTGTATAATTGTAGCATAAGATACGCTTTATATACATTCTCGCATACAGTACACACACATAATTTCATACGACGTAAATTCACATTGAATGATAAAAATTAAAAATATCTTATAGATTTTTTTTAATCTACCACGCATTAGCGTAAACTTTGGCTTCATAAGAACAATATAATTTCTTAATAATTATATTATCTATAAACAGCAAGTTATATTAATAATAAATATATTATTATAATATATCGTTGATGGCTTTTTATTAAAAACCTTTATTTCAAAGCTTTGATGTACTAATGAATGCTTTTTAGATGCAAAAATTATAATATATTGTTTTTACGTCATCTCTTGATAGATTACTTTATTATCTTCATCCTAGAAACTCCATATAATTAATCTCTGAAGGCTTATTCAAACTAAAGCGGTATCCGCTACCGCCGAGGGTAGCGGTATCCCGATGTGCACACGATTAAATCTCTTACGTGGTATATTATAGAAACTATAATCGCGTACCGATCCGTGTATTCGTTGTGTGCGCGATGACAGCGCCCCTAGTGGCCGCAACTATTCAGGACTTGTCATCTGTCAAATCATGTCAATTAAATGATAAGATATTTTTGTGATATTGATTTTCGACTAGTTTTTCAACGAAATTGAAAAATAATGTAAAAAGTGAGTGTGTATATTATACCTAGCGATTTTCTTCCTCGTGAAAAATATGGATATTATAATACGTACGGGATTTGAATCGATTAAGCATAAAATACATTTCCAACCTCAAACTGAGCAAAAAGGGAAAAAATTAGTATTAGCACAGGATGTGAGAGAAGTGGAAGAGCTTAGAACGAACGGGAAAAGCTTCGTAATAAGAGCTCTGATCATAAGACAAACGTCTATGACACAAACTCCCTACAAAACATCATTAAATGTGAGTACATACCTACCTACATATCAAGTTATAGAAATAGTATAATATTTGAGTTAGCTTCATGTCAGCTTACTTATATTAATTATTTTATTGTTTATTTTAATTCCAGATAAATGATGAACGTGTTGTTACAAATGTTAAGTGCGACTGTGTTTACAACCAAAGTGGCAAATGTAAGCATGTTGCTGCTTTGATACTTTACAAACGAATAAAACTTGTACGAACTGTTTTTCCCATTGTTTTTACAATTTACGACACAGCATGTACTATGACCCATATCGCAAATTTTTACGTTTTTACTTAAAATTATAAAGGAAGTTATGAAAATAAAGCAATTTGACACATGACAGCCCAGTATTAATTCACATTTCTGCCACGTCATGCGCTACGATCGATTTGCCGTTCCCCACCACCCACTTCGCACATAGCGAATACCGATCGGTACGCGATACCGCTCTAGTTTGAATAAGCCTTTATGGCAATAATTGGATGTTCGCTTCCCTACTCGGATTAACATTTTGTTCAATATTTTCAAGTATTTTATACTTCATAAACTATATTATATCTTTAAAAATTCAACGTTGAAAATAAATCTGACCTAAGCATCAGCATTAGCATATTTAACGGCCGGCCAGACGAGTAGACTGGTCGAGGATTCTCCCTTTTTCGATAGAGGAATTCCACCTTCCTTCCTCCACACTATCTCAGTAAAAGATTTCTTTTGTCATTTGACTCAAATGGATTAGCTTTTGTTAAGATATTTTCAAACATTACATACGAACGAAACCTAGTCGAGTAGAGTTTTGCCGCCCGATGTGCACGCGATTAAATCTCTTATGCAGTATATTATAGAGACTCTAATCGCGTACCGATCGATACGCGATAGCGGATACCGCTCAGTTTGAATAGGCCTTTATGGTATAATCACTAATAGATAAAAATTTAAACTAATTTTAAATTCATTTAGAAGAAACAAAGTTTAGCTAGGCTTATTTATTATTCTTATGCAGAATATTAGCCAAGTTTATAACGATCTATCCAGAAGGACAGTGGTAAGATATTCAGTGTCTACTCAAACACATAAATTTACTTAGGGCTGATTTTTCAATCCTTGGTTAAAACTTATTCGTCGAATAATGTATAAAACTACCTTTTTTAAACGTATTCTAATTGCCCGTATTTGACAGTTTACGTGACATTTTAATATTATCGTGTAATACTTTATTGGACGGATAAGTTTTATCCAAGCATTGAAAAATCGGCCCTTAGTTATACAGAACATTGATAATAAGATTTCAGTACCTAAACAAAATATTTTTGAAGTGAAACTTCTTTACACGCGTTGAGATTAAAATTTCAAGGTCGCGTCATGGCAATACTGGCAATAGAGTAAGGCGAAGATTTTGGTATCTTTGAATCTTGCCCAAGAAGTTTCACTTCTGACAAGTGTGCTCGGCACACACGCACTTTTTTCTTCTTTTGCAATAAATTCTACATACAACAATTTAATTATAGAACAGTACATTAACTTAAAATCTGAATACAAGACCAAAATGAAACATCCCCTATAAATGTGTCTAGAACATTGTATAAGAACATCCAGCAATGTTATCAGTTACATAGAAAACCACATCAATATGTACTACACTAATAAATTGATATTAAAAGTCAATACATTTATCTAATATCTACGGTACTACAGATCAATACTGTTCTTTAGACCCGTATCAAAGGTATTTTTTTACATAGCATTTCGAACCTTATCGACACTGGATAGAGTTGAAAATCAAGGTCTGACAGTTTTCCTTTAAAAGCTTTTGCTTTTATAATTTACTTGTTTTCTATTAAAGTTTGAACTTGCAGGACGAGATCTCGTGCTAAAGAGAGCACCGCTGAAGCATCGTGACGTTCCGCCATTTCTGAAATAGTTAGAAAATCGATTTTTTATACCAAATTATCTAGTATGTAGGTACCTTAAAATATATAGATAATTTTCAAAAAGCCTAATTGTTCGAGGTCAAGCTAAAGAAATAAGAACATTACAATTACATTATGACAACTATCCTTATAATTTTCCTAGTGTTACTAATTTGCTACGTTGGTCCTTCGAGTCGGATTTCACAATAAAATACATCGACAACGAACATTTTATCTAATTATGGTCATAATATATGTTTAAAATGCAAACTAGCAATAAAATCAAAATTCGCAAATGCAATGAATTGAATGAATTTGACGAAATAGTTTACAGTACAAAAACAATAACACATGAGAGTACCAGCCAGGAAAATACCATTTTCTATTTTTTTTATCAATAACAGAAAAAAAAACTTACCATTAAAGAACTTGATGATATCAGTGAAATCCATAGAATTAGCTAGTATAACATCTCGATAGGTTTCAAGCAAAGCCAGCGCAATGAATAACACCATGTGCTCTGAAGATACGTGCCGAGCCACCCAGATTAGTTCCCATGCTGAGAACACCTGAAATTGGAAAATATAAATAAATTGTAATAAATCTACAAATTTTAGGCATCATAATTCGCATGCATAGAGATTCGATTGGTTCCATTGTAAATCAAATTAAATCTGAAAATAATAATATAATAATTTAAATAACAAAAAATAAATTGGCTAAAATTTTAATTCATTGGAATATAAAATTTAATATTTCGAGTAAAACCAAAAAAAAAATGTTAAAAAAAATATGTCGGAATACCCGCTCACATATTAATGCAAGCTTAGTAAGTTGCGCTTGGGCATGGCACTGTTGAAGCGTGAGGGCATTCAAGTATTGCTACTCGTGCCGAGCGGACGTGTCTGTTCGAGTCCCGATATACTTTTGAATTTGAATTCGTTATATTATGTATAAAGTGAAATTATTTCAGTGAATTCACTTTTATTCTCGCTCACAACAATAATTAAAATTTATTGTTGTGAGTGTCAATCAAAGTGAGGTTTTTGCCAAGAAGCTTATATCTAATACACTGGAGATTTCAGTATGAACATTAACTTGTAACAAGAAAATATGACGTTGAATGACGCCTGTATGTTTTTTTATCCCTTTCACACCTAGGTAGTTAGTTAGGTGTGAAAGGGATAAAAAAACATACAGGCGTCATTCAACGTCATATTTTCTTGTTACAAGTTAATGTTCATACTGAAATCTCCAGTGTATTAGATATAAGCTTCTTGGTTTTTGCTGTTCGAAGTTATTCAAGACGTTCAACGAAGAAAACATAACCAACATGATCTGACAGTACATTTCATAAGGTCATAAGCATATCTAATGTTAGTATAAAATATGGAAACATACATCTTGATAGAGCATTTCCCGCTTAAAGTCGAGGAGGAACCAGCGATAGCAGAAGTAGAAATGCGTGTAGTCGCCGTGAGCGTGCATCAACTCGTATAGCTCACAATCTAGAATCTGGATTAATGACCTGAAAAATGATTTTTATAAAACTTTATAACCAGCTGGAAATACATATATTAGCTATACAGACAAATGATTATTTGTGTAAGTGAAATGTTCATAAAGATTTAGACCCCAATATATAACATAGCTTGTTTAAATTGTGTAAGGTCCCTCGAGCCGGATTTTCTATGTAGAACAAAAATTTATAAATGAAACAGAAATTGATTAACCCATTGAGCCCCGAACGGCCCGATCGGTCCACGACACAATAGATTTTCTATTGTGTCTGTGATTCCGGGGCCTGAGTTATTAATAATAATGTTATATCAATAAGGTACAAAAATAACATTATTTTGAAAATAAGAAACATGAAAATAAAATGTGATGGAAAATTCTATTTTTACACTGAAACAAAAAATAAAATTATACTATTTGTTTATTGTGTTAAGGTTCAAATTAGCTCAGCAGAGGGATATTGAAGAAAAAAACCGGCCAAGTGCGAGTCGGACTCGCGCACCGAGGGTTCCGTACAAACCTGCAAGGTTTGTTACAGCTTAAAGGTATTATAGACCTGAGTATTTGGTATGAATTTCAATTTAATACCTCTACGCGTTTATGAGGAAATGGGTAGTAAGTTTAAAATTATTAAAAAAAAACCTTTTGAGGTACGGAACCCTAAAAATACGTGTATTCACTTTGACTGTTTATTTCATACTAGATTTACATTCATCGTATCTATCAATACACAACAAAAATTCAATTAATGTAAAATTCTCCCGAACATACCGGCGGCCAAAAACAATAGTTTTTTATACAGTAGTAAAATCAACATGAACTCATCTAATAACATTCAAATAAATTTATACAACAACTGTAAATAACATATTAGTGGACTGTAAATTTGTAAATAACAATTGTGTATAGGTAAATGTAAACCAAATAAACTAAAAATCTTTAGGCCACGCTATCAATTTGTATATAATGGCCGTTTGAACTCGTGACCCAATATTTTGTTCAAATGTAAGTTAACATTAGTTGTATGCCACCATGGAGCGTTTTTGTATGTGCTTCGTTAACTAACAACCTTGTAATGTGTTGATGACTCGGTATTATAATAGGATGTTTAGTTGTATCTGACATTGATGCATTCTGCAACCGGCCTCCTACTCTCAAAAGGCCTCTTTCGTCTATGAATGGAGCTAATGTTATCAGTGTACTTCGTTTCTTCACTCTTCCTTCTTTCTTTAGCGCTTCTATATCTTTTTCATAAACCAAGTTTTGATAATATCTTATGCATTCTTCTAATATGTATTCCATTTCATGTGATGTTAAATAATGATGTGTTTGTGTTGTTCGTTTCTTACCAAATCTTCTACAATATGCGAGTACCCGTTTCATTCTTGACATAGTGGAAAATCTCTCCCAAATTGGCTTTTCTTCTATAATAACATTACATTTTAGCTTCTTCATTTCTAAATCTATTTTTGGAACATCACATCTCTCAAGTTGAAGGTTTGTTTGTTGTAACCAAACCGGTCCCATCCACCAAATCTCAGAATCTACTAGATCACATGCGTCAATGCCTCTGGTTGCAATATCTGCAGGATTCTCGGCAGATTTGACGTGTCTCCAACATTCGTTATCCAAGACTCGTGTTATACCTCCAACCCGATTTGCAACAAAAGTCTTCAAGTGAATTGGTTGACATTGTAACCATGAAAGTACAACCATTGAATCCGTCCAGGCGAATATTTTATTTTTAGGTATCTTTAGCACCTCCACAAGATCTTCAATCAGCTCCGCTAGTAGGGCTGCTGCGCAAAGTTCCAATCTAGGTACCGATACTTGCTTTAATGGTGCAACCTTGGTTCGTGAAGCAAGTATAGTTACATTTACCTTTCCATCATCAATAACCCTTAAATATGTAACTGCAGCGTAAGCTTGAGCAGATGCATCTGCAAAACCGTGAAATTCAACTTTGTCATTATCAAGTGTAGTTTTTAACCAACGTGGTATCTTGAGTTGATCGTCCCATCCTAGGCTACACAACCATAATCTTTGTATTAAAATCTTCGCAGTAACAATTACAGGCGAAAGCCACCCAAAAGGATCAAAAAGTCGAGCCACATCAGATAGAATTGTTCTCTTTGTAACAGGTTGCTTCAGTTCTGGTAAATTGACCGATACTTTGAATGCATCATCCTTTCTATCCCATGTTAATCCGAGAATTCTTATTACATCATCTAACTTTATATTTATCTTGTCCCTTGTATCAATATCATTTCTTTGTAAATAGTTCAATACTTCTTCTGAATTACTAGACCATTTCTGCATTTGAAACCCTCCTTTAGCTAATATCTCTGTTATTTCTTTACACATGTTCTTTGTCTTCTCAATATTTTCATTTCCTGTCATGAGGTCATCCATATAGAAAGCCCTTTTAATAACAGCAGTGTCCGTATAATTATGCAACTCATCATCTGCTAATTGTATTAAAGTACGCACAGCTAAATAAGGAGCTGCTGCTGTACCAAAGGTTACAGTTGTTAGGTCATATTCTTCAATTTGATCATGAGGATTATCTCGCCATAAGATGCGTTGTAAAGGTGTATGTTTAGCAGTCATGTTGATCATCCTATACATCTTAACGATGTCCCCCACAACACATATCTTATGCATTCGCCACGCTATAATTAAACTTCTGAGGTCTGGCTGTAACACAGGTCCAATCATCATACAATCATTTAATGAATAGCCATTAGAACCCTTAGCCGATGCATCAAAGACGACTCGTACCTTCGTCGTTTCTTTGTCATCACGTATTACTGCATGATGCGGCAGATAAATAGCATTATCGCTATTGACATTCTTTACCTGTTTCGTGTGACCCATTGCCTTGTATTCATGTATAACCTTTGTATATTCTGTTTTCAAATTCTCATCTCTTTCAAATTTCTTTTCTAGTTGTGTAAATCTTCTCATAGCTTGCTCTTTTGTTTTTCCACATAATTTAATCGTGTCTTCTATACTTTGTTTTAACGGTAAATGTACTTCATATCGTCCTGTTGAATCTCTTCTTGTTGTATTTTTGTAAATCTCCTCACATAGTTCTTCTTCCTTTGTTTGAATCTTCTTCTTTTTGTAGACATCTGTTTCTATTTCCCAGAACCTTCTAAGTAAATCATTATCTTCTTCAACCATCCTTGTTATATGTAGTGTTATTATATTGTGTTTGTTATCTATAACCTTTTCATCTCTTCGACCTGATAAAATCCATCCCAAACGTGTTTTCTGCACCACTAACCCATCTGATAATTTTACCAATCCTTCTTCTATAATTTTGCAATAAACATCCGCTCCCAACAACATGTCAATTCTTCCTGGTGTATGATAGGTAGGGTCAGCCAATGGTAACATTTGGAGCTCTGAACAGTTCGTCTTGATGTGTGTTGAGGGCAAACTTGTTGAAATAGTCTTAAGAATGTAAGCCCTGACTTCAATACTATCATCTTCTTCTTTCCATCGTGACGAAACTGCGAGATCGACTAGATGTTGTATTTGTATACGATTTCCTTCTCCCACTCCTGAGACTACACCGTTGATTTTGGATTTTGTACAACCCAAAAGTGCCGCTGCTCTCGCAGAAACGAATGTGGCCTCTGATCCCTGATCAATTAAAGCACGAAGCATGTGTGTGTAACCGTTCTTCGCTTTGACCATAACTTGTGCTGTCGCTAACAATACTTGTTGATCGGGTTGTTCTCTAGAGAAGTGTGCTGTTGTGATGTTTTGTTCTGGTTGTGGTTGTTCATCTTCGTCCGTATGTGTCAGTCTAACTTTATGTAAAAGTGAATGATGTTTTCTTCCGCAAACTCGACATGTTTTCCTTTGTTTACATCGGTATACATTATGATTCGGTTGAAGGCAATTGTAACATAATTAATTCTTCTTCACAAACTCTTGTCGCGCATCAACCGACTGATTCACAAATTTCTTGCAGTTGAATATGTAGTGCTCACCATTGCAATATGAACATGAAAGTGGTGAACTTTGAACATGTGATGTTTGAAAAATATCCCGGCGGCCGTCTTCAGCTGTGGCGTGATGTGACTTATATGTTGAAGGCTTCTCTCTTGTAGATGTTGTTACTGGCGTGACAAGTTCAAGTGTACGAAACTTAGCTTCAAGAAACTTCTTCAGTTCTGACCATGTAGATAGTTCATCACTTCCATCCTTGTGTGTAAGTTCCTCCCAGTCCTTTAACGACTCTGTATCCAACTTCTGCCCCACCCGAAATATAATTATAGGATCCCAAGAATCGGTATTTATATTCAAATTATTAAGGCTCTGTATACACTCTGTTGTTGTATCTAATAACGCTTTAATTTGACTTGCAGACTGGTTCACTACTTTCTTTTGGTTAAATAATCTTTTTAAAATAGAAGTAACAATCATCTTTTTGTTTCCAAATCGCCCCTTTAATGTATCCCACGCTTGTTTATAATTCGACCCGGTAATAGGTATATTTCTTAACAACATCTCAGCTTCACCACAAACACTTGTTTTCAAATAATGTAATTTCTGTACATCCCCTAATGAAGTGTCATGAACGAGCGTTTTAAATAAATCTTGATAAGTGGGCCAGTCTTCATATCTTCCCGAAAAAGTTGGTAATTGTATCCTGGGTAACTTAGAAAACGATTGTTGACCTTCTACGCATGTTATTGACATATCACACGGCGGAACGGGTTGATTCGGTTGTTTCAATTTAATTAATAAATCCCGTTAGTCGGCTTCTAAGTTGAGATACAAATCTTCATATAAATAATATTCTTCGTTCAGGAAGTATGTCAATATTCCCTTCTGTTCCCGTGGCGTACACTTAACAAGACCGTTGTGAGCTTGCTTAAACGATGCCCAATACTCTTCAATCGTCTGCAATCGCGCTGTGATATAACCTTCCGTTAATCGCTGCTTAGGACACTTCTTTAAGTTCGTTTGTGTTTTTTGTAAAGTACTAGCTAAGTCTTCCAATGAACTTAAATATCCACTTTGTTCCACAGTAGGCGGCGACATTTTTTATATTCGTAAATAGTAAGTAAAATCTTCCAATAATCAATCTTCACAAATGTTTTAAAAACGTAATTATTCAATTCTAACTTGTTTACATTTAAAAACTGCACAATACCGATGCGAAGAACACCCGTGTTATCTAAGGAATGTCGTCGAGCTCGCTAATCCCTCCGTTCAATTTAATCCGGCATCGATGGTCCATATGTTTATTATGTTAAGGTTCAAATTAGCTCAGCAGAGGGATATTGAAGAAAAAATACGTGTATTCACATTGACTGTTTATTTCATACTAGATTTACATTCATCGTATCTATCAATACACAACAAAAATTCAATTAATGTAAAATTCTCCCGAACACTATTCATATGACTATTTTTTAATTTATCTCCTATTTCAAAGTTTCCACTCACCTCATATCCGCGAAATGTGCATCCATAGCCTGTCCAGACGGGAAATTGTCCTTGGCCCTTGACATGAGATGCGTGAACAGCGCGTGTGCGACCGCTTCGTCGCGCATTATGACGAGCAGCGGCGCGGCCAGGTCGCACATGCCTTGCATGTAGCCGGTGTCCAGGTGCTCCCACACGTAGCTGTGGGGAACGAGCTCTAAAGGCACGTACACGGCCAGCTTTAAGCAGTTGAGACCGACTGCTTGAAGCCGCGACCGCGCGGTGAACTATAGACATTCATGTACTGCCGTACACGGCCTGCTCGAGCAGTCGCGTCCGTTTCAAGCCGTCAACTGCGCAGCGGCAACGGAAATACATCATGTGTGAAAATTTCAGCTTTCTAGCTATAACGGTTTATGAGATACAGCCTGGAGACAGACAGACAGACAGATAGCGGAGGCTTAGTAATAGGGTCCTGTTTTACCCTTTGGGTACGGAACCCTATAAATGGAAAATTTTTAAAACATTGGATGAGATTCGCCTCGTGCGGCGCGTACGGAGCGTGCAGTGCGTACGGAGCGTACAATGCGTACGGGGCGTACAGTGCGTACGAAGCGTACAGTGCGTACGGAGCGTACAGTGCGCACGGAACGTACAGGGCGCACGGAGCGTACAGTACGTACGGAGCATACAGTGCGTACTGCGCGTACAGTGCGTACGGCATGTGCGGCGCGTACGGTGCGTGCGGCGCGTTCAGCTTCAGTGTACTACAAGTTGCGTTCTATCTTAGATACGGGAAGTCAGTCAGTCATTAGTGTCATTAGCCTCATAGCCAGTGTCATTACATCAAGTGCGTAATCAGCGCGTGTGCGACTGTACCGTAATTGAAATTTAAAGATTCAAAAACAGGTAGTTGTAAAATAGTTATATTTTAATTATTTTTATTGCTTTTTTTACCTAAATAATAGACAATTAATTGCAATTAAATTCTCTTTCACCGGAGGATAGAAGTTATTAACAATCTAACCTTATACACATTTTCTTACTTACGTGCACATTATGTTCCTCAACTTGTCCAAATTCTCATCGGTGAAGAATGGATAGTTCCTGTCGCACCGTTGGACGTCTTTCTCTATCCGATGGAGATTCAAAGCAAAGCTCTCTACTAGCTCATTCTGAAACAAACATTTGTATTGTTCAAATACAAGAAATTCATATTAATGTAATGCCGCAGCCACACGACTCGACGAGTGGTATGGGAAGTGACGAAGAAAGTAGGCAGAGGCATAGTGTGGCCACGTTACTCGTCATGCCACTCGTCGTGCTCATCGTCCTGCTCACTGCTCCCTATTTTGTCGGCTTTTGCGCGCGAGTCAAAGGACCGGCAATACGAGTGCGAATTAGGGATGGGCGTTGAATCAACGGACTAGTTAAATAATTAACCGTCTATGTATGTACACTCAACGATTCGACTAGTCCATCGATCACCAATGCACTAGTTGAATTCAACGGCTAAACAGTCTTATTGATAAGAATAAATTCTTTTCTTTGAAGTTTAAAAAAAAAAAAGACGGGTTGCACTCCGGGAGTGCCGGCAGAAGTGAAAACTTGATTATTAACGTTGAGCATGTTTGATATCCATCCGTCTTACGCTTTTTCGATCAGGTCACGTGTCCTGCGAGTTTAAGATTTTATACCCAACGCCGCTAAAGATGTTTTCACTTCAATATTTTCGGTTTACAAGACCAATGTTTTGAATTTAAACTATAAAAACAAATGATAATATGTTTTTAACGTGATAACGTTTTTAAAATCGTTTTAGTCGGGTGACATGTTCAGAAACTTGTGTCACACCAAAACCTCACGAGCGCGATCGCAGGTATAACGAGAGAGAGACGGACCGATCTCCCGTCTCATCTCGAGCGCTGCCACTGCATTATGTTATCACGTAAACATCTCGATCGTAAACCTACTTTACAAACAACCAATTTTTTTTAGTAATACTTTTTTTAGGGAGTATATTTTTTTTAAGAAAGCATAAACATTTATTAATTGTTTTATTGAGATTAGAATTTATTGTTTTAAGAATTTATTTAATAATAGTTATTTATTTTATAACACTAAATTATAATATATACATATAATATATTAATGGTATTTTTAGATTTTAACTGTTGAATTTGAATTTTGTTTGTTTTTAGTTTGTGTGTAATTACGCGCGCGTATCGGTCGACCGTATCAATCTTTGTCAATTCGTTTCAGTTTACACATGGACTAGTCGAAGATTTTAACTAGTTGAACGACTAGTTAGTCGTTAAATGTCGTTCACATTTATCGATCTAGTCTAGTTGATGAAAAATACGTCGACGATCCATCCCTAGTGAAGAGCGTCGCGTTTAATCGCGCGAGTAGAGTAGTGTGTGGCCAGACGGCAATATTACGAGGCGATCAACGGCAGCGCGATGAGCAGGATGAGGAGCAGGACGAGTAGCATAGTGTGGCTGGGGTATTACATGTTGGATGTTTAGATACGAACAATTATGTCTTTGGTATGTAATTATAAAAGTGCTTTGACATTATTAGAGTGTGGCGTGTGAGGTGTAAACATATCATAATATAGAGTAAGAAAGTTATATTGCTAAATGTAATTGGACGCATGGTACCTTAGATTCTGTCTCTATCTACTAGCTCAATGCGTAAATTGTAAAGTGTTATGAGCAATGTGTTGTTTATTCTAAAGTGTATCGTGCGAAGTGTTATTCTAAAGTAAGAAGTGCAAAGTGTATATTCTAAAGTTTATCGTGCGAAGTGTAATTCTAAAGTGTATCGTGCAAAGTGTATTTACTAAAGTATATAGTACAAAGTGTAATTGTAAAGTGTATCGTGCAAAGTGTATTTACTAAAGTATATAGTACAAAGTGTAATTCTAAAGTGTGAAGTACAAAGTGTTTTTCTAAAGTGTGTAGAGTATAGTGTATATTTTAAAGTGTATATTTACCGAGTAAACGCCGCCGTTAGAACTAGCGGGTGACACGCAGTTGGATCGCGCGTCAGTACGATCTGGTTCTAATGCATCAAACGATGCGCCCGCTGAGTGAGATTCCTCTCGTAATACTCCTAGAGGACTGCGAGCTGGACTTGCTGGTGCTGGAAAGAATTATGTAATTATTATTAATTCCTTTAAAGCAGTATACGAAACTTTCTTTTTTTTTTAATTTTCAGTCTATTGGCGATTTAACAATATTTGATTGAACTGGTCCACAATAAACGAGCAGACGAGCCCCTTATGGGAACGTGTCTCGGACGAGGATTCGTGTCTCGCTTGAGCATAATCATAACACATAAGAGTGATACAATGATAATATGTTGACGCTTAATTAATCGAATGAACAAATAAATCGCTAGGATTTGCCACGCGTAGCATCTTTGCCATGTTTAACATAATTATCTTAATTTTAATTTAAACTTTTAGTCATATTATAATATCATATAAAAATAGCCTTTTACCTGTAGTACCTCCCGACGCCGGTGAACCAGTGACAGCCAAATCCACCGACGGATTCGTAACAATAACGCTATGCGTGGTGTGATGATTCGGTGACGGTTGACTCTCCTCCATACTCTTATTATCCCCATTTAGATTAGCATTAGCACTATCCACACTACACAATAGACCCCTCCCCTCGCCCTTCTGTACAATGCCTTCAGCTAGCCTTTTTATTTCAGCAATACTTTCTCTCCTCATATCAGGGTTGTCAACTACGCTTTTAATGCAAACTTCGTCGTCATCTTGGTCGTACGATATATCCAAATCACAAGTATCAGTCTCTCCGTTAACTTTCTTGTCCACTTCGATATTGTCAACTTCATCTATACTTGGCGCTCGGGACAGAACCGGCTTTGTAATCTTTTGTTCAGTCTCACTGGGCTCTGGGGACACTATTGGTGGATTGTCTGAGATCACGCTGCAGTCGTCCTCGAATACCTTTAATGTAACACAATAATTTTGTTAGTAAAAAATCGAAAAAAAAAAAACATTTTATTCAATATCTACTGTATCGTTTTACATTATGTGAAAGGTAATGATATAATTTTTTTTCATAAATGTGTCTTAGAATCTTCTAATTTCCTGTAGCTACCATTTCATTTCGTCCTTATCATTAGGTATTTCTATCTATTTAAAACTAATTTTACCATAATCAACACTGAAATAACAATTCAGCATTAATCAACTAGAAAACAACATCTTTATATTCATCAACCAATTTATTTTTTAATTTATATTCATCAAAATCCATCAATAATCTAGGCATCTTTATTATTTTCAATTTCCTAATCTTCCCTGCAAAAATTTCCATCCAATGTAATTTGTCTTCCCATATTACTTACTTCATTAACCTCCGGTTCCACCTTCCCCTTTCCAGAAGCTTCCGTGAGCCTTGCTATAGAAGCCGCTGTAGCTTCTCTATCCTTCTGCCTTACAATGGCTTCTACACAGAGCCACTCTGACATCGTGGTCTCGTACTGCCGCCGGTATGTATTGTCTTGTTCGAGCCGGGAATCGAATGTTGTGCCGAATCTGGAAGGATTGATTGAATATAAATGGCTCTATTATAAAACAATTTGAGAAATCGGGAGTATAACAGTGAGAAGTACGTTAGTAGATTCGAAGGACAAAGAAGATGGTGAATTAAACACAATAAAATATTGTTAGACAGTTCATTTTATTTAAAAAAAAATTTTTTCTTGATGTTCTGCTTAGGAAGGAACTGCATTCTTAAACACAGGTTTGTCTAAGCTGGAATGTCAGCCGCATGTTAATTATACTGTATTAAATTGTAACCTCAATAAAAAATTGAATTCAACTTTAATACTGTTAAGTTTCATAATAGCAGTCTAATCAAATTAAATTTTGTATATTACCATGTACCAATATACTTAAGAGGACTGACAATCGCCATATTAGAGATGGTAGCACTAAAATTTCAAACTATTACTAGATGGCGCTCAGATTTGAGCTTATTATTTAATTTGCAGTTTTAAAAGCTCCACTAGTGACCAATTTTAGAACAGCTAAGGAAACAGCAAACTATCGATTTTCAATTATTACATCTAGAGGACGTTGTTTTAAAAACTCGGGTGTTTTTGAATTGTTATTTTAGTTTTGAGTTTTGAGTTTTTAAGAGCGTTCATGCCCTAGAATCTGATTATAGCCGGAATATTGATTTCAGAAGTACGAAAAAAATATGACTTATTAAGTTTTTCGAAATAGTTCCGCGTGATTTTTGTTTTAAAATGCGTGGTATTTTTTATTTTGTTTGTGTCTACATTAGTAAGTGTATAATATTTAAGAATATTATAATAAAATGTTAGTAACAAATTTACATTTTTTTAAATTCATTCAAATAACATTTAAAAGTACTGACCCAAGAAATAATTTGTAACAAATAATGGTAATAATTTTTATGTATTTTTTTATTCTAATTATCAGTTTTTATTTAGGGACTTTGAATTATGTAAATACACAAAATACACTAAATCAAATCATAGGCAAAAAAATATTTTCACATAAATTTTTAACATACGTCAAGGCACATTGATTTTTTTTAGTAGCGACATCTCTTAGAGCATTAAACTAACTTAATGCTCTAAGGCGACATCTAGTTCTTAAACGATTTTAATTACGTCTTCTAGTAAACGTCTTTGGTACGGCAAGAACCATTCAATTATAAAAAATGCCAAATGCTACTGCGAGGGACATCTATCGACAAAATTGGGAACTGAGAAACGGATTACGTTGTTTACTAGGGCGATTGTCATTCCTCTTGAGTATATTGGTACATGATATTACCAATCTCTACCTATCAAATATATATGTTTTATGTATTTTTTTTAGATATCTTAAATAAAACTCACTCATAATATCCCAAAAGAAAAGGCCACACTTCCTTCCGTATGTCTTGCTGTACCCCGCCATAATACACGAGTCGGTACACTTCGTCCTTGTCTGCAATGGCGCCGGTTTCGTCCATCATTGAGCGCCATCGCTCTTCTGTTAGACCGTCTTCTGCGCCATCTAAGACAATATATTTTGTAAGTTTACTGTCTCATAGTGTTTTTAATAGCAATTTACTTTTGGGAGTTTCCTTCGAGAAGAAAGAATTACTGTGAAATGCTTGAAGTTTATCAACAAGCTACATTTATAATTTCCTTTCTAAAGATATACAAACGATGATCCGAGCTTATCAAAGGACACTTGAGAAGTATGAAGTAAGTAAAACGTTAAACTTTTCGTTGTTAATTTACTAAGCGAATCTACATAGAGCCAGCAGCCCAATGAAACAATTGCTACGTGAACACTTGTATGTGAAGCGGTACGGTCTGTGTCTACATGGCTCGGCGGAAAAGCGGCGCTTTCCTTCTTACCGACCCGCTTCGCGAGGAACGAATATGAACGCCGAATGAATGTAGAACGTAGTTGCCTTTTAAACAATGTTCGAAGGCAAGCAAAATGTTTTTACTATATTTTACTTGTATAATTACCTCCGGGCACAATAGCAGCGTGCACGAGCCCGCTGAGGTGCGTGCGCACGGTGGACAAGTGTCTGCAGTACGCGAGCCAGCCGTAGAACGCGCGCGATATTATCTGCCGCCGCATCGTGCTGCACACCAGCTCTATAGACGCCACCTAATTATTGGTAATTAAAAAAAACTTTACTGACAAAAGATTTTACATTTTGAGATATTGAAGTCTCTGACTCACAAACTACGTAAAAATATGTCAGGCGTCAGAATTAATAAGTTTATTGGTAATTTGAGGATTCAATTATAGATTGAAAATTCAAAACATCAAATTTAGCAAGCAAGCAAGCAAGTTGCCAATAACAATTGGACAGTCCACTGATAGCACCAGCTGGAGTGAGAAAAAATGATTGCTATCTGGTCAAGATGCCAAAAATAGGTGAATAGTCCACCAATATGTGCTAATTGTCTTTCAGTGCCATTAAACATAATCTATATAATATATCTTACTGACTGAAACGCACGCAAAAAAAAAATAGATGCAATATATATGGATTTTAGTAAGGCATTCGATAAGGTAGATCATTCGCTGCTGCTTAAAAAGTTCTCAAGGATTGGTATTCATGGTCTAATGTTTAAGTTGTTTGCACCTTACTTAGGCAATAGAACGTCAAAAGTTACGGTTAATGGTTATGAATCGCAGCCATTTGTAGTTACTTCGGGTGTTTCCCAGGGTTCGCACTTGGGGCCTATTCTGTTTTTAATTTTTATTAATGATTTGTCCTATGAAATTAATTACTCAAAATTTATACTATTCGCGGATGACCTTAAAATATTCAAAAATATAAATAATACAGAGGATGCTAAATTTCTTAAAGACGATCTAAATCGAATTTCGGAATGGACAGTATCTAATAAGCTACCGTTAAATATAAATAAATGCAAATTTATAAAATTTTCCAAAAAGTTACAACCACAATCATCTTCGTATTCCATAATATCATCCTTAAGGAGATAACCCAAGCGCATGACTTAGGAGTAACATTCGATAAAAAATTAGGTTTTATTCATCATATTAATAATATAGTAACGAAATCTCTAAAACTTCTTGGGTTTATATGGAGAAATTGCAAAATGTTCAAAAGTGCACGCACACATTCAACCTTTAAAAATTGTATAAGTACTGTTCATTAGTAAGATCTCTCTTGGAATATTGCTCACCAGTTTGGAATCCATCTTATCGATGTCATATAAAAAACTTGAGTCTGTCCAGAAAAAGTTTCTTTATCTACTTACTTTTCATCAGCAAAATCTTAAATCTTTAAAATCATACGACCTCAGATTGAACTATTTTAAAATGGAAAGTCTTAAACATCGGAGATGGATGGCAGATCAAATGTTGTTATATAAAATTGTTAGAAATTCTAGAATTCTAGAAATTAGATTAGGACAAATATACATTTGTCCTAATCTTCTATCAAAAATTAATATAGCTGTTCCGAGGAGATACTCAAGGAAAACCAATGTATTTTTTGTCAAAAGATATAGAACCAATTTAGGCTTCAACGAATAGTACATAATAGATTATTTAATGGTACAAAAGTTGACATCAACTTTCTTAGTTTATTTGCATATAAAAACGTTTTACATCTTATACTCAAAATATATTATAAGTATAAGATGTACATCTGTTGGCAAATCAAATAAATAAATAAATATGCTATTGTAGATGGAAGAAGTAGTTGTGCTGGAGGCTTGTGTTTGTCATTATATTAACTCAAAAAAATAACCCTAAAGAAAAACCCCCTTTTTCCAAAGATCATAATTACCTGCTCAATAGTATGCATAGTCTGGTTCAAATTGCCAATAACAGGAGGACAGTCGACCGACATTGTGCTGGAGTCAGATGAAGTGGTTGATGTAGATGCTAATGTACGTCGTGGCGATCGTGGTGGAGATTGGACCACGCGTTCTAGGAGAGAATGCCTCATCGCTGGAATAGGTCAAATTTGTTTTAAGTCGTAGAAATTTTAAAGATTGGCAAAACTTTGATCGACGATAATACAGACTTATTAACATTTAAATTAATAATTCCCAAAATGTCCCTAAATGTAATGCCCCTAAATCCTACCCATCTAATATCTGAATACTGAAGAAGTCAAAATTTTATCAAAAGATTAATGAATAAGTGTAAAACTTTTGATAACAAAATAGGAATCATAAAAATTCTTATAAAATACGAACATACCCTCTCTATCAGCAATAGCATTATTCACAATACGGAACACATAGTCTCCAGCCACTTCGTCGAACTCCTGTTCCTCTGTCTCACCACTTTCACACAGACTTGGCATTGGACGCCTTCTCCCTTTGGTTCTACCAAACACCTGTAATAATTTGAGTATTTTTTAATTTTATTAATACTGATGGAGTTAAAAACTTAACATTACTTAGTGCAAACGAAACAGTTTTTTACTGGCTCTATATTTTGAAAACATAATTTAATATAGTACCTTTCCTGTTCCTCTTTGGGACCATAGTGGAGGATCCAACTGCCCATGTGGTAAGAGCCCAGTCTCCAAGTTGCTTAAGAACGATAGTAGATGACCACCTTGATGGAATAAAAGAATAAATTATTTATTTATAGATCACTGTAACTGTGTGTACTCATTGTATTACGTAGTTCTTCACAAGTCATTTCTACTGTAGAATCATCTAAAATTTTTAAGTGTAATTAATGATAAAAAATAAAAATATTATTTTTTAACAATTTTTAAAAAAAGAGAGTCTACGCTCAAAAATTACACTTCCAAACCACATCCACTGCTACTCCACCATCCCCATGTTCTCATAACAAATTCTCATTAAAACTTCCATTCTATCATTCCAATAACTCTACTATTATCTACAAAAATAATCAATTCCTCAACGCAAAACCTACTACACCCATACACATATAAAAAGTCTCTTAACCCACCTTTCGGAAAATGTATAGGCGGTCGTTGCACGCCATCTTGTCCCACGAGTATCAGCGCGTCGCTCGCTTGTGAGCGGTGCACGTGTACGTACACAACCTCCCAGACGCACACTTGTAAGGACATCGCCCAGTATATACTGGAAGTAATCCGTTATCAGTATACCAATCTAAAACTCAACGTTTTAGATTGGTTTGTAGGGTTTGTTGGGTTGTTAGGAAACGTACGTAAATTAGTATTTTTGATTGTTTAGCCTTTAATAATGTAAATAACAGGATTTTAAGGGAGAAGTGTAGAACAACAATAATGATATTATATAGAGCAAATAATGAACTCTATATTTTCTACTTCTTGATAATATGCGATAAACATGATAAATATGATTTGAACAATACACATAATAGGCCGGGAGATATTGACACAAAATTTCGAGTCATTTGTAACAGGATGGCGGTTCTACAGGGGTCTTAGTACGCAATGACAAAAAAAAATGATGGTGTGAACGCTGGTACCGGCGGCTTAGTCGCGTGGGCGTTAGTCGAACTCGTCGGAAAAATAGCGAAAGTCAAACGATTTGTACCACAAAAATTTTAGAATTTACCGATAGCCCATAAAAAAGATGTAGGCGGTAGTGTCATGCCATACTTTTCCGGTGTGACTTAAGGCCCGCCATACCGACGCGAATGTGTTGATTTAAAAAAAACAATTCAACCATTTGTACCAGGCTAACTTTTGCACAGGTAACCATCGTCGTGCATCCATTTACGAAAATCGCCCTGCCATACTTTTCGGACGATTCCAAATGGTCGCCATACCGCCGAAAATCTGCAAAAATTTTTTTTTTCGCCAAACTTTTTGTACCAGTATTGCATTTGGATTTTTGGAGAGTATTTGATAAAATGTGACCATTATTATATTTGCCATACTTCTAGTAGGGGGAAAAAGTGCTGCCATACTTGAAAAATTAATTTATTATTAATTTATATAAGTGAAGATTTCCAACACCTAGATCTTTGAAATTTTGTATTTATATTCGTTGATCCTCAAACTTACAGGAAAAATTAGTGCCATACTGTTACAAATCGTTCAAAATACGAATAACATCTTACAATAAAAGAAATCTTATACACATTCGCCACCTCCCACAGGTATGGCATTATCACACTTCTATTTATAATCATTCAGGAGTTGTTGAAAAAAAAATTTAAGGTGGTACAAATCGTTCGGCGAGAAAAAAAAATTTGCAGATTTTCGGCGGTATGGCGACCATTTAGAATCGTCCGAAAAGTATGGCATGGCGATTTTCGTAAATGGCTGCACGACGATGGTTACCTGTGCAAAAGTTAGCCTGGTACAAATGGTTGAATTGTTTTTTTTAAATCAACACATTCGTGTCGGTATGGCGGGCTGTAAGTCACACCGGAAAAGTATGGCATGACACTTCCGCCTACTTCTTTTTTATGGGCTATTGGTAAATTCTAAAATTTTTGTGTTACAAATCGTTTGACTTTCGCTATTTTTCCGACGAGTTCGACTAACGCCCACGCGACTAAGCCGCCGGTACCAGCGTTCACACCATCATTTTTTTTTGTCATTGCGTACTAAGACCCCTGTAGAACCGCCATCCTGTTACAAATGACTCGAAATTTTGTGTCAATATCTCCCGGCCTATAACTTCGACTTTAACAATGTTACGAAATATACTTATTTATCTATCTAACGCGCTAAGATAGTCATTTAAATCTTCAAACATCAACAAGCAAACTAAATTTACACTAAAAGCAAACATCAAAATAAAGTATTAAAAAAATACTCAAACAAAAAAGCAAAAAATCATAGAATAAAATAAAACAGACATACCAGTCGACACAAAGCGTTCCCTTACACAAGCGCCTGTACACAGTACAGGGGGCGGCACTGCACAAAACACACACGTTCTGACACGCCGACACATGCACTAAGTGGCAACGGATGAGGCTACACATGTACTAGTGCTGGTTATTATGTACAAGGTGAATTTTTTATTGCTTAAGTGAGCAAAATCCCAAAAAAGGAATTTGTTTGTTTTCTATAGAAGTAATGAAATCAAAGCAAAAACATAAAAGTATGACATTAATATTTCTTGATGAATTTTAAAAGTAACGTTCATTCAAGAGAAGTTATAAATTTTAAATTAACCATTCTGGTTGAAACAGTTATAGGTATTATATCTCCATTCCCAGAGTAACAATTGTATCCGGCTCGAAGGATCATTTTGAACTTATACACAACACTATGTATGCATGCAAATGCACTTACAGCAAATTGCAATTTTAACAGCAATAAATATGTGGTATCTATCAATTATTTGCTGTGATTGAATCAAATGATGTAAAATAAATATTAGAATTAAAAATCAAATTATAAAAATGCACTAAAACTACACAAAAACTAAAATAAAAACTGGTCTAATTCGTTTTAAATACCTCTTATCAATTCCTTCGCTTTCAGCATACCCATTCATCAATTGGTTGGGAGTCCACTTTATAACGAGTCCAGAAGCTGTCTGATGAAGGCTTAGATAGCCTGGCATTGGTTCCTCTACATCTTTCTAAAATACCAATTCCAATAAAGAAATGAAATATGCTTGCATTGGAAACTAGCCAACTCAAATGCAATTTGCAACCTTCACAAACATTCATTGTTTGAATATGATTCGTTTGAAATATAAATTGCTTACATTTATAAGAAAACTAGAAAACTTCGATATTATTTCATTCAAAGTTGGTTCAAAAATGTATCTACGAATTTATATTAAACAAAAAGAAACTTAACAAAGTTTTCAAATTCGAAGGATCTCTTAAATTGACAATTTATTTTAAAAAAGTTTACAATTACATTTTTAAATAAACTTATAACACAATATACAGATACATACAGTAAGGAAACTTCATACAAAATGTTCGAAATGGCTCCCCCCCATCAAGCGTGTTTACGAGGGTATTGAGGGGGATCGATAGTAGCGGGTGACACATCCACAGATTTTGAATGACAAAGATACATAGTATAGAAAAAAGTTTAAAGTGATGTCATTTCACATTAAATAAATATCGATTGTTTCAGTTTGTAGCCCTTTCAATAAATATATTTGTAAATACCGTATCTGACTACAAGTTAAAAAGAGACTATTTTTTAATTTCTATAGATATGGCAGTATGAGTTTTAAATTATGTTGACATATTTTCTACCAAAATGATAGAGCGCTACAAATAGTACCTATTAGGAGTCCAGTCTGTTTAAAGATCGCATCTATTTTTTACGCAATCTAGAAGAGCACGAAAATCTAAAAAAAATGGAAACCTTAAAAAAATCTTGTTTAAATTTATGTGCATAATTACGTAAATATTAGGGAAGAAAAAGATAGATATTATAATTATTGTATTTTTATCGATACGTGACTTTACCACTTTGTCAAGCACTAAGCCTGTCAAACTATTTTCTTTTTCATCCTAAAACAAAAAGGTTTCTATGCTCGTATAATAATAATTTTAATTTATTTTTGCATATTTTGTGTTTTTTAATTTAATTATTAATTTATCGTTTTAAAAATAATTTAGTAGGTATACCTACATACAAGTATTGTTAATTCTGGTTTAAAATAATTATTATTGAATATATGTATCATACAAATATCAAGCATTATAAATAATTTAGGTACATTAAATAGCCTTCGGCGTCCATAACAAAACAAGATTTCGAAATATAGCACTGAAAAAAAGTATTTACTTTTACAAGGTATATTTATTCGGATTGTTTCTTCTTGTAAATTCATATTTAGGCTAAGTACACCATTTTTGTATTTTAACGGGTTTTAATCTCAAAATTACCACAAAATCATCTGTGAAAAAAAAACAAACAGTAATATACAGGCCGAATTGATAACCTCCTCCTTTATTTTTGAAGTCGGTTAAATATCAAAAAGGTAACAGCCCTATAGCTATAAGAGTGCTTATGTCATAATTTCATCGCAGGGGCTTAGTTTCCTAACTGTATGTACGTATATATCTGTCAACTGTGCTTATAACTTACAGGTTGAACTTTGACATTATTTTTTCCATACAAAAGTGTAGCACGCGAATTCTGGTGCAGGCTTTCTACATAATCTTTGGCACTAGATACAGCCGCATTGCCGGAACCTAAAAAATAACCCGTTCAAATTCTATAATCTTATATTTTCTATCTTCTTAACACATTATTATCTTTAAAATAAAAAAATCGTATTGGACCTACGTGAGTATAACAAAAATAATTCTACAAAATATTATTATGCTATGTGATCGAACCGATCATCTAGTATATCAATTATTATCTAACCATTGGATCATTGCCTAAATACTGACTGGTACTTTTAAATGAAAATACAAACAATTTCTACATTTTCAAAAACTGAAAACGCTCATTATCCTTTCACAAACATAAATAACGTACCAACACTAGTAGCGGCGCTATCATCAGACGAAGCATTAAGGCTCCTCCTGAAATTCAGGATCGGTCTCCTTACAGACGGCGGTGTCGTCGTGCCCGCAGACATGCGATGCCTTTGTACCTTTATTATATACAACATTATATATAATTGTATATAAAAAGCTCTCTTCACAATGGGCAGCGTTGGGCGAGTAGAGGCAATCACGACAGTGTAGAGGACCTTAATGTCTATGCTCGCCCGTCATTGTAGATATTGTTTATTCATAATCACCGTAACGGCGGCAGCATCGACGATCATTTGTTGGGTCAACGTTGCCCATTGTGTAGAGGACCCATAATGTATTATAAACAACCCACCCCACGTGTCTAACTTTGAAACTTCACTTCATAATGCTCGCAACGTTACAGCCATTATCTAAAGTAATACTCCCTGAGCTAAGGTTTCATCGTTACAGCATTGCCTTCGGGATTTAAACTTTTATAGCTCTATTCGTAAGCAAATTACATTCAATAAAATATTACTTAGATCTTTACAACATGGAAACTTTATTAATGCTTCAATAAAACTTGATGAAGTAGATTTAGCTTTGAAAAGAAATTTTCAACGTTTTGTTTCATTTTAAATTAGATTTTTGACGTGACAACGTCTTATAATTCGATAGAGCCGGTTGCACGCACGAAAAAACATGACTCATGCGGCGTTACCTCGCTCTGAGGCGTTCCATGTAAGGCTTGAAGTGCAAGCGAGAGCGCGGAACGAGCGACAAAGAAGCACAATCGGACGTTGTCACGTTCAACTATCGTCATTGCAGTAAACCGACTTTACAGACAACCAATTTTTTTTAATTAAAAACTTGATGCTGTGAAAATTTTCTCGAATATTGTCGATAGGAAAATTTAAAGCAAAGCCCGTTGATGATATAAAACGTTGATGGAAAAATAAAATCATTAAATCATCACGGCTCAATTAACTCTCGCTTTTCTTTATTTCTTACAAAATATAATTTCATATTTTTAGTATTTATGCTCCAGTTTTCGCCTTTTAACTCCACGTCTTTGTCTGAAAACTGTGTTTTACGCACGTAGGTATTCACCCAGGAACATCTTATTCCAAAAATACGTGTGAATTTTCAGCTACATTTTCATTATATGCTTGTTAACCTATATTTAATGCGTACATGTCTGTATTGTCTCTTCAGAATAGACTTGGTGGAAAGTGAAAAGTAATTCTTAAGCACTTTGTAAAACCCCAGGTCTCCTAAACAATACTAAAATTTATAATTATTATCAATCTTTTGGACCACATTAATACATAACTATCTTTATTTTTTATTGGTAATAGGGAAGCGCTTGACCACAATCTCGCCTGATGTTAAGCTGAGATGTGGTCTAAGATGGAACGCGCTTCACTAGAAGGTACCTGTTCACTCTAAGCTTGAATATATATCTATCTGTATTGATTTTTGTTTTTCTAGCACATTCTTTTCAGTAGAAGCTATAATAGCTTGAAAATCTTATGTGTACTAATTTGTCAAAGGTATGTATGTGCACGTTTGCATTATTTTATGATTGAACCTGACCAATAGATGTGGATTTAAATGTTTTACAAAAACTAATAACCTGCTAAAAGATATCTATGACCTATTATCATAAGTAATATGTAATATTTAGCTAAATAAATAAACTTAGTATGCAATTATCATTAGTATAATTTTATAAACTTACCAATTCATCAGCAGGTGGATCTGTCCAGAAACAAGCTGGTGCTTTAGCCTTAGAATATTCCAGAGCACAAGGTCCCACTAGTAACGAACTGAGGATGCTGCCGTAATCAGGATCAGCAACCAAAGCATCCCTTTCGTAATATCTCGTTGCATTGTTCACTAAGTGCTCTATGATCTTTGATAATTGACGCTCAAATAACGCGATGCGAATCCATAGATACCTGTTCATGGAAAAATAGGCGTTATAGAGTACCTATTTGTATGAATTTAAAGCACTTTTCCTTACTATAACTTATTGTTAATCCAGCTTTGTCGTATATATCGCAGTTTTGTTACCTATATGTATGCCAATTAGTCATTTCGCTTATCCGAGTCGTAAATCCTAAGCACGAGTAAACTCGGTATTTATTTTAAAAGCAGCATTACATAGGATTTTAAGACGATTTATGCGTTTTGTATTTGTCCCGACATTTCAAATGTTTTAAGAGTATTTACAAGGAAATTTACGAAATTAGTATTATAATCCCTAGGTATTATCAAAGAGAATATAATAATTCATGAAATTACTGCTTAATATAATATATTGTGATATTCACGTACACGAAAGTATCAATCGCTTCATGAATTCCTTATGCTGGGAAACCCTAACAGAAATATAACAATAACCTAACAGAAATCAAAATCAATAAGTTCTGACCTTGATATAACTTAGAGGTTATTCCTTCCTATTATTACGGCACTTAACAAAGTTTTAGGATCGCAGCCGTGATATTTTCTCACCTACATAATAAAAATCCAATGAAATGTAATACCTATTGTTGTTTTACGGCTTCCCATAAAGTTGCTATAAAAATTTGAGATCATGTCAACAAAAAAGCATCTTTACTGCCCTAGCGGACTTATACATTTTATGTAATGACTCTCTTGGTCTCAAAATAAATATTTGAACAATGTTTAATACATTCCTTTCAGCGATGCTTGCATAAATGTACATATTATAATCGATTATTGGTATAGTTAAAATGTTTGCTTTGATAAACCGCCTTACACAAGACGTGTCTACACCATTAATAATGGTCGACACTTCCTGAATTTCTCCAGCTCATATATTTTTTAAATTTATCATAAGTTCAATCGGAGGAAAAAAATACATGATCCTGATAGGTTATTATTTAAGACTTGTGCTTTCTTTACATAATATGACTTCATCCATCTCAATCTCGAACAAAAATCAAGATGCCATACAAATATCTTTTTTTGAATAAGAATAGAACACAATCAAAAGTTCCCAAGGAAAAAAGAGAAGGAACTTTTTCCGATACTCGAGAATGTCTTTTGTCTTAATTATACCCGTCGCCGCTACATATAGTATAAATTAATGTTGGAAAGTAAAAAGGTGGTATAAAGTTTAAAACGTTGAAGAAATAAAAAAAAAACTGCTTTTTCGTGTTGGCGATTTGAGAACTTTAATAAACGCTGTTAATAACTGGATAATTAAAACCAAACTCAGCGAGGTTTTAACGGGAATCGTTTGAAATCAGACGGTATAATTACCTACATAATCTACTAGTCAAAAGCTTTTACAATTTATGAAAACTTTCAAATTTAATTCAAAAATGTCAAAACGTTCTAGAACTAAATTATTGAAAAGGTAATTTTTTAATTCATTGTAACAAAAATTAAAACTGTTATAAAATGAATCATCATCGTTAATTATACTGTAATTAAATCCCACATGGCGATTTATCGATATCGGTATCGGTATATAAAACCCTTTGTAAACGTACCTAACACTTCTGTATTAGTTTAAAAATAAGTCAAGTTTAGTTTAAAAATAAAGCTCTTTTTAAGCTTGTTAAGTCAAGTTTAAAAATAAAGCTCTCAAAAAAGGTGTGAGTAAAGAAACCTTTAATCATTGTGCCATAATTTATAAAACGAAAAATCAAAGCCTACAAAACGAGAAATCGCAATATCCATTCAACAAAGCTTTCAGACCGATAAGAATTCAATTTTATACTGCTATAGGGGGCTTTGTGCTCATCTCTTGATCCTTTAAAACTGTTAATGCTGAGATATATTTAGTACGCGCGATTTCTTTTTGTCATTAATTATTTGGGTTAATGCTTCTTATAAAGATTAATAATAATTGTTTTCATTTTTAAGACGTGTTTATTTATTCATTCTTGTGTTATACTTGCTTGTATGTATTTGTGAGTTTTTCATCTTATAAGCATTAAGCATATTCACAGTATTGTGGAATATTCAATACATATTGTAAATAATATAACAATGTGTTGTTTGTAAAGGATGATTGTAACAACAAAGTACCTACAGATGTTTCCTATGGATTTTATTACACTCGAACTCGTGTCAAGTTTGTGATCGAAATTGAGATTAAAATCCCTTTGAAACAATATTTACACTTATGGCATGTGATGTTTGATACAATCTAAACTAAAATAAAAATATTATGACTCTTACAAGGGAAAGAGGGTTTTAGAGTAAAATTATTTCAGCTTGGTCCAATTTAAAATTAGCAATCCAACCACCCAATAAACTGAAAGAAAGAAACATAACCACTGTAAAATTCAGTATGATTAATTGAAAGGCATTTGTTATTTTTTATGAGAAAGGAATAAATAATAAATACGATCAATCATCAATGTTAAATGATTATTATCAAAGCTCTTTCACATATTAGAATTTCAAACATAATATTAATTAAGTATAGAACACGAATTTCAATCATACAACTCACTTCAGTCGTATCATTTAATAGGATTGAATGCTAATAAAATTTTATTGATACATTTGAGTAGATTATATTCCCAGATCGGATTATGCTCTTAATTAACTCGAATCGGTTCATATTCGACTATCCAATAATCGCTTATGTTCTATAATTACTAATGTATTAGGAACAATTAATGTAATACAATCAATGGAAATTAATATTGTGTACCTAATATTAAGTGTTAACTGTAGTATAAGGATACTGTTCTAAAGAACGGGCTAAAATTTCTAAGAAAAAAGATGATATTATAATTTACAAGTATAAAATCCTCTCTGGTATGTGTAACATACATAAGCACTCGCAAGCAAGCTGGCAAGCTCGCACTCTCAAACAGGAATACCCAAAAACTTTTTTTTATTTCTGTTACTAATTAGAGTACCTATCACACCGTGAACTAAACCCACTTTCTCAAAATCTTTCCTTTTAACACCAAAGAGCAAAGGCGTTGGAAGATAAAATGGTTTAATTTCTAAAGTAGGAACGTCTAAGCTGAGTTGATAAATAGTTAGCAATTACTCAAGCGCTGCATTAATTCAATCCAAACTAAACGACATTACACACAGCAATAAACTTTACGACTACAAAATAGTACATTGAAACATTGAGATAATATTAATATGGAGACGATACCGCCTACATCACTTATGTTCCGCTCAACATACGCCATCTGGCGTAACTGCACTCAGTCGCTTGCTCGCTAATTGGCGCGAACGTCACGCTCATTTTTTATTTGTTTTAAAGTGAAACGCATCAAATATGCCTACGTGTGTGTTACGATATTGCACAAATAATACAAATAATACGGAAAAGTGCAAAGGAATAACTTTTCATCAGTAAGTAACTAGAGATAATAATTTTTAAAACTTAGAGCAAAATTTTTGGCGGGCGACATTTTGCGTCATTTGTCATAGATTAAAAATTTAAGATATGACATTGGGCATGAAATAAGTGTTGTTAGTAATATTTGCTGGCGTATATTTTTATAGTATAAAATAATAATTTTACATATTTAGAAAAGCATAGACTGGTTGTTAATTGAAAAAAGGTGAAATCATGAAATATGAAAATCAATTACTTAATCACCAATTTTTAAAGTGAAACTTTTATTACATCGTCTCAAACTTTTTGGTCTGTGTAGCGCATGTCGCGTACGTATCGCGGCTGCCGAGTAGGTATCTACTCGGCAGCCGACCGTCACGCGACATGCGCTACACAAAGCAGTGTTCGGAACCGTTCGAACAGTTTCACTTTTACCGTGGTTTCATAAAACCACACAACATTTTTTTTTTTTGTTAATTGATTTTAATCAAGTTTTTAACTGATATTGTATAAGCTACTGACTTGAACGTATAATTGAATTATTATTTATTTATCTGCACTAATATTATAAAGAAGAAAACTTTGTTTGTTTGTTTGATTGTAATGAATAGGCTCATAAACTACTGGACCGATTTTGATGAAATTTGGCACAGACAATCTTTAGACCCTGAGAAAGAACATAGGCTACTTTTTATTGCGAAATATGTACCACGGGCGAAGCCGGGGCGGACCGCTAGTTCAGAGATAAGTAATTAATATTTTTTCTATTCAAGGTTTCCATGTCTGGGCCGTGAAGAAAGGGAAAAATGGGTAAAATTTGTCCAAAACAACCGCAGTGAAGAAACCTGGTTACCATCCGATAGAACTTGCGTCTGTTCATTGCATTTTCGCGATGAGGATAAATATACCACAAAAGCGGGAAGGCGTTTTCTAAAGAAGTCTGCTGTTCCTTGTATTGATGTTAGTAATAATAATAAAATTTTACGGATTTGTATAACAAATAAAATATTATTTTAGCCATCACTAACATTATTATTATTATATTTATTTTAGCCGAAGGTGTGCTACAATAGTACTGGAACAATACAAGCAATTTCTGAGCCAGGAACATGTTCTGAGGATGATGAACTAAATAAACACAATTTTTACACGGCTTTTATTTTTTTTTTTCTAAAAAAGGCTCAATTTGTAAGGAATGAAACTTCCCATAGCCCTGACTGAACCTAAAACCCGAAAAAAATTAAATTATTCCATATGACGTCACTATTTACATCATCCTATATTATATGCCAGATATTGTTAGCCCCGCGTAGTAAAGTCAGTTTATACCTAAAATAAATATTAAGTAATTACAAAGAAAATTTCAAGTCAACGTGCATGTAAGGAGTGGCACCCAATAAAATAGACAGAATGAAACAAAGTGTCGCCTCTATAGCGGTGAGTCAGTGACATCGCATAATCTATGACTGTCTAGCCGTCGTTCGCGAACCCCGCGCCGCCGCGCTTGGCGCACAGATTTTGTTCGTGGTGTCTGCTCCATATATGTATCTCAACAGAGGCGGCGTAAGGCGTGGGCGACGTGGGCCACCGCCTACGGCCTCGCGGTACAAGGGGCCTCGCGCCTCAAAATTTTTTAAAGCGAGAATAAAATAAAATAAAAATAACTACATTAAAAACAACCGACTTCAAAAACGGAAAAGCAAAAATTAAAAAAGATTTGATATTATTAATTACTACATATTATTATTTTAGATATGCTATTTACTAAAAACTAAAAAGGTTTGATGTCAGTGCACGCATTTATTACTAAGTGCTTAGTGCTTGGCACCGACTTCAAACCCATTTAATAAATAGCACATCTGAATAAGTAATATGTAGTAATTAATAATATCAAATCTTTTAATTTTTTGCTTTTCCGTTTTTGAAGTCGGTTGTTTTTAACGTAGTTATTTTTATTTAATCATTTTAGTGTATTTTTCAACACGAATCAAACGAGCCCAAACTTGATAAAGTTAAGTCAATATATTACTGAGTTCCTATGGCCACCTTCCGATTCCATCATCAAATCAGCTCTATATCATGATAATGTTTAATCGCTATCCAATTTATATACGTACCTATACAAAATTTCAGCTCAATTGGTTATCGAGAAGTGAATCAAAGTTACTTGCTACATTTCAATTAAGTCATCGAGATTAGACGAAAATGCTCATAAAATAAAAACTACTGGGCCTATCCGAATAAAATTTTTATGGGACCAAATCGACAACATTCCGTATCAAACAAAAATAGAATCACGTAAATCGGTTCAGAACCCTCGGAGTAATCGGTGTACATACATAAAAAAAATATACCGGCCGAATTGATTGAAGTCCGTTAAAAAAGATATAAATCAATTTTGTTGTGAAACATGGTTTCTTAGTCTGGCAACATTTGCCACCGACCGACCAGAGTTCCAATGCCTTAATAAATTAAAAAAAAAAACAACCAGAGTGCGGGGAATCCCTGGTTTTATTTGTTTACTTTCTTGACTAGGAAGACAACCAATCAAGTCAAAGTACGCAATTGTTTTTATTATTTTATAAAATCCGTCTTCAGGTCGCCATAGAACAGGGCCTCGCGAAATCTGTCTTGCCCACATCAAATTTAGGTCTTGCCCCGCCACTGTATCTCAATGCATTGAAATGCTTTTAATCTGTAAATATTTAAAATATATTTACCTACTTATTAATTTACGAGGAATTGAAAAGCACGGTCTGACAATGAAAGGTATTGAATCATTAAAACAAGATTAAAACAATACAAATAACTTTTCACATGCAACGAAATATTGAAACAAACAATCATTAACCTTTAACAAAAGCTGTTTTAATCCAGCGTGGTGCCGAAAAATGTTTTCATTTAATTGGTATAGGTACCTAAATAGTGAGATTTTCTGGTAAAAAAATGAGCTTGTCCTAATCACCATCTTTGTTACCACTTAATAAAAATATGTAAAACACTTTACATTTCGTAATATTTAAGCGTAAATAAGCTCTATATTTTATCTTAAAGCTAATATTACGTGATGTGCTTTGCTACAGCTGCAGCGTACTATAAGCTCTACAATATATTCTCTGCAAGCATAAGGCACTCACACTATGATCATGATTTATTACAGTACCTACCGTCACTCACTGCAACGATTTGTTTGAAAAATTACTATCTACTAACTAAATAGCTCTACCTTTTATCCTTCCTACATCACAGCTGTTAAAACCATATATTCACCAGTTGTATGAACAGAATCTTAACTTACATTTTTTTTTACATTAAATGAGAAAGTACGTTTGTTTGTCTTTATTCAAATCGCAGCGGTATGATTTTGTGTCTGTATATATATGAAAGAAGCTAGAGAGTACATAGTAAATAGGCTATTTTTCAGTGAGTTGAAACATCTCTTTCCTATGGGAATTTCCTTTGACTCTGCAAGCAAAACCACGAGCGAAAAGATAGTAAATACGAAGTAGAAAGGATAACCGTTATACTTATAAATCAATTAGTCGCTATGAAAGACATAAAACTTAAACCAATTAAATTCTCCTTTCATTTCTGCATAATAATAATGGGTATCAATTAAATATCCTTGCGGTAAGCGAGATAGCGGCAAAACTAATTTCTCCTCGACGCATCGCACCGCAAAATTTAATTTTACCAATAAATTATACGGTACGATTCCATTGGTATTTAACTTTGGAATGTCCTTTTGTTTGAATAGAATCTATTTTTCATCGTCGGATTTTCTATTGCGAAACAATAATTAATAAGTTACATTTGCCTACACATGACTACCATATTTTCAAACACCGCTAGTGTTTGCAACAGATCTAACATTTCCTTCAGAATATTGTATATTGAGAGTATGGATTTGAATTTACTAACTCAGTCCTTAAATAATGAACTCAATTCAGAATCTATAATGAATGTATTCTACATGCCATAAAGCAATTAACCGCTACGAATCGGATGTCTCTAACAATATTGATTCGGTTGAAAATCCTTCATAAGTCAACAAAACGGTTTCGGTGGTAACACATTCTGATATTTATTCCGTTTATTTATTCTTGTACAACAAATAATTAAGAATTCACTGTTAAAATATTTTTATTACAACGCGTAGGGTATCCAATAACAAATTATAATTATTTCGTTACCATGCCAGTTAGATATAAATAAAAATGGAGTTGTTAAATTGTTTGGCCCATTTATAAGCTATAATAAGTCTCCTTTACTGTATAATTATAATAAACAGTTTGCATTGAAAATCAGATACTTTACTTTATTCTCAGGCCTAATATACATCAAATATTGTATTTTTATTAATTAGAACTCATTATATATTATGCGTAAAAACCCTGAAAGATATTTCTAATAATAATAATAACTAAGAACCTAATTGTATACCTATTACCTAGGTTTATAGAACTAAAACGGAAAACAATCACAATGAGTAGAAAATAAGAGCAGGTCCACGTGATAATCTAATTGGCTATCGTATTGCGAGAAGCCTTTTTCTGCGGAACAAAACTAATGAGAATTAACTCGAAGCAGACTTGTTTGAAGCGAATACTTCTCTTTGTATTTTCTCTACAAATTTAAATCATTCTTTTGAAAGCAAGCAAGATAGGTACTTGTTTTTTCCTTTACTTTCCTTTTTTCCGCGTTCTTTTTGCGTAAACGAAGCTTATTATTTTGGAAAAAATTCCGCCGTCAAATTTTATATTTTCTGTGGCATAAATAATAGATTCTTAGAAGGTGCTCGACATTTATGTATCTACATAAAGCTAATCTTTAACGGCAACTTTGTATGCACACTTAAAAATATGAACAAAATAACAATATTTATATTTTATAACTTAAAACAAAGCTTATCAACATAATTTTACTATATCAACATCAGAATCGTAAATTTGTTTTTAAAAACAGATAACAAAAACTGTCCTCAAAAATAAAAAAAATACCCAATTATATCCTTTTACGGAGATCATATACGATTATCACAAAAACAAATTTAACACGTTCACTGCGGCACCTAAAATGCCAAACTTACCGTTGTTGCGGCATGTCTTCAATACTTCACATCGGCAAGTTCACCACTGTGCGTCATGAGCCATTTTTATCACATCGCACCTACTGACTTTGAAGGTTAATAATTTCATGAAATTTCAAGATATTTCAAAAATTTTTTTTTCGGATAATAGTATATATAGTCTTGTATATACCGCATAAATAGCTTTTAGTTTGACTCAATAGTTTAAAAGATATGAGGGAAAATGTAAACCCCTGATTTTGTGAAAAATTATTTGCCATCCCGCACTGCGTTGATACGGCATGTTTACAGTAATAGCGATGGGAAACACTGTAAAATAAAACATCGATATCGATATAAATCAATTTTGTATATTTCAGTCTGTTTGTTAACAGATAACGAGATCGTCGATACAAAAAAAAACACATATAAAACAAGGTACTTGATCAGGAAATTGTTCAGTAACTTTTGTTTTAATTTGTTCAGTAACTTTTGTTTTAATTTGTTCAGTAACTTTTGTTTTAATATTATTTTCACAACTGTCATCACATTTTTGCATTTATGCTACGAAATAAAAGAAAGTAAAAAAACTAAAGCCTCTAAGAAATCATTGTCATTTAAAAATTTGATAACGACGCGTGCGGTCCTGGTAGGTACATCACTATGCGAGATTGACACGCGGCGCGCTCGCAGTACAGTGCGGCATGAGGTGCTTGTCCATGGCAAAATATTTGACATGCCGCACACAAAAGAAACGGTTTCTTTTCTATGCGTGTGTCCAATATTTTGCCATACGATTTTTAAACGAAATTGAGTCCTACTTCAAACTGTGATCACAAAAATATATTTGTCTCTTTTCTAGTCATTGATTAACATATAAAAAACCTCGCCGCACCACGGTGAAAACTGCGATTTTGGGCGCCGCACTGTGGTGTAGTCGCTGATGGCCCGATACTGGACATGCCGCAGTGAACGTGTTAACAAAACAATATACACATACCTCGATGTAGGAGGCGGTTGCGAGGCAAGCAGCGAGCCAGACCCTCGCTTATTCAAAGGAGGTCTTGGAGCAGAGGGCCTCCTCTCCACACCAGACGCTGATCTTGTCGCCGGAGCCCCTTCTGCTGCTAGCACCCTTGCTGATACCAGCGCAGCTTCGGGACAATGCTAAAAAGAAAGACTTTTCTAGCAATCTTGCCCTAAAGCTTAGGACAAGTTTACAGTATAGGTAATAGGGCCTACACTGTAAAGTATCACGGTAAAGATATGTTGAGCAACAGTTAAACAACAATGTTGCTGGAAACTGTGTTTTTCTCGCTCATCGAGAAAGAACTTTTCAACATGCGTTCAGCGTTATCATTATGAACTCTACAAACGCAGTGCTGTCAACAACTCCACAACATCTTGCTGAACAAATGTTTACCATGAATAAGAAGCTAAAACACAGTATCGTACAACCTACTAATAAATAAAAAAGCGTATTATTATCAATTTTTATAGCACAAAAACTTAATATATTGTGTTAAAAAGTATTCGGGTTTATTCGTGTGCTGTTTATACCTGTAAACATAATATAATAAAACAACATACCTAATATTGGCACACAATATTGGGTAGACAGTATCGTTCTTCCTCCCTTCCTCCCGACAATGATATCTTACAATAAAGTTAATTTTTAGAAAAAAAACAAAAACCGACTTCAAGACTATACCTATATGTACAAATTTAAACTGAAAAGTAGAAAATAATATTAAATAATAATAATGATATTAATTTTTTATTTTAATTACTTTAAACATTCAACGAAAAGGTTTCCTAAGTTATTTTTGAAGTCGGTGCCGCCCAAGAACAGTTTTATTGTTGCAAAGGCAGCAACAAATGGAATGTACGGCGGCGCGACGCGGCTGCGCGTGAGGGCCACAGAGCAAGTATGGTGAGGGCAGACTGTAATAAGTATATAGTCTATGGGGCAGACGTCGTTGACGGTTGTGTCTCTATGCATAAAAATTTTGATGCGCTTCTTTGCAATTTATAAGTAAGCTTACGTGCGATTTTCTGTTCTCTAGTAAAAGTTAAGGTAATTAATATAATAAATAGTGTAATTAATTATTAGGTTATTTTTTTATTAAGGATATTTATGCTATTGCATAGCTTCTATCGCGGGCCTTGAGCGCGGGGACCGAATCCAGAAATTCCGTAACGAAAAAACCTCACGCTCCCCCCTCCGACGGGCGTGGAGGTGTGGCATGAAGGCATAGCATGCAATAGCTTTACCGCGGCAGTCCCCGAGTGCCACACGTCTTTTTTTTGTTTTGGTTGGCACCGACTTCAAAAATAACTTAGGAAACCTTTTCGTTGAATGTTTAAAGTAATTAAAATAAAAAATTAATATCATTATTATTATTTAATATTATTTTCTACTTTTCAGTTTAAATTTGTACATATAGGTATAGTCTTGAAGTCGGTTTTTGTTTTTTTTCTAAAAATTAACTTTATTTTTAATTTTTAAGTGGAAAGTTAGTGTATTTTGTTTGTATATAATATGGATAGGCCTACTAAACGCGCTTCTCAAATGAGAAAGCGTCGTTTGGAAGAAAGTAGGGACGAGAGGGAAGATCGTCTAAAGAAGAGTAGGGAAAGATTTGCAATAAAAATTGCAAATGAGAGTGATGAGCAGCGGGCGTATAGACTTTCGCATACTCAAACTTATCAAGGCTTAATGAAAGTCCAAAAAGTCATGCTCAACGACTCAGTTTGATTCACGAGCGTTTATCAAACGAAAGCGAAGAGCAACGTTCTCATCGCCTTGGTTTGATTCACGAGCGTTTGTCAAATGAATCTATCGAATCCAGATCGGCTCGATTAGATGCTATGCGACAAGCTAGTCGCAACCGCAGGAATGTTTTCGAACAATCTATATGATCAAACATACAAAAAGAAAACATACTGTCGAATCAAAAACCCTCCTTTTTTGATGTTGGTTAAAAATCGACTAGCATGAAGCTCCTAGTCGAGACGAATCAAATGAGCACAAACACGGCGGAATTGCTTTATTTTATTACAGAGTTCCCATGGCTATTTACCGTCTCCATCATCAGACCCTGAATACCACATAGGATCGGAGTACTTATTAATTAGACTCAAACACATTCAAATTCGATGGTATTACATAATTTTGTTACAGAGATCCCATACTCCTAAACCATTCATCATCAGCTTCATCATCAGCTCAGCAACATCAGATGGTGACCATTAGATGCAAAAATCTACATAGATTAAGATAATTTCTGATAAACAGTGTATATGCCTACAAAATTTGAGGGTTTGCCTCGATTTCCCCAGGATCCCATCATCAGATCCTGACCTGGTGACAATGGGACCACCTCTGACGTATGACCTACCAAATAAAAAAAGAATTATTCAAATCGGTTTATAATTGCCGGAGTAATCGCGTAACAAATATACAAAAAAAAAAAATACTGTCGAATTGAGAACCTCCTCCTTTTTTTGAAGTCGGTTAAAAATGTAACGTGTAAGCTAAACTCTTTTTACTCTAATATCTTTGTTAATATTTCTTTGATGAATATTTTATACAACTAGATTGGATTCATGGACAAATATTACATTTTAATTTACATATTTTTGTTATTTATTGAAACAACATCAATTTTGTAATACTTACAATTTGAAAACTGATATCATTAAGAGTGAGTAAAGTGAGTATACATTATATTAAAAGTATGCTTTTAAGGATATTGCTAATATTTCCTTTTCCTCGTCTTATTTATACGTCCACTCAATCAATCTATATAAAATTTTCCATTTTTCTCCAAGGCACAAATACCACGGAAATTGCTCTATTTTCGCAAACTTATCCACAAAAGATCCATTTTGTAATAATGTAATAGAAAAAGTTATTTTGATCGCATCATTTGATTCTAAAATTGAATACTGTAAGTAATTTATTAACTAAATAACATAATCTGATAACCATTTACGCTTTAATCATTATATAAATATCATTTAAACTCTACAATCGCGTTGGAAGTGCAAACCACAAATGGCTTGCGACCTACGCACATAATGTCATAGGAAATTGGGTCTTTATTTAATGACATGTTTATTTAACAACAGAGAATTAAAACATACAGTTCCTTTAAAAGATACGTATACCAACTTACAAATTATACTGTACTGTACACTAATTGGAGTTATAAAAAAACAATACACGCACTTTACCTACTTAAAATAAAAAAAGACAATTCATTCCAATCTGACACAATAAAAGTTAAAACATAACTAATCCAGTAAAATTTCATTGAATTATAAATTTATTAAAAAGTTTATCGCAAAGCCGTCTGCCAAAGAGAAATAATTCACAGATAATAAATTTAATGACATGTTTAATAATCTAATCTGTGTGTCTTCTATTTCTATAAATTTATATTGTATTGTATTCTATTATATCTGTATGTTTGTATTATCATAAGTTATATAAGTATTTTTCTTTTGTATTTTGCCTTGAATTGTGTTAATAATAATTTTGTATTGTATAGCATAGTGGTGCTTTGGCATGATTGTAACCACTATGGTCTCGAAATAAATAAATAAATAAATAAGCACAGTTTGAAACTCGATATCAAATTCTGGATAAATCTCAATATTATTATGTTGGATGTGGAAAACTTTTATGAAATGTCAAAGCGAGATTGAAGTTAAATATAATGTGGACACAGTTTGTTCGTAGTTTTAAGGGTTTCATAATTAAGGTGGAAAAAACTTTCGATAAAATTAATGAAAAGGAAAATGAAAGTTCATTTAAAGTCCCTCTAACAACAACTGACTCTACTTAAATTGTCTACGGACACATTACTTTTGAACATGCCCCAGTTGTTCAAAAGTAAAGTATATTACAGGTATACGCATTCTAACTGAAGAGATAAAGAAATAGCTTCTTACATAAGATACTAAAAAAATCTATAAATAATAATTTTACAATATTATTGATTAAATCATAAGGCGCGTTATTAGCACGAAACACTATTGTACGACAAAAAAACGTCAAACACAATACTGTTCACATATTTTTAATTATAAGTTTTATAACATTCTACAAGTAGGTACATCTATTATATCCTTTACGTCTATAAAATACGATTCACTGTCATGCCCGAGTTCTGAGCAGTATTCTCGAAAGATTAACTGTCCTTAACCCGTGTGGGAGCCACACATTATTCAATGCATACCTACTTTCTTGATAGGAATATAAATCAAATAGGTAGGTAGGTACTTACTTAATTTAAAATTACCTACTTTTAAAACTTGGATTGTCTTATATCAGGTAACATCAATGTATTTCAGTACATTGTAATATCAAGTACCAAGTAATTAGCAAAATTAAACCAATTTCCACGATTCTGTCGTTTGAAAGCTCGTGAAGAAGTCGTGAAAGCTATTGCGACACTGTTTTCCCTATCTCACGAAAACTAAACCAATTTTGATAAAACTTGCACTGATCCACAAGTTGGAGCATACTAAGTACTAACACAACTAAAAAGAAATCATTTCAATTCGACATATATTTTTTGGTCACAGCTCTAGGTATAGAAGCTGTTGTAGACTATCATATTCAAAAACTGTGTAATTCTGACTATATTACATACATAAAAAATTAATTAAAAAAAAAACATGTAACATTACATACCTACATAAGTACACATCGAATCGAAATCTACCTATTTGAAATCGATTTAAAACATAAACAATGTGGTGTAAGCTGTACAAACCGCGTAAACCAAAAATCCAATAATGGCGAGCGCGTTACACAAACAGACTGCGGTTACGTACAGAAGTAAGATATCGAAATTGCTTTCACATTACTTTTAGTTATTGGAAATCCGCAAATTCCCAAGAGGCTTAGAAATGTTTCATAATATTGAACAATGCCTTATACTTGCACGTGCTTGCTTGACCTATTTGTATTGAAAAAATTGATACATAATGCGTACATTGTACATTGATACCAGTATAAAGTAGTTCAACTAAAACTACTCACTGCTTGACATCTCTACACGTGGTTCACACTTCACGTTTTTATAGGAAGAAGAACAAAAACAACTCATTTTTTTCAAATGTAGGTTCAACAGATCATTAGTATTCTTCTTTACTTCTAAGTATTTAGGTATCTTATTGATTTCCTAACAAAAAATATTGTTGTAATATTTTTAATGAGATCTTCAACCCAGTTCAACCCTTTCAAAAGCTTTTTGTCTAAAAGCATCAAACGAAAAATCGAAATCCACACTCAGCAACGTTCAAATTAATAAAAAGGAAAAATATTTCCTTCGTCTGTAAAAAATATAAAGGATTTGTGTCGAATAATAAAATATTCAACATCATGAGATATCCAACCGAAAAGCTCGATCCATATTTCAGATTAAATTCAAAGAACCATACATTTATATTCCAGTTATATCCTTTGTAGTAATTATTTTACATGTAGAGGAGAATTTATATCAATTTAGTAGAAATATACATAAATTAAACTCGATTAATAATAATTTTAGGTCACAATACGGTTTCATAAATTCCGCGTAAATAGCAGATAATAACATAATTTCCAACTATCAATATCAACTGTGCGTATCCGTTTATTTGATACACAAGTACCTATAAAACGGCTCAGTTTGAACAAACCCCTGGACGTGTATTCAGCGACGTCAACCGAAACTAATTAGGTGAATGTATGTTATATGCTATATACTGGGTATATAGTATATACAAGCAAATATCACAATCCACCTTTGTTGTCGAAAGCGAGCGTGTAATCAAAAATATATTAGATTTTCCTTTACGAAACATATTCGGATAGGTATTACGGCAAAATTAGTTCCGAATTTCCAAGATATGTTTCATTGTCAGATATTGTATGTACGTGATTGAAAATTATAACGAAATTCCAGTAGGTAAACTTGGGAGAGCATAGATAGACAAAACACTGATTATGTCTAGCTCTAGTCACAATATTGTAATACTGTGCTCTAGTTATCATTAAGATAAGGTTGTTTCAGGAACTAGGGTGGGCAGTATTAATTCTAGTGTGGAAAAATGACAAAAATATAAGTGGTCTAGCACCATCACTTTCCCACACTGGTTTTTTCAATAATTACCGTTTGAAGAATCATGATAGCCCCCAGGTGGATGGCAGGATCATCACGCTTTGAAAAAAGCTAGCTACATCAATACGCACGTAACCTTTTAGTACTTATAGAAAAAACAATAAAACTAGCTACGACAATAGATAATTATTCGATTAAACAGAAGATAATAATATATTACGGAGCATATGTATGTATGGCACATTAGGCCAAACTTAGTCATTTATCATAATAAACGAGCGCCATTTGTAACCATTACCGTTCATACAAACTTCGAGAATGATACTCACTCGCGCATACCAATTGTTATCCGTGACTTTGCCTAATGTTTGAATAAATTTTATCGGGAGTCCAGGACAGTTTATTCTTTTTCTATTTTGCTTGCGTTTTTGTATCGAACGAAATATAACAAAACCTACCTTTCAATAAGAAAATTTTCATTAAATTATTAAAATAACATTTGGAACAAACTATATTAATATTATGTATGTACTTAATACAAAAATGGTAATATTCAAAATTTGAGTTCTTGGAAATATCCCTTGTCCCAATGAGACCTGAATATCTTAGTATCTATTGTTTCAATTTTCATCGAACTTAGCTAAAAATAGAATTTAATATTTACACTAATGGATTAATCCTTGGAATTAATAATGTAAGACTCTATTCAAATAATTGCCTATCAATGTACAGCGAACCTTCCTTCCAGCTATTGAATTCAATTGAACACAGTAAAAATATAACATTCAAATATTTAGACCACAGTCAGATGTTTTTATTTTGTCGAATATATTTGGCGGCAGGTGCAGAAAGTTTATAACTTCAAATTAAAATATAAAGGTTGGAAGATAGGTCCTTAAAACGACGGTATATACCACCAAATATTATCTTTGAGGTCGTATATATTGAGAGCATAAGATGATAAATATTTGTGAAAGGTCCATCATCCCTTAAATTTAGCAAATATTAATTACCATATACGAAATTGGGTACACAGTCGTTATATGAAACTGTATGTATGATGTTACACAATGTCTTGAAAGCTTACAGGAGCTTTGTCGCTACTGATGAACATTGGGATAAATAACTCGCATATATTGTATTGTAAATTATGGAAACAATAGATTCAATATAACACTAAGCTGAATGGAGTTTACGGGCGAGAAGCATTTCAGACCAAATTCCTATTAAATTGTGATATGATTATTCAAGATTGAAGTAAATCGTACTATCTGATTTATTATGACATGCTTTTATGAATATTATATTACCATTTATAACGGTAAATGTAACTCAATATTAAAATATGTAAGTAGTTAACGAGCCCCAATTTATTATATTGAAAATTTTAGTAATATTAAATCTGATAAAATGATCAATCGTGTTTTATACAGTTCACAGAAATAGAACACAATTTTGATTAACGTTTGGTTTGATTGTATCAATTATAAAAGATACATAATATATACCTTCGAAATAAAAACAGCTTTGCTTGATTTCTTTTAAATCGAACTGTACATGCTGTTCTTTTATATTTCATTTATTATAAGATAATATAGTTCGGATATTCTTGAACTATTCACAAAGGAACTACCCTTTTATCGTATGTCATACTTCAATTCTGAAGTATAAACCACATTTCAGTGTTAAAACTGAAAACATTTATCCCACTGTCGCGTTTGTTATGTGACCCGTCGCTGATCCCTTTGTAGGACACATACATACCTAAATATAAGTATACCTTTCTGTCCTCTAAAGTCTAAACGAACAAATTTTGCTTAAAACCCATCTGGGGTTTGAATACAGAACTCAACCAGATGAAACAAACATGTTATGAAATAACTTCTCTTTAGTTTTAACTGTTTTTGATCAAAAGTGGAAGAAGACTACACTAAAGATTGGCAACAAAGGCTTACCTAGCGCAGATAATATAATACTTACTATACTAGTATGTATATGAAAACAAGATTCATTTCATTTAGCTCCGTCAGGATTAATACGCACACTCATTGTTATATTAAAATCGCATAGAAAACACTCTAGCAGCGTCAGTAATGAAGTTATGTGGGATCACAGCATGATGTCGATATCGATTTTATGTAACCACTGTCTTGCGTGTAGCGAAAACGCTCTACTATATTTTGATCAAAATAATTGTTTGGGGTACTGCAATATATTAGTATATATTAGTATATAAGTGGAATAACCACATGAGAATTCGTGAGAAAAACGTATTATAGGGTAAGAATTTAAAAAAAAATCTTTCAGAATGCTGAAAACATGTCTAGATTGTAGGTAGGTACTTACCTATATACCTATGTGTAAATAAATTACTTATTTATTTAAATTGTAAACTATTTTCTTTTCACTCGCAATGGTATAATTAAATAAATTGAATTTTCAATATTCTCTTATACCATTGCTTACCTAGGGAATACAACTATTTTATTTTAACCACATACCTAGTATTAAACGTTTTCCCTACACGATTTTCTATTTAGAAAATAGCCTGAACATTTCGAAAACCAGAGCGATTTCACGAAGCTGGGCTTTCAACTAAATGAGGACTATAATTGATTACGGTCAGACGAAAACGTAAGCTTGCGACGTAAACATTTGATAACAAATCATGGAACCTTTGGAGATTTCATGTTTCTTGCTTTTGGAATTACAATTCAGGATTCGTACGAGATATTATAATAATGTTATTTATATATGGTTTACAAAACCTGTTTCAATTACATCATGATTTAAATAAGACACAAAAATAATTACATTTTCGGGAATCGCGGACCTAACTATAACATAATAAAGTTTTCATTTTGTGTATGATAGGTATGTCCTTTCTACACTAAGTACTTAAACTGAACCGTCACAATTATTATAACATTAAACGATTCATATGAAAATTTAATTCATCTATTAATAACTTTAAAAGTACATGAAAGCTTCAATATGATTAATGTTGGATTTCAAAGCGTGGGCTGGCTTGGAGAAATCCAAAATTTCCTGAAGGGAAAATAATTTTAGTCGAATAATTTTATCGAACAATTAATTATGTTGCTTTAATAACTCTTTGAGATAATGTAAAACTGTCATAGGAACAACATTTTAAGTCTGTACAATATAAATAATAGCGAAATAAAGCGAAAATGAAAACGTGCGAAAATACTTCATATTAATTACTTTGTTATTTGAAATAACCATTGTACAATTTCACTGCAAAGTTAACATCGTTTGCACGCTCAAAGTTTGTCAGTTCATACTGAACATTAACCGTATACTCGAATAAAGTGAGAAACTAATTAATTAATGTTTCGAAGCGACGCGACGCAAGTAAAGGGGACAGCGGTAAATTATGTAATATGTAGTTCATGTTATAATCACGTAGTTTGTGAAAACATACATACATTAATATGAATACTTACTTCTCTAATTATATCATACACTATAATTTAGGCCAACCTGTGTAGGTACACCTAATGAGACTATACCTATATAAATATGGTAATTAATAATTAACTACACATAGGTACTATGGTACAGGTGCACTGCCATTGCAATTGGAATCAAATCTATTTATAAAAACATTCCCAACTCCCAAGCAGAATTGCATCGAGAATCTGAACATACGTACATAGTGTTTTCTCCATACATGGAATCCTACATGCTTTGTTGTTAACACATACGGAGGTTTATCTCCAGCACAAATTTTTCATGAGGTATGTTCTACTAGCTTACTGGACCTTTTGTACCCTACTTAACTCTGAAAATTCTTAAATTTGGGACGGATCCGCAATTTTTCACGGAAAACATTGGCTGTACTGTTTACCGCTACTAAATTATACAAAAAAGCATATACCACAAGCTTAATAATGCAACCTAAAACATTTTGCCTTAGACTAATTACTTTGGTACCAATTTAAATTATTTTAATACATATTCAAATTCCAATAACACTCAACTTTAACTTCCGATGACGAACTCAAAATAAAAATTGAAATAAACTGTATGATATTTTGAGCGCTACGAAGTCAAATAAAACAAGTCATATTTTCAACTTGAATTTCACGACACAACTTGTTTCGTTTTATATTTCACAAGATAAACCTAGAGATGTTGCTGCGGCACAGAATACATAATAGTAGCTAAACGCTACAGAACGGACACTCTCCGCCTCCCGCCAAATTTAAACACTTACCTCACCCCGCACGATCATGATTAAAATGGGCCACATTTTTCTGCAAGGACGATACGCAACGAAGATTGACAACATTAATCAAATTGACTTAAAGTAATTTTATTATTTTGGATTTGTGATTATCGTTTTTCGTAGAAAATGGTTAGATATTGTGCTGTTTACGGATGTATTTCATCAGAAAAACGCGATTTTTTTTTACGCTTGTCACAAATGTGCCAACCATAAAGCGTTAACACACATATTTGCAGTCTCTACAGTGTGACTGTCAAAACGATAATTTTGTATGGAGTGTCCGGGGTGTGGCCGCGGAATATGCATTTTCAATTTTTCAATTGCCATTTCTAAACCGTATTCTGCATTTTCCGGACGATGTTTACAATTTGGGATTCCATTTTAAAATAAAACTCCTTAACGATTTGGCATTTCATTTATATGTTTCTTTCAGTAAACATTGTACATAAGTTATAAGTTTATACACTAATGATCACAAGAAGCTTATTCAGTTTATTCATGCAAATAAGTTTTCTTTGGCAAGACTTTCGTCAATACTGAATATCAGAAGTTAGTAAGACTTATATTTTTGTATTTTATAAGTTAACAATTGAAATATTTGTAACCCTCATTAAAATATTCTTGTTATTCATTTAATAGCGATTGTTTTGTTAAGATCATCTTTTGAAACTTTCCAATGTGAACTTTGGATAGAAACAATATGAAACATGTTCAACTCTATGTATTATGGAAAATAAAACTATTTAATTAAATTAAAAAAACTCAGCTTTATAAAAATCCACTTCCGGTCATATAACAATAGTCATACCAATCAAATAATATCCGAGAAATGTTCCAATCCCTAAATTTCATAGGGGAAGGAATCCAATAATTGAAACTTTGAGAAACTTTGAAATATAGGAATCCAGCCAAATATTAATATCTTCCATAAAAAAAAATTTCTATTGAGCACAAACATTTATGAAGATTTAAACTCATAAAGTTATTTAATGTTAAGAAATCTACCGAAATAGTTAATTCAGTTTAAGAAGGAACTTTATAATTTAAACAAAGTATTGGTTAGAAATTTTACAAATCGTTTAAACTTCACGCCAACTCATTAGGTTTTTGATACCTACGAATTACGAAACACTGTAAGGAAGTTGTGAGACGACTTAAAAACGTTAGCTAATTTACAAACAAAAGTAATTTAATTCAAACAACTTGTTTAAATCTGTAATTAGATATAATCTGTTTTCTAGAGAAAGTTTTTAGTTACGTCAATGTTGATGAATTTCTGATAGTTAAAATTGCTGTATAATAATTAAAAAAAAACTAAACTCAACACGAAAATTATATCTAATACATACAAACAGTTGATAAAAAAAATCTATGACATTAAAAAAAGTCTCATTGTAGGCGCCAAGAAGCTTATATCTTATACACTGGAGATTTCGGTATGAACATTTGACGTGTAACAAGAAAATTGTTGTGTTTTATCACTTTCACACCTAACTTGGTATTGCCACTGTTAATACGAAGTTTTCCCAAGGGTATCTTTGGAAGATTTCCCCACTTAAAAAAAAAAAAAAAAAAAAAAAAAAAAAAGGCTACTATGTATGCTGTAATATTCTGTGCAAAAGGTTAGTTTTTGTACATGAGTTTGTTGATAAATTGCCAACAACGTCATTCAGAAGCATTGTTGGATGAGACAATTATTATTTATGCTAAATAAAATAAGTATCTGAACCAATTATTAAAAAGCGATACTCCCTGATTAGGGGTAGTTACCATAATAAAATTGTAGCAACTCTCACTTTGACAATATGGCATAAGTGTCAAAAAAATTGCGTCGCTTCGAATATTTAAGTTAATATTGTTGCGTATTTAATAAATATTTTCCGAATATAAATAATGTATTGCATTGTGAAAAATTGCAGAAGTTTTTGGACACCAAATTCTGGCATAAAATTTCACAGGCAAGTGTATATTTACGCTATTTACAATATTCCTCAATACTCATGCATTTACCTGTTTAGAATCATTTTCATGGCAAAAATCGTCAATTTTATCATCATTTTAGTAATCAATCATGCTAAATATCTTCTATCTATCTTCTTTTCCTAATAATTTCATCATTTTTCAATAAACCAATTTAACAAGTAAGGTAACCATGATGACGAGTTTTTACGGATAGCGAAGAGAAAATATTGTAATAGTTAACAAAATTATGATGAACATTTAGAACACCATTTCAAAGATTTTTATACTAGTAATGAAACAACGCACGACATCGATATTGCATTCACATGTGGTTTTATGTTTGTTCTTCTTTAACATAGAAATTAATAGTTCTTTTAACTTACCAAATTTTTTTTGTTTTACTTATTTCAGCTTTCCAAAAATGAAATAAAAAGAAATAAATGGCTGTCCATAGTGCCTATCAAGGGTAAAATTTATCAACATGCCAGAATATGCAGTTTGCATTTTAAGCCTGAGGATTACGGTCCAGAAAAAAAATACCTTTTGAAAAGTGCTATACCTTTTTATTTACCACATTCTTGTTACTGCGTCTCAACTGTGGATAAAGTAATTTTAATTATATTATAATTAACCACCATGAAACCATTAGTAACCGTAAGTACAGCTCCTGAAAGACATACGAATTTCTGAGAACTGTAATATCGTTACCACACATCAACACTAGCGATGCAACTCTCCCTTTGGAATATTGAAAAGTTTTAGACTGAAGCTTGAGTAACCAAAACGATGTTTTAATGTATGTAGCACTCATTTTAATTAAAAAATCGTAGTATGAGATCAAAAGTTATCAAGCGTTATTTAAAACTATCATTCTCTACCAATTAAAATGGTATGTACCTATAAATATGATAATTATTCATGTAAGTTGACCAGTAATATTATAATATAAATGCTGTTAAAAATATATGTCGTTATTATTTATAGACCATGATTTTTAGTTTTTTTTATTTCGAAAAATCCTGAATATACAAACCAGTGTGGTCACCCACAGAAAGAGACAAAAAACAACACTGACGTCATTCAAGGTTATATTTTCTTGTGACAAGTTAATGGTCATAGTGCAATCTCCAGTGTATTAGATATAAGCTTCTTGGTAGGCGCTTAGAGAACCGCTGACGAGTGAATCAAATCAAGATCAAATCATAATAACCGCTCAGAAAGTCATTATAAATTCACATTTCATATTAGAATGGTATAACTTAGCAATTTTGTGCAGTTGACAATCACTACATAGTATAAAACAAAGTCGCTTTCTCTGTCCCTATGTCCCTATGTCCCTTTGTATGCTTAAATCTTTGAAACTACGCAACGGATTTTGATGCGGTTTTTTTTAATAGATAGAGTGATTCAAGAGGAAGGTTTATATGTATAATAACATCCATTAAATAGTGGAGAAGTACTGTTATTTTTGAGGTTTCTAATGTGATGTCGTAAATAATTACATTTTTTCCGCTTACATTGCAAACGCAGGCTGAACCCTACGAGTTTTATCAAAATAATGTACTAAGTATTGTACATACTGAAAAGGTCTACAGAAAAGTCCGTGATGGTATATGTCTATCTCTTATGGATAACCCACAATAACTTTTTTTTTGTCATTTACTTTTTACGACAAATAATGGCTAATTTTCGAAGCGATTTTAACCAATACAGCATTAATCCTTAACCAATTAAATACCTTGAATACATTGTTCATTTAATATAGATCTATATGGCCCTTTACACCGTATGATTTAAGTGAATGTTTTCGAAGATATTACAGATTTAAAAATTGCGGGACGTAGCGTTTGCGGCGGTACCGGCCGGCCGGGCCGCTATGTTTTTATATACAACGTTCACAGTTTTTCTGTAGTGAATTTAGTATCAGCATTGCACCCGTGCGAAGCCGGGGCGGGTCGCTAGTAGAATATATTTTATAAATTTTAATTAAAAATGACTTACCTTAGCAATTTTGTGCAATAGTGCCGTAGTAGAGCTTGTTTTGAACAGGCCTAAGGCCCGTCTCCTCAACCCCTGGCCGAGGCATGCTTCTACCGCACCACATAGCGCGGTTACTCCACCACTCTCCTCGTGAACGAATTTTCTTGTTACCGCCTGTTGGAGTAAGTTTAATGTCAAAGGAAAATAAAGAGATATAATCAGTGAAAAGGTAAATCTGGTAAGAACTCTCGTGTAGGATTAAATGGTTACGTAGTTCAAAAAATGTAGTAGAAAAATAAGAAACACTTTACGAAGTACAAGTTAAGGATTACGGAAGTCTGACAAAAATGAACGGTAGTTGATACTTGATACACAAAGTTCGATATTGCTGCCACAAGTAAAATCCTTTATTGAGAGAATAGGCTATAGGATATTTGCTAGAGCAAGCGTGACGGTTAAATTACAAATTCGAGTAGTAAATTTATCTCCTCTTTTATATCAGCAAAGTCAACGTAAATTTAAAATCAAAGTAAACTTTAAATACAAGTGTACACAAATAAGACTTGAAGGAAAATCTTTGAAAAGGGAAATATTTTCATAATTTTCATTGTCTGTTTTTTTTTGTTTGTTACACGTTGCATTGTTGTTTTTTTTTCTGTATTTCTGTATTGTTAATATTTGTATTGTTTTTTTATCTATGTGTGTTGGATTAAATGTATTTTCTTTCTTTCTTTCTTTCAAATATTTGAGTTCTAATAGGTTCCGAGACGCTCACGCCAAAGAGAAAAAACTTTAATAATCTTAACTCAGAGCACTGGTATTTGCAGAAATTTCTTTCTCCCTTGGAAAAATTCAATGTAATACGTGCAATACTTTTATTAATCTTTTGTTGTGCTTTGCAATCTTACATACCTCATCTGATTAGTTTTCTAGAAATCCATTTTTATATTTATTACTAGATTCCGCCCGCGGCTTCGCCCGCGTTTTCAAAGGAAAACCCGCATAGTTCCCGTTCCCGTGGGATTTCCGGGATAAAACCTATCCTATGTGTTAATCCAAGTTACCCTCTATATGTGTGCTAAATTTCATTGTAATCGGTTCAGTAGTTTTTACGTGAAAGAGTAACAAACATCCATACATCCATACATCCATACATCCATACATCCATACTTACAAACTTTCACCTTTATAATAGTATTAAGATGAAGTCTATCCCAGTAGGCGTAGTCAGTATAGTATGCTGCTAAGTAATAATTGAAATATGTATTGTGTACCTATGTTTAAAAACTACTGAAATACTAAAACTGTCGATCACAATGATTGAATTGTAATGCAAGTACCAAGGATGATGATTTTATTTTCCACCGTCTAATCACCGATATTTTTAAGATAGGTATTTTCCTTTTTCGTTACACTGACGTACGCAAACACTATTTTTCTTGAGACTGCCTCCCCGAGGGTTTTCCCAGTGAAATTCCAAAGTAAACCATAATGTTCACTAGAGACTGATTATAACCTACATTTTGTATGATGGAAGCCATACCTTCTTATGAGTTATCGCACTTCTAGTAGACGTAAAGATAAACTTATCAACAGTACTAAGGCATTTACTTACATAAATTTGAATAACAACTTTGCGAACTAATAGTATTTTAGTATTGATGATGTTTCTATGGAGACGGCATACTAAATTGATCAATTATTACTTGATATTTATTATTTTCTAGCGCTACTTGATTACTAACGAGGTATTTATTTTGGGCGACTTGGTTCAGAAATATCTTTATAATTTTCAACCTTATAAAAGTGTTATAATAACGATAATTTTCTAAAAGATCAGAAAAAAAATTGATCTTAATGATGGCGATGAAGTTAGAAAATGACAAAACAAAATCGAAGAACACTCGTATAAATTCAACGTTAGATACAAAAGAATTAACACAAACAAAAGAAGAACGAATGTTCACAGTTCAATCCAAATAATATGGATGATAACAAGATGATAAATACCTAATTGGGTACGTGTTGCCAGAATTATATCAGGTACTAAGAATACGAATAAGATTATATAAGAAATACATAAAATGTTACACTATTTCTTATACATATATTTCTTATAGAATCTTACTACCCCATAATGTGAGTTCTCCCTAGTATCTACGTATCTTTATTTGACCAATGAAATTCAAGCTTAATATTGTCAATTAATCTTTCGCTTACACCTAATATAGAGGTATTATGTACTAATAATGTTTAAAACCTAATAACAATCCTATTGCATTAATTTTGCACTCGCGACGATTACGTACAGTAGGTATACAAAAAGAATTCGATATGACTTTAAAAAACAAACAAAATATGCTTGTTACAAAATGTCGGTAAGTCTATTGTTTTGTAATAATTTTAATATTGTTTAGTATTAATTAATTTCAATTAATTAATACTTAATGTTGCAGCGCCGCATTCCAGCAATATTAGTTCTCCTGTGCTATAATAACAAATGAATCAAAGACACAGTACCTCTTCCATCAACTGCTTAACTTCTTTCTTGACAGCAGCAATGAGGCGCTCCTTTTGCTCAGCGCTGGGGTCACTCGCGGCCGGCATTTCTTCTGACCCAGTCTCTACTGAGAAAAACAATTTACGTTAAACTAAGACAAACTTCTAGAACGTTCTAGGAAAAACGTGAAAACTGTTAAAAGTGTTTGAGTATTCTGGGATCATCTTACAAAATTAAGTTGTAAAAGGGTACAAGAAAAAGTTATTGAAAAATGATATGAGCAAAGTCGAACTTTGAGTGTTGTTTGTTTCTTGTTAGCTGCAGATAATTAAAAATAAAATAGTATCTACTTTATTAAAACTTAATTTATCATTACATACTTAGTTATATCGTCAATGAATGATATGTTCAGCTACGTCATCAACATATTAATCTAGAACTTTTTATTTAGCACAAAGGTATTTTTACAAACAAATGGATATCAATAATTCGTTGTATTATTTAGATAAAATGTTTATATTGAACCGGCTTTTATGAGATTACAAGTCATTGAAACAAAGCTAAACCGATTTTATAACAGTAATTTTCCGTTAGATAAGTACCTAACTATAGATACGCAAGCTGAAAATATATGGAATGGTATTTCCAAAGTTGTATGAACTCATTAGAAATAAACAATAAATTAAAACCTTCAAAATAAAAAGGTGTCAGGAGATTTTTGTTTTTATTTCTTAACTAGCTTACCGCCCGCGGCTTCACCCACTTTGTCTAAGACCTAATAAATTATAATATACTAAAACCTTCCTCTTGAATCACTCTATCTATTAAAAAAAACCGCATCAAAATCCGTTGCGTAGTTTTAAAGATTTAAGCATACAAAGGGACATAGGGACAGAGAAAGCGACTTTGTTTTATACTATGTAGTGATGATAATTGGCTTCGTTACTAATAAAATTCGTCCAAATAATGTAAAAAAAATGTAGGTAATTAAATCTAAAAACAGCTTCAATTACAAAAAAAATGTTTAACTAAATGTAAACAAAAGCGTAATCCCGCAGTTTAGCTACTCACGTAGAAAGAAGTCATTAAAATGTAAATGCTGTTCAAATATTGATGAGTGCTTTACTTTGTTCGAATCGTGCTCAGATAAAGAGGGATAATTGCGTCCAATGAATCTATTATTCGCTCGGTTATCTATGGATGATTTGATTTCGAATAGCCAAAATTTTCTAAGTTATTGTAAGTAGGCCGTGAGGAATTAAGCGTAGTACAAACCACCTACGTAATACGAAGTTCAAAAGCTGACGTAATTTGTTTGTAAAGGAGTGTTTTCATTATTTATTAATAATAATGTTTTTGAAAAGCGACACTATAGATAAATTTAGATAATCATTTCACTGGATTAAAATCTTTTCTTTTTTATAAAATTCACACTGCAAATATCACAAAACTCTACCATGTCGGCATATCAATTTATTTCATCCATGTATTCGTCACACAATTAAATAGTTTTGGACAGTATCTAAGTAACCCGCTTCAAAGATTGTTTTATATCCCATATTTTATAGGAAATCAATATAGTTCCCATATTTAAAGTTATCTATGTATCACAAAAGATAGAGAACCTATCCATTCAAAGGCGTCCATTTTTTTGATTGATGTACTAAAAACAATGAAAATTCTGTAGGTAATGTCGTAGCTTCGATGTATATCGATAATCGAGCATATAATTTCCAAGGAACGAAGCATTAGCGTCAATCATACGGTTATTTTCAAAGTTTTCCATTATGGAAGCAGGAAAGTAATTCACTCCGCCCGCCAGGGAACTCTATCAAGTGCGAGACGTGACAGAGATAAGTTTTTAAAAACTTTTTACTTAAATGAAATTAAGTGTTATTCGCTTTTTAGAAAGAAATTATTATTTAAAAATATCCGTCTTATAAACCCAACATAATTTTTATACCTATATAATATAACTCTTATTCTCTACCTCTATTCACTACACTTACGTAGTGGGTTATATTTTTTTTAATCGTTTATTTTAATCAAATAAAACTAAGCTTTACTATTTTGGGTAAATATTAAAAATAACCACAAAATAGACTTTTTATTTTCCCTTTATTAATTATTTATTAAAAGGGAATGACTCTACATATTATATTCCTGCGGCATGTACGTATTAATTCAGACTTTCATGTACTTAAAGTATTAGCACGCAATTTATAAAGTACAATAACCTTATGAATAATAAATTAGTACCCAATGTATATAAATTATGTGAAAAAAATAGTCTAAGAACATAGGTACTATGAACTATGCATATTCTCAATATAAAAATATTTTTGGTCACTCATTCCATTTTTTTTAAATAATATCTTTTGGTATGTTTTATATTATATGGTAATGTTACTTGTAATATAGCCACCCTTATATTTTTATAAAATTGATATAATGCTCTTATAATAGCAAGCTTTTGACGTCCAAAATTAAAGTCCATTACAGTACTCCAAAATTAATAATGCGCATGCAGATCTTCGCTAATTGTCGTATTTCCAAAAACACCCGAATCATTGAATTGTAAGAGCCCTAAACAATGCACTTGCATTTTACACCTTGTTCAAAAGAAATAGAAGTCAATTCACGGTCATACACAATCAAAAACAATTCGGGCGGTAGGTGACGGTAGGCTGTCAGTCAAAAAACTCACAAATCCGTCAGTCGTCTTTAAATATTGGCGGTGACTGCACGTGTTCTCTCTGTGTGGAACTATATAGAGCTGCTATAACATACCCTTCTTCGTTTTGTTTTTAAAGGTGAATTGAATTAATCGATGATATGATTATTTACACAGGTGATAGCAGTAGGGAAAGTGAAAATGAGAGAGAAGAGCATAATGAAAGTTCCGATGTATCTACAATGTCAGAAATAAAGATAATCCTGATTTTGATTGTGTTTTTTATTTATTTGTAATTGTAATAATATTGTGGAATTATCAGTACTGTAAATACTTTTGAACTGAGATTTTAATGATTAGGTTTCTATGATTTAAATGTAAACCTGTGTTTGAAAACATTGAGATAATATTACTACGTATGGAGGAGACACCACGAACAAAATCTGTGCGCCATTTTTTTGCTCTAACTAAGTTTTAAAAATTATTATCTAGTTAGGTACTTACCGATGAAAGTTATTCCTTTGCACTTTTCCGTATTATTTGTATTATTTGTGCAATATCGTAACACACACGAAGGCATATTTGATGCGTTTCACTTTAAAACAAATAAAAAATGAGCGTGCAGTTACGCCATATGGCGTATGTTGAGCGGAACATAAGTGATGTAGGCGGTGTCGTCTCCATATGTATATCTCAATGTTTGAAAACCATATTTTTTACAAGATAAATCTTGTGTTATTTTAACCTTCTTTTCTTCCATCATTACACCAGTTTCAGTAAGACACTTTAAAAGTACTATAAAATTTTCCAAGTAAATCAATCCAAAAAAGATATATTCGCAATCGTGGGGTTATCCTCGCTATTTACTTACAAGGAATTATCTAAACAAAATCGTTACTTTCAAATCAATGTTAATCTCTTTTAGCACAAAAAAACATAATTTTACTAAATTATGCATGAAGAAAATGCATTTAACCACTCTATATACATATCGTTTTCGGACGCTCCGGGAATATGACAGTTGCCGAACAGAGGCGAAGATTTCTATGCGCATTATTACTTTTGGAGTACTATAGGCCCATTAAGAAGAGCTGGAACGTCAACACATTTACACATTGCACATGTTAGGCCGGGAGATACTGACACAAAATTTCGGGTCATTTGTAACAGGATGGCGGTCTAGAGGGGTCTTAGTACGCAATGACAAGAAGAAAAATGATGGTCAGAACGCTGGTACCGGCGGACTAGTCGCGTGGGCGTTAGTCACACTCGTCGGATAAATAGCGAAAGTCCAACGATTTGTAACACAAAAATTTTAGAATTTACCGATAGCCCTTAAAAAAGATGTAGGCGGTAGTGTCATGCCATACTTTTACGATGTGACTTACAGTCCGCCATACCGACGTGAATGCGTTGATTTAAAAAAAACAATTCAACCATTTGTACCGGGCTAACTTTTGCACAGGTAACCATCGTCGTGCAGCCATTTACTAAAATCGCCATGCCATACTTTTCGGACGATTCCAAACCGCTTCCAAATTCCAATTCCGATTCCGATTCCAAACCGCACTACCGCCTACATCTTTTTTATGGGCTATCGGTAAATTCTAAAATTTTTGTGTTACAAATCGTTTGACTTTCGCTATTTATCCGACGAGATCGACTAACGCCCACGCGACTAGTCCGCCGGTACCAGCGTTCTGACCATCATTTTTCTTTTAGTCATTGCGTAATAAGACCTCTGTAGAACCGCCATTCTGTTACAAATGACCCGAAATTTTGTGTCAGTATCTCCCGGCCTATGTATGTGTCATATTTTGCAATTGTTTATAAATACAGGGTGATGTAATTGGTGTAGTACGAATATCTAAAAATCTATGAAGAATTTTGTGATACAGTAAATGGAAGAATTATAGACTATTTTACAGTATTTAATAAAATCATTTAATTTTTTGTTCATTTTCATTAGAAATGACAATTTTTCTCACCAAGGTGGAAATTTAGATGATAAGGATCTTGTTATAAAAATATAAATTTTGACTAAAATCGGCATTTTTTTTTCAAAAATCAAATTACTAATTAATAATCAGAGTTATCACATTATTAAAAAAAATAAGCCAAACTATACACAATTTTTACTTGATGCAATCCTCAAAGATCATGGACATAGTGTATTGCGCCTTCCACCATACCATCCAGAACTCAACCCAATAGAGTTACTATGGGGCATAATTAAAGGGAAAGTAGCATCACAAAATGTGAACTTTAACTTGAAAACTGTGGAAGAATTATTTAGAAAGGAAGCAAATGCTATTAGTCTGGATATGTTTAGTGACGTTTGGAGAAAGACGCGAGAACATGAGGAAAAATATATTCAATTAGAACCAAAAGTAGATAATTACACTGACTCATTTATAATAACATTAAGAAATTCCGACGGCGAGTTCTTCGAGCGATGAAAGTTTCAGTGAAGTAGAAGATTACGATTATGATTAAATAGATTCTTCTTCTTCTCTATAGATACTGCTTTCTGAATTGGTGGTAAATGTTAAAACTGTTAAACTGTTATGACGATTCAAAAGTGCTTCTAGAAGAAGTCTAATTGTATAAATGTTTGAGTTTGAGTTTAAAACCAATAATGTGAAAATTATACAATAAACATGTAACACATATTTGTTAGCGCGTATTGGTAGGTATTACGTACTTACTACAAATATAATATTTCTTAGATATCTTTACTCGACCAAAGTCAGGACAAGACTGCTCCGCAACTGCAGAAGACGTCCGTTATTTAAATCATTATCAAAACAACCATCCGTGTGTTGGGAGTGAGCGCACGTGTTATTTGTATTGTTTTTATGACCTGAAATTTAATTATTATTTGATATTTGAATGATTATTAATACTTTTATCCAATTGATTATTATTAGAATAAATAATTAACTTCATCAATTGATTTACTTTTAAATTATAATTTTACAGGTAAATTATGAGAGCTTTCATAATTATATTTGCATATATTTATCTACAACGCACCCATTTTACAATTCAAGTCTAAAATGAAACTAGAGTCGCATTTATTTTTGAACATACTGTAAGTGAAATTGCATAAGTGTGAGTACTGTGAACATGCCAGCTTTCCTTAATTGACCGATATACATTTTCAAACGTTTTGAAGGAGAGTAATTTATTTACAACCCGAGAAACTCGAAGAAAAAAGAAGATAAATTACTGACACGTCATCTTCGCTAATCCAAGGGTTTAGTCAACGAAAATTTACGGTAAGATTCAGAACATTAATCATACGTGAAGGCTAACGTTATAAACGTTAAAGAAATATCTACATAATGCTTACGTACCAGAAAAACCAATAAATTGCAAAAATATAATTAATATTTAACTACAAACATATTTAAATATTTTGCACTAAAATTCTGTCCTGGTAAACAATAAATCCTGGACGATACAAGCAAGTCTTTATATATTATGTTTCTTGTTACCTATTTCTCTTTTATTTATAAAATTTATAACAATAATTCGGATATTTTTGATCACAATAACACAACGTAAACTCCAAATAAGTTCACTGCAATTATTATGCCTAAACATCACATGGCCGATTTTCGCCCACACAAGTTTGTGTTATCTTCACGTCAAAACGAAGAGCACTCCAACAAGTATAACGTCCCATAAAAACAGCGCCCATAGCGCATTATCACTCAATTAACATAAAAATGCTAACATTCAAAATTCAAAAATTACATTTATATTTTTTTTATTATTATTAAAAAACACCTACCTTTATTTTGGGCGGCCATGATCATTAGTGTGCGAATAGTAGTTCATTATTTACGAGAAAGACATTCACATGTTTTGTAGTATTTATCAGATAGCGTAAGAAAACGTGGAAACGTGTTTATCATGTCACTGATGGTTGAAAATGGCTTGTTTTGTGGAAAAATCGATCCTGCGCCGCGCGCAGTCGGCTGCCAGCCTTAGAGCGTTCCGCGAGTGATAAGGGCTGTATTCTGTAACGCTTGTACCTAACCCAGGGTATAGATAACATAACATACATAATACACATTTTTGGCACCGGCTCAGGATATTGTAAATGAATAAGGAAAATTTTTGTTTATTGAATAAAACATAATAAATAGCCATAATAACGCATTAGAAAATACCTACGCTTATGCAGTAAATCACTGTAAATTTTTATTAAATTAGCCTCGATTTCTAGGTTAAAATATAATATCCACACCTGAGACTTCGACATTTCTTGCAAATCTATAAATGTACGTTACAAAAGAAATTCGCGTAACTTACACAACTTATTTTAACTCAAGAACGGCTGAACGAATTTTATTTGATTTCTCTTTTTTTTTGCTTTGAGTTAGATTTTATTGGGGTAGAAATCGTTTTCCAGGATGAGCTAGTCGAGATATATATATAGAGACAAAAATTGAGCCGAAATTGAACCCAGACCCAGAACTACATAATATATTTATGGAAATTGAAAAATATTTTTCACTTAGACAAGACTGACATACTTAGAGACTCAGATACGTTTGTCGCCGATTTACATTTGTTAAGCAAATTCCGACAATCTGGGCTTCTTCGTCCCGTTTCCCGGAATCCTAGCAATTTCAATTTTCCGTTATTTACTGGTAATCTCAAGCAATATTTCAGCGACAACTTTTTCACATTTCGTATGACGTGCATTAGATGCTTACCTACGTGATATATTTCGCACTTCGCTAATATTACCAAAATATATTTTGAGATGTTTATTGTTTTACAAAATATCTTACTATATTTTACCAAGATTTTACCCCTTCGCACTTTACGTTGCGTGAATTCCACTTGATTTCGTCACTTTCCCATTTCTTCCATATTTATGTATTTATCATATTGGATAGGTACATATATATCTATAAATTATATCCTTAGAGATTTTTTCGCGTTTTCAACAAATCTGCAAGTTTTCACATGAAGTTAGTTTGGACAAAAATTATACCTAAGTCTATCTTTAATCCCTCAGCCCCCGGAATCACAGACACAATAGAAAATCTATTGTGTCGTGGCCCGATCGGGCCGCTCGGTGGTCAATGGGTTAAATAAAATATGTCCATTCTGCGATGAAAAATTGTAGTCAAGTAAGTAGGTACATACTTAGTTATAATAATTTAAAAAGGCGGATTTTCTTTTTTTCATTATGGATGTTGTTTTGAAAATCTTTCCATCTTCTTCGCTGGGGCGAATTATTGCACCCTCGGTTGTCTAAATTGACGGAATATAGCATATGTAGGTACAGTCGACTCTCGTTAATTCGAAACTCGAGGGACTCTCAAAATATTACGAATTATCAAGAGTTTGAAATATCAAATGGTTCGAAATTTGTGAGAGAAAATAAATAAAACTTCGAATTATTAATTGTTAATCAATTATTATTTATTAAATGCTATTCTACAGTAACCGAATGATAACTAAACATACCAATTCGTGAGAAGTGTAAAGTCAAACTAATCATAACAAAAACAACGGCTCATTGAATAAGTTTGAACTTGTCGCAAAATGTACCTACCTGACTTCCTACTTACAATCTTTCCGCCTCTTTCTCTCTGCAACTTTGAATTGTCGAGTGTTGGACGCCGATGAGTTCGAATTAACGCGTCGTTTTGTTATATAGCAATGATATTTTCATTCGAATTACCAAGTGCACAAAAATGTATGGATTTAGTTCGAAATATAAAGAGATTTTGTAGGGACCTCGTGATAACTTTGAATTATAGAGAGGTTCGAATTATCACAGGTTTGAATTAACGAGAATCGACTGTATCTATAAGTCTAGTAGCTTTTTGTTAAAAATTATAATAGTGTTTATTTTACCTATTCAGATGTTGACTTTCCATTCCTTCGATCTCAGAGGCTTTTGATCAAAGAAAGATGGTTAGCTAGATAAGATCCTCTCAACTTCTCTTAAGACTCTTTTAAATATTCTTAAATTTCCTATGCTAAGCTACTTATTCTTCATTACGTTATTTTTGCTTAGATACTTACGTTTTCTTATCACTTACGAGCAACCCGCCCGCGGCTTCGCCCGCTTTGTCTAAACCCATTATATGTTATTATACCTTCCTCGAGAATCACTCTAACTACCTATTAGAAAAACCGCATCAATCGTTGCATAGTTTTAAAGATTTAAGCATATGTACATATGGTACATATATGGGGACAGAGAAAGAAATATAACTCAAGATATTGGTCCATGCTATGTAGTGATAAAAACATTCCTAATAAAAATATCATACCAATCATCTCATGTATTTTATTTCAAACTCGACTAAGTTCTATATTAAAATATATTTCACAACAAACATCCATTCTGAAAGTGGTAAAAAAAAATACCAATATATAAATTGTAAATTGTAAATATTAAGCCTGTTTTTGTAATTTATTGGAATTCAAATACTTAATAAAATAAATGGACGGGTTGGGTACTTAACTGAAAATTTGAAAAATAAAAATTGTAGATAAGTACGTTATACGTACCGAAATTCTTACAATGAGCAGGTTTATGCCACATTATTTCAAAATTGCCTGTGTAATTCCGATGAATTAATTATTACGTTCTTTAGAAATAAGCCGTTTTCATTTTAGGTCTATTGGTATATTATTCACTTTATCAAAATAATTTTAAGTAATTATTATGAAACCACTAAAACCTAACCTATTTTTTTTCATTGATAATCCGTCAAGTTTCCCGCCTAAACAATAACCTAAATATATATATAGACTAAGCATGTTTAGATGTAGAAAACATTTTTTGTTCAAATCATGAGGAGAAGTTACCTCTATAACCTTAGGGCGTATTCAGAAAGAAAGCTTGAAACTTATAAGCGCTTATAAGCGCTTATCGGCGCTTATAAGCGCTGGTTACCCGCGCAGGAAAATATATGAACATGCGCTTATAAGCGCTGATAGGCGCCGACAAGTTCCAACAAGTTTCAACAAACTTGTCGGCGCCGATCAGCGCTTATAAGCGCATGTTCATATATTTTCCTGCGCGGGTTACCAGCGCTTATAAGCGCCGATAAGCGCTTATAAGCGCTTATAAGTTTCAAGCTTTCTTTCTGAATACGCCCATAGAGTATATATTACAATCTTAGAGTATATATACTATCTATAGAGTGCGAACAACCAAGTGGGAACAGTAGGCACAGGTGGGAACAACACGACGTTCCCGCCGCGAGCGCTCGTAGTCGAGTTTGAGTGCTGTCGAAGTGCGTTGCTCTGGAATTTTTTTCATATTTACGAATAAACATGGTGAAATGTGCAGTTCTATCTTGCAAAAACGATACTAGAAAATACACAAAATTGAATTCCAGTATCACATTTCATCAGTAAGTCGATTGTTATACTTATTTTTATGAAAATAAATCTAGCATCGCGGGGGTGAAGGGGAGGTGGGAGGCGGACACGCGCAGGCCGCAGGCTCGCTCGCGCGCTTCTCTGCCGCCACGTGATCGTAGTGATGTGACCTGACCAACGCTGTACTCGATATAAACTATAAAGTTTACTAGAAGAACTATATTTTAACAAATTATTTATTTAACTTTAAAATTAAAACTCTTTTAAAAATGTATTATTAATAAATTTGTGGTGTGTTTTGTATGATAGACTTTCTAATATTATGAATGCGAATGTATTATAGTGTAAATGTAAAGTATGTAATGTTACGATATATTTTCTGAACCGCTAAATTGATTTTGAAGATTTTGATAGTAGAATGGATAAAAATTAAATAAAAAAATTAATAATATTATTTATTATATTATCATTTTAAATTATTAATTATTTCTTATTTTTATTTAACATTTTTAAAACATTATTATTATTGTTTGATTTATTATTAAAGAAATAGCACTACATCCGATCTTTTATTTTATTAACTTTATTATTTAAAAAGTATTCACGTTTTTCTGACATTCCAATTAAACATATTTTTAGCTATTGCATAGCTTCTATCGCGGGCCTTGAGCGCGGGGACCGAATCGAGAAATTCCGTAACGAAAAAACCTCACGCTCCCCACTCCGACGGGCCCGGAGGTGTGGCTTGAAGGCATGCTATGCAATAGCTTTACCGCGGCAGTCCCCGAGTGCCACACGTCTTTTTTTTTAAAGTACTTATAATTAATACAAGAAATATTCAAATGGAATAAACAAACTTTATTCAGTTGATAAACAAATTTAAAATTACATATTTATACTTTATTCATAATATATAATATTATTTTCCTTTAATAATAACTTATTGAACATAAAATTTACTTATGATACATATTTATTTACATAACTTATCTATAGTTCAACACGCAATTGATACCTACCCATCCCTATTTGTCACACACACATCTATATAGTATCTATAGCTCATCTGCCTACGATGCACACTAAGCAATTTGTGCAATACACGCGCTCTATACTATTGTAATATATACTCTAAGATTACAATAGTATAGAGCGCGTGTATTGCACAAATTGCTTAGTGCACATCGTAGGCAGATGAGCTATAGATACTATATAGATGTGTGCGTGTTCCCACTTGGTTGTTCGCACTCTATAGACTATATATACTCTAAGTCTATAACATTACAATAAATACAAAAATAAAGTATGATTTATGTATTAATCACGTATTGATAATATATTTTATGTTTTTATTATCTGAACATGTAAAAAGTTTCACTTACCATTGCCAAATGTCAACTTAAAGGATGTCAATGTCATTGTCAGTCAAAAAAAAGTCAAGAAAATGACAATAGGATTTAATAAATATCATAATATCAATAAACGCGAACGCTAAATAGCGATTAAAAATCTAATTTAATATTAACAAAACAGTATTGATATCTGAAAGACTTGTAGAACATGAAAGAAACAAAAATGTGCACACATTTGTCCGGAGGAAGGTTGAATGTCGCTATAATCCAAGAAACGATGAGAAAGGAGTTATTAAATCTACTACAACTATGTGAGGGCCCAAAGGTAAGTGGATCTACGTACAGCATAACGATGCAGACCGTATCATAGTATTAACTACGTCCATACGATACATACGTCCATGTTATATCATAATGAAATGCAAGAAAAGCTTCATACTTACTATTTGTGTTTATTTTTTAAGGTGACAATCTGGGACGAATGGCTCGCAGGTCCAGTAGGTTTAGTGGCTCAGTACTCTTTGTTAAAGGAACATGAAGTGGCCGACATGTTCCCGTTGCGACCAGGGAGCCTGCCTACAATATCTGTTAAACACATCATATTCATTGCTAGGCCAAAGATATTCTTAATGGATTTAGTTGCAGACTATATTCAGTCTTTAAGGTAAGCCATAATGTTTAAATAGGCATTTGTATGGTTTTAAAAAGAAAAAATGAAAAAATTTCAAAGTACCCACTTGACTTGTTCATATAATGTACTAGCTTTCCGCCCGCGGTATCACCCGCTTTGTCTAAAATCTAATCTAATAAATTATATACTAAAACCTTCTTCTTTATATTTAAAAAAAATTGCATCAATATCCATTGCATACTTTTAAAGAGTAATAGAATATATAAGGATATAGGGACAGAGAAAATGACTTTGTTTTATACTATGTAGTGATGAACTATTCAAGTGGGTACTTTCTCCATATATAAATGTGCCTTGTATGTTTTTACAGAAGCAAGCAGAGTGCACCAGTGGAGTTCCACCTTTTCTTTGTGCCACGAAGAAGTGAATTGTGCGAGAAACATCTTAAGAACAGAGGAGTGTACAATAATCTCACAATACAAGAGTTTATCTGTGATATATTTCCATTTGATAGTGATTTGATGTCACTTGAACTGCAAAATGATTTCAGGTAAGAACTTGCATCTTGCTTATTTATTAATTTTGAAGACTATGTTGTTTGATGTTAGTTGTTACTACTGTATACAATTTGTATGAAAAATATTTCTTTGGTGCAATGTACTTAATGTAATAACTAATGATAAAGAAACCCTAATTAATAACAAGAATGACTTTTGCATACAATTAGAAAATAGTTTTAGTGCACTGAATATGTCGAGTGAAAATGTTCAGGAACAATACAGTAATATAGAAAATGGTTTAAAAAATGCATGTAAATTAATCAAACAAGTTCCTTCAAATAAACGCAAATTATCAAATGACACAAAAAATTTATTAAATGAAAGATTAAGTACCAATAAGAACAGTGCAGAGTTTAAAACCATAGACAAGAAAGTGAAACGAAGTATTAGAAAGGATATTAGACGATACAATAACAGTTTAATAATGTCAGCCATTGAGAACACCCGATCTTTAAAAACAGCTAAATACGGAATTTCACAATCCAAAAATTGGATAACTTGTTTAAAAGACCAAAATGGAGTCAAACAACGCAATAGAAAAAAATTATGGGCATATGCACGGATTACTACAAATCTCTATATTCCCAAAATAGCATTTCATTTGAAAACATCACATCAGCAATTAACTATATTTGTTCTGATGATATACCACCGATCACAGCTTTTGAAGTTAACACAGTACTACAAACAATGAAAAATAATAGAGTGCCTGGAGAGGATGGGATTAGTACGGAAATGTTAAAAATAGCCAAACACCAATTACTACCACATATATGCAATTTGTTTAATTCAATTTTAAAAACCGGTAATATCCCTGAACAGTTCTGTCATTCAAATATTATTCTTTTACATAAAAAAGGAGATAAATCTGACGTCAACAACTATAGACCAATAAGCCTAGTATCTCACTTGTATAAAATGTTCATCAAGGTTATTCATAACCGTATTGCAAAGCAACTCGACGACTAGCAACCACCCGTTCAAGCTGGATTTCGCGGAGGACTCTCCACCACCGATCACCTTCATACAATCAATCAAATTATTGAAGAATGTCAAGAAAATAACATCTCATTGTACATGGCCTTTGTAGATTACTCTAAAGCGTTTGATAGTATTACACACAATTCAATATTCGACGCCCTTCAAACTCAAAATATAGGTTCTACATATATTAATTTACTCAAAAATGTATATAACAACAGCACAGCTTCAATAAAATTGCAAATAATTGGACCAAAATTTCAAATCCAAAGGGGTGTTAAACAGGGCGACCCATTATCTCCTAAATTATTCAATAGTACCTTGGAATATATATTTAGAAAACTTACGATTGGTTGGATGGAACGGGGCATTGCTGTCGGTGGAGCAAAAATTAACCAACTTGCGTTTTGCTGATGATGTGGTTCTATTCTCTTCTTCAGCTCGCGAACTACAAGAAATGCTACAAGACCTAAGCAACGTCAGCCTTGAGGTTGGACTAAAAATGAACAGGACCAAGACCAAAATCATGACCAATACCACCAAGATCAGAATGACCATCGATAACGAAGATATACAATATGTCCAAGAATACATATATCTCGGACAAGTACTCTCCTTCCAGGCAAGACAAGATCGCGAAATCACAAGGCGAATAGAAAATGCTTGGAGGAGTTTTTGGTCCATGAAGGAATTTTTTAAAGGAGATCTCCCTATCAACATCAAAAGAAAGCTTATGGACATGTGTATTCTTCCTATCTTGACTTATGGTGCGCAAACCGCCCATAAGTCAAGATAGGAAGAATTGGTCGCTGACAAAGGAACAAAAGTCCAAACTGAAGGTCTGTCAAAGGGCAATGGAGCGAAGTATACTGGGTGTTAAATTAACAGATCGTGTTCGAAACACCGAGCTGCGCTCCAAAACTAAAATTGCCGATGTAGCGCAAAAAGCCGCTGCGTTGAAATGGAGTTGGGCAGGGCACATAAGTCGCATGGCGGACGAACTGTGGGCCAAGATAACCACTTTGTGGAGCCCAGGAACACATAGAAGACGTCGCGGCAGGCCGAAGAAGAGATGGCGAGATGAACTTCACCAATTTAAAAATGACTGGTTTTCATTAGGACAAGACCGCGATTCGTGGAAGCGACTTGGAGAGGCCTTTGCTCAGCATTGGGACACTACAGGCTGACTACAATACAATACAATGTACTTAATAAATCCTAGATAATTTTTTTGCTGTAGATAAAAAGTACACCTTTTCTTATTAATGTTTTTTTTTCAGAGAGAATTATTTGGAAGGCGATCCAACATGCTTGTACAATGCAGCTCAAGCATTAAGGACTATACAACAGCTGTATGGCATAGTGCCGCGTGTGTTTGGAAAGGGACAAGCAGCTAAGCAGGTGAATATTCATATAAAAATTTAAAGTTGTTTAAATGCACATTGAAACAAAATAAAATAGTTCATGAATCTAATCGCCGATTATCCGAATCAATTGAAAATTCTATATGGTACGGGAGCCAGGAACAGATTTTATGACCAAGTTCCTCTCAAGCGGTAATTAGTAAAATGCATCAAAGTATAGTATTATGAAGCCTCGTGAACGTCAGCTGGAGCTCGGTTGGGGGGATGAGCGGTTGTAGCCTCCCACGCACGTAGGAAAAAAAAATACATTCATTCATTTCCTCTCAGCTAAAAATTTGTCAAATTGTAGCTAACCCAATATCTCAACGAAAAAAAATAATCAGCTGGTTACAACATGGTGTATTATACGTCAGCTGGTGTCTCGAACATGAAAAAAAAAAATATTATTTTCCGTGATTTCCTCTCAAACAAAAATTTACCTGATGATAGCTTATATGTAACTGTGGATAAATATATAGGTCAACTGGCTGTATCTTGGTGGAAAAACCGTCAGCTGATACTTTGAAAGTTATTACATAGGAGTTAGACAGAAGCATCTATTGCCAATTTATATGCATCAGCTGACTAGGTTTTCCTCAACTTATTGCTAGCTGATTTTTTTATTTATCGCATCAGTATATTAACAATCAGCTCACAAATTTTCATCTGAGAGGAAATGACGTATCTTTAATTATTCGACATTGCGCTTCAATATAAGAGTTGAGTTGAAATAAACATTCAGTATCAATATTTTTGAAACGAATAAGTATGTAATCAAATAATTTTATATATTTAAATAATTAAATAATCAATTAGCAATAAATGAACTAGTTACTCGATAAATAATATTTATTATATAAACTTGATAAAAAATGATAATGAGAATAACAATATGATTTATTCGTTTTCGCTCTGGCTTGAGTCACTTTCCTCTCTTTCGAATTCATTATCAGAGTCGCTGTCAGAACTGTCTGCTGTTATGTTTTTATCGTCATCATCTGTACAAAAATTAAAAAAAAATATTAGGATTTGTATTTTAGCATTATATAATCAAAATGATAAAAAAATGTTACCTTTTTCGGGCTGAATAGTGATTTCATTCATCGATGTTGGTAACTGACTTCTAGAAAACCATTAACGTATATAAACGCATTGGAGGCGTCTAAAAATGGCATTTATTAATTTTTACGTAGCTTTATGCCATTAAAATGATATTCCGTTGGAATTATAACAATTCTTAACATTTACGAGAAATTATTTCAATCTGACTTTACGTTGACGTCCTGCAAAACTTACATCGTTGGTATTTATCGACTCTGATAATGAATCGGAAAGAGAGGAAAGTGACTCAAGCCAGAGCGAAAACGAATAAATCATATTGTTATTCTCATTATCATTTTTTATCAAGTTTATATAATAAATATTATTTATCGAGTAACTAGTTCATTTATTGCTAATTGAGTATTTAATTATTTAAATATATAAAATTATTTGATTACATACTTATTCGTTTCAAAAATATTGATACTGAATATTTATTTCAACTCAACTCTTATATTGAAGCGCAATGTCGAATAATTAAAGATACGTCATTTCCTCTCAGATGAAAATTTGTGAGCTGATTGTTAATATACTGATGCGATAAATAAAAAAAATCAGCTAGCAATAAGTTGAGGAAAACCTAGTCAGCTGATGCATATAAATTGGCAATAGATGCTTCTGTCTAACTCCTATGTAATAACTTTCAAAGTATCAGCTGACGGTTTTTCCACCAAGATACAGCCAGCTGACCTATATATTTATCCACAGTTACATATAAGCTATCATCAGGTAAATTTTTGTTTGAGAGGAAATCACGGAAAATAATTTTTTTTTTTCATGTTCGAGACACCAGCTGACGTATAATACACCATGTTGTAACCAGCTGATTATTTTTTTTCGTTGAGATATTGGGTTAGCTACAATTTGACAAATTTTTAGCTGAGAGGAAATGAATGAATGTATTTTTTTTTCCTACGTGCGTGGGAGGCTACAATCGCTCACCCCCCCAACCGAGCGCCAGCTGACGTTCACGAGGCTTTATAATACTATACTCTGATGCGTCTGACGAATTATCTCTTGAGAGGAAATAATTAACCAAATTTGCACCTGGCTCCCGTACCAATAGAATTAACAGAAAAAAATGACTGAATACATACCTATCACTATACATAGACAACAAAGTGTATTATATAATATATTATCTATGATACAGCTATACAGCATACAACAAAATTATAAAAACTATATTATTTTACTGGTTCTTAGGTATGGGACCTCCTTTGTCGTCTAAACAAAGAGGAACAGGGACTGGGTCCAAAGGGCACTACAACTTCATGTTTAGATCAACTTCTTTTGATAGATCGCGCCATTGACTTTACAAGTGTAATGGCGACACAATTAACATACGAAGGTTTGATCGGTAAGTAACCAAACAGGTCAATGTGGCTCGCTTAAATCCTTACAGTGGTTAAATTCATTACAAAATTTTCTGGGAGTACCTTCATTGTATTTGAATTTAAAACTATCACTGACTACTTCCAGCAAGTTAATTTTGTTTAAATGATACCTCATCTTGTTCATTGACTTTATAATGTGTAATTTATGCCTACCCTCATTAAAGTAAGATAGAAAAAAAAATCCTATAATAAACACGGTTTTCAGGATATTCTTAAATTCTTGTTTATAAACTTTCACATGAAACTTATAATACTTGGCAGTGCTGTAGCAAATTTTCCTAAATAACATATAATCTATAGAAAATAGAAATACGTGCTTTTGCCCGCGGTTTCGTCCGCTTGGCACAGCTAGTGACCAATTAAAGACATTAAATTATATTTTTCAGATGAACTATACGGCATAAAGAATTCCACAGCAACATTCCCAGGGCACAAATTCGTCAGTCCAGACGACACTAACCCAGAAGTGACGGCGAGGGAACGAAAGCGAGTCATATTGAACAGCAGTGAAGAACTGTACACAGAGCTGCGGGATTGTAGCTTTACTACTGTTAGATATTTTGAATGAATAATGCATTGAATATAATATTTTTTTTATATATGTCTTTTATCTAAAGTTTGTGTGCTAAAAACAATCTTCAAATCAAAACCAGAACTTTATATGCAACACATGACACATCTAATTTTTTGTAATGGCTGTTTCACAAGGCATGGAAGGAATTGCCTTTTTTTAAACCCAAAAAAGCTTAACAAACCAATTCAATTAATTAGTGTTATGAAAAGAAACCAGAGCCTTTCACATCACAGTTAGTTAACTGAAAACTTTTAGTTGACTGAAAGGTTCTGGTTTGTAGTTACAAAGAAAAAAGTTGACTATGTCTTATCATTTTTGCAGGTGGGAACAGTACTATCGAAAAAAGCTCGCGTAATAAAAACACAACTGGACGAGAGACACAACGACAAATCGGTGCAAGAAATCAAGCAATTTGTGTCGCGACTGCCGCAGATGTTGGCCAACAAACAGTCGCTGGCCACACATACAGCTATAGCGGAATATATTAAAGAGGTAAATAGTATGTGTTTACTAGCTTTTTGCCCGCGGCTTCGATCGCATAGTCAAAAGAAATTCATATGAAAATGAGATGTTTGTAATGTTTAATAATAATTAGGCTGTGTATAAATGATGCCCTAAAATCTTTCCGTGGCGAAGTGAAAGACCAACAAACGAAAATACACACTAAATGTCGCATTTATGATATTAATTAATTATGGAAGATAAGTTTACAAATGAATGCTTTCAAAATCTAAGTCTTAGAAGAATCCAATAGGTATAAGTTAGTAATGATAGATATTCTTTTTCAGACTACAGATTCGTTCGATTTCCACGACAAGATACAGTGTGAAGAGGATTTCTTAAACTGCCTTGATAATGAGAAAGTTTGTACATTTATTGAAGACCTTATCGCTCAGAAAGCGCCTTTGACGAAGGTAGTTATTTCTAACAATTACTTATTCATAAAAAATGAAACTTGTGTTCGAACTGAGAACGGTTGTTATTAAAACAATAAATTGATCAAGAAATAATTTCGATTATCGGCGTCATACTTTTCATCACATACCTATAATATTAATTAACTCAATCATCCAGCTTAAATTACCGCGAAAATTACTTAAAAATCAATCTTATTCCCTAGGTATTAAGGTTGATCTGTCTCCAATGCGCCACGGGATCGGGTCTAAAGCCAAAAGTACTAGAATACTACAAACGAGAATTAGTACAAGTGTATGGGTTAAAGACTTGGCTCACGTTATGCAATCTAGAGAAGTGTGGATTGCTCAAACCACAAACTGGGTCCAGACAGTATGCGGTTTTGAGAAAGGTGGGATACAATATTATGTTTCTGTAATTATTCGAATCGATACTGACAAAACAATAAGTCTCGCACGATGTTTGTTTATCATAGACTGTTAGAAATATTACTACAAAATCTGTAACTTTATCTGTTTTAGGACAATTTTAGAATCTATTGCTTTATTACTTTGTATTTTATTGACAATTTAATATGAATCGCTTGGTGATTTGTGCTATAAAAAATAGTTTATAATATCTGTTACCATAATTCATGCAAAATAATATTTAGAAATTTCATAAATTTTATATTTAGTATTAGTTATAACTTCCGAATTTTTAAACAAAGTATTAATTTTGGTAAATATAATTTTAGGCGTTACACCTAACAATGGACGAATCAGAGTTAGATGCTACGGAGAAGAGTTATCTATCGAGCAAATACATTCCCCTCTCAGTGAGACTGAGCGAACACATCTCGAAGAATAAAGGCTGGGCTGGTATTGTAACTTTTTTTCATTTAGTTGACTGATATATTTTTGCGTCAAAACGTAATAATGTGGGTTATTAATAGCCTGAAGAAAAAACGGGTATAATAAGGTAGATCAGATTATTTTGTAAACCTCTGTAAAACTACTTATTGTATGTCATTAATACTTTTGAATTATAGGTATAACATTACTCCATTATGCCTCCTGTTTTAGAATTGATTACACAATGCCCAATGGTATAATTTAAATATCAACGTCATGTATAAGCACGCGATAAAAATAATTAGCTTACAAATTTCCTATTAAACTTCCTCATATATCATAATTAAAACAAAACATAAAATTCACATCTCATGTAACGGTCATTATAATAACGAAAACTAAAATCACTAACGAGTGCAAATGAAATGACTCAATAGCGTGTTATCGCACGAACATGGTATTTGATAAATAGCTATCAGTGCCAGATGACGCTATTTTTAAACGCCTACTTATTATGCTAATACAATATTCATGCCATGTATTGTGGGCTTACTATTGATTTTTTATGATGTCAATCAATTTAAAACACATCAGTTTCTAATATTACAAGGTCATTTAATTGGAGTACTTATTTAAAATGAAAAAGAGAATAAAGAAGATCTACATATATTTGAACTTTGCAAAAAGTAGCACTTTGTTGTGAATAGCTATAGATGCGAAAATATTCAAATGCAAGAATTTGACTTGTAAATTCAATGATGGATTATCAAGAGTCCCGTAAGTTATCCGTTATATTGGTTAGAATATCCTGTTTGGATTCGATTAAGTTTTGTTTGTAAAATGTACGTACACAATAATGTAGGTAAAATTATTTTTAAGTGATTTATTGGAATCAGTTTGATATATTCAAAATTAAATTTAACTTACAAAAATGAAGCTTAATAGGTACTTAAAAAATTTAAAAATGTGTTTTAACATTTTGCCACCATATTTCAAGTTAATACCAAGGCTAAAAATTATTCAAATGTTTCAGGTATTGTGGATGTTATGGGAGCTCTACCAGGACCAACAGTAGATGAACTACAAACGCTACAGCCACGCATGGTTCGACGGAATTCCATTACAAGTGAAAACTCTTCTGTAGACAGCCCTAAAGTGATTTTAATATTTTTCATCGGCGGCTGTACCTACCACGAAATCTCAGCATTACGTTCAATCAGCCAGCAAGAAGATTCCAATGTTGAATTCGTTATTTTAACTACCAAAATAATTAATGGAAACACTTTTATCGAAACTCTCATGGAGGAATAATTATTTAAACTTACTTATTTATATTTATTAAAATATATTTATGTGATATATTATCGTTATTATCAATGTGTTTTAAACATAATAAAGGCCTGTAACATTGTTTTCGTTTTCATTATTTTTATAACAAAAAAAAGGTGTTAAAATAAAAAGCAACATTAAACCATGACTCTTGGTTTATTAAAATTTCGTATTATTTAACTTTCACATAATATAAATTTTAATTTGATCAGTTTTTAAATAATCTTACAAAATTCTGCATGCTTATCATCTATATATTACAACATTAAAGCTTCAGCATAAAAATAATATACACATTATTATCTGTTCGTACTATTCTCATAAATATTCATTGCTTGTATACTTTGTGATGTTAGATTTCTTTGGTGGTGCAATATTAACACCATGCTTTTTAGCTAGACCCATCAATTTTTCATTTTCATAGCCGAGTTCTTCCTTGTAACTTCTAAGCATTAGAGGCATAACTACATCTAATAAAAATTTATAATTTTTCTGTGAATAACTTGTGTCATTGCTGACTGATAACGTCAGCCTAGCATTATAAATAGCATAAATACAATCATCAACAACATCCATCATGTCTTTTGTTACAATTTTAAGGCCAATAGTTTGAAGAGTCATAATCGATTGTACAAACCATATTGTACTGCTGGACAAATCAACCCATGTTTCATTTATTACATACTTTGTCAAATTCATTCCCAAATCTGTCATTTGTAATAAAAATTTATTAGTGCCCACTTTAGTATGCATATTAACTGGTGTCCATTTATCTTCTGATACTTTAGTCTTCATGGAGTCAACAATCTTTTCTTTATATTCCTTCAACGCTTTAATAATCGGAGTTCTTAAGCAACTATTCATTTGAAATCTTAAATCGAGACCAAACTCACAGAACAGTTCACACTGCTCTCTCAAACTCTGAACACAATTTAACACAGAATCCAAAGCACATTGTGGTGTGAATACTTGCTTAATAATTTGACTCATAAGTATCCTTAGCTGCATACTAGCCCAGACTATAAAACTGCTAACTTTATTCTTAGGAAATAAGGTAGTGAACTCTATTAAGGCATCGCTCAGTGAGCAGAAGAATACATCCCCCACTTGCTTTACATAACTAAGTATAGAACCCTCTAATTGAACTCCTTTCACATGAGCTTTGACTGTGTGACTACAAATATCTAGAAACAGCTCACAAGCTTGACTTGTCATATTAAACTTATTGAGTATCTGTACAGGATGGCGCGAGGACCTCAACCCACCTCTGGGACTCCAGTTGTGAGTGACATCCAATTCTTTCAATAAAATCTCTGTCAATGCCTTTTGCTTTTGATCAATTTTTTTCAAAATATCAGCTCTCTGTGGGTGATTTTTGAACTCTTCAGTGTTTAAGGTTTTTTGTGCTGAGGTCATTAAGTCATAGGTTTTTTGGAAGTGTCTTTCTACAATTAGCACATCTAATTCCTCAATTACATCAGCCAGCCAGTCAGGTAGTGGTGTTATTTGTGGAGATGGTATCTCCTCTACTGAGAGGCTTGGAGACTCAAGCATTTCAGGTTTTGGTTTATCCATACTATCTTTTTTCTTTTGTTTTAATGTTTCTTTCTCTATGTGTAACTTCTTAGCAGTCTCAAACTTATCAAGCCAGTCTTTTTTAATTGCTAAACTATTACATTGAAATACTCTAGTGTCAGGAAATGCTAGCACCTTAAAAGCTTGTTTAACAGTACCTAAATCTCGAACATTAACTACAGCTAAGGTACTAATAGGATAACTAATTTGAAACTTATATCTCATGGGGCCACGTCGATTGGAAATCCAAGATGTCAACATTAGGCAATCATTAAATAAGTAAACATGCATTCTTTGTAAGGCAGTATTCTCTTCGGCATCTATTTCTAGCAAATCTCCTTCATGTAATAAGTTTCTATCGGGTACATCTAATAAATTCATGCAACCTTCAACCTTTTCTGTAATTAGATTAAGTTTGTTTCTTCGCTCTTCTTCAACTCGTTCAGCTTCTAAGTCATGGTTATCGAGTGATTCACGCGATAAAGCGTTATCGTTACCTAAAATTGACGCTTGGGACAGAGTGGTGAGCACCGTTCTCTGATCGCTCAGTAAATGCGAAAGTTTATACATTTCGGCTTCTAGGTGGGATATTTCGGTAGCAGTTTCGATAAACTGCATATAGTTTTCGTAAACATTTTTCTTAAGAGCATTAGCTGTCTCCTCAGCTAAGCCTTCAATTTTCACCTTTTGCTGCTGCAGCTCCTCCCCTCCGACACACGACCTCGCTAACTCCTTCACATAGCGTTCTGGCACAAAATCTGGAACTGCAAACTTCTCCATATTGATGTCGGACATCGTTTTGCATATGTATTAAATATATTTTCGATTAATTATTTAATAAAAACACTATTTCACTCATCATTCGATAATCGAACGACAGGACGTTTCAATCAACCCATCCAATGTCAAAATTGTTTCATGTCAACTGACGAATTTTGTCAAACGAGTGTCAACTTCACATTACGTTTGGAATGGATACGTTCAATATCAAACCTACCTAGGTTTGATGTAAAAAAAATCTTAGATCATTAAGTAATGGATAACACTCACAGGCGCTTCCCCTTTTGCCGAGGTATAAGATTATTCGAATCGAAAAATCTTATGCTTTCATAAAAACTACTTGCGTAATCCATTACAAACACTCTGCGTATTCGTAAAACATCGAAAGGACGTCTGCGAGTGCTCCGCTAAAAATGCCGTTTTGTGCTGTCAAGTCTTGCAGAAACAAGTCAAACACATCAAATATTTAAAAAGATGGAATAACCTTTCATTTGTAAGTATTTTTTATTTTTTTTACGTAAGTATCTATTTAAATGCAATTTCTAATAATCGTTGATGTAACGTTTAGCGATATGATCAAGACAAATAATCGAGTCATGTTTACTCGATCATTGATGCGGCCCCACGAGACTATCATGGAAAGAAAATATACAAATTTAATCTTTATCAACTAAGAGATAAAGTTGAATTTTAAACGCGATAATGAACCGCATTCCTTACGAGACTATCTTGTAAAGAAATACAAATTTAATCTTTAGGAACTTAGTTATAAAGTTGAATTTAGAACGCGATATTGAACCGCACTCCCCACGAGACTATCTTGGAATGAAATACAAATTTAATCTTTATTAACTTAGTGATAGAGTTGAATTTAAAAACTCGTCGCTTAAAAGGTCGTAAATTTTTACGACTTTCGTGACACAAATTATTTTTGTGAATGTGTTTCATTGTGTTTCATCAGTGTGAGTTACCCTCCCCGCACCAAAATCAGCAGAAAGTTTAGTTAGAACATTTGCCAGCGTACTCCATCCATTACTTAATGATCTAAGAAAAAAATAAAAAAAATCGTTTAATCTACTGACGATTGCATTATAAAAGCGATATTAAGTAAGGATAAAATATAATATGTTGTTTATTATCATAAAATCGGTATCAATCATTGGTAAAATAATTATTTAACAAAAAAATGGACCGCCTTCAAATTGTTTGAACTAGACCATTTAAATGGAACCATATTATGGTAGGCAAGGGTATGTGGGTACCGTGGGTATAGGCACCAGCTTTCAAATAATAAAATCATAAAAATCGGTTCTTCCAATCGAGAAGTTTGCGATATACGCAAAAAATACAGACAAATTGAAAACTGCCTCCTTGTTTTGAATTCGGTTGAAAAGGAATACATAACAACGCAGCATGTTTTTTATTTATGAGACTTTAAACTTTATAATGGCTGCACAAATTTAGAACCCCATTAAAGGATATTTGAAGTCAAAATGGTCTTAATTGATAAGTCCACGTTAGGTCTGTATAAGTTCAAAAAAAATATTAGGTCGCCTATAGTTATTTTATAAACATTGTTTCTTTTTAATTTTGCAAATAATAACATCCAAGCATCTCATATTATAAAAGGAAACTGATTTATCTTTATATTTCAGCATTATTTATCGTTAGACCCGTCTATATTGGTCGTAGTCGTAGACCTATTATTATTTTTTCGATTAAGGTCATTTTGATCATTGAGATACTATTTCTAGTAATAATAGCTCAATGATTTTGATTTCAAAAATCCTTCGATGGGGTGCTTTATGTGTGCAAAGCTGCCATCATTAAACCTTTGTGTAACGTGACACAATCGACTGTAAAACTCATAACTGGCGATGAAACCCCAATTATGTTATTCGCTCTAGGTACTAGTACCTAGATATCCCTAATTTGCAGTAACATCGGGACTAATAAACAAAAAATAATTATTATGACTTCAGAAACAACGCAGTTGTTGTTGTAAGTACCTACTATTTGTAACAAGATGGGAAAAAAGGTAAAAATCAAAATCAAAACTATAAAAAATTATTTATTTCATTTGATCCTGCATTAAGAAGGTGATTTAATTTCAATTAAATCAGTTTATAACACACGATCAAAAATGCTAGTTTATTCATCAATCGATTTGTTAAGTGCACATTAATACTTGGCAGTGATTAAAGGCAAGATTATTTTTAATCGTCAGTCGGAGTAGCAAGGGTCGGCTCTACAACGATGGTTTCCGCGGCAACTCCCTCGGTCTGGTCCTCAATTTTTTCTGTGAAGTTGCCGTTACGCTTGAACCTGTAGTAACGAGCGGACGCGGCTTCAGAGTTGGTGTGGTAGCAGCTGACTAGGGCATCACCGTGATGATCTGAAAGCGAGGATTTATTTAACAAATTTTTATTAAAATAAAAATAGATATGAACAAGCAATTTTTTTTTCATTGAAATGTCTATCGCATTATAACTTATAACGAAGTGTATATGGTTAGGTTTGAAAAAAGCTCATTAATTACAACTTCAAATCGGACATTATGATGTTTTCCACTATCAGTTTAAAAGAACAAGGTGCATCTTTATTATTATGAACATTTACTACCATACATATAGCATTTGTATTCATAAATTGTAAACTATAGAATAAAACATATTAACAGAATTAAACTTACCTCCAGGACACGTGCAGACAGCAATGTGTCTACGCGCCATGCACACTGCGCCAGATCCGCACTGCGTGTTACCAAGACAAGGGTCCACGCACTCGAAGCCCACGCACGCCAAGTGGTCGGGACATTGGGAGTCTAGTTCACACTCGCCCTGGACAGATTGTAGGTTATTTTATAAGGGGATTAAGTTAAAAGGTAGACGAAAAAAAAATAAGAAGGAAATTACAAAAGCTCTTTTAGTATTTTCTGTTTGATTTTACGCGAGTATTATACATTTAGAAATTAAAGACTTTTTAACGTGGTCACGGGGAGACTGCTCCCCGTGACCACGCTCGCTGTAAAGTGTTCGAAACGTCGGGAAAATAATAGAATGAATAAATCGCGTTTAAAATCCGTTAAAAAGTCTTTAATTTCTAAAAGCTCTTTTATACATATGTTTTTTGTTTGACTAACTATCTGGATTGGAAGAGCAATATTTTGTAAAAAAAAAACATGTGCTGCATTATATGCTGTTCACGTTCGTTGTCTAAAAGCGACGGTAAAATAAAAATCATTTAAGAACAAAATCACAAACATTATTGTACCTAACACAAAAGTATCTTTCCAAAAAAGGTCCTACTAAATAAATATTTGTCTTTTTCATTGTTAGAATTACATTGTAACATTCTCCAATAACGTACCTTTTCACAAGAAACGAGAGCATTTCCACGGTATCCAGTAGGGCAAGTACAGACGGGGCGTTCAGCACCAGTGCGGTCGTGGCCGGGGGTACACTTGGCGTTCGCGCCGCAAGGGTTTGGCTCGCAAAGGTCACCTGTTTTGTAGTTAAACAATGTATATATTTTTATCGTAATAAAATAAATACGTAGAAAATTTGTAATTCAATCTTGCTTCGCAAATTGCAATATGTTGACAATGCATTTTTAGTTGCTTATAGTGTTTGTTATTCAGTGACAAAATATGAACAAAGATATAATTTGACATTTAACTAAAATTACTACATACGCGCTTCGAAAGGCCTGCAGAATGTGAAGGGGTCACCGGTCATGGTCTTAGGGCAGGAGCAGACGGGCGTCAAACCGCGGAGGTTGCACTCGGCGTTCACACCGCAAGCGTTGGTGCAAGGGTTGACACACGCGTTGTATACGCAAGCTGGTTTGTAGCTGGGGCATTCACTGTCTGAGGTACACTCAGCGGAACAGATGCGGTAGGGATCGCCGTGGTAGCCCTAAAAAACATTTAATGTGATTTATCAAACAAGCTATAATAATAAAAAATCATATTATAAAGAGGAAAGATTAGATATTTTGTGTGTTTTTTCTTTAAGTCAAAAACTTCTCAATCGATTTTATATAAATTATTTTACCATTGCAAAAGCTACGGATATTAGGTAGTATTTAATATCTAAAATGGTCACTATATAATGTTATTTTTATTCAAGTACAACCCGGGCAAAGCTGTAACCAACAATTAGATAAAAAAGGCATAATAAGACATAATATAAACTCACTCTTGGGCACTTGCACACAGCACGGTGGGCTGCAACAGTTTCGCAGTCGGCATTAACACCACAGTCGCTACAAGGGCTGACACATTTGAAGTCGCGGCAAGACTGTTGCGCACCGCAGTCGCTGTCGGAGTCGCATTCGTGTCTGCATCCAGCGAGTGGGCTACCCTGCACAAATTAATGAATATAAATTAATAGAGGTCTTCAATTCACCCACTTTGAGAAGGCATTTCGAAAGGCTTGTATTTATGCCTGTTGTAAGACGTTCGACCATGCAAAATTAAAGCTGCTAAACTGAATTTAACAGCATTATACACGTTGTTTTTTATTCAAATGCTTATCATTTGTTCTTATTTGTATTCTACTTACTCTGTATCCAGGGAGACAAGTACAGATGGCTTGGTTGTTGGCAACGTGGCATTTGGTGTTGGGACCGCATGGGGATGGGTGGCAAGCTTCCTCTGTGAACAATTAAACACATGAAAATAAACATCCTTCGTATAAAACAAATAGTATTTCTTATTGAAAACAAATAACTATATAACGTTACTATGAAGTATTTTACCTGGATCAGCGATTCTGCAGGCTGTGAAAGGATTGCCGGTGTAACCGGGAGGACATGAGCATACTGGCACATGTTGACGAACCTGTAAGAGAAAAAAAATGTAGCAATTAAAACCACGCAGGACTATTTGAACATTAAACTGATTAGAAACATTAAGGCGAGGTATTTCAACGCGCCGTTTGCGCGAGTCGCTCCTAGCGTCGGCTTGTCAAGAAAACGCGTGGTTCTGAGATATAATATGTATTTAATAATTACAGGGCTTCAGTTGAAAACCAAAATTTAGCACGTTTTCTGCAGTACATCAAAATACATATCTTTATATAAAAATTATTTGCAAAATCAGAAATTTCATTATTAAATAATTCGTTTTCGATTTTTATTTTGGCCTATTTTTATGATTTTATATGATCGAGCAAAATACACGTGGTTGTGTAACAAATTAGCACACTTTTTAGGAAATATCTTGAAGTGTATTGATTATTTTTTCTAAAAGCGTCATATAATTGCAAATACATGAAAAATTTGATCTTGCAAACCAATTTTACTCCGCTTCGCTGAAAGGACTCCCCTTAAAGGTTATCTCACCTCACAGTTGGCATGGGATCCGCAAGCGCCGTCACAGGGGTTTATGCAGTGTTGGTTCACACATGATTGGTGACCACGGCATTCGCTGTTGTCTGAAAAGTATTGTATTATTCATTTTTATGAACTTAATTAGTTAGTCATTTATTAAAACTTTATTATTTTTTATTACTTATTTGAACTTGAATTTATGCAGAGTATGGAAAAGGCAAATTGATCAGAACTTCTTTTTGTTAGCATGATTTAAAATCTCATAGTCGAGCTTATGATTAGGATTAGGTGTAGGTATATATTTACAGGACAGCTTTAAATCGCTAACTGTGTAATATCAAAATACGATCCTATTGAAAAGAAACATTATAATCTCTACTTACCAACACACTCGATCTTAACGCACTGCGACAAAGGATCTCCAGAGTATCCAGGCAGGCACGCGCACACCGGCCGCACACTACCGTGCGTGCAGTGAGCACCAACGCCGCAAGTGTTTGGTCCGCATCGCACGAGATCGTCCGAGATCGAGCGACCGTGCTCATACAGGTTGCGGCCGGCGTAACCGCGCGGGGAGTAGTTGTAGTAATGTTGAGCTGAAAAATGGTTTTAGGTTTAAAACGTCGTGTGTGTATTATCGTAGATCTTGAGTTATATGACAATGTTTACTTTGAAACAAAAGTTGGCACGTTATTTCTTCATTCAACGCAGCATTATAGTTTTATGATACGTAATAGGTATAAAATTACGAATAAGTATAATCATATGTAAAAATATTTTTCAACTTCAAATGAACTTGCTCCATTTCATATAGGTACACATAACACTAAGGAATTTGTGGAAAATACAAAGATCTACAAAATATATATAACAGTAACAGGAATAATAGTTGACATTCGAATTACAATACGTTATAATAACAATGCTATTTAAGTCTAACAAACAATGATATTATATATACAAAAATAATAAAATATCATTGCTAACAAATCGAAAAGAATTCTCAAATAAACTTGGAGTTAATAAATTAAAATTCCCATATTTGAAAGCGTTGCGCAATCACAAGCCATTAACGCCCACTAGACATTTTTAATTGGCGAAGAATGTATTTATAACCTTAACTTTAACATCCTGCCACATTCTCAATTTGCATAATCGAAATACATCATCAAATCAGATGGCAAGCAAAATAAACAGCGAGACCTTGGTTACGGCCATGCCCATAAAAGATGGTGAATGACTTATCGCCCACACTGGACCTTATGTCCTTGTCCAGCGAACAAAAGACCTCAGAAACTCTTAATGATATCATTCAATTACATAAGGTTAATTTGGAGGCTCGACTGCTTATCAATCTTTACTTTATTTGGGGTTAATTCGCGCCGATGGTATTGTCAGTTTATAAATCCTTGGTATTGAGATTAAGAACTACACGATTTAACATTCTATAATCTCCTTTTGGAGAAACCGGGAAGTAACCAAGTTATAGCCTTTTTTCGTGGACCCTTTCACTGCCCAAACATGTGTCATAAGGAATGTTACCCTTGAACGATAACTTCCTAAATAACTCCCTACAACTGACGTCTATCTTATCCTGAAAAAAAGGCCTCCTACATTATTGTTTCGTCGTATGTTATAACGCTCAGTGATTAGTCCCTAATTGTTACTATATTAAAAAACTAGTGTAACAGGCGTGGGAACCAGTTCAATTACCAGATGACACATGTTTCCATATACATCATTTACATTATTTAAATCGCAAATATTATCGCATTATCAACAATCGCTAAAAAAAATTGCAAACAATGTTTCCAGCTGGGAACTTATACCCGGAAAGTATTGATCTATTATAATAGAAATCATTTTTGATAACCACAGAATACTATGTTATAACTTATAACCGACAAGAGACACAGAGATCACAAGAACCCAAAAAAAAACCCAAATGGAAAGTAGGAAGCACACCAAATAATTATGTTTTACCATTAAACCATTCTAAATAATATTACAATGTTTTGTTTGTTAGTGTTAGTAGTTGTAGTTTTATCATATGTAGGTATAAACCAAGTATAAACACGCGGAATCAACCTACGTACGTATAAATAATTAATCAATCACAATGTTTGCCTGTATGCCAACTTCTTTTGCATTTATTATGTTGCTAGAAACTGGAGGTTAATTTACCAATGCGGTATCATAGTCATTTTGTTGTTATATAGATATAGTTTGAATAGGAATGTGCATTGTTTTAACGTGTGGATTATTGAATGAGAAGTATTTAAAATTACCGGCTAAACAAACACTATTTTTTGAACCGCTGCTGTTTAAATGTATATATTTGCGTGTTTAGGAGTAAATATTCTAGCTTTACTTAGTAATTGTAAAATATCACATACGTAATCGACTCTATAGTATTATATTATCATCAATTGGAGATAATAGAGTTACTAATTAGGTAGTTATTTGTGATATAATAGTTCAAAGACACTCACCGTCAGCGCCCCACGCCAACGCCAAAAGCACCAGAGGTGCTATGGAAAAAAGTTTTTCTTGCATCTGAAAATGAGATGGATGGATATAAATATAAAGTAGGTTAGGTAGTCAGGTTCGTGGCAAAAATTTCACGTGCAACGGAAGAAAATTGGAAGCTCTGTTACAAAAAATAATGCGACTTCAAAGAAAGTACAGAACTAAGTAAGTACATATAAATCACTGCTGAGCATATATAAAATCAACAAAATTGCACAGTTTTAAGTAGATTATTATGCAACCGATTCGTTCAATCTAAGCCAAAACTTGTAATTTGAACACTATGATATTATAGACGCACAAATATTTAGCTTACAGAACTTTCTCAGATATAGTAACTAAATGTTGATGATAATTTTAACCCTCACACTAATTTTGTTAAATAATCGGCAATTTATGCATGAAAATAATAACTTAAATAATCCGAAATAGATCCGTTAAAAATTTAAAAAGTAAACATCATGTCTAAGAAATCAAGTTGCTGTCTATGTAGAATTACCGGACCAAACACTTCAAAATCTTAAAATTCACAGTACAGGATTACGCAAGTTCAAATATTTATTTTAATTATTTATATTTCTCTGAACACTCGACACTTACATCTGTTCGTCCGTAAATGTCGTGAGGAAAACACGACTTGGAGTAAAGTCGCGTATCCTTATACCCGATTGCGCCTACGCATCTCAAGAATTCGCATCATAGGCTACCACCAAAAACTAAACTCTTAATTTATTGATATTAATATTTAAATGTATCGTGAATAATTTATTTAGCTCATATCCGTATTAATAGAATCTCTTGTTCGATTCTGATGATTAATCTATTTATATTTGCTTTAAGTTAGGTTTCAAATAAAGCAATGTAACAATAAGGTAATAAGTGTAGGTAAGTAAGTGTAGTTATTATCACAATAAGAAAATAATATAATTAACGGCTGCCAATTATTTTCAACAAAAATTACATAGAGCAGAATAGCAATTAGCACTTTAAAATGATTACCACTGACTGATTCGTTTATATTTTAACGGATTATTTATCAGGTGACTACACTACACACTAAAATGTACCTAAGTACTAGCTTTAAATTTCCCCTCATAGTCAAAGGAATTCCCATAGGAACTAGATGTTCCATCGAAGTAACAAGTAGCCATAGATTACTATCATTCTCTATCCTTCTTTCTCCAAAATCAAGAATCATACAAGTTTTCTTATATGCAACGTGAAATAAAGACAAACAAATCAACACACATTGCATATTATTATTCAGGATAAGCATAGCTTGGCTATACTTATCCTGAATAATGGCTGATTATGGCTAGATACCTACTAGGTAGCAAATTATAAAAATTAGACAAGGTAAGTTACGAGCCGTGCTCAGACTTGCAAATTAAGTTCTGCGAAAAAATAATTTGTTTTGGAAAGTACCACCAGGCTATGATGTCACTTGAATACAAACATAATATAGGCTCATTCAGTTATGGTCATGTTATGGTAGTTGACATTGTTCTCGTAAGTCATGGGTAGCCATCTATATGCAAAATTGAATCCAAATTTGTAATGCTATTGGTAACAATAGGTTAAAAAATCTGCCTAAATTTGACATTTATATCAAATTGAAACAAACAAAGACAGGATTCTTTCCGCGCTTAGGATTAAAACTATAGAAGAAGTTTATTTATGTAATATATTATTAAATTCATGTATTGCCCTCTGTTTTATGATTAAATGAGAAGGGTTACGACAATAATGGATTAACTTAAGTGTACCTACTGTCATGAGTCGACCCAAATTAAGGCATCGGGGATTTATAACGTATTCCAAGCTGGTATTGCAATTTAAAGTGAGAGTTCCGGATGTCCTTATTTCTAATCCCTTCTACAATACCATTTTTGGCGGCAATACACTGCTTTAGCTAGAGTCTAGCCCCATAATTATTATCCTCAACTCGTCAGTCACATAACCCTATATAATACTACCTACTCTATATAAACTCTTCAGCTTTATAATACCTTATGTAAAAACAATGATGATCATGCAACCGCTAGGTATGCATTTTTCTGGAAAATATTTCATGTTTCAATATGGATTCATTCATTGTTTTGAAACAATATTCTATTCTAACTGAATTTCATTTATTAAAAAAATCTATGGAACCCTGTAGTTTCATCTCTTCATAAATCACCTCCTTTTAAGGGAAACAAAACAAATTAGTTAAATCGGCGAAGATCCAATTCGGAAAAAGATCTGTAATATTATTGATCTAAATATCATTATTAACATGCGTTTATGGAAACGGGAGATTTTCTCGGGTAGCAACTGAGTCATATACGACCCACATACGGGTTACGTAAGCTATTTTATCAATAATCAACCTTGTTTAATGTTTCGCATCTGTTAATGATGTAGCTATAAAAAAATAATAGGAAATTATTGTCTTTATTAAACTAAGTCTTTTTTTTAATTAGTTATCTAATAGGTAATGTTTATATTTACCTACTCAGTACTCACAGGTAGGTACCTAAATAATTCAATTCGTTGTTATACATCTTAATACTTATCTATATTCTTATTTTCATAATTATAATATTATAACCTAACGCTACTACCACTTTTCTTGCAAATTCATTAACAAAATACAATATTAAAATCGATCGAGTGATACTTGAGAGAAAGCCTATCTAGTAATATTATCTATGTCTTACATTGGATAACTGCAACGGCTGCAACAACAACGGCAAATCAAAAACCATTTGGTATAGTTACCTACGTTACCTATGTAGCTACATACTAATTAATAACAAGCAAAGAATAACTTCATATTATATACAAGTAATTGCACAGCTCTATACTTAAATAAATAAAATATAAATCTAAAATATTTTTAAATTCTAGGGATCTTTAGTATTGCATCAAATATCTCAAAATCTATGGAAATGAAGCCGTGCCGCCGGCATTTGCAATGGCATTTGCAATGGCATTTGCATGGTATTTTTGCATGGCATTTGTATGGCATTAGGCGTAGAAAAGTCTTTCGCCGATATTTCGGAAACTATCCACTTTAAGGCAAAAGTTACTGCGATTTTTTTAGAAAGTAAAATTTCGCATCTTCTTTACCTTGAAATTTTTTTATAAAACTTACCGTTTACTATTTATGGCCAATTTATTGATAAAGATTATCATTTTTGGGTAATAAATAAGTATTGGATTAATCAATAAAATGCATCTATTCATTTTTTATGATCACTTTATTCTGTCTAATTTTTTTTTAACTTTTTTTTCTACTGCCCATATTTTTTGAGTTGTAGAACGTGTAACGTAAAACAAAAGGTTTGGCATGGGCGTGTTTGATGTAAAATTTTTGGATATTTCCCGTTTTATTTTAAAAGTTATTAAAATATATTTCATACTTTCAAACGTTAAAAATATTCCTACTGCGGATAATATTTTTGCATAATAATGCTGTTAATTCAAATAAATTCTACATGCGTCCTCAAAATGTGATATAAGTATAAAAACCTTAGAGCATTAAAAGATAAAAACCCATGACTGATAGATGATAAATAATATTATAAAATCATGTAAATATAATTCATATTCAAATCGTTTTATCTATAAAAGATAAAATCGTTCAATCAAACTATTATGGATAATAAATCCACCTACTTGATTTTTCTGTAGGTATTCGATTAATATATCTAACAAAATTGATGAACCTCGAATGAAAACATAAGCATAATTTTTTTTCATGCATATAAATCGCAAATTTTTGAAATGACAAATGTATATTTTAATATTTATTTTTATCTATCCTTTATCTATCTTAATAATATTTCATTTCGTTGTTAGGTTTTAATTATAGAAGACATGAATTGAAACGGTGGTGGCTGTGGTCAGTGGAACTAAGTATTTCAATAAAAAATTCCGGGATTCGAGAATAGAACAGTGATCTTACACTTTATCCATGTCGCGGCCATATCGTAGAATTTCTCATTTCATGAATTGGTTAAATGTCTTTTGGCCACATCATGATGTGGTTTGAGCAGATCAATGATAAGTAATCGTTTCTCGATATGGGCAACTAAACGCGCGGTTTTTTCATGAAATGATCAAAATTATTTGATCATTATCGTAAAGTAGTTACCTACATTAATTATTGGTAGATACGTTGCAAGCGCTGTGTTTATGTGTAAAGATGGCGGCGGCTGGCGAAAATTTTATTATTTGCAGTTAAAAACTTCATAATTCGTTTAATTACAATATGAAGAAAGTCATAGCAAAGAATTTACGACGAAGTGGTTCGAGTACTTTGGAAACTGCGGATATCTTATATTCAAGAAAAAATGCATCTAAAATCCTATAGCTATATTTATATATCCTAATATATTATTACAATTATTTCTTTTCTAAAAAGCGATTCGCTTCTGGCACTCGCCAGCCACTGCCGCGGCACTAACTTAAATGACAATAAACAAGTTCTAAAAATATTCTGAATTTTTTTAATATTTTATGGACTCCCTGGATATTTTATACGATCTGGCCAAATGTGGATGACAAAATCGTGAAACATTGACGATTTAACGATCTGATCAAACTATGTTGGCCACATCATGAAATGCGACCATTTCATAAAATGATCAATCATTTCATGAAATGAGCAAATTTATGATTTGGCCACGATCTCCTTATCTCCTTCATCGTACGCGTTGGCAGAGAATAACGATCCAAAAGCGATCCAAGGCGGTAAGATCTTGTGGAAAAGAGATATTTTTTCTCCTTCTTTTTTTAATGTTTACAGACTTTCTACTATACCGCGTTTCAATAAAGAAACGAATCTTCAATGGCGGCCAAAGCTGACTCTGACATATGGTAGGATCAGCAAAAAAGAAAATAAAAATAACGTAAATGGATAATTATTTTATTAATTATTTCAAATTGTTTGTTGACAAACTTTTTTGTTATGGTATTTGTGTATTTATATGAATTATCATATTTACGTATACAGAATGCAACAAAATCCCCATAATAATTGTAATGAGCCCATAAAACTGAACAACTTTTCCCAAAGAACAAATTTTGTCAAATTCCAATAAAACATTATTTACTATCACAAATACAAAATTGACATTGTAAATTTATGATAAAAACGCGGGAAAATCAAATACATTTTAGTGATTTTACTTTTCCAATTTTTTTTGCATGCCGTACGGCCGTGTGTAAGCGAGAGGGAATGATAAGCGCCGCCATTTAAGATTCGTTTCTTTAATGAAATGCGTTATACAACAATTGATGGTATTCGCTAATATTATAAGGATTCTGAACTACATTAAGTAATTATTTTCTTTTAATTTTTGTATGAACTCTTATTTCTACCTCTAATTATTTAGGGCATATCAGCCTTAGATATCAGAACATAATATAAACCTTGAACGTATTATATGTATGGATAACCTTTGAGATAATAAATGGAGTAAAGGGAGATTATATAACTAAGATTAAATGGAAAATATATTTTTGAACGATTACTGAAACATCACCCTATCAACAGCTGATTTTGTTGACACTGACAATATTAAACTATTGACATCCATCATATAATGTTTGTTACATGACAACCTTGTGATTTTTCCCGAAAATACAATGACGGATAATGAACAACGCAAATTCTAATTATATTATAAAATAAATAAATAACACTTTTACTACCGCCCATCTACGAAAAATGTCCGCTAGCAAATTAGATGCAGTTTATCGTAGCATACTCCTTACAAAGTTTTTCACTAAAGGGTGGGGAAAACCGGAAAACTTGCGCAGGTAAGGCTGTAAATAATTGATTAATATTAGATTATCAACTAACCTTAGCATAGAAAACTAGATCGAAGCATACATATACTTTTTGTAACCAAACTTTAATTTACAACTTCTGTTTTTTAGGTTATTTGAATTCAGAAAAGTTGTGTCTAATCGAGATGAATGTTTTAAATTGGTGGAAAGGGATTATCCTGTTACCATCACAAAGGTTTGTATTAGCACAAAAATAAAAAATGAATTGAACGCTTGCAAGTAATGCTACGAAATTCAATTTTAATTTATTGACAAAATATTCAAGGCTTAATACAATTTTATTAATCTCAAATGAATACTCAGATCATTAACAAGTATATGTATTATTTTAGGATCAGAATTTGTCAGACTGTCGGATACTGGAGGGCTATTTCGTAACGCCACTGGAGAAGCATTTGCCTGGCATTGTGCCAGAAATAGCACAAAAAGCACATTTCCAGATGTTACTTCCCATTCAATGGCCCGAACCAACATGCAAACCTGTTTGTTTACATCTTGCTGGGACTGGAGACCATGTAATAATTTATTTTTATTTTTTAACACAGTACCTACATAAAATTTCTGATGACTTTTTATTACAAAATATAACTATATGAATATGCATTTCATTATAGTGTTAAGTATACATTAAACATAACTTTTAAATTTGTTTTTAATTTCAAATTTATTTATTTAAACATTATTTATTCATCCTAGAAGTGTTCTGTGTTTGGCTAGACTGTGATTATTATAATTTTTTTGTTAATCTGTACTTGCATTTACCACTGTACGAATGAGGTGGTTATTTTTTTAACTACTTTGAGACAATAAATAAATGATAATAAAATATGTTTTAGTATTTCTGGAGAAGAAGAAATTTGATGGTTAAACCATTACTAAAAGAAGCTGGCATTGGTGGGATAATCCTTGAAAATCCATTCTATGGTCTACGCAAACCTACAGATCAAGTGTAAGTGAGTTTAAAACATTTACAAATATTTATAACAACTACCTGCATTTATTATCATGAGTGTAATTAAGTTGTAATTAAGATTAATGTGTATTTTCTTTTAAGATATGAAGTTTTTGTTTTGTTTGCTATATAATATTCCGAAGATTTTTTTAGAGTACTGGAAACCAAAGCCAGGACATTGAAGTAACTTGATTTTCACCACAGAGCCACAACTATTTGTCATAAATGCATTGTCATACTTTATTCATATTTTACATTTACGTCATTACTATAATATTGTATTGAAATGCTTGGCACTTCCCTATAGTATTACAATTTACTTAATCATCATTTTCTAAATATAAAATAAAATTATCATGACACATTCTTGGCACTCAACAGCTAATTTTAAATAACACTGCCAATTTATAAATGGAATGAGGAATATTTATTGAATTTATTGGATAAATTATTAATTAAATATAAATGTTTTAAAAGCATAAAATCTAAACACTTGCACACATTTCTTTTAAAGTCAGAGAAGTTTTTCACCAATCTAACTTTCTCACAAGCTTTCTAAATGCATATTAAGTATTGTTCTGAAGAACAATGGTATGAAGTTATCATAAAAACAGTATCTCGTAAAATTATCACAGTTCATTACAAAATCATAGATCACCAATCATTTTACTATAATATTTTATTCTATAAAATGCATTTGAAGTTACAAATAATAAAAATAACAAAAAATAAAGAATTAAAGGATTTCATTTAAAAGGAGCGTGTGTGCTGTGCTGTGTGCACATGTGTCCGAAGTGAAACTTCTTTGGCAAGATTCAAAGATACCAAAAACCTTTTTCCATGACGTGACGGTATTGCCATGTCGCGACCTTGAAATTTTACTCTCAACGCGCCTAAAGAAGTTTCACTTCAAAAAACAATCCTTCAATTGTTTATTATTTAATTTTTTTCTTATTAACATCAAATATTTTCAGGCGTTCCTCGTTACACAATGTGTCGGACATATTCGTAATGGGCGGCTGTTTGATCCTAGAGTCTTTGGTATTGTTTCACTGGTGTGAGAGAAACGGGCTCGGACCTCTCGGGGTTACCGGCCTGTCTATGGGTGGTCATGTTGGTATTTGAATTTTGTTTTAAATCGACTAATCGAATTTTTGAATACCACTTAATAGACAAAATATGTTAAATTACACATACCAGTTTTTATAGTTATGAAATTAAGTTGTGTTCGAATTTTGGAGGAATAAAACTAACCAACATAAATTAAAATAAAACTAAATTAATTATACCTTATTTTTTTAATATTATATTAACAGCAATATAAAAAATGTATTATGTAATATTTTGTTTTTAATTAATAGTTACTTTAATATTTACCACCAGTAAAGGTAAGTAACTATGTATCTATAAATTGAAAATATCCAATTTACTTACCTTATTTTCTTTTCATATTTTTTTTCAAATGTGAGCAGTTAAGTTTCATTTATTAATTATATTTCTTTGTTAAAAATAGATAATGATATATTTTTATGTATATTTAATGCTGCTGGGGGCCTTCAATTCTAATATAATGATATTAATGTGTGTTTATTTATTTAATTCTTAATAAAGATGGCGTCACTAGCCGCCACAAATTGGCCTAAGCCTTTGGTATTAGTTCCTTGCCTTTCGTGGTCAACCGCATCGGCTGTATTCCTTCAGGTAATTTATATTATAACAAAAACTGAAATTATTACAAAGAGGACAAATGTTTTGTTCATAATGATTTAAGTAAAAAAATATTTTACGATTACAAAGCTACAAGACCATTTTTTTATCCCTGGTTAACCTGGGCAAAGCCTGAGCAAGCGGCTAGTCCATAATAATATATAATTTGTTGTTTATCAAATAATTTCCAATACCATAATAGTATAAATTTCAGCATTTATAAATTTCATGTTGCCAAAAAAATGATTGTTTTAGACTAATTTAAATATCTCCCTAAATATCTTTGAATATCAACTAATTGCATTACATCACAAAGAATATACAATGCAATTAGTTGCTATCATACATTTAATAAATATTGAATTATAAAATATTATTTACTATTGATAAGCCTTTATCAGACTGATAAAATGTTTCGTAATCGTTACGTTAAATATTACAGGGTGTTATGTCGCATTCAATAAACTGGGATTTATTAGAAGATCAATATTTATCAGATGGCAATTATAGGGAGAAACTTTCCAAAATGGTAACAATAGTGGATGAAGCATTCCTTGCAGGGAAGAAATTTGCTCAAACTTACTCGCAAAATATGGATAATTTGCTGCAAAGAAATACCCCTGATATAATTAAGCAAGTAACGATAGATCCTGCATATCCTAATTTAGATATTACCTACAAAGAAAACAGTGCCGCCAGCAATAAATTTGGGGAATTAGATGATTCAAAAAATAAAGGCAAAAGAAAAGAAACAAAAGTAGATGAATTAGTGAAATCATTTGCTCAAAAGGAAAACTTGAATGACGAATTAAAGGTTTTATTAGATGAACAGAAAATTAGCCATAGTTTGTACAATAAGTTGACATCGAATAAGAAATTCGAATTGGATTCTCAGGATATAGATATAATAAATAAATTGACTGAAAATAGGATAAAGGAGGCACTGCTCAAATGTAATACAAATATCGGTAAGTTATAGGTTAAATAAATAAATAATAAAAAATGTTTTTTTCCTAATTTCATAACAACAATTATGATTTACAGATACGAAAATAGAATCGTCAGTAGAACAATCCAGTACTCAAGAAAAATATACACCACATGCAGATTTATCAAGTACTAACCAAGAAGTACTAACAAATGCTGTAACAACCTCTGAGAGTATAACAACTAATAGTTTGAAAAAAACTGACAGTACCAAAACAGAATCAAATGAAAATAAAGAAATTGTAGAAGTAAAATCAAAGTCAGAAAGGAAATCATGGAATGTGTCGGATCTTACATCAGATCTATGGGTAAATTTGCCATTCATGAAATCGAGCGGGAAGAAGATAGACATAGGCAAGATCCACTGGAGGGACAGAGAGGCGCTACAGTTCATGAGGGGCATTATGGATGAATGCACGCATTTGAGTAATTTCTCGGTTCCGTACGACACGTCTTTAATTATAGGTTAGTATTATAAATGTTATAGTTTTTCTTTCTCTATCTAGGTAATATACTATAAAATTCTAAATTATTAAAATAAAAAATTGACTGAACCCCGAAAAATTATTATTAGGTTGTAAATACAGAAATAAATAAATAAATAAATAAATATTTCAGGATATTTTTCACCCACGGCACGATCTCATCCCATACTAAGCTTTTCGCTTGTGTTGTGGAAAAAAAATGACTGATAAACATAACTACATGTAATTTTAAATATATATACTTATATATAGACAATTAGCACCCTGACACAGAGTAAACATCGATGTTCATCACACAAATATTCGCCCTCGGTGGGAATCGTAGGGTAGATCAGACCATTGCATTACTTAGAATATAATGTACCCCAAACATACTTGCATGCAGTGAAAATAATTTATATTACATTATTTAATGTTTTCATCGAAATAAATAACTTGTTAATAGTATTTAACCCATTGAGCCCCGAACGGCCCGATCGGGCCACGACACAATAGATTTTCTATTGTGTCTGTGATTCCGGGGCCTGAGTTATTACAGTGATTGAATGAATGATTAAATTAAAAATGAATTATTTCATTATGATGACGTTATTAAGTGACGTTGAATATCATAAATCTACCTACATTTACAATAAAATTCCCAAAATTGTGTTCTTTGTTGTTTAACAATTAAGTTAAGTAGGTTATCTAAAATAATCGCCATATAGCGATAATACTGCCTTTTGTTGTATTGTAAACCCAGCTTAATTTTCAACATGTAATCTTCCTGAGCAAAAAATCATGGCGTATTATAAGCCACTAAACTTCGCCAACAATCGCCTCATAAAAGATCAAAAATATCTGGGCGGTGTATAAAACGTTTAATTGCAAATTATTACCTTATTTCTAGACATTAAAGTTAAAACTTTATTGTATCCTATATTAGAAAACTGCTCAATACACACGTGGGCAGAGTTGTTTCGGACAATATTGAGCGTGGCTATTGTAGTCCAGTTCTTTGTTGTACGTCAGTCTATTATAATAATATCTCAAAAATACTGATACGATTTCAAAAATAAAGAATTTTTTCATAATGATATCCCCGAGTGCTTATGTTACATGCGTTGGTTTTATATTATGTAGGTACCACGGCGGGTCGTTTGAAAATAAATAAATGAGTATTTTTTATCTCTTTTTATTGTTAGGGTTGCCTGGAACTCGCTGGCTGGCGATAAGGTCTTTTGCTGTTTAATGTTAAGCCTTTTGCTATTTAGTGTTAAATCTTTTGTGTATTTTATTAATTTATATACGCAATAAATAATTTTCATTCAGTCATAAGTAATAATTAAACTCGTACATTTCAGCCGTGTGCGCTAAACACGACGCGTACGTACCGCGCGAAGACGTCGGCGCGTTGGAGGAGATCTGGCCCGGCGCGGAAGTGCGATACGTGGACGCGGGACACGTGTCCGCGTATATATTGCACCAGTCACTCTTTAGGTATTCTACACTTAAAGACATAGACATACTTACTCACAAACTAGTTATAGTTAGGGTCACCGTTTTTGTGTGTGTTAACACAGACCTTAATTTCTAGAAGCCAATTACAGAATATGGCGCCTTTTTTATTTTCGGGCGACCGACGTGCAGTAAACCAAACTTACTATGACATGAATACCTCTAAACGCAGTCTGAAAGGAGACTACGAGAGATTTCGTCGATTTAACGCTTTAAGAATAAAAAAGACGCCTCTTGACTCTTCTATACATATAATAAATCTGTAGAAGGGTCAATTCTGTACATTGAAAATATTGAAAAAATAAATAGCAGGGGGTGTTACTGGATCGATACCAAACCCAAATATGTGATTAAAAAAATTTTTGTCTGTCTGTCTGTCTGTCTGTCTGTCTGTCTGTCTGTCTGTCTGTCTGTCTGTATGTGAAGACATCACGTGAAAACTAACGGTTCGATTTCGATGAAACTTGGTATAATTATACCTTATTATCCTGGGCGTAGAATAGGATACTTTTTATCCTGGAAAAATACATAGAAAAAAAATTATCTTAATTTTTCAGTTTTATCCATAGACGTTGTTCTGTAGAACCGCGAACACACGTTGCGTATTATTATAGGTCGAGCCGTATTTGGTCTTTATAATAGATATTTATAAGATGTCATTGTCAGAGTTACTCAAAATGGAGAAATAAACCATCCACGCGAAGACCGACATCCGCGCGGACGGAGTCGCGGGCGGAAGCTAGTCATATACTAAATCTGGTATTGTCCTTTGCTTAAAAAATCACTCAATAGAGATTATATCCTACTAACGTATTATAAATGCGACAGATTGTGAGTTTGGATTTATGTATGTTTGTTACTCGTCACGAAAAAAACTACTACGAAACCACGTGGCATTTGTGTTTGTCTTTCATGGTTACGGAGCGAATTTATGATATGATTCATCCTTGTAACCTGCATTCTCTTTTTTCCAGGGCTTGCATTAAAGAAGCGTTCGAGCGATCGAAGAAGAGATGGCAAGACGGGAAACACATTGAATGATAACATATCTCTACTTGGAATTAGGCGAAATTATTGTCAATCGAAAGATACTAAATTCCAACTAAATTTTTGTATGAGCTTAAATACTTGTGTGATAAGTGATACTTTTGTGATAAATTGTTAACAATAAAAAGTTGGTAGCTAGTGCCATATATTTAGGACAAGCTATCTGGCTTAAGCAATATCTTCGCAAAGCAATAAATAGCTCATCGTAATATTATTGTTATGAAATATATCTGTAAAAGGTTAAATATACATGTTGTGCATATTTATTATCAATAGTACTCTTTTCCAAATAATATAGTTAGATTTAGGTTCAAGTTTTTGAATGGATAGCATAGCTGATTTGATTAATTCGTTGTGTAATTAGATCTAGTCTTGTTGTAGAGCGTAACATGAAATGTCCCCAAACATAATTAGATCGGTGTTAATATTGGCCAAAATTTTATTCACGTTTATGAGTACAAAGCTCTTAGTTGATTGTTGAGAATTAATTTTATCTATATATAGAGCAAAATCGTTGTGTTTTATTATACACTTTTCATATTATGTATATTATATAAGATATTGATCTCTTTTGAGATTGTATAGTGTAAATTGTATTTTTATACATGTATAAATATACATTTTATTTTCAAAATCGTTTTTATTATTTATTTTTTATTTACCGTTGTCGACCGAAGGTTTGTATTTTTTTTTTCGGAATAATCGGTATTTTACAAACTACTGGAATATAATCTAAAATAAACCATTTACACTAGATTCTATCAAATCTATCCAATAAGTCATTTTCACTATTTAAGACGTGATAGCTTTTCTGAGAACTTAGACAACAATAGGTACAGATAAGATAAGAACAAGGGTATTAAGTTGTAACTTTTGTTTCTATTTCCCCTTAGTCCTTTGTTATCCAGATTATAATAACAATGTTCATTCCCTTAATTGAATAACGAACCTTTATTTAACAAAACAATGCGACACTGCTTTATATGTTTTAGCCGTCATAATAAATGATAACATTTCTGCGTATGAGATTATCTTTAGAAACGCTTTGTATGCAGGACTTAAGGTTAGTCAGCCAATATAAACAGTAGACAGAGTAATTTAACTTTAGTCCTACTCTCCCTAGTGCAGAGTGTGTATCTATTTTGAAGTGCAGGCAGTGTGCTTAGTGAACATTTGCTTTAAAATTTAACGTATACTACTACTTAGTAAACGTATACTAGTACCTAGTTACTTAATTTATACGAAAACGTAAAAATGAATAAAAATCCGGTCACCTATACATTAATAGTTGTGAACTACCTACCAAACTGGGCCCACCATTTAAAGATACTCAAAGAAAGTTTTGGGCGTTCTCTTAACGCACGTGTTTGTAGTACGGGCATACAATTCCAGCTAGAAACTGAAAAAGAATTAGAAGAAATATTCCGCTTTCTAAAAGAAATCTCCGCAACTATAGAAATAATTGAGCATGAGTTACCCAGTGACCAATTGGTTAAGATTAGAGTACGCGGACTTCCTAGTAATACTGCTCCCGAAGAAGTTATTGAGGGCTTGCGCGAACTCGGGTTTTCCCCTAAGTATGCAAATATTTATGCCAGTAGCGATCGGCCTATCATTTTTCAGGTTGCCTTAAACCAGACGCAAAATATGCAACGTATATGGGGTGTGACGGAACTACTCAACATGCACGGAGTCCAAATTGATCCGTGGCGAGAATCAAAAAGGAGTGTAAGAAACAATAACTACCAAGGAAATCACAGTAATCATAACTATGAGACACCGTGCTCGGAGCCTACATCTTCAGGCAAAAGGGGGGATCTTAACCCCATTGCTAAGATTTACCTTAGTTATGAATTTACCAGACTTGTTAAATCTTTACATGAATTTGCGCGAAGAATAAAACAACAAGAAATCGAGAAAACAAAAGTCAGCATGCAGTTAACGTCTGCAAATCAAGCAACACGCCAGGGGAAGCTACATTAACCTCATCAAGAAAAAAAGGCCGTCGTGGTAAACGGAATGCTCATATTACACCAACGTCTACAATTTCTACTCCCACTCAATATCCTACCGACATTTTCAAAAATAATGACCTTGATCCATTGGAAGTAAAAGCCTCGCAGTTTGCTTGTGAAAACATGTTTAACATCCTTGACGTAATCAAGGTTTCCGAAGTAACCAATAAAGCAAAAATTCTCGAAACTGCCTATCTGGCAGCTTCTAAAATAGTGGGATACCGAGCACAAGATAATCTAAACATGAGCCCGTCGGATTGTTCAGGTACGAAGACTGAACAAATGCAAATCTTGAGCACTCGTACGCAGTCACCCCATGGGCATGAATCTCCGGCAGACCGTAAACCAGTCGTAGAGGCAGTCTGTAAGCACGCCATAGAACGCATTTCAGAATTGGAAGTAGATGGTAAAGATCCCAGCGCTAAAGAAATATTTCAAGCTGCTTTTGTCGCATGCATTAGACTAAAATGTTACCAGGAAAATTATACCCCCGAAAACTGCGAAGATATGGCCCAAACAGTATATCATTTGCATATGAGCTTCAGAGAATTTAGTATATGATCGATCATCGATAAATTAATCTCTTTACTTGTAATAGGTCGAATTCTGTACTAAGATAGATCTGTCTGTCTGTCCGTATCATCTTAGCTTATCACGCCAAAACTACTAAACAGTTATATATTTTTATTTGTAAAAAGGCTACATTCAAAGATTGTATTAAAGAAATTTCAAGTTAAAAAAATATTTTATTATTAATCTCCATACTATTTGACACCGTTATATCTATAATCTATAGACATATGAATTTAAAACATATGGTAGTTATATTCTTACTATAAAACTAAATAAACAGAGGTAGGTTTTTAATAAAAAAAACGGCAGTAAGTATAAAACAATTTTTATTAATTACGTAACACGACATACGTTATAAATAGCGGGAATCAGTTTGGATTTGAAACAAACACACGTTTCGTAACACAGATTTATACATATTAAAAATGCACTCATAGATTATGATAAAAAACTGCGTCTTATGATTATAGGAAAACAAAAACTTAGACACTATTACAAATCAATTTTTGTTTTGTTTCTTTCACGTTTAAAAGAACTGTCACTTTATAATGGGTTTGAGTTGAAACGATAAGTAGAAAACAGTTTTAAAAATAAAGCAACTTTGTGTAGCTATTGATAATAAAACAATTATTTGTTTTTAATATTTGAATTGCCTCAATATCCCATTCAGACAAGATATAGATAATTCTTATTAAAAACCAAAACGAAATGTACAGAAATTTAAAACATACCTACATATTTTTTTTAACATAGGCATTACATAATAAATATTACAAAAAAATATGTAATAAACCTCCTGTGAAAAAACATTATAACATTAATTAAACCATTCAGGTATATTTATGGTTGTTTTATTCTTAAGTAAAAAATATAAGTTTAATTGAAAATATAGGTTAGAAATGATAATTAAATGGGGGTTTATAACTTAAATATTTGTTAAAAATTAACTTTTTCAGCATTTGAAGTAGCGCAAAATACGTACATTATGCTCTAAAATAATTTGATTGACACTCTGATAAAGTTTTTTATCTGCTTGAGTGAAAAACGCTAGGGTCGATTAGCTACTGGCCTACTGCCGAGGCACATAGTTAACACAAAATCACAATATTGTAAGATGTCTTGCAAGTAAAAGCTATGAATGCTGAACAAATTATTTAAATGCTGTTTTTATGCCTTACCAAATTTTATTGTGGTCTACAATATCAATTACTTCTCTTTCATTATTATTACCGTCAAATATTTCATATCAAAGACTAATTATCCCAAATACTAGCCATTTTAAATATTAACATAATGAGAACACTCATTATAATGTGACAGCAGTTCAAAAGTTAAAGAAAATGTTGTTTTTATTGAAATCTGGTTTGAATTGTATACATAATATACGCAATAAAACGAACATAAGCTTAAACTATATCAAACACTATACTGATCCCATTCATATTCTTAATTGGAAGTCTTCTTAATTTTAATACAGAAAAAAGAAAATATTTTACCATTTTCGAAATGAAACAATTAATATCAATAAATTTTCAGTATACACTGTGAAACTTAACATATGCGCAATTTTTTCTTCTGTAACTTTACAAATCGCGAAATTATATAGATTAATAGAACTAAATAAAGCTATGACTACAAATAGTTATTATACATGAGTGCGGTGTACACTGGGGTTTATTTATATGCTAAAATGAAGCCTATATAAAATTTATTGCTGATGCAATTATACCCGAATGATTCGATACGACTTTGACATAATTGGCACGTTATCGTACGAACAACTTAATTAAATGTTACAACAAAAAGTACTTCTAACTTCATACAAATGTCGACATTGCTCCTATATGTTTCTAAAAATATTTATGTTATAAAAGCACCATTATGAATAAAATCATTGGCTCTAGTATTCTGAATTTATTAAATTGTATTGTCATTTTCTTGCTTGTGTAGCACTAGAATAACAATAATGATGTGAATCAATTTCTACCTACCAAATCGATTGGCTTTAACGACACATTCTTTTGTGCCGTTAATTTTTACGTACAAAAATTTAATTTTTCAATTGCCATCATATATTATTTGCTTTCAAGTGTTTTGAGCATATTAATAAAAAAATGCATTAAATATTTCTGAAATCATATCTATACGTATGATAACTCTTACGTTGTTCGTACGATTTTTTGCCAGTTAGGACAGCTCGTAAATATAAAATATTTCACCTCTCAAACAAAAATCTTACGTATACGTATGATAATTTGTTCACGTTGTTCGTACGATTGCTTGCCAATTAGGACATTTCTTATTTTCATTCATTTCTTAAGCAGCAAATTCCTAAAATCAGTGTTAGAGAGCGGTTTTTTGTCGCCGTTCGTGGAAGTCCCGTTAGAAGTACTCGCTGTTGGTTTTTGGAGGACACTCGGTATAAAGCTGCTTAGTTGTGTCCGCCGCCTGAAAATTATAGTCTTTCATTTAGAATTGAATTTTTACTCTGTGCTTATAACACAAGTATTATGTAAAAATTGTAATAAATGTAAAATTTATTAATGTGCAGTTGATTTTTTTTTTCAAATATTTAAATAATGTGTAGCGACGACAAGCCAATTTACGAGTTACCGAATTTCAAGTGTAGTACCTACTAAGAAAGTTCACACCATCGGTTCACACGGTAACTCGTATATAAACAGTTTGTGCGTTATGCATAGACAGTCACGGGCTTGTCGGGACGCGGGTGGGTCGCATTAGGTCGAATATTAATTACATACGGATAAATATATGTAGTTAACGAAATATAACCTTTGCGTAGTTATTCCTCTTTTATTACACCCGCACATAACAAGACCCTACATTGGTGACTCCCGACGATTAGTGAACATTATAGTGAATTGCATAGATATCGTTTGTTTACAATTAAAAATGAATCCGGCAGTTCCAGTTAGACCAGTTTCGTCGATACAGTTAACCCTTCTCGAGCAGTTAGCACAACTAAAGCAGCGGATAAACCAGCTGAAATGTGCAAGCTCGAGAGGCAAGTCGTTTAGCGGTCGAAAGTATGGAAATAGCACGCATCGTTCCGCATCGCAAAGTCACAATCGTGCAGGAAGCTCAAAACAGAGAAAACCGTGGTTATGTTTTTTCATTACTGCTTTAAGCATAACGCCAGATTGTACTATCTTCAACCTTGTGCGTGGCAGAAGCAGCAGGAGAGCCGACTAAAAAATGTTTTAATTTTACCAGTGTCGAAAAATAACCGATCCGCGAGTGAGTGTACTGTGTAGTGATTATAAACCTTACGCGGCAAACGGTAGTGTAATTAAGACATTTGGTACTAAGTTAATGACTTTAGATTTTAGTTTACGGCGACCGTATAAATGGTCATTTATCGCCGAGGTAACTCAAACTATGTTTTGGTTTATAAGGTGCAGATTTTTTAGCACCCTATAGGGCCGATGCATCGCTCGCACTTATGACGGACGCATCGGATACTCATGTAGGTTATTTTTCTAAGAATCCATCTAAGATTGAACGCAAGTATAGTACGTACGATAGGGAGTTATTAGCAATTTACTTAGCTATTCGTCATTTTCGGAATATGGTCGAAGGACGACAGTTAACGGTGTAGGTACACGGATCACAAACCGTTAATTTACGCGTTTTCTAAAGTAAATAGCGAGAAAGAGTTACCCAGACGTACACGAAACTTGATATTCATTATGAGTTCACAACGTCGCGTGGGCAAGATAATGTCGTTGCAGATTCGTCATCACGAGTCGCAACAATAAGTTGTCCCACTGTAATAGATTACGCGGAACTTGCTAAGGAACAACAACAAGATTCTTATATGTTACAATTATCTAATTCGAAAGACGCTAATAATAGGTCAAAGAAAATAATGTTACCTGAAAGCGGTACATTTATTTATTGTAATATTTTAGATAATGATAAAATTAGACCCTATTTGACTGATTAAATTCGAAGTATTGCTTTTGATAGTGTACATAATTTATGTCATCCCGAAATAAGGACTACACGCAAATTGATTCAAAACCGTTTTTATTGGCCAAATATGAATCGTCACGTTGGCCAATGGGCACGCATTGGACATGCATTGAATGTCAACGATCGAAGGTTAATCGACATACAGTGACAGGTTTAGGATCGTTTCTGCAGTGCGATAGGTTTGAACATATTCATGTTGATTTAATTGGACCTTTACCCACTTCACCCGAAGGTTTTAGGACGTATTGCCTAACCATAGTGATAGGGGGACGCGATGGCCAGGATGTTTTCCTACGAAAGATATAACTGCTGAAACGATTTCGCGTGTAATATATGAAGGATGGATCTCTCGTTTTGGTTGTCCGAAAAAGCTAACAAGCGATCAAGGACGCCAATTCGAAAGTCAATTATTTGCTACACTAATGAAGTTATTAGGTATTAATAAGTTACGTACGACACCTTACCACCCACAGAGTAACGGGGCGGTAGAGCGTTGGCATAGGTCGCTTAAAGCGGCATTAACGGCTCGTTTATGCAATATATCATCATCTTGGGTTACGGAATTACCAACTGTGTTGCTAGGACTTAGAACAGCAGTAAGAAGTGATACCGGCATAAGCGCAGCAGAAATAACGTACGGAACAACTTTACGATTACCAGGTGATTATTACGATAAAAAATCGAGTTTTGAAATAGATAGCAGTCTTGAGTATGTAAGTAAATTACGAGACTCTATTAGGAAATATCAGTCAGTAGCTATTAGGCAGAATGAAAGACGGAACATATTTATTCACCCCGATTTAGAAAAGTGCGATTATGTTTTTGTAAGAAACGACGCAGTACGTAAGCCTTTACAACCAACATACGACGGTCCTTATCGTGTGTTGAGTCGAGAGGAAAAGGTATTTTACATTCAAATGACTGGCAGGAAAGTTAGAATATCTGTAGACCGTCTAAAACCTGCATATTATTTGAATGATGATAGTGATACGACATCTGGGGCAGATACTAAGGTTCCGTTACAAATTCCAAGCAGCGAATTGCCTAATACACATACCACGCGTAGTGGAAGAGCTATACGATTACCGGTACGATTTAGGTAATAGTATTGTATTTGTAATTGTTTCAACTATTTTATATTTATTAGAATTACGATGATTATAAGTATTCATAAGACTTCATAGAAATGTATAATAAATACTAAGTAATCAACACATCGTATTTAATAAATAATAGAACTTAAGAAATTTTGAAACGAGTTCATTGTTTAACGTTTTAAGTATGGTATTTCAAATTTATGTTTGTGTTGAGTTTTGATTGAAATGTTTACTACTTAGAAATTTAAGTACTTTTGATTTATGGCTTATGAATGTATAGTAATAGCCTTTGTAATATTAAACGATACAAGTGTAAAGAACGTATTGAGATTTGAAATGTTAATGTTACTAGGTGTTAGATGACGTGTAACAATTATCGCACGCCACTTAGAAGAACCAACCAAGTTTTTGTAATAACATAAATAGTTTAACGAAATTAGGTGTTAACTGTTAACCACTTGCATACGATACGTATTGATTGATTTATATTGTGAACATTTTTTATACTTTATATTGTAAACATTTTGTAACCTTATACAGCGACATTTTATATACACCCATCTGTTTATTGTTTAATTTTATTGTAAGATTTTTTACTTGTATACCCTTTTTATTTTAAGGGGGGAATGATGTAGCGACGACAAGCCAATTTACGAGTTACCGAATTTCAAGTGTAGTACCTACTAAGAAAGTTCACACCATCGGTTCACACGGTAACTCGTATATAAACAGTTTGTGCGTTATGCATAGACAGTCACGGGCTTGTCGGGACGCGGGTGGGTCGCATTAGGTCGAATATTAATTACATACGGATAAATATATGTAGTTAACAAAATATAACCTTTGCGTAGTTATTCCTCTTTTATTACACCCGCACATAACAAGACCCTACAAATGTTACACGTCTTAGCATAACAACTCAGTTTGAACACGCTCGCTGAGTATTGATCGAAAGTTTGTAATAAATAATAGAATGAATAAAACAAACACAAGAAAACGCGCCTAAACATAATGTTTTTCTGTTTTCCTACATAAACACTCAATAAAGGCCAAAAGAAAAAAAACATTTACCATTGCGGGCGTTAATATTATAATCCGCTCGATCATCGCTCTTGTTTACGTTAGACATCTGTAAAAACTCTTTATAAAAATTAAAAAATAAGTTTATACATACATGCCCCCACCCGTATCGCGTTTTGGCAGCCCTAGCGTGGCCGTAGAATCGTCTTTCTTCGGTGGTGGAGCACTTATAGCCACTTGTATCGCTCTGTCTGCGACTTGTAGCCCGTTTGTCTTGTCTAACGCGGTCGACGCTGATTCCTCGTTCTCGTACTCTATGTACGCTAGACCTTTGGGTTTACCATCCCTGGAGGGTTATAAATACATATACAGGGTGTAATCGTTAAGTGTGCACAGGCGATTTTTCCGTAAGTATTACAGATAACAAAAAACTTTAAACTGATATCGAAAGTACTTAACCTAATGAGTAAAATGGCCGTAATAAATTTTTAAAAATAAATCGAGAAATATCAAAAAAATTATCTTTAAACCCTCCCATACATAAAGTATGAAATATGAATATCCCATATACATTTAATATGAAAGATTTTAGCTTTCTTTTTCTTTTTTTGGTTTTCTGCTTTAATTACTTCGCAAATTTGAAGTGACATTTTCCACGTTTTTCCGGAAATTTTCACGCATTTTCCGGATATTTCCCAGGCATTTTCCAGGCATTTCCACGCATTTTCCGGGCATTTTCACGCATTTTCCGGGTATTTTCCAGATATTTTCCAGGCATTTTCCGGACATTTCCCTGACATAGCCTGTAAATGTCTGGAAAATGTCTGGAAAATCCCCGGGAAATGCTCGGAAAATCCCCGGAAAATGCCTGGGAAATTCCCGGAAAATAACCGGAAAATGCCTGGGAAATGTCTGGAAAATATCCGGAAAATGCGTGGAAATTTCCGGAAAAACCGTGGAAAACGCCTGGAAAATCCCTGGAAAATATCCGGAAAATGCGTGAAAATGTCCGGAAAATATCCGGAAAATGCGTGAAAATGTCCGGGAGAAGCGTGGAAAATGCCTGGAAAATCCCCGAAAAATGCCTGAGAAATGTCCGGAAAATGATGGGACATGCGTGGCAAATGCCTGTAAAATCCCCGGAAAATGCCAGGGAAATGTCCGGAAAATGTCTGGAAAACATCCGGAAAATCCCCGGGAAATGCTCGGAAAATCCCCGGAAAATGCCTGGGAAATTCCCGGAAAATAACCGGAAAATGCCTGGGAAATGCTCGGAAAATGTCTGGGAAAATCCCGGAAAATAACCGGAAAATGCCAGGGAAATGTCTGGAAAATGGCTGGAAAATATCCGGAAAATGCGTGGAAATGTCCGGAAAAAGCGTGGAAAATGCCTGGAAAATCCCTGGAATATGCCTGGGTAATGCCTGGAAAATATCTGGAAAATGCGTGAAAATGCCCGAAAAAAGCGTGGAAAATGCCCGGAAAATCCTCGGAAAATCCCCGGTAAATATCCGGAAAATGCGTGAAAATGTCCGGAAAAAGCGTGGAAAATGCCTGGGAAATTCCCGGAAAATGTCTGGGAAAATCCCGGAAAATAACCGGAAAATGCCAGGGAAATGTCTGGAAAATGGCTGGAAAATATCCGGAAAATGCGTGGAAATGTCCGGAAAAAGCGTGGAAAATGCCTGGAAAATCCCTGGAATATGCCTGGGTAATGCCTGGAAAATATCTGGAAAATGCGTGAAAATGCCCGAAAAAAGCGTGGAAAATGCCCGGAAAATGCTCGGAAAATCCCCGGTAAATATCCGGAAAATGCGTGAAAATGTCCGGAAAAAGCGTGGAAAATGCCACTTCAAATTTGCGAAGTAATTAAAGCAGAAAACCAAAAAAGAAAAAGAAAGCTAAAATCTTTCATATTAAATGTATATGGGATATTCATATTTCATACTTAATGTATGGGAGGGTTTAAAGATAATTTTTTTGATATTTCTCGATTTATTTTTAAAAATTTATTACGGCCTACTCATTAGGTTAAGTACTTTCGATATCAGTTTAAAGTTTTTTGTTATCTGTAATACTTACGGAAAAATCGCCTGTGCACACTTAACGATTACACCCTGTATATTTTTTTATGTTAGGTAGATAAATTTGCTTTTATGTAAATTTGAATATAATACTGATAGTGAAGTAGCAAAAAGTTATTGTCATTCATGAAGATTAATCTTAATTCTATTTGAAGTAAGGATCTCACAACTTACAGAATACTCATATTCTGTATGTTAAAATGTTAATAGTATTAAAAAGATATAAAAATATAATTCTCAAAAAAAAAATTCAGTAAAGGCAAGTGAGATAAGACGAACACATTTTAACTAATTTTTCAATTTATCATTAAAATTGGTGTTAAACTTACAAAAAAAAAAACTTACTTGAAAGTGACAACCCTAACGTCCCGCAAAGCGCCGTGCTTATCAAATATCTCAGTGAGCGCTTCCTTAGTACAGTGCGAATAGGGCAGGTTCTTCACGAATAACTTATTCTTCTCTACATTCGTTGGATATTTGAATGTTGGTGTGCTTTTCTTTGCTGAGTACCGGGATAAGAACATCGGTCGACCGTTGAGTGGTGCTCTGTCGTGTTTCAACGCTTCGTCTACTGATTCCTGTGAATTTTATGTATCTTTTTGTTTGATTTTATCTATATAATACTTCTGATAATTACATGTTAAACATATTATTAGTTATAAAAAAAATTAAAATCTCTATGTATTTTTTGGGCAATTGTATCCACACACACACACAACAAAGACAAGGTAATTCCAAATAATTACACACATGTCAGAAGTGAAACTTCTTTGGTAAGATTCAAAGATACCAAAATCGTCGCCTTATTCCATGACGTGACGATATTGCCATGACGTGACGATATTGCCATGACGCGACCTTGAAATTTTACTCTCAACGCGTATAAAGAAGTTTCACTTAAACTACTAACTAGATTAAGGGCAATCTGGTCAAGAAATAAAATAAAAAATAAAAAAATGTTACTCACAGGTGTTTCATATTGGCAGTAGCATATGGATCCACCAAACGCTTTCACACCAGACTTCAACCGCAAAGACACTATCTTGCCGAATTTCGACAGTTTGTCGCGAATGCTCTGTTCGTCCGTTCTAAAAACAATCAAACATAAATTATTATTTTATTCCTCTAATGTAATATCGAAAGTGTGGTTATAAGGTTGTTCTTTTTTCGAGGGTATCATATTTTTATATTAATGTTTGTAAAAGTAAACATGAAAAAAAAGTTAGTCCTTTTATTAAAAGTTTATTTAAGTTTATTTCACTTTAATAATGATTTAGTTGAAAGTTATCCACGTATAAATAAAAAAGACATGTGGCACTCGGGGACTGCCGCGGTAAAGCTATTGCATGCTATGCCTTCAAGCCACACCTCCTCGCCCAAGATTTTCTAATAACATACTTAAATTACATCAATCCGACTCGAAGGACCAAACGTTAATAGGACCATTTCTAAAACAAAAATATTTTTTAAATAATAACGTACTTGAACTCAAGGTTGCTAACGAACAGTGTGCAAGCCTCTCTCGTCCCGAGCCTTCTGGCACTTTCCTCGCTCTGTGTCCTTTGCCGTTTTTTCTCAGCACCTAAAATAAAAAAAAAATATAGAACATATTTCAAAAACAACTAATACAGAAGTATATCAGGCATGTGTGTATCTAGATTTCGACGTTCAAATATAACTTATATCTTCAATAACACGTACATACCTTCTTCATCATCTTCATGAGCCCTCTTGGTACCGCTCGCACTATCTGCGTCCTTTTCTTTCACTTCCACCTCCATATTTTCCTCCTTTTTCCTCTTCACTTCGCTGCCTTCAGCAACCTCATCCGATTTCCTTTTCCCTTTGTTGGCTTTTGTATCTTTTGCTTTCTTTTTATTGTCCATTTTGCCCTTCTTACCCTGCCCCTTTTGTTTCTGACCGGTCATTTTTTCTTTCATCGCTTGGTAGTTGTCGCGCCATTCTTTAAGTTTGGCCTGCAATAAAACTTTTAATTAAATTTTACGATATTGAAATGTGGTAGGTTGGATCGGGTAGTCGTAATAATTATTAAAGGATCGATTTAATTTTGAATTTACCCATTACAACCAAACAAAAAGCTAAACGTTTCCTTATTATAATACTTTTGCAGATGTATACACGCGGGCGGGTAATCGCCGGTGCAGCTCGCGAGTGCCGTTACCATAGCGACCGCCTGTCCCCACCTGGCACAGCTCGCGAGTGCCGTTACCATAGCGACCGCCTGTCCCCACCTGGCACAGCTCGCGAGTGCCGTTACCATAGCGACCGCCTGCCCCCACCTGGCACAGCTCGCGAGTGCCGTTACCCTAGCGACCGCCTGCCCCCACCTGGCACAGCTGGCGAGTGCCGTTACCCTAGCGACCGCCTGCCCCCACCTGGCACAGCTCGCGAGTGCCGTTACCCTAGCGACCGCCTGCCCCCACCTGGCACAGCTGGCGAGTGCCGTTACCCTAGCGACCGCCTGCCCCCACCTGGCACAGCTGGCGAGTGCCGTTACCATAGCGACCGATCGCCCCCCAGCTGGCACAGCTCGCGAATGCCGTTACCATAGCGACCGATCGCCCCCCAGCTGGCACAGCTGGCGAGTGCCGTTACCATAGCGACCGCCTGCCCCCACCTGGCACAGCTCGCGAGTGCCGTTACCATAGCGACCGCCTGTCCCCACCTGGCACAGCTCGCGAGTGCCGTTACCATAGCGACCGATCGCCCCCCAGCTGGCACAGCTGGCGAGTGCCGTTACCATAGCGACCGCCTGCCCCCACCTGGCACAGCTCGCGAGTGCCGTTACCATAGCGACCGCCTGTCCCCACCTGGCACAGCTCGCGAGTGCCGTTACCATAGCGACCGATCGCCCCCCAGCTGGCACAGCTGGCGAGTGCCGTTACCATAGCGACCGCCTGCCCCCACCTGGCACAGCTCGCGAGTGCCGTTACCATAGCGACCGCCGGCCTCACCTGGCACAGCTCCGCGCACTCGAGCGCCGTGTGCAGCTGGCCGTGGTCCCGCTCGAAGTGCGTCCACAGCGCGGCGAGCGCGGGCGGGTAGTCGCCGACGCAGCGCAGCGCACGCCGGTGCAGCTCGCGCAGCCGCCGCTCGCCGGAACCGTTCCATCGAGCCAGCTCCAGGTGTATGAGCGCTTCCCAGTATTTGGAGAGCGTTTTGTTCTCGCCATACTCTATAACAAAAGTATTTATTAGTAACTAGATGACCTGGCAAAAGTTGCCTGCCTTCGCGCGCGCTATAAAAGGCGTAATCTTTTCTATTTTTTTTTTTTTTTATGTAAATTTAAAATACAATTATAAACACAACTAAAATAAATAAAAAAAAACAATTAAATAAATAAAAATAAAAACGAGTAAAATCAGTCAAACTGTTAACGGTTTTGGTGGACTACAAAAATTTTTATCGTCAAGTTCCATATAACCAAAAAAATCCTACAAAATACTTACTGAATATTTCCTCAAAGATCTCTTTCCCTTGTTTAGGGTCATTCATCCGACTATACTCCAATCGCGCCCAAAACAATGGCACTTCACAGTCATTGGCTTCGTCACCCCAGGCCTGCAAATATAAGGACATTTTTTTTAATATATTTTCAATTATTACCTTTCTAATTATGATATATTCTGACAACATACAAAACAAAAAAAAACATATTTTATATTTATGTTAGAGCTGTTAAATGGTATTTGTTATTGTAGTTAATAGACCACAAACAAAAGCCAATTTCAATTTGCATAATTTTTATTCAAAATACAATAGGAATTGTTGGATAACTAATTAGCCATAAACATGCATTTTACAGAACCTATAAAATATGTGACAATATACATTTAAAACTAGGGAAATAATTACACAGCTTATAAAATATGTGGAAATATAATATCTTCACATTTAAGACAAGGGAAATATTATGATTTACCTCAGCGAGAGAGTCCCATGCCAGTCTAAATGTTCTCCTAAGTCTTTCCACATCAGGTTCATTATCGAATGCAGTCCTTCGCCGAGTGAACTCCAAATAACTGAGCCACAGTGCTTCACCATCTTTGTATGAATCCATACCCTTTGATAGTGCAGTCTCGAAAATTGATTTCACCTGGAGCAATATCAAATTTGATGTCACTTCCTTTATTTTAGTTCTATGTTTACATCAAAATTATTCTTTACTCAAAAAATCAGTGAATAGAAAGAGAAAATATAAAAGGTCGCCCGTGGACACCGCTTCACGCATGCATGTGACGACATATGATTGCTCCAGACCCATGTAGAAGGAAGAAAGGTGGAATTCCTCCATAAAAAAGGGAGGATTCTCGACCAGTCTACTCAACTGGCCGGCTGGTAAAAAAAAAAACTATGTCGGAAAGTTGTATATATGCTCTGTAGCAAAAACTTGCGCGACTCAGAGCGAGGTGTCGCTACACCCATATAACCAACAGACCTGCCAAGCACATCAAAATAACATCATAACTAATTAATTAATTATCACCTCATCAAACTCCCTCTCCTCATGTTCCGCCTGCTGCATCTTCAGTATCCAAAAAGTCGCTCGTCTAGGACACCGTCTCACACACGCGTCCAACACTCGTGCGATTGTTTCCCTTGACGACGTTCGTTGTACGTGACGCGCGTACGCTTGGAGGAGTGCGTGCGCGCCCTCACAAGCAAGGCATTCAGTTGTTGCCCGCTCATATAGCACCTGTTTTGTATGTTTTAATACCCGTTATAATTATTATCGACTATATAAAATGGTAGTCAGAAATTAAGGTCACCATGTTTTTTAGCTTTGTAGGTTGAAAATGGATTAATTTACGTTAAAGAATAATCAAAATAGATGTGGCAAATCATGTTCATTTGTGCTTATATAACACGTTTTTTTTATTTTCTTGTGAAAAAGTTAATTTATTGTACATTCTGAAAAAGTAAATTTTCACCATTATACAAATTGCCCAACATACTTTTAGAATTCCATTGCTGTCACAATCTGCATACTTTTCCTCTTGAGACAATTCCTTCACTGTATCTATGTATTCTTCATATACTTTACATTTTTCTTCTGGTTCTCTGAAAAATAATAAATAATTTACAAATAAATATAATGATTATTAACTAGAAATTTTTGACTAAAAAACTGACATTGTATTATTACTTCATATACTTACTCTAACGTTAATAGTCTGTCTTCAAATGGTGTTATTTTTTGCAAATAATCTATGGCTGCATCATGTTGTTTTTTTATCTACAAATAAATAAATAAATAAATAAATAAAATCTTTATTTTGCTTTAAACATGGTATTCAATGGTGATACAATTATATTAATAAAGCACAAACATGTTCAGCCAATACAAGCATGCAAAAATAATTACCATAAAGGAGTTAATGGTGCGTTCGGGTTGAACTTTCCATGAACTCCTTTATGGTATAGAAGTTTTTTTCATTAAGCCAATTAAGAAGATGTTTTCTAAATTTATAATCATTACACGTCTTTAAGTTATTTGGCAGATGATTGAATATTTTAATGGCCATCCCCACGCAACTTTCCCTGTATTTGACGATACGAGGGTTCTCTCGTAAAATTAATTTATTCGGATCCCTTCGTGATCTCGAGTTTAGTTGGGAGGATGTTTAAAACAAACTACTATTTCTAAAAACAAACATACACAGTTCAAAAATATATAACAAAGAAAACTATGTAAAAAAATAATAATATCTTAACTAAATATTCTTATGAAATAGGTCTCATTTGTAATCTAAGTGTATATGCTGTAGAAAAAAAGCTTATACATTTTTTTATAATTAGTATAAACAGAGATAGATTAAAAAGGTATACCTTATCTACATATTCTTGGTCATATAAATCAAGAGCCAACTCCTGTAAGGGTTGCCATGCCTCATCTCCCCTTAGAAGAGGCCTAGAAACAGTTTCTTCTAGACACCATAATATCCTCTTCCTTTGGGATTTATATTGTGTATCATCCTGGCTGCACATATTAATAAATATTAAAGAAACAAAAAAAAAATATTTCAGGACATTTTTCACACAATTTTTATTTATGTGATACATGCCAATTTAAAAGAAAAAAATCCAAAATATATTAAGCTGAAACTAACTTCATATTTTCCAGTTGAGCTTTCTCCATTTCAAGTTTAGCGTCCCAAAAGATTTTTCCGGAGAGAGGATCAGCACCTGCCCTACGTAGGACTTCCTCCAGCTGTGTGCGAGCATTTTCAACTTCACCAGCAGTTAAGGACCATGAGCACCACTCACTTAGAATTGGTATTGCTGAAAGAAAATAAAATTAATGTTTATGAAAATAAACATAAACACTTAAACAAGAAAGAAAGAAGAAAGTAAGAAAATACATTTATTTTAATGTCTTGCCACACAGGAAAAAACAGAGAATAGTAAAATACAATAAAGTTTGGAGTGCGAAGAAAACAGAAAATTATATTCAATACTGATTTCAACATTAACACATAGGGTCTGTGCAGCATCAAACATTAAAAAAGGAAACCACTCGGTGATATTCTGTGATGCAGAGGCATCGCAGCACCGGTTTTCAGTGGGCCCTCCTCGACAGTCAAAGGAACAGTGTAAATTTTTTACATAATATATTTATATAGTTTAGAGAAAGCAATAGGTATACATAAATAATTAATATATTAAAAAACATATTACATAAATATACAATATACATAATTACATTATAATTTGTATGTTATAGAATTATAGAATTATAGAAATAAGGTGTCACCTTCCGAAAACATAAACATTATTGATTGTATAACTTTAGATTATTTTTACTACACATCATTTATTATAAGGGACAAATATCTACAAAACAATCTGACTTCACTATATAAAAAAAAATGTGTGGCACTCGAGGACTGCCGCAGTAAAGCTATTGCATAGCATCGCATCGCTGTGCCGGTTGGAGTGGGGGTGTTAGGTTTTTTGGTTACGGAATTTTTACATTTGGTCGCCATGCTCAAAGTCCGAAATAAATAATAAATTAAATATTATGTACTTACAATAACAATCCAGTGCGGCCAGCTTGAACAAGTTGGCAATATGATCTTTAGATTCTTTAGAATGAGCTAGAGATTCTTCTGTTTGTATCCTTGTTAACCAGTGTTCAGCTCTCAGTACTGATAACTTCTGGAGTCTATCAAAAGCTGTTCGCCAGCGATCCAATTCTGACAGACCCCTAAAAGTTCATTTCCATTAGTATACTTCATATTTCAAACTCAATAATATTAAGAAGTTAACTTGCCTTTACAAATTTACCTTTATATACTTATATAAACATATAAATGAAAAAATAAACAATGCTCCAGTAACTAAGTAGGACTTCTTGATTTCTATTGCATATACAGCAATTTCATTTTAGAAAGGCTGTCTGTATTCATCAGGTTATTACAATTGTACATTTTCGTTATTCACATTTTTATAGAACATTTACACATTTTATTTGACTGTATGAATCAAGTTTCACTGTGAATGATTATTAAAAAATATATCATGTGTGTCTTCAAAATACTTACCATAAAGCTTGAATTAAATTAATGTGATCATCATAATTATATGGATCTTCATCTATCTTACGTTCTAAATCTGCTACTTTCTTTTCCAAAGCCTCCTCATCATCATCATCGTCATCATCCTATAAGAATTAAATTAATTGAATTGAAGGTTAGGTACAATGTTTCAAATGCAGTACTCGATAAACAAAGTTATCAGACGAAAGAGTCAATCTAATGAAAAGATTATTTACGTTAATTTTACATCAATCAGGTAGAACGTTCATTGTAGAAAATCACAAGATACATTTAAACCGTTGCAAGATTTATTAAAACGAAATATGTGGGGTATGCTTACGTCCGAATCATCAGAATCTACCTCTCCATCATCTTCTTCAACAACGACTTCTATTTCATCTTCTCCTTCAGAACCATTCCGCACTTCATCCTCTACAATAGCCATATTAATCTATACAAATAAATCTAATTTAATTTACTGTTTAATGTTTGATAACACTGAATCTACGCTATGCCCTATGGCGGAATAACTGTCAAATTGATACTCAAAATCCAATGACACTAAATGTTGACATATGCAATGTTTTTTTTTTTTAACTGCAAGGACAATTGACTGCAATCGAGCGATTATATCTGTGGATTTTATGCTTAGAGTATATATTACAATCTTAGAGTATATATTACAATAGTATAGAGCGCGTGTATTGCACAAATTGCTCCACTATGCCCTATTATACATTATACTCTTTGAATTGCTCAGTGCACATCGTAGGCAGATGAGCTATAGATACTATATAGATGTGTGTGTGACAAATAGGGATGGGTAGGTATCAATTGCGTGTTGAACTATCGATAAGTTATGTAAATAAATATGTATCATAAGTAAATTTTATGTTCAATAAGTTATTAAAGGAAAAATATATGAATAAAGTATAAATATGTAATTTTAAATTTTTTTACCAACTGAATAAAGTTTGTTTATTCCATTTGAATATTTCTTGTATTAATTATAAGTACTTTAAAAAAATATGTTTAATTGGAATATCAGAAAAACGTGAGTACTTTTTAAATAATAAAGTTAATAAAAATAAAAGATCGGGTTTAGTGCTATTTCTATAATAATAAATCAAAAAATAATAATAATGTTTTAAAAATGTTAAATAAAAATAAGAAATAATTAATAATTTAAAATGATAATATAATAAATAATATTAATAATTTTTTTATTTAATTTTATCCATTCTGCTATCAAAATCTTCTTAATCATTTTAGCGGTTCAGAAAATATATCGTAACATTATATACTTTACATTTACACTATAAGTAATACATTCGCATTCATAATATACAAAACACACCACAAATTTATTTATAATAAATTTTTAAAAGAGTTTTAATTTTAAAGTTAAATAAATAATTTGTTAAAATATAGTTCTTCTAGTAAACTTTATATCGAGTACAGCGTTGGTCAGGTCACATCACTACGATCACGTGGCGGCAGTGAGGCGCGCGAGCGAGCCTGCGCGTGTCCGCCTCCCACCTCCCCTTCACCCCCGCGATGCTAAATTTATTTTCGTACAAATAAGTATAACAATCGACGTACTGATGAAATGTGATACTGGATTTCAATTTTGTGTATTTTCTAGTATCGTTTTTGCAAGATAAAACTGCACATTTCACCATGTTTATTCGTAAATATATTAAAAAAATTCCAGAGCAACGCACTTCGACAGCACTCAACCACGACTACGAGCGCTCGCGGCGGGAACGTCGTGTTGTTCCCACCTGTGCCTACTGTTCCCACTTGGTTATTCGCACTCTATAGATAGTATATATACTCTAAGATTTTATGATACAACTTGGATAGAACAGAACAACAACAGATGACCTATGATTTTTATGTTTATAGAGATATTTCCGGGGATAGAAAGTTAAAAAGGTAACTTGATAAATATTATGTTATGTTTCTATGAAAAAACTATGATTAAATATGAGTTAACTAAAATTTAAAAAAGAGCCCGTGTGCCGAGCACACGTGTCAGAAGTGAAACTTCTTTGAAAAGATTCAAAGATGCCTAATTGTCGCCTTATTCCATGACGTGATGGTAGTGCCATGAATGCTTCTAGGTACATGAAATTAATGTAGCAGTTAGCAGCTAGAGTGAAATGCGCTGAATCATTAAAAAAATAAAAATATAAAGTATACCTAAGAAGTGAGAGGATTGTTCCTCAATATATCAGATGTTTTGTTTACATAATATACATACATAATATATCTTCTTGTGAGTACTGTAATCAACTGCAATAGTGTTTACGTGTGTGTTTACGGTTACACTAGCGCCACCTTAATATAAGGATTTCCGACGAAAATTGGTAGCAATATACGTAGATTAAAATATGGTAAGGATAACTTCTTTACATAATAAAGGCTGAATTGACAAGATATTCAGGGACCTATGTAATTATTGTGTGTTTTAACATGAAAGAAAAATATAGAAAATGCTTGAAATGTGGGGAATCCCCAAGTGACAATGCTCGTGTTATTTTACATCGTTTCCCTAAGCCCGGAAGAACCAATAAACTTTGGTGAGTAATAAAAATCGTATACACAATTGCATTAACTATGCCGATTTTCATTAGAACTTAAACTTCGGTTCAAGGAATAATTAAATAAAAAAACCTTATCTGCAATGAAATGTATAGTGCATACAATCAATCAATACCGTCTTGAATCAATGACGTCTAAACGGGCTGAAAGGCAATTGGCAGGGCTGAATTGAGTGAATAATATGTCCTCGACTTAGAGTATATAATATTACAATAGTAGATAGAGATAGATAGTATATATACTCTAAGGTCCTCGAACTTCGTGCTAGTACAGGACATGCGCTCTCAGTTTTAAACTCAATCCAACCCCTTTATAGATGGCGTTGCAATAAGCTTTACTTTAGTTGGCGCGCGTACATTTAAATTTACTTGTTACCATCGGAAAAACTTTATGATAACGTTATTTTTGTATAGGTATATACATAGTTATTTCTCAATGAAACAAAGCACAATTAACTTTTTTACATTAAATATCGTGAATACGTAATCAAACAAATACGTTACAATTCCGAAAAGTATTTTTTTACTTTCATATTATTTCCTGTAGATTCTTTAACGAAAAATTACTCAATATCAATCAAATTAAATATCTAATTTGGATCGCAGGTAGTAACCCAAGTAAAACAAAATAAAAAGCTATAGTTTTCTTTAAATATTAACGACTTCTCTCTTTGATTTTTTTACGATTGCGCTCTAACTTCTGATAATCCAATTTAAACCTGAGTGGCTCTGTTTTAGCTGCGAGGCATGGGCTAAATTCTGTTTTCCTGACGGCGAATGGCACTTGCCAGAATTCCAGAAAAAGTTATTCACAGAACACAGAATGCTCTGCAATAAACATTTTAGAATGTCATCATTTATGGATATAACTCGCAGAAGATTAATTAAAACTGCTACACCAGACTCTGAATGTGAAAAGGTTTGTAAAACACTGAAACATTCATTGCATTTTAAACGAGAATCGATTATTTAGTAATGCCTTTCAGTTCAAAGCATATTACACCTTGTATTATGTATACATATAATATGTTACCCTCATAACATTTCAGATATTTAACGAAACTAAAAACTTAAATGCATCAGTATTAGGTGAGGTGTCGAAACCCTTATTACATAATACGACTCTTCTCAGTATCGATGAGTCTTCAAAAGAACTTGATATTCAGAAATTAAAAGATTCAGAAAATGGAAATTCCATACGAGAAACAGTTATAAAAGAACCTCCATCTAAAAAGGTTTGTAATCATTTTTTAACAACCATTGAATTAATCGGTACAATAATTATACCTAGTAAGTCAGTAACTAATAATTATTAATCGACTAACCAATTTCAGATAAGAAACGAAACTAAAAATATTATCATATCAGTATCAGAAGGTACAGAAAACCAAGAACCAACTCAAAACATACCTCAAGTGTCGAAAAATAAAGAACCAACTCAAAACATTCCTCAAGTGTCGAAAAAGAAAGAACCAACTCAAAACATACCTCAAGTGTCGAAAAAAATAGAACCAACTCAAATCATACCTCAAATGTCGAAAAAAATTGAACCAACTCAAAACATACTTCAAGTGTCGAAAAAAATACAACCAACTCAAAACATACCTCAAGTGTCGAAAAAGAAAGAACCAACTCAAAACATTCCTCAAGTGTCGAAAAAGAAAGAACCAACTCAAAACGTCCCTCAAGTGTCGAAAAAGAAAGAACCAACTCAAAACATACCTCAAGTGTCGAAAAGAGTCTTCGGAAGGACTTGAGCTTCGGAAGTCAAACGATTCAGAAAATGTATATTCAACACAGCAATATATCGAGAAACAGATAAAGAAGAACCAAGTAAACTTCCTTCTGAATATAACAGAAGTTTATACATTAAATGCAAAAAACAATCAAACAAAATTAAACAACTTCGAAAAATTATCTGCGAACTGAAAGAAAAATTACATGCCCGTAAAATGTCAACAGGTCCAGTTCTAAAGAATAAGTTAAAGAAATTTAAAATAAAAACGAATACTTGCGAATGGGATATGAATACAAAAATTATAGCACTGAAACTATATAAACGCTCTCAGCCTTGTTACAATTTGTTAAGGAGAATGATTTGCTTTCCAGATCCGAGCACATTAAGGAGTCTTCTTTGGTCTTCTTAACAAGTTTAATATCTTTTATATATAAAAATGAATCGCAAAATGTGTTGGTAAGCGCATAACTCGAGAACGGCTGAACCGATTTCGATAATTCTTTTTTTATTATATTCCTTGAAGTACGAGGATGGTTTTTATGTAGAGAAAACGTAAATATGTACCACGGGCGAAGCCGGGGCGGACCGCTAGTTGATGATATAAATAATGCAACAAAACGTGTTTAATTAATGTTATTTAATGATTTGATGAAAATATTTTAAGCTTGGGCATTAGGATCCAAGAAACCATCCAATTTAAGGATTTTACTTTTCTATACCTTTTTTTAAATTAAATGCTGAAATATATTATGAAGCATAGTTATTGGTGAATTTTTTTTTCTTGACATGTATGTACTATTATGAGTAAATTGTAACGAGTGACGACAATACGGGGAAGAACTAAAATTAGAGAGAATACGTTTACTAAAAGCCAAACAAAGAATTTAGAGTCAGAACAGGAATATAATATAATATCTTACGCTCAATGAGCGTTTTCGGTAAAATAGCTTATTTCGTGTTGTGATCACAGTAATATCACACGTGAAATTCGTGTTGTGGCTCTAATTTAGAACACGTTGTGGCAATGACGAAATGCCACGACGCGATCTGAACATTCATTGGTACTGATAAGTTTCTATAATTTGTGCATTCTTCTACAGTGTATAATGTATATTAAGTATGTTCCACGTGTCCCTTGATGTTGTATTCAAATAAACTGACTTCGAAATATTTTACGTGTTTTTTTTCACAAAACTTATTCATACTGTGTAGTAAGAAATGAAAAGTAAAGATTTTGCTGGACTTAAATTAATTTCAACTTCTTATCAATGTGTATTATTTCGATAAGTATATAAACACATGAATTATATTAAAATAAATAAAAAATACGAGTGTTTCCATTATATTTTATTATAAAAAATAAGATTACATAATTTGTATGCTATTCAATAATTACATGTCGGTATATAATTTTAATAGTACATAATTGGATAATTGCGAACATAATATTATACGACACATTACATTCGTTGCTATTCATTATTCCAGTCACAACTTTGGCACCAATTAAATCTAAGAATTTCTATCACTCCAAAAATCTAGCGTAACTTTTCTACTGACAACAAATCGTCAAATTTTCAAAATAAGCCACTCAATTAAGTTCTTTATGTTACACCAAGTTGCATTATTAACTGATTTAAAACATCAAAGTTAATTATGCTTTTTTTTGAGAATTTATGTGTGCACACTGCACCTTTCAAATTGTTTATACATATTTGTCACGAAGCGGAGATCAATCAATAGGAATGGAATTACAGACTTTTTTCGATGTTGGAAGTGCAAATAGGCAATAAAAAATTAACATTTGTATTCGTAGGAACATGGCAGACATTCTATTTTTACCATTTGATTTTTTGCTTAAAAACAAATAACAATTTTTTAATGCCTCATGTCACTAGCTTTTTACAGATTTTTAAGCAGATACACTAAATAAGAAACTCTGAAATCTTTACATAATATTATAGTGAGGATACTAATTAATATTGGAAAATTTGAGATTTTTTAGATTACATCTAGTTATGATAAATGCACCAAGTAAAAACTTACACAGTTATAAGTATTATACTGTATTATACAGAATATGACACTATGGATATCAAATGAAATATCAGACAATACCATATTTTATATTTCAATAATTTCTTTACACTTTAAGTACTATTATAACACTTACTAAAATTCTATTGAATTCAGAATACTAATATAACACGTAATTAATTTCAGACTTAGCATTTCTTCTATTCATCAATACAAAACGGGATTACTTCAAAGACGAACACAAAAAAATGAAAATAATACTTGGAATTCGAATAATTTTTATAAGTAACATATAAACTATAATATAATAATGTCATGATACTGATAAGTTTCAGAACAGATGGCACAAAAAATGAGAAAAAATACTTAATTAAATTGGAATTATTTCGAGTGGTAGTTACTTCACATATTCAAAGATAGTACAGATCTAGACATATTATTTAACACTAGTTCGATCATTGCGAAAAGCGAGTCACATTCATTTTATTATGCGATTAGCTATTGTGCTAATTACCTGCTAGTTTCTGGTAAATCAAAGAGGAAGGTAAATTGTTACTGCCATTATGTGCCCTAAATTATAAAAATTTTAAACCTACAATATTTTTAGATGTGATTTGTATTGCTATATCACTATTGACTACACATCAATATTTTTATGAAACGGTCATTTAATCATTTAATTTTTATCGGGGATTAACACACACATAACAGCAGTAAAAATTCACCAATCCTCAACTATATTCTCTATCTAACATTATTTCTATGATCGAAAAGTCTCAATTTTAGGAATTAATGACATAGTCCAAGTTCTTAATTTTAACACTCGACAAACATTGCATTATAAAACAAATTGCGTGCCCTTAAAACTAGGTACAATAAAATAATTCTCCATTATCATAACTAAAACTAAATATAGATTATAAGATCATACTATGCATTGTCGTTTTATAATATAGTTATAATTAAAATATATAAAGTAATACATTAATGAATACGGAGATAACACAAGTGTGCATAAATGTTTCTATCAGGAACCTATTGTATAACATATATGTTATTTGTATCTTAGATATCGAAGTGTTTAGAACAATTATTATTTGTATAGAATATGAATCTCTAATTGGAAGCTACGCAGTAGGGGATGGCGCGTAGTATTGAATTGACGACGTCACACGAATCAAGCAGTTGGACCGCCGTGTTGTTATCCAACTGTCAATAAATCATTTGTTAGTTATAATAAACACACAATAAAATTGGGAAATTGCTGTGGTGGCATCACGGGTGGCCGAAAAATCAGGCGTTGCTATGATAAGGCGAACCACGCGGGTTCGAATCCGGTCTCGTGATCAATTTATTTTATATTTTTCAAAAATTTTATGATTTATAAAGCATTTGAATGCTATAAAACTAAATAATACAAAAAAATACGTTTTTAATATTTTAACAAACTTAAACATTTATTTCTTTAACTAGACTTCGTTTAGAAGCGCTTTTGAATCGTCAAAATACAGAAAAATAATTCATCGCACTACATTTTTCTAAAAACTTAGAAGTAATATTTTTCTCATTATGTTCTTAACCCACCAAAATATTAATTAGTACTATAGATAAATCTATACTAATATTATAAAGCTGAAGAGTTTGTTTGTTTGTTTGTTTGTTTGTTTGTTTGTTTGTTTGTTTGAACGCGCTAATCTCGGGAACTACTGGTCCGATTTGAAAAATTCTTTCGGTGTTAGATAGCCCATTTATCGAGGAAGGTTATAGGCTATATATCATCACGCTACGACCAACAGGAGTGGAGCCACGGGGGTGAAACCGCGCGGAGCAGCTAGTTATATATGTAACCTGTGCGTGCAGCAAGCACTATGCGGACGTGTTGGCGGCCTGCAGCTGCATCTGCCGCTGCATCTGCTCCAGCATCTCTTGCATACGACGCAGTTCAGCCTCCTGGAATATAAATAAAAATAAATATAATATGAAAAATGTGGAGAGTAATCACGGTATTCTTGATATACATTAATAGGAAGACTGTTAGAGATAAGCTTCTTTTTAAATGAGGTAATAGAAAAAGTTTGTTTTTAATGTTACCGGAAATTTTCTGCTTATTAAGCTATTGCTATTTACAAAACATATCATCTGATATATTTTCAACAGTTGAGATTTTTCAAGTGTTTTAAAATAATCCTAAGGGAAAAAAAGAGTTCAAATAAATCTATAATATTACTTTTTCGCGAAGAACTTTCTCGCGTTCAGAGGAATCTTCATTGTTGCCATTGGCGAGGCCGTTAGAATCCTCACTCAGGCCGCTCTCCGTGGATCTACAATAATGTTTCCAAAATATTATTATCTATTTAAGAAAAACTTAGTAACACACAGTAAAATATAGTCATATATCGTATTTACAAAGAAAAAAACAAAAAATATAAATGCCGCAAATGTTCAAAACACAAATTTTATACTTTACATAAGTTTTTCTATGAAATAAAGGTGTAAATTTACATGTAAATTTTAGATTATATATTAATTTTATAAGTAACTCACGTGTGTCGTTTCGGCACTTGTCCGTTTCTAGCGAGTCTCTCGGAGCGATAGTTCTCGTAGTGCACCTCTTGGGTCACCTCTTGTAAGTCTTGCATGTGAGTGCTGCAAATTACAATAACTATCAAAAATATATGTATGTGATAAGTAATTTTATAGCATTCAAATGATTCATAAACGAGGAATTTATAAACAACTAGCGGTCCGCCCCGGCTTCGCCCGTGGTACATATTTCGCAATAAAAAGTAGCCTATGTTCTTTCTCAGGGTCTAAAGATTATCTGTGCCAAATTTCATCAAAATCGGTCCAGTAGTTTATGAGCCTATTCATTACAATCAAACAAACAAACAAACAAAGTTTTCCTCTTTATAATATTAGTGTAGATAGAAAAAATAATCTATCACAATCCCGATTGCTCTAGCGGGATCACGGGAGAGGAGATGGAGTAATCAAGGCGTCACCCTGGAATCGCGAAAGACGCGGGTTTGAATCCCGCATTTAGATCAATTTTTCCATTCTTTAAAAATTGGTACATTTGTCAGCATTTGAATGCTATAAAGCTAAATATCAGATTCAACATACATTTTAAACAACACCATTAATCATCTCAATAGATGGCGTGGGGCCCTTGACACATTAAACCTGTATGTTCATCTGATATGTGTATTCAATTTTAAATAAATAAAATAAACCGAAAGAGTAGATTAAATTCGACTGCCCGTAATTCCACAGAAAATTTCCATTATATATACAGGGTGTGGCGTAATGAATAGGTAACCTGGTGATTAGAGATAGAAGACGTGTTAGTTCAGAAAACAGTATAAAACAACACTATATTCGGATTTATAATTAGATAAAGTAAACTGACAGCAGCTAATGTCACTTTGTAAAATAATATTGCCATATTTAAAGCAATAGTGAGGAATTCAGTTCTCATTCAATTAGATGAATGAACAATGAGTGTGAATAGTTCATCATTTCAAACTATAAATTAACATTATATCTAATTATAATATATAAAGCAATATAAGATATAAGTTACTAGTAGAATGTAATTATAATCATTTTTTTTTTATTGTTACGCTGTTACGTTATTGTTTTTGTAATTTTTTCATTAATTGTAACTTATTACGTTGGGTTTGTTGTCATCGTTGTGTTTATTTGATGTTATATTGTTACACACTAAATATTCACTAGACGATCGATGCAATTTCATTCATTCCCGATTTTCAAACATTCACTTTGTGACAACGCTATTTTTATTTCATCAAAAACTGACAACACAGTAAACGTCAGTTTACTTCGTCTAATTAAAAATCTGAGATATACTGGACATTGGCGAAGTCCCTTTTTAAGTTTTTATTGGGTGGAGCCATTAATTAAGAGAAGAAGAAGAAAAATCTGAGTGTACACACATACATGAGCATAGTCCTCAGCTTGATGAAGTCGCAGTGTTCCGGGTTCTCGACCTCGACCACGCCCCAGGGGTAGAGCCGGCCGCGCACGCGCCGCCCGCGCACTTCGAGCTGCTGGCCCGCGCCGCACACCGCGAACGGGACCGCCGCTTTTAGCTGCCGGACCTGTAGCGAATATACATTTTAAATATTTTAACGTGATAACGTTTTTAAAATCGTTTTAGTCGGGTGACATGTTCAGAAACTTGTGTCACACCAAAACCTCACGAGCGCGATCGCAGGTATAACGAGAGAGAGACGGACCGATCTCCCGTCTCATCTCGAGCGCTGCCACCAATAAGACGTTATCACGTAAACATCTCGATCGTAAACCTACTTTACAAACAACCAATTTTTTTTTTTATAAGCGTAAAACCCATAGATAATGAGTTATTTGCAAAAAAATAATGTGATTTTTGTGAGCCCTGACTTTAAAACTTACGACCTGGATGAGAATTTTGAGAAGAGATTTGCAGTGAGAGTCACTTTTATACATTTATATCTACTCTAACGCGTAATGTTGCTTCCGTATATATTTATTCCATTGCATTCCTATCAGAATTTACGATTCATGTATATTAAAAACAAGACTTTATTACAATTTATAATAATAAATAGAACTCACCTGTTCTTTATAATCCTCATCTTCGTCACTGTCACAGTCTGGTAGTGGGTAGATTTTGATACCTTCTCTCTCTATTTCTTCCATAACCTATAACAAGAATAACATTATTTAGACATATAAATGATTGTTTAAAAGTATTATAAATTTTAAATGACATTATTTTTCCAAATTTTTTGGACAAACAAATAATTTGTTTTCTCTACTTACCCTTGACTTGAGCCTCTGCACCTCTTTCTTGGTGAGACAATCAGCTTTAGCGATGACAGGCACAATGTTTACTTTATTATGCAATTGCTTCATGAATTCAATATCCAGCGGCTTCAAACTAAAATAAACAATAGCAATATACAAACATTATACAATGAATAATAGTAAGATATGTGTCACCTTATCATACGTATATTAGAGTACTACTTCCTATAAATATAATTTGGATTAAACAATCAAAATTATTATTATTTAAAGTTATCTATTTCTAATAATATAAAAGCGTGGCCTTATGGTGTTCGAAAATACCACACAAAACTAAATATTAAAAAAAGTATGTTATTCATTGTATTTAGATCATAATATTTTTAATTAAAGGATTTTGAAAAAGCAATTTTTTTCTCTCTTAATTTATAACACAAGTCATTACGCGAATACCGACACGAATCCATCATAATTATGATTATGTTTTATAAGTGCATTAGAGCAATTACAAATGCAATGCTATGACCGTGACCTAGAATCTAGAATTCATTTCATTAAGCATATACAAATCAAGTGTGAACTGATGATGTTGATTATGTTTGCTTTTATAACTATATTTGACTTAAATATAAGTTTTTTTTTTTTATATTGAGCATCGCAAATATTATTCATTTTAATACTTAATTAATTTTTATACCTCGTGATCAAATATGTTAAACATATAAGTAATTATTTTACGCGAACTTGAGAATAACAGAATAATTAGTTAGTTACTTGTTTTTTGTTAATATTATTAATTCAATTTATATTAATAAAAAATTCAAGGCAATGACTTTAATCATCAAATTGCATTAATAAGTCTAGTTTTAAAGATACATACTGCTTAAATAATTATTTTTTTTATTTTTCCCTTCCCAACAAAAAAAAACAAAATAAAAAAAAATATCTCAATATTATACACTAGCGGTTTTACCCGCAATGCTCCGCTCCTGTTGGGCTTAGCGTGATGATATACCTATAGCCTTCCTCGATAAATGGGCTATCCATCACCGAAAGAATTTTTCAAATCGGACCAGTAGTTCCTGAGATTAGCGCGTTCAAACAAACAAACTCTTCAGCTTTATAATATTAGTGTAGATAATCATTACCCATGTCCAAACGGAGATATAAAGTAAAAGCAGCAGTGAATCCGATTGTCGACAATGTTCCGCCGGTTGAGGCCGCTCTCGTCACGCAGGAATCTCTCAAATTGCTCGTCAATGTATTGTATAATTGACTGCGAAATTTACATAAGCAACATTAATAGCGAATATCAGCCATTCATTCATGCATTTCAATTTAACTCGACATAAGGCAATTGATATAATTGGACGTAAATTAACGCACTTCGAGATTATATAAAAAAGTGTTTTCTTTTTGGCTTGGTCCCATTGCGAATTTGAATTGAGAAAATACAATGTAATGTGTAAACACAAAAAATAATTATAAAACAACCAATCTTCTACCATAATAAACATACCTTAAAACAGTCAGTATTATCAATAGCATCTCCATAGCCAGGAGTATCAACGACAGTCAATCGTAGCTTCACACCCCTCTCTTCAATCTCAACTGTAGATGCATCTAGCTTCACAGTCTGGTTTAACTTTTCTGATAACAGAAAATAAGAAGCATATATGTATGAATATTCTTTTTATCAAGCCCTTTCTTCTGCTTCACTACATACTACATAGAATAAAACAAAGTCGCTTTTTCTGTCTCTATGTCCCTTTGTATGCTTAAATCTTTAAAAACTATGCAACGGATATGATGCAGTTTTTTTTTATACATAGTGATTCAAGAGGACGGTTTGAGTATATAATTTATTAGGTTTTAGACAAAGCGGGCAAATCGGTAAGCTAGTCTATACTAATATTATAAAGAGGAAAGGTTTGTGTGTATGTATGTATGTATGTATGTATGTATGGTTTTCACGCATAAACTACTGGACCGATTTTGATGAAATTTGGCACAGATCATCTTTAGACCCTGAGAAAGAACATAGGCTACCTTTTATTGCGAAATATGTACCACGGGCGAAGCCGGGGCGGACCGCTAGTATATTATAAACGCAAAAGTTTGTAAAAATGTATAGATATATGTTTGCTACTTTTTCATTCAAAAACATTTCAATTGATTTTGATGATACTTGGTAGTTAACAGATGTAGCTTATGTACCAAAATAACACATAAACTGTAGAAATACTTGCTTTTTTCCCCCGAGCTCATCAGTAGGTGAAACAGCATGGCACAACTAGTATCATTAAATTGCAACAGCTGTTGTGTGTGAACATGACAGAAATAAACTTTAACAGTATGTGATAAAAATCCCTTATTATTATTAACAGGATGGTATAGAGATAACTTAGAGCTCTAATATATATAACATACACTTTACAATTTATTTTGTGTCATTTTTTTTAATGTATACATTTGAAAAACTTGTTTTGTGTCAGAGAATAATCATATTCATTTAGGGTAAATTGTTGTTTATACTACTAAACCTAAACAATAAAAAAGTGTAACATCTTGTTATTCTGAATATATAATACTTGGAAAAAAATGAAAATAAACAATAAAATATCATTTCAAATATTGTTACATGAAATATTCCAGTTATATTACTTATCTAGTTTATTACATAAGCAAGGAATGTTATGTATATTAATCAATGAAAGTGTTAAAATTCCAATATTGTTTATACATACATCATTGGTCTGATACTAGTTTTATTCTGGTATGACACAGTTATTTAATAATAAAGCATGTGAAATTGTGTTTTGCAACTAACAGGTTTGAACTTGTTATTTAGAAATTTTATATTCAACTAGCGGTCCGTCCCGGCTTCGCCCGTGGTACATATTTCGCAATAAAAGGTCTATCTGTGCCAAATTTCATCAAAATCGGTCCAGTAGTTTATGAGCCTATTCATTACAATCAAACAAACAAACAAAGTTTTCCTCTTTATAATATTAGTTTAGACTATATTCATATGATTTATACTTTGTATTGTTACCTCTTGATGGAACTGCATTTTTATAGTAAGAAATTTTTTAATAAAATTGAAATAAAAGTGGAACTAGTGAATTGTGTGTGTCTTTAAAAATTTCTTACTATCAACTAAATTAATTGTTATTTTTTTAATTAAAATAAGCATACAATGTATTCTACAAGATAGCTTTATTTTAAGGCAAAACATGTAAGATTTTACGCGTGATTCCAATGCTTCACTCTCAAATGAATATTAATCACCATTCTATAATAAGTTTCATTACTAACCATTAAGGCAACTCAACTATTATCTTTACACTAATAACACAGAAATAGCAAACATAAGATAATTACTTTAAAGTTTATTGTGTAATAGAAACATAATACAAATTCATCTCATGAAAATGCATGGAATTTAGAAATAACAATACTAATTATATTTTTTATATTTATTATGCTCTTCTTATCTCAATAGGGTGCTTACTAACACAGCTAACATATTAACTAGTGTTAAAATCCAGCTTAACTTATTATATAGATTTATGTTTAGATAGAAAGTAAAGCTGCTACAAAATACTCCTGCAATGCTTATTTAACATGAATTTGACCTATATGCATTTGATTACTCTACCATACAAGGAGAGCATTTTATTAATTATATTCTAAGCTTAAATATATGCTTACCAGTTGCATCTGGAATAACTCTTTCTGGGTACAAGTCAGTCAAGAACAGTGAGTTAACTAGAGTGGATTTGCCCAGACCACTCTCTCCCACTACCATGAGGGTGAACTCAAACCCTTTTTTAACAGACTTCCTATGCACTTGGTTGGGTAAATTTGCAAACCCAACATATCCTGGGGTTTCTAAGTTTGAAAACTGTGAAATAACATATGGGTCAATTTATAAAAAAAAAACATTTACCTATAACAAAAAAAAAATGTGTTGAGGAATAATACACAATGTCTAATAAGACCATAAAATATAAGTATTTATATAACAATCACATAATATAACAAATGAATGAATTGAAATTTAACTATAATAATATGATCCTTTGTCCTGTTAACAACAGGAAACTTTCCTAAGTATTTAAAGTCCATTACCATTACTGATAAGCCCATTGTGATTGGTAACTGTGTCAATACAACTATAATATATGATAATAAGAAGTTAGAGAAGAATTTCAATGTTGTGTTATGGTTTAAAGTTAAAGACAATAAGTAAAACAGTCATGCTATAAATATGCCGCCGGTACGCGTAAACATTGACACACATCCGCTAACTGTATCGAGATCCATTTCACTAGTGGCACGCAGATGTATGTATGGCGCTTCGTAAGTAGGTAAGTATGCGACGGTCAGAATTAACTGAGTCATTCATTTTTCAACACTAGTACAACAAAATCATAAGTTTTAATGTTATAAGCTAAAGCTTAGTATGCATATGAACAGACAGGCTTCGCAAAATGACAAAATAAAAATACTTACGTTCTTTGCTGTATCACTCGACATATTTATAAAATTGGTTTTAAAGTAGTTTTCTACTTTCTATTAAACACAACCTTATTTCCAATCTACCCAATAATTAACTGAATCTTTAAATTTCACAGCAAAATCACTTACAAACAACAGAAGGCTAAAGCTGCAATTCTGTGATTTGTGAATCGTGAATCGTGAACTGAATTTTATAAATGACAGTGACGTTTATTATTTTGTTGATCATTTGACACGCAGATTTGACACATAAAAGCTATGATGGTAACCCTAGAGTAGTTAACATCGATCGGAAAAGAGATCGGAAAATAGTTTGTAAAAAAGGTAAAACAGCCTCAACAACTAATGTGGTCTCATTAGTCTTTCCTGTTAAGTTTACTGTATGTATGTAGTATTCCAAGTGATTCCAAGTATACGTTAAACTTGAATATAATTGATAATCTGTGCCAAATAATCATGTGTCAAACTGCAAACATATTGTCATTTTGTCACTGACAGTTGACAATTGACAAATGATAGAGATCGATTGTGGGTAAATTTTGCCATCGCATCTAAAGGTCGCTTTGAAAAGGCTCTAATATTTTAATTTATATGCTGCTTACTTTAATGTAAATACAATGGCTACGTCAAGTGATACCTCAGATCAAAATGTGAAATCTAGGCGTCCTGCTGGTAAGGATAACATTTACACACCTTTTTTCCTTGGCCTTGATAGTATTGATTCTGATTGATGATACATCTGTATGTTTATAGAATCCGCATTCAAGCAGCAGCGTCTCCCTGCATGGCAGCCAATTCTTACGGCTGGAACAGTCCTTCCTACTTTTTTCGTTATCGGTATCGCCTTTATACCAGTTGGTATTGGATTACTCTACTTCTCAGATGAGGTAAGCTACAGAAATAGGGAATACCTATATACTGTTTCCATAAACAATTGTGTCGCACATGTAAACAATTCGTTGATTTATGGCTTGTTTTATAGGTAAAAGAGCATGTTATAGATTATACACAGTGTATGAAGGAAGATGAAAATATTACCTGTGCACAGTTTATCAAAGAAAATGGAATGGACCCTTGTGTGTGTCAAATTAATTTTAATCTGACTGAAGATTTCAAAGGGGATGTATATTTCTATTATGGATTGAGCAATTACTATCAAAACCATAGAAGATATGTCAAGTCTCGGTGAGTATATTTTCGCGTTTATTTCTACTATAGAATATTCTTCCGCCGAATCGTAATCAAATTCATTCATTCCTTAAAAATAATATCTTTAAAGCAGTTGAATGCCATAAAACTAAAATATCAAATTCATGAATAAGAGTGTCCATGACCAATGACCATTGACCATGACCCTAATTCTGCAACTATATTGTTGTGCACCACTTTAAGGAAATTTTTTTTAAATTATTGTATCTTGTTATTCTCTGTCTGGTATGTATGTACAATAAAGTATAAATAAATAAAATAAAAAAGGATTGTTTTGATTGTTAATTTTGTAAAAATTTAAGTAAAAGTATACTTAGTAAAAAAAAATAATGTTTTGCTGTAATTTCTTCAACAGTGACGACAGTCAGCTGTTAGGCCGCCTTTCACTGACTCCATCTTCTGATTGTGAGCCATTTGCATTTGCTGAAGAAGATGGCAAGCTGAAGCCCATCGCACCATGTGGAGCTATTGCTAATTCTTTATTCAATGGTAAGGAATATTTATTTTCTAATTTACTGTATGTTTTGATTCTTATTCAGAGTTGAGGCTAGTTTGAAAACGATACTAAAACCAAATTAATTTTATCAATTTATTTTCCTTAATTCCTTAATAAACTAGTTAATAAAAATAATATGTATAACTAGTTAATAAATCAACTTTACTTCAATTTTAATGATATTTTGTATTTAATTGTTTCTTAATTTTGTTTGTTTGCATTTAATTATTATGTAATTTTATATCAACATTATGATTAAGTAATTGTTAAAACACAATGCTTAATATTTGTTCGAGTTTTGAACAATTTCCGACACACAATTTACATTGTGTTTATTCATACTACCTATACACAGAGGCGGCTCGCCCTAAGGAGCGCTGGTGCAGTGAACTCCCATAAATAATTATAATAAAATCATACTCCTTAATTTCATTATTAATATTAATTATTACTATTTAAAATCAATCGTAATCGTAAAAAACTACTGTCAATACCAATGAATATATCCATCATTCCATCATTCCATACACCTGTATAATACTGTATTATACAGTAACGCGCGAAGCGGAGCGCTCACGATTGCGCTCCAATGAAAAAATATTTAGTACATTTCCTAATACGAAATCCAATAGGAGTGAAAGAGAGGGTTTGCCAGTGCCCTGCGCGTGAAACAGAAGATTTTCTATGGAAAAATAGCAAAATTCGGAGCGCCGCTCCCGCAAACGTTGCCGGTTCGTTTTTACCGCCGCGCCTGGGCGCCCGTACACAGGACAGCGATTGCGCGCGACGTTGCCACTCCTAAGTCCTATAATATTATAAACAAACACTCGACTCTCGAGTCAACTTCAATGCACGCGCGCGAATGCAAATTCGGGAATTTTCTAATTAAAATCATAAGATACGTGTTGAAATAGTCTGTAGTTATCAGTATTACTTGTGAGTGTGAAAATGAACAATTATAATGTGGCGTTCATTAAAAAGTGTGTTAAAACGTTACAAATTCGGCTTGAATTGAAAGCTAAGGGACTGCCACGGCCTGAACTTGACCTTACGCAAAAATGTACGACAAAAACGAAAACATATACGCGTGTGTTTAAATCCGAACAATATTATGTGAAAACACCGTGGTTGTGTGGTTGTGATGAAAGCAACAACAGACATTCGTAAAGCTAGTGCTTTACGAATGTCTTGTCGCTTTAAGTTATAGATATTTTTGCACACCAAAAAGAAAGACGTATGTATTTCCTTTATAAGTAATTTTTTTGATAAATGTACTGCTTTACACCATGTATTTTCAGTGTTTTATTTCAAGTGAACACCCATAAAATTTTGTCACGAGCCGCCTCTGCCTATACATGTTATAAGCTTCCTTTAAACTTTAATTTAATTGTTCCAGATACCCTAAAAGTGTGGTCACAGGGTTTAAGTGTTGATGTGCCGGTCCTGAAAACTGGTATAGCATGGACATCAGATAAGGATATTAAGTTTAGAAACCCTCCTGGCGATCTTAAAACTGGTAAGTAACAAATAGAAAACATAATTAATTAATAAATTATCGTATTGATTTTCATTTAAAATGTTGTATTGCAAAAAGCAATTAAAATCCTATTACCAATAATATCTTAACAGTTTACAATAGTGACGGTGATAAAACATCATTCACTGATTTGGCTGTATCAATTTATTTCAATATTCACAATGTCAAATTGATGAAAGCACATGGTTTGGTTATTACCCATCAATAAAACTGTGTAATTTTGTTATCAATTTCATAAAAATGAATCACCAAATGATAAGCATAATAAATTCGAAATGAGCCAATTGGTCATTTTTTTAACATTTTTGTTTAGGCACAAGGAAGGTTTTTATTGAGCGAAAACACAAAAAAGGGGCAATATTGCGGAATATATCTGCTGGGGCAGCTCAAATCAGAATGAGTGGCTAATCCTCACTAATATCATAAATGCGAAAGTGTATTGCAGAGATTTTATGTAATTATTTTAGTGTCTGGGGATAGTAATAAGCCAGTAATAAGGCAGTAAAATTCACCTCATGACCTCGCGAGTGAAGCCGCTGGCACAAAAATAGCGATCCAAAAAGTTTTGGACTGTCAACATAAACGCTATATTACGCTAATAACATTATGGCATATCATATACGATTATTTTATCCTCTGATCATTTTTTATTTGGTTATGTTCTTAAATTATATTTATGGCTAGTACTAGCTCAAAAATTATCCGAAGCAAAACTTACGACTTTAACGTCAGAGTTTTCTTATGAGTATGTACAATAGAATTTGATCATTACTGCTAAGAAATAAGGTGCTCATTTCAATATTTTATGAACCCCTTCAGACATTATTGACGACCTTTTAAAAGTCTAGTGATTGTGAGTCTAGTTTTTTAGTATGTCAATGGTTATGTTATAATTGTATATTATATCATATTTTTAGCATTTGCAAACTTCACGAAGCCAGTGAATTGGAGGAAACCTGTCTGGATGCTTGATCCCAATAATACTGAAAACAATGGATTCCAGGTAATTAAACACTTCAACTTATTAAATAAAAACCTACAAAACCATCCTATTCATAAATCTCATTTTATTAACTTATCAAAATGTATGGAGTATTTTTTTAATCTGTGCGTGTTTACAATAAAAAAGAACTTTTAAAAGGCTAAATTATAGTAATAATACATATTATAAAAGTAGCATGTGGCCTGTGGAGTAATGACTTGGACTTGGTCTATAAAAATTATTCAAATCATATTGCTTCCCATATTTAACCTTTTTTATTTAAACACATTATATTTCAGAACGAAGAACTAATAGTTTGGATGCGAACTGCGGCGCTGCCAACGTTCCGCAAATTATACCGTAGGGTTGACCACACGCAAGTTGGCTTTAGCGTCGGACTCGCTAAGGGACCTTATGTACTGCGTGTAGAATATAGTAAGCTTTACTTTATTATAACCATTCTTTCTATGTATGAATATCTTTGTATATGTGTAAAAGATAGTTGTCTTAGTTGCGACATTTAGAATTCTAGAACGGAATAGACGAATAGATTTATGTCTCCTCTTAAATTAGGATGATAAGGGCACCTATCTAAAATTTAAAAAAACAAATAATCGCCCGGGTAGATCCATATCTACCCGGGTGATTATTCTTTCATGTAAATCATTGAAGTCAAGTAACATATAGACCTAGAGAATAAAATTGTGGAGAACTTCAACTTTTTATTAATAGAGCTGAAAACAAGTCAGTATTTAACAATCGAAATATTTTTCAGATTATCCAGTAATCGACTTTGAAGGAACGAAATCGTTTATAATATCAACAACGTCACTGTTGGGAGGCAAAAACCCTTTCCTCGGAGTGGCCTACGTAGTTGTGGGGACACTCTGCCTCTTGCTTGGAATCATACTTCTGGTTATACACGTTAGATGCTCTAAGAGGTATGTAACTTATGTTTATATGCATATATCTATTAGGCAGATTTTCTTTAATTATATTTTTGTACCAAACTATTTTATTCACATCATCTAAAAACTATCTTTATTAAAAATATAAAATGAGTTACGTTGTTCCTATTTTAACAGATAGGTAAAATTTTCGCAAATACTTCAATTCTTTTGAAAATAATATAGAGTAAGATCCCAGAGCCATAAGACACACTTACTTTTTAATATCTGAATGTTTGTGGAGCTCTACCGGTGACACCTGCGAAGTTACCAGGTGAGAATGGTAACTAAAAATCAGAGTTAACTTATTTTTTTAATTATTTTTAAAATAATTAATTATTACTTTGATTAAATCCTAATAAAATAGATATGGTACGGGAGCTAGCAACGTTTTAAAAAAAGTCATGTAATTTCACTTATTTCGATGACATTTTAATTATTTTGAAATAAAAAATTGCGTATGGCACCTATTTAACAACGAAAAAAACATCTTGCAATAAAAAAATTATGTCTGATGGATCTATCTAAAGGCAAAAGATTAAAAATAACGCGTTAATAAATGACTTTAAATTAAGGATATTTTCCTGTGCAGATAAGATGCGCACTAATAAACGCAACCACTGCGGCCAGCCAGACAGCCCGGACTCTAACCGAAATAGGAAGAGAAACAGTATATCAAAGAACCAAGTATTCTAAAATTATCTCTTGTCAACGTTGCTACCTCCTATACGAATATACATATTAAAAGCAGCAAGTATTTTTTCAAATATTAAGATATTTTACTCGCGTGCTCATACTTACGGTTGAGTCATTTTGGTGTTTATGTTTGGTCATTGCAATTTGTCTGACTAATTAGATATCTTAATATATATAAATCTCGTGTCACAATGTTTGTCCTCAATGGACTCCTAAACCACTTAACCGATTATAATTAAATTCGCACACCATGTGCAGTTCGATCCAACTTGAGAGATAGGATAGTTTTTAAACATGTAGGTACCACGGGCGAAGCCGGGGCGGACCGCTAGTAACATTATAATAATATTATCTTAATAACGTTTAAAGATCAGACCTTTAAAAATAAATTAAGTACCTATATTTATTAGAGCTTTAAAGCGTCTGATAAATGTTTTTGCCCATGGAAAGCGTCTGATTTTTTTTTATACGACTTCAGAGTAATAATCTGCAAAACATATATAAAAATCAGACATAAAAATTTAAGTTAAGTAACTCTGATTTTTAGTTACCTTTCTCACTGCGCAGGTGTCACCGGTAGAGCTCCTAACATTCAGATATTAAAAAGTACACTGGAGACTACTGTGAACCGAAACTTATATGCTTTAGAAAATAAGTTGTGTCTTGCGGCTCTGGGATCTTGGACCAATATATTCAATCCCTTAAAAAAATACTTAGTACCTACTATTAGGTACAAATAAATCATATTTTGACATCCTCATTTGATAACAGATATCCCTCCCCCTCCCAAACCTATTATGTGGATGCTGGCCCATCCCTACAAAATACTAACTTGTAAGTTATCATTGGAAAAAATAAACGTGATATAGTTTTTGTGTAGTGTAGATTTTAATTGAGTTGATGAGTAATTCTGTTTTTTGAGTTTATCCACATGAAATCAAAAACATGCAAAAAAATATATTAATTTATTTATACGTGCATATTTATTTAAACCGGTTGCACTCTCACTTGTTCCACTTATATTTATTAGTTTTTAAAATTAATGAGGTCAAATTACGACTGGTTTCGAATCATCTTAATCACAACATAGGTATACAAAATTAATCTAATATTTGTTAAACGCAGTTCCGCTAATAAGTTACATTACGAAGTATAACTATAGGTTTAGATATATAATATTGTATCTTGCATAGATTTAGATAGTCGTAAATAATGTACTTATAAGAACCAATGTAAAACTAATTTTCCTTTTCACAGCACTACGGAGATGATCAACGTCAACCCTCGCACGCCGTATTCTTAAACGACGTAGTTCCTGCACTTACATCATCAAAGCGATGAAAAAAGTATTTATTATTTTTAAATATTATTTGAGTTTTTATTGAATAGCTATTGAGAAAATGTATTTCAACTGTTTGTAGAAAGCGTGTTTGTTTGTATCACTTATAAGATTTAACATTTCATTATATTGAATAGGCTATTTGACAGTATAAAAAATAAATTACTTTTTTGTGTAATCCATATATATATAAGGTTTTTGAAGCGAATTAAATTAATAAATGACATAAATAATAACTTATTGATATAAATTTATAAAGAATAGAAAAAATTCGATTTTTTCTATTCTTTATAAATTTATATTTATAAAGCATTTGAATGCCATAAAACCAAAAATATAAATAACTTATTGATTTATAAATCGTCGAGAAAAAGCATCATATTTTTTAAAATTACCACGTGACCGAAAACATCCATGATTGGCTGCATCTGCCATGACGTCACAGCCGCGTAAATAACAAGTGATCCCAACGTTTACTCACGTCGTTGCTGAATTTCGCTTTTGGTTTTGTTTCTTGTATAACTTATTTCTTGTGATTCAAGGTGTCTGTAACACAGTCTGTAATCAGTTTTATTCTTTATGTGTTATTTTTGTTTGTCATGGAACCTAATTTCGAAAAAGCAGACAGTAGAAATCTACCTAAAGTGGACGCTATAATGGTTGGCATGTTCTTTAAAAACAACCCAGATTTTTACGCTCCTGAATTGAGAAATGTGAAAACAGCTACGTAAGTTAATATTTCAATCGTCATCATTACCTTTTTAGTTAAATGTACAAACATGAATCACAATAGCCATGTCTTTTTCAATCTGTAAATAAGCGAGTCATTAACATTAGGTACCGGATGATCAGGCTTAAATTGTGTCTAGTAAAACATACAGACAACACAGAATTAAAGGGTGCGATATGAGTTTGAATCTTTCTGTACATCAACAATTTATATATATCATTATCTAACCTCAAGCAGGTAAGTGATAATGAGACGATTTATACTATGTATTGCAAATAAAATAAACTGCCTACTAGGTATTCAACACCATACCTTACATCGAAGTGGTCTTCACAAAAAAATATAACTGTTTTAATTGATATATCACTTGGATTTCTGCGAGCTAACTGCAACCACTTTCTACGCATTTTTATATCTTTTGGAGCACATATAAATAGTTTTTCAGGGGTTTTAATAGTTCTATTTCTGCATCCAGGAACTACACACCACCTATAAGAACTCATTTTCTGGTTTTTAAACAGATTAACTTAATTATACTATAATTAAAACAAAAACGAACAATAAGTACTAGGAGCAAGTTGATGTTTACGGAGCTGTGACGTCACCATGGTCGCGAGACGCCATATTCTTCAAAATTGTGTTTTGGCGTCATATTTGAATATCATGTTTTTATTTTCCATTTTCTCAATGAATAACTACAAAAAAATTAAGAAACATGTGTTTTGTGTGCTCTATAAACGTATCTTAATAATTTGAGACAGTTTTCAAAACCTTGTCAAATAGCCTATTTTGGGAGCTACACGCTTTTGTCTTTAAAATTGATTTGATATACAAAAAGAATTAAAATATGTAATAACAGAATACATTAAATCAAGAAAACTATATTACAATTCAAATAAAATACTTTAAAAATATTGAATGATCTCCGTTGCTATTTAATATTTATTATTATTAAATTTTGCACTTTTATGATTCTTACCTAAAAAGAAATCGTAATATACTTAAATATATTTCACTCATTTTGAGATTAAAAATGGTTTGGGTTGATATAAAGATTAGTATGTATAATCGTAGATTGTGCATTATATATTATTACAAATGATCATATTATATGTACAAGCTTCTTATTTAAAATGAAACTATTTTAGTTCGATCATATAGTTAGTTGTGTGTATAAATTCCAAAGCTTCAAAGTCCTGTCATATGAGCCAATTATCATGCTCTACATTGATATTTCATATAATTATTGATACTAACCGTGTTCAAAGAAATATTATGATTATAAACATATAGGTTTCCGGCCGCGTCTTTGCCCGAGTGGTCAAAGAAGATTGTTATTGGAATGAAAACTGCGTAACGTATAACTTTCTTAATGAAATTGAACAATAATTCCGCCAAGGGGTTATAGCATTTGGTTTTTTATTAACATACCTACGAAATTATAAAAATAATGGCACAAGTTTTGTTATATGCGGAGTTCAAAGGCATTCAAAGGCGTATATAGAATATAAGATGACGAAAGTGGTTGATAAAAAACAAAAAAATACCTTGTTGTTAGCTTGTTGTTTACAAGTAGTAAGCAACATCACATGACATGACTTTTTGAGGCGTATTTAATGCAAATAAACTTATTACGCCTTCTTTGAGTGTGAATTACTATTATTAGATGTTTGTTGTAAAATATATATTCATACGGAGTAATTAGTAAGTCGTTTTTAGTTCCATATGAAGTCTTGTAACCTGTGATGAAAATGGGTTATTATTTTTAATCAAACTAAGGTAACGGCACCAGTCGTGGACAAGCATCCAATAATGGACAAAATAAATATTAAATTTAAATATTAAGGCCAAAATTAACGTTATATAATTTGGCAATACTTAAAATAAAAGTTTGGTTCATAAGCTATCAGAATACGACACTTCATCTTATTCGGCCAAAATGTTTGAAGATGGCAGAACGTTATGTTTAGTTGCTGCGACTCGTTTCGAAGAAATCCGTTTTTACTAAGGAAATCCTTAAGGAAGTGAGGACACAATTTTGGTTATAAGAATTTTTGTATAAATGTCAGCAAAATTTGATATTACTTTTATTTATAGTAGTTAAGTGTACGAAATATTACACGATTTAGTATCATGATAGGTTATGTTGTTTTAATAAAATTCTTCAGTGTCCATAACTGGATTTAATTCTATGGATATATCCATTTATGGACATATGTCGAAAATAAACTTTTTTTAAAGGTATTATTTACATGCGCTTTTCAATATTGTCTTTTCTTTCTGATTAATAGTATACCTATCACGACCATTTCAAACAAAGGGTTCCAATATTGTACAACAATTGTCCATGACTGGATTTGCTTTGGTTCCTATAATGGACATTGATATTTTTTGTTAAAATTACACTAATGGGTCCAACAACATAATATCTATCTAAACATGAAGAATATATTTTAGAACAATGGGTCATTATGTGCTGTGCGACTCGTTCTCGGCTTCATTCTCTATCACTGCGTAGAGAAGTCGCATACTTATGCGTATTGTAACGCATCTATCATAGAGAGTTCTCTGATGAACTGTTTGGATCGCTGTCTGCTGCTAAATTCCACCACCATATAGCATACACGCTTAAATTTCATCCACACCATCTTGACAACAGTTTAAAAAAAGCTTTTTGCCTCGTGCTACAATTTGGAATCCATATCGATGGACCGATCAGATTAAGGCTGCTGGCGGATTCAGATTGGCGATTCACTTCACGAGTGTAGCGGAATGCCAGGAAACAGAGAGATATGGCGGAACATCGTGAAGCGGGTAACATCTATCCCCCCAAACCTCATGTTGACCACGTTCGCTCTGACTAGAGTGATATAACGAAGAAGAAGAGGTCCCAAAATGGATGGAATGGCAGTACTTTTTTAGTTATATTTTTCATCCCTGACTTATTGAGAAAAAAAAACAATATTGGTGTTTCTTAACGGACATAACTCGTATTTAACGATGCATTTGTCCAATTTTTGCCTAGAAAATGGAAATTAAGACTGTTTTAAATATTGTAAGTATGCAAAATAATTAATAAGTACTATTTTTTATAAATGCATCCCCGATTTATTGTATTCCAATCATCATTTTCAAGATTCTATTGATAACTATAAGTCTTCTCCAAGTGTAAATAACTGGAGAAACAACATTAGGTACAGTCATGTACAGTCCATAAATGGGTGTTCATAACTGGATGTTGTCCAAAACTGGGTGTCCATCATTAGATTTTCACTGTCCAACACTGGTGCAAAAAAGTGGTTTTTTAATTTATAAATAACTTCATTATTTATGCGTTGTAATCTTTTTTCTAACATTGGTTACGTTAAACTAACATTGAACTAAAGGTATAACTAAACAATATCCAATAAAGTTAAAAAACCTACGAGAAATTTGCAAAAAACTTCAATTTTTTCCTTAATCTGTACAAGACTGGTGCCGTTACGTTACATATGACCAAATAAAACGTATAATTCTCTCTGTATGGTAATGTTTTAAGAGGAACTATGCTTCATTATATTGTTATTATTATATAATATACTGCATTGCACTTTCATCTAGCGTTTTCTTATTATCTATGTTTTAGAATCTACTACATTAAATTATTCTTAATCTTATAACAATATGAATGTATTTATATATTTAGCCTTAGTAAAAAAGTGCCTTGCCTAACTTTTAAATGTTTTTTATATTTTTTTTTAACAGACCCTGAATACACTTCACAAATCTTTTGGACGTTATTTTAATTTTTTTTTTCAACAATATTATCAATCGATTTGAATCGAATTATACCATTTCATATTGGGTCCTGCATTTGATCGAAAATATTTTGTGAAGTGTAAGCAAGAAGTCGGTAATGAAATAAATATTTTAACACTTAATGTCGACATACATTACAAGCCAAAGAGAATGTTTGTGTCAAAGGGGCTTTCGTTGGTCGAAACAATATAATATATGTGATGTAAGACTATATTATATTAAACTTTCATGTAAAACTATATGCTAATTACTTTCCTTTAGATTTCATTATCGACTACATTTTCGATATGTTTTAGAATAAAATTATTTTACAAGTCAGGAATAACATTCCAGAGATAAACTTTTTGAGGGATTATAAACTTATATCAAAAACCAAAAGCATAAAGTAGGGGGAAAACCTTTAAGTTTAATGTTATGGCCAAGTACCATAATTTAGTGGTCAGCAGGTAGTATAATTCAGTTATTTTGCTTCCATAAACTGCTTTACTTTCAATCTACTTTATTATTATGGTTTTTGGCGAATATTTATTTTTAATGTAGATATTTTTCAAGTATTATTGTCACTGTTATGCTTAGAGTTAATTAATTTAAATAAATGTTTTAGAATTATAAAGACTTTTTTATTCGTTTAAAACCATATTACATATAATATATGATAACTAAATTCTGTATCTGAATTAGAAGTCTCGAGAATTGTAATACTAGTAAGTGATTTAGATTTCTATCTTTCTTGCTCGTTCAATGAAACCACTATAATCGGGACCTTCTTGAAAGAGGTGCGGCTCCTCCTGTTACCAGAGAACCCACTGCCAAAAAGACTGGAGCTATTTACCTATGGATGGTTAAATTTGCTTTAAGCTTTGTGACACTTATGATATTCATAAAATATTGTAGCGAATATTAAACAAAAGAAATAATATATCGTTATAGACGTTAAGTATGATTTTTTTGCATTTTCTGATAATTTACGTGAATTCTACTTTTTAGATAGAGTATTTGATAAGTTTGTAAGATAATAATAATAATCGGGCTTATTAGTTTTAAAAATTAAGCCCGATTAAGTAGTATAAATTAATAAGATCCTAAATATTTGAATGTGCAATATCAAGCTGTAATATTTTATTTAGGTAGGAAGTAAGGTGGAGGCAGACATGAGGAGTTGTGTGGTGATTTTATTTGTGATTGCGGAAGTGTTTGCGCAAACTGAAGATCTATTTAAGTTGAATATTATACATTATAATGATTTCCATGCTCAGTAAGTACTTAGTTATGAATTCATAAATCACAATAAACCTTTAACCAGAAACTTTTATTAAAAATACTTGAACGTAAAATTTATCCAATTTATCAATCGCTCGCCCACAAACACATTTTTATAAATGCGATATTCGACCTTACGAAACGTAAATATGGCTGATATTTACAATCATCTCATCTTCATTTTTAGAACGACCCGGTATACATCTAACTTGTTGTGAACCCAATCAATCTTTTATGTGGCACTAGCCATTAGTAGGGTTGCCACAATAGTAGCACTGTCAGTAGCACATAAGAGAAATAATCGAGATCGATTGGTGATTCACATTGATATAATTTTCTAAATTAATCATTCTGTATAATTTATGTAGGCAAAACAACCTCATATTATTCCTTTAATTTGTTAGAACCCTATTTTCCATGAGAAAATATTTAAACATCGCTTTTTAGTTTTGACGAGGTGACGGCGTCATCTGGGAGCTCATGTATAAACCCAGACGATGTATGTATCGGTGGTTTCTCCCGGCTTTACACGGGGTTACGACAGGCGTTGGAAGCTGAACCAGACTCTTTAGTACTAAATGGGGGAGACACCTTCCAAGGAACGGTCTGGTACAACTTCATGCGATGGAATGTCACGCAGCACTTTATGAATTTGCTGCCTAAGCATGATGCTCATGTGAGTTGATTATTTTCTTGAATTTTAAGTTTATTAGTCCGAAGATAAGTATTGAAAAATAATTAAAGTGTAAGAGGCAAATGGAACAGAAATATATTATTTTTAGGCATTAATGTAGGTCGTGGATAAGTCAACCTGAAGTACCTACTTCAGTATAAAAGCTCCAAAATTCGAAGCTCCTATTTGAATCACACTCGATAGATCCAATTTAAGCAGTATTTTTTTTATAATAAAATATTTCAAATTTACACAACTAGAACCAAATAAATCAAATGTCCTTTTCGTTCTAGGTTTTAGGTAACCATGAGTTCGATCATGGTATAGAAGGATTACTGCCGTATCTGTACCATTTGGATGCTGTTATGCTTGGAGCTAACGTGAACACAACTTTCGAGCCTGAATTGGGACAATATATAAAGAACCATGTGATTGTCGAAAGGAATAACCGCAAAATTGGAATCATCGGTATTCTGTTACGTACGGTATGTTATTAATTTTTTATCATATTAATATTAATGTACCCTAGCTATAAGTATTGTTGTGACTATTGTTGGATGACCTAAATAAATAAAATAAAAAAATAAAATTAAATTTAGGTACCTATCTACCTATATTTAATATTATACTAGCAGTCCGCCCCGGCTTCGCCCGTGGTACATGTTTACGTTTTCTCTACATAAGAACCATCCTCGTACTTCAAGGAATATAATAAAAAAAGAATTATCGAAATCGGTCCACCCGTTCACGCCGTCACGCGTGATGCCGTGGCCCGTGACCAAGTATCTATGCCTGTAGTATAACAAAACATTTTCTTTAAAATGTTAACCGGTAAACAAAGTCAGTATTCTAATCAAAAGTATTAGCGACTGATTGGATTAATTCACTGATATTGTTATCAATTTTGAATTTATCCAATAACGTAAAATAAATGATAATTTGTATGACGTCATAAATATTTACAATTTAAGATACTGAGAGCGAAACAAGCCCCTTTTTATAGGAATGAGGTCTCGGCCACCGAAATCCAAAACAAATGCTTTTATGTACATGTAGAGATTCTACATTCTAATCTATCACTAGCTGTGCTGTGCGGTTTAGCACACTAGCATTGCTCTAGCTGCTAGAGTGATGATATACTATAGCCTAGAGCCTTCCTCAATAAATGGGCTATCTAACACCGAAAGAATTTTTTAAATCGGACCAGTAGTTCCTGAGATTAGCGCGTTCAAACAAACAAACTCTTCAGCTTTATAATATTAGTATAGATAAAACTAAACTAAAAGAATGTTACAGAATTAAATTTTATTAATCGCCTTAATAATTACTTTAAGAATATTATGTATGTCCAATGCAACCCCCTTAATTTATTTAACATTATCCTAGCTTATTTAAAATTTTACGGTTTCAGTTTTCAGCAGACATAGGTCGTGTTATAATGGAAGATGAATTAGAAGCAGTTAATCGAGAAGCGGCTATTTTGACTGAACAAGGTGTAGACATTATAATTGTGCTGTCGCATGTGGGATACGATAGTGACCAGTAAGTCGTCACATGCATATAAAAATATAGTACTTTTAAGTTATGGATATATTCTCTTCTATTAAGTATCGGTTTTCATAGTTGGTAAATATTTCAGTACCTACTAGGTTATCCGGTAAATCTTCCTCGGCCAAGACACCCTGTAGATAGGTACATGTAGAGGTGTAAAAATATTTTGCGACTTATTCTTAGAGCTAGCGAATATACACAAACAAATTATAGAAACGCTATTCTTCCTATAAATAATATCTCTCCAGTACCTTTTTTTTATAGTGGCGAAATCTTCCAAAGATACCCACGGCCCCCGGGGAAAGAGCCGTGGGTTATGTCGGAAAACCCCACTGTGTTCCGTCGAGCCGCTTTAATGATGGGGCCACGGGTATTGGTTGGAATTCTTCCGCGACATTTCTCCAGTACCTACTCTTTCGGAAGCAATTATTTGTTACCTAACTTGTTTTATAGAGCTATTAATAATATGTAGGTCACTGATATATTTTATGCTTATATTTTCAGACGATTAGCAGCTAATATGTCTCCAGACGTAGACATTATAGTTGGAGCGCATTCCCATACATTATTATTCACTGGTGAAGCCCCTGACGGCACACCCGCCGGGGATTACCCTACCGTAGTCACGCAAAGCAATGGGCATAGAGTAAGTAGAGTATTGTTTAGTTTTTATAGTTATCTGTGTGCATTGGACGAAAGGGAAACGGCCAAAAATTAAAATCTTACTTCAAGATATTTGAACATTTAGGATGTTGATAAAATATTTTTAAGGTTTACCTACCTATCCAATGCAATAGGCAATGCAGTTTCGAATGAACTAGATCTTTTAATTATACTCTCGAATTCCTACCTTATCTAAGTAGTAGGTACACGATGGAAATATGAAATTTTTTAATGAAGTGGAAATCTGTGTTCTTATGTTCCTATAGCACTGTATCAAATGGCAAAGCGTATTGTATGCCTTAAAAATATTATAGTTTAATAACTTTTATAACAAAAAAATCCGTTTCCGTAATATAAAACCATGCCTTAATTGAAAATAGTCAATATTATAAACAATATTGATAGCAATCGCGATGTTATCAGCATATCAACATGACTTTACCTCGTTTACAACACGAATTAAGCACGCTATGTGATAAGTATTATGATTAATTATTTGAAAATCCGAACCTTGCATAGATGACGGTAATGGATTCGAAGATGGTATTGACTAAAACATTTTGAGCGTTATCATTTAAATATATTTAAATTTGAGTACCTAGCGGATAAGAATAGGTAGTTGATAAGCATCGAATTCCAAAAGTCTTCGGTATATTTGATATAATATTACCGTAGAACAAAGAATCTATTCATGATGAATAATTATTTGTCCGTTGATTTTCTTCGATAATAGCTAGATGTGCAACTCTTTTCCATATCTAACATGGGACTTAAATTTTAGGTACCTTTTTTTTATAGTGGGGAAATCTTCCAAAGATACCCACGGCCCCCGGGGAAGGAGCCGTGGGTTATGTCGGATTCTTACCGACTAAAACCCCACTGTGTTCCGTCGAGCCGCTTTAATGATGGGGCCGCGGGTATTGGTTAGAATTCTTCCGCGAACAAATTTTAGGTACCTACCTACTCATTAATTACTTGAACATGAAAAATATAAATATTTTTATCACAGATTCTGATCGTCCAAGCATCTTGCTACACACGTTACTTGGGAGATATAACGTTGTATTTTGACAATCAAGGCAAAATAGTCTCTTGGGATGGTCATCCTATATATCTTGGAACCTCAATCATTAAAGGTAATGAATCAATATATTTTGCCCAAAGGACACTTACTTCACCTGTTTATAAATTATGTTAAAAAGACATCAAAAATATAATAACTCAGGCCCCGGAACCACAGACACAATAGAAAATCTATTGTGTCTGGGATCGATCGAGTCGCTTGGGGCTCAATGGGTTAAATCGATATAAATAGAAGATAGACCTTGAATTTTGAAAACAACACAAAGTTACGCTTAAAAGGTTCATCATTAAAACTACTATTAAAGATGGTTAGATAGCAGATAATATGGAAATATTTATGGAAACAGCTGCTTGAGATTAATGCAAACATATATTATAGCTGCGAAACAACACAACAAACAAAATTTGCTATGTCTTTTTACATCATATTTTTAGATGCTCGCATGGAAGAACTACTAGATGAATGGCGTGCAGAACTATACCCGATAAGCCGCGAAGTATTAGGCCGTTCCTTATCATTACTCAACCGCGCGCGTTGCTTTCGGGGAGAGTGTAACCTTGGTAGCTGGGTTTGTGAAGCTTTCCTTGAACAGGTCAATACTAATAATTATAAAAAATAAGTACTAATAAATATATATTTAATACACTGTTCAAGTAACAAATACATAAGCAAAATTTAAAGGAGCAAAAAGCTAGAGATTATATATATAATTACCTATTAAGAATATCCTTTCGACATCACATATTAGGTGCCTATCATTTATTAATGCAGTCTATATTAAATCACCCTATTTCAAAGATCTTTTTAGGTAAATGTTTATATAATTCAGTTTCTGTCTTCCGATACATATTTTCAGTTTCTGGCGATTTAAAAGATCCTATCGTACGTATAATAAGTATTTATAATGTAAAATTTTGTTATTTAACTAGATGATATCAAAGGCAAGCGGAGATAATTGGAACTACGCACATCTTTGTATGATCAACGCAGGTGGCGTGCGTGTAGCTATTGAAGCAGGAAGTATGTCTTATTTTCATACTAATACTTACAAAACAAGCTAAAATTATTATTTACTGGAGAGTTGATCAATAATCTGTGCAGATTCATAAAAAAAAAGAAAATAAACTTAGGTATTGATACTGTAACCTATTATTTTTCCTAGGATAAAAAAGTAGATACATTTTGCTTCGTACTTGAAAGAAAGAAAAATAAACTGCTTCATATTTTTACATATGTAACAAAATTTTAGACTGTTTATAAAAATTAAGATTAATCTCAAGACTTAATTGCCATATCATTTTCTTTACAGACATAACAACCGAAGCATTATTAATGGCTGTACCATTTGAAAATAAGGTGCAAGTGTACGATTTAAAGGGGAAATACATTCTGGAAGCTATCGAATTCGCTCTCGGAGTACAGCAGACTAACCCCACTAGCTTCTACAGCAGTCGGATGTTACAAGTCGCTGGTATGAATTCATTACAAATATGAACTTTTACCTCATTTAATTTGTCATCCAATACCCAACAGATTAATCTTAATAAACTCTTAAACTTGAGTAATAAAATACAAAAAAAAAATTGGATGTGTCTGGTATTATGACGTCGTTGGTCTGGTATTTGATCATTTTTCAATTAATGAATTATCAAAACATCGGTGATAAAATTTTACAGATTTCTGCGCATACATAATTTTCGGAGTTCTACTTCAAGGCAGTGTCAAAAATCTGGATTTGCTCAATTGCGCTAATTTACATTTTCTTACAAGACAAAAATACACATAAGAAAAAACAATTACAAAAAAAATGGTTGTCTGTAAAGTCGGTTTACTGACGATAGTTGAACGTGACAACATCTTAAGCTTCTTTGTCGCTCGTTCCGCGCTCTTGCACTTCAAGCCTTACGGAACGCCTCAGAGCGAGGTAACGCCGCATGAGTCATGTTTTTTCGTGCGTGCAGCCGGCTCTATCGATTATAAGACGTTGTCACGTCAAAAAAAAATTCTCCCAGGTATGCGCAACGTATACAACGCATCAGCGCCCATCGGATCGCGCATAGTGTCTGCGTCAGTGCGCTGCGTCGACTGCGGCGTGCCGCGCTACTCGCCGCTCGACCCGCACGCCACCTACCGGGTGCTCACACAGGACTATATCGGCGATGGCGGGGGCGGGTATTCGGTGAGTTTTCTTTAGGAAAATATTAAATTGTTTTGCCGCGCACTTTTTTGGTATGTGAAAATCTCGTGTGATGATGTCACACGCTACCTACTGGGTGCTCACACAGGACTATATCGGCGATGGCGGGGGCGGGTACTCGGTGAGTTTTCTTTTGGGAAATATTAAATTGTTTTGCCGCGCACTTTTTTGGTATGTGAAAATCTCGTGTGATGATGTCACACGCTACCTACTGGGTGCTCACACAGGACTATATCGGCGATGGCGGGGGCGGGTATTCGGTGAGTTTTCTTTTGGGAAATATTAAATTGTTTTGCCGCGCACTTTTTTGGTATGTGAAAATCTCGTGTGATGATGTCACACGCTACCTACTGGGTGCTCACACAGGACTATATCGGTGATGGCGGGGGCGGGTATTCGGTGAGTTTTCTTTAGGAAAATATTAAATTGTTTTGCCGCTCACTTTTTTGGGTATGTGAAAATCTCGAGTGATGATGTCACACGCTACCTACTGGGTGCTCACACAGGACTATATCGGCGATGGCGGGGGCGGGTACTCGGTGAGTTTTCTTTTGGGAAATATTAAATTGTTTTGCCGCGCACTTTTTTGGTATGTGAAAATCTCGTGTGATGATGTCACACGCTACCTACTGGGTGCTCACACAGGACTATATCGGCGATGGCGGGGGCGGGTATTCGGTGAGTTTTCTTTAGGAAAATATTAAATTGTTTTGCCGCTCACTTTTTTGGGTATGTGAAAATCTCGTGTGATGATGTCACACGCTACCTACCGGGTCCTCACACAGGACTATATCGGCGATGGCGGGGGCGGGTATTCGGTGAGTTTTCTTTAGGAAAATATTAAATTGTTTTGCCGCGCACTTTTTTGGTATGTGAAAATCTCGTGTGATGATGTCACACGCTACCTACTGGGTGCTCACACAGGACTATATCGGCGATGGCGGGGGCGGGTACTCGGTGAGTTTTCTTTTGGGAAATATTAAATTGTTTTGCCGCGCACTTTTTTGGTATGTGAAAATCTCGTGTGATGATGTCACACGCTACCTACTGGGTGCTCACACAGGACTATATCGGCGATGGCGGGGGCGGGTATTCGGTGAGTTTTCTTTTGGGAAATATTAAATTGTTTTGCCGCGCACTTTTTTGGTATGTGAAAATCTCGTGTGATGATGTCACACGCTACCTACTGGGTGCTCACACAGGACTATATCGGTGATGGCGGGGGCGGGTATTCGGTGAGTTTTCTTTAGGAAAATATTAAATTGTTTTGCCGCTCACTTTTTTGGGTATGTGAAAATCTCGAGTGATGATGTCACACGCTACCTACCGGGTCCTCACACAGGACTATATCGGCGATGGCGGAGGCGGGTACTCGGTAAGTTTTATTTTAGGGGAAATACTTCTTTAGCCGTGTTCAGCACTTTTTGGTATGAGAAAATCTCGTGTCATAACGTCATCGATATGCTGATACACATGCCACCTTACCTACCGCTCACACAAGATTACATTGGTGAAGGCGGTGCCATGTTGAGCAATTTTTAGTAGACTACAATCTTATGGGCTTGCTTCACATCTCATCTTATGAGAAAATTTCATGACGACGTCATCGAAATGCCGTGTTCGCGTCAGTGCACTACGATTGCAATAGTTGATAAACGAGTAGATAATTGTTAGAGACCATTTTTCAACCACACTTAAACCACGCGGCAATATCTATATCAATTAATTTAACAAAGATTGATTATCTTCCAAGGAAGGATTTTAATTTAACATATTATGTAGATTTTTTTTATAATACCACAATAATTATATTTTTTTCTTGTTTCAGATGTTATCCCAAAACAGAGAAAACCTTCAAATCTACGACACAGATTACAAAGTTCTTCAGGACAACATGCGCAAAAATAAAATTATTTTCCAAGATCTCGATGGTAGAATCCAAATTGTGTATTAAACTTACTTTAGAAATAATAAACAATGTATTCTTTTGTATATTTTATTGTTATTATATTTATGTCTGGTTACGTTAATTAAATAGTATCGTAATGTTAATGTGGATTTTTATTTATTTGACATACATATTGCGTATATTGCAAACCATTTTATATAACGATGCAATCCAATGAGTAGAACAAATCGGATGAGATGCGAATATTTAAGAAGCTAGCTTATCAACACATTTTAAAACAAAATTAGTACGTACTTTAAAAGTTATATAACATCAAATATAAACTCTAAAGATCTCCATTTAAGGCATTCAAGCAGTAAAGTACGGCAATTGCGTTGAAATTTTAAATATCTATTGTATACTTGATTATTATTAATTTACTTACTTCCCATACATTAAAATCTTTGTAAATGTTATATTATGTACTTTATAGTATATTCTACTTAATAAATAACATATTAAGATATTACACATTAATTTATTATATAAATATTGTTGAACATATATTATAAGCATTCTTTAAAAAGTATGTAATCTATATGGCAGTGATAATTTAATTTCAATATCTAGCTATCTTACAATGAAGAAGAAAGAGAAACAATAAGAAGTACAAAGATAGTAAGGTGTTTCTTAAAAAATAATAAAAAAAAACAGAGTTAAAAGTAAAATAATTTATTTCTATAACAAACATTATTCAGATATAAATTATAAAACTAAAATTAAAAATCTTTAAGGCAAAATAATTCATTCAACACAAGGTATACGTACAACGTAAACGTAACATAATCGCTATTTTAAAGTAAAAATAACTAAAATTTTATTCTATTCATTGACAGAAAATCCATTGTCTCGTCTTTTTTGTATTTCTAACTAACAATATTAATTCTGCACCTAGAAAAAGTGATGCCGTCATATTGTTTATACTTGTATACGCTAAAATAGAAAATCATTTGAACAAGACCCGTAAGCAACAACTTCTATGGACTTCAAAAAATTGCAGTAAACAAAAAAATTGCGATAACAAATCATAAGTACACATATTTATTACTCGAGTATCAAATTTGTCTATTCATAAATATTGCACCTAGAGTCAGGCGCAGAAAGGGAGGCATATACAATTTTCGGGAAGAAAGAGTGAGCAAAAAAAGGATATATCAATTTATTTAACACTGTCCCAATTCAACTTTAGGTACATTAACGAAGGGTAGTTGTTTTTTGAATTCTCCTATGTCGGTTATGAAGTTGGTGTCATTCTCAACGTTGTCGCCGATGGGGTTGGACGCGTCTAGATAGTGTAGGTCATAGTCTTTCCCGCTTTCCGTTACATTAGCGCCTATGTGGGGAAGGTAACCCATTATCTGGAAAACAAACGATTTTTTAATTAATCGAAGATTCACAGTTACAAAATAACGAACTAATAATATTTTTTACAAATAGTATATCACTACACAGTATATATAAAAAAAAAAAACAAAAACAAAGTCGCTTTCTCTGTTCCTATATCCCTATTTTTAAAACTACGCAACGGTTTTTAATATTTTATTATAGTGCTTCAAGAGGAAGCTTTCACTTTTTCGTCTATAATTTAATATATGTATACTACGGGCGAAGCCGCGGACGGAAAGTTAGTAACCTAATAAATTAAAACAAACGATAATTAATAATTGTCTAAAAATCACACACACAGTGAACACATCATGTGGTCACACACAAGCAAGAATCTAAAATATCCACATTGCCTTATTCATATTTCCTTTTCTTATAATTGTTTATAATTTTTATAGTATACTCACTTGAACGGATAGTTTCCTAAACTGCGATCGGTTCCCGGTTGCAAAGTGTCTTTCAATCCAACTCTTGATATCTGACACCTTCACCTTTTCAATCGCTTCTGCCTATAAAGCAATTTTAATTTTTACTTTCTTAAATGTATAAAAAAACTATTTCAACTAGTGCAATTTTTAGATAGAACATGAAAATTGGTAAGAATTGATATCACAAATAAGTACCTCAGAAAATAGTCGCTGGAATTTATATTCACCGGTGACGATTTCTCTCCAATTCCTTTCGACCTGCAAATTAATTATTTATAATTAAAGTAACACAAATCGATTTTTTATAATCAAATAAACTGAATGCACTTCAAAAAGTTAATTTAATGACTCATTTTTAACCATGAACCACACATATTCACAATCGCCCATTGAAAGCTCATCAAATTATGTCCAATTGGCGTATAAAACATGAATTGAAAGTAACACTTTTTTCGTGACAGTGTTGTTCAAATTCTTTTGTATCACGCATAAGAAAGCCTCAATTTCACCGTTTACAAACGATCGGGATTTTGTAATATGCCGAAAATTCGTAATTAGAAATTTTTGGTTTGGATAAGATGGTGGGTTAGATTGGGTTCGTGTTTTTTTAACTACAATGACAGAGACCGTAAATCCCTGGCATAATACAATATGCCGAGCATTTGCAAAGTGACGGACGCCGTTTGTAAAATTCTACAATTTGCCTACGACATGTATATCAATTAGACCGTATCGCTCACGGCCTGGCTGTTTACCCCCGCCGTTCAGGGTGAAAGACGGCCACCGTTGGGTTTTAGTGTCCAAAGGGGTATGTGGGCTTCGTGCGAGTTCCACATGCCCTTTGGACAGCATAACTGCCGAAGGGGATGCGTAAATGCATTTCCCAATGTGAAATGTCGTCGCGTAAGAACCACAGGACAGTTCTTTGGCATATATTATGCAGTCACATATTACTATGTGAAACTAAGTTGTAACATTGACACGATTTTAAAAGAGAAACTATGGAGTCTCTTGCCGGTTCTTCTCCATAGATACTGCTTTCCGAATCGGTGGTAAATGTTAAAAAATGTTATGACGATTCAAAAGTGCTTTTATAAGGAGTCTAATTGAATAATTAAATGTTTGTTTGTTTAAAAAAAGCCTCACCTCCTCCTTGAGCTCGTAGTCGGTGGTGTGCTTGAGCTGCACGAGCGAGTGTCGCGCGGCGCCGAGCGCGCGCTCGCTCAGCTTGCGCATGTCGCGGGAGAACTTCTTGAGGAACGCCTCCACACGCCCGTCCACGTGCGCTACACTGTGTAGTAAATACATATTAAAAAACAATTTATAATTTATTTTCGCGATTTCACCCGCGTGGCTCCGCTCCCGTTGGTCTTAACGTAATGATATATAACCCATAGCCTTCCTCGATAAATGGGCTATCTAACATCGAAAGGATTTTTCAAATCGGCCCAGTTGTTTCTGAGATTAGCGCGCTCAAACAAACAAACGACCTCTTCAGCTTTATAATATTAGTATAGATAAGTTTGCACATAATTTTATAATAAAAGTATGCACATCCGTTTCTGAACCACTTTCTTGGTACAGAAACAGATAAAAAATATCGACCCATACTCCACGCACAAAGCACACGACGCACATACTTCAAGCACACACGAACTTTAGATATTTACACTAAAACTGTAACATATATGGAAAAAGCGTTGCACCCAAAGATTAAAAACAATCAATCATAAAAATGGTTATGTGGGTACTTATATTGTATATATATATTAATTGATGTATAATATATTACAATTATTCAAGAACTTTCTACTATTTATCATTGAATTTATACAAATGTCCGACCGTACCTGAACTTATCCCGCTGCGTGTTCACAGTGACTGAGAAGCCGAGCACGCCGAACGTGTATCTCAGCATGCTGAACACACTGTATCCCAGCTGCTCTTTCGTACGGAGCACGTCGAACACTGGCTCTTCCATTAACATCTGTTATTAAATGTGTTATTTTAGGGATATATTCTATAAAGATTTTATTAAGAAGTAATTTTTCACAATTTCAATACTAAGTATTGAAAAGCATCAATATCCTTGATCGGAATATAGATACAGATGTAATTATAATAAAAAAGATCATCTCTACAATATTACAAAAGGTGACAACCAAATTTAGTTTTAATGCTTATGTCTGAATAAATAAAATTTAAATTCTTATACTCTGTTTTTAATCATTTAAATTTAATAGTTAATAGTGCAAATAATAAGATGAAATCAATTTATTTAGTGTATCCTTCACTATTATAATATACCATATAAAATTCTAACAAATACACATCACACTCCTCACACATCCCCTCTCTTTCTAACCCATCCTTCCATCCACACATCAGAGTGAGAGAGCAAACAAACTGACATACCATCAAAACCTCCAGGGTAGCCGTATCCTTGGCAGTGGTCGCTTCAGCCTGGTAGTAGTTGGTAACGATACTATTCGTGGACGATGGGTTTAGACTCATCACACGCACTGTACGCTCGCCCAGTGGTATTTGGTGAACTCTTATCTGGTAAATAGATTAATATAATATGTATATAAAACAAGTTTTTAATTAAGAGAGAAAAGCCTGTATATAACCATGTATAATATATTTAACGCTACGCACTTTGGAATTATCACTACGCATAAACAATATTTATTTATGAATATTTGTTTATATGTATGGTACTTTCTATAAAATACTGGGTAAGTGTCATTTACAATACTATAAAAAATGCACAATTAAATTTTTTATAAAATAAATTTATGGCAAAAAGATATTACTACGGTAAATTATTTGACTGCAACTTTAAAGTAAGAAAAGATGCTACTCACATGTGGTAACTCATCCTCGGGGGCTCCCTCCCATTTAATATTGTGCAGAACACTTTCTGAAATCTTTATAGCATCTGTCCAAGCCAGGTTTCCTTGCATCAACACCTAAACAATATAAAATCCAAACTTTTTTATACATATTTTGTCAGGTTTCATACATTAATTATAGATACAAAATTGAATTGCAACTTAACTACAATCAAAATTATTTTCTAGCATTCAAAGTAACATTTGCATACTATAAAGGTGTATACCAGTCTAAAAAATATATATATATGTATTTGTTACATTTTCTAACCTGTAAGTACAGCTTATCAAGTAGCCTATCGGTGAACGACTGCAATTCTTCTAGAGTTACATTCTGTATCTCCACCGCTTTGTCCCGCGGCGTCACGTACGGTTCTATTAGAATATTCATCCGAACGTCCCTAGATAGAAAAATATTGTTATTAAAAAAAAAACATTATACAAGTGTAATATTTCGTTTATAGCATTCAAATGGTTTATATACGATAAATTTTAAAGAATAGACAAAGTAATGTTTGAAAAAGTAGAAGAAATTTGATTGCTGAGGCAGACTCACGGGTGGCCGAGAGCCTACAGCTACACGTTGCCCCGGCTTGGCAAAAACACTTGGGTTAGAATCCCAAGTCTGAACGATTTTTTTCTATTCTTTAATAATTTATCATTACACATGTTATCCTAAGAGTAAAATACATTTGATAAGTATGAAAAAAAAAAACAAAATTATCACACACTGACAGTTAATATTTAGTACACACGTAACAATACACCAATTACACGTTAATACTACTTTCCCAAAAACAAAAACACTCACTTGGCCAATTTATGCGGTTTTTGCAGCACGTTATGATACGTCCTTGCCCGCACTTCACGCACCGCCTCGAACATTTCCGGCGTCAGCGAGTTCGTACTTGATCGCATCTCTCGAGTCACTAACTCCACTAGAAGCTGAAAATTTTATTGAATTAAAGTATCATGAGTTACGCCACATTCAAATATAGTACATACTTGCAGATTTTGTGCATTTAACAACACTTTCGAATAAGAGGAAAAGTGAATTCCCAAAAAAAAACTATTATTTACTGATAATTTAAAATATACAGACGATTTATAAAAATATCTATAACAATATGACATGACTGCTGATACAAATGTAACAACTACAAAGGTAAAGAAACCATTTTGTATATTGGGCCATATTATTAGAGAGCATTCGATCGGTAGATAACCTGATGGTAAGCGATCATCTTCGCTCATTAAATAGAGTATGCGATAAATATATTGAATTTTGTAGAAAATAATATACTTACATGTAAATTCTGACTGTAACCACTAACTTTCAGCGTCAGTCCCTTATCACCAACGTACAACGAATGCGTGAGGTCTGCCATATTTGCGGGATATACTTCTTCCTGCAAAAAAGAACATCTAAATATTTTCGATTTTTAATAGACAAAAAGCATAAAAACCTAACGAATCTTCAGGAATCGTATTTTATGTATCATTTACAGTTAATATGTAAAATTATGGCTTCAAAACTATTTTTTCAACAAGTAATAATGAAATCATACCTTAAGTCCCTGCTGTAAGACATCGGTCCATAGATCAAGAAGGCACGAACTGCAAAATAACACTACAAGGTTTTAATGTCACCGCTGTTGATAGTTAACAAATAAAAATATCCTTAGAATGCTGTAAATATTTCAAGGATACCCGCAATTAACCCAAAAAAAACGATAATAGCAAGACAGCATTCTTCTTGTACAATATGAAAATTAAAAATATCAAAATATATTTATTTCATACACAACACTATGTACGAAAAGAACTAACATAAGAAAAGAAAATGTTCTTATTAGTCGTTTATTACATTGATATTTAGTTTCATAGCATTAGCCGTAGCCGAGAGGTCAGGCGTCGCGTCGGTATGGCGAAAGACGAGGGTTCTTCAAATCCCGCCTCGTGGTTGAATTTTTTCTATTCTTTAAACATTTCACATATTCTTTTTTTTGTCAAATGATTAAATATAAAAAATAACAACTCACTCCCGCGGCGACTTCAAGCTGAGCGGCGTGATGAAGTAGAAATATAGCAACGCGGTCGGAAACCGGAACTTGAAATCTGGCTTATACCATAACTCCATGTGACGATTCTTGCGTATTAAGTTCGGTTGGTCTAACCTAAAAAAGTATCAATGGAATGTTATTTAAACATCGTCAACACAATAATTGTTACGTGCAATATCGTATAGCAGAACAGTAACTAAATTAGAAGATAGCATGTCATACTTATTAATCTAAATTTGAACGTTTGTGTATGTATATGTGTGACTTGTGAGTCAATACAAAAAACTGTTTTTCATGAAATTCGCAGTTATTACTTGTCACAACAAACCTTTTCATCGATCAAACGCACGGGCTACAATTTATTTATAATTTAACACGTCCAGACATAATATTTAAAAATATTTTATATAACAAGAAACTGACAACCCTAACTAACCTGAAGTTCTCGACAGCGGCCATCAAATCACCCGCTTTCAGAACCTTCGAATTTTTCTCACCGACCGCTACCTTCTTATGTATATCTTTTGTAGTACTAGTATAAAGGTCTATGCCCAATCTCTCCGCTTCTTCGATATAGGGCTGCGCCGGAGGAATTAAATCGAAGTTATTTGTTATATAAATATTTTTATCTGGCAAGTGGAACTGCTTGTAGGGCTCCACGTTGAGCCAGCGTTTCAGCCAGTTTGAGGGTATTTCTGAAAATATGATACATTTATTATGCTGAGTAAATTCACTAAGAAAAAATAGGACTTACTTGAAATTTATGCATGTTCAAAGTGAAAATTCTTAATAATAATTATATGTAGTATTCAAATAAACACCTTTCTTTTTATATTCCGTGCCAAACCACTTCTCCTTGGTGTCGTATGGAATTGGTTCGGAGTGCATGTTGGAAAGAATCATAATGTTCATTTTGTCAGCAGTCATACACTCTAATAGGTCAGTTATACCCTGAAACAAGGAAATTATCATTTTATAATAAGTACCCAATAAAAAAATAAATCATGTTTGATTTTTATAAATCTGCAACATAAATTATAAAAATGTCAAAAAAATATAATAATTAATTTAAACTCTAAAGTTACAAGAACGTATGTGCGTGCGTATTTGCGCAATATACAATATACTACAATATTTATGGCTTACGCAGGTAATACAATCGACATTACCCAGTGTCACCAAAAATCAATCAATCGAACTATTACTATACATAACTAGCCACGGAGCCACCAATCAAAAAATGCGAAATTATATTATGTTTAAAAATATTTAAACAAACCTGAGGATCGTATTTATAATACAATCTGTCCCCAGTGATATAATGTTGCGGCGGTAAATTCTGCATATTTTCCGCCAACGACTCCACATAGTCAGCTGGCTGAGACTCTTCCTCGAAACGGAAACTTGTCTCTTCTATTGTCTGAAATTAAATATATTTATAAGCATTACACAATAAACATGTAAAAAATAGCGTGTGTGCAGAGCACACGTGTCAGAAGTGAAACTTCTTTGGCAATATTCAAAGATACCAAAAACGTCGCCTTACTCCCTGACGTGACGGTATATTTTACTCAAGGTACATAAAGTTTATTGAACTACTATTCATATTATAAATTGCGCACTTGCTATATGTCCAAGTATATTTTGAGTAAATTCTTAATAATATACCTTGATTTCTTCAAATATTCTTTCTGTAGGTCCGATTTTTCGAAGCATATTTATATAAGAAAATATTGCTTCCAAAACCTGAAACAAAAGCAACAAACTTAAATTATAGTAAAATATGATAAAAAAAATATCTTAATAAATTAAAATTATGCAGAATAGGTACCTCGTCAATATGATCAAGTCCATCTTTAGTGAGTATCACTTGCGTCGAAAATAAACTATATATCGAGGTATAATCAATACCGCTTTCTGAATTACCCGTATAAATTCCTAGTGCCCACACTCTGTAAGTAAAAATGTATTTTGAAACATATACTTTTGACATTTTATTGTTAGTCAAAAAATTTAAGACGAATATTTTTATTTTTACACTAAAATGTATTATGTAATTCGTAATACATAAAAAATAGTACATAATAAAATATAAGAAACGTTAAAAAAATGAACTTACTTTTTCCTCAAATACGAGAGCAGACTTCCTTTACCCTCATGTCCCAATAAATATGAGATGTACTGATGCGGCTTAGATTCGTATTCCGATATTAAGGAACGCATAAGCCACGTTAATTGTACCTACAATTATTATTAATTAATAAATAAGACAAAAAATTAATCTTATAAATATGCAATGTTGATATTTTTTTTATTCCCATTTTATTTAGCTTTAAAGCGTTTATTATTAATTCCATACATTCTATCACCAGACTCGGAATATAGGAAATCACATGTTAATGTTCTCTTTTACCATGCTTTCTTTGAGAAGTTTTACACAAATAAACAAATTAAATTATTATATGTATTGAATGAAATTTAAACTCACCTCTGTAGTATCGCTAACAGGTTTCACATAGTATATGCTTCTAAAATCGCTTGTAATATTGTGTCGATCGAAGGAGTGCGCCTTAAAGTTGTCGGGCGGAAGACGGTTCGTCGGAATCTTACCGAAGGTTTTAACCACGTGGTCTTCTAACGCAGAGAGCTCCATGCGAGCCTAAATGTGGGTAGATAGAAAAAGTAATGAATTTAATACATAATATCAAGACTAATAAATTTTTACAGATAATATTATTATGTGGTAGAAAAGACGAGCGTAGTATCTATTTTAACATTATTTGTATCGATTTGAATGAAACAGCAAGTTCTTTTTTTTTTTTTGACGGTTTTATTCCTGGTCCTGGCAAGGGAATTTTCGAAATTATTTAATGAAGTTCTATTCCTTTTTAAAATAAAGGAATGTTTCCTTTGCTATTTGCAGCACTTTAAGTACTTTTCCTCCGGGGCCCATAACATTTTCCACCCTGTACAGTAAACAGTTCGATTCAAACTTAATGGCGGTTCGGAAGTTAGCTGCGAGTGCACGTTCGCGCAGAAACCCGTCCCTCAACGTCCCACTGATAAACAGTTTAAAACAGTTTTCTGCGCAGCGGATCGTACGATGTTCCGAGCCGCCAATAAGTTTGAATCGTACTGTATATCTATACAAGGGGGTTTCACTCCGAAGTTTACGTATGATTCGCGCCGTTGCCGCGGGTTGCCTGCCATTCACTCACTTCTATTATATACTAGATTTCCGCCCGCGGCTTCGCCCGCGTTTGCAAAGGAAAACCCGCATAGTTCCCGTTCCCGTGGGATTTCCGGGATAAAAACTATCCTATGTGTTAATCCAAGTTACCCTCTATATGTGTGCTAAATTTCATTGTAATCGGTTAAGTAGTTTTTACGTGAAAGAGTAACAAACATCCATACATCCATACATCCATACATCCTTACAAACTTTCGCCTTTATAATATATATTAGATTCTGTGACTATACACGCACCTGTACCGCCAGGGTCATCCTGTGCGCGCTATAGTGTCGGCGGCGGAACTCGTGTGCAGCCCGGTACAGCTCGTCGTCCGGGATGTCCTCCTTCAGGCTGCGCAGGTTGCCCCACGTGAACGTGCGCGCCGGGTGCCCGGGGGGGAACATGCTGGAGAGCAGTTGGTCCTTGCGGTTCGAGTCTGATGGCTTGGCTATTGCGAACTCTGTAGAAAAAATTAAAAAATATATATATAAAAAAAATTAAATATCTATGAGCAACATTCGTATAGGACACCGTGGGAAATCTGTAGCGTTAATTTAGGGACTTTTGTAACAAGTTACAAGTAATTGTCAATATCTCTAAAAAACGAAGTCAAATTCCAAATCTTAAAAAATAAGAACAAGGAGAAACTAGCAAATTAACTTATCTACCACACGTAAAAGGATTATTTTATTGAGCATTTCGTATCTTGCCCACTTACCAGATTCAATAGCTTCCCTCTCCCTCTGCATAGCCTCCTTCAACATCAGCGGACTGACGAAGAACTGACTGAACATGTCCATCGCTTGTGGAAGATGCTTCTCCGATATCTCGAAGTAGAACGTCGTGACTTCACAATCCGTTGAGGCGTTGTCTGAACCGCCTTTTTTCTAAACATTCATTAAATTCCATATAACTACCTATATTTTTTTACATAAGTACATAATTTGAAATAAGAAATGCTTTCCTACCTTGATGAAGGAATCGAATTCATTCTCCTTTGGATACTTTTCACTGCCCATAAAGACCATATGCTCTACGAAATGGGCCAAGCCCTGTATCTCGGCAGGATCGCTGTAGCTGCCGACGCCCACGCATAGTGCACATGCAGCCTAAAATTATTAACATAATATTATCATGTGTGGGTACATTTGATATTTATTGGATTCTTGTATTGCCTAATGTTCGCACAATTTGTGAAACATTCGTCTACGAGTGTCCATGCGAACCAGTTTTCACACACATTCGCCTTCCCTGGCAATACATACATTCGAAAACCCACTTCTAATGCGAATACGCGAATCTCAAATCGATTAGCGCATTTTTACATATTATGCGTGTTCGTTTATCACCTCGCTATTCCCACGAATGTGTAAATGCACCATCAGGATCAAATGTTTATTATTATTTCTCTTGAGAACTCTTACCACAGTAAAATTAAAATAACAGTAGTAAACTTTTATAGGTGTTTACTAAATGAACTTTATAAATTTATAAAGAATAGAAAAAATTCGATCACGAGGCGGGACTCGAACCCGCATCCTTTCGCGCCATTCCGGGGCGGATGCCTGACCAACTCAGCCACTCGTGACCCGTCAGAGCAATCCAAAGAGTACTATAATAATACGGCAGAAAGAGAGCCCTCTCTCGGATATTTTATGCATGACAGTTTTAAGCGCCCTCTGTATTTCTGAACACCACACTAACCCCCAAGTAGGTAGGTACTATATAGTAGGTAGGTATGGATTACTTCCGAGGTATTTTCGATACCTGCAATGAACACCAGTGCCGATTTCAAAAAGCTTTGGAATTTCAAATGCCTATTTCATTTCCCAAAACGCTTTTGGAAATTAGCACAGGTTTCATTGCTGGCATCCATTTATATTTCAGATGTTCGTCAAGGTATAAAAACAATGATGTTGATATTGAAATAAAAGAAGCCAGTTCTGAATTATATTTTATTTTCTATTTTTATAATTTTTGTACTTATTATAATAATTTTGGGCAGCATTTTTTACTTCGTCCTCTCCATCATATTTTATTTTACCGCTTAAAATTCGGTTGACTGACCTGCACCAACTAAAAATCAAGACATTGATTGTTGTATCGTTAAAATATTTCTTTAACTCACGGTTGTGTACCGGACATGAAAATGGGTCATTATTAGTGAAAATATCAAGAAATATTAAAATATTTTCTTTAATTTTCTTTTTTGGAACATTTTTCTTTAAAAATGATGTGACAGTATTTTGTATGTCATTAAAATATGTTGCTACTTCTTCAGATGGGTAGCACAACCATGTTTTATTTTGATATTCTTTTGCTTTAATAAATGAATTTTTACTACCTATTTTGTCTTTATTATGTAATAAATGTAGCCTGCAGTGTTGACAACTTTTAATAATGTTTTTTAAACATTTTTTCAAGACCCAGCCGCAAACATAATTGCTCTGACCAGCATCATTTTCGTGCTGGCCAGAGAAAATTTCATTATTAAAATGAATAATATCATTTTCTTTAGGAGCATCAGGTGTTGGAGTTGTTTCTGTTAGGAAGAATTCATAACTTTGAAGGCATTCATTTTGGTCTTCCTCACAGTTTGCTCTAATTGAGTGCGTCGAACTACAATTGTTGAGCATTAAAGCTTTAAATGCCCCTTCAAACGCCACTGTGTTCGGAGCAATATTTCGTGCACCATAGCTCCTGATGCTCCCAAAAAAGTTTTCTACTGGGTCTTGATTAAAGTTTCTAGTTAACATTGCATCCAAACCATATTTATTACACAATAATTTCCATAGCGATTCTATGCCTTCTATAGTTTGAATCAAATTTTTTATCGATGGTACAACTGTTTCAGTCAATCGTATTTTATTCCCAACTTTTACACTTTTAATATATTTGGCAGTTTTTAATATTTCTTTGGCTTTTTGCCACAATTGATGGTGAGGCGAGTTTTGCTTTACAGGCCCTTTGTAAATTTTACCATTTGGTACATGTAAGCTGCTAACATTAAGACTATCGAATAAATTATCAATCATTAACGTGAAGTCAATTAATTGTCGGCATTCGTTGGGCAAGTCTCCTCTCGCTGTAAGGTGTTCAGCCGCAACACAAACACTGTGGCTGAACAGTTGTGTAGCTGACTTTACCCGCATTTTATGAATTTTCTCGGGATTTATGTGTTCCTCCGTCAACTTATCTAAAAGTCTCAACTCACCGTACGATTTATCGGCGGCATACACCATTTGAAAATAGTTCCATTTTACAATTTTTGTTTCCCTATTAATTGTGTAACTTAAATCTTTAGTTATTAAATTGTTACGCAGACCTTTAATTAAATGGGGAGTGTCATATATCGGAATGATATTATGTTTGTTTAGACGAATTATATCATGACGCCATGGTTTATTTAGCCTTAAATATAAGGCTTTGGTGTCATCAATCAATTCGTTTATTGCCCCGACATTAACTGTACTCTGATCGCACACAGTACTGACGACAATCAAACCTGCCTCTATTGTTTGTTGGACAACAGCTTTAATCATGTTTTTTAAATGATATTTTGTTAGGCTATTGGTAAAATAATATGCTATTGGTTGCTTAAAATTGCTTTTTACGCCTTTTAACATAAATACCAAGGCATGGTCAGCAAATGCATTTTCTGCATTGCACGCAAAACCTTCAAATTTATCTTTATGTGCATTGTAAGTCACTTGAGGAGTTATGGACATCTCATCGAACATGAGAGTGCACAGTCGATCACAAGAATCTTTTTCTTGCACAGTATTTTTAATTTTGTCAAAAATTAGCGGATTAATACCTGCGCTCAGTTTTATGCGGCTCAAAAGTCGTCTCATAGTATTTGGCGACGGGAGTGTAAAATATTTATATAAAAGTCTGTAGCACTTAGGGCTTTTTTTAAAAAGAGATGCTGCCAAAATGTTCTCCTGTAAGGTGAATCGCCGCCCCTTGGCTTTCTTGGTAGATTGCAGCTGCATGTGGACAAAAAGTTGTGCTGGTTTTGTCATATTTTTAGCGACACGTTGAAACGCAATATTATTAAACAATTTTGTAGCATCAGCCAATCTCGTTTTAAATGATCGCACTCTCTTACGCAACCGACATATTTCATTACACAGGTATTTTATTTTCTTCTGCATTGGTTTCATCCTTCGGGAACCTGCATCTGTAAAAAAAATTATTTTGTAAAAATGTACACGAATTAAATAAATTACAGAATCAAAATCTATGTTATGTAAAACATATCTTTTAGTACTAATTTGTCAAAAGTGACTTTGATTGTTCTGTGCTCTTCACTTGTTTTAACAATTACTTTTGCTTTTGTATGTCCAAAAATATTTTGTTACAGTTAAATTGTAATATTTATGCAACAAGTAGGAAATTCTAATTCAGCAGTTTTACAAATTTATAGTATTAGAAGTATGAAGTTACCTGAAGTACAAGATATTTGAGGATTAGTAGCAAGATCAGGCGTCCTGGTAACCTCAACTGGTGCAGGGAAATCAACACTGCTACCTGAAAACATACAGTAAAAACTCATTAATTTGCAGTACAGCACGGTTATGCATTTTGTAATGTTCCCACTGCTGGGACACAGGCCTCCTCTCTTTGAGAGAGGGTTTGGGCCGTAATCCAAGCCGTAATCCGGGCCGAGTGCGGGTATGACTTTGAATTTATGGTTCTAGGACATGTCAGTTTCCTCGCAATGTTTTCCTTCACTGTATTGAGAGCAGTGCAGTGGTGATAAAATAATTTATATGAAGTACAGCGGCTTGCCTGGGTTTTTTGAACCCATGACCTACAACTTCTAAGTTGCAGCCGTTACCATTGGGCCACTACTACTCACATAATTACAATAATAATAATTTCCTTGGACATTTCACACAACGCCATTTCGTCCCAAGCTAAGCGACTTAATGCTTGTGTTATGGTAACGAGATAGCTGATAAACTACTTATATACATTTTTTTTTATAAATACATACATATTATACATAGAAAACACCCAGACCCGGAACAAATACTTGTAGGTCGTACAAATATTTGTTTCGTGCGGGAATCGAACCCGCGACATGCTGCGCAGCAGTCAATCGCTCGACCACTGCGCCAACCGTGTCGTCAATTTGCTGATAACTACATGCACTGTATACTATAACCAGCATAATAATAATTACTGCCAATATGTGTACTAGATTAATGTGGTTTAGATCCCTGCAGTATTTATTATAAAGTCACACTTGTCGCTTTTTTAATATTTTTTTAAAGCTTGTAGGAAGAATCAAATGTTACCTGAAGTAGAAGCAGATACTTGAGGAGCAGTTGCAGGAATGTTAGACTCAGGTGTCCTGGTAGCCTGAACTGGTGCAGGGAAATCAACACTGCTACCTGAAACCATACAATAAAAACTCTCATTAATTAATAGTATTATGAATATTTTGAGTTTTGACAGTCACTGGGAATGATGTCATTTGGAAACATTAATCATGCATAATGTTAACATACAGCAAATTATTCCTTAGAAACACAGGTCATGTTGTTATTAATTTAGATTAGCTATATAAAATCTGGGATAGGCTAGCATAGATGAAACAAAGTAAAGCGCTTGCCTGGGTTTGATCCTACAATCTACAACTTTTAAGACACGGCCGTATGCCCGTTACCACTGGGCCACAACCACTCACACAAAATCTGAGGTAGGTATTTGATTCATCCAGATTGTGTTATTTTTTTTTTAATCGAATCAAAAGGTTACTGGTGTTTGAATTGAATACAGGAGTTATTTTTAACTTACCAGGCAGATGTAAAGTAGGTACTGCTAGTGCATTGAGACGTTTATAACGGTTCTTATGTTCGTCAGAAAAATGAATGTCACAAACTCTCTTTTTCTTGTAGAGTTCATAGTCTTCTGGAGTTTCCAACTTCCCACCGAGTAGACTAACCCAAGTTTGAAAACGCTCAGGAAACTTGGTAGGATTCGGCATTACATGCAATACAACACCTGAAAACAAGTACAAAAAAATTTAATTGTTACACTGTTATAAATGTTAATGTTTTTTTCAGCAGTCTCAGATTTAGACTACATAATTCATAATTCATAATTCTTTATTTACGTTAAACATGGTATTTTTAGATGTTACATTTTTACTTATAGTAGGTACAACATGTTTAGCCGTCATTAAAAAACAGCATGCAAATTTTATAATTGTATATAAAACAATGGGTCCAATTAAATTATCAAATGTTAATTACAAAATTATTACTTATATCATATAAATTAGCTTGTAATTTTATTTCTCGTCATCAAAAAATTCTTTAATACTGTAGAAGGACCGATTAGTTAGCCATTCTTCTAATGCGTTTTTACATAATTTGCCATTATTATTTTTAAATTTATTAGGTACGTGATTATAAATTTTAATACACATAAAAATACAATTTTTGTTATACAACTTTAGTCGAGGATTTTCATCTAAAATAAGTTTATTAGGATCCCTACGACTACGATCATTTATATAAGAAGCCTTTTTGAAAAGATGCAGATTTTTTGATACAAACACACAAACATCGTAAATGTAGAGTGACGGAAGCGGCAATAGACCAAGTTTTTTAAACATTGGTCTACATGATTCATCGGGAGCTATGCTACATATGGCTCTTATGCATTTCTTCTGTGCAATAAACACCCTTTGTACATCTGTGCTATTACCCCAAAAAATAAGTCCATAATGAAGTACTGATTCTACACAGGCGTGGTAAAATGTTACAGCCGTTTTTATATTTGTGACAATTTTAATTTTTCTAAGAGCGTAAACAAATTTATTAATTTTTTCACAAACTATTTCCACGTGTGATTTCCAATCTAAACGTATGTATACCTATTTTATACAAATGTCAAAAAACAGATTATCAGCATTTTTTCTTTTTATTACCTCAACGACACATGGATTAGCGAACATTTTGTTTTCTGTTGGTCTTGTGGGAATGAAATTTGTATTATCTAACCTAGTTCAAGTTCTAGGCTGGACAGAATGTCCCACAATTATTTGATTTATAGTTTTCCCATCAATCACACATCTATACCAGAATAAAACCAGAGATTTCAACTGTCGTAAATGTAAAACACAAATTATCGAACGATGTCGAAGGCAAAAACTAGTACCAACTACTTAATACTTCAATGCTTGTAACTTACCAGTATTTGTGTTTTTGCACCCAAATGCGCAGCGGTGTGGCATCGTGTTGATGCTGATCGGAATGGAACCACACACAAAACAAAATAAGGTCTTTCTTCGCGAAGTACAGTTTTATAGCACTGGCGCACAATTTCTTCACACGGCAGGAAAAAGTGAAGTACTGGTTATCAGGTAATATTCTTGGTATCAGGACGGAGGAGTAATCTCAACTCAACGTCTGATAAACAGAACACACTCGGAAAACCACGAATTACACACAAAATATGAGGAAGCAAAAACAGGCGCAAACGCACGTTCCGGCAGCCATATTTTGTGTGTCTCTTTGACATATGTGGAGTGTTCACCACAGACTAAACAGTGACTAATCAAATCAGGACTGTAATAATATGGTTTTAATTATATTATTTATATGCAATATTAAACAGGCTATACCTATTTTATTATTTATTAATTAATTTGTAGTTAAAAAAACATGATACGTTTGTTTTATTATGATGGTAGTGACATCTATTGGCACTTTTTGATACCTCTGTATAATTGTTTCCTAGTTCAGTCATATAGATGGCTCTGCTTTCTTCGAAAAGAGCGATCTTCTAAGTGAACCCCCCCTGGAGCAATCGAATTTATTCTATTCTTTCAGTTTTATGTGTCTGAAGGGACACACCGCGCGCCATCTATTGAGATGATTAACAACCATTTCAACCAATATGAAGCACTTTTCAGTGAATACAATATTGTAACGATGGAACACGACCTTTTTTGTTGAATTTATATTTTTGGTTTTATGGCATTCAAATGCTTTATAAATATAAATTTATAAAGAATAGAAAAAATTCGATCACGAGGCGGGACTCGAACCCGCATCCTACATCCATCCAACATAAATGAACTTTATCAACTTTTACAATTTACGAGTTATTTTTACTTAAATATCTACTTACTAATAAATCTTATGTTTTCATCTCGAGCTTTGCAAATGTTCTAAATATGTTGTTCTCAAGCCGCGGCCTCACATTGGATTCAACTTTGCGTCCAATATTGGCTATAATTTGAAATGATCAAACTACTGCACTATACATTGGCTTCAATGTCAACTTTGTAACCAATCAATGGAAACAGACTAGCTCATTGGGCCAGTCCCAACTGTGGTAGCAGAGAAGCGAAGACGATGGACGATAATTTATTTGCACTAGCGGCTTACGCGTACGAACTAGGTACATATGCTTATTACTTGCATCAGACAAGTAATCAACAAAAGAAAAGGCGATGGTGGATGATAAAAATGCACACTTCAGGCGACTGACAGAGACGATATGTGTGGCGCGAGCGCGGCGTTGTGTCCAAGATGCCCCCGCGCACTCCCCTTTCATTCCCCTCTCCTTTGAACGTGTATCGAAAACCGACACTGAGCGCGTTAGTATTGGGCATTGGACAGTGATTGGACGCAATGTCTACATTGTGTCAAAGTACTGATACATACATTGGTGCATTGGGCGCAAAACGTTACGTTGGTGCAAATATCTCCAATGTGTGGCCGCGGCATTATACGTAAACGTACCTACCTACCTACACTACCTAGTACCTACAGTAAACGTGACAAGTTTCAAATGAACGCAAACTATTTACAAACAATATGAGTTTTACACGATATGCAACAGCTATAATATAATAATGTATACAGGTCTAATATTGATCATCGTGCCATACCGTGTCAAGTGAAAGTTGTGTAAATAATATCTTGCATCGCTTTCTAGACATAGACATTTTCTCATAAGCGTTCTTCATGTATTTAAATAGATTACGCTTGCGACGATAGGCCTGTTGATCGGAATATTTTTACGTTAATTTATTAAAATGTAGAAATAAACGTTAATTATTGTTTATTTAACCAGTTGATGTTGCAATCACTGCACTGGTGCCATTATTTTTGTCAGAAATGAAACTTCTTTTACTCCATAACGTGACGGTATTGCTATTACGCGACCTTGAAATTTTACTATCAATGCGGCTAAAGAATTTTCACTTCAAAAATAGTGAACTTATCTTAGTTACTTAACATGACTTAACGTCGTATATTCTTTAAAGGCAAGTCAAGATGTTGGCCTTGGTAAAGCTATGTTCATTCTTAACCATGTTCATTGTAATGTACATAAAAGTTAGTAATCAATTTCAGCACTCTACACATAATTATTAAACTTTACAATGGCACGTGAAGCCCTAAATAACGTCATCCTCAATTACAGATCATTTCTAAGCACTCGATACTTCTTTTAATTAAATTAGATAAACTAGAAAATCCCTGGAGGTATGTGATTTACATATAGACATATATAGATGATCATAGCGAAACTAGCGGGAATAGACAACATAATTATACGAAATGATTATTATGTTCTTAAATTGAGTACAGACTATTCTGTAAGAGGCAGAAGCGGGAAGCCTAGGCATAATCTTATTACGACAGCGGACAAAACTAATTACGACCAATCACCAATTATTTATTTATTATAATTTATTAATTTATAATAATTTGCTAGAATATAAGTTCAATTTGCAGCAAGCTTATTGCAGTAAGCTCATGTTTTAAGCCATTTTAATGCAAGTTAGTGAAATTAATTGTTTTTTATTGGTCAAACAATCGATTATTTTAGACGACCTTTTGGATATCGTGATTCGTGACTAGGTTCGACTCTGTCGAAAACAATATTTTGTAACGAACAATACTTTTTGTCGTAGATTATTGATCAAATCCTTTAACTTTTATAATTTGTTTACTCAAAGTAACTGTCCTTATAAATAACGAAATTATAGCCCAATTTCTACTGATCTGGGAAAAAAAACATAAAAGTAAGTTTTAACCAATTAAATTGCCGAGCGTATGTTCAATTTACGATAATTTGCAACACAATATGCATATAATTAGGCAGTTAGGTACACTTCAGTATTAAAAATGTGGCCATGCAAATAACTTCGCTAGAAACACCTGTTTGTAATAATTATTTAAACAATTAAAGAACGTCAATTATTAATAATTTCAGCAATGTTATTCAATAATGCACGTATCGATCGACGCAGAAACGTGACAAAACAAACTGTAATAGAATGTCGTCACTTCTTTGTTTATTGTATAACCGTTTCGATCTACTTCACTTGTAGGCTTAAAAACTCGATATTAGGTCCGTCGCGTTAATCGGTGAATATAGTTGAAATTATTACAACGAAAGGTCGTTTATATGTTTTTTGTATATTCTAATGTTCTGTTATCATGCCAAAACTATCAATAGAGACAAATTAAACTGACTTTGTCACAAATAAATTTAGTGGTTAAATTGAGGGTAGAAATTTGTTGTAGGAATGGCTGTCGTAAGGTAGAAATATTTACATGCACAAAATATTTTTAAAAGTAATTACTAAGATTTTTTCATTTTTATTTTTGGTCTAACTATACATATTACCACATTCTATATGGATATTGGATGGTCAATTGGTCATTGCCATCTGAAGAATAAATAGATGAGAAAACTTAAAAAAAAATCTTAAATATAAAGTTTATTTTAAAAATTAGTAAATAAATTATGTATAAATCAATTATAAACACAAAAAATAGTTCTTCATTGCAGTGAATAACTTTCATTAGAATTTTTATCATCGTGAAAAAGTCCCGTGTCCCCAAGTGGGGTAAGGGGCAGATGCATTATGCATACATAATATGATTCACTGATCATCGTGAAAGGTATATTATAATTTATAATATTAATTACTTATACAAAAATATTGTTTAAACTGCCCTCATATTTTATTTACTGATACATTTAAGTTATCAATTTGGAAACGAAAATTCTACAATAACAATAGAGGTAGAAAAAAGACAAAAAGTGTATTATTTAGTTACAAGGTCAGAATGAAGGTTAGTCTTGATAACTAACAATGCATGGTAATGACACAGAAAATGCAGTATGAGGCAACCATAATTTGACCACATCTATTAAGATTTACACAATAGTGCATTGTTATATTTTACAAGCAGGAGTAAACAGGATCATAAAATCTCTGCAGATTCATTTTATGTTCTATTAAACTGATAGTGACATCATGTCATGTATTAAATAAATAAATAGATGTTTTTGATATATACTAAGAAAACAATGATTTAAAAGTCATTTTTTGAACATGTGCAAAGCTTTCTTATTACTTAAAGATTATATTGAGAAATATTTTCTTTAACTTCAAAAGTAAAAACATTTATTTTTAATAAATAAAAATATATCACTTTAAACATCTGGACATTTCTGGGATCTACAAATTTACAAACAATATGCATGTTTTATGTCCCAGTTCTGAACAGATATTAAATTATGAGAGAACTCACCAGTTTTTCTTCATCAAACTCGCCTCTCCTTTTAGTACTAAGTTGGTCACTAGTCGTAGACTGAACGGACTGGGCTCCATCACTTTCTGACCCAGTTTCCTCTGAGCCACTACTCTCCTCCTCTGTTGAACTGCCCTCATCCGCTGTTGTTATTTTACTTGGGTCCGATATCAACAATGCTGTTAAACCATTCTCGAGCCGTATTGTCCTTAGAAATATTAATATTTTAGTATGTTCAAATTATAGTTATTGCAAATTGTATACAAAATTATCGTATTTAGAAATATGTATAGAACATGACACGAAAGTCAGTTTTATTCCACATAATTTAATGTTACTTTAATTTAAAGAATTAGAAATTACTAATTATATTTTAATAATATTAAACGCTTACTTGTAAAGCTTTTTATCAGAGACAGATTTTATTGGTTCAGCAAGAACTTCTACTTTCTCTTTAATATGCATTGCACCGGATTGATTTAACCGACTACTGACTACCTTCACTTCGGGTCTTATTCTAGGGAGCTTGCGGTAAATATTTCTTTTAGACATTGCAGTAAATAAACGATTTGTGTGCAGATTTATAGATATATTTTGAACGAATGTGGACAAGAATTTTGACATTTAATGGACACAAAAAATAATAATGACAGATGACAATTGACAACTGGCACTTGACATTAATTAAATGCTTATAAAATTTATTAATAATCTGTGCTAATATAAAATGCAAAGTGAAAATTTATATAATTATACGTTTTTAAATATTTCAGAAAGCAGCAGTCCCACCCCTTTGACTCATACATAGCTTAAATAACAATAGCACACAATACAATGGTAAAATATTTGGGTAAAAAATAAAAATCATTTTTCTAATCGGTCCAGTCTCGGTCCAGTAGATCCTAAGAATTTCGCTTCGTAGTACAAACACACAAACTTCGGCATTTTATTAAAAAAAAAAGTGTACGACTACACAAACTAATGATTTTTGTTGTGTTAGTTCTAATCTCGTGTGGATGTTATCTTTTAAAATATTAAATAAATAAAACGTTAGAGCTTCATACCTACCATCCAAGTTAACACTATTGCATTAAAACTAAATCACTCTCTTTTTCTTTAATTACGAGATCGTAACGCAACCATACGTTCGCTACCTGGGAGTAATGCTGGACACACGCCTGAGCTTCAATAAGCATGCAGAACATGTCGCTACTAAAGCAGCAGTAGTTGCAACAACACTATCCCGACTAATGCCGAATATTGGAGGCCCTAAACAACAAAGGAGAAGGCTCTTAACATCGGTGACGACGTCAGTGCTCCTGTATGGCGCCCCACTTTGGTCAAATGCGCTGCAGCTGCAACAGCCTAAACGTCAAGTTGTATCGACGTACAGAGTTAGCGCACTACGCATTGCCAGCGCATTCCGCACTGTTTCTGTAGAGGCATCATGCGTCATCTCTGGAATGCTGCCAATCGAAGTCTTGACAGAAGAGCGAAAGAACCTTTACTATCGCCAGAAAAGCGGCACCGCACTCACAAAGACCGAGCTGAAAACTGAAGAAAGACGGAAGAGCTTAGAAAAGTGGCAACGGATATGGGACACCTCTACCAAGGGAAGATGGACCCATCGCCTCATTCCACGGATTGAACCATGGGTCAATCGTAAGCACGGTGAGGTTAACTACTATCTGACCCAAATGCTTTCTGGTCACGGTTGCTACCGAGAATACCTACATCGGTTTAAGCATGAAGATTCTCCAGAGTGCCCCACCTGTGGACAAGACGAAAATGCAGAACATGTTTTCTTTATATGTCCAGCATACAAAGAAGCCCGAGACACCTGGGAAACAACAATGGGAAGAAAAGTATGTCCTGAGAACATAATCAGAGTGATGTTGTCAAACAAAGAATCGTGGGAAGCAACGAGCGCTTATGCAACGGAGGTTCTGAAAGACTTACGAAAGAAAGAACGGATGCGAAAAGCTTGACGGCATAGAACATTAGTGAGAAAAGCAGCAATGCTATACGTCCCCCGCGAAGTAAAGCCTAACGGCCATCCCGCGGGGATATGGACGGGAGAAAGAGGGTTGTTTTAGTCGGTATGGACCATGAGACCATGATCGAGACCGACATACCAGCCCCCCTATGCAAGTGGCTTTCTGTCAGCGTAGCGTTCAATAGAATAGACTACGAATGTATGAGATTGACGTAAGCTGTAGATACGTTTATCTACAGCCTACGTCAATCTCATACATTCGTAGTCTATTCTATTGAACGCTACGCTAACAGAAAGCCACTTGCATAGGGGGGCAGGTCGCAGATCTTGACCTGAAATACTTAACAGTATTTTTTTCCCTCTATAATAAAAAATAAAAATAATAAAAAAATAAAAAAACTCTCTTTTTCTTCACCGCATTAAAGCATCTGTAGAGTTTGGCCAGCCAAAGCTGAACCCAGTGTTTTTTGTAGCGGCCACACTATGGAATGTCATCATGGCGTTTCGGCGTAGTTAGTTGTCAGTTTAGTTGAAAACGGTTCAAATCATTTGCTCTAATAACGTTTAAATCCTACTGTGTTGTCTACGTGTGTTGTGTACCTAATGTACCTATATACTATGATCACCTATAAGAATATCAAAAGTATCAAAATGTTTTTTACCAGATGGGAGATGTTACCAGATCCATATTTTTTAAATTTGCCTCCCTTCTACTGGGTTCAGCTTTGGCTGGCCAGACTCTACCACATCTCGGTACGTTAGTTATTCAGTGGAGAAGTGGTGGAGAAGTATCCATCTATCCAAAAATCAATAAAACCAATTCAGTTAATCCTATGTTAAAGGTAATGTACTTAGAGTATATATACTATCTATAGAGTGCGAACAACCAAGTGGGAACAGTAGGCACAGGTGGGAACAACACGACGCTCCCGCCGCGAGCGCTCGCAGTCGTGGTTGAGTGCTCACGAAGTGCGTTGCTCTGGATTTTTTTTCATATTTACGAATAAACATGGGGAAATGTGCAGTTCTATCTTGCAAAAACGATACTAGAAAATACACAAAATTGGAATCCACTATCACATTTCATCAGTACGTCGATTGTTATACTTATTTTTATGAAAATAAATCTAGCATCGCGGGGGTGAAGGGTAGGTGGGAGGCGGACACGCGCAGGCTCGCTCGCGCGCCTCACTGCCGCCACGTGATCGTAGTGATGTGACCTGACCAACGCTGTACTCGATATAAAGTTTACTAGAAGAACTATATTTTAACAAATTATTTATTTAACTTTAAAATTAAAACTCTTTTAAAAATGTATTATAAATAAATTTGTGGTGTGTTTTGTATGATACACTTTCTAATATTATGAATGCGAATGTATTATAGTGTAAATGTAAAGTATGTAATGTTACGATATATTTTCTGAACCGCTAAATTGATTTTGAAGATTTTGATAGTAGAATGGATAAAATTAAATAAAAAAATTATTAATATTATTTATTATATTATCATTTTAAATTATTAATTATTCCTTAATATTTTTTACCATTTTTAAAACATTATTATTATTGTTTGATTTATTAATAAAAAAATAGCACTAAACCCGATCTTTTATTTTATTAACTTTATTATTTAAAAAGTACTCACGTTTTTCTGATATTCCAATTAAACATATTTTTTTAAAGTACTTATAATTAATACAAGAAATATTCAAATGGAATAAACAAACTTTATTCAGTTGGTAAACAAATTTAAAATTACATATTTATACTTTATTCATATATTTTTCCTTTAATAACTTATTGAACATAAAATTTACTTATGATACATATTTATTTACATAACTTATCGATAGTTCAACACGCAATTGATACCTACCCATCCCTATTTGTCACACACACATTTATATAGTATCTATAGCTCATCTGCCTACGATGCGCACTATGCAATTTGTGCAATACACTCGCTCTATTTTATTGTAATATATACTCTAAGGTAATGTAGCACACACGACGATTCGCATCCGCTCTACAATATTCCAAAAATGGTGTCGTCTTTCATCATAGGAAAAACCCCAATTACAATGTATCCAAACTAAAAATTATTAAAAAAAACATCACTGACAGACAGATTTGACGTTTGTGTTTTGACAATTTATCATCAGTAATTTGAAATTTGAATCTGTGATTTGAATGGCATACACTCTCATACACTGGAGTTAAAAAACACTGTAATTTTTGAAATGAGTTATTAACATTAATTAAAGAACAATATCGGCTACTATAATGGATCATTCTTATTCTGAAAGTGACGTCTCCTTATCGCCTACACAAATTTTAGAGAAACTTGAAATATTGCGACACTTACAAACAATGCAACGCGGGAAACTTCTGAAACAGCGCTTAGACTACCAAAACTCGACTGAAATTTCTTCAAGTATTACCGAAATTGTAAGTCATTTTAGCAACAGTACTACTTATAATACGTTTAGAAGTTTACTTCAGTCATCTCACGATACCTCGCACGAAGTCACTCCGCGGGAAAACTTTTCTGCTCTCCGTGAAGATGTCCCGATTCGTCTTAACACTGATTTACGAGACAAAAATGACCAATATCCTACCATGGACGGGGTAACAGCGCTAAATTTATCCCAAGAATCTGAATTTATACAAAATTCGCCAATATCAAGTCGCAGTACCACATCTATGCCACCGAAAACTATAGGATCACAGGATAATCTTAATAATAACAATAACAGTATAAATAAAAAACAAATATCCTTAGAAGAGATGCCTATACTTTCTCCTAAGAAAAACTTTGAAGAATTAATTGTTGAAAAGCTAAAAAATGAACAACCTGTCTCAAAGCCAATTCAAAAAATAACTCCTTCACAAAAGAAACATTTTTTAAAGAGAGGCGAAGGAATGGCACGTTTTGGTCTCCGTAAAAATGACTTAATTATACAAAATACTAAATCTTTACCTTGGAGGAGAAAGTCAGAATCTATTAAACCTATTTTTAAACCTGAACCTGAGAAAATTTTAAAGAAAAGTAAAGAAGCTGGTAAGAAAGTAAATGTTGAAATTATAGTTCCTGAACAAAACAAAAGTAATCCAATCCCTAGTAAGACTGTAACAAAAACAAATGTGCAAGATTATGATGCTATGGATGAGACACATAGCACTGACTTGATAATAAAAAATAAAGACGTTGCTACCACTTCAAGTGATTTGTCAAACATTAATTTAAAGAAAAGTAGTTTAAAAAATTCTAAAGATAAACATCCAATGTTGTCTCAAAGAGGAAAAACTTGGCAAGCGGTACTTACAAAAGAGCAAGATGATTTTCTGAGGCAGTTGAAACAAAGTGATTATTATAAAAACTTTGCCTCACCATCAAAAAGCATTGACTCTGAAGTTAGCTGTTGTGAGAGTATTTCAAATGCCCAAAACTCCAAAGAAATTGCTGAACAAAATTTGTTTGATTTAATTGAAAATAAAGTCTCACATGACAGTTTTAGTATTGAAAACTCGTTTTTTAATCGCTTTTTAAGGAAAAATAAACTAGAATATTCCGGTGAAAGTACCCCACTAATAATGCAGAAATGTTTATCAGAAAACCCAAATTTAATGAGAATCGCTCCAGATCTTGTAAAAAAGAACAGAAATGCTATATCATATAGTGAAGATGAAACATGCCATAGTGAATGTACTGATTGTAGTGAAACTAGTTGTTCTGAATACACATGTTGTTCATGCAAAACTACACCCCAAATAAATGATAAGAAAAAAAACAACAATCAAGGAGTTTTAATACCCAATCAAAAACTAAGGAACCAAAATGAAAATAAAAATAGTAAAAATGATTGTCAAGATGACACTATAACTGCAAAAGACACTGACATAATAAATGCAAATATGGCAGAAATGAATGCCAAATTAGTTGCAACAAGTGAATTATTGAAAGATAGACTTCGTGAATTGGAAGATGAAATTGAAACATTTAGAAAAGAAAATGCTACCATTAATAAAATGAGAGAGGAAATTGATGCAGAGCGTCAAAAGTTTTATGAAGAAAAATCAGCTTTTGAGCAAAAGTTTAATGAAGAGAAAGTACTATCTGAATATTATTTAGCAGAGGAAAAGGAAAAACTTACAAAACAAAAACAAATGTATGAACGTTATGTTAGGGACATGAGAGGTAGGCTCAATAAAAAAGAAAAGGATGAAGTAATAAACTTAAAAACTGAAATAAGTAATTTAAAGGAAGAGATAAGAGTTAAAGATGCAAAATCGACTTCAATTATAGCTAGATTACGTAACCAGCTAAAGATAATGGAAAAAGATAAAAAAGCATTTGAAGATGAAGTAGAAAAGTTAAAAAAGGAAAATAAAAGGATACAGCATAGTAATGAAATAACGAGAAGATTAACAAATCTGAAGTATTTGGAACAGATCAATAAAAAACTTTCGAACATGACCTCTAGAGAGACGAGATCTGATGTAGAATCAGATCCTAATGTAAAATATAAAACATTCGAAATTGAGCGGCAAAAAGAACAGAAGAAACCTAAAGGAATCCGAACACGGGCGAAAAGTGTACCTAATTTAAATGTGACTTCAAAGTATGCAAAATATTTCAGTCAAAAAGATTCGATAAGTGATAAAGAGAAAGGATCAGTAGTTGAAACCCATACCTACAGCTCTGATGAAGATGATCATAATAATGAATCTTTAGAAAATTTAGATAAGAGTTACAATGAATGTGAGAGTAACTTTGAGACTGAAGATAATTATCTAGAAAAAATGTACAATGAAAGATTTAAAACAATTTCACCACCCAGTAAGAGATCTAGTGGATCAAACGCGATAGACACTCCTGATAATGGGAGTATTAATGAAGATACAAATGATTTCTTTATACAGAAATCAAATTCTGTGTCTTCAAGTAAACAATCTTTATCACCTCATGATACAGTGTCCACTTCAAAAACTACTTCAATATTAAGTCAAAGATCTAATTCAAAATCACTTTCTGTAATCAATGATAAGAAAAGTTATTTTTCGAATCCCCAAAATGTCACAAATTCAAGAAACAAATCTCCCATATCTGTACTTAGTAATCATTCATCTAGTAGCCAAAGACCACCAACTGTTATTTACAAGGATACTTCATATAATGATGACAGAATGATACCTAGCCCTGAACCTACTATAAGTAAGACAAGTTTAACAAAAACAAGCTTAAATCCTCTAGAAACTAAGAAATCTGATGGATCAAGAGAATTAAGGTTTCCAAATGGCAATGTAAAAATAATATCTGCAGATGGAAAATACAGTAAATTTATATATTACAATGGAGACGTTAAAGAAAATTTCTATAATGAGGGTAGAGTTAAATATTATTACGCTGAATCTAAAACATATCACGCAACACACCCTGATGGATTAGAAGTACTTGAATTTCCAGAGTAAGTAAATCATCAGAAAATCAATTAATTAATCAGAATAGAGGTTAACAATTTTGTCGTAATTAATTACGAAAGATCATATTTTCAACTATAAAACATCATATTATTTAACCCAAACTAATAAAACAACAGGATCATTTTACGTTTTTCATAAAACATAGCTTTAAAATAATTTCGCCTATATAATATGTACTTTACTCATAAACATTCTATTCATTTTGCAGCGGCCAAGTTGAAAAGCGTTACAGCGATGGTTCGTCCGAAATTCGTTTGCCCAATGGTAGCATTAGATACTTTGACCCCAAAAATGACTTAGTCCAAGAAGATTGGCGATTTCCCGACGGGACTGCACTCACAGTGTCTGCTAATGGTGAAAAACGTATTGTATTTCCCAATGGACAGATTGAAGTCCATGCCAAAGATCATAAGGTAAGGTTTTTTGGATTGAATCCTTTGTGAAAATATTACCGTTATCACTAGCTGTTAACCGCGGCTTCGCCCGCGTGGTATAAGAAATTTATTTTACATAGTATTAGCTCTGTATCGGAATTTATAATGTCGACGCTCTGCTCGAATCACGGCAACACGAAATTAATTTCGTTGCGCATATTTCTGATTTTACTGCAATATCGCCTACATACGGTATTCATTTATTTATTTTATGTTTGAATGTATACTTCATTGCGATATGTATGTAGTGGAGCAAAGTTTGAGTTGAAATTTATAGTCTAAACTCTAAAGAATGAGATTAAATTGTTTCAATATTAAGTCATGACGGATTCCTAGTGACTTTTTTTTTAATAGTTTTTATTTTTTCAGCGTCGCGAGTTTCCTGACGGCACAGTGAAGTTAGTCTACAACGATGGAACATCAGAAACACGATATGCGTCGGGAAGAATTAGAGTTAAAGATAAACATGGAAATCTCATCATGGACTCTGCGTCCAGGGTCCATATGCAAAATCACTAACTGGCAACGAAAGTATTGAAAATGTTACATTATCTCTCAGTTGAATTTATAGACATACATTGATAGCAGGCTATCTTTTTTATGATATTCTTGACTTTCACTGTTATATTGATGCACTAGGAGTAAACTAAATCTTATTTAAATTATTTTGAATTTGTTGATTTTGAATCCAGTTATTTACTTCATATTGTCTAGTGTATAAGTTATTGTAATGTATTTTTATCAACTGCTATTTGTAATTCATTTATGAGCATAGGGTGGGTTTTGATGGTTTAGTTAACATCTTAAAATTGAAAGAGTGCCGCCTATATTAAATATTTACTACATAGTTATTTTTTTAATAAGACAATTCTCATGTTCTCTTCTACTTCTCCACTAAGCTAAAGCTAATTTCTGTGTATATTTTTATATCCTTAATATTCTTCTTATAATTTATTTCTTTAATGAACTTGCTCCTGAAATAAAAATATGATATGACTATAGCTGTGAATTCTTTGTATGTATGTATTTAGATTCATATGTTTTAAGAAATAAAAAAATGTTGATTATTATGTATTAAACTTTATTTTTAAATCATTTATGGCCTTATTTCTACACAAATTAGTATTAGATCTACACTAAATAATTTTAACTAATAATTAACTGGCTGAAATTTGCTGTTGTGATTTTGCACTTGATTTTGGTATACCTTCCAGCTTGAAATTGATAGGGTGCATTGTATCTTCAGTTCCAAATATCTTTTTTAAGGCTTCTCGGGCTGCCATTTCCTTAGCTGTTGCAATTGTTTCCCCAAATCCTATTAAATTAAATACAATTAGACACAGTATAAACTATAAATAAACTAGCGACCCGCTCCGGCTTCGCACGGGTATAAAATATATAGCCGGGCGGCCGGCCGGTGCCGCCGCAAACGCTACGTCCCGCAATTTTTAAATCCATACTAATATTATAAATGCGAAAGTAACTCTGTCTGTTTGTCTGTTACTCAATCACGCCTAAACTACTGAACCAATTTTCATGAAATTTGGTATGGAGATATTTTGATACCCGAGAAAGGACATAGGCTACTTTTTATTCCGGGAAAATGACGCAATCCCGGAAATCCCACGGGAACGGGAACTATGCGGATTTTTCTTTGACTGCTCGGGCGAAGCTGCGGGCGGAAACCTAGTCTGTAATATCTTCGAAAATATTCACTTAAATCATACGGTGTAAAGGGCCATATAGATCTATATTAAATGAACAATGTATTCAAGGTATTTAATTGGTTAAGGATTAATGCAGTATTGGTTAAAATCGCTTCGAAAATTAGCCATTATTTGTCGTAAAATGACAAAAAAAAAGTTATTGTGGGTTATCCATAAGAGATAGACATGTACCACCGCGGACTTTTCTGTAGACCTTTTCAATGTGTATAATACTTTGTACATTATTTTGATAAAACTCGTAGGGTTCAGCCTGCGTTTGCAATGTAAGCGGAAAAAATGTAATTTTTTACGACATCACATTAGAAACCTCAAAAATAAAAGTACTTCTCCACTATTTGATGGATGTTATTATACATATAAACCTTCCTCTTGAATCACTCTATCTATTAAAAAAAACCGCATCAAAATCCGCTGCGTAGTTTCAAAGATTTAAACGTACAAAGGGACATAGGGACAGAGAAAGCGACTTTGTTTTATACTATGTAGTGATACTGCATCAATTGGGTAACACCAAAAAAAATTTTTAAACATTGCTTTGATAGACAAATGGTCTATAATCTATATAATAATAAAGTAGTAAAGGCACAAATCATTGGCCGATTTCATGAGGGAGACATTTGTATAAAAAAAAAAATATACATAAACTATTCTTCACATTATTATAAAAAAGTTTGAATTCTCAGTGTTGACTTTATCGGTTACGAAAAATTACATGTACTTTTAAATGTCTTAAAAATACATGGATATAGTAATGAATACTTTCAATTTCAGCGAATTCAAATGCATATTCTTAAATAGAATATTACCTGCAGAAAGCATCTTCTTATCAACATATAGACCAACTCTATAGCAAGCTAGTAAGGTTCCCTTGCCAACTTCACCAATGAGCCGCGGTTCCAAAGTGCCTCCTGTCTTCGATATGAAGCCCGATAGCATCTCCCATGGGTCCTCTATATGCCAGAATTCATTGACATCTTGACCTAGAAAAATAGAATATAGGTGAGCATTATTTGTTTTATAAAATAAAACATATTGTTTTAATCATAACCAGAAAAACATCTTTTACATCAAATTTGTATTTATTGAGAATAGAAAATTGAGCGGTAAATGTTAAAAATATGTAATGACATTTCAAAAGTGCTTCTAGAAGAAGTCTAATTGAATAAATAAATGTTTGAGTTTGAGATGTGTACAAAATAATTGAGATTGAGTTTTTTATGTGACGATGTATTCACCAATTTTATTAGTCGAATTTAAATAGTTTATAGAAAGAATTCAAATTTCATTTAAAATTAACAAACTTACCTTGTAATTGAGTGATTACAAAATCTCTAACAAAATGTGCTGTTTTCTCTTCACCTGAAGACTCATACAAAGCTCCAACTATTGCCTTAAAAGTGTTAGCTAAAGTGTAGTTATCTACTGGATATTCCTGGAAAATAATTAAAAATTAGTTATAAAATAGAGTTACTATTCTTATTCTTAACTTTCTTTTTGTAAAAAAAAAATTATTATAATTTGTCAACTATACATCATTTTAAAATTTTAGATGTACTCACAGAAGCTAATATGATATCCTTGGTTCCAATATGTAGAGATATATTTGATAAAACTTTTTCACTCAAAAGATAGCTTTTAATGCCATTGATACCTTCTTTGGGAAATTTCGGTAAAACTACTTCTAAATAAAGTTGAATATACTCCTCCATGAACTTCATGCCTGAAATATATATCACATTGATATCATTTCTATTATTTATTTACTCTATATTTATCAAACCTAGTTTAAAATTACCTTTCTCTGCCAGTTCCCTATTATCTTTCATTTGAATAGCAAATTCCATTTCTTTTTGTTTCATTTCCTCTTTAATTACATACGACCGGTCAGTAAAAGCTTGCATCAGTAAACTTGATTCGAAATCCTCATTTAGTCGCTTCCCAAATGCATATAATTCTGCTTCTAAATTCCATTCAAGAAACGAGTTTCTTGGAAATGTCAATTTACCGCCTTGTTTTTCCTCACGTTTTTTTAACTCCATCAAAGTTGCAGAAACCCATCGATGGATATTTTGCTCTGAAATTCACAAAAAATATTTACAACGAATCTATCATAACCTGCAAGAAATATTATTGTTCTATTTACCTTGTTTTGCTATGGGAACATTTTTAATTGTTTTCGACAGAATAGGAATACATCGCCGTATGAAAGCCATGGTTAAAATTTTTCTTTTAATTCATGTAAATGGATTATGGATTTCTCAGCTTACAATCACAATCACATAACACAATTTGTTCCACTTCAATTTATTTTGTGGTTATTTAATCTTACGTCAAAGTCAAAACTCAAATGTCAATTATTTGCGTTAACCAATGGGAACGGCCATTTGGCTGACAGCTGTCAAAACGTTATTGGGACGCTCATGCGCTCAAATCACTCAAATTACAAATAGACAAATTATTCAAAGAGAAAAATATACCTCTAGTAAGCAGTTATACCTTAGAGTATATATTACAATAGTATAGAGCGCGTGTATTGCACAAATTGCTCAGTGCACATCGTAGGCAGATGAGCTATAGATACTATATAGATGTGTGTGTGACAAATACGGATGGGTAGGTATCAATTGCGTGTTGAACTATCGATAAGTTATGTAAATAAATATGTATCATAAGTAAATTTTATGTTCAATAAGTTATTAAAGGAAAAATATATGAATAAAGTATAAATATGTAATTTTAAATTTTTTTACCAACTGAATAAAGTTTGTTTATTCCATTTGAATATTTCTTGTATTAATTATAAGTACTTTAAAAAAATATGTTTAATTGGAATATCAGAAAAACGTGAGTAGGTACTTTTTAAATAATAAAGTTAATAAAAATAAAAGATCGGGTTTAGTGCTATTTCTTTAATAATAAATCAAAAAATAATAATAATGTTTTAAAAATGTTAAATAAAAATAAGAAATAATTAATAATTTAAAATGATAATATAATAAATAATATTAATAATTTTTTTTATTTAATTTTATCCATACTACTATCAAAATCTTCAAAATCAATTTAGCGGTTCAGAAAATATATCGTAACATTACATACTTTACATTTACACTATAAGTAATACATTCGCATTCATAATATACAAAACACACCACTTTATTTATAATAAATTTTTAAAAGAGTTTTAATTTTAAAGTTAAATAAATAATTTGTTAAAATATAGTTCTTCTAGTAAACTTTATATCGAGTACAGCGTTGGTCAGGTCACATCACTACGATCACGTGGCGGCAGTGAGGCGCGTGAGCGAGCCTGCGCGTGTCCGCCTCCCACCTCCCCTTCACCCCCGCGATGCTAAATTTATTTTCGTAAAAATAAGTATAACAATCGACGTACTGATGAAATGTGATACTGGATTTCAATTTTGTGTATTTTCTAGTATCGTTTTTGCAAGATAGAACTGCACATTTCACTATGTTTATTCGTAAATATTAAAAAAATTCCAGAGCAACGCACTTCGACAGCACTCAACCACGACTACGAGCGCTCGCGGCGGGAACGTTGTGTTGTTCCCACCTGTGCCTACTGTTCCCACTTGGTTATTCGCACTCTATAGATAGTATATATACTCTAAGAGTTATACTCTGTCCATTACCTATATTATTTGCTTTTTGACAGCTTCACGCATATGAAGGATTGTATTGTCTATGTTAAAATGTCATACAAATAATTATTGTACTCGTAGAATCTCGGAGCAATTATCAAGCCTGGAGAAGTAACAATTAATTGAACAATAAAGCACTAGTTTGGCCTTTTTGGCTTATGGCAAAATGTCATGCGAAAAAAGAGGACAGATATATGTCAGTTCGACAGTTTGAAATGACATGTAGCCATTTCAATTTGTTTTAGTGACCAGTCTGGTCACTAACGCATGGTGATTTTAATTATTGTTTTTGAAGTGAAAAACGTGTTTTCTAGTTTCTTATGTTATTTTCTGAAAAGATAATTTACTAAAGATTACATGGCTTGTGTTGTTCACGGCTGTAAAAGCCGTAGTACTGGGAAATCGGATGAAGATTGGAATTTGTCTTTTCACAGGTTAGTGTTTTGATCAATTTTTTTGTTAATTGTATTATAAATAAGTTAATTTACGTTATTTTCATAATCATCTATGTTTTATCTAACCGTAATCATTGAAATGAAATCATAATCAGCTTAGTTTTTAGAAAAAATGCAAAATATAACTTCCATAGTGTTGTGCAATTATCGATACTTGAGTAGGTACGAAGTACTTCATTGATAATGACTGCTTTAGGTTAGGAGAAAAAAAAAGGTATTTAAGTATGGATTTTATTGTTATTTGCAGGTTTCTGGCTTGAGAAAAATTAAAAGATGTTTGGGTTAAAGCTATAGCACAGGGAAAATTGGAAGCCTTCAAAACATTCTCGGCCTTGTTCAAATCATTTCGAATCAGACGGGAAGAAAAGTAAAGTGCTTTGCAGAGATGCTGTGCCACAAGTTTAAGGTGGCATCTATTTTAAATAATAAATATTGTAATTTGTTAATTAAGTATCGAAATAAAATGTTGTAAAAAAAATTTTTAAATTTTATTTGTTTTATTTGAAGCAATTTATTTTAAACTTTTACCAATTTTTTCCTGTGGGAATGAGTTATTTTCCCGCGGTAAATTGTAGCCTATATGTTATTCTGATGTTTAATCTATAATATGTATAATTAAAATCTTTATTTACCAAAAAAGCAGTACATTACAGTTTTATAGGAGATCCAAACTAGGCTGTTGCCTGTGTCTTGGATCTGTATACGATTATTGATTTGTAAAAAGATCAACCAGGTGGAAGTCAGATTCGCGCACGAAGGGTTCCGTATAATTCTATGAATGAATCTATGAAAACAGGAAAAAATACGTACCTTTTTACGAAACCATAAAAAACAACCTAAACCGAAATACCTAATAATATTTTTTTATAAATACCACTACCATACAATGCAAGGCAGTCAATACGCATCGTAAATGAATAATTCCAAATTAAACGAATCTTAAAATTTGGAATTACCTATCCATAATTCAAAATTAAAAGAATCTTAAATTATCTTCAAGCAATTTTATAACTTAATTTTTTTATTTATCGATATTTTAGTATTCGATAAAGTGGCAAGCACTACCTTTTTAGAACAAAAAGTGGCTACATGTGGATTTGAATGCCAAGCCGATAACAGTGTGTTGTCTCTTTCTATCGCATTTATTAGGGTATTGAATAAAAGAGAGCCACTATATAAGAAACGTTCAATTAATTGTTACTTCTCCAGGCTTGTTAATTGCTCCGAGCGTAGAATTGTACTTCATGGACAGGCCCCGCCCACTTAGTGATGTCTACACAGAATTATTCAATGATGGGTCGCCGGTCGATAGCTTAGATCATTAAGTAATGGATAACACTCGCAGGCGTTTCCCCTTTTGCCGAGGTATAAGATTATTCGAATCGAAAAATCTTATGCTTTCATAAAAACTACTTGCGTAATCGATTACAAACACTCTGCGTATTCGTAAAACATCGAAAGGACGTCTGCGAGTGCTCCGCTAAAAATGCCGTTTTGTACTGTCAAGTCTTGCAGAAGCAATTCAAACATGTCGAATATTAAAAAAGATGGAATAACCTTCCATTTGTGTATATTTTTTTATTTTTTTAACGTACATTTCTAATTAAATGCAATTTCTAATAATCGTCGATGTATCGTTTAGCGATATGATCAAGACAAATAATCGAGTCATGTTAACTCGATCATTGATGCGGCCCCACGAGACTATCATGGAAAGAAAATATACAAATTTAATCTTTATGAACTAAGAGATAAAGTTGAATTTAAAACGCGATAATGAACCGCATTCCTTACGAGAATATCTTGTAAAGAAATACAAATTTAATCTTTATGACCTAAGTGATAAAGTTGAATTTAGAACGCGATATTGAACCGCACTCCCCACGAGACTATCTTGGAATGAAATGCAAATTTAATCTTTATGAACTTAGTGATAGAGTTGAATTTTAAAACTCGTCGCTTAAAAGGTCGTAAAATTTTACGACTTTCGTGACACAAATTATTTTTGTGAATGTGTGATTGTGTTTCATAGTGTGAATTACCCTCCCCGCACCAAAATCAGCAGAAAGTTTAGTTAGAACATTTTCCAGCGTACTCCATCCATTACTTAATGATCTAAGGTCGATAGATTATAATAATCGATAGAAATACTCTGTAAAATATATCCGATACAGAAAAACTCTTCTATTATGATATAAAATTTTTTAAACATAAAGACAACCAAATTGTTAGATAGAAACCAATAAATAATAAAATATTAGTTTAGTTTAGTTTTAACATAAAATGCATAGATATTTGGTCTTATTATTACATATCTTATTAGGACGTTTACGTTGTAATTATTATTTACGTACCTGATTCGATTTATGATAATATTGCACGCCTCATAAGCGAAGCGTTGAGGTGGGTACTACTGTCACTTCGCGCAAAACATCTGATTTTTCAAACTTAATGTCTTTATGTATCATACATTGCACTTGTAAGATAATACATACACACACATATTAAGAAAAAACACTATTTTTAACATTCATGATATTTTTGATGTCATTTTTGTTATTTAAACTAGTTAAAAAACAGTTTAAAAAAGTTCTGTCTTGGACGCCCGTGTGTCTGTATGTGCGGAGGATTTTCTTGTTAACACGATAGCGACCGAAATACTTTACTAATCGAGTCTTTTTTTTTCTCTTACGCTTGAGTATGCTCAGGAATAGAACCCTTTCATTTTTCAGGGTCTGATTCGATGTGGTTTAATTGTTATTAAATAAACAAAAATAATAATTAATAAATAATTATTAAAAAAAAATTATGAGGCGTGCACTTTTGGATTTTCCAAATTATTTTGAATTTATAATTGAAATGGTATAACAATCGATAATCTTTTGGAAATTCTGGTATCACCCGTCGAGCTGTCAAAAAGCAATTCTTAGTGACATAGTGGACAGACTATTAGCACAGTATTACAATATTATTTTCCTACAGTAAGGAATCGCCTTTGATGTCGCGCGATGCCGCCGCCAGTGTAGGTACTCACGCTGCCACGTGTAAATATGCTAGGGTTGTCACCAAATGGGAAATAAAACAATTTTTATCATAGCTATTAATATGTAATTATTTATTCACATGTACATTAAAAATAATTGTGATTGTTGAATCTAATGTAATTATTTATACAGAAACATAGTATAATATGTCGCCGCAGTGACATTGTCATTGCCTATTGATTAATTATTAACAACCAAATATACTTATTCTCAAATTTACTTTATACATTTCCTAATACGATATTGGAATTATTTACAATTCCTAGGAAGATTATACATTTCCTAGGATATCTATGCATTAAATAGTTTATTAAACAATATTTTATAAATTTCCTAAATGGTATCGGAATTGTACACATTTCCTAGGATTTGTATACAATTCCTTGATTTCATACATTTCCGGTAACATATACAATTCCTTGATTTCATACATTTCCGGTAACATATATTATATGTAATGAAATAACATTTCATCATTATTCAAATTTGGCGCGCTTCGCGTGTTCATGTTATCTGTGGCTCGGATTGACGTAGCAGAAAGAAAAAATGGCGAGAAACGATTAAAATTTTTTTTATTCGCGGATTTAATAAGTACATACATGATAATAAAATTATTCCAATAGGTATCTAACCCAATATCCTTGTCAAATGGACTAATAAGAAAGTAAAATAGATCTTATTACAAGTTAGCCTAAAGTACATATTATGTTGTTAAATGATATCGCCGAGGCCTTTGACACAAGCCGCCTTTGTCGCAAGCCGCCTTTACTGCGATTGATGTTTTTGAGAATGTAAATAAACAGAATGGAAGCAACCTTATAACTCAATAAATAAAGTATATTTTTAAATGTAGTTCCGTTTATAGTAAAAGCCGCTTTGCGTGTTTTATTGTTTCGTCTTTCACATTCGTTACAAAAATTGTGATCCACTGCACTCTTCCTAGTTTATAATGTCAACTAAAAAAAATGAGAAACGAGTTTCGACACGAAAAAAATCTCAATCGTCACCTAGGAACGTATCCCCTATAATCCCATATAAATTACCATTCCGTATTCACGGTTTCTGTATTCGCGGCATATTTATGGAACATATACCCCGCGAATAAGGAACTTTTACTGTAATTGAGGATTTATTATAAGTGGACTTTAAATGTCGTTTCTTTGAATTTACAGGTGAGATTACATATTTTAAGTTGTTGTAGTAACAAACTATTTGTATTATTTGTACTATTGTGAAAACTTTAAAATAAAAACTTTGAATTAACAGAGAAACAAATTGGTTTTCTTGAAAATCATCAATAATATATTTTATATATATCTTATAGCTACTTAAAATATGTATAGTCAAAAACATCTTCAACATCTTTGAATTGGTACTAAACAGAATTTGAAAAACCTACCTCTCGTCGCGAGGAAATCTATGAAACTTTATGTCCTTGGATTTAAATGTAGATTTGCATCCATAAACACAACAGTTTATGCCCACCATTATAGAATACGTAAGTATGAATTATTACACAAAAAAACTCTGAAGCGTCTGCCCTTCGCGATAGGTAAAGCAATCTCAGCGTGATTGCTTTACGCGGCCCGCGGCGCCCGACCCCCGCCAGTTCCCCTCCGTTTCTCTGCACAAGTACATTCGTCGCACTACTGTAGGAAATATGGTAATACTGTGGTAATACTGTGCTATTAGTCCTCCAGACGATAGATAAAGTCCATTTCAAGAAAGAAGTCCCGCAGACGCAGCGCTGTATGCGCGCGTAATAATGTTGGCAGGGTTAAATGTGGGGAAATCTGTGAGGGAAATTATGTATCGTTCATTTAATTTCATTTTATAAACTACTGCGACTCGAATATTTAGATAAAAAAATTGATATATGTAATGTATTGGCCGATCTCCCCATCTGTTAAATTAGTTCCATAATTGTCCGCGGGACTTCTTTCTTGAAATGGACTTGAGCGATCAGAGATAGGTTAGCTTATCGCTAGTAAGCTTATTGGGACGCCAAAACAAAAGATAGATACCATTTTCTATCGTAGGGTCAAACCGAAAATAGATAAGTTATTGGGAACGGCCAAAGGGCAATGTGGCAAGCGTTAAGGGGGCGAAACAAGAAGCTTATATTATCTAATACACTGGAGATTTCAGTATGAACATTAACTTGTAACAAGAAAATATGACCTTGAATGACGCCAGTTGTTGTTCTTTATCTCTTTCTGTGGGGTGACCACGCTAGTTTGTAAATTCAGGATTTTTCGAAATAGAAAAAACTAAAAATCATGGTCTATAAATAATAACGACATATATATTTTTAACAGTATTTATATTATAATTACTGGTCAACTTACAAGAATTATCACCTTTATAGGTACATAAAATTTTAATTGATATAGAATGATAGTTTTAAATAACGCTTGATAACTTTTGGCTACAAAGCAGTTAGATATAAGCTTCTTGGGGCGAAAGGTAAGTATTTCAACTGTAAACAACTATAGTAAACCACATATAAAAATGTGTAAGATAAAATCAAGCATTAGTATCATAGTATGTAAAAGAATAAAGATGATCCCATTGTAATCAGCCTTATTTTACTTTAAAATGATAATTTTACTTAATGTGACCGCGCGCTCCCCGCCCTCTATCTCGAAAACGGTTCACCCTTAGGATTCACCGTATACAAAATTTTTTTAAACAAAATTTGTAGAGAATTTTGAATTCTACAATATTGATAATAAATACAAATAGCAAAAAACCCATAGGAAATGAGATATTTCCAAAGAAAGCGCATACAACCGATTTTTGTGACCTTTGACCTTGAAATTTAATAGTTGCTTACACCCTACCATACATATGGTTTTGAGACAACTTTTAGGGTGTCAATATACAAGTATTTACAGACTTACAGCTGGGTATCTCGAATTCCGAGATTCTTACCTAATTTAACCTTAAATGATTGGGCCAGTTCGTCTGTTAGAACTCTAAATCGGAACAAACACTCTAATATTCTCTTTATATATCAGTTGAATTATTCCACTATTTTTCTATTCATTATTCCGTTGCTCCGATTTTGCAAGACAAACGGATGTGTGAGTAGGATCGAAATAAAGGTACACATAAAATATCGACATCAATTTTTATTTAATAAAATACGTGAAAACAAAGCCCAGACGACACAATATGATTATATATACATTCTTAATTTCGGCGGTTTGTGAGAAATCCTCTCATTGAACTTAAGAATCCTCGTTTCATCCGATTTACGGGCATTATTGTGTGGTTACTGAAAAACGATGCTGATGTGTCATACATTGAAGATGGTATTTCGAAACCCTGAAAGACGAAGATGAAAAATTAATATCGGTTTATACATTATACGTACCTAATATGTATTTATATGCATTATTTATGTTATGGACATACGGCTAAAGAAGTGCTAAAATAATAAGAATCGACAGAGCTATTGAGCGTCCGCGTCGTCGGTTCTTTCTTAGCGGGAGATTTTCCAATTTTCACTTCTGACACTCTTGCCGATCTCATGATGAGGCAAGACACGAGTCGTTGAAGCAGCGGCTTTTTATATTTTGGGTCTTTCGTCTGTTGCGATTTTTTACTTTTAACAGACATTCTACTATCGGTATCTGAACACAATGAAAATTCAGATGTGCCAAGGTTTGGGGTCGCTGATTTCTTGTAACCTGCAATGAATTTTTTTAATTTGTAAATAACTATTACATTTGTATAATATTACACGAATATCTTACGTTACCTTTAAATATTGTGTGCAACGAATTGCTATAATTTTGAGCAGAACTTGAAAATAGTGAACTCTCTAAACCTCTGCTGCATAAAGGAGATGAGTAGGTGACATGTTTACTAAAGGCTACGCTAGCATAGCGCACTTCTAATGACGACATCGCATTACGAGTCGGTGGATGTTGGTTGACTATTTTTGAGTTAGTAGGATCTTCACCAATATCTGGTCGACATCCTATTTCTTGATTTCTATCGAAACTTAACATACTGTGGGACAATAACGATGCCTCATGCCTTTCGAAACTTTCAAGAGAAGACAAAAATTCTGAACAAATTCTATTACTTCCGAAAGATTCTGTTTGCACTTCTTTGTTTATACATCTTGGTTCTTGACATTTGGATCTAATTTTTACATCACCAATGGACACTATACTGAAATTATTATAATAAGCGCTCCGTCTTTTTTCATTACTAGTCTTCTTAGAGATAGTACTTTGTATTGTTTTTTTGACTTTATCATATTGTTTCTTAGTTAATATAATAGGTCGTTGTTTTTTAAATTGCTCCACCTCTAGAAAAATTTGTATGTTTCGATTTAAAATCAAGCTCGCATCATTTGTTTGTTCACTATTATTAATAGGGAGTTTATTCAGTATTTTTGGGTTTCTTGGTTCCTTACAATGAGGACACATAAGCGGCTTTTTTGGTTCGATCAGAACATTATGTTGGTTGTTATTTGGAAATTTATTATGAGGAGAATATTCTTCATTCTGCATCTCATTTTGGATCCGTTGCGCTGGATTATGAAAACATTTGCAACCAGTATCTTTGGAATGTTGGAAGTCTTGCTGTTCTTCTACTTTCGCCAGTGAGTCAATATTCCACCTTTCATCCTCAAGATCTGGCAATGTAGCTTTGCCAACTGGTTTGTTGTTTTCACATTCACTTGGTTTTTCTACCTTTACATTTTTAATTTTTTTGAAAAACTTTTGCATACAGTTACTAGCAGGTAATTTTGATAAGCTAATTCCAGTCATTAATTTTTTGTCGCTGTTTCTGCAATAAAAATAAAATAACTATTAATTTTAATACCCCTTATATCAAAATATTTACTTATTATTTTTGTAATGAGTAGTTACTCAAATAATAATAAAAAAAAAATAAAAAAAATAAACAACCGTCCTTCTTGGCAACAGGCTCCTTCGCAATGTTTATATACAGGAAATATGTCCTTTAAAAAAGAAAAAAAAAAATTAACGAGCATGGTAGGTATTGTTCTTAATCTAAGATTATGGTCATATGTAACGATGCATTTACATCAAACGATTAACGAACATAAAAAAGCTGGAGCAAGAGCATTCATTCGTGATCTTTTAGTGTAAACGAAAACTCGTATTCAGTATTGGTTAGAACATTGCGTAGAATATTTTCGAACCCACTAAGAACCATTACGAAAGAATGGTCTCTGAATGTTTACAATAAATGAATTTGACATACCTAGTGGGCTTAGAATGAACATTCGCTCGTTTGATGTAAATGCACTGTAACTTATACAAATATTTTATCATTATTTCATTACAATGCTCAGTGTCGATTTCCAGTCACATGAGGACTACTCATGAGTTCGTACCTCGATCCGTTGTTTTGAATTGGTTTTAGCTTCACATTTTCTCCCAGTTAGTATTCCGAGTAATTCTCTAATTTCTTTGTCTCTCTCAGTGGGATCTGGTATGAAACAATTATCACCACGGTAATGTTTAGCACGGGCTGTAATCAAATATTTTATATGCTTTTATCGTTTCAACTATTAGCGTTAAAATTTTGTGTTTTGAAAAAGTAGGTTTAGGTTAGGTACCTTTTGAATTTGACGATTGTGTAGAATTGCTGGGTTCCTTAGAATTTTTAGATTTAGCTGGTTTTGGATTAGTACCACCACTGCTTGAACTACCTCGCCTATAAATTAATATTTATTGTACACTCAAACTTTAGTACAGGTAAATTAGCTTGGAGAAATTTTTGCGTTTGTAGTAGTGTATGGTCAGCAAATAAAATAAAACAACATTTTATTTTTAGTTTTTATTTTATACAGGGTTACTTGTAAAACACCAGCAACCTCGCAGGACAAGATAGCTAACATCATAAGTAACAACATTTGTTCTACGACTTTTGGCATAACGCAATAAATTATTTTTAAATGATTTTTTAAACTTTTATTGTACTCTCCTTACATTTGTAAGTCTATGTTCTATTAATTATCGGATGGACGACGCGACGCCCCCTTCCCCCTCTCGTTCGCTTTTTGTTTACGTAATTTTTGGGAGGCGTAGAGTTTATAATATTCAGACGGAAAATTAAATGAATATTTATTTTTGTATGAAAATAAAATCTAACAAATTATCAAAAGTCGTAGAACAAATGTTGTTACTTATGATGTTAGCTATCTTGTCCTGCGAGGTTGCCGGTGTTTTACAAGTAACCCTGTATATATAAGGGATTTTAAATTAAACTATATGTGTTTCTCCTCTGAAAAAGATGAGACTTTATTTTAATATTTGCACATTTAACATACATATAACTTTTACATTAACAATGTTACTAAAATGAAAAATTTACTAACCTGAAAAAGAAACGACATTTAAAGTTTAATTCTTTAGTTTGAGAAGTCAAAGGCTTGCCTCGACCATGTTTTAACACTGGAGCCATATTGAATTAACAATATAAAGTTACAACACTTACACACAAATTAAACACTAGTTATGGCCCTGCCTTCATACAAAACTGCTGAATACGCCGTTCGCACGGGAATAGAATGTGGATGCGATTTCCCTTAGTTTGCATCCAAGCTTACGTCTTTATAATTATTAAACTGTATAAATTCATTCTTTAACTCCGGTCTGCATCGTGCAGACATGGGTGTAAAAGTCTCATTTTAGCTATTAAATGTAGTTTTTAAGTACATCTGAGTTTTCATTTGGGGCCTCCGGCTGCGGGACATGTAATTCACTTCAACAAATATTATAACAATAATAACAAATAATAACAACAATCAACAAATACAAAATTTATCAATTAAACTACGTACATAATAATTATAATTTTTGAATGAAATGTGCTTTATGTTCTAACGGTACCAAACGACTGCACGTGGCACCTGCGGACAGCGTAAACTGGTTTATTCTGGTTTTGTGCGTGTTTCCACTTTCCACTATCAAGTGACGATTTATTTATTTGTTTTGTTTCGTAATTATTATGGTCAAATATTAATTATGAAACAAATTATTATGGACACGATATTTTATTGTTTCACGGTGGTCGCCTTGTCGTTTGCTCAAGGACGTAAAATTGAATGATATATTTTTTTTTATAAAGTCAAAACCATTTTCTTTCAAATAAAAACTTGTTTTTATTGAAAACAAAAGTGTTGCTAGGAATAAGTATAAAATTAAATAGTAATGTTAGGATATCGAAACATTTTTGTATAGGCCAGAACGATATAGTGGAAACGCGCTCTAAGATCTGAGTAATATACACACCACTACATATGCAAAAATTTCTCCAAGCTAATTTACCTGTAGCTAGGATCATCATAAAATAAATAATCGACACGAACCTATGGGAAATTTCAATACTATCACGAACACACAATTTTGATGACCTTTTGTTTAATTTTGGGGCATTGCTTAAATCCTGAAACATTAAGAAATTTAATATTTCACTTAAAAAATTAAAACTTAAAAAATCAGGCATGAAACTTACGGAAGAACGCAAATCATTTTTCAAATTTATCGGTGATTTTTTCCTAACCTGCGATACTGAGTGTGCACCAGGTAATATCTCTTGAGAAAGATCAAATAGATGTTCCAATGAAGCTGTATCGCGCATATCCGTTTTCTTTTTGTTACTGGCTTCCTTGATAGTCTTCCTGACTGATAAATTTGTATTTTGTTTATTCTGCTCAAATAGTAAGTCATATTGTTCAGTTTCGCCATCTATATTTATGGTCACTTTTGAAGCGTCATCTTTAGGAACAAGAAAATTTTTACGAGTTATAGTCTTAAAACCTTCTTCAGAATCCAGTTTACTTATGTAACTATCCACTAAAGCTTTCTTTGCTAAATTTCGACTTGCATTTAAAGTTTCCGTTTCAGATCTCGTTTCATTGCTATGTGGCATTTTTATAGGCATGGGCCTATTTCCATTTTTAAATTTGCTTTTTTCATATCTAAAGTCGTGTTTTGAATATGTTTTTTTATTTACCTCATTATTGAACTTACGTGTTAAATTTGGAGAATAATTTGGGGAACGATTAGGTGATGTTAAACGATATCCATCAGTTTTTTTGTAAATATCCGGTTTTCCCTGCGAAATTGCTGAAATCGGAGACTTTGAACGAAACCTTTCTCTAGAAATAACATTTCTTTCATCTGTTTTCTTAGATGTACCCATTTGCATTTCGTTATAAAGAGCGTGCTTAGGAGAAGGAGCATGACGTTGCTCAATTTTAACAGTGTGGCCTAAATTAGTATCTCCCTTTTCAAATTTAGGATACACAGAAATAACCACTATTGGGCATGGAATTTGATTCAAAATATTTTCATTTTCATCATCAGATTTCTTTTTATCTGTATTTTGGCACATACATTGAATATATTGATCTTTCATGTATTTCGTTCCAGTTTTACTCTTTGATACGCATAAATTTACCTGGATACCCTGAGATTCCATTCTGTAATTCAGATTTAAATATATCATATTACTTTTAAACGTAAAAAAAACGTTTAAATTAAACGTTAAAAAACTCATTTTAGGTAGGTACAATGTACATGCCTGGGAAATTGTTTATTTCTAAGATTTGATGTATCCTGAAAGCTTTCAGCTCGTTCATTAATAGCATTTTCATCGTTTCTAAAAATATGACAAAATGTAGATATCAAAATATTGAAGTAGGTGTAAAATTGTTTATTAATGTGTAAGTATCTATATATAAAAAGGCTTCAGTAACTGCCTAGGCCTGATCAAACTTACTCTAAATTAGCATTCCATACTGAATATTTCTTCGAACTTGTATAATTAGAAAATTGATTCATATAATCCCTGAAACCATGGAATAAATAGATTCGAGTTTAGCTAATAATCATAAATACGTTTGGTAATATAATTTACTCACGGATTATTTCTAAAGCTGAAACCATCATTAAGACGAGTCACGTTTGTAGGTACTAAAAATGTTTAAACATTTAAAAAATAGGCTTTCATACATTCAAAAATTTTAATCGATTTCATTAAATTGTCAGGTGCAAAATCATAAAGATACAATAAGATGTAAGAAAAACAACTTACTGGGCTTATTATTGACTGTTGCAGCACAATTTAAAACATATTGATCGTTATCTGTGCGTCCTAGTTGGCCAAAAATAGTCACTCGACTTTTAGGAGAGGTGAGGTTTAGTTTTGAAGGTTTTCTCTCTTTGTGTATATTGTGCTGCCCAGAAGGTTTTTGCTTGAAATTGCCCTGATTACGAAATAATTTTCCATCTTTTATTTTCTTGTCTCTTAAGTTATTCCTATCCATATCCATTGAATCAAGGACCTGTTTGGAACTTTGCTTTACTGAAAATTTGTGTTTAATTGGATGCCTCCATCTATTTGAAAAATTTTCGCTCTCCGATGTTTTTAGTTCATAAACTTTTTCTCTTTTTCTCCCTGACACCACAACATAAACGTTTTTGTTCTTTGTAGAATTATCTTGATTAGAAACGGTTTTAATAATTTCTTTTTTAAAAATGCGTTTGTTGAAAACCTTTGAAGTTTGCGTTTTAACTGATTTTGGTATGACTGTTATCTGTATAACTGGTTTTTCTTCTTTATTGTTGAGTTGATTGCATCTTCTACTATGAGTCGAATGAATTGATTTATTACGTTCTAAACGCTTTAATTGTATCACATCCAAAACAGAGCACAGCTGTTCTTGTAAGAGCTTTAAAATAATTTATTCGATCTTCATTATTAAATCTAGGTAGGGAAAAATATCTAAATGTTACAAGAAAAAAATAATCTTACCCTTTCACTAGATTTCTTCAAAAACAACGATTTATACGATGCCGATGAACCGGGTTTAGTATTCGTTTTATTTCGAAGCGTTAGTCTTTTAGGGTGTTGCTTACTTACTGGAAAGCAGGGATATTTCTTATAGGAGTAACGTTCAAAGCGAAGTAGGGGATCTCTGTCAACGTTATAATTTTTCTTCACTGGTGGAATTAAATAATCAAGAAAATCTAAAAAATAAAAATAAGTAAAACAAAGGTTAGGAGTTTATTTTCACAAAATAATCTAGGACAGACCATATGCCTCATAATGCGCGTATGGATCCATTACAAATTTAAAAAATAAAATAAGGCAAAATTAAAGTCATACGTCCCAAATCGTAAAAATAAGTAAATATAAATAAACAATAAAAATGTCTTATTTTTAATATCACATCATCATCATTGACAAAAAAATCTGACGTTGATCATAAATCATAAACCTAAGTATATTATATTTAAAAAATAACTATAAATAAGCTCGAGTATTATTGAGATTGAATTGCGCATTTCCATATTTTATTCAATTATACCATTTTAGTGAAATCCCATGTCCCCTAGTGGGGTAAGGGGCAGATGCATTATACATCTGTTTCACTGATCGATTTTCTTTAGGGACAAGTACAGCCTTCTGTGTCCTACCCACACTACCAGACAAGACATTTTTTGAAGTGAAAACTTCTTTAGCGGTATAAAATCTTAAACTCGCGTCAGGACACGTGACCTGATCGAAAAAGCGTAAGACGGATGGATATCAAACATGCTCAACGTTAATAATCAAGTTTTCACTTCTGCCGGCACTCCCGGAGTGCAACCCGTCTTTTTTTTTTCTTCTTCGTCTCCACCGGGAATCGAACCCAGGACCCCTCGGTGTTACGCTCACGCGTCAACCATTGTACCGAGGAGGCGGTCAATTATATACAATTTAGCTATGCAATAATATAAGGAGAAAATGAGGAAAATCTAATTTTCATTATTCATATCCCTACTTCTACCAAATCTAAATAATTTATTGATATTGAAGCTGTGATTTGAAGGCATATTTACCTCCTTATATATGTAGGTACATTGAACTTAATAAAAAAAGCCTTTAATTGTAAAAAAAAACTCCAAAAACGTTGAATCCAGATGAATCTATGCATAAGAAATAGGCACAGAAATAGGGAACCCCACAGCCCACAGAGGTAACCACGTGGTAACCACACATTTACTGATACCTGTATCTATTATTTTTTGGGTAGGTATTTTCACAGGATATTTCACAAAAAAAAAACATCGGAGTCATTTTTGATATGTAAAGTCATTTATTATTGTTATGTTTTTACTTTAATTTTTGGATAAATCACATTTTAATAAATTCAATATGAGTATGCCTGAAGACAGATTAATTACACAAATGGTCATTCCTGTGTCTAAAGAAACATTTTTTAATACACAGTCAAAAACAAGACCAAAACCATTATGTCCTTACGACATGCTGTATCATCCACCCGATTACAACCCTAAAGCAGCAAGATCCGATCGGCAAGAACCAAAAATTATTAAAAGAAATATATGGGAGCAAGTAATGTATTGCTTTTTTAAATTATTTTGTCAATAAAAGACCAAGCTTGAGAGAACAGCAATCATTTCAGGACAAGGCTGAATAACAGCGGGTTTCGAATTTCCCATCAGGCTATATAAATTTTCTTTGAAATAATAGCACGTGTAGTGTTTACGCACTTATACCTATATAGAAGAGAAAAAAGGCGTCGGACATAAAAATTAAAAACGAGTACTTAGGAACATATTTTTTAATGGAATTAAAATTTTTATACGAAGAAAAATTAACTCATTGTTCGTTTGTTTCTTTGAACGTGCTCATCTTAGGAATACTCGACCGATTTAAAAAAATCACTTCACATCTAAATCACTGAACCGATTTAGATGAAATTTGGTAGATACAATAGTTTGATACTAGAGAAAGGACATCCTAGGATAGTTTTTTTTTTTTATAAATTTCGAACTAGGTATGCGGAATTTTCTTTTGGAATCCTATATTTTTACAGGAGCGTCACAAAATTATTCCGTCCACGACACATTTTCAGTTGGGTAGACCAACGATAAAAATTTTGGATGTGCCAACAAAACAGTTTGTAAGAGTTCAAGGTAATTAATAATTTTAATAGATATACAATTCTGTCTCGATTGAAATAAAATCTATACTTACGTCTTACTATTACTAATAATATAAAGCTGAAGAGTTTGTTTGTTTGAACGCGCTTATCTCGGGAACTACTGGTCCGATTTGAAAAATTCTTACGGTGTTAGATAGCCCATTTATCGAGGGAGGCTGTAGGCTTATAGCCTACCTGTGGTATACCACAGAGAAAGTAATATTGGGCTATACATAATCTAGCTGAGACCAACAGGAACGGAGCACTGCGGGTAAAACCGCAGTCAGTTTTCTTTTACTGTGACATCATAAACCTAATTTTAGTCATGTTTTAATTTCCCAAAATAGTATAACTAAGTATATGGAAATTTGCGCATCAAGTTTGAGTACATTTTTATTTACAATCATAGAAATAAATAAATACCTATCGCCTATCTACTAACTTAACAATGATTATTTGTTTCAGTTAAAAATGAAAACCAGCATATGCGCATATACAGTGTTCTGGAATGGGCTATTTTATTAAACGAAGGAAAACCAAGTTTGTGTGATTAAAATAATTTTTTATAAATGTTTACATACTTTAAATTCATACCTAAGTGTTCTCATAATTAATTGGCAATAAAAATTATGTTCGATAAATCGAATTTTTTCTTTCTTATTAAATTTTCACTATATCTATGAACCTTTGTACTAAAATAAACATTCAAAATGTTTCTCAACTGTCGTTCAAATGATCTTGTATGAGATATGAACACCATTTTCAAGGAAAAAGCTAATTTTTCCTGTTGACATGCCTCATCATCACCATGTAGTAACCACACTTAAAATATATGGTGATGTTCAAATAATGTCTTTAATAAAATTTTATAATTAGAGCCTCGTAATGATCAAATATAGCCAAGTAACCATCGTCACTTCTAATTAGGTCAACGTTGTACGTGTTTAATGACGTGCAATGTTTATTAAATAAAACAAAATTATTATAAACGTGTTTATTAGACAGTAAATACACACCTACGTGATTGTGTTACACATACAACAATAAGCTGAGATAGAATTGTAATAAGTAACACTGTTTCAATATTTAAACAATTCATAATCAAAGGAAACTTAATATTATTATTTCATTTTGAAACAAACCAGTCGAATTATAATATATTTGCAAGGAATGATAATTTATAATACTAAAACATCATACAACATACAAATACAGTCTTCTGAGTTCTGATATGGTTCTTTATAATGCTTTATTGATACAAAAAATCATGTAAACAATAAGAAACTATGATCTCTCCACAGAAGCTGTTTTAAATAGTTGTTTAACATGTTTTGGCAAATAAAATTTAAAATGCATTTAATTTAGGTACGAGAAAATGCAATTACCATCTTATGAACTAATATCATATTGTTAGCACCTCGGCGTATTACGAGATTATAAAATTCATAAAATTAACTTAACCCTTAAACAGGCTGTTCTTACATAAGATAAATGTTAGTTTGGCGAATATAACATAATAATAGACTACATAATATATCATGTTAATTTTAAGTAATGGCAGATGAACTTTTTTCCGACAATTAATGACATCAACCTTCTTTATTCGCGAAAAAAGATGGTGACAGACAGTCCATTCTTTCCATACTGTAGTTTTAGAATCTTGCTATGTGTTTACTCGATTCAATCTGCCAATTTTTCTGAACTTATTGTTCATCCTTGTCCTTGGCGCCATGTTTCAAGATGCGCGTAAATTCGACGTAGTCAAAGATACCGTCGCGAATGGGCGCCTCTCGCAACATCTCATCCACATCATCGTCGGTGAAGCGATCCCCCATCGTCGTCAGCAACTCACGGAGACGGTCCTCTTGGATCACACCCAAGTTCTCTTCGTCGAAACATCTTTAAACAATTAATAAGGATATAAATTAAAAAGAAAAAAGAGCGTGTGTGCCGAGCACTTGTGTCAGAAGTGAAACTTCTTTGGCAAGATTCAAAGTTTCCAAAATCGTGGCTCTACTTGAAATTTAACCCTCAATGTGTTTATAGTATATATAGCTTCACTTCAAAAATCGAATTCTATATAAAACTAAATATCAAATTAATAAATATTTCATTTCCACCATAATACAATAGTAAACGCGTTGTATCTAAGTTAATTAGTTTATTGTATTGTATGAGCAAACCTTGGGCTAAAGACTTACATAACATTGTGTAAATAGGAATGTGAAAATGCTAATATAATCCATACCAATATTAGAAAGCTGAAGAGTTTATTTGTTTGTTTGAATGCTTTAATATCAAGAACTACAGGTCCAATTTGAAAATTTCATTCAGCTCATTCAATGAGAAAGACTATTGGCCATATTATATTATCACGCTTAGACCCATAATAGCCAAGCAATGCGGGTTAAACTCGGGATACAGCTAGGAACCATATAAACTCATTTGCTTTTAGTAAGTTTTGATAAAACTTGTTCGTTATCAAGTGAATTTATTAGTGATATTTAATTGCTAGCACAAGTCTTTAAATGTGTACCATTAGTTTGGTAATAATAATACAAGGGTATAATCGTTTTCTAAATCAAATTTTAATTAAATTTTTAAACTATTTTTGTGTCTTCCACACTGTTTATCTAGGAAGGCTAAATTAGATCAAACAATGAAAGTTAAATGTGGAAAAAATATTTATTTAAAAGTAGAAGAAATTAATTGTATGTCTTTATTTGGATTTGAAAATAGTTTATGAATCACAATTTGAAGAAATAAAGTTTACATGCAATTAGCACTTACCCAAAAGCGTTTTTGATAACATCTTCAGGGTCAGTTCCTTGCAGGCGCTCACCGAACAGAGTGAGGAACATCGTAAAGTTAATTGGGCCTGGGGCTTCATTCATCATTGCCTCCAAATACTCATCAGTTGGGTTTTTACCTGCAAATAAGATTATGTATTATACACACATCTATCTATAAAATTTTCATATTATGTCAATCTAAGAGCAAATTTTATTTGTACAATTTTTCATTCCTATTACTTTGCTTTCAAAAAGATTTATAACACTATCTGCATGTTTAACTTATTCCAATATACAAGAATTCATTTACATACTTCAGACTGCGCCAAGGTAAAATGCACTTAGTTTACCACAACCACATAGCACAATGGTATCATGTCAACAACTTACCCAGGGATGCAAGCATATCATGAAGATCATCCTTGTCTACAAATCCATCTCTGTTCTGATCAATCATATTGAAAGCTTCCTTGAATTCAGCAATCTGAGCTTGATCAAACATAGCAAATACATTGGAAGTTGCGCGTTGGGCGCGCTTCTTGTTGGTGCCGCGGCGACCAGCTGTCTTACGGGACGACATGATGACTAAAACCAAATAAATACTCACAATAAGTTCAAGATATACCAAATACCAGACAATTTACTCGGAAAGAACAAGATTAGAGTACACGAATAACACAAAATGCTGGAAAGTTATCGACAAAACGCGATAAACGTTAGTATACGTCACAACGAAATAACGTCCGCTTACTTAGAATGACTCACGATCTCTGCATTACCCATAAGGTGAGTATTAAAATTACCCACCGATGTAGGGCATACGAATACGATGTCACAACTCACTATCTCAAGCACTCAACAATTCCATAAAAGGCAATGAATTTTACAATATCCAAGGATAATGCTTGAAAACCATCTGGGAGAGATACAAATAAAAATAATTAATCAGGACTTACCTTATCTATTTAATGTATTAGTAATGATAAATCGTTTTAATTAGTGTTTATGTATACAGCACTGTATCTGAAAGGATGACTAATTAGTAAACTATGTATATTTATTGAAATAAAAAGTGTGTATTTCTGTGGCCAACTGTCGTCTGTCAGTACCCGATATATATAAGTTACTCTATGCTGTCAGTGACCAGTGTTGCCAACTTTTTTTTTTCGAACCCACATATTGGAGTCTCGTGGCCCACCAGAAATCCACTAAAGTAATCGGTCTTTAAAACCACCAGAAAAAACACTAAAAAATATCCAGAGACATGTAAATATTGAGTGCCCGTTGGCGAATTTATTGCGAGTTATTTGTAAATAAAACAACAATTTTTATTTTTAAAGTGAAACGCGTGTATCGCGGCTGCCGAGTAGGTATGACGGTATGACGGTATGTAGGTATGTATTGACATGCGCTACACAAAGCAGTGTTCGGAAGTCGGAACCGTTCGAACAGTTTCACTTTTACCGTGGTTTCATAAAACCACACAACATTTTTTTCTTACTTTTTAGGTCATCTTCAGAAGAATCTGCTTTTTCTAGAGTTTCAGTATGTGAAGAATAAATTTCTGTGAAAGAAATTTTTATACGTATTGTGGTTTGGGCATATTTAATATACCACCATATTACTTCACAAAATTAATTAAAATACGACAAGCTAGAAGCTACTGGCGTTGCCAATACCGACTGACAATTATTGTATTGTTATTGTATTGTATTTTGTACACAAATACAGAATAAACATAAAACCTTTTGAATCAAATCATACTTTATATCAATAATAATAAAGTCTATAATCAAAAATGTTCAAGAAATAGACAAACAACTTTCGGGGAATTCCCGAATGTTCGTTCTGTTGCCAACATGACACAAAATCATACCCTTGTTTCACATAGTTCAAGTCGTTCTTTTTGAGTATTTATGTAAATCTTACTAGTGGTTGAATGTCGTACCTTACCACTAATTGAACTCATCTAAACCACTAGGAAAATCCACTAGCCACTAAAACCAATATTTGTCCGCTAAATGGGGGAGCTAAACCACCAGATCTAGTGGAAATTCCACTAAGTTGGCAACACTGTCAGTGACCCACATTATACTCTTTGCAGTGACCTCACGGCTCAGAGCACGGCTCACACTTCACAGACTTCACAGAATACAAGCTGATCTGAATAGGGTAAACGTGGGGTAAACACACAGTAAACAGTACTGTACAATAAAATATGTGTAAAATATACTCTTATATAATTTTAGTGGATTTTATATAATATGTTCATCAACTGATTAGGGTAAACAGTAAACAATAATGCGCGGTTAGTCGGTTACGAGGTAATAATTTTGAATAAAATTTAATACCAGCCCAGCATCACATTATTTTGGGTACTGAGTACTGACAACTCCTAATCTACGGGACTACTTTCATGACGAAAACTGTATATTTCCGAGGTATTGTACGTCTGTGAAGAAATAGAAAAAAAAAGTTGACAATTGACATTGATATAATGATATATCACATTTGACATTGGCATTGAATTGCACCCAAAAACAGGAATTTTTCATAATTTCATAATGAAATATAAATGCTCCTTCAGTTAATTAATCAAAAACACATAGAAAAGTTCCATCAATTACATTTATTCTGTAACAATGTAATTTTATTTTGATCATTCGGAATCTCAATGCAATAAAGTGATGGGGTATATTCAAATACTTAGTCAAAATAAGTCGAGGTTAATAAGCAACGTAGTTCGAGCATTTGGATCATCATCTCGGGTATTTGCTACTCATTACGATGTTTTGGGAGTTACCCCAAAAGCTACACAAAGAGATATTAAAGCAGCATACTATGAACTATCAAAATTATATCACCCTGATAGATCAAAAGTAAGTCTGGAATATATATTTTAATTACATTATTATTATTAAACATAACAATAAAAATTTGTTTTTATTTTAGGATGAAGAATCAGCTAAGAAATTCAGAGCCATCACTGAAGCATATGAAGTCTTAGGCAATATAAACCTAAAGAAAATGTATGATAAAGGTAAATGTTATATAAGGACAGAGTGATGTTGTCATATACATAAAGTGACAATTTAATGTATGGCAACAGCATAACCTATGTTTTAGAATTTATTCAGTTGTCTCAAAGATTCATTTTAAAAACGAAATGTAAAGAACAGTGAATTGACATGGCTTTATTTTTAGGATTGATGGTTGGTTCAAGCTACTCAACAAGAATGAGAAATAAACCAGAAGAGGAAGAACCTTTGGATCCAACATTAATGTTTTATAAGTCAAGGGCCACACGCCAAGTGACACCAACTATGGATGGCAGAACACCTATTTATGATTTTGATTCATGGTAAAGCACACCACCCATTCTAAAAAAAAATTGGCAATTATTCTCAATATATTTACTTTAAGCACATCAATTTAATTTAAATAATTTTAGTTATTTAGTACCTTATTAGTCTTATTCAATTGAAGTAACTTTAATTTTTAATCTTTTTAGGTCAAGAGAACATTATGGGAATATATTAAGGAAGAATGAGCATGCTAAGCGAATGAATAAAGTCAGAAAGGAAAGTGCTGATTTGCATAGTCAATCAGTTCGTCAAGAATTTATCATATATTTCATATCAGGCATGGTTTTCCTGTTTATGGCATTTGTTATCTATGGGACACCAGACTTTGATCAAGACACAATTAAACAAAAATCGAAAATAAATGACGGAAAAACATGATTGTAATAAATATTAGTAAATATTAGGTTATTTATGGTGATAAATTAGTTAAAATAATACAAGAAATATAATTGTTAATTATTTAAATGTTGTATATATAAACACATTGTATGTGGAGAGAGTAACTTTATTTTAATAAAATGGCATCTGCAACCTGTCTTTTATTACGACTATTAATTACTTGCAATTAGATTAAAACAATTTACAAATTACAATGTAAATAAAACATTATTACTACAAATATTATTATAACAACATATTCATTACACTTAGTTGAAATTAACTGAATATTTTAGATACATACATACATAGATATTTATGATTTAATATTTCTTCAATTAACTATTGACCAAATAAATGATCACATTTTATTTACAAGCACCAATATCAAGCGGACAGTTACAAAATAATGTTCCCTACAATATATTTCTTGAACTATGTATATTATGTAAATAAATATATAATTGACATTACTGAATCTGAAGAGTGAATAAAATTAATATATATTTGGTGCATCATAATTATTGAAAATCGTGACTTCACTTGCAGAAAAAATATCATTCTGGCACTTTGGAATTTTGAGAATCGTTAGCTTTAAAAAAGCTCTATGTATAGCTTCATTTGTTACTTATGGCCACACAATCACTATTTGATTAATGCTAACAGCATATGCATAGGGATGAGCTCAAAATTCCTATTCATCATTTCCTTCCACTATACATTCAGTAAAATTTTACATGATCCTATTATTCAAAAGTGGTTTCCATACATTCCTGGCATAGGCATATTTAATGGGCCCATGGGGTATGGAACACTGGGTACACCTTGAACATTGCCATAGCTTGGATATGGCAGATATGGTTTTGAAACACCATTCCCATAACTCTGGCCAGACCTTAATATTTCACCCATTTTTTCTGCCTTGAATTTTCGTAGGTGCATTGTCTTTCTGATTGGTTCAAAATCCTCTAAGAATTTGTCGACGTCAATTTTGCCCGTGAGGAAGTCCTGGGCAATATTTTCTGATTCTTCCTCAGATTGTGCAGCTGCTGTTTGCAGGAGAGCTTGGGTTGTGTCGGGAGATATTCCAGCCGACTTGGTTTCTAAAATTTGAATATGGCACTATTTAAAATAAGAATACTAATTTTTTATTAGAGTATGGTCTAGGTCAGCATGTAATCTCTTGTAATTTAAAATCATGTGGGCTCTTAGGGGAATATTTTAATTAAGTTAAGATATATTATGAGCAAATAAAAGTTACCTTAATAAATGTACACTTACTATATTCATCAAGCAATTCTTGAATACGACTGCATAAACTTTCACCAAGTTCAGATTTTTCTTGTACTTCTGCCTTTAAGCCTTCTAGTTCCGGTTCTTTACTCAAGTTGTACTCAGCCAAGGATCGATTACTCACAATTATTGTTTCTTTCTCTGTTTCCCAATCTTTTACCTATTACAAATTTGATGTTAATTACTGTTAATAATAATTATGTAAAAGTAGATCATCTCTTATGTATTACGCACCTGTTTTACATCTTTAAGGACAGAATCAAATTTTGCGTCATCATTGAGCATTTCCTTTAGTTCGTCCGAGTTTAAATGAGACAATAAACCCATTGCTGAGGGATAGTCCGGTTGAATCATCTTAATGCCTTTTGATTCTTACCCTGAGAGTTATCACTACTCTAAACACAGTAGATTTCCTTTAAAAACAAATCTCGAATATAAGTTAATGATTCAAATACGACTCGTATTTATAAACAACACTACATCCAAACTACAGCATTTATAAAAACAAAATTACTTTTGTTCAATAGATGAATGATGATTAATAACGTCAATCGTCATTCGTAATACAAATGTCAGTCGATGAAGTGCAGATCCATGTAATATGTCAATAATGTCAGCCTGCAAACAACACACAGACTGGCTGTTTTCCAATTACAGAGCATAATGCGACTCAGTGGCGCACAATGCTGATGCTTAATTGGAACGTGAAACGCACCAGCAGGTTGCGCTAAGTTCAGTGTTGAAAAAAAAAATATTCATAGAGTTAGCATATCCTCATTAATGTGTAAATAAAGTGGTATACACAGGTATACATAATAATTGGTTGAAAAATATTTACGGTTATTTTAAGTAATTTGGATTTTGATTATTTCATTAACATTTTTTTCAATGTTTGTACCTTCATCCATACTTATATTTATTTTTTTAACACAATTTGAATTAACTTTGATTATTTCGAAAAAAATACAATGAAACGAAAGCTTTAAATTTTTTTCCAACAATTAATAATTACTAACGATAAATCGATCGGTTAAATTATAGTCCGTGTTTTCCAATTACAGCACTAGAGCGCATTAGAGCGTTTTCACACTATCCGATCCGATATCGGATATCGGACGCCGATAGCCGATATCCGATATCGGAGGGAAGTAAAATGTATGAAATATGTACCTGTCACATTGTCCGGTCCGATATCGGATATCGGAGCCGACACCGATATGCCAGCGGCTATCGGACGATAATGTTCAGTGTTGCCAACTCAATTTTTGAAAAGGCAGTATACCAACAGCAAAAAAGCACTAGTTTGTGTATTTTCAGTCTTATAGGGCGCTAAATCTTTAAAAAAATTCTTTGCTTTAACCTAAAACCCTTTCTATTAAAAGAAACCTTTTTTTTATTAAGAAAACACACATTTAAGTACCTATTTATAGGCATTAAAAATACGATTTATACGACAGCTATTTTAATTACCGTATTAAAATATACGGCAATTGGCTGAACTGAAGTAAACAAAAATATATTGCGTTCTTAAATTCAAATATCTATCTTCGAAAACATTAGTGTCTATCATCTTTTTTTAACTCATTCTGCCTCGCTACTCGGATGTTGGTTGTGCTGTTTATTGTATTGTTGTCATTGAGTGCTTTGTTTTTAACCGACTTCAAAAAAAGGAGAAGATTTCACACCGATTTTATTTTTATTTTGAATTTACGACAAAGAATACAAAGTTTGAAAACTCTTAATTCTAAAATAATTGCTTATGACAATAAAATAATTTATGTATCTTTACTTACAGGAAATTACAACAATCATATTACAAATATATTTGAACGGGTGACAATATTATTTTAGGATATTACAGTGTAATAAGAAAAAGAAAAGAAAATGTGAACAAAGATTGTATCACTTAGATAAAAAATTTATCATAGGTACTAGGTACATGAACTTTTATAAATGTATAGTAAAAAAATGACTTAATGACTAGGTACGTCTTGCTAAAAATACATTTAATAGATTTTGAAAGCTATTTACTTTTTAAAGCTATTTTAAAGCTATTTAATTTAATATGTAACTGTCACCTCCTTCTTTGCCGCACTGTGGGTATCATATGCCTGAAATTCGCATTAAGCAAAAAGAGGTACTAAAACTTTTGCGTAATCTCGACGTAGATAAAGCTAGTGGTCCGGACGGAATTCCCGCCTTGGTACTGAGAAATTGTGCCCCAGAACTATCCCCGATACTAACTCGTCTCTATCGCCTCTCGTACTCTACTGGAGTCGTACCCGAATCTTGGAAGATCGCAAACGTTCAGCCTATTCCCAAAAAAGGTTCTCGTGCCGACCCTACTAACTACAGGCCCATCTCAATAACTTCTATTCTAGGTAAAGTTATGGAACGCCTACTAAATAAAAATCTCATGTTGTATCTTGAAGGTAACGATCTTCTAAGCGACCACCAGTATGGATTCCGTCGAAACAGATCAACCGGAGACCTCTTGGTACACATGACGCACACGATTGGGCAGGCTATTGATGGACAGGGAGAAGCACTAGCCGTCTCTTTGGACATCTCTAAAGCCTTTGATAGAGTATGGCACGAGAGCCTTTTATGTAAACTTCCATCCTTTGGAATCTGTCCGGACTTATGTACTTGGATCAGTAACTTTTTGAGGAACCGCTCTTTTCAGGTCACAGTTGAAGGATGTTCCTCTGACATCCATCTAGTCAATGCGGGTGTCCCTCAGGGGTCAGTCTTATCTGCAACTCTCTTTTTGCTCCATATTAACGACCTCTTCGGACCAGGTATTTATGGGTATGCAGATGACACTACAATTATAGATAGTTACATATCCGACTCACGACAGAATGAGGTGCAGATTCAACAACAGCGTGATGCAATGCTTGATCGTTTAAATATAGGTTTGAATAAAATATCTAATTGGGGCGTTGGCAATCGTGTGGAATTTAATGCATCGAAAACGCAAACTTGTTTGTTTACAGCGAAACGAAGTCAATTAAAGTCTACACCAACATTTCACGGAGTATCTTTGGAATTATCCGACAGATTGGATCTTCTTGGTCTTACGCTCTCTCCAAATCTAAACTACAAAACTTTTATTGAATCCAAAGCAAGTGTTGCAGCAAAGAAGCTAAGTATACTTGCCAAGGTAAGGCAGTACTTTACACCGGAACAGCTTCTGAATCTCTATAAAGCACAAGTTCGGTCGTGTGTAGAGTACTGCTGTCACCTATGGGCTGGAGCTGCGAATTACCAACTGTCTGCACTTGATTCAATCGAAAAACGAGCGAAAAGGCTTATCAACAATGACGTATTGGTCAATTCTAAATTGACCTGCCTCGAGCATCGTCGTAAGGTTGCCAGTTTGTCGGTATTTTACAGAATATTCTTTGGTGAATGTGCCGAGGAGTTACATAACTTGATACCGGCATCACCATTTCACCATCGAACAGCCAGACGCCGAGCAGATTTCCATCCTTATGTTGTAGACATCCCTAAAATTCGCACAAAGCGATTCACGTCATCATTTCTCTTGCGAACATCTAAGGACTGGAACTCTCTACCGAATACAGTTTTTCCACCTTCTTACAATCTACCCAAATTTAAAGCAAATGTGAATAGGCACCTTCTAGGTAAACATGTTCCAACTTAGGACGCGTTGTCACTTACCATCAGGTGAAACAGCGGCCAAATGTTTACCTATTCATGAATAAAAAAAAAAAAAAAAAATATGTATTACTAAAACTATTAACTAATACTAGGTTGTAGTAGGTATGGATATAAATTTATTTAATTTATAATATGTTAACATATTGTACTATACAAATGACAGATATCAAAACTATTTAGTAAATAGCACATCTAAATAATATGCAGTAGGTAATTAATGATATCAAATCTTTTTTACATTTTACTTTTCTTTTTTTGAAGTTGTTTCTTTTTAACGTAGTTATTTTTAATGTATGTACAACTATGATCTATCATTTGATTTTTTTTAATTATACCTTTTTTTTCAACTGGCAATCTCTTCTTTCAAAAATTTCACATTATCCGATCCGATATCGGATATCGGACGCCGATAGCCGATATCCGATATCGGAGGGAAGTAAAATGTATGAAATATGTACCTGTCTTTCACATTGTCCGGTCCGATATCGGATATCGGAGCCGACACCGATATGCCAGCGGCTATCGGACGATAATGTTCAGTGTTGCCAACTCAATTTTCGAAAAGGCAGTATACCAACAGCAAAAAAGCACTAGTTTGTGTATTTTAAGTCTTATAATGCGCTCTAAATCTTTAAAAAAATTCTTTGCTTTAACCTAAAACCCTTTCTATTAAAAGAAACCTTTTTTTATTAAGAAAACACCACAGAACAGTAAAGTAGATAGAAGTGTGATGTGGGCGTGGCCCACGTGTCAATAATAAGTTTAGATCACCTAACTTGCTCTCAGTTGTGCGCAGAAAAATATTCGAGTCGGTTGTCAGCTGTCAAACCTTTTTTCCATATTTATTCATTAATTAGGACGTGTTGTTCGGTATTAGAGTGCAAAAATGATAGCAGACGAAATAATATCAGCAATGAAGGCATTTCATACCATCGGTAAGTCTTATTTTTATTTATTTTACATATAATATTTTATGTTATAACTTCGCTTGTAATTTGTCAAAATTGTATACAAATATCTAGTCAAAATGAACCTTAATCCGTAAGAAATTAGTACTATTATAGATTGAACAGCAAACAAGACTTTCTGGAATATTATTGCAATAAACAAACGAATGTCGCTTTAGTGATGCTTGTGGCGCATATCGACAGTATCGATACTTTAGAAAAGACAAACATTATAAATATTAAATTTTATTTTATTTTTCCTTAGCTTTCATTTGTCCAATTTATTTATAGATTTCCCAAAGAGGCTAATTTAAAAGAGAAATGGATAAATGCAACGTGACGAGTTAACTGGATGCCGAACAGCACTAAGCGGTCTAACAAAGGCCACCGATACAGCAAACCTACGGCAGTTCCAAGATTTAAAATAATGCATTTTTTCTGTTTGTATTTTGTAAATATAGATTAATACTATTCTATTCCGTTTTTTATATAATAATAATAATAATAAGGGCGTAGGGATGTGACGACCCCATCGCCCACGGTTGGAATATCTGTTGTCTACGTGACAACAGATATTCCACCCGTGCAATCAGTCAACCCGCAGGACACCTTGTGGCGTGGTGTCGGGGAGTAGCGACCCCGCGGGAACCGAGTGCTCCCGGGGGAGGCCCCTGTCTTCATCTCCGGCTCGCCTTCACCGGCCGGTCGGAGTGAAGCCTGACGAGGACAGGACCCCCACCTCTGGCTTGCCTTAACCGGCCGGCCAGAGTGGAGTCGCGAGAGCTTTTAGCTCGAAGGGTGGATGCGAATCATAAGTGGCGAGTGGGCACGTGATGCTGGACCCTCAGGGAGCGCGTGATCGTCGTTTAAAGTTCAGGGACGCCTCTCCACCCTTAGCTGCTCACAATATGTTGCACCCTTGTCGCACTATTGCAGCGACTTATTTCGGGGGCCCATACAGTGAGAGGGCGAGTCACCACCTGCCAACATATTTTTACTTTCTTTTAGTAGAAAGGCAGGTGCCATAGTTTCCCATAGTCCCCAATACCAGTCCATTTAGCATCCCAATCCATAGCCCAGCTATTAAATTTCCATACCCTGCAATAGTCCTACATCGGCCGCGGACTGCCTAGGACTGTATCTCTATAGTGCAGTCATGGGCAGGCTGCGGCTGGTGTCCCACAACACATTAAAATTCTCGAAAGGGCCTCTGCGTGTTGGATCCGTGTCCCCACGTAAGCCTTCCAAAGATCCGGGTACCGTCCTACTGGTGGTACCCGAGTATTATGGAAATGAGAAACATATTAATAATAATAATAAGGGCGTAGGGATGTGACGACCCCATCGCCCACGGTTGGAATATCTGTTGTCTACGTGACAACAGATATTCCACCCGTGCAATCAGTCAACCCGCAGGACACCTTGTGGCGGGGTGTCGGGGAGTAGCGACCCCGCGGGAACCGAGTGCTCCCGGGGGAGGCCCCTGTCTTCATCTCCGGCTTGCCTTCACCGGCTGGTCGGAGTGAAGCCTGACGAGGACAGGACCCCCACCTCTGGCTTGCCTTAACCGGCCGGCCAGAGTGGAGTCGCGAGAGCTTTTAGCTCGAAGGGTGGATGCGAATCGTAAGTGGCGAGTGGGCACGTGATGCTGGACCCTCAGGGAGCGCGTGATCGTCGTTTAAAGTCCAGGGACGCCTCTCCACCCTTAGCTGCTCACAATATGTTGCCCCCTTGTCGCACTATTGCAGCGACTTATTTCGGGGGCCCATACAGTGAGAGGGCGAGTCACCACCTGCCAACATATTTTTACTTTCTTTTAGTAGAAAGGCAGGTGCCATAGTTTCCCATAGTCCCCAATACCAGTCCATTTAGCATCCCAATCCATAGCCCAGTTATTAAAATTCCATACCCTGCAATAGTCCTACATCGGCCGCGGACTGCCTAGGACTGTATCTCTATAGTGCAGTCATGGGCAGGCTGCGGCTGGTGTCCCATAACACATTAAAATTCTCGAAAGGGCCTCTGCGTGTTGGATCCGTGTCCCCACGTAAGCCTTCCAAAGATCCGGGTACCGTCCTTCTGGTGGTACCCGAGTATTATGGAAATGAGAAACATAATAATAATATAAAAAGACGTACTTAGTCTATAAACATATACAATAAACATACTCCAAAATGTGACACATTATACTATACTCATATAAAAGAAAGAAAAAAAAATACACAAAAAATATTTATTTGTGAATTATCGATAACAAGGCTGACATCCTGAGGGATTTGATATTTTGGGATTTGATTTTTAATTGATATTTATCTGATGCTATGCCCTGAGGGGCATAGCATCAGATAAATATCAAGTTAATGTCATTAATGTTGAGTGACACAAATTTCAACCTTATCTCTATGTGTTGCGTTTCAAATTTATATCTATCGAAAACTAACGCCCTCTGTTGTGGAGTAGCTGAATGTTTTCGAATTTGGAATTTCTGTGCAATGAGAAACAAAACAGCTAATATACCTAGGGTTGTTATACTAAAATAAACCGTAACATGGTGCGTTAGGGTACATATTGAAATGCTGAATTTATAACCTAAGTCAGTTTTTGACGTGACAACGTCTTAAATTAGGTTGCGGCTGGGAGTCACTTATGAAAAAGTGTAACGCTCGGTAACGTTACGATGAGTCACCGAACGAGAGAGAGGCCCGCGGTCTGCCGCGCGCGCAGCACATAAATATTCTACCGAGAAAAAGACGTTGTCACGTAAAATCTTCGCCCGTAAAACCGACTTTACAGGCAACCATTTTTTACTCAAATTAAGCTGTCCAATCAAAGGCATAGTTTACTTGTAGTGTACTGTATAACTATCGGTTTAAATGTGTGGGTTTGGCGACACTGGTTTTCATACTAATTATGACATTATAGCACTTCTATATGTTTTTACTGTTCTGTGGAAAACACATAGGCATTAAAAATACGATTTATACGGCAGCTATTTTAATTACCGTATTAAAATATACGGCAATTGGCTGAACTGAAGTAAAGAAAAATATATTGCGTTCTTAAATTCAAATATCTATCTTCGAAAACATTAGTGTCTATCATCTTTATTTTAACTCATTCTGACTCGCTCCTCCTCCTACTCGGATGTTGGTTGTGCTGTTATTGTATTGTTGTCATTGAGTGCTTTGTTTTTAACCGACTTCAAAAAAAGGAGGAGATTTCACACCGATTTTATTTTTATTTTGAATTTACAATAAAGAATACAAAGTTTGAAAACTCTTAATTCTAAAATAATTGCTTATGACAATAAAATAATTTATGTATCTTTACTTACTTTATGTTAATTACAACAATCATATTACAAATATATTTGAACGGGTGACAATATTATTTTAGGATATTACCAGGGCCGGATTTAGGGGAGGGCAAACGGGGCGAAGGGTCGGGGCCTCCACAAGCAGGGGGCCCCCACAATAGAGACTTCGGAAAAAAAATCTTTCAAATTCCAACTAGTAAAACTAGTAAACATCTTTTCCTTTGATATTTTTTTTCACTTTTACCTTTACCTACAGGCTACAGCCTACAGTATATGATTATTTGATTATATTAATCTTAAATATTAACAGAAATCATTGATCTATATTTGTTCACTCTAATCAGGCAATCAGTGAAATATCAAAATCTCAAATGGCCCTGATAAGCACTTCCAATTTACCCAATGGCTCGATGGCTCAGTGGGGTGGTAGTGGTACTTGCCCGCAACCTCGGAGGTTGGGTATTCGATTCCGTGAAAATTTGCACGCTGCAGCAGATGCATTGGTGAAAGTGTATAAACTCAAACATTTGGAAGGATAAATTCTACACAATTTGTTTTTTTTTTTTTTGCATTTAATAATAAATTATTAGCATTGATCTATACGGATGATTTAGAGCCTAGTCTTGGTAATGAGTTGGTTCAATTTGCGTCTTTGATTAATTCATTCAAAAAGGACTATGGAAAAGATCAATCGCCGGAACTACAAAATTCTCGAAGATCTACATTCCCAAACCTCGAAATTGCATTGAGAATGTATTTGGTCTTGATGGTATCAAATTGCACTGGAGAGCGCTCATTTTCAAAAATGAAAATTATAAAAAATAGGCTTCGAACCACGATGGGACAAAACCGTCTATCAAAGCTTTCTCTCCTGAGCATTGAAAGCGATTTACTCCGAGAACTGGATTTCAGCGAAATCATCAAAGACTTTTCGGCAAAAAAAGCTCGAAAGGTTCCGTTCGTTATCACTAAAATTTAGTTCAGATAATTCATGTTTCCGATTATATTTATATGCGTTTGTTAAATACTAAGAGAATCTACTTGGTTTCACAATAAATTATTTATTGAAAAACTCGACTGAGAAAAATTGTTCATTTTATTTGGAAAATAATTTGGGGCGAGGGGGCCTCCACTCCTTTGTTGCCCCGAGGCCTCTGGACCTCTAAATCCGGCCCTGGATATTACAGTGTAATAAGAAAAAGAAAAGAAAATGTGAACAAAGATTGTATCACTTAATAAATTTATCATAGGGGTACTACATGAACTTTTATAAATGTATATAGTGAAAAAATGAATAAATGACTAAGTACGTCTTGCTAAAAATACATTTAATAGATTTTGAAAGGTATTTACTAATATGTATTACTAAAACTATTAACTAATACTAGGTTGTAGTAGGTATTGATATAAATTTATTTAATTTATAATGTGTTAACATATACTATACAAATGACCGATATCAAAACTATTTAGTAAATAGCACATCTAAATAATATGCAGTAATTAATGATATCAAATCTTTTTTACATTTTACTTTTCTTTTTTTGAAGTTGTTTTTTTTTAACGTAGTTATTTTTAATGTATGTACAACTATGATCTATCATTTGAATTTTTTTATAATTATACCTTTTTTTATCAACTGGCAATTTAGTTTAGTTTTCTCCAAGAAGCTTATATGTATCTAATACACTAGAGATTTCAGTATGAACATTAACTTGTAACAAGAAAATATGACATGGAATGACGCCTGTATGTTTTTTTATCCCTTTCACACCTAACTTGGCAAGTTCCGATCCGATATCGGATCGGATAATGTGAAAACGCTCTAATGCTTAACGTTGAATGTTCCAACTACAGCAACGCTTCGCACAATCGAGCACTCTTAAAAGTAATGCGCGTGAATTGATGCGTGCAATCGATTTATCGTTAGTAATTATTAATTGTTGGAAAAAAATTTAAAGCTTTCGTTTCATTGTAGTTTTTTCGAAATAATCAAAGTTAATTCAAATTGTGTTAAAAAAATAAATATAAGTATGGATGAAGGTACAAACATTGAAAAAAATGTTAATGAAATAATCAAAATCCAAATTACTTAAAATAACCGTAAATATTTTTCAACCAATTATTATGTATACCACTTTATTTACACATTAATGAGATTATTGCTAACTCTATGAATATTTTTTTTTCAACACTGAACTTAACGCAACTGCTGGTGCGTTTCACGTTCCAATTAAGCATTAGCATAATTCGGCATTGTGCGCCACTGAGTCGCATTATGCTCTGTAATTGGAAAACAGCCAAAATGTATGAAAAGTGCAGGAAATATGCCGGTGGCGGCGTTTTGTGGCCGGTGGCCGGTGGCCCGTGTGTGGTAGCCCTTAGCTGGTAGGCTGGAGAAGCTGTGGGTCTCGGAGCAATTAACAAGCCTGGAGAAGTAACAATTAATTGAACGTTTCTTATATAGTGGCTCTCTTTTATTCAATACCCTAATTAATGCGATAGAAAAAGACAACACACTGTTATCGGCTTGGCATTCAAATCCACATGTAGCCACTTTTTGTTCTAAAAAGGTAGTGCTTGCCACTTTATCGAATACTAAAATATCGATAAATAAAAAAATTAAGTTATAAAATTACTTGAAGATAATTTAAGATTCGTTTAATTTGGAATTATTCATTTACGATGCGTATTGACTGCCTTGCATTCAAACTCAAACTCAAACTCAAACTCAAACATTTATTTATTCAATTAGACTTCTTATAGAAGCACTTTTGAAACGTCATTACATATTTTAAAATTTACCACCGATTCGGAAAGCAGTATCTACGGAGAAGAACCGGCAAGAAACTCCATAGTTGCTCTTTTAAATCATGTCAGTTTTACAATTTTACAAAATACATATGTAACATCATATATTATAATAACATGCCAAAGAACTGTCCTGTGGTTTTTTCGCGACAACCCTCCATGGGTTTTTATCGTCCATATATTCCTGAATACTGTAGTACGCTCTCTGAACTAGTACATTTTTCTATATAAGTTTTAAATTTAGAACTACTAAACTCTTTAATATTATGAGGAATTCTATTGTAATGACCCATAAATGAATTTTTAACTTTAGCTAATCGGAAAAATGGCATTTCAATTCTATTTCTGTCCCTTGTGCCATAACCAATGATATTATATATAGAAACAAGAGGTAGATACGTCATCAACGTACCAAAACTGATTCCGTGAATTGGTCCTATTTGGGACCAATGCAATCAGTCAGATTGTCACCGGTCCTAGTGAGCGCATGTGCCGATAGGTACATTAAAGTTGTCGAAAATGCCTTCCTGTGTGTTCAGAAAGTGCACCTATTCGTGCAAAAAAATAAAGAAAGATAAAGGAATATCATATCACAGCAAAATATATTAAATTATTACAGTTTAAGAATAAAAATAACAATTTACAATTTTTTATGAATGACACTTGCTTGACACTTGTATTGAAATAATGAAAGGGATAAAACATTGCTTCAATCACTAGTGTGACAAAGCTAGCGTACACTGTGTTCAAAGATTATCATGTAGATACGATTATTGAAAATAGAACGGTTATTTATTATTTTATTAATTTCGATTTGGGAAAATACTTGATTATTTTTATATTTAAATCCACACAGTGCATATAATTAACAAATATATCTATTTATTATATACAATGAAATCGTCCTTATGGAGTTCTATAAGGAGGACTATGCAGTATGCTCAGCAGTGGGTGTTAATCGGGTGAAATGATGATGACCGAAAACGAACACCACAGCTAGTAATAAATAGTTAATACAGTTATATCTCCAAAAAAGTTTTTTTTCATTTTAATACAACATCATAATAATAATTAAATAGTAAATGAAATTGTCACATTTATTTACTTGTGCAGGAAACAAGAAGCTTATATCTAATACACTGGAGATTGCACTATGACCATTAACTTGTAACAAGAAAATATGACGTTGAATGACGCCTGTATGTTTTTTTATCCCTTTCACACCAACTTGCCAAGTTAGGTGTGAAAGGGATAAAAAAACATACAGGCGTCATTCAACGTCATATTTTCTTGTTACAAGTTAATGGTCATAGTGCAATCTCCAGTGTATTAGATATAAGCTTCTTGGCAGGAAACCTAACATCTATAACATTGAACCTTCTGTGTCGTTAGTCTATGCCAATTACCATGGCAACTATTTGTTTATTTATATTTAATTGGTGAATTCTTATGACTTTTGCTTACACCTTCGCGGAAGTGACAAACTATCTTTGTCTTTTTTTGTTTATATCATTTTATTAGAGCCATCTCTCTTATACAGTCTGTCAATGTAATAAATTAAGTAAAATGAAACTTGTATTTGTGTGTGCCTGACACTGCATATGAAGCATTTTTTTTGGATATATTGTGAGTATATAACGTATCTATACATAAAATATCATTGGCCATAACAGTGTCTATCTCCTACTCTTGTGTGTAAGTCGGCGTTTTTGTGTACATGCAAAATATTATTAAATATATACTGTGATGGTACAGTAAGGATACCAGTATTCTTAAAGAGATCTCTTAGTGAGTCCCGAGCACGTAAATTATATATAGAACGAATGGCTCTTTTCTGTAAGATAAATATAGTTTCTATATCTGCTGCCCTGCCCCATAGTAGAATTCCATAGGACATAATACTATTTACATTGTATGGTAGTGGTATTTATAAAAAAAAATGTTGTGTGGTTTTATGAAACCACGGTAAAAGTGAAACTTTCCGAACACTGCTTTATACCTACTCGGCAGCCGACTGTCACGCGACATGCGCTACACAGACCAAAAAGTTTGAGACGATGTAATAAAAGTTTCACTTTAAAAATATTATTAGGTATTTCGGTTTAGGTTGTTTTTTATGGTTTCGTTAAAAGGTACGTATTTTTTCCTGTTTTCATAGATTCATTCATAGAATTATACGGAACCCTTCGTGCGCGAATCTGATTTCCACCTGGTTGATCTTTTTACAAATCAATAATCGTATCCTACTAATATTATAAAAGCAAAAATATATAAGAATGGACATTTGATACTCTTTCACGTAAAAACTACTGAATGAGTTTTTATGGAACTTTACAATTATATAGTTTAACAACTAAACTGTCCAATGAGTCACATATGACTCATGGTGAACTTTTGGAATACGTTCGTGAGTCATAGGTGACTCTTTTTTCAAGAATCTTTGGGGTATATTTTTGTTATGAACGTGGAGTGATATTCTAAATATAATTACGTGAACGTGTGGCGAAAACCCTAACCTTCAAGAAATTGAAATAAATTTTCGCAAAAGTTTTATATATTATCTGTGGTAGGTACTAAGGTAGGTAGGTGTGTGTATCCTATTTGTTCGAAATAAAACAAAAAATACAGTGAAAAGGAAAACGTTTTATTATGAAAAATATGTTTGTAAGTATTATTAGGAGAACCAATCAACACATAATATTATTTTTTTCGTTGTAGCAATATAAACAAAATGCTTTTTTACATGTTTTGCACTCTGTGTGCACTTGTTTAGCTTTTCGAGCCAACTGCCCTTGAATTTTTTATTTTTCATAGCAACCGGTACATCTCTTTCGAACTAACTTATTGTTTGTAGTATTACGCGGAATTTCTTGAAGACTATGGCCAGGAGATGAACTAGAAACTGGAGATCTGGGAGTCAGAGAAAGCGAAAGTCTTTGAGGCACGTTATTTTCTGTAGTTCTCGCTGCTGGCCCTAGAAAATGTCTAACTAAATGTTCTTGTACTTGCAAAACAGACAATTTAGGACATCCTGATGCCAAATCATTGTAAATGCACCTAGCATTTATTACAGCAACTTGAAATAAAATATCAACAGCGATTTTTTTGTACCAAGTTAGGCTTTTGCGTAAAGGAGAGTGATAGGATGCTAGTTGGTCCGAAATATCTATACCTTTTGCTTCATTATAGTCTATTATAACGTCGGGTTCATCAAATTCGGTTCGTCGGGTCATCAATCAAGTTTTATTGTCTATACTTGATGTGTACACATATGACTCATTGAACTTGGAAAAAAAATCTTTTATCCCACGCTCATGCTCATATATGAGGCTTAAATATAAATTGAATAAAATAAATAAAAACAATAACTATTTTTATAAAATATAATTTATTAAGACAATGTGAATGTTTTTTACCCTAATAGAAAAAAAAAAACTGATGGACGTGGGCTAGTGTTATTTTGTATTGTATGGGGACAGTTAAGTTGCTAAACATCAGAATAACATATAGGCTACAATTTACCGCGGGAAAATAACTCATTCCCACAGGAAAAAAATTGGTAAAAGTTTAAAATAAATTGCTTGAAATAAAACAAATAAACATTAATTTTTTTTTACAACATTTTATTTCGATAATTAATTACCAAATTACAATATTTATTATTTAAAATAGATGCCACCTTAAACTTGTGGCACAGCATCTCTGCAAAGCACTTTACTTTTCTTCCCGTCTGATTCGAAATGATTTGAACAAGGCCGAGAATGTTTTGAAGGCTTCCAATTTTCCCTGTGCTATAGCTTTAACCCAAACATCTTTTAATTTTTCTCAAGCCAGAAACCTGCAAATAACAATAAAATCCATACTTAAATACCTTTTTTTTTCTCCTAACCTAAAGCAGTCATTATCAATGAAGTACTTCGTACCTACCAAGTATCGATAATTGCACAACACTATGGCTATAATATTTTGCATTTTTTCTAAAAACTAAGCTGATTATGATTTCATTTCAATGATTACGGTTAGATAAAACATAGATGATTAAGAAAATAACGTAATTTAACTTATTTATAATACAATTAACAAAAAAATTGATCAAAACACTAACCTGTGAAATGACAAATTCCAATCTTCATCCGATTTCCCAGTACTACGGCTTTTACAGCCGTGAACAACACAAGCCATGTAATCTTTAGTAAATTATCTTTTCAGAAAATAACATAAGAAACTAGAAAACACGTTTTTCACTTCAAAAACAATAATTAAAATCACCATGCGTTAGTCACCAGAATGGTGACCAAAACAAAACGAAATGGCTACATGTCATTTCAAACTGTTGAGCTGACATATATCGGTCCTCTTTTTTCGCATGACATTTTGCCATAAGTTAAAAAGGCCAAACTAGTGTTATAGGGCGTATTCAGAAAGAAAGCTTGAAACTTATAAGCGCTTATAAGCGCTTATAAGTTTCAAGCTTTCTTTCTGAATACGCCCATAATGTTCAATTAATTGTTACTTCTCCCTGAAATCTGTCATTTAACATGACACTTGTCAGTTGTCAGTTGTCACTGGCAGATATACGATTGTCATTTGTCAATTGTCATATTCCCAATCCCAAATAACTTGAAACGCTGTTCCCAAAAAATGAAATCATACACAAGTATTTGGACTTATTCTATTAGAAAATCATTGATCAGTTACTACCTATATACCGAAACTTTCTACATTTATGTTTTTAGATAGATGAAAAACTGTGATATTGCCATATATATTCGCTATACATTCTAGTCAGAAATGTTATTTTCAGAAATCCCGTACAGATTGGAGTTTCTTGATAATTTTTACTTAAAATTTGTATCAGAATCCTTGTTATATTTACGAAATTTTGTGTTATATATTTGTTTATGGGTGTTTGGATACTTGTGTCTGTGTTGTATAGTGTACCGTAAATATGCCAGGAGATTACCAACTCGGACTCGCGGAGCTCTTGGTGCTAAGAGAGTACTTATTGTAATAGCTCATCCTGACGATGAATGTATGTTTTTCGGCCCGACCATTTATAGACTATGTGAACAGGGTGCCGAAGTTTATATGCTGTGTTTATCACACGGTGAGTTTATGCTATAATCAATATGAACAATCTTCTTGGAGATAAATATTTTAAATCATTTACCCTTTAATAAAGTAGAAGTATTTAATATATATAAATTGTATGGCTTGGGATGTGTGTATGCGTAAATAAACATGTTTGCGAAAGCAGTTTTCTTACATTTTAAGTCATCTCTTTTTTATGATAAGAAATAATTTTTGTGCACTTAATACTCAAATCTGTTTCTTTTTTATTTATTATTTTTAAATTTTTCATATTATAATCCTAATGATGTAAATATATAATCACAATTTATGTCATATTGTATAGTCAAACTATTTACTGTAACAATCCAGACACATTCCTCTTTTCAGTGTATCAAACCTTGCATGCCGATTACAGATTATTGTAATACAAGTACTTCTTTAATTTCAGGTAATTTTGAAGGAAAAGGTCAAGTGCGCAAGCAAGAACTGTGGGATGCATGTAAGGAGCTTGGTGTCCCGGACCATAATGTTTGTCTCATAAATGATACAAGATTGCCAGACAATCCCAAGGTGCAATGGCCTGTGCCAGTGGTTGCGAAGCTCATTGAGCACCAAGTGGAAGCTCTGGATATTGATACACTGGTCACATTTGATAGAGGGGGCGTGTCCTCGCACCCTAACCATGCAGCTGTGTTTTATGCTGTCGCTTATATGTTTGTGGAAAAAGTCATGCCCGAAAGTAAGTAGTAACTGATGTTATGTTATATTCGGTAGAGGAACCTGTAAAACAGAAATATGTAGGTAAAGATCAGTCACTAGTAAAAAATATTCTTCTGGAATATAGTATATAAAATTAAAAATTAATATTCTACCTAAAGCCTGTCTGTTGTTTCTGTCCATTGTAATTCTCAAATTAAAAAAAATAGTATTAGAGAAAATTATTACACTGAAAATAAAAACCTAATTAACAAAATATTTTTTACAGAATGCACGGTATACACTTTAGACTCTGTAAATATATTAAGGAAATATTTAGGATTCTTGGACCTGCCACTAAGCTTTCTGCTGTCTTCAAAGAGGTAAGTTGAATAGATTGTTGATATTTAAATTTTCAAACTTATTTTGATATGTATTCATATATAGGTATCTTTCTAGATATTTCCTTCGCTGGACGGAAAGCCGCCGAGTGCTGCGCGCGATGAAGCGACATAAAAGTCAAATGGTTTGGTTTAGATATTTGTATGTTATATTTTCTAGATATATGGTTATCAATACATTAAGAAAAATTAGCCTTGCCGACATTGAACTAGAACTTGAGGTGGATGATTGAAATTGCTTTAATTGACTCATAGTGTTATTTTGAAACAAATGTAAAAACTGGACTATTTAAAAAATACTCTAAGAAAAGCTAGTCTATCTTACATGACCTATAAGTTTATTGGTAAGTCCATTCCATTGCCTCATGTACAATACCTAGTGTATCCTCAAACCTATTGAATATAGTATAGACAAATAAGACTTGATAATGTACAAAAATAACAACATTCCCTTTCTTGTATAATAGTTTCCTCTGAGATTGTGTCCGTTTTGTATGTAAGTTTTAACAAATGGGAAATTAAACGAATGTAATTATAATGTACAGAGATGATGTATTTCACTGAACACAATAAGATGTGTAGATACTTAAATAGTATAAATTATTCATAAGAATATTCTTATTTTTATCTAAAATTATAGTGTCTGTGTTTCTTGATTTTTTTTCGAAAATAGGCTATGTACTGTTTGACTAGACTTCAATAATATTAAGTCATATCACAAGGCACATGAGCAAGCTCTAAGGCACTGATTACGTTCGCTATGAGGGTGTTTTTAATATTGCACGGGAATGTCCCGCTAGCATATTATCAGCGTGTGCCCTTTTCAAGCAAGTATTTGATTGTAATAAAATAAGTAAAACTCACGCAGGACGCTGAAAGGATCTAGATTATTGAAACGACAATTTTCCGCATACGAGGCAATTCCCGCGTGCGTGATAAAATCCGTACAATATTAAAAAAATTGTAAGTTAAAGATTTTACAAAAATAATTGCCTGGGAAATAGCAAGTAGAATAGTCTACGTCGGGTAACCTATTAAAAACTCGAATTTCTATTACCCGAATCTTAAAATCCCGAAAACGGTTGTTAGAACTTTTAAAAGACAGATGTTATGAATGACAACTTTTTAAAATTCCTTTTTTAATTTCCAAGATGAATCAATTTCCAGATACACCAAAACCAGATTTTTAAAAAGTATTTTTTTGTTTCCCGTATTCTCATAATCCAGATATAGTTATACCAGATTCTCAGAATACTTTTTTTTGTTTCCCATAGTACCATTTTCCAAATAAACTATTACCAACTTTTCATAATCTTTTTATTTGGTTCCCATATAATCGTATAGCAAATAAACTATTGCCAGATTTTCATAATCTCTTTATTTGGTTCCCATACAATCGTGATTATACCTTTACTATTGCCTGAAAATAAACATTACCAGTAAGTAAATTGTTTTACTTGCCCATTACAGAAAGGTTTAAGTGTCAAATTCGACTCAGTAGGTTAGGTTAGGTTTGAACCGCGACCCTCACGCACGAGCCGAGCGAGCGAAGCGAGCGTGCCGCGGCAGCGGCCGGCGAGTGCCAGAACCGACTCGCTATTGTTTTACTTGCCCATTACAGAAAGGTTTAAGTGTCAAATTCGACTCAGTAGGTTAGGTTAGGTTTGAACCGCGACCCTCACGCACGAGCCGAGCGAGCGAAGCGAGCGTGCCGCGGCAGCGGCCGGCGAGTGCCAGAACCGACTCGCTATTGTTTTACTTGCCCATTACAGAAAGGTTTAAGTGTCAAATTCGACTCAGTAGGTTAGGTTAGGTTTGAACTGCGACCCTCACGCACGAGCCGAGCGAGCGAAGCGAGCGTGCCGCGGTAGCGGCCGGCGAGTGCCAGAACCGACTCGCTATTGTTTTACTTGCCCAACAGAAAGGATTAAGTGTTAAAATCTATTCAGTAGGTTAGGTTAGGTTCGTGCTGCGACCCCCTGGAAGGATTTCGTTATTCTGGATATCGTTTATTTGAATTTCAAAAATCTGGACATTGTTTGTCTGGATATCAATCAACTGTATTTCAAAAATTTGTGTTTTAAAAATCTGGCTTTCGTGCATATGGATTACGGTCATCTGGATTTTGTGCATTTAGATTTCGTATGTCTGGAACTCATTCGTCTGGATTGTAAAACGTCGTACAAATGAAGAAATGGGCAAATGAAATTTGGAGTTGCGATTATATGGCAAACAAAACTTCGAAATTTTAAAATTCGGGGTTATGAAAAAATGTCCAAACGTTTTCTGGATTATGATATTCGGAATATTAAAATTCGAGATTAAGATAGGTAACCTCTACGTCGTTATACGTGAGATAATTTAATTGAATGTAATGCCAATTTTGAGTGGAATTATTATTTAAATTTTAAAGAATTTTAAAGGATAAGTTATGTTTAAGCTAAATAAAAATTACTTCTGTGGTCGTTATCTAAAGGGTCTTTCATTAAGCACGGGTAGATGTTTTCGGCCTGTGGTGGCCACCTCCTGTGAGTGTCATCTTCTTCTATCAAAAATATATTTTTAGGTTCAGTCAATTATGCCATTTTACTATGCCAAGTTACAAAAAAAACATTAGGTACAAATGATAAAATTTTAAGCCGGGTCCGCAGCGACAATTTTCTAACAAATCATGTTATCGAAACATGTTACCAAAACATGTTTGCAAAACCGCTCGTCCGCTGCGCCTATTTTTGTTATTGTTTTTATTTCATTTCAAAAATGAGTTCCGACGAAGAAGACGTGGAAGTTGTTTTAGCAATAGTTGATTTAGTTCTCCAAAGAAATAATAAAAATAGGTTCCGGGTCCGACCCTACCTGCAACCTCGTTCCTTCAATATTTATCAAGAACTAAAAATTGATGATAGGTTCGGTATAAAAAATTTTTTTAGATGTTCAGAAAGCGATTTTCAAGAGCTATTGACTATGATTTTACCAGATATAGAGAAGAAAACAACATGGAGGAACGATGTGATTCCTCCTGACATGAGATTAGGTGCGACTTTACGCTTTTTAGCGACGGGAGACAGCTACACCAGCATAATGTATCACTTAAGAATCTCTAAACAACAACTATCAAAACTGATTCCAGAAGTCTGTTTAGCTCTCTACAATAGACTGAAAAATGTGCATCTAAAAGTAAGTATTTTTTTTCGAAGGTATACAATACAATATTATGTTAAGTGGCGCCGCCATCAGTACAAATACAATAACTACACTGAACCATATTATTTAAAGTTGATAGGTTATAAATAGTCTAAAATACCAAGCAATTTGAGTACAGGAATTGTTTTTTTTTTTAATGGGATATTTATTTAGCTAGGAATGTTTTTTTGTTGATGAGGAGAGGTTTAAAAAAAATAAAAACGTTGCCTATCACACACACAACAGATGGCGTAAAAATTTAAAAATAAACTCTTTTGACATTGACGCTCGGCTTTAAGACAGCGCCATCTATTGTTATTGTTAAAAACTGACATTTTCTTTTTTTTTAAACAAGCTCTCATTATAATGGGAATGGAAAATTTTTTTTCAAGACCCCACTTTTTATATTTTTTACTAATAGTTGGTCCTGTCAGAAGCCTGTAACAGTAAATAAATAAATCCATTATGGATATGGAGTTATGATTTTTTAAAGTTTGAGGAAATTAGGGTTAGGCTGAAAAAGGCAAACCCGTAATTTTGACAAATTTAAAAAAATCCTAATTCCATAATAAACCAAAATTTACTAATTTTAATTACTGTTAGAGGCTTCTGACGGGACCAGCTTTTAATAAAAAATATATAATGGGGATCTTAAAAAAATGTCTCTATGCCTATTACAGTCGTGAATAGGTAGTTATTAAATAATTACTCTTCTTTTTATGAAATTAAATCAATCTTTATTCTTATAATAGAGTAAGATCCCAGAGCGATAAGACATAACTTATTTTCTAAAAGATGAAACTTTAAGTTCTCAGTAGTGTCTCATGTACTTTGTATACCTGCGTGTTTGTGAAGTTTGCCCAGTGACACCTGGGCAGGTACCAGGTGAGAAAGGTGACTAAAAATAAGAGTTACTTTACTTAAATTTAGATGGCTGATTTTTAGATATATTATATAGAATATCATTCTCAAATGGTATCGCAAGTATCAGACACTTTTCATGGACCAAAACTTTTGTCAGACGCTTTAAAGCTCCACCAAAAATAAATAAACTTTACTTATTTTTTAATGTCTGATTTTTTAATATGTTATCAAAATAACTATTACAAAATTATATTTAATCAGTCAGACAAATTGGAATGACCAAAAATCCACTAAACACAAAAAATATTCGGCCGTGAGTACGAACGCGAGAGCATTATGCATGCGTTTCAGAGCGAGTGTATATATATGTGTATAGATAGTAACCCGGATCTCCTTCTTTAACTCACATTCTGTTTCAGTCTACTGTGTATGTGCGCGCAATGTATAGTATACATTATACCGCGGCGAATGATGATTCCTATGACACTGACAGTTATTCTCAAGAGACAAACTTGTAATGGCGTCACCATTAAATTAGAAACGTATTGGAGGCGTCTAAAAATGGCATTTATTAATTTTTATGTAGCTTTATGCCATAACAATGATATTCCGTTGGAATTATAACCATTCTTAACATTTACGAGAAATTATATCAATCTGACTTTGCGTTTACGTCCTACAAAACTTACATCGTTGGCATTTATCGACTAGTGCGGAAAGTATCGATAAACCAATTTCGATAATGGAAACGAGTTCACATTTTTTCCATGCTTAAGCTTCAGTTCATTCACTATTGAATGGAACAGAAGATCGCAGCGTAATTAATTAATTCATTACCGCTCGCGTTAATTTACTTACCTATGATAATATAAGTATTTTAGACAAATTAAATGGGGGCTTCCATTTTCATGATAAAATAATATACACTGTGTTAAACCGGTTAAAAATTACGTGAAAATGATAAGGCGCATTTTTATGCTTTGGAAAACTTTCGTTTTACTTACCTACTTAATCTATGCTAAAAAACTTAAATTAATACAACAACAACATAATAGACGTCAAAAATTTTAGTTAAAATTAATTTTATAATATTTGTAAAAACATGTTTACCAACGTCGCTGAATGCAAATCACGCCTTTGCCTATAAAATAGTAAAGTATCGACACGACCCATCATACGAGCAATCACTAAGACGAACTGTCATAGGAATCATCATTCGCCGCGCCGGGTACAATGTATACTATACATTGCGCGCACATACACAGTAGACTGAAACAGAATGTGAGTTAAAGAAGGAGAACCGGGTTCCTACCTACTATCCTATACACATATATACATATACACTCGCTCTGAAACGCATGCATATTGCATAATGCTCTCGCGTTCGTACTCACGGCCGAATATTTTTTGTGTTTAGTGGATTTTTGGTCATTCCAATTTGTCTGACTAATTAAATATAATTTTGTAATAGTTATGTTGATAACATATTAAAAAATCAGACATTTAAAAATAAGTAAAGTTTATTTATTTTTGGAAGTGGAGCTTTAAAGCGTCTGACAAAAGTTTTGGTCCATGAAAAGTGTCTGATACTTGCGATACCATTTGAGAATGATATTCTATATAATATATCTAAAAATCAGCCATCTAAATTTAAGTAAAGTAACTCTTATTTTTAGTCACCTTTCTCACCTGGTACCTGCCCAGGTGTCACTGGGCAAACTTCACAAACACGCAGGTATACAAAGTACAGGAGACACTACTGAGAACTTAAAGTTTCATCTTTTAGAAAATAAGTTATGTCTTATCGCTCTGGGATCTTGGACTATAATAATATTCTTACAATAATATTCTTATAATAAAAACAATATTTATTTACAGAGCTGGGCAGAAAAACGCAAATTTTTGAATGTTTGTTTTTATGCAAAGTCGTGGAACAAAAGATATCATATAAAAAAATAGCTCCGTATGAATTCAATAAATTTATGAAATTAGGTGATATTTTTTTGTGTTACAAAAACAATTAACAATTAGAAAAATTTAAAAGAACGATCAAAGACAAACATTGAAAAGGAGTAGTAAAATCACGAAAAAGATCTGTTTTTTTTTTCGTTAACTGTGCTCACATTTGTTTATTTTTTATTATATTTTAAAAGGTTTTCAATTGCTTGATTTGTTTCAATTTGTGATGTATCTGCATCAGGGCATAACACCATATCGTTTTGTAATATTACAACATTTGAATGTGGTGGTGAATCTGGTTGATTACCCGTAACTTCTATAATTTTCCCATTACTCGAAATCACAAAGTATCTAGCAGTCGGACTTGTGGTGGCTGTGGTTAGCGAAATATTGGGCTGTTCGTAAGTAGAGGTGCTGGCAATCGGAAATAAGGTTGGCATACTTTCTGTTTCGGGTTGTGTGTAGGTCAAAATTTCGTGCTGTTCGTAAGTAGAGGTGCTGGCAATCGGAGATGAGCTTGGCATAGTTTCTGTTTCGGGTTGTGTGTAGGTCAAAATTTCGGGCTGTTCGTAAGTAGAGGTGCTGGCAATCGGAAATGAGGTTGGCATACTTTCTGTTTCGGGTTGTGTGTAGGTCAAAATTTCGTGCTGTTCGTAAGTAGAGGTGCTGGCAATCGGAGATGAGCTTGGCATAGTTTCTGTTTCGGGTTGTGTGTAGGTCAAAATTTCGGGCTGTTCGTAAGTAGAGGTGCTGGCAATCGGAAATGAGGTTGGCATACTTTCTGTTTCGGGTTGTGTGTAGGTCAAAATTTCGGGCTGTTCGTAAGTAGAGGTGCTGGCAATCGGAAATGAGGTTGGCATACTTTCTGTTTTGGGCTGTGTGTAGGTACAGGTCCTGGCAGCAAGACTTGTGGTTGGCATTTGTCTGTAGGTTGAGGAGCTTTCAATAGGACTGGATGGACCGGAAGAATAGCCATCATTATATAATGTATTAATCGCCGAATTATCGCTCATACTAGAGGTAGATCTACGCGTACACTCGATATTTTCTAATTCATATTTACAAAGTAGACTTTGAATGTCTAATTTTAGTTTGCTCTGTGAAATAGCATTAAATTTGCGCATTTGAGCAGCAATGTAGAGTCCGTATGTAGTGATTTCATCTTCTTGCTCCGGCGTTTTATTTCTTTTTTCTCTAATTGCTTTCAAAGTAAGCAAAGCCTCTCCATATAAACCAGAATTTCGCTTCTTTTTTTGTGCGTCCGATCCTTTGCCTCTCAGTGGTGTCGAAGTAATTGGTGGTGGTGTCGGCGTTGTTGGTGGTGGTGTCGGCGTTGTTGGTGGTGGGACCGGCATGGCTGGCGGTGATGGTGCCGGCAAAGTTGGCGGTGGTGGTGGTGAAATCTGAAATAAATGAAATGTATTTTTTTATTACTTACAGACACCTTCAACTGCTGCAGAATGGAGAAGAATATCAAGAGGATTTGACACTAAGTGGAATTTTCCTCATGCACTAGGTGCTTTAGATGGAAAACATGTAGTTATGGAAGCCCCAGCAAATACAGGAAGTCTGTATTGTAACTACAAAAAAACATTTAGTGTTGTACTACTGGGAATGGCAGACTATGATTACAATTTAACCTATATAGATGTTGGCTGCCAAGGCCGAATCTCTGACGGAGGGGTTTTCCGGAATTCCACATTGTTCAGAAGTCTAAATAATAGTACTTTGAGTTTACCCGATGATGAGCCTTTACCTTGTGGAGACGTGAATTTGCCATATGTTATATTAGGTGATGATGCTTTTCCATTGACACACTACTTAATGAAACCCTATAGTGGAGAACATCAACAAGGTTCATCGCAGAGAGTGTTTAACTATAGATTATGCCGTGCACGACGAATAATAGAAAACGTATTTGGCATTTTAACTTCGGTGTTTAGAGTTTTTAAGAAACCCTTAACAGTAGAAGTGGGTACAGTGATACCGGTCATTTTAGCTTGCGTTGTTTTACACAACTATCTAAGGCGAACAAGCAGAAGTATATATACGCCACTGGGTACTTTTGATATAGATGAAAACGGTGAATTACTTGGGGGTCAATGGAGAAATGAACCAGAAGCAGAAGGCTTACGACCACTTCCTAGAATACCTAGAAGATCACCTATAGACAGTCGGCAGATTCGTGATAGTTTTGCTTCGTATTTTTTAAGTGAGAGGGGAATGCTTCCATGGCAAAACTTTGTTTAAGTAGTGAGGAGATGAGAATGTGTTTTTAGTATAGTATTTTTTTTGTTCCTATTAAAATTATAGAAAATGCACAGATTATACTTTTACTGCAGTAAAATGCACAAATAACCTGTATCTAAGCATACTTATTATATTCATTCATAAATTAACACCACATTACACTAAATGCAGGTAGATAAGGAAATTAAGCAAGAAGGATATACAGGGTGTTTCTTCTAAAGTGTCAAGCCGATGCCAGGTGATAGGGGACTACTATACCTATCTTTTGGACCCCTATGTATGTTCAGCTATTTTTGATAGTTTTCAAGATATGATTTTTTTTTCAAATTTTTCATGGATCTTATATTTTTTAAGTTAATATTTTTCAGTATTTTCTTTTTCAAGTGAGTCTCCATTTCATAATTTTACAAATTTGAGTATCGAGTTGAAATCAAAACCATAATGGTACTCAGATCTACAGTCACTTGATATTGTAAACAAATTATAATTAAAGATTTCATAAAACGCAACTGCGTACAAAACTGAAACTTTAAGGCGAAGGTATAGGGTAAGTGGTGGTGGTTGTATAATATTTATCAAAAAATCACAAACAGAGCATTGTTTGGTATTTTAGACTGTTTATAACCTATCAACTCTTTGAAATATGTTTTTATTATAGGCACAAAAACTTATGGTGCCGATGGCGACCCTGACTTTTTGTGCCTAATAACTGCAGCAAAAAATATTTCACGGAGTTGATACCTAGGTTATAGTCTAAAATACCAAACAATTTACGCCATGTTTGTGATTTTTGGATAATTCATTTAATTAGGCCATAATATTTTTTTACTGATAGCGGCGCCACTTACCCTATACCTTCGCCTTAAGGGAGCTGATAAAGCCGTCAAAAGTGGGGGTCATCATGGCATTGAAACCACTCGAAAATTTCTAAATCCCTGGAACCATAAAAGCCAAATATGAAAAAAAAATCTGCTTCAGTTTCAGTAGCCCCCTAAAGTGCACTCCAACGCACCAAACGCCATTTCAAGCCAAAATTTTAAGAAGAAGATTAGATTAGATTTTTAGATTTATTACAAGAATAACTTCAACTTACCGCATAATTTGATATGGACTCTTGAGGAATGTTGCAAGATAATAGACTAGCCATTTCCTGGTAAGCAAACCATTTGGAAATGTAAATATCGGCTGCTCCGCTACCCGTTTTAAGCCCAGTCACTTGTTTCTTCTCTCTATTATATTGCCCCTTGAGGCTTGTCCATTTAGAATTCACTTCCTCTTTTGTCAATCGAAAAATCTTTGCTATGTCAGACAGGGCATCTAGTTTTTTATTTTTATCTTTGTGTTCTTCCAACGTTACGTCCCAAAGCACCGGTCTTTCTCTAATTAGTTGTATAAAATACAAAGTATTTTCTTTATTCCACTCCATCACACACAACAGAAACAAAACAAAGAGAATTGTCACACAAAATCAACACAATTATGGCGGACGTCAATGAGAATATAGGCGGACGGACCATAGATAAATTAGGACGGACGTCTTCTTCTCGTGAGTGCGAACATAAAATGCGTTCCTTCCCCTCCCCGCAGGCGAACGCGGGGGATGTTATCCATTCGTCTCGGCAAACATGTTATTGTGATTTTGCTAACAAAACTGTTAGGCCACGCCCCTATTCGGTTAGCAAAACATGTTATCGTGTTAGCTAACACGATAACACGTTGCAGGGGACCCGGCTTTACGATTACAATAAATGTCCGTTAAAACAAACGCTTTTCGTCTATTTCACAGTGACGTGGTGTTTCCCCTTTGCAGCTCTCTCTTGCAGGTTTAGTGGGGAAATTGTATACTATTGATTGGGACAATAATAAGCCAATACTTACATGAACGTTCAAGGAATGCAAGAATGGCGGAGAATATCGCCGCAGTCCATGGATATGCACAGCAGAACCTGAGGCAGGTTTCTTGCCGTGCCTAAGAACTTACGCTTCAAATTAGCGATTATTAGGTTGTTACACATTTTTTTTGTAGGATTTCTTGAAGTTGCAGATCTAAAGAGGTAATCCACAATCGACTGATGCTGTAAATGCATATTTAACACAGGCCAATGATAAAATTCAACAAGATCTCACCACTTCTGTGAAATTGACTCAAAAAAACGTACATACGGACACTTATTTTGATCATAAAATTTTATCATTTGTGCCCGATGTTTTTTCGTGTAACTTGGCAAAGTAAAATGGCATAATTGGCGGAACAATAAAATATTATATTTTTGATAGATGTCACTCACAGGAGGTGGCCAGCACAGGCCGAAAACATCGACCCGTGCTTAATGGAAAACCCTTTATAAGATTTATAAGATGTGCAATTTAATAAGTGTTATCAACAATTACAATTGTTTACAAGCTTTTTAATTCTATTCGATTGGGTAGATGAACATTGCTCAAAAACATTAAATAATTTTCTTTCCATGCCTTTTTTTAGAGTTTTAATAAAGGCATCTACAGTTTACCCTATAGATCATCATGTTCAAATTTAAATGTGGTCCCGCAATCTTTCTAAGAAATTGCAATTATTATTTGCATTCCCAGAAAAGATAATAATCTCATTCATTTAATTCTCTTCAATTTTTACTCATACGATTTAATGGTGTTTTTTACTTTTATTTTAAACTTAATATTTATTGTTTCGATTTCTTAGCAGCGTTAGATATTTTATCGTACATTATAAGTTTATGTGCTTCAATCGTAATGCGCTAAAAGTTTTAGTGGCAATTATTAAATTAATATATTATGTTGACTTTTAGGAAATGTATTTTAATAATTGAAGATGTTGTATGTATGATACTTAAAAGAAGAATGATTTAAATGTATAGCTATAAACCCTTATTTAAAAAAATATTATGTTTTGTTATTGTTTTGCAAGTATCTGTGATGAAAAAAATCTATTAAAATCATATTTTTCGTTTTTATTTCTAAACCTGTTATTGCTTGTACATTAATACATATTATTAAGAACAGCTTAGTTGGTATAGATCAAAATTATTTAAACGTAGAGGGTCTAACTACTACATAAAAAAACCCAACATATTACATTATTTATTCGATTGGCCTTCAAATACTCATAATAATACATTTTACAACAAATGTTAATTACCATAATAATACATTTATACTTCAATGCAGAATTTATCAAAATTCTTTCATCTAAACGTTTAAAAATTGACAATATTAGCTTTCTATGATCATACATTTTAAGTATTGCTCTATGTGTGCTCATGAAATAAAATCATATTATGAACACATTATACAAAAATATATGAAGTGTATAGAGGAAAAAAAAATAAAAAATAATAATGAATTCATGAAAACCAAATAAAAAGAAACGCAAATCGGAAAATGTGTAAAAATTTATTGGTAACTGCAACAACTGTGACAGATTTAAATAATTAATAACAATATTAAATTTAGATGAAGGAAACATAAAATTTGTTTATTATTATGCATATCATGAGCTGTGATAATTATCGAATGTGCAGCAAGCGAATTGTACTTGAGTTGAAGAAAATTAAGTACGCAAGAACGAATTTGGGTTCAGCCGGAGGCGAAAGCGGAGTAGCATTGGCTCTAGTAACTACCAATAAAAGACTACATTCAAATACAATATATCTCACGCTGTATTTAATGTAAAACTTATTACAACTTAGATTATAAAAAAATAATAAAAAGTAACGTGCAATATTAAGCAATTAAAAATCAGAGCTCTCGTGAACTTGTGTGACTTTAAATAACTTATATTGAATAGAACCATTGTAAACGTTTAATAACTATCACAGCCCTAAGAGCTCTGAACCACTGTTAACTAAGTTACTCGTCTAACCTTCAAATGTAAGGAACATTAAAATTTCACTTCATTTCAAATCATAGTAAAACAATTTTAATACAAATTGCACATACTGTTTTCGTTACCGCTACGCGTTTCTACGTGTACACACATTATTGCATTTAATTGAGACCAAACTTCACAAACGAAATACTTGATTTTTTAGACATTTTTGGACATTTTTTGTTTAGTTACTTAGCAATGTATGCAACTATGAATGTTTCGTTTCAGGTGTCAATTATATTGTGTATGAAGCCGGGTCTCATACAGAGAGCTATCGAACAGTAGAACAGCGAAACAATATATGCTCACAAAAATAATCAATCGGAATCTGGAATGTCACACATATTCAAAATACTGATTTGTTAAATAACAAACTTAATTATATAAATATACATCATGCGCCCGTTTCGAGGTCGATGCTAACCGTAGCCCGAGTTAGTAGTCCCAGAATTACCGTCAACCATTTATGTATTAAACCTTGCGACACCTCGTACGACAATAATTTCACAATTCCCATAATGACAAAAAATATTACACCGACATTTATATACCTTTAACATTTCTCGAGTCGGAACTGTGACTAATACGCAAAATTACTTTCGAATATCTATCGTATTATACACAACAGCCAAATGCCCGCCTACTCAGGAAGTTTATACATAGAAGTATTTATTACTTAAACAGCGAAATATTTAAAATCTGACCTAAATGCTGCTTATATACTCTCACAAAATCTCGTTGCTAATAAGTATTTCTCCAAAAAATGTAACTCGAATAGTTTTATTTCGGTAACGTCGACACTACCTATAACCACTGACTACATTGACTTATTTATTCAATTAAATAGTATCTATACCACATTTAATGAAATTATTTCGCTAAATGGTAATGTATGCCCAAGATTCAGTGAGATTGTTCATATTGGGTTATTTTCGACTATTGTCAGATTCATACATAACATTTGTATGAATATCGTAGCAATGGAACGTATAGATATTACATAAAATATATTTAAGTGAAACAATTAATATAATGTAATATTTTACTTAATAATTAATATGTCATAATAAATAATTAGCTAAAGACTGCCAGCAGTCGTTTCATTACAATTAATACAATCTCACTCGAGACTTGGGCATTGTGCGAGCGCGGGAAATATTGAGCGCGAAGTATTGACAAGCAAACATCAGTGTTGCATTATATTATATTTAAGTAATTTTATTATTTTTATAATTTCAATTCTAGACAGCTGATGAAAAAAATTGCTATTATATTTAAATTAATTGTGATAAAATATTTTTCATGCGCTCAATGTTTCTTCACGCATGTGAATACAGCACATAAGTGAATACACGGAGTCCAGACTTTGCGCGTTTTCTCTTACGCAACACCAATCATCTCATCACCGATGCGAGCTTATGTCAGACCATTCAAAATTAAAAATCTTGTTTTGTGAACATAAAACATAAACATTGTAATGAAATTTATTTATTTTTAAATTTATCAATTATTTCTGACAACTATTACAAATTCAAAACAACATTTCGATAATAAAAAAAACAGACGTACACAAATCGATTTCAACAACTGACAAAACTGTTGCATACAGGACCCTCCCAATATTCACAAACGCGTGTACACCGCCACATTTGCCGTGAAGTTGCTGCGAGTACGACACACGCACGCTATACGCCACATTTGGTGTGAAGTTGCCGCGAGGACACGCGGAGACTTGGCCACGTTCGATATGAAGTTGTCGCGTATATGGGACCAGTGTGTGTCCAACTCGCAACTAACTTCACAGCGAGAGATCCGTGGCACTTTTCGCGCGTTTACTCGTTGTCAGCGCGCATTCCGCGCACTTCACCTTCGCGACGGAGCTTCTCCAATTCCTCTTTAGTGCGTTCTTCGATGGCGCGGATGTCCGCCATTGTCATGCCGTACCAGTCGTCCATGGAACAGAATACTTGTCTGTAACAAAATATTTCGATATGTTCAACTAAACATTTAAATAAATGAAAACATTGCCAGAATCCGTCCCCACTGGGACCGGGAATTGCCATTTAAGAAAAAGAAGAAATATTAAAACCAAGAATTGTATAAGTAATAGAAAGTATAATGGTTTTGTCCATAAGAATGAGATAAAAGATAATCCATAAAATATTGGAAAATAATAACAAACTCACCTATGAAAGATAGTGAACAACCTTCGCTCCGACTTCTGGATCACATTCTCAACTTTGCTCTGAAATTAAATATAATAAACGATTAAACATCTCAATTTTATGAATTAAAAAAAGATTATACACATCCATATTTATTTTACGTCGTCTTAATTTAAATTTATTTATCTAAAATTTAATTTACGTCATGAAAACGTCATAGATTCATTTATATTAAATTATACAAATGTAAATTAAATATAAACGAGAAAAACCTATATTTTAGGTTAAATCATTATGAGGAACAGTTTTTATTCAGATTTTTTTTGCTTCATAACTTTACTGACCATTATCAAAAGTGGATTTGTCATTAAAGGCCCGCAAAGAGACACCATGTAACACCACCATTGTTACTAGTGTTCACGAGCAGCGAGCATTAAACATCAAGCCCATATAGCCCTTTGCTAGCTCTACCACGAAACTCTATCTCAATGTAACCACTTTCCACAATCACTTGAAGCCCGAACCGCTTGAGTTCAGCAGTGACGAGCTTGAAGCACGTCATGACCGGCTTCACTCTCAAAAGAGTGGATTTGTAAAGAACCATGTGACACCACCAGTGTTACTAGTGTCCATGGGCTATCTCTGGCCATAAATCCCCATCCCACTATCCCATCACTCTTCACTCACCTGCAACCCGAACCACTTGAACTCCGCAGTGACGAGCTTGTATCATGTCATGAGCGGCTTCACTTACAAAAGAGTGGATTTATTTTCATGTAACACCGTGTTACTAGTATCCACGGGTAGTGGTGACCACTTAACATCGGATAGATCATACATCCCCATCCCACTATCCTATCCTTTATACACACCTGTAGTCCGAACCACTTGAACTCCGCAGTGACGAGCTTGTAGCACGTCATGACCGGCTTCACCTCGCCCTTCCAGTTGGGCCCGACCAGCGGCCCGCGGCCCGTCTTGCTCGACTTGAACTTGGTCGGGTCCGTCTCCGGCTTGTAGTCCGCCTGCGACATGGGATCGTTCGCGATGTCTATGTTCACAACTTCGCGCGTTTTTAGCTTCTCCGGCGGCAGTTCGTGCACCTGGAAGCGTGGAAACAATATGTTATTCTTCTGTAGAATAGAAAACTGCGCCAGGAATTTGAAAACTTTTAAGTTCCATTGAGTATAGGGCACCAAAAGCGGGATACCCCGTATATATATCGCAATCAATACAATATCTTGCAATATGTTCATTACTTTTAAACTTTAAGCGACATTGCTGTAAGTATATCTTAATAAATCTGAATTAATTATATTTATTATTTCTTATTCTTAGATATAAGTATATTTATATAACCTGAACTTAGTATTAAATTTTAATGCAAAAAAGAACGAATTTGTGCTTCTTACGTCGATTTCAAGGTCAGGTTAATTGTGTCTCATTGGTCAATGGAAATTTTATTTTAATATTAACAACCAGATTTAACGTGTCACCCTGATCGTATAGGTTAGTAAAAAATACATAATAAATTTTACGATGGCCATAACCTGCGTACTTATATGTTATTTTTGTTCATGTATCTACGCAAGTCGGTTGTGAAAGAATATAAGATTTGATATTGAGTCATATTGTAAACGATTGGCTAATACTTTAAATCGCAAATGATTCATTCTAAATATAAAACTAAAAGATAATTTTTTATGTATTTAAAACAAAGTGATGTAACCTTCCTTGTTGTTAGTCTTGCGTTATGTCTCAGCGTCGCGTCGTTCTAACAGACGAACGGCAAGTTGTGAACGGCAGAGGCTACTTCAGCCGTCGCCACATGTCGACGGCAGTCGGCGACAGCAGTTAAAATGTGGACGGCTGCCGTCGACAGGCAAAAACGGATGCCGTCAAACGTCAAACGCTGGCAGTTTGCCGTCAACACAAAAGTGCAAGCGTCGCCACTTGTCGACGGCTGCCGTCGACATATTGACTGCAGCCGCCGACGTGCCGTCGACATGTGGCGACGGCTGAGGTAGCCTCTGCCGTTCGCAACTTGCCGTTCGTCTGTTAGAACGCTTACTACTTTAAATCTAAGGAATTAGGAAAGTACGGTACTGTAAAATATACACTTGAGTTATTGTTATAATTTATAGTTTGAAAATCTGTTTGTTCAAGCATTCCGCATAAACTACTCGATTGGATTTGCCGTGCTTTTCGAAACGTTACGGTATTCAATGTTATTATTGCATATTGCGATTACATCTTATATGTTGCATTTAGCGATTGTTTTTTTAACTGAAGCAAACCAAGCGGGTTCCAACTCGCAGCCTTGTGAACAAGACACAAGTGTATGACGTCATAGTGTGAACAGTTGTCAGGTGTAATCGTATTTGTTATAATTAAAGACTTGTCGATCTCGATTGTATAGAAAAAAATAAAGAATATTTAAAAATAGGTTAGGTATCTTAATTCCACGATTCTATGAAACACGCATAAGTATCTACATCTTTCCAAATTTTTATTTTCCTGTTAAATTATTAATATCGTAACTAAACACAAATACAATGTTATTACCAGGTAAATGACTAACAAAAACTTCTTTTAGAAAAATCGACAATTCAGATAATAATTTTCCTGTAATCTGTTCCAGATAATTCAATTTATACCACGCTTTTTCCACTGTATATTTTTGTAAACAAACAACTACCTACCTACAACGTCAAGGTTACCTGCTATCATTTCACGTTTATATGTTCTTATCGCTGATTAATAGATTTAATATTACTTTATTATTTCCCATAGAAACAACGCGTGTTTAAAAGATAGTAGGGTAATTGCGCTGGTTTGCCGTCCAGTTTCGGTTTTCGTCCATTTGACTGACCTGCTACAATCACGTGCGTAAAACTTGAATACAAACCTACCTTCCCGCGCAAGTTTGCACTTTTTACGTTCCATAATGTGTAAGCAACAGTACTATCAACATGAAAATTTGATTTGACAAGAAGAGAGTTCAAAAAATTAACGTAAAAGTGGCCGCTTCCCATCCGTGCCTTGCAGATGTCATCGCGCGAGAGAAAAATTTGCCGGCGAGAAAAGTTCATGGTAAGTTAAATCACTGTTTTAGCTAGTTTACGTAATGGTTTTGGTACGTATGTTTAGTTATAAGCCTATTAAACGCAATTAGAAGTGTTTATTATACTTTTTTTATAATACTCTTCGAAAAATTAAGTGGACGGATACTAGGTTACCAAATTCTCAAAATATTTGGTTTTCGTCCAAGTGGACGAAAACTCAAACAGCTACGTGAATATTTGTTAGGTTCTTTTTACTCTATCGGACCTTTAAAATACTGAATAGTTTCTCCCGAAGTGATCTTTATTGCTATTAGTTTAGATTTTTTGGTTTCCGTCCACTGCTTTGTCAGTGCTGCCAAAATAAAAAAATATTTAAAGAAGTGGACGAAAACTAAATTTAGCTTTAAACGTTTTAGTTTTCGTCCATGAATGAGTATTGGAGTGGACAAAAATTAAAAATAGCTAGCTATTCTTTTGCATTACTTTTCGTCTTTTTTACGTATTGAAAAGTTTTCTATTCAGTATCTTCCTTATAAATAATTGGTGAGGGCCAGAGTGCTGTAGGTACCTAATATTGTCATTCATTCAGTCATGTATCATTCTCCTTATGTGAAGTAGAGTCAATTATTCGTAGCATAAATGGGGGTAGGTCAGACCTAATACACTGTATTTTTCTTGATTATCATTCACTTGAGTATCATCTTTTATTCTAGGTCTGTTTTGCCAATGCAATATTTTTTTATTCTACTTACTCAACGTATCCTAAGAAAGATCTTATTGTTTTTAGATGGCCTCGAAGGAGTCTAAGAAAGCTAGAAAAAAAAACGCTACGTACACTGAAGAATCTTTAATAAAGGCATCAGTAAGACAATAATGCATAGTTCAGTAAGGTATACTATAGTTTATTTTAGTAGCTAAAACGTATTATTATGGCTGTGTTTAATATAGTACGTTTCATTTGATAAACAAAGTATTAGAATGAATATTTCTGTTTTTTGATGTAATTTCTCAGTCCTATAATTATTACTTTATTCATTTACATTGTAAGTAACGCATTCCTTTCTTTATTACGAATGATTAAACAGTCATCACTAACGCATATAAAGACTGCCAAGTGCTACAGAGATCTCAGTGTTGACTAGTTATATTGATTATTATTAGTAAAACTAAACCTGTAAGGTAGTGAGAAATTGTGATGTTGATTAAATAAAAGTATATATTTACCTGTAATTGGTTTTTAACTTAATAGTTGACCTACCCTCCTTTTTCTACACGGTGGTCGAAAACTAGCTTACACTAGGACGAAAACCAGTTTTTTTGGACGAAAACTAGCATATACCCTACTTTTGCAGAAAATAATTTAAATAAAAAGATACGTCAAAATGATTTATTTTCACTTAATATTATCTTAAAGAAGACTATATAAGGACTAAATAAAAATATTATATGTTTAAGGAAGGGTGCTCCAAAATATTTATTTCGCATCACAAAGTTGGCAACTCCCATAACTGGACGAAAACCAGCGCAATGACCCTATATGCAGGTTTATTAAATGTTTGAATCACTGATAAATTGATAATAATAGATACATCGATACATAGAAGCCGCCCATTGTACATCTTTAGCATACTGTATAAGTGCTCTGTGTTTATGTATGTACGTGGTATGTACAGTCGGCCAAGAAAGTGGTGTACCACCCTAAGTTTGAATATCGCTTGCAGATTCATAGGTGATAAAGATTAGTTTCGCTTGCAGATCGATCTGACAACTTCTATTGCTGTCTTTATCTGATTATTGATAACGACTATTACTGTTTGTAACGTGACAGCTGTTCTTAGTTTGAACTTGATGGAACCAATGACGTCGTAAAATCAACGGCGGGGGGCTGTAGATTTTGATGACAAAATTGTATCTACAAATTCAGAATTGTAATCAACAAGTTACATAAAATTGTAAAGGCACAAGGCGAATCCACAAACCTACAATTTCTGTAAACTTGTAATTACAATATCAATAAAAAACAAGCTAAAAATAGATTTATCCTTTTATTAAATTTCTACAATCAATTTTAAAATACTTATAACAAACAAAAACATAGCATATATAGTAATATTTAGAAGATATTGAAAATTTTTAAAAATTAGAAACGGGTGTAACCGCCGTTGGCCTCTATAACCTCTAAAAGACGAGACCTCATTGAACCAACAAGCCGTGAGCAAATATCGGTTCCCCGCATTTCCTCCCAAATATAATTACAGTGACTAATAAGAGCTTGTTTGGTTCTTTCATTTTGATGCGACCATCGTTGGACCATAAGGCCCCAAAGATTTTCTATCGGGTTGAGGTCCGGCGATCTTGAGGGCCACTGAATTACCCTTACGTCAGTGTGTGAACGAAACCAGGCTCTTACGATCCTCGCATTATGAATTGAACAATTATCTTGAACAAAATCAAATTGTGGCACTTCGTTCTCCGGGTAAACATTACGGACTGTCGGTAGCATTGCATTCTGAAGCACGTCGATATAATTTACAGCCGTCGCTCGAGGAGGTAGAGAACACAATTCTCCTACACCATCCGCACTCATCCAGCCCCAAATATTCACGGAAATTCGACCTGATTCTCTATTTGGGATGATGATACATGATACATACATGATCATCTTTATACCGTATTGAATTATATCGCCAAAGGTGAAGACGTCCATGCTGACTGGATTTAAACGTTTTTTCATCACAAAACACTGTATTAGACCAATCAAACTCTAAGTGCTCTCTGGCGAAGTTCAGACGAGCAAGTCTGTGAGCATCCGTCAAATATATTTTCTTGGCGTAATGCCTGTGGTGCAACCCCATGTAATGTAGATGATTCCTTATTGTTTGGGCACTCACATCGAACATCTCCGCAAAATGTTTTGTGGGCTTAAAACCATTGATTTCATATTCCCGTCTCATGAATTCTCTATCGTTATTGGAGAGTGCAGGCCGGCGACCACTTCTTCTGTGATCCAACAAACTTCCCTCCTCTCCTTCACGACGAATCCAAAAGCGGACAGAATGCCTCGATATATTCAAATTCCGGGATATCGCACTGATACTGTTTCCCTCATTAAATTGGGCAATTATTTGTGCTCTTTCGGCAATGGTCAAGTTGGCAGGCATTGAGATGATTTTATATCCTTTACGATGTCGATGACATTTTTCCGATTTTCCCTATCCGTCATACCGGGAGCCGGTATGGTCGACAGACAGCGAAATTTTGAGATAGACTTTTACATTAACTCGATTTTCTCCATATCTAGTACGAATCAAGTTAATTCAAGTTATAAATCTTATTGTAAATTGAATAATCTTTATTCACTTTCAACCATTTCTATATAAATACTCAATTAAAGCTATCACAGAACTTTCAACAGAGGGTAGTGTGATATTTAGATAAGTTTCGGTTATAATTTGAATTAAAACAACATTTGGAAGTAATTGAAACATTTTATTTACAACTTATCACATTAGGTTTAAAATACAACACAAAATTCAAGTGCCACCATACAAATTTTTTACACAACACACGATCTTAATATCGTCACAAAAAACCGCCACTTAATGATGTCATCAAAAGTGGGTATCGTATTTCAACCTAATTTTAAATGACGCATGCCGATTTGGACACGATGTTTTGTTTATTAGAAACTTAAGCTTATAAACTATGTATTACGAAAGTATCGCAGCACTATATTATAAATATCTTGAGTAGGAGCTAAACAAAAATAACTCAAAAATTTGGGTCAAAAATTACGTACATTTAAAAACATAGTTTTTGGAAAAAATATTGCAACTAACGGAACTTTTAGACATTTTCTAAGATTTAGATAGATTAAAGCATCAAAACAAATCAACAGAACAGTACAGTTCTAAGAAATATTTCAAGATATAAGTTGTTAAAAGTAGCAAAAAATTGTTCATTTTGGTACCTGGAGGCTATAAAAGTATGGATACGACTTTTCGTAAAACATAATATTTTCAAGGTATGACTCTTATTAGATGTGTTTGTTTTTTACTATCATACATTCAAAACATCTATTCTGGTCATATTTCGGTAATGTAGCAGTCAGCAATAAATTAAAATTTTAATGCATACAAAAATATTCCTGAGGCATATCCATACTTAGGTAGCATCCTAAAAATACGCAATCTGTCGACGTACCGGCTCCCGGTATGATACTACGTAGTATCATATTTAACTACGTATTTTCATGTTTTTGAAACAAATATAATGCTACCCTATGAAATATATCAAAACTAAGTAGTTTTACGTTTTAGATCTAATATCAACTTACCTTTTTATCCATTTCTGGCTGAAATATAACGACAATAAAATCGTCATCACGCGTTCGACCTTGCACATGCTGATAGTTACAGACCGAATTTTAGTGAAAATTAACAGAACTATTATATAATTAGTATATATAATCAATATTTAATAACCCATCCATCGTTGCTTTTAATATTCAGCGAATCACTTTAAGATTAGAACAAGTTTTCACCAAAACAAAAATACGTAGTCACCACGTGCGATGACGGAGTTTTGAATGACGCGTGTTTAAATTTTTTTCACTAGCGCTGCTCGTGTTTTGGCGTCACTAGCCGGCCTATTTCTTCTATAAGCATTTGTAATGTGTCAGAAAGGATAGGGTGATATACAATGAGGTTGTTTATACTAAAAAACAAAACACTCGAACCCACACCGGCCCCCGGTATATCGACATACACGGCGCAAATTTGTTTACACCGGGAGCCGGTATTTCGACATGCAAGAGGATAAGCAGTTGATTGAAAAATAACACGGAAAATATATCGATTTTTTGCATATATTTGACAAAATGTCAATTGTCAGTTTTCTTTTTCAAATGGAATTCGGTTGTCTATTTAAATAGTTTTTATTACTTTTGTTTGGAAACATTTCAATTGCTTTGTAGAAACTAATGTCCTTTTCATTTATACTAATGCTGGCCATACACGCAAGGGTGTACCTGACAGGTTTGCCTGTATAGGTCACCTGTTCAGGTAAACCGGTGCGTGTATGTTACAGAACTGTGCAAGTTTTCACACCTGTTCAGGCGACAGAAAAAATATGAAAATTGATATTTTTTACGCGTGGGTATACCTGTGCAGTTTAACTGTGCAGGCAAACCTGAGCGTGTATGGGGCGGTTCGACGTAGTCGTCAGTTGTCCAGTGAGTACAGCAGGGAAACACGTGCGTGCGTTGCCGTGCAAAATGTAAAAATATAATATATACAAAATCAAATCTCAATTCTTTCAACAAGTTCACATGAGAGTACTCTTTTCTATGCAATAACCATGGTTTGCACCATCGTTCACGGTATCTTCGTTTCGTTTATATTTCTTTTTCTTCAATAAAATAAATAATAAACCAATTAACGCTACTGCGTCGATATCAAGCGCCGCGGCCGAGGGCATGGTTTCAAATGAAAGTTTGTGCAGGTTTACCGCTGCGTGTATGTCCTCTTCTCAACTCAACTTTACCTGACAGGCGTAACTGCACAGGCAAACCTGTCAGGTACACCCTTGCGTGTATGGCCAGCTTAAAGGTTAAAATGTCATGTACTTATATGTGACATATGACGTATGAATACTAAATACATAGGTTTACGTCATGATAATGTTGTCTCTTTCAGTAATATCTTTTTATAACGAACCTTGTTGTAATTTTCGATGACCGGGAAACTAAATCAAAACTGGTACACCACTTTCTTGGCTGACCGTACAATAAAGAGTATTCATTCATCAGTCTATAAATAAACATTACATTATTTTACATAATATAGAGAGCGCGTTTGTATTGTGTATGAAATTTTTGCTTAATTAATTACTGTTAGACTTAATTACTGTGAAAAGCTAAAATGTCTACAATTTTCTATTGATGCTAGAATAAAATTTTTTTCTCTACTCATCCCTAAACAACGAATTTATATCCAGTAAGACTCCATTTACGCTACACGCAAAAACTTGTGATTGATTGATAATAGTAACGCACAATTCGTACTTATATTGACAAAAACAAGTAATTATACATATAAACATACATAACAGTTTACGGAAGCTAGACCTTCGCTCCCAAGATCCGACGACGAGTTTCAAGGCACTTAGCATCATTACTACCATTTACTGTGTTACGTAATTGATTTAATTACACCTTAAATGGTAAAATACTTTAGCACGCTATATTTCTGCTTCAGTACGACTATTTTATTTCTAGAGCGAGTTATAGATAACAATAGTCTAGTATAGAATTATTGTATTTAAATAATATTAGTAGTATATTATTATTAACGGTTATACAGTCTGTAATTCCTATAAAACACCATTCCATATTACGAGCCAATAGTTCAAAAATCACCTTTCCATTAGACCTCAAAACACGTGGCGATAGTGGCGATAACGTGAAACAAATATACCTACTAAAACCATTTTTGACTTGCGTATGCTGTATTACAACTTATTTTATATTTATCTTTAACAAATATCAGTTGATACTGAATAAATCATCTCCGACTCATTGAGGTATTTAAGGCCACTTGACCTATGATTTTTGGGTTAATTTGCTCTTAATGTTGTCAATTTTTTTCAATATGCCAGTGATAGATCGAATATCTCCTCTTCAAGTTCAGTTATTTTCTTTAACTCTATAATTTTGAACATATTATTTATAGGAAATATAAACTAGAACTCATGATTTCCATACATCAAAAATCGCGGCCTAGAATAACTAGTTGTTTTAATACAACCGATTTATTTAACAATATGCGATTGAAAGATACTCAAAAATGTTTAGATATATAAGATTTTGAATTACATACAGCTCATTAAAAAGTATTTAAAATTTTCCCAAGCTTTGTAGAATTATAATAATAGCTCAACTTCAGGAAAAGGTTAATTCATATTCTATAGCAACGCGAAAACAAAATATTCATATTTGTCGTATGACCTCCGTAATTCAAATATTAAGGTAAGAAAAGACGACGTCAGTCCAAAATCCAAATTTTAATTTCAAACATTAATATTTAATCGGTAAAGTAAGCAATAAATTTCTTTGTGTAATAATTATCATGAATAGCGTAATAAACATCGTTTATTAGCATAGTTTTTATTGGAAACTTTATCATTTTCGTCACCATACATTATAGTCCATTGAATGAGTCCCTCCAAGGGGGGTCTAGAGTGCGTGAGTTAGTAACGTAAGATGTTTCTTCGGAAACATGTCAAGAGTCCCTAGGTAATAAACATACTAAAACCCCGGGACACTAGGAGGAGCCCCGGAGTGGGGGGAGGGGGGGAATGGGTCCATTTTTTCATTTTTCGCTTAAATCTCAAAAACGGTACATGTTAGAGAAAAACTTTCAAGGAAAAGTTGAAAGGCCATAAAATTATCTACAAGTTGTACCTCAATCATTTTTTTCTATTCGCAGCCGTTTTCGAGCTACATCCCATGAAAGGTGAAAAATTCAATTATCGTAACTACCCTAATAAAATTCAATTCCTCCTAAACGCCTCCATGGTGGAATTTGGTATTTTTATCAATGATAGACCTAATTATGAGCAATCTATCTGTACCGGTCACAAGTTGCACTTTTGAGTTTTTTGGAAGAAAAAAAATAAAAAGTTCAAGTACCGTAACTACCCTAATAAAATTCAATTCCCCGTAAACGCCTCCGTGGTGGAATCTGGTATTTTTATCAATGATAGACCTAATTATGAGCAATCTATCTGTACCGGTCACAAGTTGCACTTTTGAGTTTTTTGGAAGAAAAAAATAAAAAGATCAAGTTCAGTAACTCAAACTAACCTAAAATAATATTTTGACAATCGATTCCTCCTAAAGGCTTCCATGGAGGAATGTGTTTATTTTACCAATTATAGACCTAATTAAGAGCAATCTATCTGTACCGGTCACAAGTTGCACTTTTGAGTTTTTTGGAAGAAAAAAAATAAAAAGTTCAAGTATCGTAACTACCCTAATAAAATTCAAATCCCCGTAAACGCCTCCGTGGTGGAATCTGGTATTTTTATCAATGATAGACCTAATTATGAGCAATCTATCTGTACCGGTCACAAGTTGCACTTTTGAGTTTTTTGGAAGAAAAAATAAAAAGATCAAGTTCAGTAACTCAAACTACCCTAATATAATATTTTGACAATCGATTCCTCCTAAAGGCTTCCATGGAGGAATGTGTTTATTTTACCAATTATAGACCTAATTATGAGCAATCTATCTGTACCGGTCACAAGTTGCACTTTTGAGTTTTTTGGAAGAAAAAAATAAAAAGATCAAGTTCAGTAACTCAAACTACCCTAATATAATATTTTGACAATCGATTCCTCCTAAAGGCTTCCATGGAGGAATGTGTTTATTTTACCAATTATAGACCTAATTAAGAGCAATCTATCTGTACCGGTCACAAGTTGCACTTTTGAGTTTTTTGGAAGAAAAAAAAATAAAAAGTTCAAGTATCGTAACTACCCTAATAAAATTCAATTCCCCGTAAACGCCTCCGTGGTGGAATCTGGTATTTTTATCAATGATAGACCTAATTATGAGCAATCTATCTGTACCGGTCACAAGTTGCACTTTTGAGTTTTTTGGAAGAAAAAAATAAAAAGATCAAGTTCAGTAACTCAAACTACCCTAATATAATATTTTAACAATCGATTCCTCCTAAAGGCTTCCATGGAGGAATGTGTTTATTTTACCAATTATAGACCTAATTAAGAGCAATCTATCAGTACCGGTCACAAGTTGCACATTTGAGTTTTTTGGAAGAAAGAAATATTTTTTGATCGATTGATGAGCCAAAATCATTTTTTACTGCGTGTAACTCAGAAACGGTAGGATATAGGAAAAAATTATTGAGGTACAACTTGTAGATAATTTTATGGCCTTTCAACTTTTCCTTGAAAGTTTTTCTCTAACATGTACCGTTTTTGAGATTTAAGCGAAAAATGAAAAAATGGACCCTTTCCCCCACTCCCCACTCCGGGGCTCCTCCTAGTGTCCCGGGGTTTTAGTATGTTTATTACCTAGGGACTCTTGACATGTTTCCGAAGAAACATCTTACGTTACTAACTCACGCACTCTAGAACGTTTTATTCAATGGACTATTATAGATTTATGTATTATTAAAATTATTATCACATATTATTATAAAATTAGGTGCTGTTTGTGTTTGTGCCCTTTGTGTAAGGTGTCTAAATACTTATATTATTTTAGCATCCATTTGAAGAACAAACAAAAATTACAATCAGATAGCGTTGGATGCAATTTATTTATTTTAAATTTTATTACCTATTGTATATTTAAGGATTTCCGTAATCTGCGTATCCCAAGGTACATCAGGTAATTTTAAAACGTGATGATGTGTTCAGTATTTGTTACTATCTACAACAAATATAATTAAAAAAAATTGGTTGTTTGTAAAGTAGGTTTACGATCGAGATGTTTACGTGATAACGTCTTATTGGTGGCAGCGCTCGAGATGAGACGGGAGATCGGTCCGTCTCTCTCTCGTTATACCTGCGATCGCGCTCGTGAGGTTTTGGTGTGACACAAGTTTCTGAACATGTCACCCGACTAAAACGATTTTAAAAACGTTATCACGTCAAAATCAACTCCCAAAAATATTTTTCATATTTATTTTAAGCGTTAAACTCAAAGGTCAATAATCCTTTTATCCTAAGGTACATCAGTTAATTAAATAAAACGTGATGTGTTTATTATTGTTGTCTTGATCACAACAATCACGTACCTAAAAGTTGTTTAGTTTTTATTCAAAATACGACAGAGATGTCATCACTTGCCAGTTTCGTACACTACCTACACCGTATCAAAGGTTTTTTTATGTAATCATACAGTAATGATACGCGTTATCATCTGATCATAGATGCCTTTTGACCTTGTGTACAGTCGGCCAAGAAAGTGGTGTACCACCCTAAGTTTGAATATCGCTTGCAGATTCATAGGTGATAAAGATTAGTTTCGCTTGCAGATCGATCTGACAACTTCTATTGCTGTCTTTATCTGATTATTGATAACGACTATTACTGTTTGTAACGTGACAGCTGTTCTTAGTTTGAACTTGATGGAACCAATGACGTCGTAAAATCAACGGCGGGGGGCTGTAGATTTTGATGACAAAATTGTATCTACAAATTCAGAATTGTAATCAACAAGTTACATAAAATTGTAAAGGCACAAGGCGAATCCACAAACCTACAATTTCTGTAAACTTGTAATTACAATATCAATAAAAAACAAGCTAAAAATAGATTTATCCTTTTATTAAATTTCTACAATCAATTTTAAAATACTTATAACAAACAAAAACATAGCATATATAGTAATATTTAGAAGATATTGAAAATTTTTAAAAATTAGAAACGGGTGTAACCGCCGTTGGCCTCTATAACCTCTAAAAGACGAGACCTCATTGAACCAACAAGCCGTGAGCAAATATCGGTTCCCCGCATTTCCTCCCAAATATAATTACAGTGACTAATAAGAGCTTGTTTGGTTCTTTCATTTTGATGCGACCATCGTTGGACCATAAGGCCCCAAAGATTTTCTATCGGGTTGAGGTCCGGCGATCTTGAGGGCCACTGAATTACCCTTACGTCAGTGTGTGAACGAAACCAGGCTCTTACGATCCTCGCATTATGAATTGAACAATTATCTTGAACAAAATCAAATTGTGGCACTTCGTTCTCCGGGTAAACATTACGGACTGTCGGTAGCATTGCATTCTGAAGCACGTCGATATAATTTACAGCCGTCGCTCGAGGAGGTAGAGAACACAATTCTCCTACACCATCCGCACTCATCCAGCCCCAAATATTTACGGAAATTCGACCTGATTCTCTATTTGGGATTACATGATCATCTTTATACCGTGTTGAATTATATCGCCAAAGGTGAAGACGTCCATGCTGACTGGATTTAAACGTTTTTTCATCACAAAACACTGTATTAGACCAATCAAACTCTAAGTGCTCTCTGGCGAAGTTCAGACGAGCAAGTCTGTGAGCATCCGTCAAATATATTTTCTTGGCGTAATGCCTGTGGTGCAACCCCATGTAATGTAGATGATTCCTTATTGTTTGGGCACTCACATCGAACATCTCCGCAAAATGTTTTGTGGGCTTAAAACCATTGATTTCATATTCCCGTCTCATGAATTCTCTATCGTTATTGGAGAGTGCAGGCCGGCGTCCACTTCTTCTGTGATCCAACAAACTTCCCTCCTCTCCTTCACGACGAATCCAAAAGCGGACAGAATGCCTCGATATATTCAAATTCCGGGATATCGCACTGATACTGCTTCCCTCATTAAATTGGGCAATTATATGTGCTCTTTCGGCAATGGTCAAGTTGGCAGGCATTGAGATGATTTTATATGCAGTTGATTGAAAAATAACACGGAAAATATATCGATTTTTTGCATATATTTGACAAAATGTCAATTGTCAGTTTTCTTTTTCAAATGGAATTCGGTTGTCTATTTAAATAGTTTTTATTACTTTTGTTTGGAAACATTTCAATTGCTTTGTAGAAACTAATGTCCTTTTCATTTATACTAAAGGTTAAAATGTCATGTACTTATATGTGACATATGACGTATGAATACTAAATACATAGGTTTACGTCATGATAATGTTGTCTCTTTCAGTAATATATTTTTATAACGAACCTTGTTGCAATTTTCGATGACCGGGAAACTAAATCAAAACTGGTACACCACTTTCTTGGCTGACCGTACAGATGACGAGATTTGTATTGCAGTTAAAAACAGAAAAAAAAACCGCAATAAAACCCTTGATTCATTAAAGTAAAATATAAATTCTAATGTAATATATTTTTTGTTGTTTGTTAGTTAGGTGTTAACTCACTATCTGCTCGTTGATTTACAACATTTATTTTACCATTAGAGAGCTCCATATTAACCAAAAACTAATACTGGCTTCTTCATAGCTTCTTATATCACGGATCAACTCGGTCAAAGCCAGGGCAATCAAGCTTTTTAATAGCAAATAAACTCTGAAACCTCTCTTGAAAATTATTTAACTGCTATGGAAAGCTCATGAAAAAAAGAGCGTATACGCCGAGCACGTGTTACAAGTGAAACTTCTTTAGCAAGATTCAAAGATACCAAAATCGTCCTCCATGACGTGACGGTATTGCCATGACGCAATCTTGAAATTTTACTCTCAACGCACCCAAAGAAGTCTCACTTCAAAAAATATTTAAATGTCAGTTTTAAATCTTTTTTAACGCGTTTAAAATCTGTTAAAAATCTTTAATTTCAAATGTCAGTTTATAAATAACCTATACAAATAAAAATAGCCATAAACTTTTTCACGGGCAACAATCGCGGGTCGACAATTAGCCGAAGTTTTAACAGTAACACTGCATGCTTTCACACGAAATGGGTCAAGCTTCCGCCCCAAGATTTTATAAAAGATTTAACTGCTGGTTTAAAAGGGACCATGATTACAGTATTGTGTGTAAATTTTGTTAAACTATCGGAATTCCGGATTTATTTTCATCGACTGTTCCAGTTTTATTTCAAACTAGCTGCGCTTCGCGGTTTCATCCGCGTGGCTCCGCTCCTGTTGGTCTTAGCGTAATGATAATATGTATATAGCCTATAGCCTTCCTCGATTCCTAACACCGAAAGAATTTTTCAAACCTGACCAGTGTTTCCTGAGATTAGCGCGTTCAAACAAACAAACTCTTCAGCTTTATAATATTAGTATAGATTATATAATATGACGTGTGATTGCATTAACTTTAAACTCGTTGCTTATGATAATTAGTCCGTTTTCTTATGGGCATGCTTGTATGGAAAGGTATACATTTTTGAGTAAAGCAATGCCATTTGGTACGAATGTTGTACTCGTCCACCTAAGCCCAAATCGCCCGGTAGCCAGTCTTTACTCCCCTGCAGAAAGGAGGGAGGGGGGGTTATAGAAAAGAGCGCCCGGCGCTCCGAAAATAAATTCTGGCGGAGCCATTTGGACCTTTGAGTCAAGTTTGGTATCGTTTTCAGGTAACTAGATGATGCCTGATTCATCCCCCATACCAGTTTTTTAGGGTTCCGTAGCAAAATATGTCGCAATCCTTAAAATAATGAACTTTTGGCAGTGGCAAAATCCAAACAAACCAGTATATTTTCATATTTTTGTATTAAACCTGGTTTATAAAAAAATACTTTCTGAAAGGCCATTTAATGCAGATTATAAAAACATTAACATGTAATATATATTTTACCATTTTCAATGTAAAATAAATTATAGGAAGTATAGTAACGCTCGTTAGCGCAGCATAGGGGACGGCTAATAGACCCGAAAAATAAGCGATACTAACAAACAAAAACCAGCCAAAAGCTAGTCTGACTTGTTCATTGAGTGTTTCGTACTTATTTGTCCCATACCATGTTAAATTGTCTGGTAGAACCTGGTTAACTGATACACACACACTTTCGTCTTTATAATATTAGTGTGATTTTAAATCATCTTTAAATTATAAATGAAGTCAGGTAACATTGTTAAAAATAAAGATATATAATAATAGAACGTTTTTGTATTAATAATAATGACAACCACCTCCACAATTACATAATTCGGTACATTTGAGCTGGCATATTCAATCCGGAACTACAAGATTTCACGTACCAACATCTTATCAATTCAAAGCTTCTCTTTTATTTTTATTACAGATGGGCAAGGAATATTTTGATTTTTTTTTGGCCCCCAAATATATACACTATACAGCCTGTAAAACTGCCCTTGAGGTGTGTTTTTTAAGGGCAGCTTCTGTGGGAGGCAAATTTTCGATCTGCCTATCTGTGTTTGTTTAAAATTTGTTTGCAACTCTCATTTATTGTCACAGCGGGGTAAGATGTGAAAAACAAACATGTACTTATAATACTTATAAAAAAATATAAGTTCTGGATAAGAGCATCTTTAAAATATCGTGACCGTCCTTACGCTATCATGCATTGTAATAACAAACTTTTCAATTTCACTGTCTGTATATTTGCCACTGTGAAGTGTTTCAAATCCTCGTGTGACATTCGGATATGTATTCCATACCTTAAATGCATGTGTACCTATAGTTCTTTTAGACCTTCTAGCTTTGGAACACACGATATAGTAGTAGTAGCCAAAATAGTGTTAATAAGAATTATTGTTTATAAGAACAGTCGAAAGATATGGCTAGTACAAAATATCGTGCGTTCCAAAGCTAGAAGGTCTAAAATAACTATAGGTACACATGCATTTAAGGTATAGAAGACATATCCGAATGTCACACGAGGATTTGAAACACTTTACAGTGGCAAATATACAGACAGTGAAATTGAAAAGTTTGTTATTACAATGCATGATAGCGTAAGGATGGTCACAATATTTTAAAGATGCTCTTATCCAGAACTTATATTTTTTATAAGTATTATAAGTACATGTTTGTTTTTCACATCTTACCCCGCTTTGACAGTAAATGAGAGTTGCAAACAAATTTTAAACAAACACAGATAGGCAGATCGAAAATTTGCCTCCCACAGAAGCTGCCCTTAAACAACACACCTCAAGGGCAGTTTTACAGGCTGTATAGTGTATATATTTGGGGGCCTAAAAAAAATTAAAAAATATTCCTTGCCCATCTGTAATAAAAAGATAAGAGAAGCTTTGAATTGATAAGATGTTGGTACGTGAAATCTTGTAGTTCCGGATTGAATATGCCAGCTCAAATGTACCGAATTATGTAATTGTGGAGGTGGTTGTCATTATTATTAATACAAAAACGTTCTATTATTATATATCTTTATTTTTAACAATGTTACCTGACTTCATTTATAATTTAAAGATGATTTAAAATCACACTAATATTATAAAGACGAAAGTGTGTGTGTAGCAGTTAACGAGGTTCTACCAGACAAGTTAACATGGTATGGGACAAATAAGTACGAAACACTCGATGAACAAGTCAGACTTGCACTTGGCTGGTTTTTGTTTGTTAGTATCGCTTATTTTTCGGGTCTATTAGCCGTCCCCTATGCTGCGCTAACGAGCGTTACTATACTTTCTATAATTAATTTTACATTGAAAATGGTAAAATATATATTACATGTTAATGTTTTTATAATCTGCATTAAATGGCCTTTCAGACAGTATTTTTTTATAAACCAGGTTTAATACAAAAATATGAAAATATACTGGTTTGTTTGGATTTTGCCACTACCAAAAGTTCATTATTTTAAGGATTGTGACATATTTTGCTAGGGAAACCTAAAAAACTGGTATGGGGAATGAATCAAGCATCATCTAGTTACCTGAAAACGATACCAAACTTGACTCAAAGGTCCAAATGGCTCCGCCAGAATTTTTTTTCGGAGCGCCGGGCGCTCTTTTCTATAACCCCCCCTCCCTCCTTTCTGCAGGGGAGTAAAGACTGGCTACCGGGCGATTTGGGCTTAGGTGGACGAGTACAACATTCGTACCAAATGGCATTGCTTTACTCAAAAATGTATACCTTTTCCCATAAGAAAACGGACTAAATATGAAGAAATACACCCATATACAATCATATAGTACCTATGATAACATATCTTTCTAATACAAATGTAAATAAGAATAAACGTTTTTTCATTATCATTTATTACATTTACAATTCGCATTACATTCCACAATATTTTCCTTTTAAATCAGATATCACCACAGAACATTAAAAACAAATAGAAGTGCTATAATGTCATAATTACTATGAAAACCAGTGTCGCCAAACCCACACATTTAAACCGATAGTTATACAGTACACTACAAGTAAACTATGCCTTTGATTGGACAGCTTAATTTGAGTAAAAACTGACTTAGGTTATAAATTCAGTATTTCAATATGTACCCTAACGCACAATGTTACGGTTTATTTTAGTATAACATCCCTAGGTATATTAGCTGTTTTGTTTCTCATTGCACAGAAATTCCAAATTCGAAAACATTCAGCTACTCCACAACAGAGGGCGTTAGTTTTCGATAGATATAACTTTGAACCTCAACACATAGAGATAAGGCTGAAATTTGTGTCACTCAACATTAATGACATTAACTTAATATTTATCTGATGCTATGCCCTGAGGGATGTCAGCCTTGTTATCGATAATTCACAAATAAATATTTTTTTGTGTATTTTTTTTTTCTTTCTATTATATGAGTATAGTATAATGTGTCACATTTTGGAGTATGTTTATTACTACTAAGTACGTCTTTTTATATTATTATTATTAAATAAAAAACGGAATAGAATAGTATTAATCTATATTTACAAAATACAAACAGAAAATATGCATTATTTTAAATCTTCGAACTGCCGTAGGTTTGCTGTATCGGTCGGCCTTTGTTAGACCGCTTAGTGCTCTTCGGCATCCAGTTCACTCGTCACGTTGCATTTATCCATTTCTCTTTTAAATTAGCCTCTTTGGGAAATCTATAAATAAATTGGACAAATGAAAGCTAAGGAAAAATAAAATAAAATTTAATATTTATAATTTTTGTCTTTTCTAAAGTATCGATACTGTCGATATGCGCCACAAGCATCACTAAAGCGACATTCGTTTGTTTATTGCAATAATATTCCAGAAAGTCTTGTTTGCTGTTCAATCTATAATAGTACTAATTTATTACGGATTAAGGTTCATTTTGACTAGATATTTGTATACAATTTTGACAAATTACAAGCGAAGTTATAACATAAAATATTATATGTAAAATAAATAAAAATAAGACTTACCGATGGTATGAAATGCCTCCATTGCTGATATTATTTCGTCTGCTATCATTTTTGCACTCTAATACCGAACAACACGTCCTAATTATTGAATAAATATGGAAAAAAGGTTTGACAGCTGACAACCGACTCGAATATTTTTCTGCGCACAACTGAGAGCAAGTTAGGTGATCTTACCTTACCAGTGACACGTGGGCCACGCCCACATCACACTTCTATCTACTTTACTGTTCTGTGGATATCACGGTAAACCGGTCCTTGTTAAATCCTTTCGCTACTTTCCTCTTTTACTTAATTAAAATTAAGAATACAATCAACTTTTCTTTAATTTCAACGAAAACCTTGATACGGATCAGTAATTATGTTTCTTATCAAAACTTTTTATCGTGTACATAATTCTTATATATAAAAATGAATCGCAAAATGTGTTGGTAAGCGCATAACTCGAGAACGGCTGAACCGATTTCGATAATTCTTTTTTTATTATATTCCTTGAAGTACGAGGATGGTTTTTATGTAGAGAAAACGTAAATATGTACCACGGGCGAAGCCGGGGCGGACCGCTAGTAATTAATATTATTAAATTATCTTTACGACTACCTAGACGTTGAGTACCTTGAGGTACCTAGTGTATGAAAAAATAATTAACATATAATTTTCTTTTTCCAGATTTGGTTTGTAGATTCAATTTTAAATTTATAACCTTGTGAATAAATTATAAAGGAGCCTCGGTAATTTTTAATGTCACTTTAAAATTAGTATTTTTGTTTAAATGAATAAAATTGAAGTTTTTTAAATTATTATTTTATTTCTGTCCTTAATTTTTTTAATGAGAAATATATTTTTAATCTGGAGGTTTCACTTTTTCATTTTGTTGTTAAAATATTTTTGTAAAACAATAGCAATGCCAACTTGATGATATTTCGTTATGAAAAGACTTAAAATCTAATTACAAAGAAGTTATAAAAAAATGTAACACATATATGACTTACATTGTATTGGTCACCGGCGTCAGGTAAATGCAGGGATTCTATGCAGATTACAAAGTTCTCCTTCATGTATCCGGGATTCTGAAAATAATTTCATTATATTATTCTGGAAGCGAAAGCACTCCCACTTCATTGAAAATTCAAAGGCTCGAGTTCTCTCGTAAAAGAAATATCTATCAATCGAAATCTTTCTATTTTTATACATCATTCAAATCACGTATCTATTCTCGTAACAGCGAGCGAAAATATCGTAATAAAAACTGCCTTATTCTTGAACTAAAATGTTGAAGATACAACTACACTTAAACCTTCATAAAAAGCATGTAACTGCAGTAAAAAAATTCGCTGACAATAATGATGATGCAAATGCTTCAAAAATTTAAATGCGTTATCGATTTATACCTACACATACACCTAATTAAGAGGTATATATGTCGTGGTCATATCGTAGATTTGCTCATTTCATGAAATGGCCAATTTAGTTTGGCCAGATCGTTAAATCGTCAACGTTTTACGATTTGGTCATCCACATTTGGCCAGATCGTCGATCTGGCCAAACGTGGATGGCCATTTCACGAAATGCGACCATTTTTGTTTCTTTTTAGGGTTCCGTACCTCAAAAGGAAAAAAACGGAACCCTTATAGGATCACTTTGTTGTCCGTCTGTCCGTCCGTCCGTCCGTCCGTCTGTCAAGACCCTTTTTCTCAGGAACGCGTGGAGGTATGAAGCTGAAATTTATATCAATTACTCAGGTCTACTGTCCCTTGAAGCTGTGAAAAAATCAAACTTCTAAGCCAACGCAATCAAAAGATACAGCCGTTTATGCCGCAAATTTTCGACACTTGCAAGGGAATCAAAACCTACAGGGTGCTTCCCGTGAACTCAGAATCTTGAAATTTGGTACGAAGCAACGTCTTATAGCATAGATAAAGGAAAAATTACGAAAACCATAAATTTTTAGTTACATCACATAATATATTTTTTTTTAATATTTTTAAACTTACTACCCATTTCCTCATAAACGCGTAGAGGTATTAAATTGAAATTCATACCAAATACTCAGGTCTATAATACCTTTAAGCTGTAACAAAATCAATTGTAGGTTTGTACGGAACCCTCGGTGCGCGAGTCCGACTCGCACTTGGCCGGTTTTTTTAAAAAGCGATTCGCTTCTGGTTGTTGCTGGTCGTTGTTTATCAAAGTCTAACCTAACCTAACCTAACCTATATTTTATACGATCTGGCCAAATGTCGATGACCAAATCGTGAAACGTTGACGATTTAACGATCTGATCAAACTATGTTGGCCATTTCATGAAATGAGCAAATCTACGATATGGCCACGACATATATATATTCGAAATTTATATATTAATACGAATATGTTGTAAGAACAAGGTAAGTAGCCTATCAACATTTTTACTACCCATCTCAAAAGCACAATTCAATTAAGTTTAGAAACGTGCAATACATACTAAATATTTCATATACGTATGGAAAAATCTCTACCCATAGACATTCAATTTCATTCTATACCCAGAGGGCCAGAAGAATTGAAGACACGTGCGAAGAATCATAGTACTTTCTCGTTCTAGAGCGAAATCTATTCTTATTATTGAAAAAATATTGAACACATTATAATATGTATGTATTATAAACACTTATAAAAATGAAATTCATACTCTTACTTATACTTATAAACCACTCATTACTATTTCATAACATCATTATTCATTAAAAAATAAAAAATTTTAAATTTAAAAATATACATAATATTTTTTTTTTTATATAAAACGAGCTATCTTTTTGCATTGATCTTATCGAATAGCGTAGGTACACAAACGTGACTTAACAAAATTGTATTTTTATTTGTATTACGAAAATAACGATATAAAAAGTTGCGTATATAACTTTTTATAACATTATAAGATGTTAAGATTATAATTAAATTAATGGCATATTTATTTTTAACATCTGACTACTAAAACGTGTTCAGAACTATTAAAACGCCAAAAGTACAAAGAAATAGTCGACATAGATCAGTCATAGTTGTTTTATTTACACTCGACATGTACATACGGCTTTATACGAAACGCGATGCGAATAATTGGCCCAAAATTGCAATATACACATACCTATAGTACACAATATTATATAGCACAAATTGCAAACAGAAGGCATAGGGCTGCCGACACTCTTATAAATCAAAACTGACTTATTTATAAAAATTAAAAACATTAATGATACTGATTAAGGAATCGATTTTGGAATGTTTATGGTCTAAGATCCGAATATAGGTCGACCTTCACCGGCGTGATAATAAAATGAGCCCAATTATATAATAAATTTAGTCTATTAAAAATGTATTAAAAATGGGTTTGCTGGAAAAATCCTGGACAGGACCTTATAATTATTTTTTAATTTTTTTTTAATTAATTGCAGTACTTATCAAGATAATAAAAAAAATTATAATAGACTTGAAGTATGAAACCTACAGAATGTGCAGTCATAGGGTTTTCTAATATTTACCTGGACAAACTGCTAGGTAGGTTGGCAGGTATAAACAGGCATGTCCGTACCAGTTACTTTCACTTGATGGGATGATAGAAAAAAAATATATATCAGCATGAGCGCTGTTTTATAACAAAATTGTTTATTGTCTCAACACTGCATAGTTAAAAAAATAATCAGTTCTGCCGTCACGCCTTACGGTCCACACGTCGCGTACAGTCTTTTTTCACGTAACTTACTCTTTACTAGCAAGTTTATAATTATCCCACATAGACTCAGTTATCACTCATCACAACCGTGAAAGTGCTACAACAATCCTCAAAATCAGTGCAGTGTAACTAAAGTAATAATATCAGATAAGTGCAGTTAAACGTTATTATTTAAACGCGTTGCTAAGCCGATCACTCGCTGAGTCGCTCCGCTTATGACTCACCGCTCCGCTTGTGCGCATGACCTCACCGCGTGACTGTGCTTACACACTGTGCGGCATACTGACTGTACTGAACGTGCAAAACAAATTAATAAGTGATTTTTATAAAATAACTAGACTATATAATAACCGATTAATAAATAAACCATCCATTTATACGTGATCAAATAGTGTATAATTAATAAAACTGAATAATGTCTTCTCAAAAAAACTGCTCAGCCTGCCTCCTCGCAATCAGAGATAAAAACTATTTAACCTGCGCCTCAGAGAATTGTGATAAATTATTTCATCTCCTCTGCGTCAGCCCTACGGCTTTGACAACAGAACAAAAGACGCGTTTTATATGTCCTAATTGTCAAGCTACATTAAAAAAAGGCGGGGATAACTCAACAACTCCGGTGCGCACTTCTGCAGTGGAGGACAATATAACCAAACGTAAGAAAATCAGCAAATTTAGTAGCCCTCAGTCTGGTTCTATGGCTGCCGTTCAACCAGCTGGGTCTCATGACATGCAAACTCTTGCCGAAGAAATGAGACTGCTCCGTCAGTCCATGTCTAGTTTTAAAGTTGACTTGGAAAGGGTTGTTACAACACTGAACAATTACCAGGCCCAACTAGAAGGAATTTCTGCAAAAATTGAGAGCCAAGACGTGAAAATTAAACTTATTGAAGAAAAGTATCGTGAAAACGAAGATCTCCAAATAACTATATCCCAACTAAAACAACAACTCGATAATAAATCACAATCCATGCTTACAAAATCTATAGAAGTGATTGGAATTGAAGAAATGCCTAACGAAAATCCCGTGCATATTGCTCTAACCTTAGCTAATAAAATTGGTCTAAACATGTCAGAGGCGGACCTTGACAATGTTTCTAGATCCGGAACACGCAGACGGCTAGAGAAGACCGATAGCAATATCCAGGATCTTACTGCTCCTCGACCGCTTACGATCCACTTTACAAGAAAATTAAAGCGTGACGAGTTTTTAAAATCCGGTAAATCAAGGAGAAATCTCGTGAGCAAGGATATAATTGGTCAAGGCCAAGAAAGAAGGGTATACATTAACGAAAGGCTCACAAGGGATAGAAGACTGTTGTTTCGTGAAGCGCGTAAATCAGCCATTACCCACTCATTCAAATATTGCTGGATCAAAAACGGAACTATTTATTTTCGAAAATATACTGGGAGCCCTGCAATTCCAATTCAATCCTATGATGACCTCCATCGGATCTGCCCTCCCAAGTCAGACTAAAAATATAAATTTAAATAATAAGATAACTCTAAGGAAACCATTCCATGCGTACATTCCTGTTTTTATTTTAAATTTGATATTCTTCTTTTTTGTTTCTTTTATTAGTAATTCAATGGTATATTCTAAACTACTACAGATTATTCTTAAAAGTAAAAATTTATTATTTCCAGTTTTACTAGATCTAAATTTTTATTGTTTTTTATTGTATAGATACTTTTGTCTCAATTTTTATAATGCCGATGAAGATATAAATCGGAGCTTGTTTACTGTACTAATCTTTTGTTGGTTGATTATTGAATCTGTTCTAAGCTTAAAAGTTGACACTTTATTTACACTTCCTTGGTTATGTGAATATGCTATATTTGTTGTTGTTATTTGTACACTGTTGCTTGTCAAGCCCTGTATTAGTTTTAATTGTTTCGTGGTGTTTATGGGTTTTAAATGGTTGGTGGTCTTGAATCTGTCTCTGTTTGCATCACACTTTGGAACTATCTCATTCTTAGTTATTTATTATCTCACTAAGGTTTGCTGGAACTTTATTCTCTTTTCAAATTCATCTAACTATAAAAAACATAATAATGATTGACTTACGAGTTATACAGGACATAGATAGTTCCAATAATAAAATATGTCAAATTAAAGATTCACCAGAATTCTGCACAGATATTCTTTCTCATTCTGACCTCAATGTTATTGCAACCAACATAAGAAGTCTTAATAAGAATTTTGACAGCTTTTTAATAACTATGGCTCGTACCAAAATTGAATTTGACGTTATAATTCTAACCGAGTGCTGGCTGACTCCTCATTCTACCATCAACCAAATGTATAACTACAACTCGTTCCACACGTCAAAGCATAGTAATAGAGCTAGCGGAATAGTGATCTACGTAAAAAATAATTTAACAGCAATAGCAAAGGAACTCGAAATTACCGATTGTGTAAACCTATACATTGAAATAGCTGATTTCTTTTCAATCCTTGCGGTTTACAGATCACCCTCTTTAAATCCAAACCTTTTCCTTCAATCTTTATCTCAAACCTTACGTTGTCAAAAAAACTTTCCTTGTCACATCTTCACCGGAGACATAAATATAGATATACTCCCCACATCACAAACACAAGATACTTCTTCTGAATATCTTTGTATCATGGCTGAACTAGGTTATGAAAGTGATATCAACGTCCCTACTCACAATAAAACATGTCTCGACCATATATTCACTAAAACTCAACTCGATAAAATTCCAATAGTTTGTAAATCAGATGTTACCGACCACGATCTTGTTATGCTGGGGATTAGTAACAGTAAACATAAAATCTCGAACTCGAAACGCATTCATAAAAAAATAAATATAGACGCCGTGAAGCAAGATCTTCTTCTGGTGGATTGGAGTCAGGTCCTTAATTGCAATTCAGCATCAGTTGCAGCCGAAACTTTCATGACGAATATTACCGACATCATAGGAAAACACTCTAGTATGAACATAATCAGCCGTTCTAAAAACACTCTAAAGCCTTGGATGACTCCAGGTTTAATCCGATGTGGTAGGCACAAAGACAAATTACATTCCGAATTGCGAAAGGACCCTGAAAACCCGATAAAAAAGCGAATTTTCTCACGCTACAGAAACTTTTACATCTCTCTCTTGCGACGTCTCAAAGATGAATTCGACAGCAAAACACTTTCTGAAAATAAAAATAACCCCCGACCTTACTGGGAAGCCATAAAACGCATAGCACATTTAAATAGCTCAAAAACTTGTTCCTCTGGCCTTTTAAATATCAAGACCGATCCTCTTGAATCGGTAAACATTTGCAACAATTATTTCTCAAATATCGGTCAAAATCTTGCTACGTCAAAGTTAAATCAATTGAATACCACAGAAGAATCTCTTGCTTCAAACTTCATTCCATCGAATTCTCCGGTTGACTCGTTCTTTTTGAATCCTACGGACGAAAAAGAAGTCCTGGACATCATTAATGGTCTTTGTAGAAATAGCGCACCAGGATACGACAATATAAATAATGATTTTATAAAAAAGATAGCGAGCTGCATATTGTTACCCTTGACATCAATCATTAATCTCAGCATGTCATCAGGTGTTTTCCCGGAGGTATGGAAATCTTCAATTATTACCCCGATACATAAATCTGGTCCCGCTTCTGAACCTAGTAATTTTAGACCAATCTCTCTACTTCCCAGTTTTTCCAAAATTTTGGAAAGATGCGTGAACAAAAGATTGGTCTCTTTTCTGGAATCACATAACCTCCTAGCTGGGCATCAGTATGGCTTCCGGAAAGGAAAGTCTACTGAAAATGCCGTCTCTGAGTTAGTGAACACAATAAGCTCTTCCCTAGACAGAGGGCAGGTATGTGTCGGAGTATTTCTTGATCTGAGTAAGGCCTTCGACACCGTCTCAGTTCCAATCTTGATTAGGAAATTGGAAGGTGTCGGTATAAGAGGATGTGCACTGGATTGGTTCAGAAGCTACCTTCAGGGAAGAACGCAGCGTGTGAGAATTAACTCGTACGTTAGTTCGCCAGATCGCGTCACGTTTGGTGTTCCCCAGGGAAGCATTCTCGGACCGATCCTCTTTCTAATATATTTAAACGATCTCATTTCTCTCCCTCCTACCGATGCAAATATTATATGTTATGCAGATGATACTGCGATTTTATTTCATGGCCCGAGCTGGGCTGAAGTTTTTCATAAAAGCCAAAAAGGTATGTCCCAAATTATGTTGTGGCTTAATAATAATCTCCTCTCCCTCAATGCTACCAAGACGAAATTTCTATGCTTTCATAAAACCAGGGCAACAGCTCCTAAATCTCTCCCAAAGTTTTTCATTCACATGTGCGGTAAATCTACTCACCACGATAGCATTGGCAGCGGCTGTAATTGTGATCAAATTACCAGGTCAGATTCTATAAAATACCTTGGTGTTATACTGGACGAAAAACTCACCTTTAATGAGCATATTAACGCTATGTCAACTCGAACAAGACGCCTTATATATGTAATGAAAACTCTCAGAACCAAAGTTGATAAGCACCAACTTATGACCATATATAAGGTATTATGCCAATCATTAATAACCTACTGCATTTCTGTATGGGGAGCCGCCTCAGCCTCGGTTATTATCAAACTAGAGAGAGCTCACCGTTCCATTTTAAAAGTTATGCTGCGAAAGCCCCCATTCTATCCTACAGTGTCTCTCTACAGGGATGCTAATGTTTTAAATGTTAGAGGACTTTATATTTTACATGCAATCATCTCAATGCACAAAAAACTCTTAAAATCTAATTTTTACACAAATAACTCGAAACGGCTATTAAGAGCACCAACCCCATTGACCAAATGTTTCTTTTCCAAACGTTTTCAAAATTTTATGTTCCCATTCTTGTATAACAAATTCAGTAAACTTGTTAACTTCCGGCAATACACATTACTCAATATTAAATCTAAATTGATAAGCATTCTAGTGTCCAAAGACTATAAGCAGACAGAACAGATCCTAAGAATACTTTAACTGTACAATTGTATAAATAAGCATATAACTTTTATTATTATTACTATTACTTTAAGTGACCATACCGTACTGATGTTCAAAGTTGCATTGTATTATACGTGTTGGACCCTATGTGAACCTCCATTTTTATTGTATAATCGTTTTATGGCCCCGCGAGACAGGCTGTGCCTAGTGCGGGGTCCGCTGTCATAATCTGTATATATTTTAATAACCTTCTTTTGGCAAATAAATATAATTTTATTTTTTTTTTTTTTTTTTTATTAATAATAATTAACTAAAAATATCCTGTCCAGGATTTTTTCAGCAAACCCATCTTTAATAGATTTTTTAATAGACTACATTTATTATAAAATTGGTCTCATTCTATTATCACGCCGGTGAAGGTCGACCTATGTTCGGATCTTCTACTATTATAGTTATGAATTATGATATAATAAAGAAATTTCTACTAGAAGTTTTCATAAATTAATTTCGTCTGTTTGCATATTATATTTAAGAAAAATGTCCTATTGGTGTGGAGAACAATGAATAAACGGGAAAGCAAGGAATGGCAGCCCTAATTATTATAACTGGCTCGTGATTTGAATCAGTATATAAGCTAGACGATAAATAAATTGCGACTCTATCTGCTATTGAAATATTAATATATATTATATTGTTCACAACAAGTGGTCTACATAGGAAACAACTAGCTAGAATTGACAATTGACATCATCATCATCATTATTATCAGCCCTCATAATATGTCTCACTGCTCCTATGAGGGTATTGACGTTAAAACTACCCGTAACTGCCGTAACCTAGAAAACAATGAGGAAATTCGTATGTAAACTTACCGTAAGAACAGTTCGGCAGTATGGGTAGGCGTTCCATGCTTCTTCGTGCACCTCCAGGGATCCCTTGGGCGCAAGTAGCCTGATGAATGCGGGCACCTTTGACGCCAAATGGTAGATCTTATACGTGTATTGCCCAGATGAATATTTCCCCCCTAAAACACCGATTATTTTAGAGTCATCGTACTGAATATTTATCAGTTAGATTATGTTATAGGCGGTTATTTTTTGAAAATTGTAATTATAAACGAAAACGGATAATATATCCGTTGAGAGATTTTTCCGAGTTGAACTATTCGCGATCATTCATGAATACTTTTAAATTTTAATGAAATGCAGGGATAGTGATAAAGTTTTGCGGCTTTTGTAGACACAACTTCCGGATTTAAAATCGTTATCATAAAAATACTGTTTGAGTATTGAGATGAGTCATTGATACAGTCATGAACTCGATAAGATTTTTCAGGTACTATTTTGGTTTTTTATGTTTTATTATTTTAATGGAAAAAATCCAAATCCAAATAGAATTTGCAATAGATATTGCAAGAAATTGAATGGTAGGTACATACACATAGTACCTTTTCTTGGAGAATTTTATAACAACCTTGTCGAATAATTATTCCTCAACAAAAAAATTCGCGAGCTATACAAGACGAATACAGAATCATTATGACAATGTTGAAGAATTTAAGATCGATCCCTGAATCGCACTATATTCTAAATTAAATTCAATCCGTTCAATATTTAAAGTACACCTGGCTGTATGAGTCTTTGAATAAAACCTAGTTTTTCTATATAAACCAAATTTAAAACTAGACGCACGACTTACAGAGTACCTAGCTACCTAGTAGTAGTCAAAACACAAATTCTTAAATTGTGTACAGATGCAGATGAAGCAGATGATATAATGTAGAACAGTACAAAGACAATCGCAAGGAAGTAATAAAGGGTTTTAACCACACCTATACAAACATAACCGCACTTGTGTAAATTGGTACTTGACGTCACTGGCACTGGCGTAATCTTGCTAAAAATTGATTTAGCGAACAATTCTTGTATTCCACACTTTGCAGATTACAATTATTTTGCAACAGAATTTATAAACGTTCGTAATATTATTATTCCTAATTTACATAAATTAAAATGTAAATACTTATATTAATTAATTATATACTCTGTATGTCTATAAAACGTTTGTGATAAAAATACGATAATAGGTAACAGCTAATGCTAAATGCAAGTTAGTATATATATTCTACATTCATAAAATACTGGTATATTAACTGGATATTTACTACTGCAATATGTAACTATTCATTGGAATATTGTGTAACTGTAAATTATTATTTCTCAAATCCACATATATTTTTTGAAATAATCACATAAGTACTATGATGATAATAATGTAGTTAAAATTTTGAATTCAATAATTGTAATATACATGTATTGTTCTATACAAGGTCTGTTTAGAATAATTAGATATCAATGTATACGTAATGCCTAAAATAAAATCTATTGTAAATATTAAAACAACAGTGATTTGACCTCTAAATGTACAATATTTTTATTTAAAAAAATTTGTTTATTAGGGTGTAACTCATTTTGATTTTTGATATAATGTAACCGGCGGACAATAAAAACGATTAGGAAGTAATTTTTTTACGTACCTACCTATTTTGTTAGCAAAACAGTAATTCCTGATATTGTATAGGTTTATTAGATTGCTATTTAAAGTACATACATATCACAGCTAAATCTATTTTAAATTGTGATTTCCTTTAAACCAATTTGTCCTACATCGCAAAGTACTATTTAGTTTTGATAAACTAAAATAAACTCAAATTACTGAAAATACGATAGTTACCCAGATATTACACAAAGTATGCTACTATAACACTACGTACAATTAACTCAATGTTCGCTTATTTACCGTCGTCGAGACAAGGGGGACAAGTAGTGCATTCCGAAAAGCTCGCGTGGCCATCGTACATCTTAGAACTTGCAGCTCTATTACTGTTGTTCGCTAGAAAATTCGCTATTTTAGTCCTGAATTCGATACAATTTCATTCCGATGCTGCAATCCCATTAAGATATCAAATCCCATCAACAACTAATAGGTGTGCAATGTGCTTATTGCAGGCATTTATAGCCATGAGCCATTACATAAGGCGACACGACTGTTTCTTACCTCGATAAAGAATTATGTAAAGTATTTTCTCATTTACTCAATGAATGAATGAATTGGTACCTACACAATTTACAGACTATTATTAAATTGTGAAGAAGGATATATATAAGGCGTTTATCGTTTTTATGCTAGCTAGTACCATTGTAGAGTAATTTAATTATTAAAATGATATTACGCCCATTGTCAGCATAAAAATGTACCTACTTATGTATGAATCAGAATGTTTGTATGGATGTAAAGACGAATGTTTATTTTTCACGCTATATCTACGTTTATTTTAACTAACTTTACGGAAAAAGCTCATAGACAAAATATTATGGCAATGACTATGACACAGGCAGAATTAAACGTATTTATTTTGAGCAAACATAAAATGCATTGAAATAAAATATAATAATTAATACATAAAATTAATATAGGATATAGGTATAAATTACTATCACCGATATGATATCTTAATATAACTTCGCTATAAATGAAAAACATATTAACAAATATAAAAGAGTATAAAAATGTGAGACTTTCCAACATTTGCGAATGATTTCAATGCTTATAGCCATGAACTTAAGTAAATAAATTTTCATCTCATTCAGGCTATAACATGCTTATGCCCGTATTAACATTCATTTTTAAACCTTATTCATAGAAATCAACTCTAAAGGTCTTCGTAATATAAAAGATGCAACATACATGAATAGCATCAATCAGCGAAATACTTATTATTTTTAGAATTAGCCTTATTTTAACCACTTTTAATTGCCGAATCTAGTAGTTTAGTATGCAAAGAACCTTACTTTTAATTTAACTCGTGGTCTCTATCTCAAAGCATATTTCATCCACATTCAGTCACTATTTATAAATAGCTGATATATTCCACATACAGCTGTATAAATACAGCTGTATGTGGAACAGTTAAATGGACACAAAAATAATATGAGATATATCGAAAGTGCTGTTTAATCGGTGTAATAAGTATGTATATTTTACGAACTGCATTGAAAAGTGTAAAAACATTTTTATATACATTTGTTTAGCTCAATTTAGCTTTAAATGTAAAAATGTACACATAAATAATTACGGAGCGCTTGATAAGTGAATATAAGTCGATAAAGATATGCGATAAGATTATACGTTTTCACAGGTCTAATCGATTTTAATCAAAATATAAATGGTCTGAACTGATAAATTGTTTGTAATATTAAATGGTGTGCTTTATATTTTGCACTAAAGCATTGATATGACACAGTGTGATAATGCTATAACAGCTGATATACACAAGGGAAGTGTATGGTGACTCAAGTGACTTACACGGGAATGAAACCTACAATTATTATATACTTCCATGGTTGTAAGAAAAAAATTAATGGTACCTAGCAAGCTTATTTTAAACAATCCCATATTATGAAACGAGGATAGAATCTTTTATAAAATTAACAAAATTATATATATAAAATACGAATTCTAATAATGATTTGTGTTGTCTTACCGAGAAGAGGGTAGTCCTTGAATGGTTCATTCTTTATAACTTCTATTCCTTCGCCGCCGCCGGTTTCATTTTTGGACACCTCCGCCACGCAGTACAACTGTGCGACTTGATACTACGAAAAATATATACAATTATAAAGACCATTAAATTATGTATGTGAGTACTAAAAAGTTACACTTTGTTATGGTCGGGATTTATCGATCATCAGGACATTTTGATCAAATAAGATATATGATAATTGTTTTCTAAAAAATCTAATGGCAAAAAATCTGTATAATGTATCTTTCGAACAGTAATTATCAACGTTCAGGACAAGAGAGACTTGGTAATAGGTACTTTGCGTTTCTTTTCAATGGGAAACCGATCCAGGCACTCAAATTAATGTTTTAATTTATATAAAAAGCTGTTTTTCGATATTCTAGGTTTATAAAATATAAAGCTGGTGAATGAAACACTGTTCGTTTTCATAACCTATATACCTATATCTATATTGTTATCTATTGCAATTAGTTTGCCTTATCTATTAAATAATCACAAATCCAAGTTATGACTACAGTACATATATTAAAAAAAGTTATCTCTGTTGATTTTGATAAGAATCATAATATAATAAATAGGTAGATTCAACATTACACACTTTAAAAATGAAACTAAAATTGTAAACAAAATTTAAAATTTTAGAATACAATATTACAGTTATAACGTACTCATATATAAGTAGGTACGATGTTGTACACGAACAAGGTTTTTGAGAATGACGCAACAGAGTCAAGCATATCATTTAAAAAAAGTACGACTTAGCATATTATATCTGTAGAACAAGATTTTTTTTCACATAAACTAATTATTATTATTAAATTAATAAAGAGGATCAAGGTATTCACAAAGCAACAGTATAAAATAGCGTCGTATACAGGGTGTAATCGTTAAGTGTGCACAGGCGATTATTCCGTAACTATTACAGATATCAAAAAACTTTAAACTGATATCGAAAGTGGCCATTTTACTCATTAGGTTAAGTACTTTCGATATCAGTTTAAAGTTTTTTGATATCTGCAATAGTTACGGAATAATCGCGTGTGCACACTTAACGATTACACCCTGTATATAAAGATATAGGGTAGTGAGTGATGCATGATATGAGTGAGCATTGAAAGTTTTCCGTTATAAATTAATATTTTCATAAATATTTCAGGACGATTTTCACACACGGCACGATCTGATCCAATACTAAGCTTTCGCTTGTGTTATGGAAACTAGATGGCTGATAAACATACACATATAATTAAAAAAAAATACTTAAATAGATAATTAACACCCAGACACAGATTAAACATTTATGTTTATCACACAAATATTTAACCTGGGTGGGAATCGAACCCACGACCCTCTGGCTTGGAAGGCAGTGTGATAAATAAAGTCAACCGGTCAGTTATATAATTAACGGTGCACAAAATATGGACTACATCACATAACATTCGCGGAGATACGACCTTGACCGACTGATGCGGCGGCCGCTAGCTCGTTGGCTAACACAACTCGACTTTTTGTCAATGGCCTGTCTATTCTCAAGGACCTACGTGAAGCTTTGTGTTTGTTTAACAAGAATATTGCTTCCAAGGATGTTAAGTTTAATCTGTTGTTTAAAAAAACGACATTGAGTATCCAAACTATCTTTACTATCATAATAGGTAATTAATGTAGGTAGGTATGCGTGTGTGTCAAATGTGTGTAGGTATAGGTGTTTTTTTTTTGTTAATATCATACATACAACGTACCTACTTATATAGCACAACACGGTTATTAATTTATGGTGATATTTATTCACAACTAATCAATGCATTCGATTATATTTATCAGCTTTCGATTTTTAGAATAACATCCCTAGTATTAAAAAAGAAAGAGAGTTTAATAATGTAAAATTGTAACAACATTCCATTCTTTAGATCAGAAATTGATTATTATGTTTAGAATGGTTTATTAGTGGAAGCAAATAGGCAAATTACTTGTATTAGTCATTATGAATACAAGTAATGTGCAGTTCTAACAAAAATAAAAATGTATTATTTTTATGCCTGCGGTTACAAGATTAGGTACATGGTTGAACTTTTATGAAATGTTACCTATTGAAATGACTTTAGTACATAAATATTAAATAATAATGTACCATTCATATAATAATAAATAGTAAACAATAGAATAACATCTCAATCTCAAACCAATTTTCATACAACAAAATATATGATACAGTTTTTTATTAATAATAGTAGTCTTATTGAAATTATGTAAACCAATAAGTAGGGATTTAAAGATCAAAATGTTTCTTTATTTGAAACACTTTGATGAGATTATGAAACAGTAAATTTTATCACTAAATTCATTTACTTTTTATATTCATTATTCTAATAAATTAATACAGTTATTGTCTAAGTTTGTTTCTCCTGGTAAGTATATATTATGTACAATAAAGCATAAATAAATAAGCATTACAATATTGAATATACTCATTATATACTCATACTTGATATGCTATTTAGTGATAATCTTTTATAATTGAAAGTAGCCTTATATAACACAAAATAAATGTTTTTGTAATACAAAAAAATCCATCTGGAGTTTAAGACTAGCTCTTTCCTTTATGTGTGGTGCTTTTCTAAAGAAGTATTTGATTTATGAAATGTTTTTATGGTTATTATTATTATAAGTGTGTATAATAATTTAGTTATTAACTTTAAAGTGCTCAACTATGTGTATAACAGTCAGTTATGAAAGTTCTATAAGAATAAATTATTATTACCAGTTTCACATAAGATAAAAAGCAATGTATAGTCCTAGCAGTACTAATTATTAAAATGCACCAATATGCATTAACTTTAATATAATATTTTATCCATATAGGTAAATAATTACTTTATCTCAAAAGCATATTTTTTATTTATATTATTCTATTCGTAAAGAGCATTTAAATTAATTTAATTTGAATTGATCCAAAAGATTAGTTTTCATAATTTGAGTAAACAATTTGGTATCATCTCGATGAATATATATTTTTTAATTTTTAAAAATCTAATTGCTTATTTCTAAATAACATATTGAAATAACGAATAAAATGGTATTTTCAATCGATTTCATTGATAAATCGGTATAAATCATATGTTAGTTGTATAATGTTTCATGTAAATAATAAGGAAGTCATATACCTAGTTACCATTAAACTATTAAATATCTCAAATCAAGAAAGGCTTACCTCTTCAACTGTTAATGGGAGGGTAACACGACTGAAAAAGAAAAAATATTTCAATATAATAAACAGACGTAAATATAAAATCAAGCTCCGCGACTAAGATACATAATTATATTTAAATTAAAATACATTTTTATTTGTTACCAATTTAATTTATTAACCGGACATTGGTTGTAGGTACTTTGATAAACATTTATGAAAAAAACCGCTTACGAAAGCAACGCTCTACAGATTTTTGCTGACTGTTAAAAAATCGATTTATTTTCGCAATTACAGAATATAACCTTTAACAATACTCACTATTCTTTGATAAGCATCTTGATACTGTTCTTTTTCACTTATATGCACATTAGATTACTCACTACAACCTTAGAATAAACTTATCACAGTTCAACACTTGAGCGTTGGCCCTATTTATATGATTTTTGTAAATTTATGAATCTTTGACCATTCAATGACTGAATATGACAAGGCGCATGCTTCACTTCATGGTACAGCGGATATTGCGTCAACAATTAGGCTGCGTTCAAAATATATTTCGTCGTAAGTTTTATCATGGAGATAATATTATGTATTTATTTATCTTGTCTTTTATTTTAATATAAGAGTGCATATTTTATTAAAAACATAACAAATTTTATCTTAATGGAAAAACAACACTGAATGTTTATTTACCTGCTTCTAGATCTAGAGTGTGATCTAGAGCGACCAAAGAGCGACACTAGGCAGCAGGCTTGTCATTTGTCAAATAGAATGTTGCGCTAGGCATTATTTTGTCATTGGCTATTATTTATATATTTCTCGGCGATTACTGATTGCTATTGGGTGCAGATTGAGTGCAAATATCCTATTGGGTAGCCATTGGTGATCGTATCAACGTCAACTGTCAAATGGTAGTCAATGTCAATTCATCAATTGTAATTAATTGTAGTTAGAAAAATATTTTAACCAGTGTAATAATTAGTGAATTGGTTAAATTGGAATAATAATTATTGATTTGGATTTATTATATAGGTGAATTTGAAATGCAATTCACTGCGAATTAAGTTCGATTGCAAATGTTTTAAAACATTTGTATATTTATTAGGACCAATAATTTGTTCAAAATGAGCCTTGTTGGAAAGAAGTGCGAATCAATAACGCTTCTTGAATCAAACAGGCAGGAAATTTTAAGTGAAGTAACACCTGATGATGTTCTTAAGTTAGATAAAATAACAGAGACTTATTTATGTAGCCCTGAAGCAAATGTATACGATATAGATTTTACGAGATTTAAAATAAGGGATTTGGAAACGGGAACTGTCTTGTTTGAGATTGCTAAGCCCCCGACAGATTTTGGGGTGGATAATGAGGGCACAGAGGATGGATCTGATGAACCACTCGATCCTAATGCAGGGAGATTTGTGCGGTATCAATTTACACCACAATTTTTAAAATTACGAACTGTTGGTGCTACGTAAGTGTCAATACTAGAAGAAATTGATAAAATTTTTGATAAACCTTTGTAACAATAACAAAAAATAAATTATTTTCAGGGTCGAGTTCACTGTTGGTGCAAGGCCAGTAAACCATTTTAGAATGATTGAGAAGCATTTTTTTAGAGACACTTTACTGAAGACATTTGATTTTGAATTTGGATTCTGTATTCCGTTTTCTAAAAATACATGTGAACACATCTACGAATTTCCAACTTTGCCTTCAGATCTTGGTAAGGAAATATCCTGCTTATAATAATAATTTTACGGCCTTACTAATAAAAAGTTAAACAGTGGATTAATTTCAACCATTTTCTACCATAGCTGTGTCCTGCTCTTGCTCACATGAAACGTCAATTATAAAAACAAGACAGGTTATTGCAATAACTAATCCATTGCATAGCGAATGGGTAACATTTTATTAGTAAGACCGTAAATGAATTTTTACATGAATATGCTAATTAATCATTTGTTATATAAATTTCAGTTGAAGAAATGATTGCAGCTCCGTTTGAAACATGTTCTGACAGCTTTTACTTTGTTGATAATCACCTTGTGATGCACAATAAGGCTGACTATGCCTATAATGGAGGTATAAACAATTGAAATACTTAGTCATACATTTTTAACTTGGCACTAAAATGTACTATTGTACTTATTTATTCACAAACGTTTTCAAATGTGTGATATTTTATAAAGTCAACATGGTAAATAGGCTTTTGGTTTGTGTTTTAATGAGACGGGATACAAAAATGAACTTTTTATTAAATATTCTCTTAATTTCAGTAACAACAAATAGATATAATTATATGACATTCCAACAACTAATATTTAAAAATAAGCAAAAAAATTGTTTATCAATTATTATAATAGTAGATGTGTTCATAATATAAATGTATGTTATTAAAAAATAGATGTGTAATACAACTGATCTCCACATTAGAAATCTATCAAATACTTTTTGCATTTATTATATTTTGTACAAGTTGTGTGTAAAATTCAACAATTTAGATTTTATTAGTATAATTTCAATTCCAAATTGAATTATTTTTTTTAAATTATAATGAAGTCTATTAAAATACAAATGTAAATTATTTCCACAAAATGTTTGGAGTCACTGTTGTTCTTTCTTACACATAAGCACTTATGTTTGTCACTTTTTACACACCGTTTGTATTAATTTAGATTGTAAGCAAGAATTTATACTTTAAATTATCTAGTCATTTTGATGATTGCTTTATTTGTATGAATAGAGGATGAAATGGTATATAAGAAAATGTGTGATTAAGTACAGGGAGTGAGAATTATATAGAAAATCAATTTTGGTATTTTTCGCGACTGTATAATGTATGTCAATAAACAAAAGTAAGACATTGAATGAATACCATTGAGGTATTATTACTACATATAGAGAGGACACCACGAACAAAATCTGTGCGACAATCGCGGCGGTGCGGGGCGCGCGTGGGGCGGCTAGTTAGTCATAGTCCAAAGATAGAAGCGATGTTTGAGACGCTTCGCTCTAACTCGTGTTACAAATAGTGTAGTAGCGATGCCCTCTCTAGTACGTAGTACATAGTAACTCAATGATGAATACTACAGTTCTATACAAACTTAATGGCTGTTCGGAAGTTAGCTGCGAATGCACGAGCGCGCAGGTATCCGTTAACGTTCCGGTAATATCTAAAATCGTTTTCTGCGCATCAGATCGTTCGATGTTCCGAGAATAAATGAGATTAGCCATTAGTTTGAATTGTTCTGTACTTTAACGTTGTCTTAATTACTTTGTGTCACTCCTACAAAAAAAATTGTTTAATTTTATGAAAGCACATAATGATTAAATATTGTAATGTGTGTGAAATTTCCTACTTACATTTATTTGTAACAAACAATCTTTATAATGGCAAAATTGAAAATAGTTAAGTACAGGAATGTTGAAATTACTTACAACTTTCTTTAATTTTGAAAATGAGTGAAATTTTAGGAAAGATCGACTATAATTGCCCGAGATTGGATTAATAGTAGAAAACGAATTTGCCCTATAACTGAACAAAATAAATAAACATGCAGCCAATCATATTATAAGTAAAAAAACTGTAGATAGGTTATTACAGCTCTGGAAATGGCATGTTAACATGTGACTATTACAGCCTGTAGCCATAATTTACATCAGTTGTCTCTTTTTCACTGACAAAATTGAATCTTGCCATCTCACTTTGACATCTAATCGTGTGTAGCGTAGTGTGCCGTTTTTGGAGATGGAATGTTATGTTGGTAATCTATTTACACCTTTTGTTATAATATTGCAGGTAACATAATAAGATATTGTCGAGTTCTTAGTCTTTTTTTTTTCGCTAACTTACCATATGGATAGTGCCTAATTTTCTTGTTTTGATGTACGGCAAATTTAAATATATCTAAAAACTAAGGTCTGATCGATCTTAAAATGCCGTCCATCGGCTTGTTTAACAAGTCACGCTTTAAATTGAATTTTAATATTTACCGAGAAAATGTGTTCAAATCTTTTTTTGTTTAATAATTATGAATAATTAAAAAAAGTAATGTTAAAGTTCAGGTGTATTGTGGAGTCGATGTTCACTTTGAAAGAAGAACATTAAAAAGCTTGTAATATTAGAGGGTACAATTATAAAATAAAAAAAAAATCAAAATCAAAAAGTTTATTTTATTAACTTACGATACAAAGGTCCTTGGTCTAAAAATATAAGGAGGAAATGTAAGAAGTAAAATTACTAGATATTGATTGGTATACCGTATAATCACGTAAGTTCTAAGTACTTATTCAATGTTTATGTATCACATCAGTACACTGATCATTACAAGTAGAAAATAAATGTACGCTTACCGCTGTCTGCCCCTATGTAGATCTAAAAGGGGTGGATTAATAAGTACTAATGAAAACTATCAATATTGCTGGACGCCCAACGAAGCGGGCGCGGGTCAGTTAGTTATCGTTATGCTGGCCATACACCATACTTTCTATCGTCCAATCGGCATGACGCTGCAGCTTGATCCAATCTGCAGTTTGTCCATAGAGACCACACACACAACGTTTGAATTGTCCAATCGGCAGCAACGTTCAGTTGAAGCCATGGCGTCACCGGTGACAGACGACGATGTTTTAGCCGTTTTGGGCGTTTTATTCGTAAAAATGAAACAAAAAAAGGATTATATGCCGGGAAGATTGTTGTTATATATATGTACCTATTTAATGAGAAGTACCCAATGTGTTAAGTAATCTGGTACTTCATTCGACATGATCCAATCGCCATGATCAAGCCAAAAGAATCGAAATTCGATTGTTCCGTCAAGTATAACTATCATGCCAAATAATGCCAATCCACTCCCACACATGGTCAGTTCTAACTGATCCAATCGGTAGCGTCATGCCGAATGGACGATAGGAAGTATGGTGTATGGCCACCATTATATAGTAGTACCAGTAGTAGTTAGGTAATAATAATATTTTGGTGTATTACATATTTTCATAATGTAAAGAAAGACATACAATAGTAGGTATAGTCCGATAGGCGTAACCAGCTTTGCTAAGTGTGTGTGCAAAAATTGTAGTAGGTAATCCAGGGCTCATAGAAAATTTCCACTCTAAAGCTGCTAGGTAGAGAGGCATCCGCCAGTGCAAACCTAATCAAATGCAGTCCAGTCGCTACGAAAATTTGGCGCAACAAGTAATCACTTATTCACGTGTAGGTATTATTGTTTCGATAAAGGTCATTTATTGTACTGTAATTAACATTACGTCTACACTCATACACTGTGTCACTGTAGTTAACAATAATAGAATTTCTCATGCAGATCTGATAAATGATAATATTAAGCTAGTATAACAATTACTTATTACTAAGGTTACAAATACGAGATTTAACTCCCAAGCCTAATAATCTATGTATGACGCGGCCGGGGAGAACGCGATGTTCCTTGGAAACTTTTATTATCTTTAAACGATTTTTCCTTATTATCCATTTCATAACTCAAATACAATTTGTACGGAATCACATCTTCATTAGCAAACGTTTTTGCATAATCTAAGCTTATTATTGTTGATTTATTTTCAAGACACGAGTTATCAAGCGTTTCATCAATAGAATAACAAGTGTCAATATACTCCACAAATCTTCGACCTTCATTTTTCCCATAGATCCTAATTTTGAAAGTCCATTTAGACGCCGTAATTTCCGTTTCCAGCATCTGAACCGCTATTTGAATTTGGTTGCTACTTTGTGATACATTAATGTACAGTAAAAACTGAAATTGACCTCTAGAAATCAATTGCATTATTCGATAATTTTGTCCAATGTGTAAAATACTCTCTTTGTTAACTTGCGTTTGACGAAATTCCTTGTGCTGGTAATCGAAATGACTCATAATATTCCCGATGTTTCCTAAAAATATTGAAAAAAAGATGATTTCAAAACTTCATGAGTGAAGAAATAGTTTTCTACAAAATTAAATTTTTAGAAAACAAAATTCCATTGCAAAGAACTAATATCCTACCCATCATACCCATAATTAATTAAAAAAAATATCCTGTCCAGGATTTTTGCAGAAAACCCATTTTTAATACATTATTTAATAGACTAAATTTAAAAATAGGTCTCATTCATTATCATCCCGTGTCTCGCTGAAAGTCGATTTAGGTTCGGATCAGACTAAAGCACAGCCTAAAGAAAGTACTGGACACCGATCGGAAACTTCAGGATAATAATATAATGATTAAATTGCTAATGTATAATTATAATATTCGCGTAAAATCAAACACAAGAAAATACCACATTATGCTTCCTACCTATATTATAAACGCGAAAGTTTGTGAAAATGTATTTATGTATGTGTTTTATGTGTATGTTTGTTACTCGAAAACTACTGGACAGATCTAACTGAAACTTGTCAGTAACCTCAGAGTAACACATCTATACTAATATTATAAAGCTGAAGAGCTTGTTTCTTTGTTTGAACGTACTTATCCCAGGAACTACCTACTGGTCTGATTTAAAAAATTATTTCGGTGTTATATATAACCTGTATAACGAGGAAGGCTGTAATATATAAATTTCACGCTAAGACCAATAGGAGCGGAGCAATGCGGGTAAAACAGCGGGGCACAGCTAGTGAGCTTTATAAATACTTGATTTTACCAGCGGGTTCGTCAGCGGGTGCATCATAGTAGTATCACAGATAACTAAATACCTAGTTACTACGTAGGTTGTAAGTACAGTACTCCCAAACTGATAATGCGCATAGAAAATTTCATGACTGTTCGGCAACTGTGAAGGTGCGTACGGATAGCGCGTTCCAGTGTTACGCGTAGTCGAGAAACACTGTCCACGCGTACATTGGATACGCGTACAGCTCCTGTACGGACCGCCGCGAACCTGTACGCGAGGTCAATCGATCCAAAACGCTCCGCGAGCCCCAGTCATTCGCCATGACTCAGAATTTTCAGTTCATTTGAAATTGCCTTCCATGCATATTGGCGTAAATCGTTATTTCGATAATCATTTAGTGTGCTATCCCACATGACCCGGTGAAATTCATAAAGTTGAATCAATCTGATAATATTTTCATTATTAAAACTCGAAGAGCACGCGAGTTTATTCATTTTGCCGTCCAAATGTAGCGTAGCCGGCCTCGCGAGTTCTCTTTGACGCGCGACCAAAAACCGACTGACGATCGGCTCGCGCTCAAGTTGGCTCGCGCGGTACGCGTACCCCAAGAGTGAACGCGTAGCTGCAGGTATGAACTAGGCGTTCCGGATACGCGTAAACTGAGAACGCGTACCACTACCAGGCTACGCGCAATCCGTACGCAGCTTCATATTCTCCGAGCCTCCGAAGACGATATGTATATAGAGTGGTTAAATGTAGTTTCTTCATGCATAGTTTATTAGAATTATGAGTTTTATTGTGATTTTATGGTAAAAGAGATAAGTAACGAAATTTGTTTCGATAATTCAATGTAAGTTAATAGCGACGATAAGCCACACGATTGCGAATATGTATTTGTTGTATTGATTTACTTGGAAAATTCTGTACTTAGAACTATTAAAGTGTCTTACTGAAACTGGCGTAGGTAATGATGGATGTATGGAAGGTTAATATAAGACAAAGTTTATATTTAAAAAAAAAAAAGACGGGTTGCACTCCGGGAGTGCCGGCAGAAGTGAAAACTTGATTATTAACGTTGAGCATGTTTGATATCCATCCGTCTTACGCTTTTTCGATCAGGTCACGTGTCCTGACGCGAGTTTAAGATTTTATACCCACAGAACAGTAAAGTAGATAGAAGTGTGATGTGGGCGTGGCCCACGTGTCAATAATAAGTTTAGATCACCTAACTTGCTCTCAGTTGTGCGCAGAAAAATATTCGAGTCGGTTGTCAGCTGTCAAACCTTTTTTCCATTATTATTTATTAATTAGGACGTGTTGTTCGGTATTAGAGTGCAAAAATGATAGCAGACGAAATAATATCAGCAATGGAGGCATTTCATACCATCGGTAAGTCTTATTTTTATTTATTTTACATATAATATTTTATGTTATAACTTCGCTTGTAATTTGTCAAAATAGGCTATTTGACAAGGTTTTGAAAACTGTCTCAAATTATTAAGATACGTTTATAGAGCACACAAAACACATGTTTCTTAATTTTTTGTAGTTATTCATTGAGAAAATGGAAAATAAAAACATGATATTCAAATATGCCGCCAAAACACAATTTTGAAGAATATGGCGTCTCGCGACCATGGTGACGTCACAGCCGCGTAAACATCAACTTGCTCCTAGTACTTTTGTTCGTTTTTGTTTTAATTTTAGTATAATTAAGTTAATCTGTTTAAAAACCAGAAAATGAGTTCTTATAGGTTGTGTGTAGTTCCTGGATGCAGAAATACAACTATTAAAACCCCTGACAAACTATTTATATGTGCTCCAAAAGATATAAAAATGCGTAGAAAGTGGTTGCAGTTAGCTCGCAGAAATCCAAGTGATATATTATCAATTAAAACAGTTATATTTTTTTGTGAAGACCACTTCAATGTAAGTATGGTGTTGAATACCTAGTAGGCAGTTTATTTTATTTGCAATACATAGTATAAATCGTCTCATTACTTACCTGCTTGAGGTTAGATAATGATATATATAAATTGATGATGTACAGAAAGATTCAAACTCATATCGCACCCTTCAATTCTGTGTTGTCTGTATGTTTTACTAGACACAATTTAAGCCTGATCATCCGGTACCTAATGTTAATGACTCGCTTATTTGATGAAAAACAAAGGGCATAACCTAAAAAATGTATACTTCATAATTATTGTGCTATTGTGATTCATGTTTGTACATTTAACTAAAAAGGTAATGAATGACGAATGAAATATTAACATACGTAGCTGTTTTCACATTTCTCAATTCAGGAGCGTAAAAATCTGGGTTGTTTTTAAAGAACATGCCAACCATTATAGCGTCCACTTTAGGTAGATTTCTACTGTCTGCTTTTTCGAAATTAGGTTCCATGACAAACAAAAATAACACATAAAGAACAAAACTGATTACAGACACCTTGAATCACAAGAAATAAGTTATACTAGAAACAAAACCAAAAGCGAAATTCAGCAACGACGGACGTGAGTAAACGTTGGGATCACTTGTTATTTACGCGGCTGTGACGTCATGGCAGATGCAGCCAATCATGGATGTTTTCGGTCACGTGGTAATTTAAAAAAATATGATGTTTTTTCTCGACGATTTATAAATAAATATGTTATTATTTATATCATTTATTAATTTGAATCGCTTCAAAAACCTTATATATATATGGATAACACAAAAAAGTAATTTATTTTTTATACTGTCAAATAGCCTATTGTATACAAATATCTAGTCAAAATGAACCTTAATCCGTAAGAAATTAGTACGATTATAGATTGAACAGCAAACAAGACTTTCTGGAATATTATTGCAATAAACAAACGAATGTCGCTTTAGTGATGCTTGTGGCGCATATCGACAGTATCGATACTTTAGAAAAGACAAACATTATAAATATTAAATTTTATTTTATTTTTCCTTAGCTTTCATTTGTCCAATTTATTTATAGATTTCCCAAAGAGGCTAATTTAAAAGAGAAATGGATAAATGCAACGTGACGAGTTAACTGGATGCCGAACAGCACTAAGCGGTCTAACAAAGGCCACCGATACAGCAAACCTACGGCAGTTCCAAGATTTAAAATAATGCATATTTTCTGTTTGTATTTTGTAAATATAGATTAATACTATTCTATTCCGTTTTTTATTTAATAATAATAATATAAAAAGACGTACTTAGTAGTAATAAACATACTCCAAAATGTGACACATTATACTATACTCATATAATAGAAAGAAAAAAAAAATACACAAATTACACAAAAAAAAAAATTATTATAAATTAAACAAAATATCAGTAAACACAAATAAATGCCAAAAAATAACTTTTTCTCGAAATAAGGCTACTAAAATTATATGTTTTGACTATAAAATTAGCAACGAAATTATTCCATCCGTTACGTCAGTAAGGGACCTAGGTGTGATCCTCGACGACAAACTTAGTTACCGCATGCACATTGAATTAATATCTCAAAAAGCCTACAAAAATTTAGGATTTGTTTTGAGGCAAGCGGAACCCTTTGATGATTCGGCATGTTTGAAAGTTTTGTACTACGCGTATGTACGTAGTATTCTAGAGTTTGCCAGCGTTATTTGGCGTCCAAGTTATAAATGTCATATAACTAAATTGGAAAAGCTTCAAAAGGTATTTGTAAATAGAATGAAATATAAAAATAAACAACATGATTTAACCTATTCACAAGCTTGCTCTCACTATAAAATCAATACCTTGGAGGATCGTAGAGATGTAATCGACCTTATGTTATTGTATGATATTGTCAATAATAACTTTGATTTTCCTGTTGCTTTAGAATACTTACAATATCGTGTGCCATCACAACGTACTCGTCATACGCCTCTCTTTAATGTCCCAGCAACCTCTACTAATTACCTCAAACATTCACCCTTTCTGAGAATTCCGAATAATTATAATAATAAATTCTCCTTGGCAGATCCCTTTCAATTATCTCGTTCTAAGTTTAAAAAAGTAATACTTCAGCTTATTGATCAAAATTTGTAAAGAAATTCACAAACAACACGCACACACACACACACACACACTCACACACACACTTACACTCACACTTGTACTCACACATATTTATTGTTACCTTTTTATTTAACTATAATTATATATAATATATAATATAGGGTTTGTAATTGTTAATATCGTTCTTTATCTTTTATACTTTGCTCACTCACAGTATTATGATTGTTATTGGTGTACCTTTTAATTGGCGTATTGAATTGTTAATGTAATACCTAGTGTAAGTTTAGCTGTAAGGTACCTTTACATAAATAAATAAATAAATAATAAATAATAATAATAAAAAATATTTATTTGTGAATTATCGATAACAAGCCAACAAGGCTGACATCCCTCAGGGCATAGCATCAGATAAATATCAAGTTAATGTCATTAATGTTGAGTGACACAAATTTCAACCTTATCTCTATGTGTTGAGGTTCAAAGTTATATCTATCGAAAACTAACGCCCTCTGTTGTGGAGTAGCTGGATGTTTTCGAATTTGGAATTTCTGTGCAATGAGAAACAAAACAGCTAATATACCTAGGGATGTTATACTAAAATAAACCGTAACATGGTGCGTTAGGGTACATATTGAAATGCTGAATTTATAACCTAAGTCAGTTTTTACTCAAATTAAGCTGTCCAATCAAAGGCATAGATTACTTGTAGTGTACTGTATAACTATCGGTTTAAATGTGTGGGTTTGGCGACACTGGTTTTCATAGTAATTATGACATTATAGCACTTCTATTTGTTTTTAATGTTCTGTGTTTATACCCATTACAGAAAAAGTGCTCAACGCCGCTAAAGAAGTTTTCACTTCAAAAATGATTTTTAAACACTGGCTTACATTTAAATTGTAAAATCTAATCATTAAAATCTCAGTCCAAAGGATTTACAGAATCAGGGATTATCTCTATTTCTGATATCGTAGAATGATCAGAACTTTCATTATGCTCTTATTAATTTTCACTTTCCCCGCTGGTATCTGCTACCTGTGTAAATAATCATTTTACCGGAAAATTCAACTTTGCAACAAATCTAAGAAGGGTATGTAACAGCAGCTCTATATAATTCCATACAGAGATAATACGTGCGGTCACCACCAATATATGTATAATGACGACTGACAGATTTTTGAATTTTTTGACTGACAGGCTACCGTCATCTATAGCCCGAATTGTTTTCGATTGTGTATGACTCTGATTTGACTCCTATTTCTTTCGAACAGGGTGCAAGATGCAAATGCATTGTTTAAGGCACTTACGATTCAATGATTCGGGGGTGATTCGGGTGTTTCTGGAAATACGATAATTAGCGAAGATCTGCATGCGCATTATTAATTTTGGAGTACTGTATGTAGGTGGAAGTATTACAAACATGAAGACATTTCTGTGGATGGATGTATGTTTGTTGATTTTACAAACAATGGCCACTAAACTGGCTGTGCTGCAGCTAATGTACCTAACTGAATAACACATAGTAGCAGATTACAGATAACGCTAGTACATACATCATAACATTAAATACTAGCTTTCTGCCCGCTGCTTCGCTCGCGAGGAATATGACATTTCTTACGACTAAATACTTAAGTCAAAAACCTATCTGGAAAACCCCTATTCCATTTTTAATGACCTATCCAATGACTGACTCATATTCGCAAATAGAACATAAGTACATACTTATTGCATAGCAATTACAATTTACACTTTTAAAAACTATTTAATGTACAGAAACGGTCTGGTTACTGTTGTATGATATGTATAGATTTGCCAAAAATAAGGCTACAAAATAATAACAAAATATTACCTTTCCATGGACATCCATTAAAGATTGTATTAGTAGGACACACAAATTCTTTGTATGGACATTCCGCTAAATGGGCCTCCAGGGAATTATCTCTAAACACTTTTCTACAACCCAAAGGACAGAACTGTAAAGAGTTTTTTTTTTTATTATACTTTTTGTGATTTTTTATAGAATTAAATATTAATTATGTAAGTCTTAATTTTAATGTATTATTTCACAAGCTCGGATTACTATATAGTTATGGCTTGTTCCTATCTGGGCTTTTGTTATTTGTAATAATTTAATTATATTGCAATACGCGTTTTTATTGGACTACATCGTAATTTATGAATAGATAAAATTATTCACATTCATATTAAGTTAGACTGCAAACTTCGCGACGCGTTATGCTAGGCGTCCATTAGAGGCGGATCGGGCCGGGCCGCATCGCAACGGGCCGTCTCTAATGGACGCGCTGTTTGCTCCTGCGTCCACCTGTACGGGGCGCGGCGGACCGCCTAGGCGGATTTTATCTAACAGACGCTCGCCGCTTACATCCGCCTGCCTGCGTCCACTAGACGGGTCGGGGCGGGCCGGGCCGCAGCGCACCGCCGGCAGAAATCCGCCTGCGAAGCGATATCCGCCAATGCGTTGCGGCCCGCCCCGACCCGATCCGTCGCTAATGGACGATGTTTCATACAAAACATAGGCCGGCGTATTTTTGCGTTGCGATGCGGCCCGGCCCGATCCGCCTAGTGGACGCCAGCCATTACGGCGCGATAATCGACATATTCGCCGACTTGGTAAAATTTTGTCGCGCAGCGCCGCGGCCGTGGCGCGTAGTTTCGTTGTCGCGTAGGTAGGTAGTGCGTTTTATCGCATACAATTTCATTGGAAGGATATTAAGCTACGTCACTACGCGGCGGCCGCGGCGTAGCGACCGCGACGCGACGCGAGCTTACGTGAGGACACGGATCCAACACGCAGAGGCCCTTTAGAGAATTCTAATGTTAGTGTTGTGGGACACCAGCCGCAGCCTGCCCATGACTGCACTATAGAGATACAGCCCTGGGTAGTCCGCGGCCTATGTAGGACTATTGCAAAAATAATGGACAGGAATAAAACAGGAATATGGATAGGGGTGTTAAATGGACTGGTAGGCTGGGTCTATGGGGACTATGGACGCGCGTTCACGCATGTTCCCTATAGCGGCGACAAGAGTGAAAGAGTCTGTATTTTGTCCCCCGACAAATGATTCTCGCCTCCTTCACGCGTGTGACACGTCCACATCACATTCGCGGCCCCGTGCCATAGTAACAAAGTGATTTTGGCAGCAGCTTCTACGTCAATTTCGCACCGGATTTTACGAACGATTGTGAGTATCCATGTGGAGGAATATATACCATGATTTAGAAAAAAAAGAATTATTTTTTTTAATTTTACCTTGCCTGGAGCTAGACGGGACGACATATTCCTTAATTTGGTTGTTAATTGTAATGCTGAGACACTGAAATTAAGATACTTAAATTAGATCTTCACGGTAAGAATGGATATTAAAAATACAAACATACGGAATCTAAACTACATACTTCAAAGACTAGTCCTTTTTGAAACAAACTTCTTTTGTGACTTTGAATCATTTTTATTACCTTACATTTTTATTATCAATATTATCAAAATAATCATACAAATGGACACAAAAAAACACGTACCTAAGTATGTATGTTTTTAATTATTCAAAGTTCAGTAGGTAGACATCTATAGGCATAATAGAACAATGCATATAATTATATACCTATCTATATGAATGTAGTTTTCTACTTAAGTTGTAATTATCTAAGTAAGTAGGTACTAAATAATGCTGCGATGGACAAAATTGTAAGTAAAAAACTTAAAAAATTACTTATTTAAAACTTCAATAGGTAACTACTTATATAGGTACGAAAAAAAAAATCAAACTTAATAGCATTTAAGTTACAAAGCACCGAAAGCCACACTGGTCACTGGTGACTGGGAGCTGGGACTATTGTCTATTGGTGAAAAAAAGAAATCTGTTGCGCCATCTTCCAATTGATGGTTTTAGAATATTGTCGTGGTACTCACCTTTCTCTGTAAAACTTTCCTAATTGTATAATACACTAGTAATACGTATAAGAATAAATACGAAAATAAATCTTGTTACCGTATGTACCTAAATACTGGCATTGATTGGTGCTGAATTACGAGTTACGAACTTACGACTGCCGCGCGGCGCGACGCGCCGTGAAATAATTTATAAACAAAAGTCAAAAATGAAAGGCGGATTTGACTTATATTACATTCAATCACTTTTTGTACTGCGTGAAAACCCTACCATAGACAATTGCATCGATTACAAAGATAGTAGTTTATATTAAAGTCCAAGACCAAAGTATAGTATATAACCACAGAGTCTATCGTACTATTAACTTTGTAATAACTAGACTGTGCACCAAAAACATTTGTTTTGACCAATTTGATAAGGTTTTGATAAATTATGATCGGATAAGCTGCCGCTTACCAAAAACGATCCGAGCGAGAGGTCTCCCAAAAGGAAATGGTCCTTGTCTAATGTTTGGAAAACTCTTTTGATTGGTTAATCATTGATGTTTGTCGAAATGGTAGTTAGGGTGACTATGAATTTTGTTTGACTCACAAATTGTGTATCAGTAAAAAATATTTCAATTTAAGACTTAATTAAGCGAAATCCTCGAGCACGTAACTCGACGAGCGCTGGGCGCTGCCATATAAAATTTGTATTGGTCTGCTTCAACCTGCTTCCTTTGTGTAGAACGAACCAGCGCTGACAAGCGCCGGTAAGCGCTTATAAGTTTCCAGCTTTCTTTCTGAATACGGCCTAAGAGTAGACTTAACCGTAAGAGCTTAGAGTATATATTACAATAGTATGTATAGAGCGCGTGTATTGCACAAATTGCTCAGTGCACATCGTAGGCAGATGAGCTATAGATACTATATAGATGTGTGTGTGACAAATAGGGATGGGTAGGTATCAATTGCGTGTTGAACTATCGATAAGTTATGTAAACAAATATGTATCATATGTAAATTTTATGTTCAATAAGTTATTAAAGGAAAAATATATATGAATAAAGTATAAATATGTAATTTTAAATTTGAAATATTCAAATGGAATAAACAAACTTTATTCAGTTGGTAAACAAATCTTAATCTTGTATTAATTATAAGTACTTTAAAAAATATGTTTAATTGGAATATCAGAAAAAACGTGAGTACTTTTTAAATAATAAAGTTAATAAAAATAAAAGATCAGGTTTAGTGCTATTTCTTTAACAATTAATCAAAAAATAATAATAATGTTTTAAAAATGTTAAATAAAAATAAGAAATAATTAATAATTTAAAATTATAATATAGTAAATAATATTAATAATTTTTTTATTTAATTTTATCCATTCTACTATTAAAATCTTCAAAATCAATTTAGCGGTTCAGAAAATATATCGTAACATTACATACTTTACATTTACACTATAATACATTCGCATTCATAATATTAGAAAGTGTATCATACAAAACACACCACAAATTTATTTATAATACATTGTTAAAAGAGTTTTAATTTTAAAGTTAAATAAATAATTTGTTAAAATATAGTTCTAGTAAACTTTATATCGAGTACAGCGTTGGTCAGGTCACATCACTACGATCACGTGGCGGCAGTGAGGCGCGCGAGCGAGCCTGCGCGTGTCCGCCTCCCACCTCCCCTTCACCCCCGCGATGCTTAATTTATTTTCATAAAAATAAGTATAACAATCGACTTACTGATGAAATGTGATACTGGATTTCAATTTTGTGTATTTTCTAGTATCGTTTTTGCAAGATAGAACTGCACATTTCACAATGTTTATTCGTAAATATGAAAAAAAATCCGGAGCAACGCATTTCGACAGCACTCAACCACGACTACGAGCGCTCGCGGCGGGAACGTCGTGTTGTTCCCACCTGTGCCTACTGTTCCCACTTGGTTATTCTCACTCTATAGATAGTATATATACTCTAAGCGTAAGAGTCTCTACTTCACCCACATAGACCCGCATATACTCCACTACATCAGAAGGTTGAATGGAGTGATGCAGGACTTCATGCAGGCATCTTGACTTCTTCTTTTTCTCTACCTTTGTAAAATACTTCTCATCGGATGTCTATTTACACCTAACAAGGGTGCCGTATGCTGTGAGGAGTCCTTGTGCTATCGCTTTCACGCAGCCAGCACAGATTGTACACCAATACCGGAAACAGCCGGTGTCACGATGGCCACACTTGTCGTGCTATCGTAATGAATCAAATATGATTTTATCCACAATTTTATCGGATAGTAGGTCTGTAAACGCATTTCAAAAATAAAGCAAAGAATTTTCCGTCAATGATGAGCAGAGCAATTGTTTTATTCTATTGTATATAACTTTAAAATTAAATCATAGTTAAATGTACTATTATAAATTATTTACATTTACGTCGAGAATCATAATGATCATAATAATTAACTTATAATTAATAATATATTGAAGCTACCCTGTGGATATTACATTATCTGAGATTTTGACATTTGAGTTTTGACGTTTTTGACGAGTAAAAAAAACGTAAAAAAAAATAAAAATTGTGTTGCGTAGTGTTGTGAATACCAAAGAGCAAAGAGTATAATGTATGCCAAAGAGTAAAGCATAGAGTAATATAATATATACGGGAGTAAAGTAACACAGTAATATAGGGTAAAGTAATAAAATGGTGAATACTGAAGTCTGAAGAACAGAAGTCATATCACCAAAGAGCCACTCTTCTTTTCATATCAAATTAATTACCTACATAAAGTTTTCAACGTGTATTGCTTCATTTCATAATAAACCTCCATACTAAAAATGCCGCACTTTCGCATCGAAACTAATGTTCCAAAATCCAAAATACCATCAGATTTTGTTGTAAAAGCAGTTCCAGTTTTGGCTAAAGCTCTTGGGAAACCAGAATCGGTAATTTCGTTTTTTATGAAGCTTTTTATTTTTATCTAAATACCTAATAGATATAATTGCCTATTAATAAAATTTTACACCTTGTAATTAAAGATAAGTGTGTAATAAACATTCCTACGTGAGGTATAATTATTAGGGTCATCACTTGTGGTGTATGTTATAGAAAGAAATATTTTTTTTTTAATTTTTTTCATTCAATGGAAATTTCATTTATCTAAGATCATTTTTTTCCCTGTGTATTTGTTACCAGCTATCTCCATCACATTTATTTATTCAATTAAACTTGTTATAAAAGCACTTTTGAATCGTCATATTATTTTTAACATTTACCACCTATAAAACATTAAATAAATGTGCATATATTTTACTTATGATATAATGTAACTATATTTTTTATGTATGTTTTTATTTTATAGTATTTAGTTTATTTATAATCATTATTTATTAATATTTTTGTTTTTATTATAATTTATCAATATTATTTATGTTTGCATATACTTTTTACCTACCTCCTTCTTCTAGATGTTTCTTTCAGTTGGTTGCCTGGAAGAGATCACTCAAGTAATAAGGCCGCCTTCTGTGCTGTTTTTTCTTTAGAATTAGTATTATTTGTATTGTTTTTTTATTGGCAGCACAATAAAGTGTATAAATAAATAAATAAATATATATATGGTTATTAAATATTTCAGTATTGTGTTGTGTCAGTTATTCCTGACATTCCCATGAGTTTTGGTGGCACCACGGAACCCTGCGCAATTGCAAACCTTATGTCTATTGGATCTCTTGGTGTAGAACAAAATAAAAAACATGCAAAGGTTTTGTTTGACCTGGTTGAAAAAGAATTGGGTGTGTCTCCAGACAGGTAAATATATCCTTCAAAATATTATATGTAATAAGAAATATTCATTTAAACCTTAATACAAAATCACTACCTACTTTCGATTCCAATAAATGAAATATTGAGCCAGTTTACACGATAAAATGTCTTTTCAATGCATGGATATTTTTTATGATGGGTGATTTATAATAACATTTTTTTTATTTGACTATTGAAAAATGAATAGACAAATAACGGAAATAGAGAATATGGGCGGTGGACTCGCTTACGATCAGGCTCTCCACAAGCCCGTTTGCCCACTCTAATATAAAAAATAAAAAAAACCGGATTAGTTCAGATATATCTGACCATAAGACTTAAGAGTATAAGAGTGGAATAAGGCCTAAGAGTACTGATACCCTAACATGTTATAAGAAGGATACAATAGAATGTTGTGAGTTGTACATGTTCAGTAAACATTGGCTACATATTGTGTCATAAGTCATTGTGTGTTTTAAAATTGCTTACATTATTCAATGATGAAATGCACTAGCCTAAAATAAATTTGTGGTATTACTCATTAAGAATTTTCAAGTCCTTAATAAAAAATATAAAGTCATGTTTTTTTTTTGAATAAAAATATAAAAATTTCTGTCTAAGGTGGAAACTTAGATGATAAGGATATTCATGTTGACTGAAATAGCCATTTTTTAAATCTAATTATCAATAATCATTGCTGTCTCGATTTACAATAATTTACTAACAATATTGGTTATTCGTCTGTGGTAGTAATTAAATATTTTTATACTGTATAATTAGAAAATCGAGATAAATGAGAGCCCATATTTTTGCCAATGGTTTTGTGAAATATCATGCAGATATTAATGATATTATCTTTTTACAGAATGTATATAACCTTCCAAGATGAGCCTACTGGAAATGTTGGATTCAAGGGCACTACATTTCATTCTATTTTTGGATAAACGAAATCATTGTTTTTTGTAAACAGTTACCTTCTCTTTATATCCCCTCCTTGTATATTCCTAGAAAATTATAGAGGCTTTTATAATTGGAAATTAAGAATAAATTTTCCCATTGTTTTTTATGTATAAAATGTCTTATTATTGTTGTAAATAAAATAATCATTATAGTATGGTGATTTTTTTCTCATTAATTTTAGGATTTACCCAAAGGGTAAAACTGGCCCTACCTACTTAAATCTCAAACTTTGCTGTCTGTTTGTCTGTCTATCAGTATTTCTGCATTTTCACATACAGTTACTATGTACTAAGCCTTTAAAAACATAACTACAGCCTTTAAATACAACTATGTATTTCAATCAACAATTATAATACATATATTTCAAAATGTTGTGTTATTTCGATTCATTTTTTAATAAATGAGCTATAAAATCAATAGTCTCTAGAGAAGGTTACAGTTTATCCTTTTTATTAGTCTGTTTCATAAACGGCGTTTAACTATTATAGATTGTTCACCGAAAAAATTTGTTTTGATAAAATATGATCTATTACTATATAATTAAGGTTGCTTTTTCCATATTTAAGTGGAGCTAAACAAAAACGTTCCGAGTGAGAGGTCTCCCAAAAGGAAATGGTCCTTGTTTATTGTTTTGAAAACTCTTCTCTCCACAGCTTCTCTCTTTCATAATATATGGCAATTCCCAATCCCAGTGAGGGTGGATTCTTAAAAAAAAACTTTTGATTGCTTCTTAATCATTGACGCTAAGCATTGACGTTTACAAGTAGCTAAATGGTAGCTAGGGAGACCAAGAATTTTGTTTGACTTTGCACCATCTCACGAATTATGTTTCGGTTAAAGAAATTTAATATTTAAATTTATAACTTACAAGCGAAACCATCAATCACGTAAGAGATAAGGCTACATTACGATAAAAACTGTAATATTCAGCTATACATGTATGAAAATTATAACTTAAACACCGTGTTTATGTCGTGGCCATATCGTAGATTTGCTCATTTCATGAAATGATTGATCAATTCACGAAATGGTCGCATTTAATGAAATGGCCAACATAGTTTGATCAGATCGTTAAATCGTCAAATGTTTCACGATTTGGTCATCCACATTTGGGCAGATCGTATAAAATATAGGGAGTCCATAAAATATTATAAAAAATCAGAATATTTTAAGAACTTGTTTACTTATTGTCATTTAAGTTAGTGCCGCGGCAGCGGCCTGCGAATGCCAGGAGCGAATAGTTTTTGTAATAGAAAACAGGTTAGGTTAGGTTAGACTTTGATATACAACGCACGAGCCGAGCGAGCAAAGCGAGCGTGCCGCGGCAGCGGCCAGCGAGTGCCAGAAGGGAATCGCTTTTTAAAAAAGAAACAATTATAATCATAAAGTAGGATATATAAATATAGTTATGTATAGGATTTTAGACGCATTTTTTCTTCAATATAAGATATCCACGAATTATGAAGTTTTTAACTGCGATTAATTAAATTTTCGCCAGCGGCCGCCATCTTATCACAAAAACACAGCGCTTGCAGCGCCTCTACCAATAATTAATGTAACTATTTTATGATATGATCAAATAATTTTGATCATTTCATGAAAAAACCACGCGTTTAGTTGGCCATATCGAGAAACGATTTCTTATCATTGACACAGATTAAGTATTAGTTACTACGTAATCATTGATCTGCTCAAACCACATCATGATGTGGCCAATAGACGTTCAACCATTTCATGAAATGCGACCATTTCACGAAATGATCGATCATTTCATCAAATGATCAAATCTACGATATGGCCACGACATTTACATTTTTACGGTCATGGACGGTCATATATTATACGTGTACACTATATTTTAGTTTATTTTTGAATATTGTATTTGAGAATATTATAATATTGTGAGGTATTGTATCATCAACGACGTTAACACGCTCGCTTTTCAAGCAATTTGTCCCTTATTTTGTTTGGCCATGGTCATTTAGTTAGAAAGAGACAAGTTGGGGACAAGTTCGCTCTCACTCAGACCGGTTTTTTGCGCCAGTAGAGTCTGTGTGAAAAGAGAACCGTCCTAAGATTTGAGGGCGCCTCTGTGATTAATTTCCGTGTTTATGATGTTGACAACACTGTTATGTCATTATAGTGTGACTGTAACATTTTGGTATTTTAAGGTTGTGTAAAGAATATAATATTTTCAACGACTGTCTTAATGATTGTTTTGATGTATTGTATGTATTAAGATTATAATATGTTTAAGTAAAGGGTCTTTTTTCAAGATTTTATTTTACCGCTGTCGGCGTGATTAGTATGCTTCCATGACAAATAATAGCTTTCTAGTACTAATTCACTGAGCAAAGCCGCGGACAGACAGACGGACATGGCGAAACTACCTACATAATATAAGGGTTCCTTGTTTGCTACGGAACCCTAAAAAGTTATAAATAAAATGTTTAAGAAAGCTACAAAATAATATGAAATATATTTCTAAATGGATTAAAATTGATTGAATGTGCAGTGTAAACTAAATTTGTGCAGTAGGTATAAGGAATAAAACTAAAAATTTATTTAAATCTATTTTTATATTTATTCATTGGCTCCCTGATCAGAACCATAACTAAAGTCTGATTCTAAATATTCAATGCCGGACATGACTGAACTATCTTTGGAACTAATGGAGAGATCCACAGAATTATCTTCTTCAGAACTGGATGTGCTCGAGTCTGTAACATTTATGATGATATCTTGCATATCTTCAATTAAATGGTCTTGTTCCCAATATTTTTGTTCTACATGTATCACATGATCACACTCTTTTCGCCAATGTTCTGCAGTAATATTTTTGAAGCATTCATTTATAATTGGTAATAGTTCTTTTGCTGATACGTTCACATTCTTTGATGCTACTTGTCTTTTCACAAGGCTCCATATCATTTCAATGGCGTTAAGGTCACAGTGGTATGGGGGTAACCTCAAAACAGTATGACCATGTTCCTCAAATATTTGATTGATTTCAAATACTGGTTCTTTTTTGTTCCTTTTTACTAAACTAAGAAGTTCAGGTTTCAGTGCGTTATCTGGATATTCTATTCCATTGTCGTCCAACCATTTTTTCAAAGTGTCTTTCTTGTCGCTGCTATTTGGAGGCTTATTTATGCGTGTACTATGATAGGATGCATTATCTAGCACAATGACAGACGGTTGAGACAGGTTTGGCAAAAGCTTTTCTTTTGCCCACTTGGTAAAATTCTCTCGATTCATGTCGTGATGGTAATCAGCTGAAATACTTTTAGTTTTATATGCAAGTAAACAATTTTCAACAAATCCTTCCCTGCTACCTGCATGAACTATAATATATCGTTCACCAAGAGAAATTGCTTTTGAAACTCCAGGTTCACCGGGACCCTGCCAACACTTATTAACTTCATGTGCAGTATGTATATATGTTTCATCTATATATACAACTGGTTTTCCAGTTTCCCTCAAGCGCTTCATTGTTCGCAAATATTTAGCTCGCCAGACCACAATATCATGTCTTTCAATGAGAACTTTTCGTTTTGACTCACATTTTTTATATTTGTAACCCAGCTCTTTTAAAATACCACTGAGACTACTGATTCCACCGCAATAGTTTATGTCTTCCTTTAACACACGATGTAGCTTCCTCAAAGTCGGTACCTCCTTCCTCACAGCATAAAATTCACGAATTTTGTTACGGATGACGCACTTATCAAAATCATCAAGAATTAGTTTTGGTCTTCCTTTACGTTTTTTCCCTGGTGTGCACCACACGCCGTTATTTGTAGAACCTTCTTTTTTTATTTTAGATATTGTACCTCTATTTAAGCCTGGAAAAAATAATCTTAAATAAGTCTAAACACATTATAAATGAAAAGTATCAAAACTCTTTATACCGGCTACCAAAAACATTGATTGAAACAAAACAAACATTTATTCATTTAGATCATCACATATTTAATGAATTACTTTTAATTTATATACATTTCGAGATCTCAGGGATCGAAGGTTACCTAGGAGACTAGAAAACATTAAGAAAAACTGTTACATACCGGTCATAGCTGCCACACGTTTCGTGACTGCGTTTAGGTCAATAATGGTATGTTTTGCCGCTTTTTCTCTTTGGCAAAAGCGAATAATATTATATATTAATTCCCTTGTTGAACTGTGTATGGTTTTACCTCTTTTCGACATGATTTTAATCAAAATTCACTGGAAAACGTTAGAACAAACAAAGCTGTATCGACACGAAATCAAGTTTGACGTTTGACAGACGGCTGGATTGGGTTGCCGTGGTTGCCATGTAAAAATCATATCGTTAGTTCCATTTTACGCCACGCCTATTCTCTTTTCACACAGACTATATAAACTGTTTGAAATGTAAAAATCTGTGGTTTCATAGTTTATGGTTATGACATAAACAATTAAATTATAATGTCAATTGTCAAAAAACTAATTTCTATGTTTTATTGTTTTGTATTTTGTAGGGTTTGAACTTTGATTTGAGATAAATATTAAATATCTCTAGTTGGTTTGAAATTATAATACTTTTTGTATAATTAATAGATTTAAACTAATATGTCCATTCTTTCCTCATAAAAAACATTATTTGTAAACTCTCAAATACCCAAAGGTTAAGTTATTACCTCACATTGTTAGTATTCGAAATAGCCCCAAAACATATCTAAGATGGATGAACATAGAAGTGTGGAGGATACCCCGGCGTCTCAAAGGCTTACCAATGAAGACTTTAGGAAGCTGCTTATGACGCCGAGGTCGACACCATCTGGGGCTCACCCAGCTGGTTCGATACGAGAGGCAATGGCAAATGCTGGGTAAGAATGTATTTATTTTACTATATCTATGTGTGATAGTACTGTACTTCATTATATGTAATATTAGTCTCCACAGTTGAATGAGTGCAGGATCATGCAAAATATTATGACCAAATTCAAGCTCATCTGAATTGGTTATAGCGTGAAAGGATTTTTACACTTTCATTATAAAATAATGTCAGCTTATAAAAAAATATTTAAATTACTCTACTATTATTAAGTTTTATATAAACACACTAGCAGCTAAAAATGTTGATAAATATTTCAAACGAAATGATTTTATATTAAACAAAAGTGAAATTTTACTATGTACTGTTAAATAATTTTGTATTTTTGTTGAATAGATCAATGCCACCCCCCGCTGAGAATAAAAGTGAGTTGCGGAGAAAGAAGAAATCTTATTATGCGGCATTAAAGAAGCAAGAGGATACTAAATTAGCAGAATTGGCAGAAAAGTACAGAGACAGGGCTAGGGAGCGGAGGGATGGCTTGCAGGATGTTAATCCCTTGGACCCTACAAGTAACACCAGTAGTGCTTACAGGTGAATAAATAATAAAAGCTGGAGAGTTTGTTTGTTTGAACGCGCTAATCTCAGGAACTACTGGTCGAATTGAAAAATTGTTACGGTGTTAGATAGTCCATTTATCGAGGAAGGCTATATATCATCACTCTAAGACCAACAGAAGCGAAGCCACACGGGTGAAACCACGGGGCGCAGCTAGTATTAATTAAATCTAAATATATATGATTGCTTCTAATACTTGTTTGCTATACAGCAAGGCTAAGCTCTCAATAAATACCACTTTTGATGCGACATTTAGTTATTGTACTAAAAACACTCTACTATTAATTTTCCAGAGCTGTTGCACCAGATGCAAAATCTGGAATGGATGCAAAAGAAAGGAGAAGACAAATGATTCAGGTATAGTCATTATAAGAAGGGTACTATTCGATTTAGCCCATACTTATTTAATATGAATTTGGCACACAAAAGATGGCTGATGAAGAACATCATACTCTCAATACCTGCAAATTGTATGCGTTTATTACAATTAATATTAATGTTTTAGAAAATGGTTTCCAACACAAGTTGTACACCATGAAGCAATTTACATTTTCCTATATATTTTTTGTACATACCAACTTGGTAGAAAAAAACATTAGGAAATAGTAAACGTATAGAATATGGTTAATGTTGACAATGAATATAATTTTAATAATTTTAAAAACCATTGTAACCTAATCTTTAGCTTTAGACTAGCAGGGTTTTAGTTAAAAATTTTGAAAAATATGGTAAATTATTGCTTATTTATTATATTTATAAATATACAATTATCGCAATGTATTATTGTAAACATTTTGTTGGGTTGCGATCTGCTCCTGAAATTAATGTAACCAATAATAATGTAACCAACAAAATCGTGATCTGTTATGTGTATTCAATTTTAAAAAAATAAATTAAATTTCAGGAATCCAAATATCTTGGCGGTGACATGGAGCACACTCACTTGGTGAAAGGTCTCGATTATGCTCTGTTGCAAAAGGTAAGGTTCTTCATAATACCGTTTATTTGACCTGTAAAAATTTACAAAGAATGTTATCTATACTTTGTATGGTTACCTCTTGATGGAACTTCAATATAACTAAACTAGTGATTTGTCTATTTCTTTAAAAATCTGAACTATTACACAAAATGAGTATAGCATTAGTAGGATTTTGTTATTTTAAAAAGATACAGTTTTTAAGTAGTAAGTCAACTTAGCTAAGCTTTTGACCAAGCTTGAAACTGTTAGTGTTGTTATAAATATTTACCGTAGTGATCATTTTTGGTTTGATAATGATCTTAAAATTATCAAAAGTTTATCTAAAAATTTATAGTCACATTTGCAGTATTTTGGCTATTTTGCAAGCGTCAAGTATTAAAAGAGTCCATTTTAAAGATAATTTTCCATAATTCAAATCGCAAATATTCTATTTTGATGTTTATTTTTACAACTTGCATTCTGTGTTTGATCTAACCAATTTTAAACAATATAATATTGTTCATGGAGATATTTTGTTGTAGTTTTTTAAGTGTTTAAGTAACAAAAAATAAATTAAAATTTTTTTAATAGGTGCGTTCAGAAATTCAAACAAGAGAACAAGAACAGGAAGCGGAAATGGAGAGATTGGTCACCGCTCCTGTTGAAGAGGTCAAGGAGAAGAAGGAAGTTCCTGTTGTATGTATTTTTGTATACTGTTTTATGTGATTAGACTAAGAATACAATCAATTAGTCTAATTTAAGAAATAATGCACTTACTATTATTAGATCTAAGTGTCAGTTTATTTTGGCGCATGCAACCACACATTAATTTATGATTGTATTATTCTTATTTTTTAAGTTTACTTTGTATGCACTGTTATATGTATTTATAATTTTATTGTTGTGCTTTCATTCTTAAAATAAAGTAAACGGTTATTGAAATGCAAAAAGGAAAATTGAAATATATATTTTTCACTAGACATTGGACAGTTAATTGATACATTATCCAAATTAATTTTGACCAGGGTTAATCAAGGTCAAATATATTATGTGTGTTACGAAAACATTTAGCGGAGGATAGAATATTTGAAATATTTTTTGGTTTCAGGAAGAAGAGATGCAATTTGAAACACCAATGGCTAAAAATATCTACAACATGATCTTGGAACAGAAGTAGGTAGCATGTTTTACTGAATACTATTTTATTCTACCACGATAATTGAATTGTAGTAATGCAAACTCTTTTTCTTTGAAATAAGCCTTCGATGTTTTGTTCTTGGGCGTTAAGTAATCTCTAACCATAACATGAGCATTTATAACCTATACAATATTCCATATAGTTTCCTCGTCTAAGACCATATTGACCAGTGAAGTTGATGACACATCTTCTATTTATTTTTCTCAGTACTTACTCGTGTTTGTCACTGACCTTCAAAATCACTGGAACGATTTTATTTTTAATAAATAATAAAGACAAAAATGTTAAAGCTTTATCTCTGTACTATTTACGTACTCACGTGGTAAATGTTAAAGCTTTGTCTCTGTACTGTTTACGTACTCACGTGGTAAATGTTAAAGCTTTGTCTCTGTCCTATTTATGTACTCACGTGGTAAATGTTAAGGCTATGTCTCTGTCCTATTTATGTACTCACGTCATAAATGTTAAAGCTTTGTCTCTGTACTATTTACGTACTCACGTGGTAAATGTTAAAGATTTCTGTGTACTATTTATGCACTCACGTGGTAAATGTTACAGCTTTGTCTCTGTATATAAGAAACAAAGAAAATACATTTATTTTAATGTCTTGCCATCATGTTACAGCTTTGTCTCTGTATTTAAGAAACAAAGAAAATACATTTATTTTAATGTCTTGCCACAGGAAAAAATATTTATACACTCATGTGGTATATTTAAATGCATATATGTAATAGGTCCAAAAAGGTGACGAGGAACGAGCTGTTCGCGGCCGGTCGGATGGCGTACGTGGTCGAGTTGGACGAGGAGGGTGCTATAGATAGTGATATACCGACCACGCTCACGCGCAGCAAGGCTGACGTGCCCGAGTTGGACGAGCGGAGCTCCGCAAGTGCAGCCAATGATGTCGTGGTCGATAAATTGGCGCAGATATTCTCGTACTTGAGACACGGAAGGCACAGGAAGCTTAAGAAGATGAAAGTGAGTACTTGTTTATCAACCGGCTTTAAAAAAAGAGGAGGTATTCAAGTTGACTGTATTTATTTTCGGTTTATTACCGCAGAACTTTCGCCTGGGTGAACAGAATTTGAGAATTCATTTTTTTTTATAGAAAGCCAGTACCTACCCATTTAAATTTTATTTAGTTTTAACCATTTGAAGTTGGTTTCTTGTTTTGTTAAAAAAAAAATGTATTTTTTTTATTCATATAATTTAATACTTTCTTGGCCTGCTTTTTATTGTTGCGTAAAATTTTAAATTAAAAGTAAATAATTGAAGGTATTATAAAAAGTGTATTGGCGAGATGTTTATGTATCCGTACAGTTTACGTACAGCATACTGTATAAAATAATAATGAAGATATGTATATATTTTTTTTACGTAAAATAGGAAAAGGGCGGTGAAAAGGGTCGTAACGATGATTCAATATACGGTGACATCGGTGATTACGTGGCTGGAGATAGGAGAAGTGACCGTCGCGAAGACAGACCGAGGTCGAGCTATTTCGACAAACCCGTTGAGACTGAGAAGGAAGAAGGTAAGTTGAAATGTATTTTTTTAATATATTTCTCTTAAAAAGTTTGCAGTGAAAGCTGCTGTTCGAAACGGTGGTAAATTCATTCTGTATGTTTGTAGATTCAAATAGTAGATAGTCGTGAGTCCGTTAGTGTGCCGCTTTTGAAGATCGATTGTTGTTTTGGTTACCTATCTACAACTATTTATGTACCTTCTTTTAATAATATTGTTTGTAACAACTATTTTCAATTCCTTCCAATTTAATAAGCCGTGTTCTTGCTTAGATAGCTTTTATTTCTTTTTCTTGGTTGTCTCCTTATTTTGTGTCACACTGTCTTGGCGAATGAATGTTAAAAAAGTATGTAACAATACCAATATCTATATATAAAAAACTCAAAGGTGACTGATATAGTGATCTATCAACGCACAGCCCAAATCGCTGGACGTATCGGGCTGAAATTCGGCATGCAGGTAGATGTTAGGACGTAGGCATCCGCTAAGAAAGGATTTCCCGAAATTCTTGCGGGAACGGGGAAAAACGGGGATGCACGTACAAAGTCGTGGGCGGAAGCTAGTAATTATATAAATACAAAGTAAAATGTAACAATACAAATGTAACATGTTGGTTCTTCAAAGCTTCTTATTTTTTTCTCTAGGTTGTCTATTTTTTTGTCACACTGTCTCGTCAATGAAATGTGTAAATATTTCTTCTATAACAATGGTTCTTCTATAACTTCTATAAAAATGGCAAGGATTTCAAAGATGATGTTATTTTATACCACTTGTGTATTTAACAATACAAATGTAACTTGTACCCAGGGCCGGGTCCGGTGGGGCGAAGGCCGGGTACAGTGGAGGAGCGCGACAAGCGGTCCGCAGCGCTGCTGTCGCGGCTCGCGGCGGAGCCCGAGGGCTACGCGGAGTGCTACCCGGGGCTCCGGGAGATGGACGACGCGATAGATGACTCGGATGATGAGGTGGATTACTCCAAGATGGACGCCGGGAATAAGAAGGGGCCTATTGGTGAGTACTGGTTGAATTACTGAAACTTTTAGTGAAAATTTATTTTGCATAGTAATTTTTTGATTCTAAAGTCGATGAAACGAAAAAGAGATAAACACAAAAGCTATAGCTATAGTGTTTTAATGTTGTATTTATGACTAAAATTTATGTAAATGATATCTATAATTTTTACATGTTTTGTAACATAGTGATTAAATTTTATGTATGTTTTAGATTGCTCTTATAATTTATCTAAGGTCCGTATCATATCTATTATTTTAAAGGCAGATAGAAATCGCTATTACAGCCTTAAACCATATTTTAAAGTGAAACTTTTATTACATCGTCTCAAACTTTTTTTGGTCTGTGTAGCGCATGTCGCGTGACGGTCGGCTGCCGAGTAGGTATAAAGCAGTGTTCGGAAAGTTTCACTTTTACCGTGGTTTCATAAAACCACACAACATTTTTGTGTATTCTGTTTCTTTTATAAAAATCTTTATGTCAAATTATGTTAAATATTCTGATTCTTAAATCTTGATATCAAAATTTATTTTTAATTTATTTATTATCCATTAATTAAATGTTATTCATTAATTCAAAGGTCGTTGGGATTTCGACACGCAAGAGGAGTACTCGGCGTACATGAGCAGCAAGGAGGCTCTACCGAAAGCCGCTTTTCAATATGGAGTTAAAACTCAAGATGGTAGAAAAACTAGAAAAACTAAAGATAAGAGCGAAAAAGCAGAATTGGATAGGGAGTGGCAGCAAGTGAGTATAGTCTGTGGTGGCCTGTTGTTTATGGATGTACAAGATTTTGCGCGCGCGTTGAAAAAAAGAAAAAAAGAAAAAAAAAAATGCCTGAAGTTTAAAAAAATGTTTTTTGTTCGATGTCTAATATTATTTTATGATTGAATTCGTATTTTTTCTTTGATATCTAAAATATATGTCTTTTTTACAGATTCAAAATATAATTCAAAAACGTAAGGCGCCAAAATACACATCGGAAGAGCCGGGATTCAAAACCCCGAGATATTAAAGAAAAGGATTTCAAAGAAGATGTAATTTTATACCACTTGTGTATTTGAAGTATTTTGAGCGTAATATGCTTACTATTAGCATTTTATATAAAGTTGTAACAGACTTAAATAATTAATTTAAGATAGTTCTATTATGTTTAAATGTGTAAATATAATAAGGATGAACTCATTATTATAATACGCAAAACTGTACGCTATAAATATAATATAAGGTGACTAATGTTGTTTTTCTTTTATTATGGTCAATAGGAAATTAATTGCAATCGAAACATTATGGCCATGATGCTAAATGTGGATACTAAGTAATTTTTACTTCTATTGATATATTAAGAAGAGCTGGAACGTCAACACATTTACACATTGCACATGTTAGGCCGGGAGATACTGACACAAAATTTCGGGTCATTTGTAACAGGATGGCGGTCTAGAGGGGTCTTAGTACGCAATGACAAAAAGAAAAATGATGGTCAGAACGCTGGTACCGGTGGACTAGTCGCGTGGGCGTTAGTCACACTCGTCGGATAAATAGCGAAAGTCCAACGATTTGTAACACAAAAATTTTAGAATTTACCGATAGCCCTTAAAAAAGATGTAGGCGGTAGTGTCATGCCATACTTTTACGATGTGACTTACAGTCCGCCTTACCGACGTGAATGCGTTGATTTAATAAAGTTAATTTTTAGAAAAAAAACAAAAACCGACTTCAAGACTATACCTATATGTACAAATTTAAACTGAAAAGTAGAAAATAATATTAAATAATAATAATGATATTAATTTTTTATTTTAATTACTTTAAAGTTTAAACATTCAACGAAAAGGTTTCCTAAGTTATTTTTGAAGTCGGTGCCGCCCAAGAACAGTTTTATTGTTGCAAAGGCAGCAACAAATGGAATGTACGGCGGCGCGACGCGGCTGCGCGTGAGGGCCACAGAGCAAGTATGGTGAGGGCAGACTGTAATAAGTATATAGTCTATGGGGCAGACGTCGTTGACGGTTGTGTCTCTATGCATAAAAATTTTGATGCGCTTCTTTGCAATTTATAAGTAAGCTTACGTGCGATTTTCTGTTCTCTAGTAAAAGTTAAGGTAATTAATATAATAAATAGTGTAATTAATTATTAGGTTATTTTTTTATTAAGGATATTTATGCTATTGCATAGCTTCTATCGCGGGCCTTGAGCGCGGGGACCGAATCCAGAAATTCCGTAACGAAAAAACCTCACGCTCCCCCCTCCGACGGGCGTGGAGGTGTGGCATGAAGGCATAGCATGCAATAGCTTTACCGCGGCAGTCCCCGAGTGCCACACGTCTTTTTTTTGTTTTGGTTGGCACCGACTTCAAAAATAACTTAGGAAACCTTTTCGTTGAATGTTTAAAGTAATTAAAATAAAAAATTAATATCATTATTATTATTTAATATTATTTTCTACTTTTCAGTTTAAATTTGTACATATAGGTATAGTCTTGAAGTCGGTTTTTGTTTTTTTTCTAAAAATTAACTTTATTTTTAATTTTTAAGTGGAAAGTTAGTGTATTTTGTTTGTATATAATATGGATAGGCCTACTAAACGCGCTTCTCAAATGAGAAAGCGTCGTTTGGAAGAAAGTAGGGACGAGAGGGAAGATCGTCTAAAGAAGAGTAGGGAAAGATTTGCAATAAAATTTGCAAATGAGAGTGATGAGCAGCGGGCGTATAGACTTTCGCATACTCAAACTTATCAAGGCTTAATGAAAGTCCAAAAAGTCATGCTCAACGACTCAGTTTGATTCACGAGCGTTTATCAAACGAAAGCGAAGAGCAACGTTCTCATCGCCTTGGTTTGATTCACGAGCGTTTGTCAAATGAATCTATCGAATCCAGATCGGCTCGATTAGATGCTATGCGACAAGCTAGTCGCAACCGCAGGAATGTTTTCGAACAATCTATATGATCAAACATACAAAAAGAAAACATACTGTCGAATCAAAAACCCTCCTTTTTTGATGTTGGTTAAAAATCGACTAGCATGAAGCTCCTAGTCGAGACGAATCAAATGAGCACAAACACGGCGGAATTGCTTTATTTTATTACAGAGTTCCCATGGCTATTTACCGTCTTCATCATCAGACCCTGAATACCACATAGGATCGGAGTACTTATTAATTAGACTACACATTCAAATTCGATGGTATTACATAATTTTGTTACAGAGATCCCATACTCCTAAACCATTCATCATCAGCTTCATCATCAGCTCAGCAACATCAGATGGTGACCATTAGATGCAAAAATCTACATAGATTAAGATAATTTCTGATAAACAGTGTATATGCCTACAAAATTTGAGGGTTTGCCTCGATTTCCCCAGGATCCCATCATCAGATCCTGACCTGGTGACAATGGGACCACCTCTGACGTATGACCTACCAAATAAAAAAAGAATTATTCAAATCGGTTTATAATTGCCGGAGTAATCGCGTAACAAATATACAAAAAAAAAAATACTGTCGAATTGAGAACCTCCTCCTTTTTTTGAAGTCGGTTAAAAAAACAATTCAACCATTTGTACCGGGCTAACTTTTGCACAGGTAACCATCGTCGTGCAGCCATTTACTAAAATCGCCATGCCATACTTTTCGGACGATTCCAAATAGTCGCCATACCGCGGAAAATCTGCAAATTTTTGAATTTTTTTTTCTCGCCAAACGATTTGTACCACCCTACATTTTTTTTTCAACAACTCCTGAATGATTATAAATAGAAGTGTGATAATGCCATACCTGTGGGAGGTGGCGAATGTGTATAAGATTTTTTTCTTATTGTAAGATTTTATTCGTAGTTTGAACGATTTGTAGCAGTATGGCACTAATTTTTCCCTCTATTAAAAGTATGGCAAATATAATAATGGTCACGTTGCATCATATACTTTCCAAAAATGCCGTACTGGTCAACGGCAAACAACCGACCGACCGACGACGACAAATCGCCAATTCTTTTCATTTTTTTTTACGTCTTGGCTTAAGTCTTACAATCATCCGCCCCATGTTTGCAATCTGCGATATTTTTTCTAGGTAGAATTGTATACAAACAAACAGAATATAATGATCCCATACTGTAAAAAAATATTTTACGTATTGTACAGTCGTATTTTTGAAACGTGACGAATAAATTAATTTTTCAAGTATGGCAGCACTTTTTCCCCCTACTAGAAGTATGGCAAATATAATAATGGTCACATTTTATCAAATACTCTCCAAAAATCCAAATGCAATACTGGTACAAATTGTTTGGCGAAAAAAAATTTTTTTTGCAGATTTTCGGCGGTATGGTGGCCATTTGGAATCGTCCGAAAAGTATGGCATGGCGATTTTCGTAAATGTCTGCACGATGATGATTACCTGTGCAAAAGTTAGCCTGATACAAATGGTTGAATTGTTTTTTTTTTTAATCAACGCATCGCGTCGGTATGGGGGGCTGTAAGTTACACCGGAAAAGTATGGCATGACACTACCGCCTACATCTTTTTTATGGGCTATCGGTAAATTCTAAAAATTTTGTGTTACAAATTGTTTGACTTTCGCTATTTAACCGACGAGTTCGACTAACGCCCACGCGACTAGTCCGCCGGTACCAGCGTTCTGACCATCATTTTTCTTTTTGTCATTGCGTAATAAGACCCCTGTAGAACCGCCATCCTGTTACAAATGACCCGAAATTTTGTGTCAGTATCTCCCGGCCTATGTGTAGCTTTTATTTTGCAATTGTTTATAAATACAGGGTGATGTAATTGGTGTAGTACGAATATCTAAAAATCTATGAAGAATTTTGTGATACAGTAAATGGAAGAATTATAGACTATTTTACAGTATTTAATAAAATCATTTAATTTTTTGTTCATTTTCATTAGAAATGTCAATTTTTCTCACCAATGTGGAAATTTGGATGATAAGGATCTTGTTAGAAAAATATAAATTTTGACTAAAATCGGCATTTTTTTTTTCAAAAATCAAATTACTAATTAATAATCAGAGTTATCACCATTTACATTAATTTACAAACGATATCGGTTGTTCTTACTTAAAATTGAATACCAATGTCTTATTGCGGTATGTGTTCTTTGGAAGTGTTCGTAAAGTTGTTGATCCGTAATTAAATTTTGCGGAAAATCTTTTAGAGCGCTTAGTTGTGACATATCCTAAGCATATTCAATAGAATTAAAAGACGAGCGAATATGCAAGCCAGTCTAAAACTTGAATATTTTGGTCTCGAAGAGCGACCGTTCCCTGTCATGTCGTATGCGAAGGGACATTATCATTCATGAGTAAGAATTTCTGGTCCATTTTTACTTTGTATGAGACAATACTTTTTAATTTACTACTACTTTTTAATTTACTACCTCCTCGTGTTTTTATACTACCTTTGTAACCAACAAACGCGCTGGGTTTCAGCGCCAAAGTAGACTCCTGATCCGGACCCACATTATGATATTCCCGTGATGATATAGATGTACCTCCTGAGGATGCCACAGATGGCTAACTATCCCAAGCGTTTCTCCGGCTCGTGTTCTTCGTGGATCCGGATGAAAACCTAACCGGAATCATTGGTAAATAACAACAAAGGCGTCAACTTGCACCACATATGCTAAACGCTCTCATCAATTACTGAAAACTAGCTTCATCGGTCACATAAACACAGTACATAAGCTAAGATAGTAAAATCAGTGGTTGGGGTGGCTATTCGCCTAAAAAATAGAACTCCATCCTATTGAAACTGTCCTGGCTTGTCAACTAGCTAACTAGTTTTCTAGCTTAGAAACGAATCTAGTTTTGTCTACACGAAGCCAGAAGCTTGCTAGCTGACTGACACTAGCTTGCTATCATAGCATAAAAAACTAGCTTTTTGGATCTCGGGCATAAGGGAAAAGCATTCCTAAGCATAGATAATATTTTATTTCATAGAAAAACTTCTTCCAAATTTACCACCTCAGTCAGTTTTAGTACTCGATAATGCATCATACCACTACGTCGTATCGGATCCAGTGCCCACATCGAATTCAAGAAAAAGTGACATGTTAGCTTGGTTGGACAAACATAATATACCATATTGAATTTATATTTTTGGTTTTATGGCATTCAAATGCTTTATAAATATAAATTTATAAAGAATAGAAAAAATTCGATCACGAGGCGGGACTCGAACCCGCATCCTTCGCGCCATTCCATTCCATTTTTTCTATTCTTTATAAATTTATATAATATACCATATCCAGAAAGAAACACAATACCTATTCTTTATGACATTATTAAAAAAAATAAGCCAAACTATACACAATTTTTACTTGATGCAATCCTCAAAGATCATGGACATAGTGTATTGCGCCTTCTACTATACCATCCAGAACTCAACCCAATAGAGTTACTATGGGGCATAATTAAAGGGAAAGTAGCATCACAAAATGTGAACTTTAACTTGAAAACTGTGGAAGAATTATTTAGAAAGGAAGCAAATGCTATTAGTCTGGATATGTTTAGTGACGTTTGGAGAAAGACGCGAGAACATGAGGAAAAATATATTCAATTAGAACCAAAAGTAGATAATTACACTGACTCATTTATAATAACATTAAGAAATTCCGACAACGAAACATCGAGTTCTTCGAGCGATGAAAGTTTCAGTGAAGTAGAAGATTACGATTATGATTAAATAGATTCTTCTTCTTCTCTATAGATACTGCTTTCTGAATTGGTGGTAAATGTTAAAACTGTTAAACTGTTATGACGATTCAAAAGTGTTTCTAGAAGAAGTCTAATTGTATAAATGTTTGAGTTTGAGAAAACCAATAGTGTGAAAATTATACAATAAACATGTAACACATATTTGTTAGCGCGTATTGGTAGGTATTACGTACTTACTACAAATATAATATTTCTTAGATATCTTTACTCGACCAAAGTCAGGACAAGACTGCTCCGCAACTGCAGAAGACGTCCGTTATTTAAATCATTATCAAAACAACCATCCGTGTGTTGGGAGTGAGCGTACACGTGTTATTTGTATTGTTTTTATGACCTGAAATTTAATTATTATTTGATAATTGAATGATCTTCTTCTTCTTTCTTATATATAAAAATGCATCGCAAAATGTGTTGGTAAGCGCATAACTCGAGAACGGCTGAACCGATTTCGATAGTTCTTTTTTTATTATATTCCTTGAAGTACGAGGATGGTTTTTATGTAGAGAAAACGTAAATATTATGTACCACGGGCGAAGCCGGGGCGGACCGCTAGTTATTAATACTTTTATCCAATTGATTATTATTAGAATAAATAATTAAGTTCATCAATTGATTTACTATTAAATTATAATTTTACAGGTAAATTATGAGAGCTTTCATAATTATATTTGCATATATTTATCTACAACGCACCCATTTTACAATTCAAGTCTAAAATGAAACTAGAGTCGCATTTATTTTTGAACATACTGTAAGTGAAATTGCATAAGTGTGAGTACTGTGAACATGCCAGCTTTCCTTAATTGACCGATAACAAATAACTTACACCAAAAAAATTTGATGTAAATAAATGTTATGGCACATCATTACATAGTATAAAACAAAGTCGCTTTCTCTGTTCCTAGGTCCCTTTGTATGCTTAAGGGCTGATTTTTCATTCCTTGGTTAAAACTTATTCATCAAATAACGTATTAAAGTACCATTTCAAAAATATATTATATTTGTCCGTATTTGACAGTATACAGGTGACATTTTAAAATGTTCGTGTAATACTTTATTGGATGGATAAATTTTAACCAACGATAGAAAAATCGGCCCTAAATCTTAAAACTACGCAATGTATTTTGATGCGGTTTTTTTAATAGATAGAGTGATTCAAGAGGAAGGTTTTAGTATAATATAATAAAATTAATAGGTTTAGTTTTTTTTAGGCGGGCGGTAAGCTAATTTGATAATAAAAGTTAGACGTCACTTTATACCAGTACTAGTTGTGCCCTGCATAGGCTATCATATTATTAGCAAGCGGTAAATGAAATCAAAAACGTGTAAAAGCTATCCATGGCACAAATCGCATCAAAGTAGGTTCAGCATTTTTTGTGTGATAGAGTAGGTACATAAAAAACATTTGAACGTAAAAACCGACTTTTAAAGTGGATCAAATATGTAATAAGGAATAAGAAATCTCTTTTGTGTGTGAAATCTTTTTTTAGAAATTGATATTTATTTATTCAATTAGACTTCTTCTAAAAAGCAATTTTGAATCGTCATAACATATTTTTAACATTTACCACCGATTCGGAAAGCAGTATCTATCATTCCTATATTATTATTTTATGTAATTAGAAAAAAAACTCTTAGTAAAATAAATAAAATAAAAATAAAAAACACTTTATTTGCACACACAAAACTTAGTACCTAGTTAGACTGTAAATATGGTTTTTAATAAATTTATAAACAAAGGTTTTGTTATTTTAGTGCTTTCCTTTAATTGCTTTTTATTTTTTTTATATTTATATGTATTATGCAAAGTTACTATCATTTATTTCTAATTTATTTGTTGTGATTTTATTTTGCAATGTGGGAGAATATTATTCTTTACAATAAAATATTGCAGTAGTACATTTTTTTGCAACTACGGCAATATTAAACAACGGCTGGTTAGGAAATCTTTAATTATGTAAAAGAAAGAATATTTCATTATAGTTTTTATTTTCCTACCAGTGCACATGACCTATTTTATAAAGGACGCATGCATAATAATAATAAAAAAAAAAACTTATGTACCTATTCATAAGTAGTGCATTTACCTACATGAATAAAAATTGAAAGCAATGTTACGTATCACGGGTGACGGAATAATTATAAGCAAGAATGAATTATAAATCGCCAACGAGATCTCTGTACTTAGCATTTAATGTGTGTGTTATTGTTTACAACGTAAGTCACGCGAAAGATCAATGAAACATGATCGATTTCGATAGGGAAAACGGCATCTCCACCGGAGCTCATTTAAATGCAATATTAGACTGAAACTAATTATCTCCCATCTACCGACCTTCAGATTTCACTGCAACACATGAGCATTCCTTCACGTCGCCCGATGACGCGGCGCTCGAGAGAAATGCGGCCGAATTCGCGACGATTCATTTGACACAATGCCGGTTCATCGGCATTACCCGTCTGCCCAGTACCTAGCCGTCCCTCCGCGGCGCGTCTTCACAGGTGCGTAAGCGCAGGTAGAGCCTCCGCCCCCCCGCCCCCGCCGCCCGCGCCCGCAAGGAGCGCCATCTTGAATTCCGCTCACTCAGCCCCGCGACTCGCGGCCGCCGCACGTCCCGCTCCCGCCCGCCGCTCGCTAATTCCACGGTGAACCCAGTGTTTTAGTGTCATGTGATAGTGCAGTGTTAACAATGGAGTCCACGCCGATCTGCCGGTGCCGCGTGCTGTACCTCGGCTCGGCGGTCCCGCAGCAGAGCAAGGACGGCCTGCAAGGCATCCAGGAGCCTCTGCGCGAACTGTATCCGGAAAAGGGAGCGACAACCGGCGGCATAGACTCGTGGCTTTCGGTGTGGTCGAATGGAATTCTGTTAGAGAACGTGGACGAGAGCGGCTCGCGAGTGTCGAGGTTTTTTCCCATATCGAGCCTCCATTATTGCGCAGCCGTGAGACGTGTCAGTGTCGAGGGTGCGCCGAGATTTTTGCCTTTGGACTCTCCGTTCGCCAGAGCGCCCGCGGCACGGCGGCCTCCTTTATTCGCGGCGGTTCTGCGTCGCACTCAAGGTATTAAAGTTCTCGAATGTCACGCGTTTATATGCAGACGTGAAGCGGCAGCCAATGCGCTGGTTCGATGCTGTTTCCACGCATATGCGGATAGCTCATATGCCAAGCGCCTGGAAGCCGAGCGATCGCCATCGCAGCTGGCGCCGGAACAGGACGAGGAAGTCGAAGTGTTCGACGGCGACGAGAACCACAAAGTTTGGATAGGAGAAGTGGAGAGGGATGACGCCAGCGACGAAATCCCCCATCCGGCCAGAGCGCCTCGACCGCGGCAGATAACGCGACCTGCATCCTTGCCTCCCCCGCCACCGCCTCCTGAAGAGCCCAAAAAGAAATCAACAACGAAAAAGTCTAAGAAAAAATCGTCAGCATCAGCGGACGAATTGTACGCCACGATGCCGGGCCCCGCGCCGCACATGAACGGGCGGTCCTTGGGGCGCGCTCCGCCGGCTTGGGCGGCCGCGCATCCCATGGTATTGGTGGCTCATCCAGCAGCGACGTTACCGCACGCCCGGCCGGCGACGCTGGGCCACAGGGGCCGCGTCCCGGCCGCGCTGGCTCCAGGGCCTTACGCTGCGCTCCCTCCGCCGGGAAGGGGTAGAATACAGTACGCAACCGTCGACCCTAGACGCTCGAAACCGCCGCCGCCACCGGCTCTCAAAGCTGCTCAAAGCATGACCGGTTTGGAAGCTGTGGAAGACGCTGGTGGTATATATAGGAAGAAGGGACACTTAAACGAGCGTGCTTTTTCATACAGTATTAGACAAGAGCACAGAAGTCGATCACATGGATCTCTAGCTAACTTGAAGTTCGCTGCTCCACCTGAGGTAAGTTAGAAACTTTGTTTACATAATATGTACCTCTTCTTGCATTTATAATATCTTATATTTTATGTTAAATTATCCTGCAAACTAATTTGAAACTTGATAAAATCTTCTCGAGCACATTAATTGAATGCGTCACTAAAAAGTTGTTAAATTTAAACATTTCGTAAAAGTAATTAAGAGTAGTGAAATAATAACCCATATTACTAAATAGATGTACGCAATTATTGGTCATAATAATTAAATCTAATTGACGAAGCCTGTAAAGATGTTACGTGGAGGTTGCGCGCTAAGCCTACACGCAATTCTGTAATAAACATTTGTAAATCGTAAAAATTCATCTCATATAAAATAATACCAGAGAAAATAAATCATACAATCAAATCATCATTCATAAAAGTTTAACCATAACTGCAATATTATGAAATTCGTCTCCCATTCAAATTTAAATATTACACAATATGATGTTAATTGGATTTTTGACTACCGTGCTATCGGATTAAGATAAGGCATTGTAATATACAATCACAAGATCGCAGTCAATACCATCAAAATGATAAACATCATAATATTATTAAATAAAAATATATCAAAAGACACGAATTCCAGCTTCTGCTTTACTATATTTTATTGATTGAATCATTCCCTATTAAGTCAACCTTAACCTACAATATGTTACTAAAAAGATTGAGATATTTTGTTTGTATAAAGCCATCATAGACCTTGCTTATACTTCAATAATAATAAATATAAGAGTTTTCCTTCCTAGATACAATCTAGAGCAACACTCTTTTTACGCAGTTGTCTTAAATAACATTGTGATAACAATTTTATTCACGCACATAAATAAATAAATAAATATTTCAGGACAATTTTCACACACGGCACGATCTGATCCCATACTAAGCTTTCGCTTGTGTTATGGAAACCAGATGGCTGATAGATATAGGTACATTTATAATTTTAAATAAATACTTATAAAGATAATTAACACCCAGACACAGAGCAAACATCTATGTTCATCACACAAATATTTGCCCCAGGTGGGAATCGAACCCACGAATTCTGGCTTGGAAGGCAGGTCCACTACCAACCAAGCCAACCGATCAGTAATAAAAATGCTTTTATATTCTTTAATCTATGACAAGTTAGGTAAGTCTAGATTGGCTAGCGTATAAGTAATTTAAGATCAGGCGCGGTCACAGCCTCACACTTGGGGGGGGGGGGTCACGCGGCTGCAAAGGTATGACAACCCCCCCACCCCCCCAATCGTACTCGTCAAAAATCGTATTCAATAGAAGTTAAAAGCAAAAACTTGAGAAATTTTCTATACATTTTTTATATTACAAAAAACAAGCCAAGTGGGAGTCGCACTCGCGCACCGAGAGCTCCGAAAACTCTAAAATGTATGTTTTAACATTTTTTCTTTATCTGTGCTATAAGCTTTGCTTTTAACAAAATTTCATGACTCTGTATCAACGGGAAGTACAATGTAGGTTTTGATTCCCATGCGAATATCGAAATTTGCGATAATTTGCAGCATAAACGGCTGTATCTTTTGATTGCGTTGGCTAAAAGTTTGATTTTTTTTCACAGCTTGAAGAGACCGTTGATTTAAGTATTTGATATTAATTTCATCTTGATACCTCCACGCGTTCCTGAGAAAAAGTTCCCTGATGCTGAAAATTTTCGCAAATTTCGACATTCGCAAGGGTATAAAAATTCAAAACCTCTCATGAACTCAGAATCTTGAAATTCGTTACGATAATAATTGCAAAAAATGAAAATTTTTAATAACATCATATCATAAAAAATAATTTTAAAGTTTTCTATCTGCCATCACCCTTTTTCTCAGGAAAGCTTAGAGGTATAAAGCTGAAATTTATATCGAATACTTAAGTATACGGTAGGGACCGTGACTTTTTCAAAGCAAATTCATAAGCCAATGCAATCAAAAGATACAGCCGTTTTGTGCTGGATATTATCGCAAAATTCGACATTCGCAAGGGAATCAATAACCTAAATTGTACTTCCCGTAAACACAGAGTCTTGAAATTTGGTTAAAAGTAATGTCTTATAGCAGAGATAAAGGAAAAATTACTAATAACTACATATACATTTTAGAGTTACAACATACTAAAAAGTACCGTTTGTTCGGAGCTCTCAGTGCGCGAATCCGACTCGCCGGCCAAATTTATCAGACTCTTATTTTTATTGATTACATAAACCTACCATTGAAGCTGTGAAAAAATCAAACTTATACGCCAACGCAATCTAAAGTTTTACAGCCGTTTATGCTGCAAATTTTCGCAAATTTTGACATTCGCAAGGGATTAAAAACCGATTTAAACGGAACTTTAGGTGTGCAAGTGACTCCGATTCACACTTGGCCAGTTTTTTTTATATTTTGTACAGTATAAGAATTTTTTTCCATTTTATCGAGTACGATTTTGGGGGGGGGGCATGTGGGGACATGACCCCCCCCAAAATCGTACTCGATGACTCGCGACCCCCCCCCCCCCTGGGACCGCGCCTGTTTAAGATACAGATTACAGGCGATGCCGGTCCGATCGATGCGGTTGCGTCGATTAAGGAACTCGGCACGCGGTCAAACTAGTTAGAAATGCCGTCGTTGATGCTACCACAGATTTGATTCTAGCTATATTATAATAATATATTTCATATTATGTACATATATACGATGTTTCGAATATTACAAAATGTTTATCAAACAGCTTATATTACTAAGTAGTGTATACTTAAATAGCGAATTCATAACACCTAGGTACCCTAGTAAAAACAATTTGAAATTTTCTATGTAAGTATATGTAGTTAATAATTTATTAGACTCAGAATATAATAGAAATATTTACAAGCTGTATATGCGTGATAATTATAATAATATCGCAAAATCAATCTATCGATATGATTTGCAATTATTTTTAAAGGTCTCTAAAAATATAGTCAGATCAATATCAAATTATTGTTACCTAGTAATAAATCAAACTTGTTTCTCTACAATATTTAATGGCTGCGTTAAAACAATATTTTGTTGTAAGCTGTAGGTATCATATTAAATTCCACACAAAATAATTTAATATGAGCTCATCATTACGTAAGCATGTAATTCAAAAACGTTACATACATAATATTACTAATCACGACTTGAGTACCTATTGGTCAATAGGTATAAATGAAAATGAATATCTTACGGTAAAAAATAGAAATATTAGTAAACAAATTTTAGTGACGCATCTTCTATAATAGGCACTAATAATAAGCTGTAATTTATACTTAGTAGTGAATTAGTCTTTTCATAAATCACAATAATATGCCCAACTTTTCCTCTATATTCTTAAAACTATTCTATATTTATGATCGCTTTCACAACTTCTGGATTATACCTCCTACTACTGTTTAGCTTATCAGTCAGATAAATTACAAATAATGCTTGAAAATAAGCGTCAAATAGGTTATCAGAGACATTATCAGCAATAAATAATTATTTAAAAAGAAAAACCTAATTTTCTTGCACAATAAAGAACGTTAAATTATGAAAAAAATCACGTTCCATCGTTAGTGTTGCACATTGGTGTGACCGAAAAGTATTAAAATATTTCAAGTACATTCAACTGACTAATGTATTCATAACGTGAGGTGGAGTAATAAAGGCTAGAAAGAAATAGGTGATGCAGTTCAGGATAAGGATTTCTCTTGACCTCGGTGCTGCCTAACTTAATTCGCTTGTATCGATACATGATTTATAACTGAACAAATTTCACGAAGGTTCTTAGTTTTTCTAGACTGGGAAATTGATTTGACCGTCACGTTGATTAAAATGATTATTCTAAAGAGTTAATAATATGTGTAAAATTAACAGGGTAAATAAAACTGAAAATAATCATACCTCTTTTACATAACTGTGGTTTTTTTTATTTACCAAAATGTATTTCTTATTTGCTTAGAAGTAGCTTAATTATATTATTTACGCGCTTATATACTTAGTAAAAAAGCAAAGAAATGTTTGTTTTTGGAGAACATACGCTTACCTAAATTTAGAACGACGCGGACGTGATGCTAGTGATGCTAGTGCGTTGAATTCTATTCTTCGACGCGAATAACACACCCAAATTCCTTACAAATTAAGAATTTTTTTGTTAGGTTGCAACAATTAATTATAGGCAGCGTTTCTAATGAAACAAAAATTATGTAAATTATCTTCTGTCTATTGATTTTGCTAAATCTATTTAAAGGAAATCATATAGTTTCGATTTCACCAATATCTCATAAATAGTGTTAATTCAAAAGTGACTACATAGTTGCAAATTATTATAAGTGATTTAACCGAGTTCTGATTTAGATTCTTATAAAAAATCCCAAGGCACAGTTACACTGCACCACTTTACTTTAAATGTAGCCATTCAAGTCGCGTGCGACCTATTGTCATCTGAACAACTTTATCCATTGAATATTTATACGAAACTAGTCTCTAATTCAATGGAATAAGGACACTCTAATGTAAGGTTAGTCTTTACTATTAACATGTACACATGTATGCATAGAAAAATAAGCTTTAATTCCTCGATATATGTGCTATTTTGCTGTGAACGAGTTGAGGGTGGATCCCACGACTTGAACGGTCAGTGGTTCTGCAATTGTTCAAAGGTGTTCTCACGAATGTATGGTCAAAGTTATTTTAAATTTAATAAGGATATTAAAGAAATTTCACCTATTATAGTAGTAGCTCTTCCTGTTTATTTAAAGACTATGGGTTAGGTTTAAGGCACATAAAAATTGATGGTATGAACTAACGATAGCATTTATTTTACTTCAAAAAATGATATGGTTTTTTAACTTTATACCACATTCTTCAGCGCTTGAAATCACACACATAAAAATATTATGTGTTAAAAACTGTGTTGTTGTATCTAACAGGTATACCTTCAACTTCTATAGGTACACGAATTTTTAATTGAACACTTGACCGGTTATATCTGAATATGTAAAGCTTTATTTGTTTCCGAAACAATAAGTTTCGATAGCTTGAGTGTATTGTTTTGTAAATATTAATTACATACAGTCAAACAATAGAAGATGGATGAAGCAAGGTCATATTTGAATCAAGATACGTCTCACATTTTTCAAATACAAAATACTAAAATAGAAAGGCGTGTTATTAATTATTTTTCTGTTAGTCTCTTGCATCTTTTGAAATTATCACGTTGAATATGAGATTTGTTATATCATATGAATATTTTTAAATCCGTATATTCAAGAAAGGAGATTGTTTTTTTATTTTCTTCGGAAAGTTTCTTGAAGTAACGAAGTCAATCTTGAGTTTTATTTAATTAAACATATCATATGTTTAAGTTGCGCTATTTTTTATGAACGGCTTTGTACGGTCTGCAGAAGTAAATAGGAAGTTAAAATTTCTTCAAATTCATATTTACATTTTTTAATTAAAATTTGCTTAATACTTTATTATAATTAACTAATTTCGAAAACGCCATGGTCAGATTTATCATAAAATATAATAGGTAATTATTTTAGTAAAATAAAGTTATATTTAAAAATGTACACTAGAAAATAAAAATAAACATAATAATATTATGGAAATATGAATGATGTACGTTGGCCTTGAAATTCCTAACCTCTGTGCCTTTTTTGTTACATAAGTTATTGTGAAGATACCTACGTTTATTACGAATTCTTCTTTAAAATTTACATTCACTGGACAATGTAATGGACCCATTTAATCATTCAGCCATTTTGTATTTGGTTTTAAGACATTCTAATGATCTTATAAATAATGAGGTATGAGGGTCTATTGAATTTTCCCATTTTAAAGAATCTCATTCAATCTTACTTGACCATAGTCTTCGTAAACGATCTGAACCACGCAATTTCGTTTGTTCTCAAAAGAAATATTTGTTTCGTAAAGCCTTTGTCGATAAATGGACTAACTTATAACTTTTAATTTGGGCCTCAAATTACCACACTCAAACATTTAATCAGTCTGTCTCTAATGATGTTGTTTGAATAGATTTTCGACTTTTATAACCACGTTTTATGAATGTCGAACAAAAAATAAATAAAAGTATCACACAAGGAAAAGCAAAAGTCGCTATAGAAACAGTAACAAGGGCTCACAGTTAAATTGGCACCAAAGTATCAATTACGAACGTGCACTATAAAGCAAATGAGCGAATCGTGGATAAGTGGATAGGTATACTTTTTAATTTGCGATTTGTATGTAGCGGATTGACTTGTTTCACCTGTTATTTACCTTGGTTTTACTTTAACGAAGCATTGAAGGATCTCTCAACACGATTGTTACGAGAAAATCGTTTATGAAAATTATAGTAGACCGTACTTGTCTAGAATTAAAATGAATACAGAGTATTGTATTATATTATCTGTACTAGAGCTAATAGTCCATTGAATGAGTCCCTCCAAGGGGGGTCTAGAGTGCGTGAGTTAGTAACGTAAGATGTTTCTTCGGAAACATGTCAAGAGTCCCTAGGTAATAAACATACTAAAACCCCGGGACACTAGGAGGAGCCCCGGAGTGGGGGGAGGGGGGAAATGGGTCAATTTTTTCATCAAAAACGGTACATGTTAGAGAAAAACTTTTAAGGAAAAGTTGAAAGGCCATAAAATTATCTACAAGTTGTACCTAAATCATTTTTTCCTATATCCTATATCCAATGGACTATAACTACTTTTCGCTCGTGATGTTCACTAGGATAAAATGTAACACTTTTACTTAAAATAGAAATAAAATGAAGTAATAACTCTCATTCGTGCATGTCTTTCTGAAACCTCATATTTTTGTTTAACCTCAAATAACAGCAGCTGAATAAACACGAATATCTTCACAAGATGGCTAAACGAATTGTATTTGGGCTGTGCAAATACGATCACGTTTTTAAATTTCACTTTAAACTATTCAACTCCAACAAATAGTTGATGCCCTTTCTCTGATTTACCTTCTTGGAGCCAATGCCGAGTACTTTTTATTTACATGGAGGTCTGTATTTTTTGGACTTTAAGCTTTCGCATTTAACCGTTTCTTATTGTAATATATCATTTTATATTATATACTTACACATTTTTCAGCCCCAATAGGGGCTTTAGAGGGGGTTTTCACCACGTTCTCAAATTAAGATAGAATATTTAAAGATCTGTTAAAGCAGAATTAGAAATAAAAGTATTGTATTTTTAACGTCTGACTTTACAATTGTCTATGCTTTGTTTCTTTTTTTATATTTTTACGCAATTTTTTACGACTATTCCAATGTCGCTTTCACTTTATGTAATTATTTTTGCACGGCTGTATTTATTATTTCATTTATATTTTTTCATTATTCATATATGTTAATATAGGAATCAATATAAATTGATAATTTTTATGTCGATGTGTGAGACATATTATATCTTCAGTAGACAGTGTTGTTTGGAAGAAGTAATTTATTAAAATTCATACATAAATTTACGTGACATTTCATATGTTTTACATTCATAAATCATAGTAGGTATTACCTCGTCTACAGGTATATTGTGCAAGTATACCTAAATACATGCGTGAAATTTTTATTGAACGTGTTTGAAAGTGGAGAGGATGTCCGATTGCCGACATGCTTTGCGTTTAATTTTACAAGATTCCTGATAAGTGGTCGTGTGAATATTTAAATAAATTTATTAACCTATGTTCTACTTTATTATTGCTATTTTTTTGTGTGATAGAAACTTGAAGATGACAGACTTAGATTCTAGATTTTAAAGAACGTTCTGGTTGTGGCGTGGCAGGATAGGACATGAAAGGTTGGAGGTTAAAGTTGCTCAGGATAGAAAAGTGCTATAGCATAACGATACTTTTAATACAAAATATGAATAAGAAACCCAACTACTTAAATCAAAAATACCTACTTTATGCATTTCCGCGAAGAAAGCTATGTAAGTACACGGACAATTTACATTTTCCCACTATATCAAGGGTTGTTCCCTTGAACAATTTCCTAGAAAGAAAGATAAGAAAATGCACATGTAGTATTTATTCGTCCTAGCACGGTCATTTACCACAAACAATGTAACGGCCTTGGTACAAAGGAGCAAATATGCAATAGTAAAAGGCGGAGGAATTTATTTAATACCAGCACGCTATACCATTGTACAAAATGCTTTACTAATTGAATTACAAATATTGACGAGAAAAAGCTTCTTTGTATGATTGATGGTTAACACAGACGTTAACATAGACTGAAACTGTTAAGGTTTTTACAATTAATTTAAATTTTTTCTTCTTTTCTCAATGTTTTGGTACTTTCTTTCGTAAAAAAAGAAAAAAGTTTATCAATACAGCCAGTTTTTCGGTTATTATTAAGATAAGGTTATTATGCTGTGAATAGAACACAATAACCATTTTAATATTCGAATCAAATATCACAACGTCATTGTTTTATAGTCTATACTTATGTCACAGATAATATAATACTATACATATACTTATGTATAAGAAATATGAAGGTAGTGGGTACACATGTCGCGATGTCGTTGCTTATCGCATAAAGCACAATAACATAATGCATACAACCATTGTAACAGTAACATTGTAAGGACAAGATCTTTGTTGTGCGGGTTTGACCCAGTTCATACATACATAGGTACTTTATATAAAGGATGCGTTACCGTAGGAATAGGTATATAGTTTGTATATTAGTTTTCTAGTAAAATTAATAAGAGAATTTGTGTCTCAACAATATTCTGTTTATAGTTAGGATATGGTTAGCTGGTTACACCAAGCGGTAATATGAGTAACAATTAGCGCATATATATGATAATAATATTACATAATTTAAATAAAAGCTACAGGTTAGAGTTAGACAATAGCGGTTTTAATAAAATACGGTTATAGTAAAAATACCTTTTTATTTATGGTGTTAATATACACGTAACGTTATAATTGCTGATTTCACGGTTATCTTCGTCGCTAGTCACCATGAAATTGTATAATCAGTGAATAGGTACCGAGAAAATTACCAAACAATGCCTTACTTCTTATTGCATTGAGTCGTTATAATGTACTTTGGTATAATTGAATTCTGTTTCGAATCAATGCTGGATTTGGATACTTGTACTACTACTACACTATACCACAGTATTACAATATTATTTCCTACGACCTACAGTAAGGAAACGCCTTTGATGTCGCGCGATGCCGCCACCAGCGTAGGTACTTACGCTGCCAGACGAAAATATGCTAGGGTTGCAACAAATGGGAAATAAAACAATTGTGATTATTAATATTATGATGAAATCATATGTACATTCAAAATAATTGCGATTATTAAATCTGATGTAATTATTTGTTCATAAAATATTATAATTACATATATTGCACTGCTAAATATTTACGTGGACACTATTTTTGGATGTTCTTAATTGTACATTATAACATTTAACTAAGTAATGCATTCGCATTGGGATGTACAATCTGATAAGACAAGAATGAGAACAACATATACACAGCTTTGATTAAAATTCTATATATACAAATACAATCTATCTAAAATATCTAAATAACTTCTGTGATTTCGATGTAGATTTACATCAATACACAGAACAGTTTGTGCGCGCCATTAGAGAATATGTAAGTATAATAAAATTATTACACAAAAAAATACGAATGCGTCGTCCTTTCGCGCTAGGTAATGCAAACTAAGCGTGATTGCATTACGCGGCCCGCGTCGCCCGACCCCCCGCCGTCCGTCGCGTACATTCGTCGCCATACTGTAGGAAATATTGTAATACTGTGACTATACTATGGTCTACACTTTTAGTGATAACAATTCATACGTCGAGTACCTACAGCCTATCAGTGGACTTATATTATACTCAATAGAGTTTTTTTTTATAACAAAGGAATGGAAATCGATACACAGTTTCAGCAAATTATACTAAAACTTAACATAAACGTTTTTCATGATTGAATAATTTCCTATGGTAATCATTTTCATACTTAATTAAATTTGAAGTCAAAATTTATTTTCGTATGGTATCCCAGTGAAATAATATAATGATGTTTATCTATACTTATAATAAATCTGTAGAGAGGCCAATTCTGTACATGAAATATATTAAAAAAAAAACTATGAAGGGGTGATAAGGGATCGCTACTGATGCCAAAAATGCAATCAGTAAAATTTTTGTCTGTCTGTCTGTCTGTCTGTCTGTCTGTCTGTCTGTCTGTCTGTCTGTATATTCGTTATAGAAACAAAAACTACACGACGGATTTTAACGAAATTTGGCACAATTATTCTTCATACTCCTGGGCAGGTTATAGTATACTTTTTATTACGCTACGATCAATATGAGCAGAGCAGTGAAGTGAAATATTGGGAAAACGGGAGAAGTTACTCCATTTTTTAAGCTTCCGTCGCGTGTGCAGCCTTAATGGTTAAAGCTACATAGAAATCATGTACGACACAAATGTTCTTAAATTATTATTATTATATAAAAATAAATTCCTAGACAGCATAATATGTCTATCTTTTAAAATTGACTCACAATAACACGTAGTTTCAATAGCTTAGCAATTCGGAGCTTTCTGATTATATTTGTCGACTCTTACGTTTACAACACTCTCACTCATCCCTAATTAAAAAAGTTAACATTATTACCTATTCAATAATAATAATAAGAATCATGTAAATCGGTGTAGAAACACCAAAGTTATACATATAAAATTACGTAAGGTATTCAATGCGGTTCGCGCCTCTTTGATGGAAACCCATGGAGCGCATGTACTAAGCACGTCTTCTATGTCATCTTCGGTTTTCTGAGCTACTGAATCGATAATTTCGTCATCAGATAATGCAAACACGTGTTTACGTGAGTCATAAATTTATTATGGTATAGTCCTAAAATGTTTTCTAAGAAACAATAGTGTACTTACATTGTCGGCAAGTTTATTTTATTTTATTTTATTTTATTAAGGCTCATTAGCAGCTGTACATCGATTGTTTTACATAAAAAGTACACAAAAAAGTTCAAGTTCTTAAAGTCGGCAACTTATTTTTGTTCGAACAATAGAGATAATAAATTCCAAATGATCAAGTTGTAAAGGTTGTAAAATAAAACGTGCGGCGGGTCCGCGTGCGAGGTTCATACAATATTTGGCTGTTGATGCGAATAGACGTTCAGAGTGTTCGACCTTATTGACAGATTTCTTTTGTTGTTTTTCTATAGGTTTTAGTAGTGTTAAAGCATATTATTAGTTTACATTTTATTTCTTTATATAAGTGAAGTACCAGTAGGTACGCATTTTAGTTATTTTGGAAGTGTTTAATTATATTAATAGTTTATTTTCGTAATTATTTGTTTTTCTATAGGTTTTGGTAGTGTTTAAGCATATTAATAGTTTACATTTTATTTCTTTATAAGTGAAGTAGCAGTTGGTACGTATTTTAGTTATTTTGGTAGTGTTTAATTATATCAATAGTTTATTGTCGTAATTATTTGTTTTTCTATAGGTTTTGGTGGTGTTTAAGCATATTATTAGTTTACATTTTATTTCTTTATAAGTGAAGTAGCAGTAGGTACGTATCTTTGTTATTTTGGTAGATATTAATAGTTTATTTTCGTAATTATCATATATTTATTATAGTAGTGTTTAACTATAATTATTATAGTTCATTTATAGATTTCTTTTGTTGTTATTCTATAGGTTTCGGTAGTGTTTAAGCATATTATTAGTTTACATTTTATTCCTTTATAAGTAGTAGTAGGTACGCATTTTAGTTATTTTAGTAGTGTTTATATTATAATATAATATTAATAGATTTCATAAGTGCAAGGTAGCTTCAGTTACTGTTGATTAAAAATACACAATGCCACCTAAAAAAAGACCATCTTTATCTCGAAATTCTAGAGATGCTAAGAGGATGAGAAATGCGCGTTCTCAAGAATCGGCAGAGGAAAGAGCACATCGGTTAAACTCTATGAGAGTTAGTGCCTCAACTTCTCGAGCCAATGAAAGCTCTTCAGAGAGAGAGATGCGATTAGCAGCTGACAGAGCGAGACGAGCTACATCACGGGCGTCTCAAAGCTTTTCTCAACGAGAGCTAAGGCTTACCATTGACCAAGAACAACATGTGTTATCCCGAGCAGCTGAAACTGCTTCACAACGAGAATTGCGTCTCACAGCTGACCGCGAACGACACACATTATCTCGCGAGTCCGAAACATTTACTGAAAGGGAATTACGTCTCACAGCTGACCGCGAACGACATACATTATCTCGCGAGTCCGAAACATTTACTGAAAGGGAATTACGTCTCACAGCTGACCGCGAACGGCATACATTATCTCGCGAGTCAGAAACCTTCACTGAGAGGGAATTACGTCTTACAGCTGACCGCGAACGTCATATATTGTCTCGCGAGTCAGAAACCTTCACTGAGAGGGAATTACGTCTTACAGCTGACCGCGAACGTCATATATTGTCTCGCGAGTCAGAAACCTTCACTGAGAGGGAATTACGTCTCACAGCTGACCGCGAACGTCATATATTGTCTCGCGAGTCAGAAACCTTCACTGAGAGGGAATTACGTCTCACAGCTGACCGCGAACGTCATATATTGTCTCGCGAGTCAGAAACCTTCACTGAGAGGGAATTGCGTCTCACAGCTGACCGCGAACGTCATATTTTATCTCGAGAATCTGAAACTTTTACTCAATATGAAGACCGTTTGACAAATGATAGGGTGCACCATAATATTGTTCGATCACTCGAAGATGAACATGAGCATGAACAACGACTAGAGTCGGTACGCGAACATTACAATTCTTTGACACAAGAACGATTAATAAGTTTGTCTAATGAAAGATTAAGAATCGAAAATATTCGGTCTCTTGAAACGGACGAACAGCGAGAGGCCCGTCTTACTGCAGACAGATTTCGACATAGTCTTAATAACTTAGATGTACACATAGAAGATCAATCTAGAAATACGGTGGCGTGGTCCGACAAATATAAAAGTGGGTTTGCTTATAACTTCACAATTGATTACAGATCATCTTCTGTAATAGGCGATATGAACGTGGTATGTTCTTTTTGTAATGCTTTAAAGTGGAGTAAGGAGTCGGCTGGATTCTGTTGTTCTGGAGGTAAAATAAATTTGCCTTCATTCGAAGACCCACCGGAACCTTTGAAATCATTACTATTAGAGGAACATGTGCAATCTAAACAGTTTTTCGACAACATTCGCACTTATAATAGTGCGTTTCAGATGACATCCTTTGGTGCTCAACAAATCTCCGAAGGTCCTTTCATGCCTACTTTTATATCGTCGCCGTTCAAGAGATACTGGTGGTTTCACTGTTGAAAAGCGAGTGTCTGGACAACAGGTTATTTTAGACAATAGGTGGGTCGTTCCGTATTCTCCTGTGTTGTCCAGAGCATTTCAAGCTCACATAAATGTTGAAATGTGTAATAGTGTAGAGTCAATAAAATATATTTGTAAGTACATTAATAAGGGCAGTGACCAAGCTACATTTGCTTTGAGAAATGAAAATGATGAAGTTACAAGATTTCAGTCAGGCAGATATATAAGTTCTTCAGAAGCTGTGTGGCGGATCTTAAGTTTCAACATTCATGAAAGATATCCACCTGTGACTCATCTGGATGTTCATCTTGAAGGCGGTCAACGTATATATTTCAACACCGAAAATGTCACAGAACGGTTAGAGAACCCTAGACAAACAACTTTATTAGCATTCTTTCGACTTTGCCAAACTGATGATTTTGCAAAATCTCTTTTATATGAAGAAGTTCCATCGTATTATACCTACGATAAGCAACGAGGTGTCTCTAATCGTAGACGCCGTGGCAGGCCTGTAGATGGCGAGTCAGGTATTTTCAAAGAACATGTTCTTGGTAGAGTATACACCGTTCATCCTAACAACGCTGAGTGTTTCTATTTGCGATTATTATTACATACTGTGCGAGGACCAACCTCATTTATAGATTTGAGAAAAGTAGACGATGTTGTTTATCCCAGTTATCATGCAGCTTGCCAAGCGCGTCATTTGCTTGAAAATGATCAGCATTGGGATGACGCTTTAGCAGAATCCTGTGTTAGTGATAATCCAAGACGGTTACGTCATTTATTTGTAACATTACTTACATTTTGTAATTTGTCAGATGCTGTACAATTATGGGAAAAATATAAAGACAAATTTTCAGAAGACTTTCTTAGAAATATATCTAACAATGATGAAGGCACAACTAATGATAATTTCCGTGATCTTGCCATAAATCAGTGCTTATTAGCTCTTCAGGATGAGTTAACAGCAGTTGGCGGTAAATCACTATGTGAATATGGTTTGCCAACACCAACCTCAGTCGGAGAGGTAACTAATAGGGAATATTCCGCAGAGATTGGTTACAACTTAATGGAACTGCTGACAACATTAGAAAACGGTGTCCCAATGATGACTGCAGAACAACGTTCAGTTTATGACCGCGTGTGCGGAAGTGTTCAAAATAATTTGGGAACAATATGGTTTTTAGATGCACCTGGAGGAACTGGGAAAACCTTTTTGACTAAATTAATATTGGCTTATGTTCGAAATCAGCGTAAAATAGCTCTTGCCGTAGCTTCATCTGGGATAGCTGCAACATTGCTACCAGGAGGTAAAACGGCTCACACTATGTTCAAAATACCAATTGATTTAGATCGCACGGAAAGTCCAACCTGTAGTATTTCAAGAAATAGCGACAAAGCAAAGGTATTACGCGAGTGTAATTTAATCATATGGGATGAATGTACGATGGCCCATCGAAAAGCAGTAGAAGCGGTAGATAGAACTTTAAGGGATATAAGACAAAATGATCGACCAATGGGCGGTATCACGGTTTTATTTTGTGGTGATTTCCGACAAACCTTACCGGTAATACCACGGGGAACCCGAGCTGATGAGGTTAGGGCTTGCCTGAAAAGCTCTTATTTGTGGCGTGATATACAATCGGTGCATTTGACTATAAACATGCGAGTGAGAACTGGAGATAACCCGGATGATAGTCAATTTTCTGATTCATTATTAAAGATTGGTGAAGGTACCTATCCACAACTACACCAAGGAAAACTTATTCTGACGCCTGAATTATGTTGTATAGTGCAATCTCAACCACATCTTATATCGTCGGTTTACGGTGACGTAACAAATATATTAAATAGGGACAATTCCTGGCTATGCGAAAGATCTATTTTAACTCCTCGCAATGACCAGGCATCTGAGATTAATAACAAAATACTGTCGAATATACAGGGGGAAAGCAAAGTTTATAGATCAATAAATAGAATGGTCGATGAACAAGAAGCAACTAATTACCCGATAGAATTTTTAAATTCTTTAAATATGCCCGGACTTCCTTCTCACGAAATTTGTTTAAAAATTGGCATTCCGATTATTCTACTCCGAAATTTAAGACCACCACAACTTTGCAATGGAACTCGACTAAAAGTAACCCAGTTGCAACAAAATATAATCGAGGCTCAAATTTTAACAGGTTGCGGTGCAGGAGAAACCGTCTTTATCCCCAGAATACCCTTAATACCAAATAATTTTCCATTCCAATTTAAAAGGACGCAATTCCCAGTATCGGTGTGTTATGCAATGACAATAAATAAGGCTCAAGGGCAGACTTTTCATGTTGCCGGAGTAGATCTCGGTGTCAGTTGTTTCTCGCATGGTCAGTTATACGTTGCTCTTTCCCGTGTTAGCAGTTCTAGAAATCTTTATGTTCACGTGCCGGACGGGTCAACTTTCAATATAGTTTACCCGGAAGCTTTGTGCTAAAGTATTTTGGTTCTATAGGTCCTTAAGCCTCATGTGAACCTGATGTAAATAATATTACCAATACATTTTAAATTAATAATACACAAGGAGTTACACGCTGACGTAGTCGCGGGCACAGCTATCTATACTTTTCTGCCGGAAGTCACTATTCCACGCGGACGAAGTCGCGGGCAAAAGCTAGTCTGTAAATAAATGTATATGTTTTTCATGCTTGGTAGTTTTATAGAAATTTAATACGAGTATTTTTAATATAATTTATTAAGTTATGCGCTCTCACAATTTACATATTTTGTTCTTAAAAAATATAAATCGTAATGAATTACATTGAATTATGACATTCACAAATAAATCTTAGTTGTAGAGAGAAGGAAATATGTATTTAGAATCCAAAAAAGCGAGCAATTCTTTAACTATCTTTTCGAAAATGTTACTTCGTAACTGTAAATGAATAGCAGCACGTATTGAGAAAATACAATTACTATGTACCTAGTTATTTTGAGAAAATGGATAGTTTACTTATTACTTACACCCATCATTTAATTAAATACAAAAATCTTTACGAATTCAAGATTTATTTAAGCAAGATAGGAAAAAACTGTATTAATTTATCGTCTGGTGTTTTTTTAATTGTTTAGTGCGGCTTTCACACGCTATGTAACTATCACTGAAATAAAGCAATTAGTAGAAGCATTTGAGATGTGAAAAAACAACATTATTTATGTGAATACGTACACGTACATTTGCTTAAAATCGTCGATAATAAAAGAAACTAGGTACATAATATTATTTTGATTGTATTGTAAAGGTAGATACTCTAATTTTGTGTGTTGTTACATTACAGACATTTTAGATGTTTGTGCATGTAAATTTCTTCTTCTAGTTAATACTAGAAGAAGAACTTTAGGTACATTGCATTGCATTCTAATGAATGCTCACAATAAAATATTATTTTACTCTTATCAAAACAAAAAATCTTACTTTCACGAATTACTTTCATAATATAACATAATATATCACTTGAGATATTTTAAAGAAATACTACATTGAAACAATTTACAAAAACAGAAAATTTCCATTTGTTTTTAGATGCACAAAAGCAAAAATTACATTTTATAATCAGCGAGGAACTGAGATATTCGCGAAAGTTTTTGCATTTTTAATAGTAATAAAGTATTACCATATCAGTATTTAAAACATATTTTACAGTGCTTATTATAAAAAATTGCATAACACTCAAGATTCTAGATACAGGCGCAATTCCCCGGCGTCAATTAAATGTATAAACTTGGATAATTATACACCGTGTGTTATTTCTATCGATTAAAATTAGCGACGACTCGATAACACCCGTAATCGATTATGAAAGATCTAACGATGTTTTATAATCGATTGCAAGAAATTCTTTAGTTGATAGAATGATGCGATTTATAACGAAGACAAGACAAGTATTCCCTCTTCTCATTAAACCGAACAGATTTTGTACAGATAATAACGAATTTTCATACGAGAAATTATGTACATTTTTTAAATCAATGATGTAGATAATATTGTGTGTTTTCATCGCGTTTTGATTGGTGAGTCCGTCAATCAAACATAGTCAGTTAATTTTTTCAATTTATTTTATAATTAGTACCTAACTACCTATCATTTATTAAATTTCCATTTGTTGATGAGTATACATTAAATTATTGATTGGAATTCATAAATATAATGATGTCATAAATATTTTGTTAATTACGCGAATAAATTAGGATTTGACATAAGTTACCATAACTTTTTTTTTCTTGTTATGGCAAGAAGATATAACTATTTGCCAGTGTCAAGTATGAATACCATAACTTAAAAGTAATTGTAATTAAAAGTAAAAATTAATTTAATTAAATTCTATTCTCTCTGGTTATTTTAGTAAACATACGTTTTAACATTTAATATAATAATACTTTCTATTATTATAGCTGAAGAACGTCATTCAGAGCTGGCTTATCACAGTCGTCTTTTCATTAATACAAAACAGACTTTATCTCTCTGAGATAAATGTCATTTTAAGAGAAGTGTTTAGGAATTTTGTTCACGGTGCACGAGCACATTATGTCGACAAGTTTTGCCAGCGTGCGTGGTTGCGCAACTGTGTCTTGGTATGTGTTACGTGTTATCTATCGAATATAGGTTGTTTAATTCGATAGGTTATAGGCTATACACATACAGCCTCTTATTGGCTTTAGTGTTGACGCGGTTAGAATATATTGAAAAAACGCGCAATGAAAGGGTTAAGTCATTAACATCAGACATGGTATTGTTTCACGTTGTAGTTGTTGAGTTTCTAAGTTTGGTTTCATTCATGCCACAGGCAGATAATATTTCTTTTTATATCTTAGTTTGTATCAATTAAGTAATGTGTAGTTATAAAAACGATAGTAGGTACATATACATTACTCATTTTACCATAAAATTATTTTCGTAATACATACATGTATTCATAGAATAAATTATCTATTATTCAACGAGAGTAAAACATTATTTATTACAAATTGAAAAAATGATAATATGCAAAACATCCTCGTTTCGTAAGCATTGACAAACCGGTCCCATAGTTTATATGCAAGCTAACCATAAACACTGCATACGAAATATATTGCAACCATGCATTTTTACATGCGCGATTAATGAAATCTGTCCGCGCCTTAATTAACCCGTATGTTTGTACTAAGAGAAATGAACCTTAGTTACTAAATAATAAAGGTTATAGATAGGTTTTCATATCTCTATGTAGGCCTAAGTAAATGCAAATGTCACGCAAGTGGTACGTCCGATGGAATGCGGGTTTCGAAGTTCGAACCAACTCGTGTTCCGAATACACTACGCATTTTCCAATGCTTGGCTAATTTGACCCTTATTTGCATATCATCCCTCGAATAAATCTTTAGTAGGTATCTATTTATTATAAACTAGCGGTCCGCCCCGGCTTCGCCGTGGTACATGTTTACGTTTTCTCTACATAACAACCATCCTCGTACTTCAAGGAATATAATAAAAAAAGAATTATCGAAATCGGTTCAGCCGTTCTCGAGTTATGCGCTTACCAACACATTTTGCGATTCATTTTTATATATAAGATATTAATTCAAAATAGTATTGTATTAATTGACCTGTTCGTATTATTTATAGAATATCTTCTATTAAATACCAGATAAGGTCATAAAAGGTGAATGCATTTTAAATATGTAGTGTAGGGGAGACCGAGGGGAGTTGAAACAATTTTCACGTTTTGTTTAATATAACTCATACTATTATCAGAAATCTTATGGTACTGGTACCAATCGATAGGTATACACAATCTATACACTTGCGAATGGTTAGCATAAATAAACGGTAAGCGTTAAAAATAGTGGTGAAAAATTGACTTAATCATAACAAGTCAACTTGTTTCAATTCCCCTCATACCGAGGTAAGATGAAACAGAGGTCGAGGAGAGTTGAAACATTATGATTCTGGGGAGTAATAGGAGCTGCAAAATAAAAATGATGATTTGATTCAAAGGTTTTAATTAAAACTTATATTTTCAAGTAATCAACGACCTTTATAAGCAAAATTTTAATAACTTATCAGTCAAGTACGTCTAATACAAATAATAAACACCAAAATTAATAAAATTTGACATGCGTAACATCAATTATTAGTCGAATCAACAAAATGTTTTACATTTTTATAAAACTAAATCTTTGACATAAAATAGTTAATAATCAGTCGATTTTTAAGTATTACAATCAGTACCTACTATTAAACTATTTAAGGAACAATAATCAAAAAAATGTCAAAGACAAAGTTCTCCACCAGCACAAGCTTCATGAGCCCACAATTGGCATTTCAGACATTGAGCCCACTTTTCTTTGGATCTGTTATTTGAATAATATGATTCCATACAGCAAATGCAGCAGGATTCCTCTTCTTCCTCATCACTATCTTCTTTTCTTGACAACCTTACCTTTTTTAGTTTTACAGCCTGGTTTTGATCTTTTTCTTGCTTTAATTCCTCTAGTAGGCATGCTTAAACAAATAAACACATTAAATTAACAATAAAATCTTATAATCTTCGTACTTTTTAGCTATAGTCAGATAATAAATTGAAAACAAGGAGAGTTGAAACAGTCTGTTTCAAATCACCTCGGTGAGAAATATCCTCTCAATTTTTATTCAAATCACGATCAAGCAGTAAATACACAGAAATCAAATTTACCAAGTATATTTCAAGAATCTATAGATAATAAGTTTTAAAACGTATTTAACTCAACCCAAAAAAACAAAACCAATATTAAAGTACAAGCATCGTAAAAAATCATGAAATACTTACTTTTTGCGATTTTCGGCACATGTCATTAAGAACTACAAGACTGCACAAATGACGCCACCGACGTGAACTGACGCGATAGCTGGTGGCGGGAGGTGGTTAAAAAAGACGTTGCCAGATCGCTAAAGGTTTTAAGTTCCGAGAAATCGGGACTGTTTCAACTCACCTCTGTTTCAAAACCCCTCGGTCTCCCCTACATGTTTATACAGATTATACACAGAAGTAATTAATGTAGGAGACGTATTTTTTTCTGAAACCGTACTGGTCCAAACTGGTTTTACGAATCCCCAGGTGGTTTCAATATGAATTAATATTTGTATGAATTATATCCCCATCTTTAATTCCTGGTACGAACGCTGTCAGGCGGGTCTATTGAATGTCAATCGGTCAGTGATCTTGGTTTTGGCGGGAGAAACTCGATTGGTGACTTTTTTGTGTATTTTACTTTCCCAGCTGTCGAAACTTCGCAATGTTGTTTTGCGAGATGTTTTAAAGTACCTTTTGTTTAGATAACCTTTTATTTGATAAATGATATGCCGCCATAGATTTAACGTTTACTGGCTTAAAACCCACCCTATTTATAACACAGATACCTAATTAGAATGTGCCAAGTAAAAATCTAATTCCACAAAATAATGAGCACTCAAAAATTAAAATATATAAGGTATAAGCTTCACAATTACATGTCTGATGAAAAATGACTTCTATTAATGAAAATACTTTGTCTCTGTCTGATTCAGATTTTTAGTTGATCTCTTCTAATCAATGAGTATATTAATAAACAAAAAACAAAAGCAGGAAGAAAGAGAGAAGTATGACAGTGTGTGAAAGCGATAACCTTGAACGGGCACAGTGTCGCCCTCTTCGTGAATGGCCAGACAACGGTGACCCACAAACGTCATTATAAACTGTTTCCGATATTTTTGTATTGTAGCGGTACTCACCGTAATTGTATCTGTGACAAGCATATAATTTCGTATCATAAACTTCAATGGTCATGGCTTTACACGACTTAAAAAAATTTCTCTGATTTTTACTAAAATGTTGGTATTTTCATAGGTATCTATGGATACTTTTTTGTATAATCTGTGGCAATTTTATTTAAAAACTAGTTATAAATCTAATGAAAAGAAAAGCAATTGCGAAATTCAATCAAATCAAATTCAAATTGCGAGTGATTGTTATCGCATTCGCAGCTCTGAGATAAGTCACGTATTTTATAAACTTTCAATGATGCACGAAAATATATCATTATGGTCTAAGAGAGAAAAAAAAATCATACCTAGGCATATTCTGTGTATCAAAAACTATCAGGCATATTCTGTGAATCAAGAAATTTCATTTGGTTACAAGTTCCTTTGGTTTGGTTTCAAAAGTATGAAGGTGATGAAAAAAAATCGATAAAAGTTAATTTAATTAAAAATAGCCATGACCACTTTTAGATAGGCAAGCAATTATAGGCATATTTGTTTATAAAAAATATTTAATAAAAAATACGTCTCATGTGGTTATCAGATCGGTGAAGGACGATCTCCCACGGGCTCTCCTACTATTATAAATGTACTAGCGGTCCGCCCCGGCTTCGCCCGTGGTACATATGAAAAATAGATGTTGGCCGATTCTCAGACTTACCCGATATGCACAGAAAATTTCATGAGAATCGGTCCACCCGTTTCGGAGGAGTATGCAGACTAACATTGTGACACGAGAATTTTATATATAAGATTTCTATAAAATGGCTCTTTATAATAAAAATAAACTTACAAATTGAACGTTAAAATGTACTTATCCGTTAAGTATTTTATCCATAAATGTACGCTAGTCACGTATAAACAAACACAAGAAAAAAATACTAGATAATCCAAAGCAATTACTCATTACAGTTATGGACAAATCGTGTGAGATCGACTCAGGGCCATCAGCTTTCGTCAATTTGTGCCTACCCTTGAGACGTGGAATGAGGAATTAATCAATTTAAACATAGCGCTTATACTATTTGTAAACCTAATTGATTACTTGTTATTTGGTTGATCATCAGTAGTATGTGCTTGTAATTTTAAATCAATCTATAGATGTGTGGATCCAATATTTTATTATGAAATTTGTAGCTCTTGTCACAACATACCTACTCAATAACTCTTGTAGTCAAAAATACTATTTAACATTGACAGGAAGGTCCTATAAGAACGAATGATCTCTAAAACAATGAAAAATGAAAATCTAACTAAGTATAAATATAATAGACTAAATTAAAAAAAAGTAAATATAAAAAAGTACAAAGAGTAGATTAGCGCAACACAGCGTGTAAATAAAAGAATCCATATCAACAAGAAAGTGGATTGATAATATAATTACAGAATAAAAGGCTTAGTAGTTCGTTGGCTTGATAAATCCTAAAGCCTTTACGTGAATCCCCGGTGCATTACATTGTATAGTAAGCATAAACTCAAAGTCAAACTCAAACATTCATTTATTCAATTAGACTACTATTTAGTAGCACTTTCGAATATACATTACATAGTATTTTTAACATTTACCACCGATTCGGAAAGCAGTATCTATGGAGAAGAATCGGCAAGAAACTCCATAGTAGCTCTTTTAAAATAATGTCAATAAATTTACATAATATGTAACTTATATCTAACTACATAATATGCCAAAGAACTGTCCTGTGGTTTTTACGCGACAACCCTCCATGGGTCTTTATCGTCCATATATTCCTGAATACTGTAGTACGCTCTCTGAACTAGTACATTTTTTATGTAAGTTTTAAATTTAGAACTACTAAACTCTTTAATATTGTGAGGAATTCTATTGTATAAGCGTATACCTTGACCCATAAATGAATTTTTAACTTTAGCTAATCGTAAAAATGGCATTTCAATTCTATTCCTGTTCCTTGTGCCATAATCGTGTCTATCTCCTACTCTTGTGTGTAAGTCAGAGCTTTTGTGTACATGCAAAATATTATTAAATATATACTGTGATGGTACAGTAAGGATACCAGTATTCTTAAAATGATCTCTTAGTGAGTCCCGAGCACGTAAATTATATATAGAGCGAATGGCTCTTTTCTGTAAGATAAATATAGTTTCTATATCTGCAGCCCTGCCCCACAGTAGAATTCCATAGGACATAATGCTATGAAAGTAGCTGATAAATATATATATTATAGCCTAGTTATATATACATAAATATTTATAGCCTAGTTGATACGTTATGTACTGAACTCGATTATCTTGTTTAGTAATCTTTAAATCGTATTTTTAATTTTATTATGATTTTATATCAATTCTAACTCTTCCGTCTTTTATAAGTAAAACATTAATTTGAATTAACTTCATATTTGATTGTTTTAAGGCTATGATTATTTTTTTCCAATGACGCTAGCTTATTGACGTGACAACGTCTTAAATTAGGTTGCGACTGGGAGTCACTTATGAAAAAGTGTAACGCTCGGTAACGTTACGATGAGTCACCGAACGAGAGAGAGGCCCGCGGTCTGCCGCGCGCGCAGCACATAAATATTCTACCGAGAAAAAGACGTTGTCACGTAAAATCTTCGCCCGTAAAACCGACTTTACAGGCAACCATTTTTTTTTAAAGAAAGTTTGTTTTAATTCGATAATCGTCATCATTATCCTCAGTGCCGGATTAAGCCAGCGCGGGGCCTGTAGCAAATTCTGTCAAGAGGCCCTTCGTTTGCTATAGTTTCTCAAGTTAAAGGGTATTAAATAAAACAAAACTATTACAAATAAACTTTTCTGCATTTAATATGGGCAAATTTAGAGATAACACTTTCACTATCGACTTCTTTAAGCAAATTATACTCTATATTCATCAAAGTAAGGTGATTAAGACGTTCTTGGCCCATCGTGTTTCTTAACTCGTTTTTAATACGTTTTAACGTTGAAAAAGAACGTTCGCCACTGCAGTTAGTGATCATGAGAGACAAGTAAATGCGCAAGGCAATTTCTACGTTTGGGAAACACGATTCTAAGGAATTATTTAATAAAAGTTTATAAAATTGCAGTTCCAGAGACTCTTGTTTCTTGCTATCAATAACAGTAGCCACATCTGTTTTCAGCAGTTCAGCGAACTGCACTAATTCGTCGCCTAGGCTACTTTCCAAATCATCTTCGTAAGCACTGACCATACGTGAGGCGTTTTCCAAAATCTCTTCTGTTGTAAGGGATTTTAGCTGTCGAAATATTCCAAAAACACCAGTAATTTCATGATATGCTTCCATACGTTTAGTTAAAGCAGACAGTACGTTATCAATAATGACAATAAACACAAGCTATATAAAAGTAACAAAAAAAAAGTATTTTGCTTATTAACCCATTGACCACCGAGCGGCCCAATGAGACCACGACACAATAGATTTTCTATTGTGTCTGTGATTCCGGGGGCTGAGGGATTAAAATTATCTTATAATGATCATGAACCTTTATTGCACTATACAAATAATCACATTCACGATCGAAAAATCCAACAGCACTACCTCGAAGATCTTTTACCCATTTTACCGTTTTACCCATAAAAATGGCAAATTCATTTTCAAAATACTGGGCAGCATACGTTGAAGTTTTGTATTCCTTCGTATATGTAAAATTATTATTTGTATACAAAATTAAATAAGCCAAATAATCTACAGAGAACCTGTAAAACGATGTTTTATCTTTTTGTTTTTTTTCGGGAACAAATTTTACAGCGTTTTAATATCACAAGACAGCATTTTTTTACTAAAATAGCAAACCCCTTTTGACGTATTGCATGACACTATAATCGCTATAGCACTGGCGGAGGTTCGTATTCGTTTTTGATTTCGTATTTTCTTTGACAAGGGCGATGGATGATTGTCATGCTCCATCTGCCTTTTATTTTGTAATCTAAGGTTTGATAGTCGATAGAATCCTATTTTATTTGATCGGGTTGTTACGACTAGCTCGTTCGATGACAATATCAGGGGATTCCCCTGTTAGTTTTGCCGTGCTACCAACTTGCGTGTAGCGCAGTGCAAGCAGTACAACACAACTTTTGGTGTAGCCAGCGCTCAATTGTAGAAACGTGGTAAAATTTTAATTATTGTTGTAGATTTTGATACCAACGTTTCTCGTGGTAGGTACGTGTATTTTTTTTACGGTACGTGTATTATAAATTGATATTTTTTTTACGGTCAGACAGGTATTAGATCGCGGGGCCCCCCGAGTCGCGGGGCCCGTAGCATTTGCTACTCTTGCTACGTGGCTAATCCGGCACTGATTATCCTATGTCGTTAAAGCGAAGACAGGGAAACAGTCTTCGTATTATCCTGTTATCCATGTGATGAATTAAAATAACATAACTATAAAATTGGTTCATCTCTCCAACCAATTATTACCTTTTAAGATTATAATGATATCATAATTTCTATTTCATTTAAATATAATTAGGGTACCTTGGAAGGCTAAGGCTTGGAAAAAATTGCTTGAAGCAATAAAGCCGCCCTTTGCATCAAATGTCTGTGTGTGTGAAATTTGTATTTAAGTTTTGTATGCAATAAAGATTATAAATAAATAAATAAATGGTAGCTACTACGCTCTGCGTTTAAACGCGTGTAATCAAAACTTTTCAATTGTGGTGTAGAATTATATCACTTTATAAATTACACATTATTCCATGATATGATACAGATGTTACAAATCATAACAAGTCAATCCCGAAGAAAGACTTCATCATAGCATAATCATTTACTTCACCAAGCATGTAATACATGAATAATATTATCTATAATCACTATATTCAATCACCGAGCCATGTTTCGATGCGCATATAAATACATATGATCAATGATCATACCTAATATCTTAGAGTATATATTACAGTAGGTAGTATTAATACTCTGAGCCTAGTATAGTATTATGTTATCTGTGATTATACTAAGTGCTTAACGAAAGTGCTGTGTCACAAATATTATGAATCTGTGATGTAAGTTGATAGGTTTCGAGTAAATAGAAAATGTTGATTTTGAAATTAAATACGCCTTCGTTAGAGGAAAGCTTTTTTTAAATAAAGGTGTGTGTTTACTCTATGGTTCTTGAATTACAATTTTTATTGTTTGTAGCACGTAGCTAATATAAAAAGAGTTTATGGTTTCTGCGAGGCGTGTGTTTACGGTCAAATACGGTTTATGGAAAATTGTTGATCATGTAAAAAAAGTGTATGGACCAATTTCGTTGATTACTAGATGAAGAATACAAATAGAATTTTAGGATAGAAAGAGGAAATCTAAATTAAGTTCTCTTGATAATTAATTTTAAGCCAAATTGATTCCACGTCCTCTTGGGCAAACCAGTTTAATCTAGGCATAACAAATCCTACCAAAAATCTGGTTTACTACATTTCTATTACTCATAATGTGGTAAGTAGTTGAATGAAATAGGTACGCAATTTCTTTGTGACATAAAATTTTCAAATTCCACCAGATTACTTATAAGAGTTCTGCGAACTTATGTATAAACAGTAGCGGAAGTCAGTTCTTACGACGTATCGAATTATTTATATATATTAAAACCATTATACCAGGTTTACTATGTTTATGAAGTTATACTATGTTAAAACGGGCTGTTACAACATTTGTAAGAAGTATGTTTGTATATCACTGTGCACCCTAATATCCCAGATTAGGCTAGGTAATAACTACTATTGTACTCTACTATTTCACGCGTTGTAAATATATTTTTGGTAGGCTTTGCGAGAAAAATGGCAGAGAATAAACTTCATTGCCATATTGCGCTACACCTAACTTTAATTTGAATAATATTTTTGATTATTTATAACTTAGCTATCATTTCATAAGTGTTTCAATTTAAGACTGTTGTTCTTCATATTCATTATTCATTCAAGTCTTATCGACTAACGCCCACATTGTGAAATGTCATTCTGATCTACTCGTGTGGGAACTGGGAAATATGTGCTATGTGTATGTGGCTGTATGCTGTTCATTCATCTCGATATTGGCACGATTATTCACATGACATATATTATCTAATCGTGTAGGTATCTTGTAGTGTTAATACGATTATTAGTTTCTATGTACAGTTGCTTTATGCTTATTGGTAGAGTTTACTTATTATAAAACTAGCTGTGCTCCGCGATTTTCCCCGCAGTTCTCCGCTCCTGTTGGTCTTAGCGTCATGATATATAGCCTATAGCCTTCCTCGATAAATGGGCTATCTAACACCGAAAGAATTTTTCAAATCGGACCAGTAGTTCCCGAGATTAGCGCGTTCTAACAAATAAACAAACTCTTCAGTTTTATAATATTAGTATAGATATATGTATTTGTGAAGTTCGTCTCTCAGTTAGGTGCATGTCAAAAGTGTTACTCTTACTCCCTGATAACATTCAATTTGTAAGAGTGTGGTGCTAATCACATATGAATTATATGGTTAGCTATTTAGATAAATAAGGGGAACATGTTGTCACACATAATCATGATACAATATACACTATACTGGATATGGAATATGCGGACATCACAAATTTATAAGGATTCATTGTCTCAGTTTACGCTAGAATCTAGATTTACAATATGTTGTAGGTATCATGTTTTCTATGCATCTGATTTATTTCTATAGCTGCATTTATTAACTGGAAAACTCAATAAACAGTCACTATTTTAATCATATTATAATCTATCTAACATACAAAAACACAGGCATCAATGATGCCTCTCATTATTATATTATTAAGGTGAGGCATAATTATTATCAATACACATATTTTTTTAATTAACATATCCTGTAAAACCTTAAGTAATAACAAATAATAAATATTCGATATCCAATGTCGAATGCAATCACGATATGAGTTTTTATACGACCTTTAAAATTAGCCTGAGGGCGGATCTCATGCTCTTTGGAATGACGTGACTCGTGTGTTATTTTTGAGATCAGTCTTTTGTTGTTTTTTCAGTACATATTTGCCTTTTTATTTTATTTTTCATGAGTCAGGGAGGTAAATAACTTTCTTGATGTATTTGCGAGACGTGAACCATAATAATTTTCGAATATATTATGTTGTGGAACTGTTTGTCACTAAAATATTTTTAAATTTATGTAAACTGTAAACATTGTACAATCTGTAAAAATACATTTTTACTATTCTCCCAAGCATACGTTTATGTAAGAAGACACATTAATACTTAATTATACAATGAAAGCATGCAGTTATAATTTTAAACCCAATACATCAATTAGCAATATCCATTAATTACAAGGTTTTTAAGTTCTAACAGTGTTCGTAGTGACATATACGGTGATTCAGCTTTCCATTTGAACCAGCCTAACTTCTTCATTGCACAACTGTTTTTTCACACATTTGATTCGAATTTCTAAATACCGCTTTTTGTATGCGAGTTTCGGTGAGAAAACCGGCCAATTAACGATTTGATGCAGATTTATTTCCTGCATGTTATATAAGGTCACGTAATATTATGGCCCATAGGTGGTTGTCACACTTCTATGAATAATTTTGTGTGTGAATCTAACATGTATGTAGGTTACGCTGAATCTAATGTTTCTGGTTAAATTAACATAATATTATGTATTTGATGGTGTTATTGATATTAGAGTATAACGAATCGAATGGTTTTATCTATAATTTAGATTAAACTAGTTTGCTGGATGAAAAGATTTTAATGGTTGTTTGATTTTAATTTCATACAAATTATGTTCATTATGAATATTCCCATTGGTTTGTTCTGATTTTTAATATTGATACAAAATGAATGTGTTTTAATATTATCTACTTAAAAATACATCTTTAACCTATTTAATACTATTAATAATCTTCATTATACTACTTATAGAATGTTGTTCAATATTTATCAAGTCAGATTAAGGTCAAAATATTGTAATTACGATTAAAAATAGAAGGCTTTTCTGTTAAGAAATTATTTGTTTTGAAGAGCCACCGTCATATTTAGATAAACTCGTTATGGTTCTGCTTAGTATCCTAATCCAACATAACATGCAACAGAATACATAACATGCTTATTCACAGTATAGTCCATTCAGGTTTACAAGACAATACTCATGCAATGTATTGTGTACCTTAAAACATGGGCATTATAAGCGAATTTACATTACCATGGCTACGGTCAGACACATTTAACAAGAAACTATTGATTAACAGCTTTTACCGTCCCATTCACGCTTTCTTTTTATTTCAACACATCTTTACTTTGGGTGCGCTCCTTGTTTGGCGTACGGAAATAAGCTTTTACTAAAATGATTAAATTTATGATTTTTTAAGTGCTACGTACATAACGTGCATACAAATTGAGTTATTACATAGTCAGTGAAGGCTTATGTCGCAGGAAGTCGAACGAAGATTAATGTAATAATTTTATTCTGTGTTAACGTTAAGGTACTCGCCGCCCATAAAAATTGACAACAATTAGTTGAAACTTGAAACTGATCTTTACCTTAAAGGAATTTAAAATTGTAGGACGAAAAGGATGTATGAGACTTTTTATAACAAGTTGGACAAGTTCTGGAGCTTCTCAAGTAAGGGTCGGTCGATCAGTGAGTCAATAATTACTCTAGTCTCTAACAGTAGAGCTCAAAAAATTGCTTTTTCAATTTATTATGCTACTTCCGATCAACTAGCCAAGTTACTTTTCATAAAAGTTTATTATTATAATTATAATTTATCGACATATTACTATCTATATGTTGATAAGAACCTAACAATTTCAGACATGATTTTAATCATTGTATGCAAAACTCTATATTAAATAAATAAAATATTTTAAATACTTGTAAGAACATAATAAAAAAATTTGAAACGTACACACTACTGCATATATCGACTATGTTACATATCATAATATATCAACAGAAATCGCCAGAAATCGGTTTTACGTGCGCCTGTAGATGTTTCACATAAATAAAATAAGGTTCTATCGCTTATATCTTGATATCTATTTATAGTTTAATTCTATTGCGTTGTTTTTCCGATATCCCATGGGTCCATGTTACTTGTTTCACCTTACAAGGGCCTCGTGGTCTACAAGAAAGCAATTTCAATAAGCTGCGATTGCATTGCAAATCTAGGTGGCTTGCATAACAACCTTACATCTAGGGAGATAAAGTAATCTTATTATTATGATTTATGAACAATGTACGTATAAGAAATACTTATAACTTAATATTAAACGACAATGGTTAGCCTAAAGTCAATAGATAGTGAATTTGTTCGATAAATATAAACTTTTGTAACCGAATATCGTGTATTTTAAATATAAAATGTAAGTTTATTAATTGAATAGATCCATTGGTTTAGGTATTTTTATGGCTTCTTCTTAATATATGTATTTAAAACGATACTTACTGCAGCTGAATTTTTTTTTTATTTATGTTTACTTCATAGAGACAAAACAAATATTCTAAACCTAAATTATACTCTGCAATTTTTTCATATAAAATATATGTAATTTCTTTGCAAGCACGATAGTAATTATATTACTTTCACTTCAAATTTACGCTCATTTCAGTCATAATTTATAATTAAAAATGTAACCTAACAAATTGAATTTTATTCATATATTCCTACTGAACATTCCAGGTGGAGACAGGTCGTGAAGAGCTGAAAAAGGAGCGAGAGATCATGCAGCTGGTGGCCGGACTCCAGCTGAACTCGGACGAGATCGAGCGGCGCGAGCTGCCTCCGCACATGATGAGGGGCAGGCATGCGCCTAGGTGAGCTAACTAACTAATATTATAAAGAGGAAAGATTTGATTGTTTGTTTGTTTGAATTGAATAGGCTCCGAAACTATAAATAAATAACATAATTACTGCACCGATTTATAAAAATATTTTACCATCAGAAATTAGAATCCTACATTATCCCTGATGAACATAAGCTATATTTTATGATGTTTTTAACCCTGGTTTACTCGAGCAGAGCCGGGATGAGCGGCAAGTCCTTAATAATATTATAAATGCGAAAGTAACTCTGTCCGTCTGTTGTCTCTTCTTTCTTCATGCCTCAACCACTTTGGATTAAATTTGGTACCTAAAGAGATAGCTTGTGACCTGAGAAAGGATAGGATAGGTTTTATCCCACAAATCCCTCCACGGGAACGGGTTGTGAGGTAAATGCGGGTTTTTGCGGGCGAAGCCGCAGGCCGAAAGCTAGTATGTGGTCTATCTATAAAGATCAAAGAACATTATGATACAAAGTTACACAATGTAAATTTGTAAAAATACATGCTAAAAAATACTTCATTACGCCATAATTATTTATTCGGTTGGATTGTTTATTTTGAATTTTTTTTTTACTTATAAACCCATGTTCTATTTGATTAATAACATACATCGATGCATAGACACACATTATTTGTATGGATTTGATTAATTTTATGATAAGGAAATAGCCGAGAAACATAGTTCTTAATTTTAAGTTAATCCACTCGATTAATTTTTAATTTATTTTTTATCATTTTCAGATAACATCATGCCACATTCGTCGGCAGTGCCATCACAACCAAAAGCAGTAAAATCTCAAATCGCGTGCGCCTTCCGAATGCTGTTAATGACAGAATAGTCATATAACACGAACTAATTTATTCTTATAAAGTGATTCGATATACCGTGGCAATCGAAAGTAGATTAACCATTTTAATCGATTCCAATATCTAGGCAAATCGATTTAACGACACCAATTTTTACATGAGCATGTTTGAATGTATGTTAGTTTAATATACCTTAGAAACGAATATATTAAATGTAAACAGTATAAATGTGTAGTTTAAGCGTAGTTTATTTTTGTAGAACATTTTTTACCAAATGTAACAGTTGGAGATCTTTTGGTTGTAAAGTTTTATAAATCTTTGATTATTTACATGTCCAGATGGAATCTGAAGTGGAATATTTATGACTCAAGTTTGAGCTGATAAATCCACTAAGAGAAAAAGACATATGCTGTCACTCAGTTGTCACGCGTAGAGAAACTAAAAGTTGGGTCTTTTAACGCGTGGTGCGTGTGCGTGTCTATCGAGTCAGTAAATAATCAAAGGTTTCAATAAATAAATGCGGGAGATTATTTATAAGTTAATATGATGTAATGTTGGTTGTATAGTCAATATGTTTCAAATATGTTATGTATCCCTCGAACACTACTAACTTTTCCTTAATTTTCAAGTTTTCCCCAATTTTACTTTTTAATTTAAACATAGGAACTCTGTGTAATTTTGACGATGATATTACCAATTTCTTATCACATGTTCATTGTTCAATACTGAAATTTTATGTCAATTATGTAAACGTGTTAAATAGAAGGCATTAAAATATACAACTAAAGCCTAGGCGTTAGATTCTAAGCGGTTCCTCCTAAGCCCATAAGCATTAAGCTATCATAATTTATACAGCCTTTGAACATACAAAACGGTACCTGTGGGCTTATGACTCATAAAATAATATGACTGCGTCATCTTCTAAATTGCTTTGTTAACGTTACCTCGTAAAATACATTTTCGCATACATTACTGGGACGGGGCTTTACAAAACGTAAAGGAGGATGGTTTCAAGCTCTTATGAAGAGGTTAGTGAGAGATTCTTCTCTATTACCGGTGTATGTCTTTATATGAGTCAGAGAGTAACAAAAACAATTTAAAGATAGAAAACACTTATGGAACGGAAATTAAAATAGATATGAGTAATGTCTAAAGACAATCAAAATGTAAAAATGATGTATGAAATAATTGGTTAGTTAAATAGAAGAAGCTGTTTGATTACCAATAAATAAATAAGCCTTGTGTCTCCTTAAAGACTGAGTAATACCTGGGAAATGGAGTAATCATCTCCTCTATTAATAATTTCTGGAAAATACGTTTATACTTTGTTTCAAAAACATAGTTACATAAACGTAACAAGAACAGAAACAATACTCAATACAATGAGTTATTAAGGTTTTATTGCCAGGCTAAGCTCGTACATTGTTTGCCAATGGTTCACTGAAGTGTCCCATATACTATTGTTTATTTTGAATTCTTCTAACAAGATCTGTACTTCGACTTTAATTTTTTATGTTGAATGATTATTGTTATAATAAATACTCTGGTTTCCTGAATTATGTGTTAAGACAAAATAATTATTTTTAAATATCTGTTGACTTAGTATTTTTTATTATCACCTTATTATGAGATAAGTATATCGCATTATTTTTTTCTCTAAACAAGAAAAATGTTTCTAAAATGTATAACTACTAATATAAAGTGACTTTTTGCTATGAAAATCTTTCTGTTCTCTCGTATTTGTAATAACAAGATTATTTTATCTTTATTTGTAAAACTTATTCATAGTTCTTAACAATTTGTAATAAACTTGTCTCTGGTTAAGAACAAAAGATTGTTTTAAACCGAATAACTTTACCGTTCATGTTTATACTTATAGCTAATTTAACAGACTTCATATTTTGTTCTTAAAAATAGATTATAACTAGCTCTTTACGATATTATGTTATTTAAACACGTTTTTAAGAAAATATGGATCTTCTGTTTAAAAGTTAGTAGTGCGGTTGTTCATCATCTGATATTTAAGAGTTATCATAATAATTGATTAATAATGTACCTACATAATAATAGTACACACTATTTAACCTCATTTTAAATTTATGAAATAAAATCTGTACATATATATTTGTACAAAACTTAATGGTTAAGATTTATAAAATATTGTATGTATTTAGGATTGCATTTGTTATGGCAGTTACGACACATAAATAATTTTAATTATCAATATAGGTAAATAAAGAATTATTAGCGTTTATGAATTCTGGTGGCATGTAAATAAATATATATCATTCGGAAATATAGGCTATGAGTGCCATTAAAGTTATTATTTTTTTATATTGTTGTGAACATCGAATTTTTAACATTTTTTTCAATTGAATAAATATAAGGTATGCAGTATGTACAGTACATTTGTAGGATATGTCTCGTAATATTGAATTGTAATTTTTCAAATAATGATGTATTCAATTTATTCATTCATAATTGCATATTCTAAATTAAATATTAATAAAACAAACATGACTTTTATTTTGTTCGCAATTTATAGTTCTATTATAATTTGAACTTCAATCATACATTATGCTATCTAACTAGGAATAGCAACAACACATTGCACATTGCAAGCACATGGAAGTGATGGTAGTTAAGTATTTTAATTTGACGTAAGAGTCAGACAAATAAAATATTATGTAATAAAATATATTGATATCCAAAAGGTATTTATATGTACCTACGTATTTTTCAAATGACATTTAACACATAAGTTCCTACCACTTCCCACTCTAAGTTGGATCGCATATTTTACGTACTTAAATAGTAACTATTTTGTTATATCTCTGAATTTACTGGCGTTTTTCATTGTCCCAAATCGTTGTTCATAAGTGACAGTCACACCATTGGTGATTCCAAAAACCCTTCGGGTGTATTTTTTATTTTCCCTTTTCTTAACAATAAGTTGGAATAGTTGGAAACATATTCACTATGAAATGCTCTTTCTGTTATCCATACTCATTTTTACATTTTTTTCTTCTCTTTATTAAAGATAAGTGACTACAAGTGTGTGTAGTTGATCGAGAGATTCACAAACTCGATATTATTTAAATATGTATTAGGTATAATATGCATCGTTAAATAGTACGCAAGTAAAGCTTGCACTTCTGAAGATTGGTGCATTGTTTTAATTCAGAACTAATAATAATATTAAATTTAATCCTTGAATTGTATTGTCTTAAACATGTACGTTCTTAGCTGCTCTAAGTGGTTCAATTTTTGACGTGACAACGTCTTATAATTCGATAGAGCCGGCTGCACGCACGAGAAAACATGACTCATGCGGCGTTAACTCGCTCTGAGGCGTTCCATGTAAAGCTTGAAGTGCAAGCGAGAGCGCGGAACGAGCGACAAAGTAGCACAATCGGACGTTGTCACGTTCAACTATCGTCAGTAAACCGACTTTACAGACAACCAATTTTTTTCACTGCATTTTCCTACCCAGAAAAGTAACTACACATAATCACACATACACTGGACATTGGCAGCGTCCTCCTATTAGGAATCCCTTCACAAAGAAGAAAAGTATGTAATTGAGGATTAAGAATTGTACACTTGTATTATTGATATAAATACCTATAGTGTTATTACTATCAACTACTTAACTATTTTTATTTTTTACCCCCAATTTTTGATGCACCTAAGCTTTAGGGTCGCGGCTTCGCCCGCGTTTTCAAACAAAAACCCGGATATTGTTATACAGGGTGTCCCACTATTGGTATACTAAGCGCGAAGGGACTTGTAGTTTTGCATACACTGATCACGTTAAAAATACTTAAACAACAAAATTACGTCAAAAATTTTTTGCTAAATTTTTCCTGAAAATCCAAGTTTTCTTCTCTAGCTTCGCGCAGCCGGCATATAGCGCTTCTCTAATGTGAGCATTTTGTCTATGAAAACATAATCATAAACGATAGCTCACGTGCTGGTGGCAAAGTTGGGCGGGTTGCTTGTTTTGGGTGCACATAGAGTTTTAAGAATTCATCTATTTGAAAAAAAAAAAATGGGTATGGAATTTTATAAGTATTTTTTACGTACTCAACGTATGCAAAACTATAACTTCCTTTGAGCTTAGTATACCAACAGTGGGACACCCTGTATAGGTTGAATGTAAAATACAAAAGATGACCTTATAGCTTATCAGCAATTTCTTCTAGGGTACCTTTGGTAAAAGTATAAATAAAATATGATATTACGAGTATGTTTAAGGTTTTATCCTCTCTTGCGGGTTGTTTGGGAGAAATGGCTTATAGCGACAAGACCGCCCTCTATACATTTCATTCAATTAAATTTTCATTAGGTACTGTTATTGAGTTTTCAACGCCATCTGTTTTCTAAATTGTGAACTTGTCTAACTGCCTACCTGCCACTGCTGTTAAACTTTCCCTACTTTCTAAAAGATGTCGGTACGGTCTACGAATATCGGTTTAGGAATATGTGCATTGTTAGAATGAATTTTGGTAAACCATACATATAATTCAGGTATATCGATATTCGTTAAAGGCATATTTATTTTCAACCGACTTCAAAAAAAGAGGATGGAGGTATTTTTGCCTGCATATTAGGTAAGTCTGGGAAACGGCCTACATCTTTTTTTCATACCCCTAGGTGATACGGTTAAGGCAGAACAACGTTTTCCGGGACAGTTAGTTTGCTTATACATATAAGTAAGGCAAGATAATAAATATAATTTGATTTTCATATGGATGATACATTTCGTCATGATGCTCCTTGCATTAAATTTATGTATCCTTCATTTCATCGCACATAATATCACACATTTAAGGTAGATTCGCCTCCTTGGTACAGTGGTTGACGCGTGAGCGTAGAACCGAGGGGTCCTGGGTTCGATTCCCGGTGGAGACGAAAAAAAATGTTTCGGTCTGGCAGGACACAGAAGGCTGATCCCCTAAGCTCTAAAAAAATTGATCAGTGAAACAGATGTATGTATAATGCATCTGCCCCGGGACTTCACTTTAAGAAAGGACACGGGACTTCACTTTAAGGAAGATGAATCATAATATTATATGGTTGGCCGAGTGGGGTAGCCGGATACTCAGGTCCATTTCACCCTTCAGTCCACGCCTTTATTCGTCAATCGGCGGCATAGCATTTGTAGACTATTCACATGTTTATGGGCGGAGGTGATCACTTACCACCAGGCGAACCACCAGGTTGGTTGCCGATGCCGGTAGAGACGATTAGAATTAGAAGTTTCCTAAGCCTAGAAGCTTAGGTTACCCAAACCATTTCATCAAAATTTGTTCAGGTTTTTTCAAGAATACAACAGATATCACACAATACAATATTATATGTTAATGAAAGAGCGACGCAACATTTCTGTAACAAGGCAAATGTCGCAACGCAACATGTGCAAATGTGATTGTACTCATTATGCATCTATTCGTTTTAGTTAGGATTAACATAATCATTATAATAATAGTTAAAACAGCGGAACATAAAATTTGTTTGCTTCTTTATGCTTAAGAAAAGGTAGAGCATGAGGGATGTGGCATTTAATTGGCCTTCTAAAACCTTCTCGATAGGCAAACCCAAAGCAGTCCGGTTCAAAATTCCAGCAGTTCACCAGGGTCATGAACTACTTTAGAAATATTGAACAATGTGGACTAAAAACATATATCAGCTTCTTTGTTTCATGCGCTGTTTATATAATTTTTTGTATTTTTCATATTCATCATTCTGTTAAGCTGATGAGTTTGCTTGTCACTCAAACACACGGTTTCACCTCTACAATATAACTAACTTAAGGTTCATCTCCTTTTCACGTGGTACTCGCAACATGGCTACACCGATCAATATATCATGGATAAGACACGGTCGATTATAATTAGAAATTTAATGAGCATTTGTCTTAATCGCCGTTGGTTATTCAAGCGATAAGTGTACAGCCCCCCTATGCAAGTGGCTTTCTGTTAGCGTAGCGTTCAATAGAATAGACTACGAATGTATGAGATTGAAGTAAGCTGTAGATAAACGTATCTACAGCTTACGTCAATCTCATACATTCGTCTACAGCTTACTTCAATCTCATACATTCGTAGTCTATTCTATTGAACGCTACGCTAACAGAAAGCCACTTGCATAGGGGGGCTGGAGTGCAATTATGAGCCGGATAACGAGTTATATGAATTGCTCTGGTGTGATAAAAGCGTCAATTCTAAGAAAAAAGTCGTTTCCATGTTATTGAGCCCCTTCGGATTTGATTAATGTCTACATCTATATACATATATATACAATACTAGTGGTCCGCCCCGGCTTCGCCCGTGGTACCTACATGTTTAAACTATCCTATCTCTCAAGTTGGATCGAACTGCACATGGTGTGCGAATTTTATTATAATCGGTTAAGTGGTTTAGGAGTCCATTGAGGACAAACATTGTGACACGAGATTTATATATATTAAGATATATTTCAGTAGAATGAACAAGGAACGTACGAATAAGTCAAAAAGTGTTAAAAAGGCTGTAATGAAACCGTAAAATCTACTTCTGAATACTTTAATTTTTGACAAAATAAGTTCTGAGTTTTCTTTTTGGGCTAATTCGACAACAGACATTTAAATAAGTTTTAACTTGTTTTACTATCAATTATAAATCGTATTTCTAAACATTTTGTTTATACATATAACGCAACTTAATAATACCATAATACTAAGTTTACATTTCGAAAATCTTCAGTTCAGACCAATAACGGTATGCGCTAGATGACTAGACGCTTCTCTATAACCTAGGGCGATTACGTTCCTAGCGCATTTCACATACATTTGCTAACATAGCTACTGGAAACAGTTCAAGATAAATGAATATTTAATACCAGACATCTTATTTCCATATTTTTGTATTAAATGTCAATGTTTTAATTTGTTAAACGATGTTTCGAAGGTGAAATACTTTGAATTTTCTAATGCCTGAGGCGATGTATCGAATGTCATGAGAATAAAAATAATGTCGTCGAAAGATGCTAGCCAATATATGAGAAATGGCCATTGGATGTTAAAGTTTTGTATTATTTGTATAGCTTTAGTAACCAGAGGCGGCTCGTGACAAAATTTTATGGGTGTTCACTTGAAATAAAACACTGAAAATACATGGTGTAAAGCAGTACATTTATCAAAAAAATTACTTATAAAGGAAATACATACGTCTTTCTTTTTGGTGTGCAAAAATATCTATAACTTAAAGCGACAAGACATTCGTAAATGTCTGTTGTTGCTTTCATCACAACCACACAACCACGGTGTTTTCACATAATATTGTTCGGATTTAAACACACGCGTATATTATGTTTTCGTTTTTGTCGTACATTTTTGCGTAAGGTCAAGTTCAGGCCGTGGCAGTCCCTTAATAGCTTTCAATTCAAGCCGAATTTGTAACGTTTTAACACACTTTTTAATGAACGCCACATTATAATTGTTCATTTTCACACTCACAAGTAACACTGATAACTACAGACTATTTCAACACGTATCTTATGATTTTAATTAGAAAATTCCCGAATTTGCATTCGCGCGCGTGCATTGAAGTTGACTCGAGAGTCGAGTGTTTGTTTATAATATAGAGAGTGGCAACGTCGCGCGCAATCGCTGTCCTGTGTACGGGCGCCCAGGCGCGGCGGTAAAAACGAACCGGCAACGTTTGCGGGAGCGGCGCTCCGAATTTTGCTATCTTTCCATAGAAAATCTTCTGTTTCACGCGCGCAGGGCACTGGCAAACCCTCTCTTTCACTCCTATTGGATGTCGTATTAGGAAATGTACTAAATATTTTTTCATTGGAGCGCAATCGTGAGCGCTCCGCTTCGCGCGTTACTGTTTAATACAGTATTATTCAGGGGTATGGAATGTTGGAATGATGGATATATTCATTGGTAATTGGTATTGACAGTAGTTTTTTACGATTACGATTGATTTTAAATAGTAATAATTAATATTAATAATGAAATTAAGGAGTATGATTTTATTATAATTATTTATGGGAGTTCACTGCATCAGCGCTCCTTAGGGCGAGCCGCCTCTGTTAGTAACAGCATAATATTATCACAAATGACAAGTTATAATATTATTATCCACTTATAATACCACAAGAGCTTCAAAATTATCGGGTATTTTCCGATAGGTTCGTTGCAAACAAATGAAGGAGTCAAGTTTTTAGTCAAGGTTAAAAAATCACGAGCGCGAAGCGCGAGTGATTTTTCCTGAAAAACTTGACGACTTTATTTGTTTGCAGGGAACCTTGAGGGAAATGCCAGATAATTTTGAAGCTCGTGTGGTATACGGGGGATTATTTTTCCGTCCCAAATGTCGGCCAATAATTTCACAATTGAATTCAACCTGTCAGTTTGACGTCAACGACCAGAGAAAATTTTCAAAAAATTATCACGTGGCACCATGTAGGTTGTACCACGTGACGTCGAATGGTGCAATTCTATTGGTCGATATTTGGGTCGGAAAAATAATCAAATTAAATCTTAAGTAATAGTAGGCTGGTAGATTTCCCCATTATAAAAAGGTACTCTACCTAGCATATATGTGGAAGTTTAATGCACTTCATAATAAAACTACACATAATTGTTTCCTACAATGAAACTTTGAAGGTTAAGACTTTATCTAGATCACATTTCACACTGCTTGAAGTCGTGGATCGTTTTTGAATTTCCTGACCCCGAAACAATGGTGATATGAATAATGAGCAGATAAATTGCCAAATCAACAAATATTTTCAATGTCTCTTCGCTCGAATCTCCGGCTTTTTATGTAAGTGCAAGGTCACTAAGCTCCTGCTCTATACACCAAATTATATCTAGGTCGACTCTATATATTTCAATCTCGATACTACATTTAACAAGGGATCTAAAATATGATTAATCAAACGGTTTTAATTTCTATTGCACGCATGCATCATATTCCAATTTGTTTGTTTTTCATATGGCTCTACATAATTTTATGTAGCAACAATAATAATCCATATGTATCTAATATTATAAATGCGAAAGTAACTCTGTCTGTCTGTCTGTTACTCAATCACGCCTTAACTACTGAACCAATTTGCATGAAATTTTGTATATAGAGATATTTGGATAACCGAGAAAGGACATAGGCTACTTTTTACCCCGGGACAAAGGATAGGTTTTATCCCGGAAATCCCACGGGAACGGGAACTATGCGGGTTTTTCTTTGGCTGCGCGGGCGAAACCGCGGGTGGAAAGCTAGTTGTCAATAAATTCAGTAAATTCGACAAGGTCGGTGTAGCGCACCTATGCTCTACATTTTTATTTATTTTTTAATTGTTTATGAAATTCATCAATTATTTATACCAACACAATGGAAAAATACAAAAATAAAAAAATACAAATTAACATTTATACATTTCTGCATGTCCACATTTTAATTATCCCCCACTTACCCACAAACAAAATTATGTATGGTATTGTTATTGGTCCGTAATAAACACTTGAATATTTTCTTAACTCATTATTATGGATTTACATAAAATGACATATTGTTGAAATCCATACTAATATTATAAATGCGAAAGTAACTCTGTCTGTTACTCAATCACGCCTAAACTTCTGAACCAATTTTCATGAAATTTGGTATGGAGATACCCGAGAAAGGACATAGGCTACTTTTTATCCCGGGAAAATGACGCAATCCCGGAAATCCCACGGGAACGGGAACTATGCGGGTTTTTCTTTGACTGCGCGGGCGAAGCCGCGGGCGGAAACTTAGTTTGTTATAAATAAAGAAATTAGTATATATTTACACATACATAACGAACATTTCTGCGAACAATTACTCAAAAGTACCGCAATTAAGATATTAATTAGCGATATTGTAGTGCAAAAATATTCATTACGTTAAAAATGTTAATTCATATTTTGCGCTTTCACAACCTAAACTCGCTTCGATGTGTCTAAACACAAATGTTAACTTTCACGGTGAAAATATTTATGGTATTGATCGTTATGTTGAATATTAATTTATGTCACCATAAATCGTAAGTCCTCATATACTTTTAGATATTTTATACGCATTCCCATGCAAATCACCCATAGATACTATTCATTTATTTAATTGGTGACAAAAATAGAGCGTTTTTTGATGAATCTAAAATATGCAGAATGCCTTAAATTTTATCTAAGTTTTGTTAATTTGTTGTTAAGACATGATGGTGGATTTCGATTTCCTATCATATATTCCAAAATGAAGCGCATCGCTGATCTCAGTATAGCACCGTTGTTGTGACTTGTGAGTGTTCTAAGCTCCAAAGCAGTTGACCATCGTCCGGCGATCACAAAGCACGCTCCCCACGCATGCACATCCTCCTTCGGCATGCGTTGCTGGCATGTGAGAAATTAGAGCCGCTTGTTAAAAAGAAAACATTGTCTATGACAGTTTGCGCGCGAACCGAGTTCGATTTTTGAATTGTATTGTGTTGTGATACATTTTTGTGATAAACTTTTCGTGCTGTACATACATACCAAATAAAATAAACGTTTTATTTTTGTTTATGTTTTAATTTGCGGATTTATGTTCTGAATTTTGGATATTGCATCACAAAATACTATGGTGAGTTTTATGTTATTAAGGCTATATTATAAGGCTTTTTTTTCGCATTATGCATTTGATGTTATATTTTCGAATTAAGTTACCAAAGACTATTAAACTTGTATGTAGGTACACTTTTATTATAGTGGTTTATAAATTTTAGTTCTTTTTTAATTTTTACTTCAAATATTATCAGTTATTTAGAAATATATTTTGTGAATTTAAAAGAACTGAAACCAGCATTATTTAACCCTTGCACTAAAATTTAGCACACATTACGTGGAACGGTGGAATTTTTTTCAGGGCATCAGTATTGACTATAATAAAAATTGCTCAAGCAAGGAGATCATATAGCTCAACGTATTTAATTAGAGAATACAGTAATAAATCGATATAAAAATTAATTTTACAATTAAGTAAGTACGTGGTCAACGCGTGAAAATATTTAATTTTTACTCTGTTGATAATAAATTATAGCCTGTACTATCACGCTATGCGGTATATATTAGTGTCTACCTACTTACCTATTGTACCAGCAACTGCTTCTTGCACGATACTATTTGATATTATATTTTATTGATGTATAATATCTATATCATTAACCATTATGATCCAAAGCTCGAATTTATCAGAGCTTTCGAGATTTTACACCCTAGTTTTCTTAATAATTACAAGAAATATAAGTAAATATAGACAAAGAATTCTGTTATTTTCGATACAGATGAGAATATATGAGATTAATATGACAATTTGTGATATTTTTTATTGCTCTACATCGAAAAAAATTATCTTTAAGTTATCTTTATGATAGTTTAAAGATTTGTAATTTAAGTATATATGTTAATTTGAAATTATTATTACGATATAATATAATATACGATATTTACAATTTCATAACGTGTAGCTAAACTATATTTTTTTTATTTAAATGTTACATAAAAACGGACCTTATTAGTTTGGCATAAGGCTGATGATATACCAACTTTGGATAAGACATCGTCGCAGATCGGGAATTCTCTATGCATATAATCTTTTACTCAAAAGTAATGGGGATTTTTTATGTAATAGACTTAATTTGTGGAATAGCGTAATTATGCAAAAAACGCTACTCTTACCATATTATAGCGATCATTTACCCATATTATAGCGATCATTTACCAATATATCTTGTAGTCTCTAGCAGATCTGTTACTGAAAAATATAAGTACATACATATATTTTTTCTATTTTTTATCATTGACACTTTTATATATGACGAAGTTACTAACCTTTTAATTTCTTTGTATTATAGAGCTTAGTTTTTACGAATATTCAAGTTAAGGAGGTATAAGTAATTATCTCTTCGTCCAACCTTGAACATTCGGGGCTTCTAACAATTAGAGAAAAAATCCAGAAAGGGTGACTCTCTCGTTCTTTTGTTTAGGCTTTTTATCATAAGGGAGCCTATAAAATTGTATCAACATTTTATAGTATTGTAATCGTAACTACGATGAATACTGTTGCTTTACAAACATTACAAACAACATTAAATTACATATTTTCTTTAGTAGCTTTTTAAAATTGTTTAATTGCATGCTTATCAAGAATTATTACCTATTAATCTTGTTAGCCGAAGGTGCGTTATAAATTCAAAATTAAAGTGAAATTTAATTTGAGCCTTGGCGTAAATGCCTTACTCGTTGAATCTTAATGTAAAATATGAAAGTGCTGCGTATTTACAAATTGAGGAAAATATTAGTCATACTTTTAATAGGCCTTTTGCAATATCGTATCTTTCTGATCGTGATTTATTTATATTTACATAAAGTATTAAACCTATGGTTTTAAACGTTATTCATGTTGCTAAATGAAATTCGCAAGAAATTCAAAATGGTAAATAAATAATTAACAAACTATCTAGACATATTTATTTTTGACATTTTATAAATTATAATTTATGAATATAGACAAACTTTGTTTGTATTACTTTATGTCTGTTTGTAGAAAGTAAGTTCTTTAGCCTATATTTTTTGATTATAGAAAGCTTTCTTGTCGCGTAGCTTACAACTAATATTGCTTTTAAATTTTTGAGACCTTGGGATAGCTTATTTTAGACCGTGCAGTATAGGCTCTATTTAATTCTTGATAACTAATATGTAATAAAATATTGAAATCGCAATCACAATTTTTGAAATATTTCAAAACACTCAACATACAATTTCAATTTGAAAATATTTTAATATACCTATGTAGTCCTAAAGCCGTAGAAAAATTGGAGATAGAAAAGTTTAATAAAAGATATACCTACCTAGCTTTTATATCTGTCGAGTAGGTGGTTATATTTAAATCTTTCGTCTTTATACTAGGTTAATACATATTAGTGTTTAAAGATGATACAGATGTTTAAAATTACACGTAAAATCAATTACAAGAAAATTTGAATTATTCATGATTTCCTATTATACATTGATTGATTTGCTTCTTCAAAGCATATAAAAGCAAACAATAACTTCGTGGGAATTGCAACTTTGACCAAATAAAAAGCTATAGATATGTGTACGTGTTTTTATGATAAGTATCAGGAAGACTGGTTTTTCATAACCATAATATTTGAGGTTAAATCAAGTGCTTAGTAAAAGTTTAGGGTACGCTTGTCCAAGGTAAAGATGTGCCATATACGTAGATAGAAATAAGTTATAGGGAGATATTATTAAAAAAAAAAATAGATATTTGTCAATATTTATAAAATTGAAGGTTTTAAAAAATACCTAGGTATACATAATATTTAGTAAAAAGTTTGGTTTTGAAGACCCATAAACGATACATTCATACACTATGTTTTCAAAAGACTTTATAGGTCTCATACATACATTGGGTACGAAGCTATATACAAATGTAATAGATAAATTTAAAATTTATATACGTACCCATTGTCTGGAAATATGCATGAGGATTATGCCTTTACCGGAAAATCGGTTAAACGCTACCAATTATCGTTTATTAAGTGCTTTAAAACGCTTATAAAAAAACTAATAAAGTCAAGTTAATCAAAGTTTAACCAATACCATAAAACAATTAATTATTTAAATCGACATTAAAGATTAAAATCATTCTCTCATTTATTTATTTAAGGCATGTGAATTGAAATCCTGTTATGTAAATAAATCTTTCTAAAATATCGGAAAAACCTTGGTTAAACTTCCAAATGAATCAAATTGGGCGAAACTGATCTTACATAAGCTTTTATTCAGATTTTATTGATAAAGCATTTATAGTTAAACGGTGCACTAACAGGTGATGTTTTGTATAAAGCCGATTTTCTAGTCATTTGCATACAAAATTGTTAATAGAATACGAGAATGATACAGTGAATTCTAATTACTTTATTAGTCTTCTATTTTCATTCACGATTGATATGTTTGATTTGCAATAAAAATATGAAAATTTATGTTTTATTTTTGGTTTACAACGTTATTCTAATTTCTACTAAGTATTTACCTATTTCGTTCTATTTTTCAAGATGTTATATCTATATATATGTATATAAAAATGAAACCCGTTTTCCGTTGTCACGGTATCATGCGTGAACGGGTGGACCGATTTCGATAATTCTTTTTTTATTATATATTCCTTGAAGTACGAGGATGGTTCTTATGTAGAGAAAACGTAAATATATACCACGGGCGAAGCCGGGGCGGACCGCTAGCCTAGAATAAAAAGCGAAAGCTCTTAAATTTTGTGGATTGCTTTATTCATTGTTAGATTAGGTCACAGTGTTAAAGAAAATGAAATTTAAATCTCCATTCACATTTATTGACTATAAAAAGTATCGTTTAAAAAATAAATCGGAAGAGCATTCACTCTAGATGAGATATAACACACTTTCTGAATGACTCGTGAATAACCAAAAGTCTTTGACATCTGAAAGCTTCGATGATTGTTTAATAATAAGATTATAACAATTTCTAGACGTTTCTATGCAAAAATAATACAACTTGATGAAAAGTAATAATTTATTATGGCAACCAAAAATAATACAACTTGATGAAAAGTAATAATTTATTATGGCAACCGTGATGATGATTATAATTATTTTGTTTTATTATTTTAAATGAATTAAATAAATACAATCAAATAAAGTTTGAAATATAAGGTCTTCTTATTCATTCTTTATTCTGTCTCCTTGCTATAATATAACTATCATAAATTATTAAATTAATTATTTATAATATTATTATCACCTTAATTAATTTAATATCTATATTGCAGCCTTGATCTTCAAAAATCGAGAATATTTTCAGAATTGTAAAAAAAAAAAACAGTGATTAAGTTGTTTATACCATTTATTATTTTGAGATTTTCTATATATTACCCAATTTGAATTCCCCCTTACTTCCTCAAATTGTTTTAAAATACATCCGTTACGTCATTGCGTACGAAAGTGTAAGGAAAAGGCCGTTTGCATTGGATTCATTAAAATTGCTAACTATATGATTGTCGAAACAAAGGAGAATGCATTTTCAGCAAACAAAAGCGAATTTCACTTAATGTATTGTGTGTCACGTCTCTCGAGTTTTGGTCAAGGATTTATTCACGACTATAGAGTGTAGAGTGTAGGTATATGACTAAGCATAATAAAAGTTATGTTTTGTATCAGTGAAAGTAAGTGTTAAAGGTTACGGAGAACATTAATTGTCAATTCTTTCTAGAAATTTATAATAAAATTACAATATTTTATTTTTTGTGTGCATTGTTTAACCTTGTTTAGAATAGGAAGATTGCATTTAGATAAATGAAGAATATAAATATTAAAAAAAAAATTGCAAACTTTCTAAACTGCATATAGTTGTTTCTATTTTTATTATATTCCTACTCGTGCATCATCAAATGAATAGGTACATACTTCTTTTATAGTTCTTTTCCGTTGAGATCGGATGGTTCAGATTTTCGTTTTGACATTGTTAGGATCTCTATCTATTGTAGCTGTTATTTCTTTAATTATTTTTTTGTTAGTGGATTCTTCTTAGTACATACCTATCTAAAAGTATATGATATCTAAGTGTCCTAACTACCTTATCCACCCCAGAGACAATTACGAAAGGTTTTATGAGAAAGTAGTCCTAACAAGTCCTGGCATTCATGATATTCGAAGTTCGAGCATAACTCCCTAGAGATCATCGTCTAACATAGCCAATGCTAATAAATCAAAATCAATATTCAATATACATTCTAGACTGCGTAGCTATGCCGCTTTCTATGACGGGAAATGATTGCAGTACATATCTCCTGGAGTACTCAGATTGCACGTAATGCGATTTTAATTCTAGGAAATTTGTTGAAAAGTCAATTACTACAACTGTTACGTGCGAAAGAACGAATTGCTAGTTTGAAAGGTGTAATATGTACTCTGGATTCAATAGTGAGATTGGATTTGGCGGGATTTTAGGTTTTCAAAACGCTGAAATGTGTAATTGGTTCATAGAAAATATTCTTTTAAATACTATGAGAAAATGGTTTGAAAAAACATATTTCAAAGATAATTGATAGACAATTCAAGTAGCTTTCATTGACTCACAGTACTGTGACTGTTATCATAATATTACTAAATGTTAAGTGTTGTTTGTGCGTTATGTGCATTTTTGTAAGAAAACAAAAGCCGCACCATAATTAAGAATCAAATAATTAAATAAACCCGTTCATTAAAATTTGTGGAACAATATGTGCATAATGAATAATTAAACTACATTTAATTAGTTAAACAATTCATAATTCTGTTACTTACTACGCAAATCAATGCAAATGGCTTTAAAATGCCTCAACTTGACAAAATTAATAACAAAAATTGTTCTAGATATGGAATACGGAAGAATTTTTCTGGTATAACAACACAGATGTATAAAATAATGCTATAACGTTATTGTGTTATGTAAGAACAAACCATATTTTATGTAAAATTAACAGACACGCATAGAAAGAAACATATTATGGATCATGACTACTTGAATTATTTAACATGACTGTGTTATGAAAAACATTTCATAATTAGGTACCAGTGAAGTCCGTATAGTTTTTTGGCTGCAAATAGCGAACACGGCTTATAATTGTTATCATCATCAATCAATCAATCAATCAGTGTTGGAAAATAAAGAATAATGAATAAAATAAAGAATCATCAAATTTAAATTTACTAGGTTTTGATTAGGAATAAAATAAAACTTTATTTTTATCAATCTGTGGATAAAATGATTTTGCATATAAAAAAAAATTAGAAGCCAGATATCAATATTGGAACTATTTTTTAATTTTTAATGAATTATTTATACATATTTTAAGAAAAAGAAGTAGAAAGTATTCCTTTAAACCTAGATAATTTATAAGCTGAGCTTTAAACATTAAGGAAGGAATTATCATAATGAATAGAGATAACGTCTAGTCGATAAACTATAAAAAGGACGAAAATATCTTTCTCTTTATAGCCAATACTTTCAAAATGACTTTTTAATGTAAAATTCTGAAGACTTTTTATTTATATTCTAGAATAAAAGAAAGAGATTTCGAAGCTTTTTTTATTTATAATTTATATTATAGTATTTAGATAAAGAGGTTTCGAATTTGGTAAGTGGTTTACGTAATTATTTTGCAAGTGTTGTTACATTTAGTCACATCATTAGTAGATGCTAACTACCTATTTCCGTAGACCGATGCCTGTCCGATTGTTACGCTTCGGGGTTTCCTGTTTAAATAGTGTTTAAGTACAGTCACTTTTAACACGATTTTATCACGTATTCAAAGTAATTTAAATTGTAACTCTTTAACAAAGTCAGTAGGTACCTACGTTTAACATTTTAAATAGAAAATTTTACTGCTTTAAAATTAAAGCTAATATAAGAAAAATTAAAAATATTTGTATACGTATATGTAAATTTGTCTAAATTGAGTATTAATTAGTGTTATCATTGATCTTTTGAATAGATAACAATATCGTGGAATTCTTACTAATGTAGAGTCCTTTGAAAAAAGACTTTAAAACTTGATAAAGAAAACGTGTAAGTATTCGATTTTTATTATATTACAGCATAATAAAGTTTAATTTGGTGAGGATAGTCGTAACAATAATTAACCTTTCTAAATCTAATTGCTCGATAAATGGTAAACGTCGAAATTTTATAAAATAAAAACGATGTAATAATAATTAAAATTTGCCATAGTTTACACAATATATTACGTTAGCCATTCTATAGTATTACTTTCACTAACATTTATAGACAATTTTTAATAATCGTGATTAATATCAAAAGCTTTTACTTTAAAAGTGAAGAAAACGAATTTAAATCCACCTCACAGGAGATTTGCATAACTAACTGGTTCCGACACGGATAAAAAGAAAATGTATATTGCCTATAACGCTAATACTGTAATTTATTTAAATTATATTAGTAGGCTTTAGAAATTCATAAGTAAACGTTATCAATTATCATTATATCAGCTCTTATAATATGAAGCCTTAAATATCATAGAATATTAGATATGTATTAAATATTATCATTCAGTATTATTTTTCGCATTTTTAATTGATTTTATATAGAAAATTAAATCATAAAAAATACCCAGGCCCCCTTGTGTTTCAGGAGTGTTTAAAAGTACTTACAACCTATTTTCAGGCCTAATTTGTATACCATAGAATAGGTCGAACCCTTTTCGAGAAATATGGCAACTAACACTGCCACTAAATTTGTATTTAGAGATAAAACAATTGGTTTATCTATACAATGAGTTTATTATACTGCGTAGTTTAGAGATTAATCTGGTTACGTCGATATTGTATTCACGTAGTATATGCTATCAAAACATAATTATTTACGTTACATTCATCTTGTACACGACTTTTACATCGTAATGCCAATGTCTTTATATAATACATAAGTCATGTTCGACGGAGATGCAATCTATACACTGCACAAATTACATTTCTCAGGTATAATGTTCCTAAACGAGGAACAATCACAATCTGTGTTTTCGGGTAATGGACTACTCGTATATATAGGCATTTTAAGAAAAATAAAATAATTTTGATTTTGGAAATCAGTTTAAGTTAATAATATTTAAGTAAATTAAATCTTTTGTTAAAGTGTTTTTGTTATTTTAGCGTGAAAAAGAAAAGACTAAATTCGATCTCTAACAAAACACCTTGAATCTATATAATATATATATATATATAGAACTCAAAGGTGACTGATATAGTGATCTATCAACTGATAGCCCAAACTTCTGGACGTATCGGGCTGAAATTTGGCATGCAGGTAGATGTTAGGACGTAGGCATCCGCTAAGGAAGGATTTCCCGAAATTCTTGCGGGAACGGGGAAAAACGGAGGTGCACGTACAAAGTCGTGGGCGGAAGCTAGTTATATATATATATATATATATATATATATGAACAAACAACAAACAATTTTATTTCGCCTACTATATACGACTAGGAATAGAATACGACGAGGAAAAGTTTCCCTCCAATTTACGCACATCAAAGTGTATTTCAGTCATTTTACCATAACATGAGACGTTATCACGAACCTAATGACAGGTCGTTGCGCGTATTAATGAGCAAGTGCAACATATAAACCTACATCCAGCACTCAGAGCCTTCTCGATCCATTTATACTAACGGCACTTTATTCTTGTAACGTTATAATACATCTATAATTTTAAAATTGCTTAAGGTATTAAGAAATACGCTTCATTAGGTTGAGTAAGTTTTTTCACTAAGTGTGCAATTTCATAATTTATAGACTCACGCCAGAAAGGAATTTGAGTAACTGATGAATTGTTGCTCATATACAAAGGTCCTGTTTCCGATGATGGTGCAATACTAAATAGGAAGGTTGTTAATTATTTTTTATATTTGCGCTCTAATTGTTTTGCTATTTTTTGCTGTTATGATGTAGGTAGGCGTAGGTAGTACTATTTATGTAATACTATATGGATTCTATTTATAATATGCTTAGTTATTATACAAATGGTATTTTCAGACGGTAAGACTCCATTCATTCTCTTAGCATGTGCGGAGTGAAAATTTATTGACGCTTATTTGAATATTGGAGCGAACTGCGAAGGAGATTGCATTTCACACCTACGAGTTCATATACATATTTTCGAATATCTTAAATTGGAAACACTTGCCATATATTATAATTATTACTATATTATATTAATCTGTCCTTATGGGTATTTTATTAGTGTTTGTGTTTTAAGTTTTTGCAACGTACGGACACTGGGCAGGATAAGGCAGGATAAGCTCTTTCAAGACTAATTCTTTAGACTTTGGATTATAAGTGTATTAGATCCTTTTAAACGTATATTTTATTTGGTACGCACCGTCTCATAATCAAATTTCATAAATTATTTTTGCAATAAAGCCTCTATTTCCCTGTACGAAAGCTATGATAGAAAGTTAAAACTAGAGCCATTACAGCTATGACTAGTACGAATTCAGCAATAAACCCAAAATGTGTGTTAAAATTCAGTATTTTCTTAGCATCCAAGTGTCCATCATCAAGACGAATGAGCGTCAGTGAAAGCGGGTGAACAACGTCACGAGATGACGAGAAAACTCGTAAATATTAACATGTTTTAATGTTTATATATGCCTTTATGCTCAGCTGGTTTTGTTTTAAGACAATCGTCGTGATCTGTGGTATTATAGCTAATTGACGTATCGTTTTCTATGGGTAGTAGTATATTGAATGTTTCTTTGAGACGATATTAACGAAACAATTAAATATAGTTGATATCTTATCTCTGTTCTAGTCGCTTATTTTAAGTTAAAGTTGGTAATAATAAAGAGTTAATCAGATTGTTCTATATGATTGCTCTACATCATATTTCAATAATATTCTGAATTAATTTTAGGAACATTTTCTCTTTTTGCTATTCAGTAAGAAATGAATAATAATTTCAGGCTTCAATCAATGATTAGTATTACTTTCTTAAAAAATAATCAATATAAAACTGGTTAAAAAAATGCAAAAAGTGTATCGCGTTAGGAGTGCAAACGCATAATAATGTCAAGGCATTAAACCTGGTTCGCGTGTTATAATTAATCGAATAAGAAAACATCTCAAACCAGAATTATCAAGATGTGTAAACGGTAAACGAGAAAATTTTAATAGCAATAAGACGACAGTGAAACTTTATAATAAATTCACGGTGCTTACAGTAAGTGGGGTAAAGTAACTGTGTGAGATGTAGCAGGGCAGTACGGTTCTGACACCGTTATGATATGTTCGATACGATCTTTTGATTAAATGTATCGTCCAATTTGTACAATTTATCGACTCGCACATTGTAGCGAGGCAGCCTAATACGAGATTAATAAAAATTATCTCTACATATATAAATTATGTAGATGCTTTAGTGTGTTTCAAGAGCTTATTTTCTTATCAAAATATTGTTCTAAAACAATATGAATTTCATTTCATCATCATCATCATCATAATTCCAGCCTTTCAAGACGTCCACTGCAGGACATAGGCCTCCCCCAAAGATTTCCATAATGACCGATCACCAGCGGTTATAAATTTATGTCTATATAATTTGGTTAAAAAAACATTATAAGTTACTAGATTTCCGCCCGCGGCTTCGCCCGCGTTTTCAAAGGAAAACCCGCATAGTTCCCGTTCCCGTGGGATTTCCGGAATAAAACCTATCCTATGTGTTAATCCAAGTTACCCTCTATATGTGTGCTAAATTTCATTGTAATCGGTTCAGTAGTTTTTACGTGAAAGAGTTATTAAGATTTATATTATGGTCAGCATACATTCAGTATTTATCCTTTTCCTTCGAAGCGTTTGACATAATTAGCGAGACTAAATCAAACAATGTTCTACCGTTTTAATAATACAGTGGACAAGGTATTTATGAGCCGTTATTTATTTTATCTCTATATCTATTTTACTTGCCTTTACGCAATTTAAGAGAACGGAAAGTTATTTTATTTATTAATGTCAAAATAAATTTGCATAATAATGAATGGGCTTAATATAATATGATGGTTATGGCAATAATAAACTTTTTAGTGAGTTTGAAACACTTTTAATTTTAAGAAAAGATTTGAAATAGCCCACCTTTAAGCCATCATCAATTCGAATGAGCCATTAATATTTTTAACTATGATTGATATGATGCTTGCATATTATTCGACGATAATGGTGTTGTTAATAGCTGGATTATAATTTAATCTATCAATCATTTGCTCCTAAAAATTAATAGTTCTTATATCTTATTTCGTAGCCGAATATATGAATTTTAAGCTGTTCGAAATATTTGAAGAAGTATTTTCGTTAAGAAAGGATTTTCAGTACGCTTCTAAATGGTTCATACTCATAAACTAACAATTAAAATTATCTATTATTTAATTAAAATTAATTACAAGCAAATTAATAATACATTAACCATATAGGACTTATATAGAAAACCAGTACGAAGACACACATAGATATAACTGTTACGTGCTCTTACGTAAATTAAAAGTGCGGTTAATTCAAATAATTGTTACGACCTGTTTGACGCACACTATTTATTAGGGATTCAACGTTTCGCAATATCAAAATAATGGTTGTAACGGAACATTCTTGTTCAAGAGTTTAACACGAATTTTGATGATTTACTAGGTCAATATAGCAGAGGCGTAATTAGAGGTAGACTCTTTTCATTGTTATTACCTGAATAGAGTGATTTTTATCTATTTAAATTGTGGCAAGATCACATAAGATATGTTGTACTCGTACCGCCTTAAAATGATTTTATTTTTCCTGATTTTTAAATAAACTTAATCATTTCTTATTTGAGAATAATGGGAAAGCTATCATACTAATATTATAAATGCGAAAGTTTATGAGTATGTATGGATGTTTGTTACTCCTTCACTCAAATAGGTACTTTATCCCGTAAAACCCACAGGGACGGGAACTATGCGGGATTTTTCTTTGAAAACGAGGGCGAAGCCGCGGTTGGAAAGCTAGTTAAAATATAAAAGTATTTACACACTTATAAAAACATTAATATAATTGATAATTTAATAACTTTAAAGAACAATATAAAACAAATAATAATTAAAGTTTTAATTTGCGTTTAACTGTTACCTTACCTACTTGTTGTGCTGTTATCTTGTTAGTGCATATGTTGGTTTGTTTGCATAGTTCATATTATTTCACAATAGATAACCACTGTGAATGAATTATACGCACATTCCTTCTCAAGAAGATTTTAAAGGGGCGCGTTCACATTGGAAAATAAGTAATCTGTACATAATTATGACTAGTATGTAATTATTTTGCGATACAGTATTGAATTTTAATTTGTGGAGTCATAAGAAATTGACACTGCAGTATCTGGGACAATTAATTAACGTGATATATAAATATAGCTCTGTTTCCATTTCTTAAATTAAAGTAAATAAATCTTCGCATACATTTTACACCTCATATCTCCCTGTTTATCGTACAGCTTATCGTATACTTAGATATTTTAAAATAAACGTCATCATCATCCATCATTAGAATTTCTAATTTGCTCTATCAAAAAATATTTCGTTTGTTAAGTTAAGTGACTGCGCCCTAAACAACTAATAAGTAACATAACCCCTGTTATTATTCTTGTGTCTGAACTGAACTTTACTAATTACTTCTGCTATTAATTATTCAAGCTACTGACAAGAAATGATCATGGAGTTTCTAAACAAAGCAATGGTTGATTACTTTAAATGATTCTATGGTCTTCAATAAATAATAGATAATATATTTGTAACAATCAAAATATAATATGTAATGTGATTATAAACCTACGCTATAGGTTATAGTTAGTTAGTGGCGAGTAGGTTACTCAGTTCTCTCTTGATATTAACTTAAGGATTTTTTTTACTCTCAACAATAAATAATTATATTAAACTAGCAAACCGGGCGAACTCCGTTTCGCCACCAGAGACACCTTTTCTTTGCTATAAACCTCATGGAGCCCGAGACCTTTCCAACGAATGCAAAACCGTGGAAATCGGTTCGTGCGTTCTGGAGTTATAGCGTCAGGAAGGAAAACCCGACTTATTTTTATATAGTAGATTCTTAACAATCAATCTAAGTTATAAGGTAAAAGCTTAATCATTCGTCAAATTTTACAAGAATCAATTCTTGGTATCTGTTAGAAAATACTCTACGTACCTATCACGTATGTGTATACCTCAATTTCAAAAGGTAATTCTGTACTTCATTTTCAATTCCAAGAACAATAAGGAATTGTTGCGGTTCTTAACAAATGGAAACAGGATTTGCAACGAAGAAAATAAATGGTGAAACCTCAGAGAAAACGCATTTTACGATTTATGTTTCCACTTATGTATATGAAATGCAAAGCTTCCATAGCTATAAAATATTTATAGATTCAGCTACAGGTCTTGCAATGGCTTTCATCATTAAATTTACCCATGATTTTGTCTGTACTAGTTCGATGGTTTTAAGTTTATGGTATTTAGAAAAGCACTGAAAACTTGCCCTAAATTTATAAACATTTCGTATGATGAACGAGCGGTATACCTGATAAAATTACTAGCGTTATAACGATTCTATTCTTTGTTTAAAACATATAATGGGTGACAGCAAGGTGATTAAAAGAAAAGTTAAATTACCTTATGAAAACTTCGGTTAGGTACCTACTTAAGTTAATTTAAATCGATATTAAGATAACTTTAATCGTTTAATGCAGTTCCATCCGTAGAGGTATAATCAACCAATATATTGTTAATGCACATACATAAAAATCTGCTGATTTCATCACATGACATTGTTAATTTTATGAAATTTAACATTATTGCATTGATAATTTTTTTGCATCCATTATAATATATTTATAGATCTGAGGTCAAAATTCATCAGATCTGTGATATTATAATGGTCAAAACTTATTTGGTAATTCCAATATAATATAAAATGTAAGAAGACTACGAAATATAGCAATGATAATAATGTATTAACGGTAAAGCTGTGTGTGCGGAAGCATTTACGTAATTAGAATTATAATTTAATTATTCATTAAAACATTGATACTCACTGAGCGAATCTATTGCGGAATAATGAATATTGCTGTATATTGGTCGTAAATCATTGTATTGAATGAACATGCTTTCAGCGTTGTATTTCCATTGCTCTATTTCGTATATAGTAATATAACACAGATTTTAAACTGAGAATTAACATTTTACTGATATAGCTCATTGAATTGTTGAAGTGTATTTAAAATACTGTTGAGTAAAAATACTGTTTTAAATGCAATATTAAAAAAAAAATTGGTTGTTTGTAAAGTAGGTTTACGATCGAGATGTTTACGTGATAACGTCTTATTGGTGGCAGCGCTCGAGATGAGACGGGAGATCGGTCCGTCTCTCTCTCGTTATACCTGCGATCGCGCTCGTGAGGTTTTGGTGTGACACAAGTTTCTGAACATGTCACCCGACTAAAACGATTTTAAAAACGTTATCACGTCAATAGAACAGAAATATTAGACATGAGTCAGAGCCTTTTTGGCTCTAAATTTTTTTTTTTTTTTTACATGGCAATCGGGTCAGACTCAGCCATGCTGTCGGGCTTTAACACCTGAACAGCGCTGATTTTCAGTCTGCCCGTAAGTTTTTATTTCCGAGGCTCACTAAGTCTACATGTAAATACAAATACCAACCAAAAAACATTATTTACAGTTCTAAAAATCATTTGCCTTGTTATTATTGATAATTAATTACAAATAATATATATTATAATATATAGATATAACAGATTTATACATAATAAGGCACATATTATGATTATATTAAATAAAATAAACAGATATTGCTATGTAAAAACATATAAACATATAAATAGAAGGATATATTATATCATACATTCGCAATCAACAATTTGCTTTATTGGGGTGTCCAGTTTGATATTTGTTTGTTCAAAAGTATCACTTTGTATTTATGCTTGAACGATATATGTGACATATTAAGTTTCAAGGGTGGAGGAAGGTCATTCCAAATCTTCGAGGCAGAATACTTGAAACCACCCTTAAAACCCGACGTGTGGTGCTTCGGTATTACCAATGCATTGCTACTTCTACCTCGTGTATTCTTACCATGGTACTCCTGGGTCCATTTCAATTTTTCATAGAGGTAGACAGGAACTCCAGTGTGTACCAATCTATGTACCAGGCCTGCTAGATGTAACTGTCTACGACCAGCCATTTTTAGGATCCTTCGGTTGTTTAGGTAAGGTGTGATATGTGCACGCTTTGGTATACCGAAGCAAAAACGAGCGCACGCATTCTGTACACGCTGAATTGCTCGTTCAGTTTTAGCGTACAAGCGGGGACCATATACCGTATCGCAGTAGTTAAAGTGGGACAGAACTAATGACTCTGTAAGCATTATTCTGGACCGCTCTGATAGATCTTGCCTGAGACCATACAAGACTTTCAATCTGTAAAAGGCATTTCTGATAGTGAGATTTATATGATCGTCATATTTAAGCTGTCCATCCAAAACTATGCCGAGATTCTTAGCCTTATCCACTTCAACTAACTGTTTATTATCGATCTTTATTTCCAAATTAAGATTTTTTATTTTTTTTATTTGATTTTTTGTACCTAATACAATGTATTTGGATTTGGATCCATTAAGTACCAAAGCATTCTGTTTAGCCCACATTGACACCCGTTCTAAATCTTCGTTTATTTGACGCTCTGTGATTATTGAATTTTTGGGATCTATAGGGTAATATAACTGCGTGTCATCGGCATACAAGTGTACTTTACCGTGTTTTATGTGTTTTATCAGGTCAGTAGTGTACAGTGTGAATAAAACCGGACTGAGTATTGAGCCCTGAGGACAACCACGCGGAGTTGGCTCAGTTCTTGAATAATTTAAACTTCCTTCATTTTCAGTGACAACAAACTGTTTTCTATCGGATAGATAGGATCTGAACCAACCACTAGCATTTGGATTAATTTGGCTAACAAAAGTTCCTTATCAATGGAGTCAAACGCACGAGTGAAGTCCAATAAAATTATTATACTACCCATCCCATTATCACTGTCTGATATGACATCATCAGTTACGTGTGCTAAAGCTGTAGCTGTGCCATGCTTCGCTCGAAACCCAGATTGAACATTTGGTAGGATTTTTTCACTGTCTAAAAATTTTACTAATTGATTACAAACTACTCGCTCAATAATTTTTGATAAAACAGGTAGTATACTGACGGCCCGTAAATCATTCAGTTCCTCCACAATTGGTTTTTTTGGCAAAGGCTTTATCTTAGCAGTTTTCCAAGCATCCGGAAATGTTCGGGTAGATATAGATGTGTTAACCATCCGCGTTATAATTGGTAGAGTTACAGATAAAGTCATCCTTATCATATCAATATTAATCGTATCTTGGCCAGCCGCGTTCGTTTGTATACCTGATATTATTTTTTTGACTTGATCTATTGTACATGGCTCTATATTGAATTGATTACTAACGCCGAAATTATTATTGTTATAAAAATTAATTAGATTTTTATTTATCATTGTTTGCCCGGGTACATCGAGGAAGAATTTATTAATAGCATTAGCGTCGTTTAAATGGTTCGGTAAACTATCTGTATCCCTATTTTTGCCAGTAATCGAAATTTGACGTAAAAAATTCCACATTGCTTTCGGGTTGCATTTGTTATTATTTACATACTCGGTGAAGAATGCCGTTTTTTCTCGTCTCAAAGCACTAATGACTGAATTACGTAAGTCTTGATAAAAGCGATAGCGTGCGTCGTTCTTAGTTTTTCGCGCCCTTATTAGTGCTTTGTCTCGTAGTAACATCATAGTCCTTACCGTATTCGTGACCCAAGGACGCGGCGATGAATTAATCTTAATTTTCTTGATTGGAGCGTGTTTATCAAACAATTTATTTAAAAGTTGGTTAAAAATGTTTGTCATTTCGTTCATGTCTTTCGAGTATTGTACTGAGTTCCAAGGTAAAGAAACTAAATCTTTATTAAATTCTTCTAAATTAATACTTTTTAATAATCTCGTGTATTTATATTTTGGAACAGGTTTTATTTTTTTAATTTTACATTTTAATATAACTAAAGCGTGGTCACTGAGGTCCCGATTGTGTATAATATTCATACTTTCACATACTTCTGGGCTGTCGGTAATAATCAAATCTAAGAGGGTTTGCGCAGTTTTTGAGATCCGCATCCGAGTAGGCTCTTTAGTGAGTTGATGTAAATTTTGTTCCGTCAAAAAAGAGAGGAACTCAGTGGCTTGTCCCCTGTCTGTTCTTGTTAAATCAATATTGAAGTCTGTCAGCAGAAATAAATGAGTGCAGCTTCCGAATGAGCTCACAGATTCGCTAAGGGCGTCGATAGCGGCTGCAACTCTAATGCTCTCGGGTCTGTAAGCAGTACCGCTAATTACCCGCTAATTGCTACTCGCCCCACACCGGCTATCGTCAGCTCGATCCACATCTGTTCCAATATAGACGGAGGATGCGCTCGGGTTCGTACTCTCAAGCCAAAGCAAATAAAAATCGATCTCACATAGGACATGCATTATGCATACTATGTAAATTTTTATGTTTTGTCTTATAAGCAGAGTATTTTACGACAACGGTGATTTGGACCACGTGCCACTTTTACTTTCACTTTATGGTATAATTTGAATATTTTAAACATCAAACATTTTATTTCGCGTGAACCGTCTTTATTAACAAGATGAACTATGAAATATTCTTAATTGCCTCCAATTATACTTTAACTATTATGGTAAATGGTTGCGTAATTCGTATATATTAACTTTTACTTATGTTATTTAATTGTTGTTTTGGTAATTGATCGTAATACATGTAATAGAAAAAGTTTATGAATAGACAGATATAAAGACTGATAGACGTACCTACATTGTAAGCATTAACTCTGTAAGTAGTCATATATTAGTAAAATATTCAGATGTAAATAACCTTTTATAGTATTGGTGTATTGAACCGATGGTCATAAAATTTTCTAGATATTTAACCGTTAACGACATATTTTGATTTTATTGAACATGTATCAATAAATATATATAATAATTGAACTACTCTATTAAATAAGAGAGCGTATGTGCTGACCACACGTGTAAGAAGTGAAACTTCTTTGGCAAGATTTAAATATACCAAAATCGTCGCCTAACTCCATGACGCGACGGTATTGCTATGAAGCGACTTGAAATTTTACTCTCATCGCGCCTTAAGACTTCAAAAAAATAATTTATATGTCTCTTCACAGTTTAAAAAGGTATATTATTATTTCAGTGTTTCGGGAAAACGGACGAGAGCGACACAAAATGCTAGCGACGAACGGGCCGGAGGCCCATGAACAGCTAACGAGGTAAATCTATAGTTTATAGTTCTAGATAAGTATTTATGGTACCTATTTGAATTTTATTTTAAACTAGAAGATACTTATTAATTAATACCTTCTTCAAGTACTACTGTATTTAAAAAAAATGCGCTTCATATCCGACAGCGACTGCGACTTTTATAATATGCAGTGAAGAACATCCTAGTTCAAAACTTTGACTTTGTGAGCACGCGAACACATAAGGAAAAAAAGTTATACATTTAGTTGTTAGGTTTGCTTCATATAAAAAGCTATAACAATAACATTAGTTACTATAATTCTTGGGTAATAGTGAATTGTTTTGTTACTCAACTGATAAGTTCTATAATTCACGACTTCTATTGTTATCCCATCAATATATTCCCGCTGTTTTGTGTGTCAAATTATAACTGAAGTACGGATTGAGTTTATGACCATATATACCATATACCATTCCATTAATTGATTATTGCTATCGGTACACTGGAGTAACGGTCTTCGGTGAAAGTTGCCAAAACCGTCACGTCATGAGACCTTCAAATGTATTTATTATTTTTGAATTCAGTAATAAAAACATATATGGGAGAAAGTTTTTTTAGTTCGTTATTTGTAATAATAATAGTAAGTCAAATGCAATTTATTAAATAAAGAGAGACGACATCTTTTATATTTTTTTTTAGATTTTATGAATGGTATGATATTTTATGACTATTTCTAAATGACTTAGCAAGTTCGTTTAAATATAAAAATGGAACATATCTATTTCGATAATTCTTTTTTTATAATACTCCTTGAAGTACGAGGATGGTTCTTATGGAAAGAAAACATTAACATGTACCACGGGCGAAGCCGGGGTGGACCGCTAGTTTTGTATATTTTAGTAACTTTTCGATGAAAGTGCAATAGTCTAAGTGATAAGTTGAAAATGGCGTAAACTAGAGATAAGTCTCTTAAAAATACGTGCGATAGCTCATTTGATTCGGAATGACGTCTAGAAAAATGTATCGGAAATGTGTATTAGCACACAAAAAATTGCAAAAGTTATATACAAATTAAGTTGCAAAAAAAAAGGTATTTTGTTTATTGTTAATAACTCCGAAATTATTAACATTTCAGAAATTTTGAAAAAAGATTCTTAAAGAGGAGGAAATTTCCAACGAAAATCTCTCGACTCCCGGAATTCTATCTCCATTATTTATAATTTTAATTTAACGCTGAAAATAGGCCTCCGCGCGGCATTTTTAGGTAGCGCGCGCGGCTTCAAAACCGAGCACGTCACACTAATTATTTTTTTTAAGGTATTAAATTTTAATTTAAAAATTTTAAATAATTTTGGTGTATTCCGAACACTTCAAAGAATTTGCTCCCGTTGGAAATTTACTTAATGTTAATTTTTCAACAAATTAGACAAATGTTAACTAACGAAATTTTTTTGAACTTCCGTCCTTATTGCACATTAAAAAAAACGTTTAAATAATTGTCGGTAAAATTTTTCACTTCGTGGAGCCCTTCATATAAATATACTTAACAAGATCGCGCCATAAAAGTTTAAGAAATGTTAATACTTTGTTTATAATAATTTTTTCAAGTTAAGTAACTTGAACAAAAAACTAGAAATTTCTAGTTTTTTGTTAATTTGAAAAAAAATGTTTAAATAATTGTCGGTAAAATTTTTCACTTCGTGGAGCCCTTCATATAAATATACTTAACAAGATCGCGCCATAAAAGTTTAAGAAATGTTAATACTTTGTTTATAATAATTTTTTCAAGTTAAGTAACTTGAACAAAAAACTAGAAATTTCTAGTTTTTTGTTAATTTGAAAAAATTATTATAAACAAAGTATTAACATTTCTTAAACTTTTATGGCGCGATCTTGTTAAGTATATTTATATGAAGGGCTCCACGAAGTGAAAAATTTTACCGACAATTATTTAAACGTTTTTTTTAATGTGCAATAAGGACGGAAGTTCGAAAAAATTTCGTTAGTTAACATTTGTCTAATTTGTTGAAAAATTACCTTTTTCAACAAATTAGACAAATTCCAACGGGACAATTTCCAACGGGAGCAAATTCTTTGAAGTGTTCGGAATACACCATAATTTTTTTAAATTTTTAAATTAATATTTAATACCTTATTTACTACCTTTAATTAGTGTGACGTGCTCGGTTTTGAAGCCGCGCGCGCTAACTAAAAATGCCGCGCGGAGGGCTATTTTCAGCGTTAAATTAAAATTATAAATAATGGAGATAGAATTCCGGGAGTCGGGAGATTTTCGTTGGAAATTTCCTCCTCTTTAAGAATCTTTTTTCAAATTTTCTGAAATGTTAATAATTTCGGAGTTATTAACAATAAACGAAATACCTTTTTTTTTGCAACTTAATTTGTTTATAACTTTTGCAATTTTTTGTGTGCTAATACACATTTCCGATACATTTTTCTAGACGTCATTCCGAATCAAATGAGCTATCGCACGTATTTTTAAGAGACTTATCTCTAGTTTACGCCATTTTCAACTTATCAAGTAGACTACAAATACATGTTCCAAAGAAGGATTTATTTGAAAATAATGTATTTATCTATACTATTTTTGAAACGAAATTTCGCTTTCTATGATAATATTTCGTCAATTTCGTATAGAAGCATTAGGAGTATTAATAAGTAGAGAAACAGGAAGGTGTTATAACACATCAATCCATCACTATAATACTAATTTTCCGGTGCACATAATTCTGACTTCAATAGGTTTTAGCCAGTCAAGTGTAGAGTTATTATGGTATCTGAGGCGATTACGAATTTCTTGTTTGACTTTGATCCTACCTATGTTGGTAATAATTACCCGAAAGGTTATATACTTAGAATTGAAGATGCTTATTTTTGATCCTGTACATAAAAATTGATTTCGATTCGATCTTGTCTGGGGGTAAAAGTTAAAGAGAGATTGATAGAATGATAGAACTCTCTTCTAAGAAATAATACATATTTTATACATAGCTCAAATTTCAAAATATCTCTTATATTAATAAAACTGCCTATTTAAATTATTATTCTAAAACCTCTTTAAAAATACCACAAAGATTTAATATTATCTAAATTGTGCAAGCAAACCTACACTTAGAGATAATCCAGGCCTGTGATGAGAAAGAAAGAAATTTCAATGACAAGTTTTTTTTTTTTTTTTCAGTATGCTTCAAAAAATTTATTTATTTATATTTAAATTGTTTTATGTTCCAAATTAAATTCTTAACTAATACAAGTTTAATAAGACTTATAACATTTCATACGATAACTTATTGCAAATCATGCACTAACCAGATTGAAACAAAATGTGTACGTAAATGTGGGTAGAACAATAATGTGGTTTGAACGTTACTGTAGAGTGTAGACGATAGCAGTTATACACTCCGTGCTAGTCTAAGACTGTGTTACGGCAGAATATACGCTCCCGCCTCACAAATAAAGCACATAATTGCACTTGTTAGGCTGATAGTTTTTTCAAAGCAAATCGTTTTATGCACAGTTTATGCAATAAAAAAAGATTAAACGCATTACAAAAATAAAAAGTAACTTATTTTATGAGTATGATATTTTGTTCATGTAACAAAAATATCCGAATTTCCTATTTAAATAAAGGTCTAGTACTAGACTCTAGTAATAACACGTGAATAAATTAAACAAGTTAAATATATATGTATAATGTATATGTATTGTTAATAAGATGAAGTAATATGTGTATATATATTATATATATGAATATATAGTATAAATGTATTCTATTATGAAATATTATTCAATTAGATAAGGATAGGTATTTATATATAACATACAATATTTAAATAATATTACCCAAGATAAGGTTTTCAGTCTCAACATAATCAAAATTGCGTAGATATTCTTCCAACAATTTTCCACACACAAACTTAGTCTTGTCTCTTATGTTTAAGCTATTATTGAATTTATTATATAGTAAGGGTGCCAAATAATATGCAAATCCCTGTGCAAAGTTGGTTTTACAGAAAGGTACATGGTAAGCACTACGTTTTCTTTTATCTAGATTATTGCTTGGTTGGCTGTGTTGTCTAAGTATAATATTTTTAATTTATAGTTGGCGCACCGTAAGTAATGAGCATTCTGAGTAAAGTTGACTTGTTGGATAGCGCATTGGCTTAAAATTGAGTACCTTAAGAATACACTGTTGTGTTCTTTCTAACTTAAATAGCGAAGTTTTTTTTGCGCCACCCCAAGCAGTAATACCGTAGCACAATAAAGACTGGCATAGAGATATGTATACAAGCCTACTAGTTTTTTTGTCCTTAAGGAGCCTTATTTTTTTAAAGAGCGGAATTAATTTACGGATACGATTTGTTAGTTGATCAATATGTGGCTTCCAATTAAGATTTTTGTCTATCAATAATCCAAGGTATTTTATTTGATTGGTTGAAGAGAGAATAGAACAATCGCAATTTTTATTGTAGTTGCTGCACGTATGTACTTTTAAATTAAAATTACTATTTGGTAGACTACTATTACTTATTGAAAACTGTAAATATTTTGTTTTGTTGATATTAAGTGTGAGTAAATTCATCTGAAGTTGTTTAGTTATTTCATTCATGCTTTTTTCCGCTGTATTGTATACATGTTAATGATTTACACCGCAAGTTAATGATTTACACCTTGAGTTTAAATGATTATAGCAATCGACAGATGATTCGTATATTGTTACAATAATTAGAGTGTTTTTCGAATCATTGGGTTTAATTTAATTGACGTGTGCTCTCACTTGAGGTATGTTACCACGCCCTAAAATAATACCAATCTTCTATTGGTATTATTTTATAAACAACTAGCTTGGTCTGCTTACTAGTCTAGGATACATAGGCGATATTATTTGAACCCGTTATTATGTTAATATAGAGGGAACATTTCTTTGGAGATATAAGAGTTAATAAAGGAAGTCGTTGTAACTGAACCGACCTCCTTTTTGTACGACTTTTTAACTAAGCCACAGATAATTTCAGATCATAGACTAAGCTAACACCTTTATTAGAAAGTGATCGCATTATTTTGTATTTAGTTTAGTTTATATGTATATAGTTTATATGTTTAGTTTCGGCCTGTCCTGGTAGGAAGCCAAAGCAAAAGCCCAAAATCGACAAGACTGGAAATTTACTGAGGCCGTATGCTTCTCGAGGAGTTAAAGGAACAATAATTATCATATTTAGTTTATATAAAAGTTTAGTTAAAAAAACTGTATTTATCAACACTTAAGGAGGTGTATTTTAAAAAAGCTTCATTAGCTCTAGGTTATGTTTACAAGAACTTTCTTTTTCTTACTCATATGCGAAAAGTAGGTAAAGTAGAATGAAAGATTAATAACACCTAATAATATTATAATGAACAGTAACAGAGTTTTATCATGCTTCGTCATACTAATTAAAAAATCCCAAAATCCCAATCCCAAAATCCAATCCCAAAAGTCGTAAAGGCTATTCAAAATTTACAGTTATAGTATGTAGGCTTATAAACAATATTGTTAAAAATCTATGAAACTAAAAAAAAAGGTTAAAAATTTTTAACAGAAAGATGTTCAAAGAAGGTAATCGTTATGTTTTTATTATCGAAATAATCTAAGATAAGTGTGAAATTGGTTGTAATATTTCAAATAAAAGACATTATAATATAATTTGTCATTTTATTATATGATAAAACGAGTAGTTTCTTAAGAAATACAAGCTCTATCTCACTTTTCTCCTGTAGAGCAACCATACCTGAAAAAGAGCTAGGTATATAGGTATATAAAAAAAAACTAAATATGCCGCGCGATACCACCCGTATACGAACCCGTATAAAGTATGTATCCCGTGTTTTATTCGAATATATAACTCATATTACTGTAAAGTTTCACCCAAATCAGTCCAGTAGTTTTTTCCTGAAAGCGAAACAAACATGCATCCACACTTACAAACTTTCGAATTTTTAAAATTACTAGGATACCACGGCTATCCGACGCGAAAGGCGGAAAATACTAAATGTTAGTACAAATTATGAACTTAAGCTGATTATAGGAAAATTAATATTCTGCATGGAATAGGCAGGTATGTTATCGATATAGATGCTGTAAAATCTGCTAATTTAGAACAATTACATATGATTGAACTGATTTTCCTTATGAGACTTCAGAAACTTTAGATCTTTATAATAGAATAATATCGATGTATAATGAAAAATAATCTCTCCAAAAATATTTTATGTGGCCTAAATTGTACCTCTTAAATAATCGACAAGTAAAGCGTGTTCTCTACCATACCTTCGAACATAACATGACTCTTGACAGTTCGATCTTTTTCATGTTTTCTATTAAAAAAAAAAATCTTTTTACTAAGTATCCATATCGAATCAAGTTCAAAGGTGTTATTTTTGCAACAAACCGGCAATTTATTGTTGTTACAGTTTTAGGTAACGTGTATATTGGTTTAGTATCACCTGTTCGTTTGCCTTTCTATATCATAATATAATAACCTGTTTGTTATGCTCTTTATATTCATTAAATAAGTAGTGTTTTGAACATATTTTATGGTTAGGGAGCCAGGTGCAAATTTGGTTCATGATTTCCTCTCAAGAGATAATTCGTCAGACGCATGAGAGTATAGTATTATAAAGCCTCGTGAACGTCAGCTGGCGCTCGGTTGGGGGGGTGAGCGGTTGTAGCCTCCCACGCCCATAGGAAAAAAAATACATTCATTCATTCATTTCCTCTCAGCTAAAAATTTGTCAAATTGTAGCTAACCCAATATCTCAACGAAAAAAAATAGTCAGCTGGTTACAACATGGTGTATTATACGTCAGCTGGTGTCTCGAACATGAAAGTTAAATTTAAAGAAAAATTTATTTTCCGTTATTTCCTCTCAAACAAAAATTTACCTGATGATAGCTTATATGTAACTGTGGATAAATATATATGTCAGCTGGCTGTATCTTGGTGGAAAAACCGTCAGCTGATACGGGAGGCTACAACCGCTCTTCCCCCCAACCGAGCTCCAGCTGACGTTCACGAGGCTTCATAATACTATACTTTGATGCATTTTACTAATTACCGCTTGAGAGGAACTTGGTCATAAAATCTGCTGCTGGCTCCCGGACCATTAGTGTTTAATATGCCAGCTAGTGCCACTTAAACATACACTTGACCGGCGTTTTAATTGTTCACGTAAATGAGTAAAATCACAACGGCGTTACCTACATCATGGTCGAGTGAAAATTTTTGAAATAAAGTTTCACTTTTATGTTATAAGTATTATGGTAATGCATAAGACCTACGTATTGCACATTTGAGTTGATTTAATGATTTAAGTACCTTGATGCTTTCACCTGTTGTTTGCAGTAAAATTTACCAATTAGTGTCATCATAACTTATCTAAATCTTTTGAAGATTACACATTAGATTTAAATAATATTTTCTGTTGTATCGATACTATAAATACTAAAGAAGAAGCAACCCCCCTTATCTAAACTGGTAACATAGCGGCCGTAGCTATCCAGAGATCTTTTACCCCCCGAAGTCACAAACTTAAATTGATTGATGGCACTCGATCACGCAATGTAACACAGCAATGCACGTGCGCAGATGGTAACGTGCGACGAGAGCACACCTGTCGGCGGCTTCCACTTGGGTGGTCGCGAGGATGAGGGGCGCGCGCCGAGCGTCTCCTCACTCTCGCTGTACAAGCAGAAGATTGACGCGCTGTTCGATGACACCCGCTCGGTCACCAGCCTGCACGGGACGGATGTAGGCAGGCGAGACAGCAAGGTACCTATATCTATCTGTAGTGCTTGTTAGGTGGTCTATGCTGCATGTGAGCGAGATTTTTTTTGCCAATTTCCATGGCATTTTATGGAAGCAATGTGAATCGAATATGCGTCCTTTTTTGGAAAACATATTTAAATATTTTTACTAATCTCTCCCTGTACTAGCCTGTATAATACAACTGTTATTTCTTTTTTCCACAGATAAGTTTGCCGCAAGACAGTAAGACGATATTTGAAGATGAAAATGACTACTGCGAGAACAAAATTAAGAAGATCAATAATACAGTCCAAGATCGTATAGAGAAAATGTTTGCAGATATGGCGGGAGAATCCAGGCCTTTTGAAGGCGTTGGAGTGCACGTGTTCAATGTACACTACTTAGGATCCACACCCTTACAGAGTAAAGTCACGAGCCTGTCTGGACTGCAAACGCCTTTAAAAGATTTATATTTTGCCTATAGAAGAAATTACCGCCATAAAAGTACATTAACAGGCAGACTAGAAATATCAAAGAGTGGACTGAAAGTAAGGTACAAAGGGGAGAAAGGAGATTTAGAACAATTAAATCCATTCCCAACAATAGCTGTTTGGTCGGCTGTTAAATTCGTCGTTCAAGATACGGACAAGGAACCCAACGAGCAGAGCTACGCATTTTTGCCACTTATTACCGACCCTGACAACATAGATCGTCAAGCGCTATTCAAGTCATTGGAAACATCTGAAAAGAAATACATCCTCTCCCACAACGAAAACACCCATTCACCCCTTTTCGCTGTTGTGATGAGGAAAATCGGAGTCGCTAAACAACTCGAGTGTCATGGGTTTGTATGTCAGACGACTGAAGACGCTATCGTTATAGCGGCGACGTTGTACAAATCCCTTATGTCACACATGAGTCGTCAAGGCCACGCCGATAAAAAGAAGCTGAAAAATCGAAACGGAGTCAGTTGTATGAGCACAGCTAGTAGTTTACCGGCGAATGATATCCCGGTTAGACCTCCACGAAAGAAACGCAGCACGTCGTCTTATAGCGGCGACAGTGATAGAGCTGATGGATTCTCAGCGAGCGAGTCATTCACGGAGCAATCAAAAATGGATAACTTTAAGGAACTATCCATTTCATCCCCACCCGTTCTCCCGCTGGATGCGAAAAGAATTACAGTTGAAGAGGTGAAAGCTAAATTAGATTCGATTAAACACAATGGTGCTCGTGATCATGAATTAAGGAAATCGCTAGAAAAGCTTTCACACCCTGTAAGCTTTCTGAAACAAAACCCTCTTAGCAGTAGTGAATCATCAGTTCGCAGTAAAGTTTCAGAGAAAATTGAACTATTTCGTGAAATGGAGCGACGAAAGAGTATACAACGACCACCGACATTACCACCGCCGATTCCTGTTAAACCAGCTCCGTCCCCAGATTCGAAGGAACCTCTCAGAAGGACACAAAGTGGTAGAAAATCATTGGGAGAGACTGGTGATATTCTAACGAAAGTTGCTATACCGAGGTCGGGAAGTTTCCTTAACGCAGGGGGATTGACGCGTTACAAATCTATTGGCCATAGGTACGTTATTACATTATTATATTAGTGTAGATTACATTAAATAATGCTACATTCAAGAAGAGTAATTTCCTCAATAAAAATTATAATGGAATTTAGATGTGTAACACATTTTACGTTCCACTTGATCAGTAATGCTAAGCACTTGTATTTAGGCACTGATTAAACATTTGCTAGAGTATTTCAGTGTATTGCGTGTGGCTAATTGCACTAAAAATTTTAATAATTAATTACCTTTTTTCGATTATAAGTTTAATGCAAAGAAATTGATAAGTTAACTAAAAGTAAAAAAGAAAAAAGTTAAGTATAACATAAAAAAATATCTAACACAAGTAACTTATAAAGAAAGTATATAATTATTCGCCTTAAATAAATGTAATTTCAAAATAATAAAACACATTTTATAAAAATTTCAGGAACAATGGTAAGAAAGGAGGCGGATCACCATTGGGTTTCAATGAATTATTTAACGAATTCAAAGTGCAAGAAAATTTACATTCGATGGATGAAATTTTGAATGTCATTATCGACCCGGACGGAATGTCTTTTAATGATTTAAAACCTATTTATAAAGAATTCCTACTAAAACTAGCGGTAACATTAACAAAAGACGAAATCTTCCAACACAGTAAAGCCATAATGAAGAAACAAAAGAAAAAGCTGTTACGAAGGAACAACACGTTCCAAATCAAGAGGAGGACATTTTTCAAAGGTGCTAGCGGACTACGAATGGTATTCAGGTTACCGTTTGGAAAAGATAAAAAGAAAGAGAAGAAACGATTACAAGCGTTGGAAGCTGCCAATCCGTCGAAGGCTAAAGATCCCATATCGGAAAGCTCTGTGTCTACATCGAGTTACGATTTGAGACAGTTCAGACCCAAAGAGCCACCTGTACTTGCTCCCAAACGACAAACGACGAGACAAAGAAATTCAAGGCGTTCAGAAAAAGGGGTCCACGTTTCTGAACGGAAAGGGAAATCAAGACCTGGAGAAAGGACTTCTTCGGAAGACTCAGATTTTTTAACGTTAAGCAACAGATTGGGATGTCAAAACCGAAATAGTTCCAGTGGTTATGTTTCGTGCTCCGAATGTGAATCCGAAAGCTGTATGGACAGATGTTACTGTTCTCTCAAAACCAACTGCAAGTCCAAGTGCTATTGTTCAGCTCTGGATACCGGCAAAGACTCCGCCAAGGCGAGACTGCTAGGAAAAAACTGCAAAGAATGTTCCAAGTAAGTAAATAATTATTAAGACAATCATCACACTTTCTCTTCTCGCATTACTACTCCCCTTTCCAATTTGGCCATTTATAACAAAACCTTATCTTGCAATAGCAATTAATTTTATTGCTCATCAAGATCGCATTTGAACGTTAGTTAGAAATAACACGAATAAGTAAATTGTTTTCTGTTGCTATCTAATGGCATGTAAATTGATTTCTTGACATTTGTTTATTGCTTATTGCACAATGCGGCTGAAATCTAGGTTTTTGAAATGTCTCTAATTCGATAAATTTATATCCTGACTGGTTTTGGTCGAACAAGTTGATCACATGCATTTCTCTACTTTCGTTTGCTTCGTATATATCATTCGAGTCTAATAAGAGTGCATCTTTGCGAAGAGAATTAATTACATTAGCAGAGTCGACTGTAACGAGCTCAAAGGAATGCGTGCCTTATTTATTACCTATTTATAGTTGATTATTAGATTTTCTAAGTGAAGAAATAATACGTTAGGAAACAGAGCGTGACGTGTCTGTGGCTCGAGACGGCTCATGAGTAACTAAACCGAATTAAAATTACTTTACTATGAATTTATATTATCACTAATATGACTTTCCTCATCCGAATTTTTACTTTTATTGGCCATATTCCACAATTCCTAGATTGTATTGCTAATAAAATATATTGATATCGTTCAAATTTTGTGCATAACAAACATTTACATATGTGTAAAGAAAAGTTTCTATGGAAATTACAATAAAAAGATAAGAAATAGCTTTACATAATTCATTACATTCATATATTTTTGTGATAATTGAATATAATTTTTTTGTTAATTTTAAGCGTCAGGATTCAATTAAATTCAGCTTTTAGCGCATATTTAATACCCGCCTGATTTACATTTTTACTGTTTAACCGGGGTAATAGCATGTACAAAAAATATTATTAAATAATAATAGATTATACAAATACCACTTAATTTACACGATTTTTCAATTCAATGAAATTCAATAATACAGTTTTTATTCCGTATATTACGATTTATGCATAACAAATAATTTTAAACATTATTATTTATACATTTATTAGGAAATGGTATTTCCTGAGGCATATAAGTATTTTAATAATATTTGTCTTTTTAGGCAAACAGTCTTATCTAATTTATGGATTATGAAATGATTAAATATTTATGAACTTAATTTATATCCAATAAATTATAGATATTTTAGGAACAATTATTATCATAAGACGTATCTGACGATAAACGTTCTATTGATCATGGTATTTTTCAATATGTACAAATTATTCACATTTTTTTATATCGAATAGCTAGCAGTCATCATTAATAATAATCATAAATACGATTGTATCTATTTATTTTTAATTCCGTTAAATTAAATGTGAAATGTGAATTCACCAATTGCATAGCTAATAATAGTTACCTACACAAACCCCATAATAATTAAACACAAGCACAGATAATATAATATTATACTAGTACAAGTATTCAATTAGGTATTATAACTACATTATTTACATTTTCAGAGAGGTATACGAAGGCGACTATAGCTATTGTTCCTGCGACTCCGAGAGTTGCGATGAAAGCAACAAATGCTACTGCAACGGACCGCGGGCGGTACAATCGTCACAAAGTATGGAGTACTTGCAAAACCCGTCGCAGAGAACGTATTCTGATAAACTGAAGCGGGCCTTTGATCAGGACGGGAAACCTAGGACCAGGTGATTATTACTTTATTGACTTCATTTTGTGGTAGAAGCCAGATCCCTTCGAACAATAGTTTATTTTGCTAGTTCTTTAGCTTAGATTTCGTAAATTATTTTTTATGGTAGAAGAATAAAGATACTACTCCGTATAAACTCGATCTATAAAAGATTAGATTTGCTAGTTTTTGTGTGAAATTCCAACTTCAAAATTATCTCTCTAAAAAAAATATTACGTTAATGGATCACCTAGTGGGTTATATCCTTTGTGGAGAATAAATATAAAAAACTCGCACCAAAGGTTCATTCTGAAACTGCTGAGCTGAAAATCTAAAACATATGTCAAATGTATCTGCCACCTACGCTAGGATATACCGGAGAGGTTTACCCGTACCTTTGCATGCGCAGGTCAATCAAATGTAAGTCGGCTCAAAAACTGCACAGATCTATTCCCACTCTTTTGGCAGTCATACACGTTACGATCTACCTTTCAGGTATACTATAGCGTGTGTGGCAGCCTTAAGACACCGTATTTTCATGTTTGATGTCTTCCCTTTTTTGGTAAAATGTGTAGCCTCTTTAATATTTGTGTTATATTATTGTAGAGTAGTAGAGCTGATACTTAAAGAATCGAATAAACAACTATATTATTAGATAAATACTATATTAATATTTATTTTTTTAATGTATTCCCCAGATCTGTAGCAAGTCGTCGTCGTGAAGAGCGTCGTCGTGCTCGTAGTACAGACAGTGTGGCGCTTGATTATGAGCTGCTGTTACAGAATAAGACTAGAGCCAGTAATATGCAGAGACTTACAGGTAATATACATTTATTACTTTTGCAGAATAAATAAATTTTTATAAAAGTAAAACATTTAGCATTGAAATTAACATTAGAAAAAAGTGACATATCCATACTAATATTATAAATGCGAAAGTAACTCTGTCTGTCTGTTACTCAATCACGCCTAAACTACTGAACCAATTTGCATGAAATTTGGTATGGAGATATTTTGATACCCGAGAAAGGACATAGGCTACCTTTTATTGCGAAATATGTATCACGGGCGAAGCCGGGGCGGACCTCTAGTATATTTATAAACCCATGCAGGGTGCACTCCAAAATGAATAAAGTTATTTGAAAATCAGTGATAAAGCATGATTGTTAGCGACTTTTGGATGTTTCACCTATTATGAAGCTATCGTTCGAAACTACATCCAGATTAAATAATTTCAAACGTTTGGTAATTTATATTCAGGGTAATTTTTAGAGTTAAATTTCATAAATAATATCTCTAAAATTTAAATCTATTCATTTATGAAAAAGTTCTCCGGTATTGTTTACTGCTCTTTCATCACAAACTCGACAGATTGAGTTTTCCTATATTTATTAATATTAGCATATCCTATTTCTTAATTTCATTATGTTTCCTATATTATGTATAATAAATGTGTGTGTGTATAATAATTATTCTAATAACATTAAATCCTTCCAGTCCGCAGCACAGGCGCGGGTTCCCACGACGCTCTAAGTGTTAAAAAGTCCGCAGAAATGGCGGCATTATTCGCAGATGTTCGACTCTCTCAACGTACCGACGTTCGTTCCCTTGCACAAGGGCGAAGGGCTAGGCCTCCGCTCTTACCCCCATCTAGTGTTCCCCTCTCTAGAATGTTCGAACATAGGCCTTTGAGTCGGAACGCGTGTTTGGAAGATACGTTGGGATATTTCCCTTGAGAATTGAACGTTTTGCTTTTGAGGGCGTCAGATTTTCGTTGCTTTTTGAATACTAAAATTAATTTACAAAAGCAATTACGAATAATTAAAAATATTATATTAAAGGTTTAAATAATCTTATCTTAAATCTTATGACCTAAAAGTTCATTTCAAATTTACAATGAATGTTAAGGAAGTCCTACATGGTTACAAAAGTAATAAAAATTGTATGAGTGCTAAATGAAAGTTTTAAAATTAACATTTTTTTGGGTTTATGTAATAGACATGGTATAAATTAAAGTGATGGATCACCCTGACGGTCTCAAGAAACGAACGAATTGTATATAAAAATATAATAACAGTCATAATTTTGCAGAAACTATGAAACACGTAATAAACCTTTCTAAAATTTGTAATTTATAGTATGTTTTAATATTTATTCTTACAAAATATATGATGCACTTATTGCAAAATCTCATACCTACATCTATGTAGAAAGACTGAATACATTAGAAAATGTACCACTTTAGTATTCAGCTAATATTATTGTATATGACTTGCGTATCTCAATCAATATACCACCTTATTTACATGATAAGGACAATAATTAGGTATAAAGGCTAATTTATCTATGTATGTAGTTATTTATTCAGTAAAATAACGTTTATTATACATAGGTTAACTGTTGAGTCAAATGTAACTTAAGGATTGATAAGTCAATTTTTAGATATTTTTTTGGTTATTTATTGGGATTTAAAACGGGGAAACAAAATTGTAAAACCATATTTAATAATGTTATTTTCAAAAATTGGTAAAACATTTTTTTTTATTGTTTGTAATTGTATGAAAATTCTTAAGAATTGCTTCAATCGACACTAAAGCCATTTTAGTATTACTACTAAAATATAGGATCCGCAATATGATTATGTTCCGATGTATTGTTTGTAAGTGTAAATATATATTAAGTATCTTTTATACATTTATATGGTTTTATTCTAGTTTAATATCTATTGGTTTATACCTGTGCAATAAAATTTGTGCAATACAATAAAATTGTAATATGCTAAAGAAATGTTACTGCGTGTGCAATATCGAATGATCTGAAATATATTTTGTTAATAAACTACTTATTTAATAACACTGTTTTATTATTTACCCGATTATATTTATAAATCCACTTATCTATGCTGCTGATATTATAATTTATAACAGCGAGTTTTTATGGATTGATGGATGTTTATTATAGACTACAAGCCGGCATAGGAAAAAAATATGGGTCAATTGAACCACCAGGGGACATATCTAGAACGATAGAAGAGCATAAAATAATAAGATTCATCACTATGCCGTCACTTGTAAGCTGTCCAACTGAGTGCAGATGAGAATTCAAAAGTACAGGTAGACTCGGTAAATTTTGGTCATATATTTTTGTACGGCATTCTTAACCATCAATAGATCCATTAAAAATAATAAGAAACCGCTCAGTGCCGTACAAAAATGGTGGTCCACAAAGTCGGAATTTTTATTTAATTTCCGAGAGTTACCGGGGGTAAATTTGGTCATTTGACCATGTACGGCATCTGTGTCATACTATTTTAATACTGCTTTTAATCCATTATTCCGCAACGCCGTACAAAAATCATGGGGACAAGAAGAAAAAATCGAGAGTTGCAATCCCCTCTCTTTCCCCACTCCAGGGGGTCATTTGACTAAGTACGGCTTCGGTTCCAAAACATTATCTAGCACTCAAAAGTACTATTAAAAGCAATGCCGTCAAAAAATAATTGTTCTTTTAAATGTATACCAATAATCATCTTAATTTCATCGAATTCTTGATATAAAGAGCTGTAAGGTCATTTGACCCTGTACGGGAACTTTTTTTTTAACATGATATTGTAAAATTCAATTGTTGTATAGTATTGCCGTTCAAAAGAAACCGTTCTAAAAAAAGTTATAGAGAAATGCAAAAACTGAAATTTTGTAAAAGTTTAAACATCGTAGATTAATGAAATATAATAGTTTTCTACACTTTATTCGTTGTTTTAAATAGTATTAACCACAGATCACAGAAACTAAAGGGAGATATGGTTAGGGGGCGGGGCCGGTGTCGCAGCAATATGTACAAAAAGAGAACAAACTGTAGCGGTGCTGTATACGTACGTCACTTACAATCTAGTGTGCGAACGAATAGTCGCTCTCATATTTTTGTGTGATGACACGCACACAACGCGAAGTATTGTTTTGATTTTGTTTACTGCAGTTGTGTGCGTAAATTTTTTATGAGACACGGTTTCGTACTCAGCGCAAGCGATTGGCATCTCTCTAGATCTCTATGGTATTAACATAGATAAATTAGGAAAAAACGATGCCGTACATTTTTGTGCAGACCACATCTTTTAGGCTGATGAAAGCGACGAAAGCTACAATAAATTTTAAGGGTGCTTTATGGCCATCTGATACAGTACGGCATTACCATATTTTTACCCGACTACGGCAAAGCAAAAGGAGGGTTATGATTTTGACAGGTCATGTATGTATGTTCATCTATTCCCTCGTAACTTCTAAACTACTTATCAGAATTCGACAAATGACATATCATTAGAAGCGTCTGAATTGTTCACTGGATAACCAGCGACCAGCTAGCTAAAGGCTATATGGGGTTTCACAAAATCTAATGTGGCGCCCTCTAGCGGACAAAACATACAGAGTAAAAAAATTAAGTTAGAATAAATATGCCGTATTTGGTATCATTTGAAAGCGCTTTACTTGTACATTTTGAATATGTATATATTACTAGCATTTGCTTGTGACTTTACCTGTATTCATGGGCTGATTGCATATAATTCACATCTTTTCGTTCATAGCTTCTTTATTAGTTCATCAATTTAACGGAGTCCATTCCACCTGACTCCGACTTTCCAAGGTGATAATTATTAACCACCTCGAGCTTAATATTAATGTATATTTATATTTTATTATCAAAATATAAAGCAAACATTTCGTTATATGGATTTTTTTCTTTTTCAGATTTTTCCCCTTTGAACCAACGAAAATGTACGGCACATGAAAAAATATTATCTATGCATAAAATACTTTAAAAATAAATTTAATTCGTGTTGTGTCAAATGACTCCCTGGAGTGGTGAAAGAGAGGGGATTGCAACTCTCGATTTTTTCCCCTTGTCCCCATGATTTTTGAACGGCGTTGCGGAATAATGGATTAAAAGACACAGATGCCGTACATGGTCAAATGACCAAATTTACCCCCGGTAACTCTCGGAAATTAAATAAAAATTCCGACTTTGTGGACCACCATTTTTGTACGGCACTGAGCGGTTTCTTATTATTTTTAATGGATCTATCGATGGTTAAGAATGCCGTACAAAAATACATGACCAAAATTTACCGAGTCTACCTGTACTTTTGAATTCTCATCTGCACTCAGTTGGACAGCTTACAAGTGACGGCATAGTGATGAATCTTATTATTTTATGCTCTTCTATCGTTCTAGATATGTCCCCTGGTGGTTCAATTGACCCATATTTTTTTCCTATGCCGGCTTGTAGTCTTTCATGCTAAACCAGCAACTTTCATGAAATTTGATAAATAGAAATATGCGTTGCCCCGGCATGGCAAAAAGACGTGGGTTTGAATCCCACCGATTGAATCTTTTATATTCTTTAAAATGTATAGGCATTTGAATGAAAAAAAATCTAAATATTAAATATATTATCAGTCTGGATTTGAATCTAGGCTATGTTTCAGTCGAGTACGATGCGAGTGAAGCCTCCGATAGTGTTGTTGAAAAGTTTTACATAACATTTTAAAAGTCAGTGTCAATAAAATCTAAGAATATAAAAATATATGAACACGTATGTACTTTTTTGTAGTAATTATAAATACCGAATGAAAAATTTGGTATTTCTACTCTTTAAAATAATTTTCAACGTTATCTGCGTCATTAAGCCTACATATACGCACACAAATTTAAATAAAATTGCGAGTAAAATCACCAAAAAATTAAACGCCTGGTAGAAAATGTAACGTTTATTTGCATGCTATGAGATATGCCCAGAAGGGAAGTTACAACATCATATGTTTTTCTTTACAAATTCAGTCTCCGATGTGCATCTAAATGAGTTTTACTCGATGCACAAATTTTTTATCTACAATCCAATACATAAATAAGCGGTTGGATAAACAAAAAATGAATTATACTACGTTTTTAAAAACGATTTTATGAACTAAGCCTATATAGATTTCTAATTAAAACATTGGTAAAGCAAAGGTTAACATAACAAGATTAAGATACAATGCAAGATTAAGTCGAGAAATCTCAAAGATTAAAAAAGTATGCAGGAATGTTAAATGCGAAGTGCAAACGTGCATTTAATGAAGTTAGAACTTTGACCCGCAACAGAAAGTCTTAATTTGACTGTCTACAGCCAGAGCCAAGGTTATTGCTTTATTGTATGTATTATACATGCCTCAGGTAAGAAGTAAATAATTTCGCCTTTATAAACGGCATCGTCCGACCGAGAAATCAGAATTAGAAATTATTGTTTGTTTTTGTTTGCGCTGCTACAGTGCAGTCGCATACTAGACTTTATACAAGTAAATAGTAATGATATTGATATATAATTTACTACTACTACTTCTACTACTGCTACTCCTTTTTATTACTATTTAAGGGATATTTAAAGGAAGAAATAAAATAAAAAATATTGTAATTTTATACCATTTATTTAATATATTTGTAACAAATATATGCTTTACAATGAATGTTGATCCTAAAAGGGCTTCCCTTGTAAATATTTTTATAAAGGTACAGTTCTCTTTAAATCTATGTTATATTTGTTTTATGTATATAATTTATATTTACAAGTATGTCTGTGACCATATTTTGAGTATTTATAAAAGAGCACATATTTTGTTGACTAATTATTCCACTTTTAAGATATTGTTATATATAAATAGGAAGAATAATTCCTATTCAATATTATTAAGGTAAAAATAGTCTAAAAAACCTTCTTTGTTATTAAAAAATGTAATATTATATACATTAAATCATAATCATTCACAACATTGGTAACAAACTTTATTATACGTCTATTTTTATTGATATAATAAAAATAAGATCTTATACATTTTTTTCACTCTTCATTAGATCTAAGCGAATGAGAGCGAATTTAAATTACCTTTATGGTCTTTTCTCTGATAGTTGAATCTTTATGAGGCATTTAATGTGACTAAAAATGGAATAATCAGTTTAACAACATTGTTTATGTGCATTTTACAACGAGAAGATATATAAATGGTTTCGTCTGTTACATAAAAGAATAATTTTTAAAAGACTAGGTATAAACATGATCGAAATCTTAAACAACGTATAGTTTAATCTCATACATACATCTATATGAACGTCTCTCATTAAAATGTGATGACAAACTAGAAATAACAATAACGCTCTATACATATAATATACCCATAATAATTTGTGATTACCAAGTTTATTAATTGCAGGTATCTTTACAATAACGCTCAGACTATCTATTATGGCATTTTCAATACGGTCTGACGGTTCCGAGGCGACCCCTGGATATCGGTTCCGCGTAACTGTGGCGGAACTTCGTCGGCTGTCTCTCAGCGAGGTCGCGGAAATCTCTGTAGTCCCTTTCATAAAACCTATCCCGGTCTCCCTCCGCGTAGGATTGTCTCTGCTCGTCGAGCAAACGGGAACGGCTGAACGCTCTCTGCCTGTCGTTCCAGTCCCGTCTCCGTTCTTCCACTACCGGCTCGATGATTTCATCTTCATCCACGTGGCGGTCCACTTCCCTTCTGTCGCGCTCGCGATATCTGTCATAGTCCTCTCTGAGCGGTTTCGGCTCGATTCTGTTCAAATAGTCTTCTGTGCCGTACTCGTACCGCTTGAGGTCGTCGCGTTTTCTGCCGACTCGCGGGAGTCTTTCTATCTCGCGGTGCCCCAAGTCAGCGCCGAGATCGCGAACTCTGTCCTCTTTACGTCTCTCGGGCTCTCGGTGGGAACGTTCCGCGTCGCGGTGCGGACGCTCCGGTTCCCGCCGAGAGCTCACTTCCCTGTGACGCTCCTGCCGCTCGTCCCGTCGTTCTTCCTCAGGAGAAGAAGTCGAGCGACTGTTCCTCGCCTCTAGCATGCTCCGCCTCATGGCCATGTGCGCCTCGAGCTCCCTGTTGAATCTCTCCCGTTCTAAGTTCTTGAATTTCTCCTTGGCGACGTTGAATCTCTCTTTCGGTGACGCTTCTGCTAGTTTTAGACTGCCCTCGCTAGCTCCTCGCTGGAGTTTGCCGAAGCGGCGATCTTCGACTCTGTCTATACTTCTGTTTGAAGGTTTGGTGTCTGGGACGTATCGCCGTCTGTAGTTAGGTGTGTCGTCGGCATATTTGTCAGGTTTTTCTTTGTTGACGCGCTCGAGAGATTCGTGTCTAAATCGCCGCTCGAAGGTGGCTTCCCGGAAGGGGGCTAGCGAGTCTCTGAACTGGTCGGCGAAGTCGTCGTTGTAAGCGGGAGTCCTGTCGTAGTTGCGCGGGGAGAGGGTGCGGCGCGGGGGCGAGGCGCGGCGGGGGGAGGGGGCGCGGCGCGGGGAGGGGGCGCGGCGGGGGGAGGGGGCGCGGCGAGGCGGAGACGTGTCGAAGGCTTCGTGCATCATGTACGCGGTGCTCTCTGCCCAGTCTTCCTCTGAAAAGGTTAAAGAACAACTTAATTATTGTATAAACTCATCAAATTTTATATGCCAATAAGGAATTTAGATATAATGGTTTAAATATTTGATTGGCAAATTAAGAACTGCCTTGTTGAAAAGGTCATGGGGCTGACATTTTATAAAGAACATATCGTATTTATTTAGATTATTTTACGTTTTAATGTTCCAAATTATCCTTATCCAATTAAACCAGTTATTTATGATCGTGAATCAGCAAAATCAATACTACTTAAATTCGCCGTGACATTGTAATAATGAAGGACTACGGAAACCAGAATAAACATGACCGTGGCAAATTCGGTTTCAATAAAAAACGCAAAATATTATTTGCATCTGCCACTTACGAGGCACAAGTTGGCCTTATTGCCGAACGAGAACAAAATATAATAACTGCCCATTATCATCGACAGACTTCGCATAATTTCTGCTCTAGAAGCCTACTTCGTAATGTATAATATATGCGTGACACCTGCAAACTGCGGCATTGTCTGTCACTTTTACTAACGGGACCGAATATCATCTTCGACCAGAACAAGTTTTACTCATTTCTAAAATCCGGATTGACATAGAAAGAACCTGTTGCACTCCCACGTGCCGCTATTTTGACATTATCAGGCATCTCGGCTAAAGCATACGAGATTCAGGTTTCACTTATTAATTTCCTTTTTTCATTGTTGAACTTGTGAGAATGGAATAATCAGCTTTGGCTTTTTACTCAATTATTGTTAATTATTGCTGGTGTTTATGATTTACTGGCAGTGGGTTAATTAATCTATTATTGTAGAGTGCTTTAACCATAACAGATGACTTCGTAGAAACTCAAGGTTGTGTTAGTTGAATAAAAAGTTTGACGTTGGTTCTTATAATGCTACATGAGAACGTATAAAAATAAGTGTGCATTAAGAGCACATAATGCATTTTAAATTAAAAATCAGTTCACGCGTCACGTTAGCAGTGACCCCGCCGGCTTGTCTCCCTCGTGTTATGTTTTACGCTAGTCAACGTGAGAGGTGCTTTAAATAGCATACTTAATTCGATCGTGATTAACTCGTGAGGTTAACCAAACTTAACTGTAAGTCGTGTTTTATATTTAAGTATGGGTGAAGGAGTACAGGTAAAAATGTGTTCGTTTCACGTTTATTTTTGCTCATTTTACTTTTACCGTACTCTTTGAGTACCTAAATGGTATCAAGTGGTGCTTTTGATGTGCTCATGTAGACGTGGAACGTATTAATTTCAAACCAAATTTAACGGGAATGAGACCAAAATTGTAATGAATAATATTTCCGTCATATAAATTAAAATAAGATATTTAATGAAATAAATAGTGCCTAGACAGTTATTCAGGGCATGTGTTAGTAAGAACATTGCATGAAAAAAGCAAGCATGGATAATCACTGTAATAGTAAATTTAATAACTAATATCACCAATCAGTCGTTCGTATGTTAAACTTTTGGTTTGATTGATAAATACTTGGTTCTAATTGATTGATTAGCGCCACACACGTCGAGAAACCTTCGTATTAATTATAAATGTTTAGAAACTATAGGCACTACACTTGTTTGCCTCGTCTTTGTTCATACCACAGATAAATAATTATTCCATACGAGTGGTGACGTCATTTACTATTCTTACTATTATCTGCAAACACGCGCCGTTATATTTTTTATGTTAACTATAAAAGTGAAACGAATTTTGTCTTTAAGTTTTTGTGGACAAACCAATGGGCTAAATGAAATAAAAAGTTGCATGGAATACGGACATACTTTTAAGACTATACTATAAAGATGTTAATGATGGTAAAAAAACATTGAATTTTGGCAAATATAGTCGAAATTTCTTATGTATTAAGTAATTTTCAACTTTGTGGTAAGATATGTACATTTTTCTCCTGACTTACAATTTGACACAGAGTCGTGAATGTAAGCGAATTATACAATTTATAAGTACATTTTGAAAGAATGAGGAATTTATGCGTGCAATGTTCAGCGAGACGGAATGAAGGTAAGCTGGTGTTCTTGAACCATTTGAGAAGTGAGAGATTGTGATGTATTATGTTAAAGGCTTTGTAATTATTTCTATTACAAGTATTCTACAATAACTCCTTATATATTTTAAATCGTTATTGACACAAATGTCGTACTGCACAATGCACATGCCAAAAAAATATATAGAAAATGTTTTTCAGTAAAGTACTGCTATAGGAAATAATGTTTTTTTTTTTTAATATTTATTTCATACAAATAATTTACAATGACAGAAAAATTGATGGGACCTCCTAGTAAGTTTACAAAAACCTGTGTCAGGAGGACCCGCTCTTCCTTAACGTTTACATAGTAATAATAAAAGTTATATATGTATACGTACGACTGACGACTGTACATGTCAGAATTTTCATGTGCATAAGATAGTCTAATTAGAGATGGCTTTTAAGTTTTGATATGTGGCTATTTTAATGAAGTAAAAAAATATTTTGTACCTATTTGGTTTCACGTGAGTACCTACCTATTTTGTAATATTATACAACTACAAAACAACACTTATAGGCTTGTTACTACGATCGAATATGAAGAAATCGAGTATTAAATTTGTTGGGTAACTTGTTATTTTTTACAAAATATAATAGCACTTAATTTAATTTTATGTATCGCAAATTACGTGGTGAGCAGGTGTAAATATGTATTAAAGAGGCTCCAAAGGGTACATTTTTTTTCCTTGTATCGATAAAAAAAAATATTTTCCAGAAGTTCTATGTATTTCGTATATCTTTTAATAATCTTTCTGCGCATAAAAACAATACGCTATAATTATTCAGTACAACTTTGAGTTTGTATGGTTTAATTGAAATAATGATAGATAATATGAAATCTAAACTTATAGAGACAGATTTTAAACGAATATTATTTTGTTTTTGTTTCAATATCACAGACGGCTATATCATATGGCTATGGCTATGTTATGAGCGCTTGCTGGTGTGATAATTATAATATTATACTTTCTATTTAGTGGCAAAATAACATCGTGTACTAAATTTCGTAGTATAATGCAACCGTTCTGTAATACCCTATTGAAACGTAATAACTTAATTACATACGACGCTCGAACAATTGAAGTCCTGGGTACAAGGCATTGCTTCAAAGTTATATTCCTATGCAGAAAATGTCAAAATGATAGCAATAATTAAGTATTTTTCTATGTTAGTACATAGTTAACTTTATAATAACCTTCCCGCATTTCTTTTTTATATTTAATTTTAAAATTACGTGGGAAATACGTGTATATAAGTATTTATTTAAAATTATATAATATGTATGTTTATCAGCCATCTGGTTTCCATAACACAAGCGAAAGCTTAGTATGGGATCAGGTCGTGCTGTGTGTGGCAATTGTCCTGAAATATTTATTTATTAAGTAAATACCGAGAAAATAGTCTTAATTCTTCTTCTAAGTTTACATATAATTATAATAGTAATATATGGAAATTAAGCATGAAAACATAAAAATATTGGTATGCATAAATGGATGATTGGAAGGTGAACCTTGTAGAGTCGTGATAATGTTGAGCAATCTATGTATTAAGATGCTGATTTTCTATTCATCTTTGAGAAGCGAAGTTACATATTATTATTAGAAGTAAACACGATATTACGAACTATTGCGTAAAAAATAGTAGTAAGAAGCATGAAAAACTGTTAAAAAACAAAATATTGTTATTAACTGCGTCATTTTAAAATAAAATCGATATAAAAAAATTAAAACAACAGTCGAAAATATCCATGCGCAGTAAAAAAATATTAAAAACAACTGTGTTTATGTAAATCATGATATTTAAACTAATTACATACATTTACTTGTACAACGTAAGTGGATAAACGTAAACAGCGACTGGTCACGAATGATGACGTTATAGCGATGGCTAAAAATATTTTCTGCAGAATGCTATCATCATCAGATTCTGTAGATTTGTACTGTAAGGACTTTATAACTAAAACTTAATCTTGATGTTCGGATTATTCCTTGTCATTTGTGAAACTTTCGGTTGATGACTAAAAAGTGTGAAAAAGAGTACTAATAACCTACTTATCTCTTGTTAAGCTATGATCATCTACCGAGAACAAATTCATTACTGCAATAAGGTGGTGTGTGTATAATTCAAATGTATCGAGTTTTCGTGATCTTTACTTAAATACATGTTTAATGTCGAAGGTATTAAGTATTCTGGCTATATACCTACATATTCGTTTGAGTAGTCGGCACCTGGGATATCATCAAATATTTCCTACATACTATTTAGCACTAGATTGCTACACAACTATTTTGATCAAAAGTGCTAAAACTTATACTCAAAAGAAACTTACCACTAGTACTATGATTATCGTGTGGTCTATATTCATTCCGCTCTGGCGATGGGGCCAGATCGCTTCCAATACCGGAACTACCACCAGAAGACTCTAGTTTACGTCTTGCGTTCACACCAACTATGTTCTGGTTCAAGCAACGACGGGTGTCGATGTTGTTTAGGTTTCCCTTCTGTCTGTGGACTGTGTCGTAGTCCCGTGGTGGTAGGAGGATCGGGCTTTTACCTAAAAAAGGGGAATATTACGTTATTATATTTGCCTTGATATGGCAACTGTAAAAGGGACTTTCGGGTAATATGAATAATTTTAATCCAGAGATGGAAGAAGATTTGGGCTTTATATGTGAAAATTATGTTAAGTAAAATAATTATAGAACAATTGGGGAATTTGCCTGCATGTTGCAACAGCTAAAAGAACTTTGGGGTTGTTTACTTCGTTTATCGAAAGTTTATGACGTATAGGCTGGGCACAATGACTATCATCATTGATAGCGAGCCGTAGTGATTTTAGGAAAATTGTTTGATCATATTTATTAGGTATCTACGTTAATATTAATCAATATTACAAAATTAACATAACTGGTATGCATCTAAGATCTCAGCAGATATAAGTATGTTTGTTTATAATGAATTTAATTTAGTAACATATAAGAGACTGTCATATTATAAATCGATAAAATTATCCAAGCACCGTGCATATATTAGCCACTAACCACATTGTAAATTAAATTACTAACTACAGACATCACTTTAGGTACAATAAACATATAATAAAAATATAGATAATATAAGTATAGATTTGTATCTGTGTATAAGTGTTATTATAGTCATAGTGTGGTATTTTATTTTAGTTTATATTGATTTTAATTTATTTTTTTAATAAATAAACTGTGAAAGAAGTAAAGATATTATCTTGTGTAAATCTTTCATTATTGCTTCTTTACAAATTACTCTTATTTCAATTTTACACAGAGGCTAGTACCTATTTTAAACAGATTAATACAAGTTTCTTAAACACTTTATTAATCAAAAAATTACTGATATCAAAATCCTGATTTTTTAAGATTTGAATGATTCGAATTGATGTGTATTGAGGTGCATGTTTTATATCAAAATAATACTATACATATACATAACATGTATACTAACTGGACTGCAACAAAAAGCTCATATAAATATAATACATACCAAGTGCACACTAGCTCTACGAAGCAAGCTACTGAAAATTAAAAAAATTGACTGACCTAATCCCTTTTTACCTGTAGACAACTTTTGCTTCAACTCTGCTGCCAGACTGTCGTACAGATTGGCTACATTTCTGTCTTCATTGCTTCCAGAATCCGATTCTCTAGAAACTTCACTGCCCAGACTGGAGTCTGGCGGCTTCTTACTGCTCGGCAAGGCACCCCTCATTTGAAGTTTTCTCTCAATGTCTGCAAATTTCTTCTGATTTTCCGGTCGTTCGATTAATGCCAGCAAATGGGTGTATAGCATTTCCGCGGTATGGTCAGAGTCGCATCTGAAAGGAAATGAATAGATTAATTTGTGCATAAAGGTACTATAAACGCTTATGGTGGGCACGGACAGGATGTGTAAAAATAATTGGTATATGGAAAGCTGTTCTTCGAGTATATTTGTGCATAATTCTAATTATATGATTATTGGTTCATTACATTAATGATTTCTCCTATAAAATTCATATGTTAGGGATCAGGCCATAATCCACCACGCTCGCTGGCCAAGTGCGGGCTGGCGGATGTCACATGTCATCGAACTTTTTATTCTTCGAAATGTCGGTTTCCTCACGTTTTCCTTCATCGTTAATAGCATAACTTATTCTTCTATAATCAACGCCAAATATCATCCAAAATTCCTCAGTACAACCCTACCTCTCACCCCAACTGCAACGCTCTACCGAAGCGCGCACTAAAAACTGCAATCACAATCCCCAGTTACACATGTTCTAAGGCCCTTGCAAATTAGGTTATTACTGCACCATATAAGGACGCACCGTCACTCAAGTGACCGAGCCACTTGCAAGATTCCTTACTAAATCCGGCTCAATCAGTTCTAACCGTTTTATGAAAACGTGTCACGGTGAACTGTTAAATTATAATCAACTAGCTAATTCATGTATTCAGAATGTACTTGTATATCTATACTAAAATTATAAAGCTGAAGAGATTGTTTGTTTGAACGCGCTAATCTCAGGAACTACTGCACTGGTCCGATTTGAAAAATTCTAATTTCTATCAGTGTTAGATAGCCCATTTATTGAGTGAGACTAGGCTATATAATATGTACCACGAGCGAAGCCGGGGCGGACTGCTAGTGATGAATATTCATTGCTCTTTAATGGGAAAGTTCATAAGTTTGCCTCAGATTATTTGGTAATTGGTAGCTTTTTTTGATCATGCCTTAGGGGTTCGATCAAAAGAAAGTTTACCTTTTATATCAAAAGTAATGTTATAAATATGCATGGCTTCACTCCTTATTAAAACCTATGATTTTCCTCAACACATTTCGTTTTAATACGTTTCTACATTACAATATTTTGGCTACTATAATTATGATGTCAATCAGTTAGCAAAAACATTCCTTAATCTAAGATTAATGGCCATCGTTACGCATACAATCTGTAATTAATGATGTATAATTTAATTTAATGAAGTCGTGAAGTGCGAGTTTTTCTAATGCTAGTCGAAAATGAGAATAAACATTTACATCTCATGGTTAGTAGTGATTAAAATTTTAGAATAAAGAATAAGATTAAAGATTTTAGAATTTTAGAATAAGATTAAAGATTTAAAATTTGATTATTTTAGTATTGAATAGTGGAACAATATAAAAACTTGAATAAAATCTTAAGCTCTTCCAATATACGGCAGTGCGTTATTTTATACCTATTCGATTTTAATATAAATTTAATATTGTATTTTAATACACAAAGATATGAAATCAAGAATAACCTAAACATGAGCTTATTTATGTCAATACATAGTTACATTGAAGTAGTTTGTACCTATGTCTCATATTTTTAGGAAAGTAACTATATTCAATCAATCATAACTTCGACTGAAAGATTAATGTTCTAACCAATTATGTCCATACAAATAATTGGCCTAGGCATTAATTGCGGGCCACATTTTCTTAAACCATAATAATTAATTTGCAGCTACCACAGACATATATTAAGGCAGCTACGCATAAAATTCAAATTACCAAAACCGTATCAAATTGTATTACTTGTACCGCGTGCTCAAGTATTGTGCAGTCAAATAGCTGTGTAATGTCAAAGTTGACTTTACAAGGCCTACTTTGTCACAACATTCATCACACCTTACTTCATTGATCGACAGCTGAATTAACGAACATTGAATGAATAAACACGTGTTAAATAATTATGTGGTTATAATTAAATAGACAAATGTATCATACTAAAGCAAGCAATGTTAAGTATATTGATAACTTAGTTGTCGAACCCTAAACAATTCAATCACCGGTGTATTGCAATACAATTTACATGTGACTGTATAAATAAGTTGAAATTTCCTTTCCCTAAAATAATAGAATGAATAATTGTATACATTCAGTTAATTAATTTTACAATGCCTAATTTACACGAATGCAAATAATACTTACAGTAAAAAAAACGTATGAGGTACTTATTTTTCGACAACCTTCAAATACGACAAATTATATCACTATAACGAGTTATCTGGAACTTTTAAATTCACGTTCCAAGCAGAGCAAAACAATTTCGCAATAAATTCAATGAACCGTATAAAAGTATTAGTATAGTGACTTTTAAAGAGGATGTTGCAACACCAAGAAACGTACACATGGGCGGGTCACATACGAAATACCATTAATACATTCTTACATTGAGCACAGATAATATAATAAATATACTATACCAGTATAAATAAATAAATAAATATTTCAGGACAATTTTCACACACGGCACGATCTGATCCCATACCTACTAAGCTTTCGCTTGTGTTATCGCAATCAGATGGCTGAAAAACATACAATTTTAAATAAATACTTATACAGGGTGTCCCACTGTTGGTATACTAAGCTCAAAGGAAGTTATAGTTTTGCATACGCTGAGTACGTAAAAAATACTTATAAAATTCCAGACGCATTTTTTTTTCAAATAGATGAATTCTTAAAATTCTATGTGTATACCCATAACAAACAACCCGTCAACTTTGCCACCAGCACGTGAGCTATCGTTTAAGATTATGTTTTCATAGACAAAATGCTCACAATAGAGAAGCGGTATAAGCCGGCTGCGCAAAGCTAGAGCAGAAAACATGAATTTTCAGGAAAAAAATTAGCAAAAAATTTTTGACGTAATTTTCTTGTTTAAGTATTTTTTACGTGATCAGTGTATGCAAAACTACAAGTTCCTTCGCGCTTAGTATACCAATAGTGGGACACCCTGTATAGATAATTAACACCCAGATAAGGAGCAAACATCTATGTTCATCACACAAATATTTGCCCCGGGTGGGAATAGAACCCACGACCTCTAGCTTGGAAGGCAGGGCCAATACCAACCAAGCCAACCGGTCAGTCAAGTATATTGAGTAATATAATCAACAATGTAATATGCGTAACTATTGTTGTACAGATCTGAATCTGTCTCCTTCTGGGCCCTTGGCCACCCACTAATACATTATTAGACAGACCCTATTATTACGCTTATTACTTATGAAATTTATGTGAAGTAATGTTGTCACAACATTAAAGTATACCTTGGGTAATGAATATGATAAAATATACGTATTGAATGTATTGTGGACCTTTTGAAATAAGAAACTGCCTCTGTATTCAAATCGACGTACTTATTTGTTAACTAGAAGAATATAAATGTATGTACAATTAAATTAAATTATTCCTTTCTTATAATAAAATAAAAATAATGTCCCTCAGCTTCATGGAGAAAGAATTTTGGTAAAGATTAAATACAATATAGCGATTGGAATTTACGCAGAATAAGTAAATGTTATTTATACAGTTATCTCTTATTATATTATTTTATTTAAACTATAGTAATTATTTTGTAAAAATAACTAAATTATAATAATATTCCACAATAACCATACGTTAAAATTATAATTTGCATATATTAGAGAACTCCCTAGTGTTTATCTCGCATGCGATGTAACTAGCAATTATCGTAAATACGCATACATTGGATAAATACATGAATCGTACGGGTAATGTATGATCGCGTTGTATGTACATGTTCATTGAACGTGTTGGTGTGGAAATCGAATAATTTATGATTATTTATAATTTTTAATCATGCTATTCTTGTTGCTTTAATATGTGAGAGTTATTTTAGCGTGGAAGATCAGAAACCATATCAAGAGATATTTAAACATTTAGGTTTTTATACCTACGATACATTTGAATATTTTACTTTAGGGGACAAAGTAATTAAATTTGCATGATAAGTGCAACAATAGGTCTTTATAATAAAGTTAAAATGATCATCTGATAATTATAGTATCATTTTGTACTAAATTATGTTGTTGTATAACAATTTAAGCTTTTGAAACAACTTGAATTTAAGTATTTCAAAACCAATTTAAGTTTACTCACATTTATATTATTTGCGTGTTGGTAATTGAGCTCTATAATAACATGAAAAAACTTGTCAGAATTATTATTTATATAAAAAATAAGTTGTTATGGCGACATTTATTCAAGGTGTTTTATATAACTTATTTTAATAGTAGTGTTGATAAGGTCGTCTTGACTAATGCAGAAAAACTACAAGGTAAGTTTCTTGTATGTACTAATGTACCGATAAATAGGCATATAAGAAAAATACATGGAAACGAGTTTTTGCGCAGTTTACATAGCTTTTTCTAATCTATGTATATAGAGCAAGAGACTAGACTTTTAATCAATTAAATATCTTTAACAAGAGACTTAACAAAAATATGTTATAAAACATTTTCTCTTAAACTAGGAAAACGAAAGAAAAAGCTTACGAAAGCTTTATGGCTTTAAATGTAGTAGAGTGTGGTTAAGATGATGTACAAGTTCTAGAAAATTATTAAATGTATTTCCTTTTTTTTCCGAAAACAAATACATGAAGACATAGATAAATAAAAATATAAAAATATTTATGCAACTCACCATTGTATCACACACAACCATACTATATGAAACTGTATTTATAAATAATAAAACCTTTGATTCACCAAGTGCATTATTAATTGACACAAAACTTGTTTAGATAATAGTAACATTATTGGCAATTAGGTGAACAATTTAGCAACTAAATCCTGTTTCATTAAACTAATGTCAAGGTCTGTGTATAACACACAGTCTGTATATATACGAAAACATATAAATGTTTTCGTATATAAAATCACTAAGGGCTGATTTTTAAATCCTTGGTTAAAACTTATTTGTCGAATAATGTATAAAACTACCATTTTAAAAACGTATTCTAATTGCCCGTATTTGACAGTTTACGTGACATTTTAATATTATCGTGTAATACTTTATTGGACGGATAAGTTTTAACCAAGCATTGAAAAATCGGCCCTTAGATAAAAAAGACATTGAAATTCCACTGATGACCTGTCTACTAAGATATTTGAGTTTTGTTATTTTATTAGTATACATATTATTATTTAAATATTTATTTTATTATTTAAATATTTATAACTCATGTTAATTATTGGCTCACACTACCGAAGTTATAATATTTTTATCCTCTACCCGACGGTTGCCTGTAAGAAATGGCTTATAGCCATAAGGCCGCCCACTGTATGCCGATTGTATCTTTTATTTTGTGTCGTCTTCATTTTGTATTTCCTATACAGTGAAGAATAAATAAATAAAAATAAATAAATAAAAATAATTTTAATGCCCCAAACATGTGTTTTATGGACCAGAATTTTATTGTTTTAATGATCATCGATCCTATTTTGTTTCTATTTGTTTGGGTCAGAGAGAGAATATTTGAAATTTTCAATATTTTATTTGTTGTTAATTTTGTTAAAATTTTACTGTATCCTACTTGGGTGTCACTGTCACACTTCACTGTGTCACGTTATTACTGCATGGACGAGAAATGAGGAGTGTCAAAATTTTGACCTCAATCGATGCAGAATTATTTTCATTTTTAAGAAGTGTACACAAAACAACTTAACATTTAACACTAGTTATTACTAAATATTATTACTAAATAGTGAGAGATTCAGAAGGATCTAGAATAATAATAATTAAGATGTCATTTTGCCACAGTGAACCCAAGTCGCGTACCCTTGCGCAAAAATGCTGACAAAACGCAAACGCCAAAGTGTCAAAACACATTTCACTTTATGCTCCATCACCACCCATTCAATCTCGATATTTTCAACATCTTATTTTCGTGCCGTAAAGTTTTTTTCATCGAAAAACCGGCGGGGCGCGATCAGTGAAAGTTTATATTTTTATAACTTATAATACAATCATTATTAAAAACCTGTCATAAAGAATACTTCGCACTCGAAACGGTTTTGAGGAATTTGTAAATTCTTCTACATTTCTCGACTAGTTTTGGTGATTAGCGAAAGTTGAAGCAATTTGTTTGTCGAAGTATTGAAAAGGAAGGAAAGTGATGGTTTATGGACGATTTGAATAATTGACGTTTTTATTACCTATATTTAAAATAAAATTGTTATATTTTGACCATTCATAGAAATATCCTAGGATATTGTATAAGATGAAGACGGAAGGACGACAGACGAAAATTTCACATCAGTATTACGTAATTTCTATACATACTAATATTATTAAGCTAAAGCTACCAAACAAACTTGTTTGGTTGCCAAAACACTGCAAATCTGGAGACAAATTTTAAAAGTTACTTTGTATATTATGAATAAATTGGATAGCCAATTTATTCATAACATCAAGCCTTTTTCTCAAATAAATTCATATTCATTTGAGTGCCTCATGGCATTAAATATTTCATCTGCCCATTAGAATGTTCAACTATAAAATGTATATTTTATCTACCACACAGAATTTGAACGAAGTAGCACACATAAAAAAATAGTAAAAGAAATAAACTGTTATTTTCCCGCAGAATTTTTAATAAGCGAAGAAAACAAAAATGTAGGAAACAAAAGTATCAACAATCGACCATTAAAGGAACACACGTTTTTCACGAGGTCACCGCGTTCACCTCTGAGCTACAAACTTCTATATAAACACACCTCATAATTAGAAAGCTAACTAGTTTGTGTTTCCATCCATACTAATATTATAAATGCGAAAGTAACTCTGTCTGTCTGTCTGTTACTCAATCACGCCTTAACTACTGAACCAATTTGCATGAAATTTGGTATAGAGATATTTTGATACCCGAGAAAGGACATAGGATAGGTTTTATCCCGGAAATCCCACGGGAACGGGAACTATGCGGGTTTTTCTTTGACTGCGCGGGCGATGCCGCGGGTGGAAAGCTAGTCTATAATATAAATAAGCGAGATAATGTCCATCTTGACAGCTAAGCAATGGACAGAGGTACTAAGTGCTATAACGTCATTCGTTTAGAGTTTTTCAAATGTTAATAATTATTATTTATTTGAGTAATCTGAAATTTTTCTATTTGTTGTATTATAATATATTTAATAATAGCGCGTGATTTGGTATAATTATACTACTTATTCATTAGAAACACGATTTTAAATGATAAAGAAAAATTAAAACACGTGGTTGACTTCTTAATCGGAATTAGGAAAAGAAAAAATTTAAGTATGTATAATATAAATAAAATGATAAAGCAATTTTTATACTGCTTTATTATATGTAACTATGTAAAACCACAATGAAATAAAAAAAAAATCGCAGTTTTTATAAAACAAAAGCTTTATAGCAACAGATTTATTTGTCCTCTTGTTACCTTATTGAGGGCTATTTTCACTTGAACTTTACAGGCCGCAGATGATATCTCGACTAAATCACGATGTCAAACTAGGTTACAGATCGAACCTTCGCTTTACACGAAATACTAGTTTAACTATGAGACGGTAAAATATTTGACAGTCAATTAGCATAATAAACACGTTTTATATGGTTATGATGGATATTGGAAACTTAATTCAGTTAGGGCCGATTTTTCAATCCATGGTTAAAACTTATCCGCCCAATAAAGTATTACACGATAATATTAAAATGTCACCCGTAAACTGTCAAAGACTGGCAAAGAATGGCATTTTTGAAGTGGTAGTAATACGTTATTCGACGAATAAGTATTAACCAAGGATTGAAAAATCAGCCCTTAATTTCATAAAGTTGTCAACTAAATTAATTTCACTGCGAAAATATGCCTTTTCTAAAATATATTAGAATAGATTTATGAACGTTTCAATTACTGGTAAAGACATAAAATCTAGATGCGCGTGAAAGGCTAATTGAATTCTAATTAAAATTACAAGTTTACTAACCTTCCCTTATTTAATCTGTTTCTCTTATTTTAACGATCCAAACTGTACGAAGTTATAACGTAATAATTCGAAACATTATTCATAAAACATCGATATCTAAACCAGGCCATACAACCAATTATTAGATGTAAGTATTGTATAATGAAGCATAATCACATAAGCGCAGAATTTCCGATGGCAAGGGAAATCAGATCGCGAGATTGTACAAATTCAAACGCAGCCAATACAAATTAGAAATCGGTCAATTATTTTCATTTACTCCGTGTACGAGTATGAGCTATATTTACGAGATTGCTGCTTTTGAAAATGATGAGAAAGTTTAAATTTATAACACTGGTGTTGGAAATATTTCAAACTAACTAGGCATGTCGCTCACTTTATATTTTGATATCGTAGCTAATTTTCAGATTGCATTCTATACAATTACCTAAATGGAATCTTACAAATCTGTGTATTGCATTCTTTTGGGTAAAATCTCGCTGACAAAGATGAGGTTTATCAAAGTTAATGGGACTATCAAAAGATTCTTAATTTAGTTTTATTTCTACCCCATATATTTAATTGTATGCGTATGGATAGCGTGTTTCTTTTGCATTACCGAAAATAGACATAGGGTAAAGAGTTTACCTTCAATATCTCCATATTTCTCCTCATTTCATTCCTCAGAAATTTTCTCAGTAAATACCAAAGAACCAGCAGGACAGGATTACAATTTTCAATTGACAATCGCAACATAATTTTTGCTTTCTACCCGACTCTTGCGGTCATTGGCCATTGCTACTGAACAGGTATGGGCAGGAATAATATCTAAATAGTTTCAAACTAGCTTCTAATCTGATCCTTCGACTAGTTTCACCGAGGTCAGCGTTAATAACTGAAGAATTCTAGTGTCAATCACATAGGAAGTAAACTCTTTACTATTTCAGAAGCTACTACAAATAATACTTAATTTTTTAAGCTTAGGTTTACTAAAATAAAATAAAAATTGTCATTCGTAAAGAGGTCGGTTTTTCTTTTTCATTCTTGTTTTTATTTTATGAATGCAAAGGGAAAATTCTAAATAATATGCGTAATATGAACATGTCTGAAAATATTTCCTTTGTCCCAAATATACTGCATACTAATTGTGTGTGTTTTAATTAGGTGCCAACAAGGCAATCAGTCAGATTATAATTTTTATGGCTGGCTATCCGTTATCTCTCACGTTGGAAAGGAAAGAATAATTACTATACCTATCCATCGCAGTCGCTTATACTAAGAAACATATATAATTATTTTAATAAAATAAAGTATGTATCAATAATAGTTATCATAATAAACTTAAATTGTAACATTATTTTAAGACTCGGAAGACACGTCACCTTACAAATATTTCACCTGTACCATATTCATAAAAAACAAAGGTCAACGTGGAAACTGAATCTCCAAATGCTTTTATTATTTTAAAATTAGCGCTATATTCAATACAATTGTCTTCATCAATTTAGTTTAATGTCACGCGTCATACAAGATTGCGAAGGTGCCTCATTCCAACAGGTATGTAAGGTGTGAAATAGCCACGGGAGAATGAACTTTAAACTCTATTATCTAAGAGCGGATGTACTATAACATAATTTTGACCTTCGAGGTGAAGATGGGCCGCTACTTGCGCCATCGCATTGAATACGGTAAATGTCAGATAAATGCATTTAGTATTGTTTTTCCACGTTTGTAGGTAAAGGGCAAGTGTTTGGGTAACATTTGCTTGCTAATTATATTGTTAAGGAGGCAAGGAATTTCGAGGCAATTAGAATTTATTAAGGGTATTTTTAGGCAAAGATGACCTTAGAAAATAAATATCACGTATTAGATTTTCCGAGTAATGTATGTGGATGAGTGAAAGAAGTATAACAACTTTTATATAGGTAACTATTGTAATTTTTATTCATGCAGTTCTTGTTATTCAAAAATTGAAAACTATATTTTAGCGCTCTATATTTAAGAGCTCTATATTTTATCTAGAGATTAGCCTTTTGGATTCTATGGATTGTACGTTTACCTACTTCTTATATAAAAAACTACATTTCAAACAAGATTCACAAAGAAAGGGACAATCTCAAAATTGAATAGAGGCCAATTACCTACTTTTTATACCATACTACGTCACAATCGAGTTTGTTACTTAATCATAGTAATCAATACATTGATTATACAACGCTTTAAGTTATAAAATATAGGTTGTTGAACCTAGGCCGATGTTACATGGTTTGCTTTAGGTCGATATTATGTAATCATACCTTCATATGAGAGATTAATTACCATAATTAAATATTCTATAACATAACAAACAAAACTACGCGATATTTATCTTTTTTGGGTAAAGATATCGGCAATTTGATGTAGAAAATGTGAGACCTTTGTGTTTAAGGAAAAAAATGTCAAAAACTGATTAATAATAATTAGTATTAATTATTATCGTCGGAATGTATTTGCGAATTTTTAAGGTCATAGCTTAAAAAATCGTCTCGTCAAATGTAGAGTTCGACTTGAAACAGCGCTGAAATCGATTTAAATATTGTAACACAAGAGAGCTTATAACTGACCAACAAAAGTCTAAAGTTGAATAATATACAAACATTTTATTTATTTATTTATTTATTTATTCACACACATATCAATTACCTTTACAGGATTAACCCAATGCGGTACTGACTAAAACTAAAATTATTCTTATACATATATTAAAACGAATACTAATACTAAAAACTTAAACTTATAAACTTACAATCTACTAAATGGACATACAATGACAATATACACAATCCAATAATAAAATATAATCCAATAATAAATACAATCTAAAAATAATAAATTAATAACAAATAATATAAAGAAGAACCTTTGATAATTCACCCAACTTGCATGTAAATATGTCCACCCTCCCATGGAGGTCATTAAGAACGCGGAGTGCTCGCACCAGAGGAGACTTCGCAAGCAGCTTGGTTCGTGCTTGCGGCACGTAGAGTAGTGGGGGCTTGTGACGCTTCTCAACGTACTTGTCCGGCACATACAGCGAGAGGGATTGGAGTACTCCGGGATTATGTGCAAATCCCCTCAATAACTGTATAAAGTATAGCGCAATGGAGAATTCCCGTCGCACCCTCAGTTCATTGTATCCTACCATACCCAAAATGAATAGTGTAGGATACATTAACGGGTAAAAGGGGTACACCCCATATAGCTTTAAATAAAGATATCTAATGTATTTGTTCTGGACCCGCTCTAACATTATATTATATTTTTCTTCGTGGGACGACCAAACAACTGAATTGTGCTCCATGTGACATGTGACATAATATCACTTATTAAATAAAAAATAATTGATTCCTATTTGCGCATATTAAAATATTATATTCAAAGCTAGAGGTTACCAATATTGATAATATCCATTGTATTCTTTGCATATTACTGAAGATCGAACAAAGGTCGTGTTCACAACAAATGTCAAAGCTGACTCAATATTTTTAACACTTCAATGACATACCTACGGCTTGCGAAATAATCCTTAAAACTTTTTATTTTATTTTTTTAACATTCCACACAAAGAAATGTCAAAGTAAAGACCACTAGGTACCTATACTTTTCCAAGATTAATAATTTTATTTTCGTTTATTAGTTAGCTTTTTATTATTCCTTTTAATTTATGTTTCTCTTCAAGATTAAAAGTTATCGTATTTACAACGATCATCTATAACTGCATTATTTCATATAAAAAGCACATACTTAACTCATTTCATTTGCAAATAAAAACAGATATTAATAAAGCCAATCTCATGTAATGTAAATAGAAACAGAAATGGATAGCAATAATCATCAAGACGACTTTTTATTGTCTTTTCAATTTCCTGTCCATTCACTTGGAAATATAATCACTTATGTGTATACCATGGGTTTGTATTCACATGCATTGCGGACAAGCTTTATTGCAATATCGAATAATGCCCTTTGTGAGACATTACGTAGTATGTACTGGTTCTTGTGATATAAACAATGTACGGGTTTTATTGTAGTTTTAGGTATATAAAGTATAAACTTGAAGTTTCAAGCTTTAAAATTCGTCGGCATCGCTCTCTATAAAAATATGCAGTGGCATTTAGCCAATGTAGGTGAGAAATATGTAAAGATAATTATTAAAATTGTAATAATTACGGACGTTGCAGCGGTACCAAATATATGGAGCAGTTTGGAAACAAAATCGAAATATAAAGGTCTAATAAGTTAATAACCTAACTTATCATATCTTTACCTGTAGTACATCCTTACCTATAGACATTTTATAGAAACCATAAAATAAATGATAAATTAACCTACAATGCATTACTTGTAAAAATAGTCAAACAGCCATAAACCTACATACATACACAATCCTACCCAATTCTTTATTCAAAATCGATCGAACGTTATCTATGCACTAATGTTTCAGCCACACGTACCGACAATCCTACCCAATTCTTAATTAAAAATCGAGCGAACGTTGTCTATGCCCTAAAGCTCCAGCCACACGTACCGGTAAGCATGCACATGCACAGGGCAGCCGGTGATGGGGTTGTACAGCAGCAGCACGCACGCCACCACGTCGCCCTGCACCACCGCGCTCGTGATAGAGCCGTGCGGAATGAAGTGCTTGATCGTCTGCTGCTTGCCCTTGCTCGTCACATTCTGGATGATCTTCAGACCTTTGTGTGACACCTGCAGAGGAATATTTGTTGTTACAGAAGTAAAAAAAGAGCGTGTGTACCGAGCACACAAGTCATCAGAAGTGAAACTTCTTTTGCAAGATTCAAAGATACCAAAATCGTTGCCTTACTTCATGATGTGACGGTATTACCATGACGCGACCTTGAAATTTTAGTCTCAACGAGCTTAGAGAAGTTCCATTTCAAAAGTTATAAATTTTATATAACATATATTTAATAATTTACGTAAACAAACACGATACATAAAAAGCTTACTCGGTATTGTCATAAATCAAGTATAACAAAAAGTGCATAAAATACCTGCTAAGGTGGGTGCAACAGCACAGTAAAAACACAATTTATTTCCAAAAATATCTTACTTACCTGTAAGGTGACCTTGAAAGGTTCCAAATCCCTTGCCCTCTCTTCTAGTATGCGTATCGCAGGTAATGCGAACTCCTCCCCGCGCAGACCGCGCGACTCCTGCGCACCGAGGAACCACACGTAGTACGACGCTTTCTTTATGTCCTTCTTGAGTCGTAGCGCCATTTTGACCGTTATGTCATTGTTGGCCACCTGCAAAAGGAGGTTTTGTTAATATTTGGTGTTACCTGGTTGGAATGTGGGTATTTTAATTGATCGGAAAGATACGGCGAAATCTTTTCTTATACACGTGCGATAGAGATGATAATTGAAAAAGTTAGCAGATTTATATTCATAGATTAAATCAACTTTTAGATAATACATTCAATAACTTTCAACTTTCATTTATCCGTAAACAATGAATGTCTGTGTTCGCTCTAATCATCGAGGAATTTCATCAAAAACAAGAATGTGCCGTATTGATATTCCACGTTGCTTTCATACCGATTGAATCTATGTTTGCATGCCATATTAGGTTGTTAACAACCAGCCCACGCGTTATGATCAAATTTACCTCTAACTAGCTGGCCGGTATACAAATCGCTTGTAAATATTGCCCACAGTTGCAAAATAAGGGCGTCTGTGCATATTTTATATACATTTGTTATTAAGAATTCTCTCACGCGTCTATTACCACATCTGTTCACAGACCTTGACTTATTTTCTTAATTGGCCGAGGAGAATTAACACTTGAAAACCGCTAATTTTGACATTAATTCAATGCGATGTTAATCCGCTTAATTATGTTTCCTAATGCCGGTTATTTAAGTTAACTATATCTTCGCATTGTAGGCGTTATGTAGATTTTATTGCGTGAAACTGCCGGTAATATTTGTTTATGTAAACATCGGTTAAACATAGTTATCCACTTAAAATTTATCGAAATAGACGCTGAATCGGTTTGATAATCTTATATAATTTAAAATTGAACGCTTACTTGTTTACGTAATATTATAATGTGTTCTTCTGTTATGTCTCATATAAATTTACGAATAATAATTTGTGAAATTCATTATTGAACATGGAATAGCACAATACAAGTTTATTCAATCCGCAAAGCTTTCAAAACTCCTGTTATAAAATTATTATCGGTTAGTTAAGTTACATAACCGATGGAATAATTTTTATTTCCCAATTTACTTCTATTGCAAACTAAATATCACATAAACACCGGTATAATGACCTGAATAGCGGAACAAATTCACATGTCAGAAAATCATCGCAGATTGAGCAGCGTGCAACACTAATGTACAGTCGCAGTCAGAAAACTTTCATACGAAGTGATACCCTCTTACTTCCACCGAAGGTACATTTCAACAGAGTTACGCACTCGACTGTACTTTGGCAATATTGTCGGCTCGTAATTTGATAAAATTACATTACAGTAAGGCGGAGCGACGATTGCTGAGTTGTGATATAAAAACATAGCATATTATGCCCATAAAAACTTAATATTAGTACGTTTAATGGGATGATTTATTCTCAAATCGTCGTAAAAAGTCGGAGAATGTACCACATTAAGCTTTTTTTAAGTTTTTTCGAAGCGTACTTTGAGAGCGGGCGGTTTGTAGCAATCTGTGGCAATTTAAACTTATAAACTGATTTTAAAGATGAGAAAGTGGCATTTATGTTTGTGGTAGTAACTATAATTAAGGCAATTTCTTATTATGCTTTTTTTACAAATCCAGTCCTCAAAGACAAAACATCTTCATGGACTGATAATACATTACAGTTACGACAATATAACACGTATCATATTATAATTATACTGCTTCCAAACTTTATGTCTTTGATTCATCTTGCCTACCTTTAACTAATTTAATTAAATATAATCGTTTTGACCTACTATGTCTGCTCATGCGAGAGGTTACTTTTTACATATAAATTGAAATCATAACCTCAGTTTGATAATATTTAAAATATAACCGCAGGCATTCGGTTTAGACAATATTTTTAGATGTTTTGGGAGCGGTATAAGAATTCGATGCCGTTACTGTACTGAAAAAACTCCATGTTAAGAATATTAACATAGGTATCTTACAAGATTTGATACAAGAACAACTCACTGCTGGTTGCTTCAACCGCTATAAGTACTTGTAAATGTGATTTCAAATGAATAGAGATTTAGAATGGAAGAGATATGTATCTTTCAAGTACCTATATAACTGCTGAACATATTTTGAAGTTTGTAAGACACTAAAAAGGTGACAATTTAGCAAATTGTAAGCATACAAAAATTGGTATCTGTATACATACATATTAAATAGGTAAGTAAACATAATACGTGTTCGTTTAGTTTTTTTATGTGAAAAGAAATAAGCGTATCTTAATTATTGCAATGCAATTTAAAATGTGTTATGTGTCATTTCCATGAAGATTGTATTTCGTTGGAATTTTAATTATGTCCAAAAAAACAGCCAAACAATTCCATACAAGTATATGTTAACATATTATGCTAATTAATAACCGCATGACAATATATGATTGTTTTTGTGGCGCAATCACTATTTATGGAAAAACAATGGACAATTATTTTTATTCTATCATCAGTATAATTATATCTTCACACGGCTTCAATGCAAATCGTCACCTCTATTTATTTTTTTATTTTTCCTTTTTATGGTCTGTATTGTTATTTTATGAAAAACATGAGTATACGGAAACCAATTTTAAAATTTAATGTGATCAATATTTTGTATAAGTAATATTATAATAAATATTTCAGGACAATTTTCACACACGGCACGATCTGATCCCATACTAAGCTTTCTTATGTTATGGAAACCAGATGGCTGATAAACATACATATATAATTTTTAAATAAATACTTATATAGATAATTAACACCCAGACACAGAGCAAACATCTATGTTCATCACACAAATATTTGCCCCGGGTGGGAATCGAACCCACGACCTCTGGCTTGGAAGGCAGGGCCACTACCAACCAAGCCAACCGGTCAGTCAAATATTATCGTATAAGTTTAAAACTATAAAGTTATCGTGATCAATATTTTAATACGTAATATTATCTAAGTTTAAAATTCTAAAGTTATCCTATGGTTATCCTGAAGTTTATCGTCACAATAGGCAAAATTTTTCTTTCATTAGTTCGGTCAAAACTTACAAGCTTTAGAAAATAAATGATAAATGACCAAACTATTACCTTACATTAACACTTAATTAACACTTCAAATACTCAGTCAACAACTTTAAGAAATAGAAAGAAAGGAAAAGTGCTCATCGCGTGTCTGTGAAATTAAATAGTGGTAAGAATATTCAAAAGAATAATAAGCCATTGTCGTTAAAACCAATAGTCGTGGAGGTAAGTTCACTAATAAAGGTAGATTGTCAAAAATCGAGGCCACTCGGTTAGGAGGTTCACAATTCACATACTATCTTCACGAAAGTTATGTTGTTTTTTACCACCTCGTTATTTAAATAATAATTAAAAATAATTACTTGTAACCTTCATCTATAGATTTTAATTCGCCTTGAAATTTTTAACAACGTTTTGCAATTGTCTATTTATGTGGCGATAATTAATAATTGAAATAAATGTAATTATGTACATTTGTGATACAATAGGTTTGTTTATAACTTACGATATAAGATATATTGAACAAAAAACAATACGTTTCCCGCCCTTTTTATGTCAACGTCACAGATAATAAATATTGAGAACTATATTCGTTGTTTATGATGCCATTATTTCTTTAATAAGATTTCAGATTTATAAACAGTTTCTATTTGTATTTTTCGTTAATTTTACTTCAAATGAAACGTATTTCGGCATTTAACTTATAACTTTACTACTAGTTACTTCTTTCTGAACAAAATACTTTTCTTACAGAACGAAAGAAAAGAAAACATAGAATAGAAGATATATTATGAAAAGGCGGCACTTTACTCGGAGATTCATACAAGACGCTTTGTAACAGAGCCCTCTGCAATGTCTAGAAAATTCTTGTTACTTGAACATGTCGTTTGAGCAAATTAACGATTAACTGTCACCGTTACTGTTACCGCAATGTTACATAACACGTATTCAACCTTGGTTAATTCTTAGTTGTTATTTAATACATAGATAAGGAAGTACCTACAATATTCGTGCTGATTTCTATTAGATAAATTCGTACGCTTCGTTAAGCGGAAAACTCGGAGATGTTTGATATACCTATATCATTAAAGTTACTCAATTATATGCTGGTTCATTTACATATATACGTAATATCGATTTAAGTGTTGAAAATATTAAAGTGATTAATATTTTCAGCATAACTTTTATTACATAGTACTAACAATCTGTTATAACCTTACGGTAGTAAAATAATAAAATTGAAAATATAATTTAGTTGCGTGGATATTCGCATGATCTATCTTATTACGATTTCGTGAAGACATTTTGAATGTTTCTGATACAAACAATTAATATACGTATACAAGTAAAATAAAAAACCTACACAATTTCGATGATTCACCACTAAAATTATTTTCATACAAAACAAACCATATTACCTTGATAACAATCAAATGTTAACAGGTTATATTTCAATTGTAGCGAATAATATAAAACCATAGGATGTTTCTTTATTGTCAGTTAAGTCCCAAGTTGGTTCGTCTGTCTTCCGTCCGGACTGCATAATAGCTCATTGTTCTTTAACACCACGGTATGTACATAGCATGGGTAAAACCTCTCTTCCAATTATAGTTTTTATCACATAACCATAGAGGACATAATGCTATGAAATATTTGATGGGTTAAAATTAGATGCGGAACTGTGTATGTTTGCTTGAATTCAATTTATATTTACAAGTTACACACAAGAACAACTACTTTAACCATAGTGAGTATTAATTTTACTGTTATAAATGGTTCAGAATCACTGTTCTTTAATATTGGAATGTCGGCTAAATTTTAATAAATATCTAACGGCCTATATCTAACTGATTGAATTAACTTTGTCGTTTTAATTTCAATTTCAGAACCGTATGGCGCCATTTGATACACATAAAATATTACCCTAATTGACATTCAAATCAATTTATAGCTACGTATAGTAGTCTACTTGATAAGTTGAAAATGGCGTAAACTAGAGATAAGGCTCTTAAAAATACGTGCGATAGCTCATTTGATTCGAAATGACGTCTAGAAAAATGTATCGGAAATGTTTATTAGCACACAAAAAATTGCAAAAGTTATAGGCAAATTAAGTTTCAAAAAAATAGGTATTTCGTTTATTGTTAATAACTCCGAAATTATTAACATTTCAGAAATTTTGAAAAAAGATTCTTAAAGAGGAGGAAATTTCCAACGAAAAACTCCCGACTCCCGGAATTCTATCTCCATTATTTATAATTTTAATTTAACGCTGAAAATAGCCCTCCGCGCGGCATTTTTAGTTAGCGCGCGCGGCTTCAAAACCGAGCACGTCACACTAATTATTATTTTTTAAGGTATTAAATATTAATTTAAAAATTTAAAAAAATTATGGTGTATTTCGAACACTTCAAAGAATTTGCTCCCGTTGGAAATTTTACTTAAAGTTAATTTTTCAACAAATTAGACAAATGTTAACTAACGAAATTTTTTCGAACTTCCGTCCTTATTGCACATTAAAAAAAATGTTTAAATAATTGTCGGTAAAATTTTTCACTTCGTGGAGCCCTTCATATAAATATACTTAACAAGATCTTAACTTAATTTGCCTATAACTTTTGCAATTTTTTGTGTGCTAATAAACATTTCCGATACATTTTTCTAGACGTCATTCCGAATCAAATGAGCTATCGCACGTATTTTTAAGAGCCTTATCTCTAGTTTACGCCATTTTCAACTTATCAAGTAGACTATAGTACGAATTTTAATAAAAACAATTTCCATAAACATTTAATATAAATACCGGATAAAATTTCGTCGCGACTGCAATGAATAATACAAAAAGAACCTGTAACTGTCCATTTCATATTTTCATTAAAAAGTAGATGATTTTACGAGAACTTTCGAAGGCGGATCACCCGGTGCTAGAAGAAATTTATATTTCTGTGCATTTTTTTGCTCACAAATTTTATGTTCGTCTCAGTCGAGCGAGTTGCGTTTTTGTTCGATTTAGCGCTAAATGAAAGTAGGAAACTAGCGGGAAACTTGTGACAATTAACTTCAAATCATGCGATCATATTCATTATGCATTTTCTCTACATTAATGTGTTCACATTTGGATAACATTTAATAGGTAATGAAATAGTTTTATTAAAAAAAGTAATAAGAGATTATCTGTGATTAGTTTGAAATTGGAATCTTTTTTCGTTTGGATGTCAAACCAAATGGTTTCTTTTATGGTTTCGTTTTTTACTTTTCTTTTGTGACGTGAAACTGTTGAAGTGATGACATAAATGCATTATTATTTATTACGTGTGATTTGCATTGCAAGCTCTTCTCATTATATCTTTAGAAAAGATGGTTGAGTAATTTGAGTAAAACGTTTGCCACAAAACTGTTACTAAATTTAAGTATTACCATATTGTGTTGCATATTATATTGCAATTTGCAACTAGCTTGATGTATCCTAATTTTTTATGCAAGTAACGAATGAGTATGTTTCAATGTGTTAAGATTGGAAAAATATGGTTGAGTGATTGAAATGATTTAATATATATGACAGTTTTAAATGAGCAAAAGAAAAAAATTATGTCGTTATTCTTAAAGTAGGTGCACGACATGCAATTTTTTGCTTTGCGTTGCACCTTTTCGGTAAATGTCGATATCCGTTCTTGTAACAAGCATTGCATAATTTACTGAGAAGATTCTGAGTATATTTCTTCGTATGTTTAACGTATAAATGAGTTTATGTAAGCACGGAATGCAGGCAAGAGTCGAGAGGCAGGTGAGAAATTGCGAAAATTGATAAGGCCGTATATTACGTACATGGTAGGTACGTTAATTGTAAGAAACAAATGGATTCTTTTACATATTTTTGTATGACGATATCATATAATTTATGATATTATGTAGATAGATGTAATACCTACATAAGAATTATTTGTAATGCTTTGCAATTCTGTATAACACAATCTCAGTTTAGATCAATTTTAAAATATGATAAAATGTTTGATTGCACCAATATTATGCACATGTGTAATATTTCATTAGCCTTTCACATCTATAAAACTAGATGGATTTAAATTAAATTGGGTATGAATATAGTTTATAATTCGCTTAGCAGTAACTTTAAATTGTAGTTTTCCCACAGGATATTTAGACATATTTTAATAACGGCAAAATCGCAACAAAGCCGACCTAGCTATTTCTCCATTTACTAAGTATATTTCTAATTGTGTAGAACATTGTGTTAATTAATAAAATAAACAATGTTTGAATTAGGTATGTTACGTTTTCTAAAAAATATGATGAAATGACCATACAAGTTATTATACTATTATCGATTTTACCATATCAATAAAAGGAATTTTGTACGCTAGTCGACCGACATACTAAATAGTGATGTAACTTCCTATTGCGGAAGTCGATTGAAGGTGCAGGTTTACTTTCATCTCGTTCGACATCACTTGTTTGTGATCAAGTATGCGATATTCATTATAATTGTTTTAACATTGTATAGAACATGTCAGTCACTAGGTATAAGGAAAATTGTATTCTTTGTTTACTAAATTACATTTTAACAATAAGTATATGTGCCTACCAAATAATTAAGAAACAAGATAATATTAAAGTTCAATAAAACAACCTTCTCCATCTTTAAAGTCGGTTAATAATGAATCTTTCCTTGACATTGATAAAAAGACGCCCCTGTTAGATAAAGGCGTTTTATGAGTCTGTACCAGAAATGCAACCTACCCATTATAGTGACAGTTACCAAGAAGGCAAATTTATAAGTAAAACTTTCAATAAAGGATTAATATATTATACAGTGTGTCCGGACATGACATACCGATATTTGAAGGGGCTATTCTCCAGGTATTTTTATCGACAATTCAACCCCTCTACAGTCCCCTACCTCACCCCCCTCAAAATGGCAAACCTATCAATTCGGATAGTGAATTTATGAAAATTGTAATAACTTCGAAAGTGAGTGTCACAAAATACTAAATTTGGTTTTATTTGAACAATAACAAGTTATTCTAGGGACCACTAGGGACACAAATTTAATTGATAAGAGTGATGAAACATACTTTAAAAAATTCGAAAACCATTTTGAGGGGGGTGAGGTAGGGGACTGTAGAGGGGTTGAATTGTCGATAAAAATACCTGGAGAATAGCCCCTTCAAATATCGGTATGTCATGTCCGGACACACTGTATAATACATAGTAAGTAGGTTTTGCGGTGGTCTATTCTTAATTTAATTGCATTCGTTTTTAACCTTTTTAATGTTTGAGTTTCTACTAAGTAAGTATTTAAAATGTATATCCTTATATTTAGAAACATAATATCCTAAACAACTATACATATACATATAACTATATTTATATTTTATTGTGCAGTAATGTAGGCTGTAGATATTAATTCATAACCTAATTTAATTCCATTTGACATCTCAATACTATATTAAACAAGTTTGAAATAAATACCAGATTAAAGCCTCATTAGTAAATAAAGTAGTATAATTATGCAATATGTAGTTGGTCCAATATGAATATGGTCATATAACATTATGCAAGAGGGTCCAACGTAATGGTTTAATATGGTTTAATTGACCAAACAGGATGAGAATGTATCGAATTCTCTAAATGCTTCTTAGTTCTATCTATCACACCCCGGACACTCCATACAAAATTATCGTTTTGACAGTCACACTGTAGAGACTGCAAATGTGTGTGTTAACGCTTTATGGTTGGCACATTTGTGACTAGCGTAAAAAAAATTCGCGTTTTTCTGACGAAATACATCCGTAAACAGCACAATATCTAACTATTTTCTACGAAAAACGATAATCACAAATCCAAAATAATAAAATTACTTTAAGGGCCGATTTTTCAATCCCGAGATAAACAGTCTAATAACTACCCCTCGAATAGATTTATTCAATTATTTATCTAACTCATAACGGCTCGCCTATTTTTCAATCGTGATTTATTTGATGAATAACTATCTGACCAAATATTTCCATATTGGCAGCTCTGCTCTCGGAGTGGCGAAACAAACATATTAAATTAGTCAGGTTAGAGCGGGATAGAGTCAACTCTTGCAATTTGTCAACAACCGTCATTATGACTCACGTCAGGAGTGCATTTTAAGTTTGTCTTGTATTGCTCTTGTCTTCTATGATTGTTGATTGTTGTTTTGATTCGAGTAAAGAGTTTGGTTAAATTTGTGTTTCAATTTATATATTTTACGATGGAAACGACATACTTAAAGGCAGCGTTCGGCAAATTTTCAATGGCATGGTCATCAGTACTATCAAAAACATCAATTTCAATATGATTTTAATTGATAATAATTATATAGAAAGAGGTTTAATTGTTAATAATTCTACGCTCTATGTTATGACATACGAAAATATCCCAAATTTGACGCGTCAGTTGTCAACTCAAACGCCTAACCGTCGAATAGCGCGCTATCTGGCCGTTGGAGCGGCAAATAGATTTATTCCTCAAATAACGTAGTTATTCGATAGATAAGTCCTATTCGTCTATTGAAAAATTGAATATTTTGTTAACTGAAGAATAAAGTCTATCTAGCTGTTTATCTGGGCATTGAAAAATCGGCCCTAAGTCAATTTGATTAATGTTGTCAATCTTCGTTGCGTATCGTCCTTGCAGAAAAATGCGGACCATTTTTAGGCTGATCGTGCGGGGTGAGGTAAGTGTTTAATTTTGTCGGGAGGCGGAGAGTGTCCGTTCTGTAGCGTTTAGCTACTATTATGTATTCTGTGGTTCTATGCCCAGAGATTTGAAGCGGTTCAAAGAAACTTATGCAATTTTGAACTATATGTACTAGATTTCCGCCCGCGGCTTCGCCCGCGTTTTCAAAGGAAAACCCGCATAGTTCCCGTTCCCGTGGGATTTCCGGGATAAAAACTATCCTATGTGTTAATCCAAGTTACCCTCTATATGTGTGCTAAATTTCATTGTAATCGGTTCAGTAGTTTTTACGTGAAAGAGTAACAAACATCCATACATCCATACATCCATACATCCTTACAAACTTTCGCCTTTATAATATATATTAGATTCAAGAATTAAAAAGTAATATGCAAATTAATGCTAGATTGAGAAAGCTAGATTATATCATTCAGTTAGTGAGTGCTAAAAGCTTGAAATTCGATTGATACCTACATTTTAAATTGCGCATTACATATTTATCACACATAATATAACGTAACAAACAAATTAACAATATCAAATGTGAAATAATATCTAGGTATGTTTAGCTACGTTTTTAAAAGAAGTATAATACATATCTATACTAATATTATAAATCTGAAGATTTTTTTTTTGTTTGCACGTGCTCATCTTAGGAACTACTGGTCCGATTTGAAAAATTCTTTCGTTGTTAGATAGCCAATTTATCGAGGAAGGCTATAAGCTATATATCATCACGCTAAGGCCAACAGGAGCTGAGCAATGCTGGTAAAACTTCTAGTTTATCAATATAATTACAAAAACCTATCCCTCAAGATTATGGCAAACTTTTGACTATTAATTCACTGGCCTTATAAAGTTCCCTGTTCATATTTCATCATGATATCCGGATACATCTAATCCCATCATTAGAAATCTTGTTCACCAATAATTATATATGAATATACATATAAACTGGTCGCTATAAGCCATCAACTCCTTATAAATGAATGGTCGCAAATTACACGCTTACCTACTATAAACTACTATTAATACTACTAATCTTTACCTATATTGAAACTAATTTTCTTCGCCTTACCTTAGTATGTTAATTGTGCTTATCGGTCAATCACCCCGCGATAACACTCACGGCGCTAAGTAAGAACTTAGATTAAGTACGGTGTATGTAGGTCATTGCGTTAGCTATATTATAATTTAAATTCCTAAGCATAAAATTATTAGCTAATATATTTTTCGACATAAAACTTTTTCAAACATAATAGAGTTAGAATTATTTTCATAATAGATAAAGGAGTTACATTTATATAAGTTCATCTTAATATATTTTGCACGGTTTGTAAAAAATGTTTTATGCAATAAATTTTATTATAGTTTTAGAATTATCAAGCCAAGTGGATAATATTTGCGTTTACACATTTATGGTCACATAAAACAATGATTATCATGGGCTTATTTAAACATAGGATGCTCATCGTAAACTGACGGAAGTTGACTTCCAGTGTGGCTGCTTCTGAGCCTAATAAGGGTCTCGAAGCTGCTTGAATACTTATTGACTTTTGGTTCTAATCATGCTTTGTTAGTCATACACTCATACACTGTTACCAAAAAATTGTACGATTTTTCAACAAATCACATACCTAGACGTATTTAAAGTTATAAAGGCTTTGTTTACCAATTTATTAAACACCAGCTTGTGCCCTGCGGTTTTACCCGCATTGTTTCGTTCCTATTGGTTTTAAAGTAATGATACATGCCCTATAGCCTTGCTCGATAAATGGGCTATCTATGAATGAAAAAAAATGCAAATCGGACCCGTAGGTCCTGAGATTAAAGCATTCAACCAAACAAACTCTTCAGCTTTATTTATAATATTAAACAGTATAGATAGCAAAATGAATGATAAATTATACAAGCTCATTGCCAACAAAATTGCATTGTTGACCTCAGGACGAACCAATACAGCCTCATTACAACTTTCTCGTGTGATAAGCAGCGAAAGTATCAATACCAGATTCATACATTATTAATTTCCATTTCAACAGTTGGATTTGACAGGAAAATGACCCGAAGCCTTTTGTTCGACGAACCGATGACCGCATACGGTAGTTTCCGATCGATTATGCTCAGTGAAAGTGTTTAAATCTAGGCTATATCTATACTTGAGTAGGTAATATAAAAATCTGGTACACGTTGACAGGTTGAATTCGCAACATTGGAGTATTAGCACATAAATAACTTTTGATATTAAGCTTTTGTATAATCATGATGATAGAGTAATAAAAAGCTTATTTCTATATTGAGTCTACATTTTAAACAAATCCATGTATCTTTTACTAATCTAATATACTTTCTATTATGATTTACATTTTTCAAGACAATTCTCCCAGTGATGAAAGTTGTATCATTGACCTTTTCCTTCATAATAAAATATTCAAAATAAGCATATTCTTATAAACTCTGCAGAAATTACCCATTTACTGTCGTAAGCTCCGCTATTATTAAAGTTCCAACGACTGCAAAGAAGACGTAAAATAAGGTCGGTCATTTTCGATTACAAATCATGCTTATTGCAATAATATGTACATGATTTATGCAAGCTTTTTCTTTACAACAAAGATCGTTAAATAAGAAAGGCTGTCATAAATTCATGCATACTTTTGAGGTTTTTAAATTGTATATAGGTATGAGTATAACGTATATGATTTTATAAAGTTTTATACGTATAATAGCTAACATTCAAACTAAACAAAGCTGTATATTATTTAATTGATTAAAAATACACTTTGAACACGTTTAAAATATTTTTCATTCGTAGGTACGTAAAAGTGTTGTAAATACATACCTAGATTACGTTTACTCATAAATCCCTAGCCTGTATTTAATTTAATACCTAACCTATCCAGATCAGATTTAATAATAATCATTGAATATATTTAATCCAGGCAATTTCAAAGATAAACCGTTGAATTAGTATAACCGTTGAATAGGTATTCAAGAGAGATAATGTTTACGACAATCAAGATAGTTTTTACTCGCATATTCCTTGTCAGTGGAATTCATGTTCAAAATAGAAGTTACCTACAATTAGTGTCAGTTGTTACAGAGTTATCTAATTCAAGGTCTACATAGGTTTCCTGTTCATAAATCTAGCCTGTACGGACCGGTCTAGGGCCTTATAACGGGATCTTTTGCACTTGATTACTAAGATGTACATGTATCCTGCTGTATCTATATTAATATTGTGGGGAATAACAATTTGTTTGTAGGGTAATCCTTGGAAAGGCACTTGCTCCACTTTATTTATAAAAAGTAGGTAATTTATAAGATTAGATACTGTGTGGAAAATGGTTTACCAAAGTAGAGTTTTGGTTGGCGATTATAACTCATATAATTGATGAATGTTATCTACATACCTACTACATTTAAATATATTATTTTAAGTGAATCTATCTTTCCCATATTATGACAATTTTACTTCGTCAAAAGTTTATAACTACATATATTTTTGTTAATAACAATTTAATTAAGGTCAAGTAATATATTTAGTAGTTAAATAGTTCTGAGTCAATAATTTTCAATAAGCTTTTCAACGTTAATTTATTTTCCTTTAATATGTTTTCGATTCATATCAGTTATTATATTAGTGATAAAACAATGTCCTAACACTTTTTAAGTTTTATTTCCTGGAATAAAGACGATACACACTATTTATTTTTTATTTATTTATTTAGAATTTCCAACAGAGGATACAGATTACATTTGTTACATCTAATTTAAGTACATGATCTTCTGCACCTTTAATTATAGGAAATTACAGCGTTCCACTAGATAAACAAAGTCCATTTCGAAGCTAACATCTAACAATGTCCATTTGTCCCAAATAACGAGGAGTGTTCATACAGAGTTATTTTAAAAACTTTTGTGTGCACCAAGATTAATGCTAAGAGCAGTTGACATCGCTGACCGTTATCGAGTACCACTACACAGAGATGTGGCCACCGCAAACAATCTATGTAAATATTAACGTGCTACAAAACAAACTCTACGTCTTTAGTTAAATGAGCTCCCTTTTGATTATAAATGAGTTTGGTAAGTTCGTAATATTTTGATTACAAACCAACTTTTCAACGATATTTTACATATAAATTTAATTTTTTAGTAAATGTAATTAAATGTCTGGTTTTTTTAGTAAGCATGTTTTAATATTAAGTACGTCTTTGTAAAAGAGGTAGCGATTTTTGTGTGTAATGTTCAAAAGATATTGCCAAATATTGTAAAATCAATTATGTATTTTTATTTTTTATGTTACTTGTTACACCTTATTAAGTTATCCATGCTAAAAGTGTAAAGAGAAATTCACGAATTAAGTCAAAAGGAGTCAATAAGTCGCTTGGTATGCGGATGTAAATCTATTTGTAAATGTGCCAAGCTCGTGCGATGAGAGTACTCGTGCTGTTGAGTATATGTGCTTGTGCCAGCTGTACATGTGTATTTACCCTCGGTTTTTGAACTGGAATACCTTTACTGTTTTATAGCCTTTAAGTTAAGTTGGCGGCAAAAAGAAAAAATAATTTTTGATTATAATAACAGCTTCGCCTTAACACTTTTTAGTGTGAATATTTATTGGCGACAGATTTTACATATTTATTTAACTTAGCTATTGCCTATTATAATATTCCAACTTATATATCTACGAATCTAAAACAAGATATAAAACAAAACAAGATCTTATTTTTAGATGTTTTTAAATAAACATAAAACTGCTAACACGTAACATAATAATTATATTTTGTTAGTTTATACGTAAACTTTCTTATTGTTATCAAATTCGTGAGAACTGAGCTGCATCATCGACATTCTTTATCTATCTTTAGAAATTTCGCAACTGTCACTCGAGATTATCAAGTTGGAATCTGGTGACTCAAAGACACACCTTTTTTTATTTGTAAACAAAAGTAGGTCATAATTTTTTTTTTTCACTTTTTAACGAATGTATTAAAAACATTTTAATTCATTTTTATGGTAATTAAAACGAAGTTATGAAAAATTACCAAAATATTTATAAAAAAATATCAAAATATTCACAATCAAACATAGTAGTTGTGAAAACGAACACTGAAAGTTACAAGCTATTTATTTACAGACTTTTTCCTTTAAATCGCACACACTAGGCACGTCGCTTAAGTAACTATGTACAAGTCATTAAACAGTGATTTAACATGACATATGAAATATTACGAATTAATTACAATTATAAATGAATTATTGGATTACGCGTTTCAATTCATACATGTTATGAAACAATGACAACTGTTTAGTGTTTTGTCGGAAAAGCATAATTATCTCATATTTTTTACTCATGACGGAAAAATAAGTAGAATAGTTAGTATCGAATTTGGTATTTGAAATGGATTCCGTGTTTATTAAATTCCTAACAACAAAACTAATAGAAAGACACTTGTCGTTATAATTAAAGTTACATTAATATTATCGGACTTCATACGACAATTAGTTTTTTGTCTTTAAAATGATGAAAGTTTCACTAACAAAGGTCAATTAAATATTAATTCACATGCAGGCAGTATTTCATAGTTGGAATAAATGTATCTCTTTAAAAAAATCATTAAGGTACCTACTTGCATGACAGCCTCAACATTATTCGTCTAGAAAAGGCATTATTTTTTATGCTTCGTATTGTAAATATTTATGATGAAAAAAAAGACAATAAAGACGTTCTTTAATCACAACTCTATTATTACGTATTGTACCATCTCAAGGTAGTTAAACTTTGCGGGAGCGATTTGACTTTTTTAAAAAGAAATAAAATTAAATTAAAATTAAACTTATTTAATTACTTAACTATAACAAGTGGACGATTTGGAGTCACAAATGTTAATGCCCAGAATTACATACATGGTACCATCGATACAATATTGCGAAACAAATGTTTTTCAATAACTGCAATGAGTATGCTAAATTGCAAGAACTCTCCGGTGGTCTTGCTGAGGCCAGCGGAAGGCTATTGCTCAACCTAATACAGAGGGTTGGGGTGGATGCGTAACTCCTCCCTCCTTAAGTGCGAAATTATCGGTTTGTTCATTTTTAATAACTATCCGATGATTTCGCAGACATGTTACATTTAATATCTTATAACGAAGTAAGTAAAGTAAAAATAGAATTACAAGTACAAAGATTAAAAATAGAGACGTATAGCCTAAAGTAGCACTGAATCTAAAATTTCTTTCACTGTTAACCATTTCACTATCACTGAACACTGATTGCTTTAATATCGTTGACATATATTTAACTTCGTCCAAGTTGATGCCTCGCATATTGAGTACACGTGTACTGGATAATATTGGAGTTCTATTCACAGGTGATTGCGGCAAAACTATAATTTTTGTTGGTTCTACAGGATCATTCTCAGTGATTACTTGGTGAGGGCGAATCGTTATATTCTGGATCTCGATGCTACATGGTTCGTCGATGGTCATTATGTATGTGCCCACGACAGGATATTTGCTGACATCACCATTGCAAATTTGAGTCAGAGTATTTCTGTATTTTCAGAAAAGTATCCAACTTATAGGTGTGATTCTTTGAATTCTTACATTCTCTATATTGATTAGCTGTTGTTCACAGTGCATTGGGTTTCCTTCAAATTTAAGCAGTTGTTCTATGCAAGTAGTTTCAGGATATGGCGTTTGATTTTGTTCATCGCATAGGAATTGTTCTCCAGCAGCGAGCGATCGGCACAGTTTTACGACCGGTAAGTATTTCATCCCCTTTGCCAACAGGTAAGGATATTTAGGAAAAATGGAAACGGTATTACTATCGGATTCACGGTACATAGGTATAGAGTATAATTTGTAATAGTTATAAGTATAATTATCTGTAATTGGAACCTCCATTATGAACGTAATCTGGTTTTGTTTAATATACGATTTAACATTAATAGTTTCTTCTAGTTTTACTAAATTTGCCTCACTCGCTTTAAACACTAAATTTTCAGTTTGAGATATAAGAATTAAATGTTGCAACAGCTCAGTAGAATTAATAATACTTTGATGTAATATGGATACTTTACTAAATGCTAGAGCAGTCTCTATTTCTCCTAATTTTATAAAAATAGAACGAAAATTACTAACAAATAAATTTAAAAGGCTTACAACATAAGTAGTATAAACCCAATGATTATCCTTAGATGCTAATTCCTTAATCATAGATTCTACAATTTTTAAACGCTTATCTAATATATTAGAATTTTGATTTAAGACTTCAGTAGAATTGATAAAACTATCGAGCATTTTAGATATTAAGGTAATTTTATTTCTAATGATAGTCTGATCGTTTTCAAGTTTAGCTGTAAGTTTATCGTATCTAATTGCGTCACTATAGTCTAAATTTCCCGTTATAATTTTAATTAAGGAACCCAGAGGGTTGAGGATACCTCTCTTGACGCGTTTGTGTGGAACTAACTGTTCGTATTTCTGAACCGTTATGTCGCGAATATATTCAGCGTGATATTTTGTCACTTGAAAATCGTGTAAGTATGAAATATTCTTATTAATTAAACTATCGAATTCACTGTATTTGCTAATAATAAAATTTAAGTCATCATTTATCTTATTTAAATTTAAAACCTTAATTATAGTCCAATAGTCTGTTTGGAGATATGCTTGCCCTTCTTTCACAGGATAAATTCCCGGGTTATGTTGAAGAAGTTGTAGTTGAAGGGCCAGCGCGGACTTCATCACTATCAGCCAACACCACAACGCGGAAGGCGTTTTAAATTTTTAATAGGGACCATAGTCTTCCTTTTACCAATCTCTATCGGTATAACGTTCCTTGAACCTTGACCTATAACCTTAGCTTTATGGAATCGCGGCTTATCCTTGCTTTTTCGCTTATTAACGTCTTTCGCAAATATAATTTTTCCTGAAGGGAGACTGATTTGATCTTCACCACCTCTCCTATCCTTTACTTTTTGCTTTTCACGTGAAAGGTCGTGAACTTGCATTTCGTTCTTAAACCACGTATATACTAAAATTTGATTTGGTTTCGTATCTATTGCTTCATGTAATATAGGTATACCGGATGATTCTACTATATTAGCTGAATGAACTGTATCCGATTTTGACGTTACAGATGGTGACCTGACTGGGTAGTCACATGTTCTAGGAGAACTTAGCGCCGATAGAGTTTCAGAGTCAGGAATAGATATCGTTTCACTAGAATCGCGTTCTGGTATAGAAATTGTACTAGAGTCGTTACGCGTTCTTGGCCTATTGTCTCTATCGCCTATATTAACAACTATAGATTCGTTTTCATTATCGGAATGCGTAGCGTTAACTCTAATTCTAGATAAAGCGTCCGCGTTAAAATTTTGCTTCCCAGTATCAATCATAAATTTGGAATTAGGTTCAGGAATATAAATGTGTGGAAATTTCAGATTTGGATCGCAATTTAATTCTATGATTTCTCCTTTGTAGAGGCTTCCGTTTGAAAATTTTCTTCATCAGACGGAGGCACATTAATGTCTTCAGTATCGTCAGTGGGTATATAAATATCATTCTCATCGTATTCGTAATTCGTATAGTCGTAAGGATTATAGTCATAGTAATAATTGTCATATAGTAAATTGTCATTATGTATGTCGGTTTCATTCAGTCTAAAACCTTGCTGAGTTATTTGTGGTCGAGGGGGTGCCGTCCTCATGGAAACGTCAGTAGACTCAAAGCGGTTATTTTGAGGAGGTCCTTGACCGAAATGCTGTGGCTTCATACCAAAAGTTTGAGGGGGCCTATAACCAAGTTGTGGGTTTTGATTAAATGTAGGCCTATAACCAAATTGTGGATTTTGATTGAATGAAGGCCTATACCCGAACTGTGGGTTTTTATTAAACGGTGGCTTATAACCAAATTGTGGATTTTTATTAAACGGTTGTTGGGGTATAAATTTAAAACCAAATTTTTGAGGTACATTTGGTATCCCAAAATTAAATCTTTGTTGAGGATTTTGTAAAAATTGGGGCACCGTTGTATTATTATGGATACGATTGCGCGACTGATATTGTTCGTGAAAATTAACTTCTTCCAACACAATTTCTAGAGCCTGTTCTAATGTATTAGGCGATTTCAGTCTAACAATTCGCACCATGCTTTCGGGCAAATTATACAAGAAAACGTTCAGGGCTGTATGATTATAAATCGCAATTTTCGCGCGTTTAATTTCCGTATCTACCGATAAATTAACCTTCGATATTAGTAACGATCTAATATTCTGTATCCTATTACAAAATTCAAGATAACTTTCCCCGGATTTTATTTTACAGGACTCGAGAGAGATTTTTATGCAATCCTCAGTTCGCGGATCACCAAAATGTTGTTCCAGCAATTCTTTTAGCGCGGGCCAAGTATTAATATCTTCGCGCTCGGATAATAACGCGGCGGCATCGCCTATTAATCTACTAGTTATAGCATGTAAAACGTAAATATTCTGCTCTTCATGTCCTCTAAATTTATTAATTATATATTCACATTTCCGAAAGAATAGATTCAAAATTCTTTTGTCTCCACCAAAAAGAGGAATAAGCTTTAACATATCACTCGGAATTGTTATCACGTTTACGCTTTCCATGTTAAATAAGTACAGAGTAATTAAAGTTCTGAAGTCTTTAACCAATTACAATAATTTCGAATTATAAAAATCACACACACAAATTTCAATTTAAAACACAATATAATAAAAATTCTTAAAATATAGCACAATAAAAAAAAATTATATGTTATCAATTACTATAAAAATTAAAACTTGAAGTTAGGTATAAAATCACATATAAAATATAAAAATTATTAATTGAATTACGATCGATTTTGAGATCAATAAAATCAATTAATATTGATATTTCTTTATGCAAAAAATCATTTAATTTTCTAATTTAAAACTTTTAATTCAGTTACACTCTATAGTTAATTAGTCTGTGCAGAGTTTTATGCAAGACAATTACTTAGAATTAAATACGATATTTCTTACGTATAACTAACTAATTACTGATTTGATAGAATTTCATATCAAAACCAGATCCGTTATAATGCGAGACGTTCAATCCCAAAATAACAGTTAAAAATAGTTAAAAGTCAAAATTACACTCTCGTGAAAAGGATACGGGAATATATCAGAAAGGATGGCAAAAAGTTTTACTCACCAACCGATCGTCGATCCCATGTCCTCGTCGTGGTCGTTTAACAAATTTATTTCGGTTCTTTTAGGATAGCACGGCCTTTATAGCAATGTTCTAGGGCTAATTTTGAAGACCTCTAGACATGCAGACCTTATATGGCTATCCTACCGGCTGCGCCAGTTAAACTTTGCGGGAGCGATTTGACTTTTTTAAAAAGAAATAAAATTAAATTAAAATTAAACTTATTTAATTACTTAACTATAACAAGTGGACGATTTGGAGTCACAAATGTTAATGCCCAGAATTACATACATGGTACCATCGATACAATATTGCGAAACAAATGTTTTTCAATAACTGCAATGAGTATGCTAAATTGCAAGAACTCTCCGGTGGTCTTGCTGAGGCCAGCGGAAGGCTATTGCTCAACCTAATACAGAGGGTTGGGGTGGATGCGTAACTAGGTAAATACGATAAAGGTGGATTGAATAAAAACAATTTAACAAGTGCATGTTACAATAGCAATTAAGCAATCAAATTATAAAGATATGTAAATGCCTGTCCTTGTTAGTTCGAATAACTAACACGCTATGTCATACAAGATTTGCATTAAGCTCAAGCAGTGACCTCGGACCGCTGGCATGCGAGAGAAAACGATATTTGTTGATTGAATGTTTGTAAAAAGGTACACAATGGATACAGGTATTCACGGGACAATTCAGTTTGGAGTATTTGTCAATATGCAGAATATTTTACACAACAGCAGGTTTCTATTTAACCTTTATGTGCAAATGGAATGATCCTAGGTTAAGGACATAATTATGAGGTCATACAGGTACATATATGAGTGGAGATGATTGTTTTTATTCGATTTTTCTTTTGTTTACCTATCGTTTATAATAAAAATACATATCGTACAATTTGATCTTTTGCGATCTTACTTAGCAAAAATATTACTCGAGATAGAGATAAAAATTCCATAGTTTTTATGGCATATTTCCGTCAAATTGTTGACGAGTTAAGATGAAGCACTAGCAAAAAGTGGATAAACTTTAGGTATACATATATTTGTAATCAAATATTTCTAAAGGCGCAGTAGGCAACTAGTTTTTTGTTTTACTAGTGTAAAATAAAATAAAACTAAAGGACCCATAACGGTAAACATTAATAGCAAAAACGAAATACATTTTGAGATCGATAACACCATTGTAACATGTGAAAGTTATAGATGGTGAAATAATTGCGTTCAATTGTAGATGTAATAATCGTTATGACTGAGGCTTTCATGGACAATTGTGATCGTATGGGTATAATAGGATACGCTTCACTGATCTTTGGTTATTAGCTTTTGAAAGTTCTCGCTAAGGATTTGTTTTCATTTGCAACTGTATAAATAAGCTGTATAAATACGCCTAGGCATACAAGATATAGGAATATTCTATTGGCAATAATATATCGAATACCACGATAGGTAATGTTTCGTCTTTCGTCTATAATTTTTATATAAAAAGGTGTTCAGATTAATTATTTACCCTAATATTTAAGGCCAGGCCATCAATTAAATCAACTTAATTATTATTTTATTTAAGAGTTCGCAATAGATTTATTAATATTTTAATAAACTTGATTAAAATTAACTATATCTGAACAATTTCCTGTTTTATTGCGTTTTACGATACGTTCTATAAAATATTTAAATTGAAAGTAAAATCTAAAGAATTATAAAGTACCTAATATCATACTAATCTTTGGATCTACTGTTTGTTGATACGAGGCACGTGTACGTACTTTTTAAATAATTGAGCATGCTATAGTTATTAGCACCTGTGTGCTATAACCGTGTTTATCATTTCATCGCTTATTTCATCTGCAAACACTATATCCCGTTAGGCAATTAAATGCTCCAGACAATTACTTTTAGACAGTTTGTTACAAACATTTAAGATTCAGGCATGGGCCACTTTTATTTGGTTTACTGATCGTTTTTCTTTAATTTTAGATAAGTATTATTAGATATTGTTGTCAGCCTGCTGTCCTTCAAGAAAATATTTGATGTGCCTACTTATAAGATTTCAAATATTCCAAAACTTTTATCAATACGATTGCCTAAAACAACCATTTATTCAATTATACCTTTAAAATAATGTCCAAGGTCTATTATGTATAGCATTAGTGTTAATAATCCATTATTAATTAAAACTAGTTAAAACGCAAATCGCTTAACAATTTAAACTAAAAAAACATTAATATAAACTTGTCTATCTTGTTAGACTTGTTATTTTCATATCCGTATTACCTAACATACAGCTTCCTTTATCAGTTAATATTGATATTTGAGTGAAATTTGCTTGCGAAATAAGTAGGTAAATAAATTACGTACTTAGTGTTATCAGGTAATAAATACTGGTTATGGCTTTCTCTGTTTTGCCTGCCTACTTAATGGTTTCTTGGACAAATCAATAATTCGCTTTATCGATTTACGAAAGGTTATTTTATTTAATTGTTGTTTTAGTAAGCAGTATTCACTTTAATCAATATTGTATAGTTTTTAATTGATCAAGTAAAATCATTTTTCTTGTGGTGTTTACGAAACCGGTAAATTGTCTATGCACTGGGAATTAAATAGGCTGATAATCTTAATAATTACCCAATTTTTACATGCACAAAGATTAACAAATAACAACTTGAACCAAGTATTATTTTTTAGTACAAATTCACATTACTGAACTAATACGTATTTCTTTTTTAAATTTTGTTTTATCAACTGTGATGAAGACGAACATACACAAACAAGTCTAGAACATTCTATCCCCGTCTCGCTTAAAATTCAATGCATAATACATCACCGAGATATACCGACCTTTAACATGAAAACATATCGAGAAAAACGAAAATAGACGATGGCTGGTGGAATGTCGACCGCCTCACCTTGACTGGAAGGCAACCGTTCGCCAGCAATGCCGTGATTAATAGAGCCTGGTCAATGGATCCTAATTATTATTCGTATAAATCAATCATTAAACTATAAACTAGCAATCACGTTTGGCCGAAACTAGATTGGCTGAGATAAAAATGTAATCAAGACAAGACTTAAACAATAAAACAAAGGTTAAATATGCTACAATATGTACAATGGTATGTGACATTGTCTACTAGTTAAACTTGATTTAATTCCAGTTTATTACCTTAATTAAAAATATGTTTATTGACACAAATTATATGACAGAATTTTCTAAAATATTAAGTTTTTGGCTCAAATCGACTTGATCAAAGATTTATGACATGAAAATTATTTATTTTACAATTTCTAGTGAACACCACATTTGATATAGAATATATTTGAACACATGTAACATGCAGAAACAACACACATGTTTGTATTTCTATAATACATTGCGAATACGCAATCGTCACACTTTCCCCAAGTTTGTCTCCTTTCACATCAAAACAGATGGCGGGCGGAACACGACTTAATACAACCTATTAACCGTACGACTTGTATTAATTGAAAATTGCAGTGGAAGCAATAACCATTAGTGAAAGTTAGGATGCAATCTTCTTCCTTTTTATACGATACGATACCGACACGATTGCGATAACATGGTCGTTACCTTTAAAAACACCCACGGCAGTCAGCAATTAATACAATTTTTAGCATAGAGATTATATTTTTCATATAGGTAGTGCTATAAATTTTAACTTTTTATTCGTAATTACTAATTAGTGTTATTATAAATTATGTTGTTGTGATAGTATTAAACTTCATTTACTTTTATTCTTTGATGTTCAACTCTACCTGAATATTAAATTTTCAATGAAAGTGTTTCATCGACAAAATCATGTAGATAGATTTTTTTTTCACATGCACCGTGCACGATTTTTAATTAAACAAATCTTCCATCTTGGATTATCCTAATAGTAAAAAGTATATAAGCAAGAACCCATTTATATGGAAGCGAATATTGTTGACCTGATAAAAGTGGTCAAGTTAAGAATAACATGAAAAGTGCAAAGAATTGTTATTTTCCTTTCTCTTAACACACCTGTAAACATAGTTAACCAATAATATGTAATGGCAATAAATATCCAACTATGTATACTTCACAATGACACTAGAACATTGTATTTTATTCCCCGCGAAGTAATCAAGTCTTTCAAAAACAGCAGTAAAATCTTTCAAAGCCTTGTGCTTTCGCCACGCAGGTCACTCTCAAGGTGGGAAAATGTAAGGTTTCATTTCACTGACGCTTGAATACGTGTTTTGTGGCGATATTATGAAAAGGAAAGTTGTATTTTATTTGAACTTATGTGGTTTTAAACTAAATTATATGTGTTAAAGGGACATTCGGTTTTACATGCAGGACTTTCTCATCCGTTGTGTATAAGACTCGCTTATATTTTTATATGTATCACTTGAATTTACAACATTGTACACCAGGGTAACATAATTTATGAGCAAGTCGAAAATTAATGAATTATTTATAGATTTCGTAACACTACCTTTGTATACGCCCACCGCTTAGTTTGCACCTGTTCCTTAAGTCAAGCTGTAAAATTTTGTAAGTACCTTACTACTACTAAATATTCATCGATACTTCTTGAAATCAGAACGTTTTATTTGAAAACAAGAACATTTGTGTACACGTAGCAGCTATCGCTTAAGCACATTCCTTCTAGATCATTCTATGAGCGTTATCGACAAAAATGTTGATAATAATTCTTTTGAACATTTTCATTAAATTCAATGTCGAAAAAGGCTTGGGATTTATAAATATTTGTATTAGTCATACAGTTAGATAAGAACGAGGGGAATAACATCTTATAAAATTATATTTGGATATGAAATCATCGCCAAATCAGGCTTGCGTTGGGAAGGACAAAATGACCAATGCAAAACAATATTTATAAGTCGATTTTTAATATTATAATATCAGTGAGCTGAAATGTAGGTATACTGAGTTTTAAGTATCGAAATTTAATGTTTATAATATCATTTTTGTATTGGAATTATCGTCACAGCGAATCGGGTCCAAATACCGCTTTGTGATCTAATTTTCTTTTTAATTTTGTTTACTTTTAACCCCTTTTTATTTTTTAAATGGCCAGTAACTTTTCGCTAACAGTTTTAACGTCGTGCCGGATTAATTTGTTAGTAATATTTTTTATTCATCACATATCATATTTTTCATACCGCTCTCAGGTTTCACTATATACACATAAGGCAACAGACTGAAGGTCGGTTTGTTCGTGACGAGAATACGATCACTTCACATTCTAATGCTAATAACATACTTTATGGCTTTCTTACTAGCTACAATTATAACGTCCGCCATTGCCATTTTAATCAAATCTGATAGCGAATTGAAAACACCAGTTATAATAAAATAGGAGAATGCGATTGATATGAAAACCAGAGAAAAAAACTGAATAAGTGCATGCAAGGCGACGTAACTCTTCTTGCCTGTCTATATAACAATATTACTATAACAATATTAAATACTGGAGGCAGTAGTTTCTTTCATTAGTATTTTTTATTAGAAATAAACATTGCTCACTTTAAATAACCTCAAACTCCTTAGAATAAAGAACCATTTTCATTATTTAAAGGCGTTAATCAAAACGGTATTAATATTTAACTAGTCCAGACACCATACATGTTACAATTTGTAACTAACCGAAAAAGTGACCACTAGTTACGCAATTCCACGGAAGAATCGATTCATTTTAATTGACCGCTCGGTACCGTAAGCCGACCGAATGCTTGCCAAATCGGACAATGATTTCATTTACTATGGGTAATTGAAAACGTGTACAGGTACTATTACACTAATATCAGAATTCGTAGCCTTGTTATATTATACGTGACATAGGCTGGCATATTTACCACTTGGTGATAATGTTTGCTTGGTTGTCGCTATCACTGAACCGTTCCGACACTAAAACCTTGGAGTCACTTCCCTGTAGGCTTTGTTTTGTTATTTTAAGAAATCGATTTTTCTCTGTTGCTAAGCATTTTGTATTATGTACTTGCTCTATCATTTAACGCGTTTTAACTTTACCCGATTTAAGAAAGTACGTAATAAGAAAAAACTTACAAACGTATTGAAAAACCGGAATAAAACTTTTACGATTAATCGTCATAGTAACAAGGCGAGTACCCCAACTATAGGTATGTAGGTAACCAAATATCGTATGACATGCACTTCTCAAATCATGATCAAATTCCAACGCTCAAAGTTATTAAAAACGAGCCCTATACAACTATCAAAAGTAAAAAAAAACACACAAAAAACATCGAGGCACGCGATCAAGAATCGAACTTGAAACATTAACGTGCCAGACACACCTACCTGTTTCGTGAAAAGTAACAGTGTATAATCGAATACACAATGCTTAAATATTAGATTATTATTCTTAAAAATAAGATTTGAATTGTAAAAGAGTTATTTGAAATTATATTTATTTCATAAAACATGGAATTCTGCGACTAAAATATGTACATACTTACATACAGTAATTAAAATCTCTTTTGTACTCGTATGACCACTGCGATTAACTAGGTAGGTATGTCACCCAAAAAAGTTTACCAGTAAATAACACTATGTAAAAAGTGCGACAAAACAAAAAAATAATGCATACCCTTTCTTTATGTGTGCACGACTGTACTAAATATTTTGAACCAAACAAGTTTACGAATACCGTAGAAATAGGAGATATCTGGCCCTGGGTACGCTTTACTTTAGACTTTAGATAATGTTGATATCAAAGCGTAAACAATTCTATCTTACTGATACATTTGGTGAAATCCTTTAGTTATTCGGTAAGAGTAATGTGAAAGAGAACTTTTTAATAATAGTTATTGCAAGCAAATTATAGTTTAGTTTTATACGAGTAAATGTATACAAGTCTAGTAGAAGAAAGAAGGCTTTGACCTGTATTCTCAACAAATAATAAGTTAAGAAAATACTACGTCAATTTGAATGCCTAAATATTTGAGTTTTAACGGATTGAAAACAAGAAAAATATTTTAAAACCCCACCATAAACAACACATTGTCAACATACAATTTTGGGACAAAAGCAAACAATACTTTCTACTTCAAAATTAACACAAATTTACGCTTATTGTTAGAAGAGAATTAGTGTCAAAATCATTAACAATTTTTCGGAATATTATTCACCTGTTATCCGCGAATACCGTGTTCTTAACAATTTAATAGGCAAATCAGTATGAGTGGATTTAATACGCCTACAGATACACCTGACTGGATTCACTTTTACTGTTAACATTCACGCGATGTAGTGAAAACAATTGATTTGAGAACATTACCTACTTTCTCGTATCCTTTATCTAATGGTGTGGATAATATCGTGATAAAATGAAATGCTATTGTCGGAAACAGCAATTTTTCGGCCATTTACATATTTTAAAGTAAATTTGGAAATTTTACATAAAGTTGGGGAAATTGTTTGCTCTTGTAGACTACAATTTCCCCAACTTTATGTAAAATATTTGTATGTAATGTTGCTCTACAAGTTGTAGAGCAACATTACATACAAATATTTTTAATAAACAAAAACTTAGGATAACAAAATGGTACAACTGTAGAAAATAACTACTTCACACTGAGAATTTTTGTGGTTACAGAATTGTATAGTTATATTTATATCAGGTGCCAGGGGTCGATAGATTTTTTCATATAATTTTCCTTTTCATTCATATTAAATTTCGTTTATATCATAACCATATCCTAACCTACATTATAGTATTTTTATATTACCTTCAAGAAGTCTAGCCTTATACGTAACTGACTTGTCACCTCAAAACCTTCATTTACGAAGCGATTATTATCTGTGCCTTAATGATGTGTGCCAAGATGTGCCATTAAATATAAAAAATAGGTAAATATAATACGAATCATATGTCCTCGTATAAGTTATACAAAATAAACACTTTATACGACCGTGAATTTAAAATATGTTAATCAACGTACTTTACACTCTCATAAATTTCCTCATTATCTTTTAATCTTATTACATTCTTAAAATGTATCTTACGAAAACAGGTATTAAACATCTTAGGCACGTATCTAAATGAATAATTATACTGTTTTTTATTATATTCAAGAGTCAAATTATTAAGAGTTGAATTATTTATAATGCCTCTTCTCATACTAAAAGTTAAAACCTTTGAACTTTAATAACAATATTCAAATACATACTTTAAGACGAATAGAGTTTTGGAGCTTTCACAAAAATATTAAATTTTCTCCAGAATTCTTACAACGTAACTAAGTATCTATTTTCGCGCGCATTTTTTTTTTCTTATCTATGCTGTCAACATGCGAAAGAAAAGTGTATATGTTACCGGAAATGTATGTAATCCGTGATTGTATACAATTCCTAGGAAATGTATATAATTCCTAAAATCGCACGGAAATGTGTGAAATAAATTATTTTATACACATTTCCTAGGAAATCTATACATTTCCTAAATAGCTATCGGAAATGTAAAACATTTAAGATATTGATATGTCGCAGGCAAATTGTATATAATCTGGCCGTTTACAAACGGTCGGCATTTTGTAGTAACTATGCCGATAATTCGTAATCAGAAATTTTTGGTTTGGATAAGGGGGTGGGTTAGGTTAGGTCATAGAAATCTAAATAACAAGACACATAGAAGTGCTATAATGTCATAATTCGTATGAAAACCGCTGTCGCCAAAATCAACACATTTAAACCGATAGCTAAACAGTACACACAAGTAAGGGTACGCGCAGACAGAGAGCGTTCTGCGTTCCGCGTTCTGCGTTCTGCGTTCCGCGTTCTTTGTAATGTGAAGGATCTATAGCGCCGGCGCACACAGAACGCAGTTAGACCGCGGCGGTCATTCGGAACGCTTGCATTCTCGCGTTCTCTGTACAGAATTACAAAGAACTCGCGTTCTCGCTATGGCTGGTCCGTCTTCTCCAATTGGTATCTTGTTTTTCTATTTCAGATTTTACATAGTCATGTAACTCATTGAAGCTATTTATTGACATTCGAAAATAAATATAAAATCTCTCTTCATCTTGAAGCAGCTCAGGGATAAGAATACTAAATTCTCCCATATCATCTCGTTTCGTGTTGATAGGGTGTACCCAACATTTTCTACTTTTTTTTGAATGTGAAGGATCTATAGCGCCGGCGCACACAGAACGCAGTTAGACCGCGGCGGTCATTCGGAACGCTTGCATTCTCGCGTTCTCTGTACAGAATTACAAAGAACTCGCGTTCTCGCTATGGCTGGTCCGTCTTCTCCAATTGGTATCTTGTTTTTCTATTTCAGATTTTACATAGTCATGTAACTCATTGAAGCTATTTATTGACATTCGAAAATAAATATAAAATCTCTCTTCATCTTGAAGCAGCTCAGGGATAAGAATACTAAATTCTCCCATATCATCTCGTTTCGTGTTGATAGGGTGTACCCAACATTTTCTACTTTTTTTTGACTCCTCTAGACTCCACAAAAGCAAGGCTTCATCTTCGGAAGATGAACTTTCGAGAGACATGTTTCACGTGCGGAGAGTCGCGAAATAGAACGCAAATATCTTGAACGTGCTCCTGTGTGCGCTAGAACGCAGAACGCAGAACTGACGAACGCAGAACGCAGAACGCGGAACGCAGAACGCTGTATGTCTGCGCGTAGCCTTAACTATGCCTTTTATTGGACAGTTTGATTTTAGTGAAAACTAACTTAAATATTAAATTAAGCTTTTTAATATGTATCCTAACGCACGAATTTACGGTTTATTTTAGAATAACATCCCTAAGTATATGAGACGTTTTGTTTATTTTTGCTCTAATACGCAAAAATTCGGCTTTTCTACAACAGAGGTTGTCAATTTTCAATAGATATAACTTTGAAAATAAACTCATAGAAATAAGGTTGAAATTTGTGTTAAACGTGATAATAAGAATGGTCGACTGTGTCATTCATTGTTATTTGTTATTTCGATTACTATGGTGACACTCGTAATACTTATAAATATTCTATAATTTTAAGGAAAAACGGCAATATTTATAAACAAAAATACTTACCGGTGAAATTTTATTCCTTTATTAGTATAATTACAATTTATGGAAGAATTTCCGCACTGGGAAATGCTGTAACACACCATGTTTACTCACGCACGTGTCAGGAACAACTGAACAAGCGACCACCAAGCGACGAACAGACTTGTGACATGGTAACCACCTGAGCGGCGACAATGTCACGCGCGCTTACCACTTCTATTTCTATGGGTTAGGTTCGTGTTTTTTAAAACTACACAGAAATAGGAGCCCCACGAAGTGGGGCTCCGTCGGCTCGAGACCGTCTTTTTGTAGAATTTTGGAAAAAGACGAATTTTCGGCATATTAAAACAGCTAGCCGTAAAGTAAGCCGGATTATACAATCCGACTGCGCCAAATATACGCGGGGACAGCGGGCTGATTACTTGCCAAATGAAAATTTGATTTTATAAGAATAATAATATAAAATGATTTTGTGATATTTACGTTAAAAGTTAGATAGTTGATTTTTAAAATGTTAATTAGTAAGATAATAATATGAACATAATATTATTACAATTTTACGGTATGACTGTTACCCGATTGTATCATTAAGAGCTATAATAAAAAAAAAATAACAACGTGTTTTATTACAGAAAGCATTTACTTTACACATTTCCTAATACGATATTGGAATTGTATACAATTCCTAGGAAGATTATACATTTCCTAGGATATGCATGCATTAAATAGTTTTTTAAACAATATTTTATACATTTCCTAAATGGTATCGGAATTGTACACATTTCCTAGGAATTGTATACAATTCCTTGATTTCATACATTTCCGGTAACATATACACGTTCAGAAATCGAAAGTTCACATTGCGTTCCGTTTGTAAACTATTATCAAGAATTCAGGTATTTTGGCTTACGCATGCTACTTTCCCTCGTGTTTATATTTCACACGTTTGAAACTTTTTGAACGGTGTGTTGTATAATATGTGTTATTGTGGGAACTGACCATTGCAGTTGTCGAAGCAAGTTTGATATTAACATAGTGCATTACGTAAAGCAATAAACAAAGTATAATACAAAAACATATTATAATTTCTGGCCGTTAGAATCTGGTTTTATTTAATGTGACATACCTTATTTTAATTATTATTGAACAAAGATATAATGTTATGAATTTAAAATACCTTTAGATGAATCACAAATAAAATAAAATATTGCATTTTTAAATAATGTAGGTAATATCAACAAATTTAAGTTATTTAAGGAAAATAAGTTATTTTAACTAGTAAATAAAATTCACTTGATCGCATACACTTGTTACAAAATATCAAAGTTTAAGAAAACAACCTATGAATTAATAAATACAATAATTTAGATACAATCTGGGCCGGATAAAAAATAAATTAATGTATAGATGTTCAACATCACTATCAGAACTGCTTCAAAATACAATAATGTAATCAATCTTGATGAAATCTTTTGAATAAAATAGATTCATCCGCATATATTACAAACTATTAATGAATTAATTATACGTGTGCTAAATACCAAGTTATGTAATATTTTAAATATCATCGCTGACGCACTTACCAATCAAGATTCCAAATAACGTGACAGGAGATCTGAAATGAGACAAATATTTGAGTAAATTTAATATAAAGTGAAGTAATAAAGCTTTTATTCATGTTTAGAAAACAATTGCCTTTTATTTATAGTATAGCTTTTAACGGCGCATTTTCATGAAACGAGCCAATGCTCATTCTCTAACCCCACTATATCAAATTATTTTAGCATGAACAGGCGTAGCATTATTTCGTTGTTCGCAGTTCGTTCGAAAAGATTCTATGCAATATTCTTATGCTGAAGAACACTAAATACGACTTTTCGTTTACACTAAAATATCAGGAAAATATGCTCTTGCTCTAGCTCTAGCTCTATGTTCGTTTGATGTAAATGCACCATAAGATATACAATTAAACTTTCGTTTGTTTCGTAAACTTCACAATATTTAGGTATCCGTGTATGAGAAAATTAAACAAGTATATATATAAAACATATAAACAGCGTCTTATTCTATTGTTATTACTTGTTATATTAAACTACTAAGGGCCGATTTTTCAATCGCGAGATAAACAGTCTAATAACTACCCCTCGAATAGATTTATTCGATTATTTATCTAACTCATAACGGCTCGCCTATTTTTCAATCGTGATTTATTTGATGAATAACTATCTGACCAAATATTTCCATATTGGCAGCTCTGCTCTCGGAGTGGCGAAACAAAAATATTAAATTAGTCAGGTTAGAGCGGGATAGAGTCAACTCTTGCAATTTGTCAACAACCGTCATTATGACTCACGTCAGGAGTGCATTTTAGTTTGTCTTGTATTGCTCTTGTCTTCTATGATTGTTGATTGTTGTTTTGATTCGAGTAAAGAGTTTGGTTAAATTTGTGTTTCAATTTATATATTTTACGATAGAAACGACATACTTAAAGGCAGCGTTCGGCAAATTTTCAATGGCATGGTCATCAGTACTATCAAAAACATCAATTTCAATATGATTTTAATTGATAATAATTATAAAGAAAGAGGTTTAATTGTTAATAATTCTACGCTCTATGTTATGACATACGAAAATATCCCCAATTTGACGCGTCAGTTGTCAACTCAAACGCCTAACCGTCGAATAGCGCGCTATCTGGCCGTTGGAGCGGCAAATAGATTTATTCCTCAAATAACGTAGTTATTCGATAGATAAGGCCTATTCGTCTATTGAAAAATTGAATATTTTGTTAACTGACGAATAAAGTCTATCTAGCTGTTTATCTGGGCATTGAAAAATCGGCCCTAACTAGACTTGACGAAGTGAAAGCTGATTATTATACCTACATATTTTAAAAATGTAATATTTCAAAATTTTAATTAGGTATATAATTTATGACATATTGATTGTTGACCTTTGTTGATTAGGCATGATATTTTATATCCTTGAATGTAGGAGTTTTTATAACAGGCAGGAAATTTGGTTTAAATTGCTTAAATAATATAATTCAGTCCTGATTTAAATATGGTAGATAAAAAATTGAACATATAAAGTAATATAATAATTACAAATAAAAAAAAGTATAACTGTAGGAAAAAAACTGTTTATCAAGAAATATATAAAATAAAAAAGACGTTACCCATTGGTAAAATATAAATTAAAGAAACTGAGGGACAAACAAATTTTAACAGTTTATGTACCGTGTAATATTCCATGGCCTTTTGATACAAACATTGTTTAAACCATGGTTTAATCACACTATTATCTCAAAAGGATTACAGAGATACACTAATCCGAAGATAAGGTCCATCTTGTGTGCCCGCGATGCCAAATAGACAATGAAATGACCTCACACATTACCTTATTTTTGTTACAATGTAGATACGATGTAGAGCATAAAATATACATAAATATTTATTTAATTATGTTTAACTATTAATGTTTATAGAGAAAGAAATGTTCAAGTTTAATTAATCAAAATAAGTGGGTAATATGGCAGTTAATTAGTTTTTATAATTTCACCTGAACAAGTTTAATTTTAGCCTATATATTAGCTGTGAATGTTGCTAATTACACTAATTGTTGTAAAAAAGCTAAAAAAGTTAATGGTTTGTAGTTAAAATGTAGTTCTGTATGGGTAGTAGCACAGTATTACCATATTTCCTACAGTATGGCTACGAATGTACTTGTGCAGAGAAACGGAGGGGAACTGGCGGGGGGTCGGGCGACGCGGGCCGCTTAATGCAATCACGCTGAGTTTGCATTAACTATCGCGAAAGGACGACGCAGTCGTATTTTTTGTGAAATAATTTTATTATACATAGGTACTTACATATTCTATTATGGCGCGCAAAAACTGTTCCGTTTACGGATGTAAATCTACATTGAAATCCCAGAAGGAAACAATATTTCAGAAAGATTGTATTAATTGTATCTGTTGAATTAAAATCAAAGCTATGTATATGTTGTCCTCATTATTTTCTAATCAGATTGTACATCCCAATGCAAATGCATTACTTAGTTAAATGGTATAATATACAATTAAGAACATCCAAAAATAAAGTGTCCACGTAAATAATATTTAGCAGTGCAATATCTGTAATCTATACTAATAGTATAAAGAGGAAAGGTTTGTATGTATGTATGTATGGTTTTCACGCATAAACTACTGAACCGATTTTGATGAAATTTGGCACAGATAATGTTTAGACCCTGAGAAAGAACATAGGCTACCTTTAATTGCGAAATATGTACCACGGGCGAAGCCGGGGCGGACCGCTAGTAATTATATATTTATGAACAAATAATTACATCAGATTTAATAATCCCAATTATTTTGAATGTACATATGAATAAATGATTTCATCATAATATTAATATTCACAATTGTTTTATTTCCCATTTGTTGCAACCCTAGCGTATTTTCGTGTGGCAGCGTAAGTACCTACGCTGGCGGCGGCATCGCGCGACATCAAAGGCGATTCCTTACTGTAGGAAATAATATTGTAATACTGTGGTAGTAGTATATGTGTTGTATTGAATTCATTTCAATGCAGCCAACATGCATATAAATTGAAAGGTATTTTTAATAGGTATAAGCAGAGTAGATTCACATCTAAGATATTAAAAATGGAATAAATATGAAGTATAACAAATATAGCCATAAATTTTGTCACAAATACAGCCGTTAACATAATATTATTCGTGATTTGATACAAATTATGCAAAATTTAAAATATTTGCCTTCAAAAATTATTGCGCAACCTTATTTCCTCATGGAAAATTGATCGAAATATAGGTAGTAACCAATTAATTAAAATTATTGGATTAACCTATTTACGTAACTATTTGTGATAAGAATATTCAATATACCTACGTGCGCTTTATACATTTAGTTCAAAGATTTCGAAAGAGTTTCTGCAACGTATCAGCAGTGACCTTTTTATATTAAAATGAGATGAGCTCATTTTCTACCTAATTGAAAAAAATGCATGAAAATTTTGCAAGCAATATAGTGTTTGAGATTTGATAATCTTATTTTAGGATTTTTTAAAGACGGTTTATTACACGCAGGGATTTATAATGGTTTGATGGCTTATCCAACCTTATCTTATGCTTTGCCTTAATTAAAAACCTTTTGGTCAAACATTTGGTCGGCCAGCTAGTAAGGTATACAACGAAGTATTAACATAGTAACAGAATTTTATACTATCACTAGCGGTCCGCCCCGGCTTCGCCCGTGGTACATATGAAAAATAGATGTTGGCCGATTCTCAGACTTACCCGATATGCACAGAAAATTTCATGAGAATCGGTCCACCCGTTTCGGAGGAGTATGCAGACTAACATTGTGACACGAGAATTTTATATATAAGATTATTCAACTAATTTAAATACCACCATAAAATTTGTGTTTTATTTTGCTTATTTCAAATTAGAAAATACTTACCGGACGAATGAAATCATTATTGATTTAGTATTCAAAACGCATGCATGTATCCGCACGCCGGCCGTACCGGATTAGGTGAAAATGGGTTTATAATATTCCGTGATGTGTATTTAATTAAAATATATCTGATGCGCATTTCTTGAATGTCAAATTAAGTTATTAAAGGTTATACCTACGTCTTAATTTATCTACGAATATGATTCTTCACTACATAGTATAAAACAAAGTCGCTTTCTCTGTCCCTATGTATGCTTAAATCTTTAAAACTACGCAACGGATTTTGATGCGGTTTTTTTTTATATAAAGAGTGATTCAAGAGAAAGGTTTTAGTATATAATTTATTATGTTTTAGACAAAGCGGGCGAAGCCGCGGGCGGAAAGCTATAGTAGTAAATATAGCATAGTTTCATAGGGATATTAAATTCGTTCTAATTAATAGGTAGTATTGATTAAGAAGAATCAATAGGATCTTATTTTATAAGAAATTTCGTTACTTAATTCTAATTATCTTAAAACTAAGTGCAATTTTAGTTCCCTATAGAAGAAACTTATTTAGCAACCGAGTGACAGATTTTAACGAAGCGATTGCTTTTAAAAGTATTTAAACAATTGAGTAATGCTTGGTTTTGGGATCAAGAAAACCATTAGTCAATTCATATTTAGCGAGTGCGCAAGTCAGTTAACTCAATTTTTTTTGTGAGATTTTGGCAAAAGATTAGAGACGACGTAGCAATGTCGTAAATGATAAATGGTAAAGACGCAACTCAAAGAACAATATAATTTTTCCTTCAAAAAGTTGAGTTCTTTATAAAGTATATGAAATTATCAAATACTATCAAATACGAGGAAATGTTACTCTACAAAAATCTACCTTTCTAAAGGTAAAGTATTTTCAACATCGATTGAGCAGTTGAGAAGCTTATTCCTTACCTACATACAAATCTTTGCTCTATATTAAACTAGCGACCCGCCCCGGCTTCGCACGGGTGCAATGCTGATTCTAAATACACTACAGAAAAACTGTGAACGTTGTATATAAAAATTAAAAACATAGCGGCCCGCTCCGGCTTCGCACGTGTATAAAATAGATAGCCGGGCGGCCGGTACCGGTACGCTACGTCCCGCAATTTTTAAATCTTTAATATCTTCGAAAATATTCACTTAAATCATACGGTGTAAAGGGCCATATAGATCTATATTAAATGAACAATGTATTCAAGGTATTTAATTGGTTAAGGATTAATGCTGTATTAGTTAAAATCGCTTCGAAAATTAGCCATTATTTGTCGTAAAAAGTAAATGACAAAAAAAAGTTATTGTGGGTTATCCATAAGAGATAGACATATACCATCGCGGACTTTTCTGTAGACCTTTTCAATGTGTATAATACTTAGTACATTATTTTGATAAAACTCGTAGGGTTCAGCCTGCGTTTTCAATGTAAGCGGAAAAAATGTAATTTTTTACAACATCACATTAGAAACCTCAAAAAAAACAGTACTTCTCCACTATTTAATGGATGTTATTATACATATAAACCTTCCTCTTGAATCACTCTATCTATTAAAAAAAACCGCATCAAAATCCGTTGCGTAGTTTCAAAGATTTAAGCGTACAAAGGGACATAGGGAAATAGGGACATAGGGACAGGGAAAGCGACTTTGTTTTATACTATGTAGTGATTAGTGTAGGTAAAAGCCTCCAACCACAATAATATAATGGAAGAATGTTTCTATATTTAGAGATGAAGAGCAGTCACCTGAGGGCTGAGCTTGGCTTCCATTGAATCAAGACCATAAACAAATCCCAACAAGAGACATAAACAATGTAAGCGAATCGGATATTTTAGTCCTCATTTAGTTTCTTTTGGAGGCTTATTTATTTGCAAAGCAATGACACAAATTTAAAAGCAAATATATAATTTCCTTCCTTAGTAAATATAAAATTCAATACTGATATCGACCCTTTATTTTTTAATCTTTACCTAAGTTTCCTGTTACCTTTATGTTTACCTAGAGTAAGTGAGAGTTTTTTGCTTCGAATATTTTATTATCAGAGAAATATTGATAAAATTCCTACAGTAGGTCAGTGGATGAGTTGTCGCTTTATCTTGAAAATTATTTAAAGCCAAGCATCAATCATAGTCTACAATTGTGATGAAAATAATAACTTTCCAAGGTCGAGAGATAGATTTCAACTTTTACTATTTTTACTTAATTACAACATGCTTATGACATTTTGTCTAAGCTTTCAACCGCAAAACATAATATTAATTGCGACAGTGTGGTTGAATAGAAAAGTATATTTCAGCTAGACTGAATTTCTAAACGAAACGCAGTATTTTATTTTGCTAAAACTGATTTAACTTGACATATATATAAGTACCTAGGTAATAGGCATATACGGTGCATATTTTTTAAATAAAATCTCTGACACATGTTCAAATATTGCTCATATTCACACACACCCAAAATTTGGTCTATTGTAAAAATACGACTGGATAAAGTAGGTAATTAATCGCATTATTTATGCTTACATATTATACACCCATTGACATATTTTTACAGCTTGCACCCATATCCTCTCGCGATAATAAATTTTTCTTGATAATGCTACAATTGCACGTAATATGCTATTTATGAAGCCAAAATTGTAATAATACAATAAAAAGGGTTAGCAGTGTCGGTCATGTGTCGTAAGGACTAAAAGACGATATGAAAGCATCATACGATAAACATGTAAGTTATTGTTTGGTAAAAACTAAAAACGTTGTACGAAACAAAATACATCTTATAAATCAGAACAGAATGGGTGGTCTCATTGGTGTTTATGTAATTGTTTTTTATAGATACCTACAGAGAACAGAATAAGTATCTATAAAAATTCGTTAAGAAAGTCGTGGCTAGGTTAGCAAATTAATATTTACTCATTTAAATTGTTGATTATGTAGGTATTTTGTGTAAATGTATCTATGCATTGTTTTAGAGGACAAGTTTATTTCTATTCTAAACCGGCAACAGTTGTAAGCTTTGTGCTAATTTTCGGTACAATCATAAGAAAAATTGTAACAGGTTTTTGGTTCAACTATTCATAAAACCGAGTAAAACGATAAGTTCATCAATCGTATGTCTCATAAATGAGTGAGGCTTACAAAAAACTATTATATCACAAATCACAATCCACAGAGATATATATATCATCATAAAAATAATAGGCCTAACGAACTTTAGAAAGTCATCAACTAATCATCGAGTAACGTTTGCCTCAGGCTGTAATGTTTTATAATATTAATGTGAGAAAGCTACGTTTAAAGCAAGTTACACGAATTAAAGTTACTCTTATGACTATCTGATAGAGGAGAAAATTTCCATCAGCAATATTAGGTAGAATTGCTCCGCTACAATTGGTATAAGAGTACATACCTATAGCCTATAGCATTACCTACTCGATAAATAGACTATCTCAGTCTTTTTTTTTCAAATCAACCCGTGGTTCCTGAGATTAGGGCGTTCAAGCACAATAAAACTCTTCAGCTTTATAATATTAGTATAAAGGTTCCAATTAATCATGGAAAACATTGAGTATAAAAAGCCTCGGCTTTAAATATTGTAAATATTAATCGATATTATAAGAATTTCAAGGAACATGACAATGAAATGAGAAAACTAATTTATTTTGAAATGGACTTTCTACATTCAAGCGTTGACGTCTTTTGTATACGACTAGCGCATTCGTAATACATATCACTTTCAAATACAACATGAACATATTTTATTCCTCACAAAATCTAACTAGCTTTGCCTTCACTTGTACTTAAAATATGTAGAATTATACTAATAAGTAAAATAGAAATAAATATTGAATTGACTTGAACTCAAACATAAAAATTATATACCAGCCAAAATAAAGGGCAAAATTCTATATTTTAGAATATATTTCACAAATTTACATTCCTTTTGAAATCTTAATAAATGTAATTGGCATAAAATATTTAACAATAATGATATAAACGTAAAAAGCATTTTATTTTGTTGCATCTTTATGATATCAAAACATTTAATTCCACCTGCATACCTAACCTTACGACTCATCTTTAAAATGTATCATTGTTTGTTAACAATAATTGTCTATAAATAAAAGAACAATGTTATAACATTGTTGATTATTTATACTTTCGTAACACCTCATTAATGAATACTTCAATAATTATTATCTGTGCCTTCGTAAATCATTCTCACTGTGAAACTAATCATAGGTTTTATTATTATACAACGTATGCATAAAAACGAATTGTGTTTTACAAAGAGGTTTATGTAAAATATGAAAATCTTAATGACGTCACATTTTACCACTTTGGCAATTTATCGATGTCCTCAGTACATTATCATAAAAAGATTAAAAGGTTGTTTTTGAATTATAAATGAGCCATTTTATCGATTTGACCTATGGGACAGAATATTAAATTATTTATAATTTATTTGTACTTATATTTTTTTGTAATGGGTCGAAATAACAAATTAAAAAAAAGTCGTCACGACTCACGAGAAATCTGCCACACAATTTCTAAGTAATAAAATGAAAGAACCAGAAGTGAGTTTTATTATTATAAATTGTTATGTTAAGATGCATCTATAAAAGATCTCTATTAATATGTCCAGAAATCGCTACTTTTTACCAGATTTTAATGTTGTTTTTTGTTTGTTTTGTAGCCTTCAGACAGTAATATTTTATGCTTGAATTAGGTATATTGCAAATTGCAATATGTTTTGTTTAAAATCCTTAAAAAAGACATAACGAGACAAAGTAAAACATTTTAAGTACCTACATACCGACTACCTGTCGGAATAAAAAATAGAATTTAATGCTTTTACTTTTCGGTAATGCTTATAAATTGATTTTTTTAAAGTTAAACAATTAAAAAAAATACATACATAAACGTTCGTCGAGTTAAAAAAATACTTAACTTTACCCAATTCATAATAACCTTTAAAAACAGGTTGTATTAAATTTACAAAATTTCGTGATTTAGGTTCGTATTTTGTAATTCATTTAAGAATAATTTCAAATTATAGGTAAACCAATAGGTATATTAATAAATAATATAAAGATTTATAATTTGAATCTCTTATACTATTAGCATACCTACTTATAGGTAGTTTAGATTAGGTATACCTACCTATATTGTTTATGTGCCTACCAAATCATAAAATGTAGTTTTCCAGAGCGATAAGATCTTATCGGATTGTGATTTCTTTGTGTGATACATATAAATAAGATTTTCCTTCACTTACACATACCTAATTCAGATGTTACAGTGTAACTTGTAAGTACATAGGTACCTACCTAATTCAATTTCAGCATCTCGGATTTACTTTGGTTATTTGACAGAATCAGGTGCATGTGCTTATTTTGATAATTCTTTTTGTAGTGAAAGGAAAAAGCTACTAATTGTACATATTAAAATACGTACGTATGAAATGTGTATGTACAAGTGGATAATTACTTTATGCAGACCCTCAGCTTCATTTACGTACTGAAACGGCGTCGGTTAAAAAACAGGCATTTGAACTACCTACCTTACCTTACATGTATATTTTAATGTGAATTCAGATACGATACTGATAATTATTAGGCCCATTAAATCCTTATAAGAAGTAAATTAAATAGTTGCTAAAATAAATTACCTAGAGGTAGGAAGGTAGGTACCTAAATTGTTTTTTTTTTAACTTATGAAAGCTGTTATTGACATTAAAAACAAACATCAACGAAACAAAATATTATATGTATATCACAAAAAGTTGACAGCCACTGCTTACATTTATGATTCAAACGATAAAAATAATTACATTTTAGCGGGTAGATAAACGAAACGTTTATCCAAGATAAAGCAGTAAAACAGTTAGGTATAATTTATTAATCCAAAATATATAAAGCGTTCAATCCCATACACCTTACAAGGCAAGGTGCGTTACTATTCAAAATACGCTTAGGCGTTGGATAAGGCTTCGATACAGTTACTCATATACCGCCATTGCTGTGAAAATCTGAGGTGAAGAGGTCAACGCGCTGTGGGCTATTTTTACACCTTACTTTTAAGCCTTTAAGCTTCATTCTACTCCAATACAATTTCACTTGCGTACACAAAGCTGTCAACCTTTTTCGCAAACAAGTTATCTTAAGGAAAGTGAACATCGCCTTACTTTTATTTCGCAATAACTTTTTATTAGTAATTTACTTCACTCGTTTACATGCAACACCGATTCGACAGCCGAAATCTCCTGAGTTATGGCAATTATAACGCAACAACCACTTACCAATCCGTCCGTTAGCACGCGAACTTCCAAAATTCACAAAATTTTACCAAAAGTAATAAAGTGCACTGAAAACGAAACTTCACTGTCCTCGCAAACGATTTTGAGCTTCGGGCGCGTGTTTGATAGACGTAAATCTCGTGAATTTTAAAATCAATTCCACACTGCGTAATGTAACACCAATTAGCAGTAATTAGTTTTATCGGTCGTATGTTCCGAGCACACGTCAAGTTCGCGCAACTGTCCACGGTTTACTAGAGGAAGAGAAGTGGAGACACGTCACACGCTGCGCCCGCGCCGAGCTTACCTTTACTTACTTGAAACTGCGATTCAACATTTTGATACTTTATACAGGCGCGGTCCTAGCCTCACATTTTGGGGGGGGTCACGCGGCTGGAAAAGTATGCAAACCCCCCCCCCCCCAATCGTACTCGTCAAAAATTGTATTCAATAGAAGTTATAAGCTAAAACTTGAGAAGGTTTCTATACATATTTTTACTTATTTATATTTTACAAAAAAAACCGGCCAAGTGCGAGTCGGACTCGCGTACCGAGGGCTCCGAACAAACCTACTTTTTATTATGTTGTAACTCTAAAATGTATTTTTTAGCAATTTTTTCCTTATCTGTGCTATAAGACTTTGCTTTTAACCAAATTTCATGACTCTGTATCAACGGGAAGTACAATGTAGGTTTTGATTCCCAAGCGAATATCGGAATTTGCGATAATTTGCAGCATAAACGGCTGTATCTTTTGATTGCGTTGCCTTGGTTTGATTTTTTCACAGCATGAAGAAACCGTAGATTTAAGTTTTCGATATAAATTTCAGCTTGATACCTCCATGCGTTCCTGAGAAAAAGGGTCTTGACAGACAGACAAACTTTAAAATTAAGATAAGGATACCTATCTTTTTAAGTTATGTAATTATTTTTTTTTATTTTAATTATTCCTCTAGCTGTGCTATAACTGAATTTCAAGATTCTGAGTTCACGGGAAGTACCCTATATGTACTTGAATTTTTATACCCTTGCGAATGTCGAAATTTGCTAAAATTTTCAGCATCAGCAACGGCTGTATCTCCTGATTGCGTTGACATAGAAGTTTGATTTTATTACAGCTTAGGGCCGATTTTTCAATGCTTGGATAAAATTTATCCGTCCAATAAAGTATTACACGTTAATATTAAAATGTCACGTAAACTGTCAAATACGGGCAATTAGAATAAGTTTTTAAAATGGTAGTTTTATACATTATTCGACGAATAAATTTTAACCAAGGATTGAAAAATCAGCCCTTAAAGATATTATAAACTTGAGTTTTTGAAATTTGGTAGAAAGTAACGTCTTATAACACACATATGAATAATTATTGCGAAAAACGTGAAATTTTAATTTCATTATAAATATTAAAAAAATATTTTTAATAATTTTAAACTTACAACCCCTTTACTCATGAACACTTACATGTATTAAATTTATATTTACATCAGAATCAGAAGATACAGCCGTAAATGTTGAAAATTTTTACAAATTTCAACATTCGCAAGGGAAAAATCAAACGTACAGTGTACTTCCGGTGAACTCAGAATCTTGAAATTCGGTACAAGGCAACACCTTATAGCACAGATAGAGGAATAATTGCAAAAATGAGAATTTTTAATAACATCATATAAAAAAATATCTTTAATAATTCTAAAGTTTTCTGTCTGTCATCACCCTTTTTCTCAGGAAAGCGTAGAGGTATCAAGCTGAAATTTATATCGAAAACTTAAGTATACGGTCCCATGAAGCTGTGAAAAAATCAAACATATAAGCCGACGCAATCAAAAGATACAGCCGTTTTTGCTGCAAATTATCGCAAAATTCGATATTCGCAAGGGAATCAAAATCTACATTGTACTTCCCCTAAACACAGAGTCTTGAAATTTGGTTAAAAGTAATGTCTTATAGCAGAGATAAAGGAAAAATTGCTAAAATATACATTTTAGAGTTACAACATAATAAAAAGTACCGTTTATTCGGAGCCCTTGGAGCGTGAATCCGACTCGCACTTGGCCGGTTTTATTCAAAAGAACGCGTGGATTTTTCAGACTCTTATTTTTATTGATTGCATAAATGTACCCTTGAAGCTGTGAAAAATCGCCAACGCAATCTAAAGTTTTACAGCCGTTGATGCTGCAAATTTTCGCAAATTTTGACATTCGCAAGGGATTAAAAACAGGTTTAAACGGAACTTTAGGTGTGCGAGTGACTCCGATTCGCACTTGGCCAGTTTTTTTTATATTTTGTACAGTATAAGAATTGTTTTCTATTTTATCGAGTACGATTTTGGGGGGGGTCATGTCCCCGGTGACCCCCCCCCCGGGACCGCGCCTGACTTTATATGTATTATTTTTAAGACTTACTTAAAGGATCTTTCCACTTATTATTTGGTGAATATTATAGTTTAATGTTCTATTCTTCAATTGTTTATTTCTGATCTAAATAAAACATTTTAAATATGAGACACGAAAATAAGACAGGAAGGATTAATATGTATTGCTGTTTATTCAGCCTTGTGTTTTTTGCACCTATTTAATATTTTATTAAATATTCAATGTTTAATTTAGCTTTAATTTTTCTCCATTAAACAGAAAAAAAAGAGCAACATTTCACCATTTTACACATTATGAAGCAAAAGCTCACCCTCAAGTATCAAGCAGGGTCAGTCCAAGCACATTCATCGCAGTATGGCGGTACGGACCCCGGCCTCGATATTCGGCATCGTATACACACAGAGATACCTCTACGCTCCATCTAACTATTCCACATTCATGCGATGGATTGTTCTCCAATGACAGATGAGCGCAAAAACTCAGCAATTGGCACAAGTATCCAATTATCTAAATATTAGGCACGTATAATCTTGAGACTTGAATATTGAACTTTGAACAGATTTTTTGTGAAGCTCCATACGATAACTGGTTTTGATTTTTTTCTTGAAATGTTTTTATCCGCATGTTATTGAATGATCTAGCCATGTTTTATTTATGTAGACAGGATAGTTAAAGGTCTTGTGTTATGAATGATGTCATTTAACTAATTGCAACTTTTAATTTTATTCATAGCAGTCGTTATTTGCTATAAATCAGGTGGTATTTTACTTTTACTGGAATCTTAATCAATATTCTGTCGTCTTACAGAATGTATATTATTCTCATAATGTTGCTTACAAAATTTTAAATGAAATCAGTAGGTACCTACCTACGTCCTCAATCCTCAATTACAATATTTAAAACAAAGTAGGTAATTATTAAATACTTACCTAGCCTTTTTCCTCTCTCGGTCTCCTGGTATTTACAATTAATATCTACCTATATCACAAAAATTCCATGCATAGGTAATAATATGAGCAAACAATAAATATTATAAGTAATATAATAATTGCGAAACATAATTTAATTTGTGACAATGATATTCTCATTGATTTGTGAATACAATCGCATTTTGGCTTTTGCAACCAATTTTTAATAAATATAGGTAATTGCTTTTAGATACCTTTTCAAGGATCATAATACTTATTGAGAAAAGATTCATTATAACATCGGTTCGATGTTTTCATAAAATTGATGGGAAACGAATTGTCGAACTATAGTTTTTTTCTATACTAATATTATAAAGAGGAAAAGTTTGTAATTATGTATATGTATTATGTATGTATTGTTTTCACGCATAAACCTCTTAACCGATTTTGATGAAATTTGGCACAGACAATCTTTAGACCCTGAGAAAGAACATAGGCTACCTTTTATTGCGAAATATGTACCACGGGCGAAGCCGGGGCGGATAGCTCTTGAATTGAGATGTTTAGCTATATTCATTTCTACCTATGTTTCCTTGTACGATGATAACATAATTTACATCACACTTCTAACTAAACTAATGTGTTAGGTGAGGCACGCACGTTTCTTCACTTCAAGTTGGACTAACATGAGTTCATTCATTATAAAAACGTGACCGTGAACATGCTATTAAAACACAATAAGCTTTCCAATTTCTGCGTAATAGGTAGACATAGGAATTTATTCACAACCCTAAAAAAATAATAATATAGTTACTTACTTACTTAAAAGAAACTCTCCTATAAGATTTCATTGATCTAAGAACCACTGTGACTTAATGATCTAAGACTGTGGATTTCAAACATTTATAAATAACAAAAAAGCTTATCTGATATTCCATGTTTTTAAAACGGAAGCCATTTCCAATATCCAAATTTAACTTCGATAAAATTGACCCTCAACAGTTAGAGTTAACCAATATTAGCACTTAAGTATTTCACGCAGTTTTATGAATTAATAGCATTATTAATAATGTCTAGATTTTTCGCTTAATTACCTCTATAACAAATCACGCAGACCTTATTCAATTTATTTCCAAGAGTAGAAACTTTAAATCATAAAAGGCATTTATTACGATAGTTTTGAAATAGTTGCGTACAACTTATTGTCGACTTGAATGGCAAATTGAGACATTGCACGCAGAACATTACGTGTCGTTAAGGCGCCATTTTTAAAGAGATAACAGAAAAGCTTGCAATTCAACAATCTCCGACCATCTTAAAAGTAAAACCATAAAACTTTATTTAAATGTTTGTGTTATAATAATATAATATAGTTAGTTAACCTAGCCATAAAAAATATAACCCATTTTATTCGATAGAATGAAGCTTTCTAAAAGAATTTTTAAAATTGCTCGAGTAGTTTACTGAGTTTAATAAATGATGATAATAAATTTCTCTGGTACATATAATATACCCTATAACATTCAGGGATCACCTACAAACCCAACGGTGAAATAATTCTTAAAATCGGTCCCTTTGAAATCGATTACCTGCCTACTACTACTAATAGAAGACGATCAATAGATATATCTAAACCTTTTATTAAGTAGGTATATTAATGTATATCATACAATCTGTTGACACGTACCTATCGATACAAATACTATTAACAAAAGAGCATCATTGAACTGGCAGCACGCCATATGGTATAACATGGGATTCATCGTGGTTGCCGGTCACGACTGTTTAGCTTTAGTGTTTATGTCCAACTCATTTTGCTAACTGAATATCAATAGGATCAAAGATATATTCCGTTATCTTTGAGATTTCGGCATTTCATTATGGGAAACTGTTGCAAGTCAACAAACTCAAACATTTAATTATTCAATTAGACTTCTTATTGAAGCTCTTTTCGATCGTCATAACATAGTTTTACCATTTACCATCGATTCGGAATTTGAAAAGCAGTTTCTAGGGCGTAGAACCTCCTCTTTTAAAATCATATTTAGAAATATAGGGCTTATTTACGGGTTACCTAATTGTGATGAATACTTTTCAGCGTTCTAATGCTGGAACTCGTTCCTTGTGATGGTCACAATCCACAAGATTCTTGTAGGCATCTAGAAATTTCAATCATACCTACATTTTATTGTAGTGGAGTGCTTCGTTTAATGTGACTGATATTATCATATATGAGCCAGAATTACTTATTAACCATGACTTAAATCAATTCCACCAGATGAATGGCTCTTAAACCTATAAGCTAGATAACTGCTGCTTCATAAAATAAGCAGCAAAAAGCTTTTGTAAATAAAAGCTTGAAAATGGAAAAAATAAAATAATATGAAAACCCAGTTTTTACATTGTTCATAAAAGTAGTATGTCAAATATCTAGGCTGATAGAAAAGGCGAATTTACAAATCAAACCTATATTCATTTTACTACCGTCATTCTTTACTACGAAATAATATAACTGGTTAGGAAGATCCACACCAAAAAGGAATTTAACGTTCAATCATCACACAAATTATTAAGCATGAAGAAAGTTTCCTCATGTAGGTTAACCTGTCGTGATCTTCGAACCGGTCCACAAAAATTTTGTTATGTTTTATTCATAAGTTACATTTTTGTTATAACGATGTCATGACACCAAAGATTAATGTTTATCATCTAATCAATATAAATTAAATGTTTAAAAATACGAATATTCCAACAAGATATAAAGAATTTGATTGGTGACCTTATGTTAAGAGCCTTTAATAATTACATTTACATACGATATTCTAAAAATTCTTCCTGTATTTAATTTCAAATTAGTCAGTTCTGTACTACTTTAGATAGATAAAATTAGTACCTATTCAAATGGATTAAAAATAATAAAGCCTCACAACTGGCTTCTCAATTCTTATATCAGGATTAGGAAGCTTTCTCAAAAACTAAATTTAGATATTGGTTTATAATCTCCAAAACATATTTTAGAAACATTATATTTATGCAACCAGTTTTAAGGAAGTTGAAAGCTCTGAGTGGACGATATTTTCCACAGATAACAATGTTTTGAAATGTGGAATAGATACATAATTTTGGCCAATATTGCAATATGACCTATGACAAAATGCTGGCGATTAACTTAAATGCAAAGCTTCAAAACACGCCGTTACGATATACCTATCGCTAATGTTCTAAAAGTAATATTAGGCAACACTACTGTTTTAAAAGTTTATCACATTATTGGCTCGTTTTCAAAATTTATCTATACCTACTTACTATTATAAAGCTGAAGTTCGTTTGTTTGTTTGAACGCGCTTATCTCAAGAACTACTGGAACGATTTGAAAAATTATTTTGGTGTTGGATAGCCCATTTATCCAGGAAGGCTATAGGCTATATATCGTCACGCTAAGACCAACAGAAGTGGAACCACGCGGGTGAAACCGCGGATCGCAGGTAGTTAATAATTATTCCTGTTTCTTTACACACAATTTGATTCAATAAATCAGCAACCTAAAATCAATCTCCGGATATAGAAATAAAACACAATACATAATATAAACATATTTTAATTTTGACACCGTCAACATTAATCACATTAGATACCATAAATTGTCTCAGTTTTATTCTAGAAGTTTCATAACATTGAAAAGAATATTGAAATGATAGATTTTAGTGTTGATGTTCCCAAATACCCAATAATATTGTGATTTGATAAACTATAATGGCGACATGTTAGTTTGTTTCTGTTTGCTTCAGTCGATCTATGAGTTTTCTTACATAAATCAAAACGACATAATATTTGGATAACATTTGTCAGCACCACTAGGAAATAGGTGAGAAACTAAAATACGTGATAAAATATAAGCTATACGTAAAAGACTAACTTCTTCAAAATGAGTCTTTTACGCATTGAAATATTATAATCTTATGCTAAGTATGTCGTCAATAGCGATAAGTTTATGTGAGAAAACTCATATTAGACCCAAAGTTCCGTATCTCCGTGTAATTGACATACAAACACACTAACATGCCGCAATAATGCCAAAACATTTCTTAACTCTAGTACCCAGTAGTACTGTGACTAGCATTAATGACATCGAAGGAATTATGCCATTATAAAATATATTAATAACGATTATTGCTCATTTTAAACTTCTGTCTGTCGTCGATAAAATATCTTTGACACTAAAGGGCACACCTTTATAAGAATAATAATAAATATATAAATAGCATCCAGGGAAATAAGATGCAATTAATATTTTGCAATATCTATCCTTGTCGCACAGCCTCTAAATAGTCAAAATAGAATCGCAAAAAGAAATGTCATCAATGTGCCTTTCCTTCGTCGTTAGTCTTTCTACGTTGCAATGTCAAAACAAATTCTTCAGCACACATTCTACGCTTATTTATTCACATTGATAGGATTATTAACAAAAAGTCAAACATAAAAAATTCAAAAGGTGTACCTACCTATCTAAAAAACAACGTAATCACGATACTCAACGTCACGTTATAACCGCCAGCGTTTATACCGCGTTCACAGCAAAGCAGACGACAAACAGATTTATAAAACAAGCCATAGGAATGATTACATTTACTTATCCTAGCGGGCATTATGGTCCGCACAATTCTTACACTATCTTTAACTTCCTACAAAATACTATAAGATAAAATGTGATAACAGACTGTATGAGGCACATGGTCTAGTCGAGTTCTATTGTAATGTTTTGTGACACTTTACAACTACCCTCCTATATGAATGGAAGAACTGTTCTATAACTTTCTAGTCTATAATCTAATTGTCTTTTCCGTTACGAAGAGAGAATAGTATAAATAAATAATATTGAAATGAATTTAAATCGATTCGGATTTTATATTTGGTAACTTAATACTTAGTAAATGGCTACAAATTTATGATGGTCAAATGATAAAAACAAATTTGAAGAATTCACATTTATTAGGCCATAATAAATTAAAAATTAATTATATAAAATTATTCCATATTATCATTAATTCGACTGCGTGTGTATAATACGAAATTTAAGCTTCTAGCGATACACTGCTTATAAATATTGGTTGTAATAAGTTGACATTTCACGACTATGTGGCAATGCAAATATACTTTGAATAGAATATACACAATATATGAAGAAAGAATTCAAGATTTGGTTTACATGAGTGCAAGCTCGTGCACTTCTGAACGTTGATATGTTAAAACATTTAAAGTATAGTGTGATGAACATGTATTGATATTTTATTAAATTATTCCAGAAACTTCGAAGATGGCACACTATCGAATGTGTATTGAAATAAAGTTAACAAGTCCATTATTGATTCAATTTGTCACCCAAGCGAATAGTTACTATGCGTTGGATGAAAAATGCTAAAAAAACGAAGATATTAGCTCTCATTCCATGACGGATTCATGAATATACAGTTGTTCAGCAATTTATGCCATCTGGAAAGATTGTGCACACAATTATCGCATTTATGTAACAAACACTATAACCCAAAATCGCATGCACATTAATACCTAAAAGTACAAACCATCATCATCATCCTACCGATATCTACTTAACTACTATTTCAAACTACTGCGATAATTAATTCCTTTAAAACATTATTACAATTTATTTCATTTCGTATGAATAAATTAATGTATATTAGAAAAAGAAAATGAATGTCCAAGTTTAAAAAGAAGAATAAGAAAGGATATTTCCAACTCAGTCGTTGTTTAAAAAATCGCAGTAATTTCATTTACAATATTTAGAAAAAACCCATTTCCTCGTACCAATCGCAAAAGTTCTTATTTACTTTTAGCGTAAAATGCGACTTAGCTTTATTACAGCTGGAATTTACAATATTTGACAAAATTGTATCGTCTGTATAAGCGCTTATGCGATGTTAGTATAACCACGCGCCAAAAAAGAAACGATTCTAAACGACAGCGAGACGCATGCCATCTCACTCCAACATTAGAGTCAGAATATGTATAATTTGTTCTAACAAATGTTCTATCTCTTTCGCACTTATGAGATGGAACGCGTATGACCGTCATTTAAGATTAAAATTCTTAATTGCCACGAGTTCTAACAGCCAAGAACATATAACAAGAATTAGTATGTTCATATCATTTCTATAAATTCTCAATACCGTTGTAGAAAGAATAAGATTCGCTGAAATAAAATAGTGTTTGTGTATGTTTTAAATCTCATATTGTATTTTTCAGAATGTTTTGTGTATATTTAGTGTGAACTGTGAATGCATAAACGCCTTATGAAGAGATCATGTATTTAAATATTAATTTTCAGATATCGTTAAGAAATTGATAGACAGGAGATCGTGAAAAAGAATGTACGTAAATAAATATAAGTAGTATGTACTTGATTTGTTTTGTATGAAACCGCGTTCAGTCGAATACTGTCGTTTTTTTCCATTAATCTATACTTTTCTTATAAATTTAACATAAATTCAACTTGAATATTTAGATAAATATCTTATATTTTAAATTCTACCAACATCAAACGATTAATTATGATCCGAATGCCTCAACCATAGCCCGAATAACAATTTTAGTAGATGCATTATGCAAGTGTACATTTCATTTTCACTCAAATTGTTGTTTTCGTCCCAACACGTCAATTTCCTAGCGAAATCCATATATGAAACAATTTTAACAAATAGTCTACTTAATTTATTTCCAAAGATATCAGGTTTTCTATCGTCGTTCTCGCAACATATACGACAGTCGCAGTATATGTCTGTTTCTACGCTATTATTTGGAGGAGGTGTTACGATCTTTGCAATTCTGTCAATACTGTTATTAGACGAGTATTCTTCTACAACAATTGTGGGCACAACTCTGCGTTCAAGATATGGTACAGGTGTAAAATTGACTTTTCGCTTACGTACACTAGTTACATTACTACGTTGGTCTGGTTTTTTGTAACTTTCTTTTAAGGGAGTAAAATCCGAAACTTTCATCTCTGCTGAACTGCGTCGAGAGCAATTACCTTTGTTATGCTTAAAGATATCGTCGTAACTTTTCACGTGTGACAAATTTTGCTTAATCAGCAGTTCCTTTCGCAAATCATTGCTCGACTTCTGCTTCTGCCATTCATTAACGGTCACACCGAACCTTCTCTGTTTGGTGGTTCTGTTTTCTGTTTCGATTCCTTCACTTGTGCTTACAGATATGTGCCTATAAGATGGAACCAACAGGGTCATATCTAAATCATCATCATCATCATTGACGTTCCTATCTAAATTCTCAATGGAATTCTTGGCTGACGCTTTGAACTCATCGACGCTCTTGAAGGAGAACGTCTTTTGCAGCTTTTTCATTTGCGGCGACACCTTCATCTCGCCCATTTCCACATCTATGCCTTTGTAGCTGTCCCTGAGCACGTTAAGAGCGAAACTGTTTGTAGACATCGAGTTGGTGACGTCCAAAGATACGTGTCTGCTTTTCGTCTTCGGAGAAGCGGGTATATCTTCGAAACTCCTGTACTGCTCCAGACGTAACTCAGATCGTCCATGAGACGGGAGGGACCACAGCGACGACGTCGACGAGCCGGCCGACCAATCAGAGCCGAGCGTTTGCAGATAACTGACGATATCGAGCCCGCGGTCTAGCGAAATAGACTTTTGCAGTGGAATGTCGTGATCGAACGGGTCGGGGGGGTGTTCGAGGCGCTCGTCGAGCTCGCCGAGCCAGGAGTCGAGTTCGCGGTTATCCAAGTTTCGGGCGAGTTCCTGCCGCAGGTCTGTGGGCCCGAGCTGCGAGTGTCGGCGGGCCGGTGGGGCGTGTTGTCTGTCTGTGCGTGTGGGGTCGGAGTGCCTACGCGGGGGCGGAGGCGGCGCCGGGGGACGCGGATAGCTTGCCGCCAAACGGCCGCCGGGGGAACGGGCCCACGGCGATATCAGACTCAGCAAAGAGCTTGCGAAAACTGTGGGACGATACAACTCTCTCAATACGTGTACACGTGGCGGGAGTACTTTATAGCGTTTACTGGATGGTTATCGAGACGCTATTCTGACGGGTAATTATGGCAAACTTATTAGCAAGTTTATATCATTAATTTCTATTACTGCTACTAAATGCTACTAAATCATTATTAAGATTGGAATAGTCTCTAAAGATCATATTAAAAAAAAAAGACGGGTTGCACTCCGGGAGTGCCGGCAGAAGTGAAAACGCGCGTAGTAGAGAGGGGATAGCTGTCTACTCTCCATCCGTCTTACGCTTTTTCGATCAGGTCACGTGTCCTGACGCGAGTTTAAGATTTTATACCCATTACAGAAAAAGTGCTCAACGCCGCTAAAGAAGTTTTCACTTCAAAAATAGACGTTATAGTCGATTCATAATCTTACGATACTTAGAAACTTGTTAATTATTGTTCAGACATGAGAAAGAGCTAGTGAGTTATATGCACAAAGTTACATAATTTTCAATTTTGTACCGTAATATGCCCGTCAGAAACAAAAGAATTAATATCATAGAAATATATCATTATCTGGAAGGAGTAATAGCTAACAGTAAAAAAGTATTAAGATATTGTGCAGTAGCTAGTTTTACAAACGTTCTATAAACTTTCTAAATCTAATACAGGCAAAAATTCACTCTTAAAAAACTACTATGCGCTACATGAGATCAAATTTACGTGACCACAAAAATATAAAACATTCACAGTACCGACTTAATTCTTGTCAATTCTTATTAAAATTACAACGTTTATAAATAATACGCTAAACTATTTAACTATCTTAAATCCAATTTTTTTTTTTAATTCATAATTATTACGTGCCATTTTCCGATGACTTTCTCTTACTTTACCATAATTTGCAAGAACGAAATAGAATACATAGCTTAAAGAGCGAAAGATTTTGTCAAAAATAGAAAAGGGTTAGTAAATTTCAATATTCCTACTTATTCGGTTAATATATCTCAAGAATGAACTCGGCACCGGTTTGCGCAATGCAGTACCTTATTGGCATTAATACCATGGGCCGAAAGAGATCCTTGGTGGCGGCGACCGTCTGCCTTCCGCGCGCCAAGTCGCCAGCCAGAACCTAGCGTTACGGATCGGGACGGGGTCAAACATATACCAACATAATACAAAATAATATAGGAAAAATAAACGAAAAAAAGTTAAAAAAAATTAACGAGACGAACTGATAAATATATCATAATGTGTGATTAACATTATGTATGAATGACACTGTTAAGTGAAGCTCGAATCTGGCTCGAATTTTGTTTAATAGCAACACATAAGGATAGGATAATCTGTGGTCAAGCAAGCGGAGTGTTTACTTCGTCCATGCGATTCCGTGCGGCCGTGCTAGTGTATCGATGTATCCGTGAAAGATCTCTTTCGGCCCTGGTCTCATTTTCCACACATTAAACAATAACACACCTAAAAACAAGTGAAACAATTTTGATATGAACAAGCCAAATATATGTATGGGGCAACTTAATGTACTCATGCGTCACTACGACCCAATATAACGAGAAAAATGTACCAGAACCAATCAAAAGCTGTTTTGTGTTCGAGTGAATGTTTTTTAACATTAAGTTTATGTGAAGCGATGTGTAATTTGTTAGTACACAGCATCTAATGCTGAATTTTGAATTTAACGCCAATGCCGGTTGCATACTTTTCATAGCATATTCAATACAGATATTATAAAAGATATAAAAGTAGAAATAGTAATATATTTATTTACATTAATACACATAGTAAATACATATAAACGATTCAATCGAGAAAAAACTTCTGTTTCAAAGTATATAAATAAAATAATAATTCACAGTCATTTGTAATATACAATATCATGAAAAATTGAATTTTAATGTGCTTGTATTCGATTGTAAAGTGTGTAACATTTATGAAGATATGTTTCAATGAAACTAAATATAATTAAATTTGCTTTTTTGTGCTTTTGAGTTAGTTGGTTGTACCGTGAATAAATATATAAAAAAGCTAAGCAAAAGCAATAGGCGAAATGATGACCACCATGCAACATGCAATCTTAATCCTATAGATAGTTAGACACAAGATGGATGTTTGAATGTTCAGTATTTAATCCCTTTTCAAACACATCACCAATTAGTATTTAACATTGGAACTCAATATTTATGAAATGTGTAAAACTATTTAAGACTTATTTTACTAAAGAACTACTTGGTGATACAAAACGTTTGTAAAGGGACCATATAAAATAAAAATTAGGTTTTTTTTAAATGATTGGATGGGTCTTCTTTTAGAAGTCAGTGGATAGAACTTCAACTATTATCAATTCAACGGTATCAACGGTTATTTTAAACATATCAATGAAATAGATAGAACGAAAAATTCTTATTTAATTCCACTGCATTAAAAAATAGACTCATCCAACATTTCAATATCGCCGTCTCCCAAAATCGTGATCATAAAATTGTTAATGATTGCTTTAACTATATTTTGTTCATAAGAAAACGCATTAAAACTTTTGAAATTAAAGGAAACAATTTTGATAGAAAAAAAATAAAGAATAGCAACCATTAAGTAATAATATTTCGACATAACTATCCCTGAATTTATAGTTTGTCTGGTTTTCACATTCAATTATAATCCAATTGATTTTTAAAAGCTTCGAATAATGCAAAAATAGATTGAATGTAAAAATCAGGACATATAACTAGATACACAATAGAAAATAATATCAAAGAAATTAGAAAGAACTAACTACGAGAAATATAAACAAAAATGTTTGTTACTTTCTACCAAAAGCTTTCTATGTAAAGGTTTAACGATTGTGAATCTAGTTACAGACTAAAAAGTTGCATCATCATGCAAAATAATATCGAAAAGTCTGATTAATAGTGTTGATATTTACTTCACAAAGGTTTTAAGATGGCCAGGGACTGGTTTTTATTGTAAAATAATAGTGTAAAGTCACTTTCTCTATGTGAAATAAAGATTTAAGTTTCAATCTTCTTATCATTTACTTGTTCGTTTGACATTAAATTTGAAATCAAAAATAACAACCACTACCAAACTAAACCACCAAAAAATCTTAGTAAAATCAACATCAACACTTTCCTTTCATAACCAATCTTATCTTCTATTCCTATCATCTCTAATAGCATCAATCAAATCAATCAAAACAAAAGAAAAGTGAACAGGAAGAATTTCGATCGCACCAATCGAAATTCCCCCCATTTTAATAAAAACCCTTACTATCAACCCCCCCTTTTTTTTATAAAAACCCCTACTATAACCCCACCCCCCCATTTTTTGAAAAAAAAACCCACTAGGTAATAAGCACGTATACTCACAACTTCCTTATCCCACTATTGCGTTTCCACGGCGCGTCGTCTGGCTCCGCGGGGAGCGGACCTTGTACTGGCGCTTCATCATCTGCGACCACGCTGCCGAGAGATGGCGATGTGTCGGAACCGCTGGGTGGTAATTCGTTTAAAATATAAATAAATAAATCATTTATTTTCACAAAAATTTTACAAATCAATGTGACCCAGGCTCCTAAGAAAGTAAGAACTGTTTTTCAGGAGCCTGTGTCTTCCATTTACACGGACACGGACACGGACACGTGACAATAAAATCGAAAATCAATTAAAATTTACATACAATTAAAACTAATATGGTAAGAATGTTTTTTTTTTTTATTTATGAAGCATGAAAATTTGTATATTTGTAAAAATTTAAATAGAACATTCTATCTTGGGGTGAGGGTTGAAAAATTTGCAATCATAAGAAGTTTAAAGTGTTTTTTAACGCGATTTATTCAATGTATGTATTAACAACTCGACGTTTCGATCCACTTAAAAAGAGCGTATAGTCGATCGTATACCAGTTTTTTCTCACGTCGGATGACTTAAAATAACAATTTAAGAATTTAGACAACATATTTCTATTTTTTTTTAATTATGTAAAAAAGGATGATTGACGCTACAACGTGGCGCGCTCAGGCCTTATATGACCGCCTGCAGCGCTTGCAGCTGCTCTACAGCGCTGTTCAGCACACACTTATATATTACCTGTCGGGTTGCGGCTCCGCTTGAAGCGCTTGCAGCTGCTCTTCAGCACGGTTCAGCTTTAGCTTGAGTTCGTTCCGCTCGTGTAGGATAGCGCGCAACTCCCGCACGCTGAACGTTGGCTTCGACGATTGGTCCTCGTCGTCCGTGCCCTCGAATGCGACGCCGCATGACGCGCACTTCTGGCGGTTAGGGATAGTTTAGAAAAGAATTTGCGGGTAGTTTGGTAAAAACCAAACTTTTCTTAGAAATTTGGTTGAAGTAATAAATCAGTAGTAGTAGTAGTTGTATTTATATGTATTATCAATGAAAATTACATTTAAATTTAAAATTTATTCGCACATAGAAAATCATAAAATCACTAATGTATAATATTTTGTTGGAAGAACAATTATTGTTAAATAAAAAATGCACAAGAATTATTTCCTGTGTCTTCTACGACTAATAAATACACACAAAGATAATACTTTGTAATCATTCGAAAAAGAGTTCTATGTCTATACTATTAAGGTTTATTTTACATTAGATCGAGTAAGAAATACATTACATACCTTGTTCTGTGCGTCCGCTTGCTGTAACGCGGCGATATCTCTCTGTTGCGATTGGACGATGGCCGATAGCTCCGTACGTTCTTCACATACTAAGCGCATCTGAAATTTATTAAGATCAATATAAATAAAACTTTCAAATAACACCTCTTAGTCTTATTTTTGAAGTATGAATATGCTCGGTACCAGCTGAACTTTCAATAGATATCTAATTATCTGTTGAAACAAGTAGAATTTCTGTAAAATACCCAAATAAATGGTTAAGACTTTAGGTATCTGGTGTATTTGGTTTTAAAGACATCGATAAAGTATTTCCACCATTTCATGAAACCTTTGTGTATTAATCTTGATCGTGATAAAGTATTTTTAAAAGCAAGTATTTTTTATTATAATGATGCTGATACCTATCGATTCAAGAGCGACCTTCCCGAAACATAATCATCAACTTATTCATTTCTTTTATTCTCTCTTCCCTTAATTTATTTATTACGGATAAATATATTTATCTCTACATGTACGATTAACAATGATAAATGATGATAAGATTTTTTGTGCTAATCACTGTCTAATGATTTGTTTTCACGATTCAATTCAAAAAATTTAGAAACTATTTTAAATGTTGCCATAACGTTTACATCACAAATTCTCACCTCGTTCTGTCGCAAAGTTTATATCTTTTTGATTTACGACTTGAAATGAGTCATACCTATGTCATTACCTAAATTAAAACATAAATAGAAACTATAAAACACAAAAAGCGTGTCGTGCCGAACATACGTGTCAGAAGTGAGACTTCTTTGGCAAGATTCAAAGATACCAAAATTGTCGCCTTACTCCATGACGTGACGGTATTGCCATGACGCGACTTTGAAATTTTACTCTCAATGCGCCTAAAAAAGTTTCACTTCAATAATTTAAAACATAAATAATATGTAAGTACAGTACTCCAAAATTAATAATGCGCATGCAGATCTTCGCTAATTGTCGTATTTCCATAAACACCCGAATCATTGAATCGTAAGAGCCCTAAACAATGCACTTTCATTTTACACCTTGTTCAAAAGAAATAGAAGTCAATTCACGGTCATACACAATCAAAAACAATTCGGGCGGTAGGTGACGGTAGCCTGTCAGTCAAAAAACTCACAAATCCGTCAGTCGTCTTTAAATATTGGCGGTGATTGCACGTGTTCTCTCTGTGTGGAATTATATAGAGCTGCTATTACATACCCTTCTTCGTTTTGTTTTTAAAGGTGAATTGAATTAATCGATGAAATGATTATTTACACAGGTGATAGCAGTAGGGAAAGTGAAAATGAGAGAGAAGAGCATAATGAAAGTTCCGATGTATCTACAATGTCAGAAATAAAGATAATCCTGATTTTGATTGTGTTTTTTATTTATTTGTAATTGTAATAATATTGTGGAATGATCAGTACTGTAAATACTTTTGAACTGAGATTTTAATGATTAGATTTCTATGATTTAAATGTAAACCTGTGTTTGAAAACCATATTTTTTACAATATAAATCTTGTGTTATTTTAACCTTCTTTTCTTCCATCATTACACCAGTTTCAGTAAGACACTTTAAAGGCGGATTTATACGTGACGGGTAAATACCTCGGACGGGACGTGAGCGGGACGGGCACGTGATTGCCTCGTTCAAAACGGGAACGTGGTGCAAACGCATACGCACCGTGGCGTGATTCGGATCTAACGTGCTAGTGTTGTGAACAACGAAAGATGGATTTTTCAATTCAAGAATTGGCTTTAATTGCTATTGCTCTAGATGAAAGTTCCTTATTCGCGCTTCCTTTATTCGCGTTTTCACTATTCGCGGATTAAAAAAATGCGACCCAATTTCTATATTCGCGACTAAAAATTTTTTTATTCGCGGATTTAATAAGTACATACATAATAATAAAATTATTCCAATAGGTATCTAACCCAATATCCTTGTCAATATCCTTGTATAGATATAGATAATAATATGTAGGTATTATGTAATGTATAACTAATTTCCGAACCGAATATTCGACCGAATTATTTGTTTGTAAAAATTTATAATAGCTGCTATAATTTTGTAATGGGATCTAGTTTTGTGTAATATAAAATTATTTATTGTAATTTACAATATATTTGCATGCTCAATTACGAGCCAGAATGTTTAAGAGTCTATGTAATATGTACCTGCCTAACATCTTTGTAATCTACATTCTGCAAATAAAATTATTTTGGCATTTTAAACATAAAATACGTAATTCAGAACACGATGAAGTGTCACAGGAATCATCATAGGTGAAAAGGACTATAGTTAGGAATACCACAATATATTCATTAAAAAATTAGTAGGTTGCCTGGAAGAGATCACTCTTAAGTGATAAGGCCGCCTTCTGTGCTGGACTAGTTATAAGTTTTAATTTTAAGGATTTATTTGTATGCCAGCACAATAAAGTGTAAATAAATAAATAAATAAATAAATAAAATAACACTAACCGTTTTCACTGAATGATAATTCCACAGCAACTTTACGCCATAAATAATTTTTATATTTTGTGTCTAAATATTGTGGGTTCGCTAAATTATACAAAGCTGGATATGAGCGTACACATTCGATCAGTTTTTCATCGTCCATTTTCGATAGGAGTTGGAAGGCGTCACTATTATCTCTCCGGCACGAACGGAGCGACTGTGCATACGTAGCGAAATCACGGGCGGGACGGGGCACGCACGGGGCGGGACGGGACGGGGACGTGCTAAACATCGTCGGTGACGATATTTTTCCCGTCCACGTTCCCGGCCGGTCGATGTTCCCGTGACATATACGTTTTTGGATACATTTTGTATGCAACGATGTTTCCAAAACTTCCCGTCACGTCCCGTCCGGAAAAAATCCCGTCACGTATGCAGCGGCCTTAAAAGTACTATAAAATTTTCCAAGTATATCAATCCAACAAAGATATATTCGCAATCGTGGGGTTATCCTCGCTATTTACTTATAAGGAATTATCTAAACAAAATCGTTACTTTCAAATCAATGTAAATCTCTTTTAGCACAAAAAACATAATTTTACTAAATTATGCATGAAGAAAATGCATTTAACCACTCTATATACATATCGTCTTCGGACGCTCCGGGAATATGACAGTTGCCGAACAGAGGCGAAGATTTCTATGCGCATTATTACTTTTGGAGTACTGTACCTAGTTAACTATACATAATATTACATATATAAAAAAACTGTTTACTTTCTAATGTCTATCTTTTAAAAATATGGAACATGAAACTACCCTCAAAAATTATAAATTTCTAATACTATATCAAATACAAATATCGAAAAGTCTTACCTGATTTTGTAGCTGCTTATGCTTCCTACGGAGATCTCGGCTGACCTGCGCCAACTTTTCTACTTGATTCGTCAACTGTAACGTATCCAAAATTGCCATATTAGTAAAAGAAGTATGTTCTATACATAACACATATATCATATAAGGCGTCAAAAAAAAAATAGTGTATCACAAGAGTTTCGATAAAATCGTGTGATATCCTCACTGCAACCAGATTAGATTGTGTCGAGTTACCAATCTTGCTTTGTAATATTGCAAATTTTGATATTTCTACATTTCATTTATGCAAGTGTAATACGATCGTGTATTAGAAAGTCAAACTTTTGATATATTTGTTCAAGGTCGTTGATAGCTAGAAAAGAGTAAATTACTAGGTGTTCTGCGCGGTTTCAGCCGCGGACGAATCTCCTGCCAAATTAAGTAATTTTATAGCTCATGTGTTATTCTTATTTATAACCTACATTACTGTATAGTTTCATCGAAATCCGTCCAGTGCATTATGAGCTATTTCGTTACAAACATATAAATCTTAATTATAATTTCAGTACTTATAGATGTATATTATATAGTTCCGCAGGCTTCACTTTTAATTTCTAAACTTTACACTAAATGTAGACTTTAAATAGCACACGTAAATGCATATGTAGGTCACGCGTGGGAGATCAAAGGTGAAATTATTTTGTATTCAGCATTTCTTTACGCGATCACTTGAAAAGGTGTTTGTGTTTCAAAACACTACTTTGTATGGACGATCCAGCATTTCAATGTGCAGTTATAAAAATGTTTTACAGTTTTATTTGTCGTCCATTTTTTATGCGAAAGTTCATTTTGCTTTAAATTATTGTATCGGTTTGGAAAAGAGCTAACAGTGCATTGAAGTTTTCCATAATATTATGTTTAATTTTCATGACTATGTTAGGTAGATTATACGTAAATATTATATGGAGTATGCCAGACCGTTAGAACTGGGCATTACAGTTATAAAAAGCGTACCTACCTATATCAAAGTAATAACGAGGTAAACACAAAATGTATTGTTTTCGATACCATCCTAAAACTTGGTACACTGAGCCGTCAAAAGTATATCAATTTCTGAATACATAATGTAAACTACATGACGATAATTACAAATGTCTTACAACAATTACATAAACGAAGGTCACAGAACTACATCTGCCCATCACTGTTAATTGCGATTTTGTTTCGCTCTGTTTCTAGCACATTACACTATGTCATAGTTTTACATACTTTACGAGTTTCGTCAACGTGCGTCGATTAAATAATTTGTAATAGTGTTTTATAAACATTCTTTTGTTACTTATATAACAATTTAATTGCTGTTGCTCGCAGCCAAACTTTTGTAGTAAATTACCCAAAAATCCTTTCATTGTATTGTGTTATGTCGTACCTTTTTACCAAATACCTACAAAAAACATTTATAATACTTACTAAATTTAAAAATCTGTACTCATGAAAAATACAATAGTATCTAAAATATAATTATTTGAATAGTTGCTCTTCTACGTTATTATTGATCTTGACTGGTTTAAGTAAAATTTTTCAAAACTTCAAAGTGTTAACTGTCTTTCTATGCAATGTAAAATCTAACTTCATAATTGCTGGTTTCAAGCTTGATAATCTTAATATATATAAATCTCGTGTCACAATGTTTGTCCTCAATGGACTCCTAAACCACTTAACCGATTATAATAAAATTCACACACCATGTGCAGTTCGATCCAACTTGAGAGATAGGATAGTTTAAACATGTAGGTACCACGGGCGAAGCCGGGGCGGACCGCTAGTTAAAATATAAAAGCTGTAAAAACCTTCAACATAAAATAGCCTTTATTAAAAATAATGAGGTACTCTAGCAGAGAGAAAAATGTCGATATTTTGAGTCTATTTTCATTTGTAACATAAATACGTTCTGTATTTCTGTTGACACAGAAACGTCTAGAAATATAATAATTTACCAACGAGTTCAGTGTTTATGACATCTGTTGTTGAAAGCCTCTGGATAACCGACTGCATGCTCAAACAATGGTTTGTATTTAATTTATGTATAATGTTCATCGTAACATAATGAAATTATAATTTATTTTAACTTTAAACTACGAAACAATTCCATTTACATATAATTGGCGATGTAGAAAAAAACTTTTTCTAAATTTATGAATCAAAATCAAAAATATTTACACAAAACATAATTGGTAGGTACAAATAAGCTGAAAGCTTATCGTTTATTTTTTTAGCTACCTAAAAGGAGCAGTTATTTAATTGTGTCTAAAGAAATAAACATTTAATATAACTCTTTTAATTATAAGCGTTTAATAACAGCGGATTAGGCTGATGTTTAAACTTAATATCAAAACGAAATCATTAACGTGTACTCATATAAAGTTCCTCAACAAATATTCCTTCCACCATTCATACAAGAGAATAAATTGTAACTCAACTGGACGAGGATATAAAATGTGCAATTTCTCTATATTTAAACATAGTTTATATGCAGATTCATGGAGAGCAAATATTTCCTTGTGAGGCATTATGCGTGCTCACTGCTCACGTATACGTATATAAAATCATATGTGTAGGAACATGAATATGCATGAACCATCGGATGCACGTTAGAAGCGGTGAATTGCGATATGCAAAATAGCATTTGGTAAAGACGTTACATTCTATACTGAATAACCGCTGCAATTAACAGTTTCTCGTTTAATTTCTACATGTTAAAAGTCTTCAACTTCTACCATTCTAAATAATATATATTCTACTTTTTATCAGAGTTAGTAGAGAGGTTAGGTAGAACGAAACTTTAGATAATTGCAATATATGACGAGGTATGGTTTTCATTAATGTTCCCTTCTTTTGAAAAGGTTAAATGTAGGATAAAATAAAATGACCCTTCAGATGTTCTTTTAAGTATAAAGAACACCATGTAAGTATTATAATAAATGTAAATTTAACAATAAATATTTATAAATTTCTTAAGTAATATTTTGATTGCACAAATGTTAATTGCTACCTGTAAGCATTTGAAAATAACTTTATATTTTTATTTCACATTACGTGAAAGATATTCGCGTACTGTGTTTATCATTACTTCAGAAACATTAGACAAAAATAGAACATCCTTTACCAACATTTCTCATCCTTTAAAAAACTTTCGGTAAACTCTTGGGTGTATAAGTCAAAGAAATATTTAGCATTTAAGCTTCAGGTCGTTCGCGAAATATTTTTGCGTGTCAAAAGCGCGGTTTCCACTTAACCCGTTTTCCTGTATAACTGTGAATACCTACGTCAAGTAAACTAATGGTAATACAGGTACTGGACTGGAGTGAGCCAATTAATGGCTTCATAGCTGCACTTGTATGAAGAAAGGTTTTGTTTGTTACATATGTTATTGTGACCTATATTGTGAGGTATTACTTTCTGGTTGCAAGGCACAAGATGACGTCAGTCAATGGTGATACCACATTGGTATTGATTACCATTATAATTATTAATTTTAATTAAGTAACCATTCGCATAATTCGTTAATTAAATTGGATTATTCTATGGTACAAACAGTGACCAAATAAACAAGCTTCTACATGGAATGTTACAATGCCGTAATATATCGTGACTAAATCTATTGTAGTTTTTTCTGTATATAAGATATTTTCACAGTATCAATTTACTGAATTCTAAATATTCAATAATATATGTTAATTAGAATATAAATAATTATAAATTATTGTACAAATATAACATATATCTGAAAATGTTTTCTTTTCTTTCACGATTGAAAGCTACAATCTTTCTCTATATTCCCTTTTCTATTAAATTTTCTTTTCAATACCATCAGATACTACAATAGCCAATAACTTTAATACATAATGTATCAGATTTTGTCACGTAATATTGGAACTTACTCATGCATACAGTTATGGAAATGTGATCTCATCTAAACCAAGATCATTTGAAACAGAAACCTTTAAGGTGTCACTGCATGTAAGTACTTTTGTTATTTTAACACTTTTGATTTATTTTAATATTTTTACGATAAACATGCAAAAAAACTTTGTAAATATTATGAAATATATGGGGGTTGAAAATTAAAATAGGGCATGAAATTTTGTATGAATTTCACGGAGGCGAAACCGCGGGCAGAAAGCTTAATTGGTATATTGCGATTCTGCGGACTGGATTTACATATTAATTCGAAAATAAAGAGGAAATTTGCAGAGAGTGAAAAAAAGCAGTAGGCGGTAGAGCTGTTACACGGCGGAAAAGCTATTGATGCGTTATTCTAAAGAAAGGAGTTCTCTTTAGAGTAACGCATCTATAGCTATAGCTTATTTTTCCTTTTTCCATTCATATTTTGTGACCATTCAGTGTTAAAATGATTTATATTACTTGAGACGTAGTAAAAGTTACAGCTACTTTTTTGATAATCCCTAAATCATAAACGTATCGTACCAATCAGATAAGATAAAGATTAAAAATATTGATTTTAAAATGCTGCAAAATATATACCTAGTACCTACAGCTACATTGCAAAAAAATATAGATAATGAAATATTATATGTAGTAGGTATTCGTTAGAAGACTACCTATCTCTGACTCTCAGAAACATTTTTTGTCAGGATTAGCACATAAACTTTTTAATTAGGTACCTACCTACTAAGTGAACGAAGTTAAAAACTATATGACGTAAGAAATTTTTTATACAAATCGAATGAGCCATTTGTGTGAATGAGCTAAACACAATAAAAACTCTTGGACATTTTATAGTTTTTGAATTACGTCAATACGTTTCCAAGTGAGGCTTTTATCAAAAAAGATAATTTTTAGGGTTCCGTACCTCAAAAGGAAAAAACGGAACCCTTATAGGATCACTTTGTTGTCCGTCCGTCCGTCCGTCTGTCAAGACCCTTTTTCTCAGGAACGCGTGGAGGTATGAAGCTGAAATTTATATCAATTACTCAGGTCTACTGTCCCTTGAAGCTGTGAAAAAATCAAACTTCTAAGCCAACGCAATCAAAAGATACAGCCGTTTATGCCGCAAATTTTCGACACTTGCAAGGGAATCAAAACCTACAGGGTGCTTCCCGTGAACTCAGAATCTTGAAATTTGGTACGAAGCAACGTCTTATAGCATAGATAAAGGGAAAATTACGAAAACCATAAATTTTTAGTTACATCACATAATATATTTTTTTTTAATAATTTTAAACTTACTACCCATTTCCTCATAAACGCGTAGAGGTATTAAATTTAAATTCATACCAAATACTCAGGTCTATAATACCTTTAAGCTGTAACAAAATCAAACTTCTATGTCAACGCAATCAAAAGAAACAGCAATTTAAGCTGCATATTTTGAAACTCGCAAGTACTCGCAAGGGAATCAAAACCTAAAGGGTACTTCCAGTCGACCTAGAATCTTGAAATTTGGCATGAAGCAACGTTTTATAGCACACATAAAGGAAAAATTCCGAAAACCTTAAATTTTACGGAACCCTCGGTGCGCGAGTCCGACTCGCACTTGGCCGGTTTTTTATTATATATTATCATATATAACTATCAGTATCAGTCGTCTATGAAAGTTTTTTGTACTTCATTCAACAATAATATTGGCTAATGATACCATATCAAGGAAGATCAAAAACACCGCCTTATCTGCATAGAGGAAATTTTCTCAACAATCATTCGGATGAAATAGATAATATACATGTCTTGGGTTATAAAATGATCTTAATCCGTAGCACTTAAATTTATTCTTCTCTATTAGCATTAGTTTGTTTATATAACAACTAAGTACTAAGTTTCTCCATAGTAAGGCATAATCTTCTACAATATTGAGAATTAATTATGTTAGCAATGCTACTAATAAGTACTTTTAATAAAGTACCGTGAAATATCCCAACATTGCCCACTTATTTTGAATAATTTAAATTTTCGCAAAAATTTTCTATGGAAACGTTAGTATTTTCTGTTAGCATATGTTTTTCTTAGATCGTGTGCATATACATATTATTGTTGTAGCAAATTTCATTATTATTCAACACTTAATGCATTATTTGTCTGTTTTTGTGGGCGGGCAATGTTATATGCACTTTTAGCCAACATTGCCCACGTCGATTTTTGAAATATACTTACACCACCTATCTCATTCTATTGCATAAAACTAATCCTATCCAAAGGTTGCCTGGCAGAGATCGCTTGAAAGCGATAAGGCCGCCTATTTAACATGTGTACCATCTTATATGTTTTTCTCTTTTCTTTTTCTCATCTTCTGTATGTGTGTGTGTTAAATAAGTTACTTTTAAGCTTGTTTTGTTGGCTGGATTAACAATCATAAAAATGGATCCAAACTTCAAACAAAGTAAAGCTGCTTTAATCCAAAGGAAGGGGAAAGAATGAAACACAAGATAATAACGCTCAAATCCTGAAAAATGAAGAATAATCCTAAAAGGAATTTAGCCACGTAAAAAATTTAATATTTCCCGACCTAGAAAAGCTCTGTAAAGATCAACGCAATAAAATTTTTACGCAAAGTAAAAGCTTGTTTACATTTCACTTTAAATGGCAGTTTTAATTAAATATCTTCATTGAATAATTTCGTTAAACATTTTTTTTTTTAGTATAAAATATAGAAACCGGAAAAACATGTCTGTTGAGTGTGAAATGACGCAACGATTTTAACATTGTCTGCATCTTTTCGCTTCAAATTCTGGTTATTTTTCAAATTGCAGTGTAAGTAAACAAACGTGATTGAATGGTTAATAGTTAGTGTTTTATCGTAAACACTTTTACCGTGATAAAGAGAGAGAAAAAAAGAAAGCCAAGTGTTTTATCGTGGTACAACCAAATCTAAAAGTAATTACAAAAATGCTTTGACAAAGCCCTCGCAAATGTTTTAGTATAATTGTTTATAAAAAAAATATATAATAGGTGTCACCAATCACCATGTCAAGTATAAATCGTAATAGAGTAAGAGATCCCAGAGCCGTAAGACACAACTTATTTTCTAAAACATATAAGTTTCGGTTCACAGTAATCTCTAGTGTACTTTTTAATATGTATCTGAATGTTTGTGGAGCTCTACCAGTGACACCTGCGCCACCTGAGCCAAAAACTTTTATCAGACGCTTTAAAGTGCAAACAACCTGCAGACAAATTGCAATTTGTCTGTCTGATTAAATATAACATTGTTATAGTTATCTTAATAACAAATCAAAAAATCAGACATTTAAAAATAAATTAAGTTAATTTATTGGAGCTTTAAAGCGTCTTATAAAAGTTTTGGCTCAGGTGGCGCAGGTGTCACTGGTAGAGCTCCACAAACATTCAGATATTAAAAAGTACACTAGAGACTACTGTGAACCGAAACTTATATGCTTTAGAAAATAAGTTGTGTCTTACGGCTCTGGGATCTTGGACCATAAAAGTGTGAAATTAGAAGTAACTTCGTTTTTTTTATCGAGTCAGAGTTTTAATATTTTATGGATTAAGACACAAAAACAGAAGGGAAAAGTTCTCGAATGGAACGTGAGTCTTTAAAGTCATTCGATAATAAAACTGCTCCTTTAGCAAGAACTAAACACCTTAATAATTAGAAGGAACTGGATAGATAATTGTTTATTATGGTTCATTATGAAGAACAATTTTCAGTTAATTCAGAAAATCTAACCTTCTGGCTTTAAATGCCAAGATAACAACAAAAAGGTTATCTAATAATGGAAATTTTATTCATACCTGAAATATTATTATTGTATTATTTGTTTTATGCACAAATATCCATGTACCTTATTAAAAGCCGTTTTCAAATTAACTCAATATAAATAAAGACTTAATTAAAACTTAAATAGATATTTTGCACAGATAAAACCTTTCGGAGAAACTGTTAAGAGCCCACTTCATTCTCTTTATAAATAGCCAACACAATGATGATTGAAAATTCAATCTAGATAGAGCTTTACAAGTTCATGATATTGTGATTAAAATAAATGCAAAATATGGCGTTAATTAGGATTCGTGAATAATGGAAGAAAATATTTATTTCACTCAACACATTTTGCAAGTTTATTCCAAATTTCATCCATATTAGTACTCTGGTTTAGCCGTGAAAGCGAAGTAAACAGATAGACTTTCGCATTTATAATATTTGCTGGTACTAACCAAATCCTTAATTTCCATTACAATCCACCAGCTATGTTACCAAACCAATATCAGATCCATCTTAATACAAACAATTCCAATCACAATAGGAATGTTCCTTCATTTACACATTAATCTAGGCGTCAAACAATCCAGTACACTAGAGCACGACCTAACCTATAAATTCAACCTTTTATAGCCCAGTGTTGTGTGTTACAGACAAATTGACATTTAGCCGGGCTAATAAAGGGGCATTTGGGAGTAATAAAGCTTTAGAATGGGCGAAGGCGTGACATAAAGTTCGCATGGCCCGTTGAGATCATCGCCTGTTTAGGGTTAGTGTGCACTGACAGACCACAGCTAAATATGTACCCAAAATTGATAAAAGGGTGAGTGTGCACTATCACAGGGTCATGTACAAATAATAAAATTGAGAAATCAGTGTTCGAAACGAAATTTAAAAGAATCTATAATATAATTTATTATAAGGCGAGTTCATTTATTATCATGAAATCGTAGCATTCGAGAGTTGGTGGGAACCGATTTGAATATCAAAATTGTTAAGTGTAGCTTATTATGCTAACTGAGCAACAAAATCCTGAAACACAAATCTACGATACATTTATTTACCCTTAGAATAACATGCATAATTTATTTTTAAATTCTCATTCAAGACCTTCGTCAACTTATTTCAACTACGCCTGAAATAGATAAGTTGGATCATGACGCATCAGATTTCTTCTCTCTACATCTCCAGTGGATGATAGGCCTAAGGGAAAACACCCAACACATCCCATCTCATTTGAGGTCTGATGAAATTACTTCGGTCCTATTTGTTTTCTTTTATTTCACGGCTCTATAAATGGAAAAATCCTTTTCTCCATTGCTAAGTCGAAATGCCAACAATAGCACAAGTATTGATATTCTGGAAACGAATGTGTGACGCGACACATCTGAATCTATTTATATTTGTTATGCTGGACTTATATGGAATAGTAATGAAAAAAGTGTAATGACAATAGAAAAAAGAAACATATGCTAAACATGAATATAATATAAAGCCTGTTCTAATGAATTATAGGAGTATATATCATATTTTTATCATGGACAAATTGTTGAGTAAAAGAATAAACATTTTAGAAAATATGCATTTGACTTTGATCCGTGCTTTTTTTTTGGATACTCATTGAAAAAGGGAAATTATTGAGGAAATTGAAATCTGAATATACGTTTATTACTACATGGTGCATATTATCAATCATTTATCAACTAATGAGACAAATAAATTAGTCACCCTTTGTTTCTAAATAATATCTACTCGTGTACACGATATGCAAATCTATACATATAAAGAAAATCATTTGTTGGTGACAGAATACATATAAACCATGCATTTGCCATTATACCTATAACAGAGCTAAACGTTTTTAGATTTTTATTCGTTTATCCCGAAAATTATCCATTCACAAAAGCAGCGGTATGATTGATTACACAAGTTTCCTAACTTCGTATAGACTTTTACACGAAGATACTATTTTTGTATTGTTATCATTTTAGCAATCAGAGTGTTTCGTTGCCTTATCATTTAGACTTTAACCTTTATCGATCAAAGCTCTATTTCGGAGTACACGAGCAACTTTTATTTTTGTAACAGAAAGTTTGTCTAACCAATTGAAAACCAAGCAACCTACGCTTTCTATTTACAGTAGAAATTGATTCAGAATTTAGTTTAATAATTTAGAAACCAAGCGAAATTTATTACAGCAGCATATTACTATAGAACGTATGACAAAAGAACAATATTAGCATTTCAAATATTAAAATACCAATGCTAATATTGTTGCATTTAATTCCGAATCAACTTGCCATACCATAATAGCGATAGACGTAATGGTTGAAAATAGACCTCCTGCATAGCATATCAAAACGGATCAACATTACACTGTATTAAACTGACTTGCCTTCATACAACTGGCTATCAGGGGGGTTACCGTGATGTCTTATAGCAGTATAATTACTATGCTTTGGAAATTCTACTAGTTACTTTACGTTGTATAGTAGTATAATTTCCAAAGTGATGGCGCTAGACGTGATCTGTCTAAGCACTGTCATTTTTCCATACTGGAAAAGCTACTTACTGCTTTCCGAAATCATGGTACGGGAGCAGGCCTTCTGGAAGTGCAAGCAAAGGAGGTGGGCTTATGTAAAAAAGTCACCACCGTCCACAAAAACTTGTTAGTGTCTGTCACTGTCGTTGATGCAGGTGCATTGGTGACCTTTTACGGCCATAATATATGCTTTCTTGTAGGCCAAAATATCGTAATTGTTCGGGAACACCGTACCTATAGTGCTCAAACTTCATTAGCTTCATGGAAGAAATTATACAGTAATATCCCAGACTTACGTGATAGGTGGAATCAAGAGATAGCCGCGTAAGTCGTTCACGTAAGACGGGGCCCAACTTTTCATTTAAAGTTCCACAGATCTATATTTTTCATTCAAAATCTTTCATAATATTTTCCTAACATTACAAATATCTATGGTAATTTTATGTCAATTGATTTTCCATTTGCAAGATGCGCGGCGGTCGTAAGTACAACTGTGTAACTCCGAATTCGCGTAAAACGGGGTAGCGAAGTCCAATCCTAGCCATTATTACTTTATTTATTAATGTATTTTATTTTTTTATCTCCCATTGTTGTACTATTACATCAACAGGGATTTGCCAGCGGTATGACGCATATCATGTCATCTAAGCCGAAGCCAGGCGAGTACAGCACGCTCATTCCTCACGCAGATTTTATATCGATTTACACCCATTACTTTGATATCTTTACAAACACGATTTACATGCGATTGAAATAACAATGAGAGAGTATTCGATCAAGCAAATTATTTGAACATAGATACACACAGATGCTTATGATTATCTTTGACAAAAATTTACCTATACCAAGTAATAGTTATTTATGAAAAACCTGTCCATTTCGCATACCGTTGCATATTACATACAGCTTATTCTCCCATAAAACAAGGAAAAAAATAAAAATACTCTGATCACTTCCGCAAAAAATAATTAGCCAAGCGGGTTCTATAGTTAACTTTTTACCTCACGCGTTATCGACTCAACTAGTTGTATAACATTACTTTCATCGCTTAAACTTTAATTTTGAAAGTTACGTAACATTTTGAAGTGAGGAATTGCTTGTGTCAAATTCTATGGTACTATCTATAATGATAGTTTATTACAATCTGTGTTGTATTAAATCAAACGGAACGTAATTACGTGTTTTGGCTTTGCTTTGTCGGATGGTATTTTGGAAAAAGCAGATGCAGTTTTAAGATATTATACGGAACTAAAACTCATGTAGGTTTATGGCAATTGTATTCGCAAAATTATCACTTATTGGTTATCTTGAAGAGCCTCTCTTTTCATTGAAATTATTATTTTCCTGTATTTTGTCGATTCAAAAGCGTCGAGTTTCAGTTTAATTTTTGGACAGGCAAGGCCAGACAAACATGACCGATTTAAGAAGCTAAAATGCGATTGTGTAGAAACTGCACTATTAGGGAACCTGGCACATACATATTTCTTCTGGACTTTAACACAAAAACGTGGTGGTAAATGTGCAGTGTTTAGAGTGTATCAATGATGTTCGTTACAATAATTTAGATTTCATTATAAAGTTTAAAATTTAAATAAAGCATAAAATATGAAAGCAGATGAATAACAATAGATGTAATTATATATTTCCGGGTCGCCAAATTTGTTTCCCACGACAAAAAAAAATGCCTTTGTTTTAAAGCCAAAGACAATTAATTGAATTATATTTTGACTTATTTGTAGCGATGTTAAATAAACTGTAATGTAGAGGGGCCGCAGTCTGTACAATGTCGGTAATTATCGACAAACTAATTTATAGTCCCGTCTTCAGCAATGAAAATGATGTCGCTTAATACCTCTCCCTAATTTGATGGAAGTATACAATGGATACATATTTGTTTATAATTTTTATTCTTCACAAAACTTTCCGTATGCGTCAAAATATTTATATAATAATAGCCTTGTAGTAATGCATTTTTATCTAAATTAATAACGTCATTATTTCAATTCCGTAGATATATGAAAAATAAATAAAATATAGATTTCATGGATTTGGAAAATCATTTCTTTGCAACACATTCGAATATTGTCAAAACAAATTATTCTTTGACATTGTCAATCGTTATGATACCGACGTTTGATCTCGACAAGATCTCGAAGGCCGTTCTCCCATTACGCTACCGGTATCCTACACGTCCGCGACTAGTATAGTTGGTCTATTTGGACTTATTGTAATATTAATGTATCAACTTATGTGTCCTTCATTATGTATAATACTTTTCTATGTTTACTCTTTCTTCTTTCTTTGCCTTACTCTAATCTTTAATTCTTGCTCACTATATCTATATCTACATCGAGTTGCTTGGAAGAAATCGCTCACGAGCGATAAAGCCGCTCTTTGTACATCTCTATTATAAGCTATTTTAACTATGTAACAAAATTTATTACTGTGTATGTACAATAAAGAGTATTTCATCCATTCATTCATTGGTCGCTTTTGCGTCGCGTTTCGCGCGTATCTCTTCGGTAGAAATATAAAAAATTCTTATCATCATGTTGTAGTTCTCGTGTGGCTATAAAACTCTACAATTTATGTTTCTTTCAATATATGGATGAATCCATAGTACTTCCTACTTTTACGTCGTCACTGGAATCACTCGACATAGCGTCCGTCTACAAAAACGACAATAATGATGAATTTAGTCATTTTTCAGTCGCTTAATATGCGAATATCGGGCAGCGAGCAAATATCTAACTAGTATTCTACTCGAGTATCGTATTCTAGAAGTATCGTAATGGGAGAAGGGCCTTACGGTTTGTGTGGGTTTGTAGATACGGTTGATAAAATCGGAAAAATTATAGATTATTATAATTTTGTAATAAAAAAGATATTTCACACTTCCGATGCTACATGATTTAACGCAATATTTTTTTCTCTTATTTAATGTTATTGCAATTAAAATAAAATAAACAAATAATGTTTTATTTTTAAGATGGTTTCAAAATTTTATTGAAAATGTTAAGAAGCCTCATAAATTATATTAAATAAATATTAAAATAGTGTACTGCTGTCTGCATTTATTCAGCCTAAATTATTGCATTCATATTCGATTAATTTCTTTCTGAACTTCTAGGATAATAAAATTATACAGATGAATACAAATAAAATAAAAACGATCCAATTACGAAAAAAATTTATTAGAAAAATTTAATTTAACAGTTTATAATAGCGTAGTTGAAAATTTGGCTCAAAACCATCATGTCTCACCAACATAATTCTAGTAACTTGTTCATCTGTAAAATATAAAATTTATAGATAAATATTTATATTTATTACATAAATAATTACCCGTGAATCGCTGAATCAATTGCATATATTCATCCTTTGCTTATTAACTGTAATAAAATATACAATGATGCACATAATATAATATAATAATACAAGCTAAAAATACAAGTGATACAAATTATCCGTTCCGTCGTTAGTTTTAGTTCCGTCCGTTTCTATGATGTCTTAAAGATTTCTCGAAAGGCTTCGAATTGAGCAGAATTATCTTGTAGAGCTTTTAGAGTCTTTTGATTAGAATTTTATTGCACTTCACAAATAACAAAATATTACTAAACTAAAACTAATAGCTTTAACTATAATATAAAAACATAACGCAGATTGATATTT